>CM035841.1:290281805-291511180 GCA_020510985.1 Pholidichthys leucotaenia
CTGCTACGTGCCACAGGGTGGCCTCCAAGGACTGGTTGGCGCAGTCCGCCTGCCCGTTGCTCTGGGGATGGTTACCCGAGGCAAGACTCACTGTCGTGCCCAGAGTCTGGCAAAAGGCCCTCCAGATCTGGGATATGAACTGCGGACCCCGGTCAAACAATGTCCATGGGGATGCCGTGGATCTTGATGACGTGGTCGGTGAGGACGACCGCCGTCTCCAAGGCCGAGGGGAGCTTCGGTAAAGCAACCAGATGCACAGCCTCAGAGAAGCGATCCACTATGGTGAGGATTACCTTCTTTCCACAGGAGGGGGGAAGTCCGGTAATGAAGTGCATGGTTATGTGGGACCATGGACGGCCAGGGGTGGGGAGGGGATGGAGGGGGGAGTCCGACTGCCTCCAGACGTAGGTCTGACAGGCCTTGATGTATTCCTGTACGTCCCGCCACAGCGTGGGCCACCAGAATGCTCGCTGGACGAGGTCCACAGTCCGAGTAATCCCAGAATGGCACGCAAAGCGACTGGTGTGGCCCCACTGGATGACATCGCTGCGATGGGTGGCAGGGATGTACAGACAGTTCCGCGGTCATCCTACTGGCACAGGCTCCTGGGACTGGGCCTGGCAGACCCTCTGCTCAATATCCCAAGTAAGGGCTCCGAGGACGCAAGAAGGCAGTATGATGGTTGGGGGGGGGGGGGCGCTACCTCCTCAGAATCAAACTGGCGTGATAGCGCGTCCGGTTTGGTGTTCCGAGTGCCAGGCCAGTAAGTGATGGGAAAGTTGAACCTCTGAAAAAACAGGGCCAAACGAGCCTGCCTGGCGTTAAGTCGGCGGGCCGACAGCAAATACTCAAGGTTTTTGTGGTCGGTCCACATGACAATGGGGTGAATAGCCCCCTCTAACCAATGTCTCCATTCCTCCAATGCCAACTTAATGGCAAGCAACTCTCTGTCCCCTGCGTCATAGTTCCTCTTGGCCAGCGTAAGCCGATGAGACAAATATGCGCATGGGCGGAGCTTCTGATTGGAGGATGTGTTCTGCGACAGAACAGAGCCTTCTCCCGAATCAGATGCGTCCACCTCGAGGACAAACTGGAGCTGCTTGTCAACCTGGTACAAGATTGCTGTTTCAGTGAACAGGTGCTTTAATTTAGCAAACGCCTGTTCAGCTGCCTCGGTCCAACCAAAGGGGACCTTAATGGAGGTCATCTGCGTCAAGGGCAGTGCCACCCCACTGTAGTTCCTGATGATCCGGCGATAAAAGTTTGCAAACCCAAGGAAGCGTTGAAGCTCCTTACGGGAATGGGGAGTTGGCCAATCGAGCACTGCCCTCACCTTGGCCGGGTCAGCAATCAGTCTCCCCGCAGCCACTATGAAGCCCAAGAAGGTGGTCATGCTGGTGGAGAACTCACACTTCTCGGCCTTAATGTAGAACCTTCCCTTCTTCTTGATACCTGTTTAACTCCCTGACGAAGGCATATGGCCAAAACACGTTGGAGCTTTTAATTTATTTTAATAGGTTTATATGACCAAAGCCATTTTAATAAAGGCCTTTTTATTTTTGAAATAAGAGTGCCTTAGAGTCTTTTATTTTTGGCTATTTTAATGTAAAAACAAGATATTTTAAAAAAAAAAATGCATGCTAGCAATGATCACTGAGTTTGAAGTAGCTGTACACTTCAAGATCTTACATTGTTTAGCAGCAGCATTTAAAACCTAAACTGTTACAAATTAGGTTTTCAAATGCACAGGAGAGGCATGTTGTAGAGAGGATTAAGACCTTGCTGGAAAGATTTGATCCTTGCTCTCCAGCATACCAGATGAATGTCTTTAAACTCTAGGTGCTCTAGGCAAGATTACACCACATACACACACACACCCAACTCCAAACACTGACCTCTTGGGTCCCCGTTACCAGGAACTCAAGTCACTGCTCATGAAAATGTTTACATTAAGGCACACTATCCTGCATCATCATAGTCATGTTACACATCCACTGAATTGGGAGAGCCTTGACAATAAAGTTAAAACAACAACTTTGATCTACACAAAAACAATCACAACATGAAGCAATTACATCTTAAAACCATAAAATTACAGTAATGTGCATGTCCACACAGTTTGCATAATAACTCACGCTGCTAAAGCAGCAAACACACAAACACATAGTTTGAAACCGAGACCCAGCAGAAAACAAGCCGTTTTATTGCTGTGCAACCAACATTCACTGAGCCAGCAGCCAAAGAAGAGTAAAAACAAACTTTATTTTAGATATCCACCACAATAAATTTTGTCCTACCTTTACTGTTTTGATGTTATGAATCATATTCAAATCAATAACTTCACTCCGTGCGGACTTTCTGGAGTCAATGTTCATGATGTGTCAGTTGCAAATGAATTGGCTCTGCCTTTGTTAGCCGGAGAGTTATGGCCCTTTTCCACAAGTGTCAGTTTGGCCCAGTTCAGTTCGGTACGGTATGGGGGTTCGGTACGGTAGGCTTTTTCCATTAGGGACTGTAACGGTTACTGTCCCAATTTTTCTGACCTGCTGGAGAGTGGTTCTAACCGTACTGTACTGACACAAAAATGTCACATAAAAACACTGCAGGCCAATGATTGGTCCGGGCATAACGTCATGAGAGCGCCATTCTTCTGATGAATGTACAACCACCATTTGCAAAAACTCTTCAGTGAAGAAAAACTGCAAACAGTAGAGATGACTTCGGCTTCAAACAAATCTTCTACACCGTGGTCCCACGAGGAGGTGCAGACTTTGCATTGTGGCTGATGATAGGATCCAGAGAGAGTAGAGGGAGTGCACCGCAACAAGAAGATTTTCCATGAGGTTGCGGAGCAGTTGTCTGCCCGCGGCTACAACAGGACAATTAAACAATGTAGGGATAAGCTTAAAAAATTGAAATATGATTACCAGGCCATCAAGGACCACAACGGTTGAAGTGGGGCAAACCGAAAGCAGTGGAAGTAGTTCGACCAAATGGATGTCATTTACAACAATCGACCGGCCAGTAATGGAAGGGAGATTGGAGTCGACCCGGCAACAACATTGTTACAAACCATGGATGGTGAGGGTTTTGTGATATGCATCTTTTTGCTCTAACCAGCCTATTGGTGCCACGCTAACTTTTGTGAGCAATCACAATGTCGTTCTCTCATGGCTCACGAGTGTTATAGCCAGGAGCGCTAGCAGTGCTACCTAGCTAGCTAGCTAGTCATGATTCGCGCTGGCTCTGTCCGATTTATTCACTTGTGAGAGCAAAACGATGAAATATCCTAATCCTGGTTAAAAAGTTTAGTCTACGTTTTGCACTTTTGTGCTGTGCATTAAAGTTGTATGTGCACTTTCTTTCTAGAATCTCATTCCACATGCCCGGGGTCCCCCTCCCTCAGCATGAATCCCCCGGGCTCTTCTGCCTCCATTGCAGATCCTGTGTTGGATCTGCAACGGGTAACACCGGTACCAGCCCCAGCTCCATAAACATGTGGCATGAATCCATCAACGTGTGGCACGACACGTTCACGTACAAGTAAAGTGCAACAAAAAAAGATTAACACACTGTTTTGTTTATAGATACAGGTCAAGTGGAACCAAAATCTCAACATATACAAGTGCATTTTAAAACCAGTGATTTATAAAGTGATTCATATAATTTCATATAAGTCTCATAATAGACCCACATATCTATTCTGTGTATTTTCCCACTACAGTGTTGCTGTGCTTTCTTTTCCACTATGAATCACTGGCTTGAAAAATGTACATGTACAGAGTGGATCCTGGGCTGCTCACTTGTCAGCGGTGGACACCTGGTCCCATTTTTTTAGCTGTAGTGGAGGAAGTAGTGATAAAATTCTTGTTTTTGAAAAGCTGATGTAGCACAAAAACTCACTTTTGAATGTGCTGGCGGTCAACTTGCTTCATTCAAATGATTGAAGTCAACTCACTGTATTAACTCATTCACATTTCTGAGGCCACAATAAAACCAAGTTTGTTATGACCCCTCATGCGCCATTACGCAGCGCACAGAGGGAGGAATGGAAAACCCACGCACAGAAGTAGTTTTGTGCATTTTATTAAACATAAACCCAAATATTGTCCAGCAAACAGACAATTAATAAACAGAGAGTTGATATGATTGAAACTGAGGCCACCAGACATACAGGGACGCCACCTGGACGCTCAGCAGCCCGAGGAAGGGAATGCCTAGTGCCGCAGAACTGCTGTCAGCACGAGGAGAAAGGCAAACATTAACTTACGGGCTGGAGTGATCCAAGGCCGTCCATGCAGTCCGGTGGATGAGGGCGAGGCGGAGACAGCCACTAACATCAAATGACTAACAACAGTCTAAAGGCGGTAGAGAAGACTTCACGAGTCAGGCTGAGAGTAAACGTAGGGAATGAAAGCTAGCATACACAGAGGAACACACTGCTGTGTATGTAGAGCAATGCTCGGGCGATCTCTTCCCTCTCAAACTGAGCTTCAGTAATCACAATACTAATGAGGGAAGAGACCGCCAGTGTGAAGGAGCGTGGGCTGGACAAATTGAAACCATGTGAGCATGAGTGAGTGTCTGAGCATGTGAATGGACGTGAATGAGGCGTGTGTGTATGTGTGTGTGACACCAATAATAAGGAACACCTGGTGATACTGACAGGAGGAGGAGGCGTGTCCGAGCTGTCAGGGAGCGAGGACCCAAAGGGCTCCCTGAAGCACCTGATGGAAAACAAATAGTGAAACAGGCCAAAATAGCTACTGGGTCAGAACTGGGTTTGGGACCACCAAACCCAGGTTCATGACGCAAGTTATTTTAAACATAAACCTGGCGCTCGCAAAATCTGCTGTACTGATGTGCAGTGCTTATGTACAACAACGAAGCATTTTTGTCACACCCTACCACTTGGCTTTCACAAGTGTATTTTCCGTATGTATGTTTTGCACTTGCTTTAACTAACCACTGCCCATTTCTGTCTTTCGTGTAGGCATGGGGAAAAGGAGCCACTCCACAGTGGAGTTTGCCACTGTGTTTACTGAGATGCATGGTGACGAGGTGAGGCTCCAAGAACAGCACCGTGAACAGCACCGTGAACAGTTCGAACTGCAGTGTGAACAGCTCGAACTGCACTGTAAACAGCTTGAACAGTGGGATGAAGCATTTGTCCAGCAAATGCAGACCATCAACCGGTTTGCTGAGTAAGCTCGTGAAGCAAGGCAGCAAGAAGCCACCTTACGAAGGGAGGAGGTGGCTCAGAATGCTTCCTTCCATCAGGCTTCCCTGGCTGTACTGGGCAACCTTGCGACAAGTATCCGGCATGTGTGACCCAGTCTCCCCACAAGTCTCTTTTAACATGTACACATGTAAAACAAAACTATGACTACTTTTGCTGAACCTTGTAATAAACCAGTGACCGTTGGCATCATGATTGTGTTTTGTCTGTTATTACCAATTTTTTCCAGATCTTTCCCCAAACAAGGGTTGGAAGACTATGCAATTGGAGTGTGTTAATGGAATCTAACAGTTACTTAGACATACTTTAAAAGTCAATAGATCAAGGTCAAGGTTTACAGTCGTGTGAAATAATTAGGACACCATGAAATAGTCAGTTCTGTATTAAGAAATGTTCATATCTACATATGTCTAACCCTGGTTATGTTTTTAGTTGCATAAAATAGTCACTTTAGCCATTTTAAGTGGGAATGAATGTGGGGGTGACCTAAAAAGCTGGGGGGGGGGGGTCCTAATTTTTTCTTCACTGCTTACAATTACATTTTACAGAAAGTTTGGGAAGAGTCTTCATTTTTAATTGTTTAGTTGTATTACATGAATCTCCCAGTATTTTTAACAGTGATATTAAATATCCACAGGTCCAAATTCCTCACAAAAAACCATACAGGCTAATACAGCGTGTCCAAATTTTTTCACATGACTGTAGGTTGTGGGAGCAGTTTCGGACCAACAAAATCTTGTGATGCAGTGTATCCTAATATTGTGGTTACAAAATATTTAGATACATTTTGGAAATCCAGCCGTGTAATGTTTTCATGTTATCTGTGTGTAATGGTGAATAATGACAGTTCTTTCTCAAACAAAAGTCTATTTTTCCACACTGGAAAATTGCCAGGAATGCTAAGGGGTAAGAAAGGGTTAACAAAACATTTAAGTTTTTCAGTATAATAGGATAAGGTTGCATAGGATTTATCTTGTTTCAACAATATGCATAATTCTGTTAACACACTTGCATCACACCAAAAGTGATACATGTAACTGCTGGATTATTTGTAGATGGCTTCCCCTGTCTTTTAGCATTTAATCACTCTTTCCTTCACAATTAACCCTTATAAACAACAGAGAAGACGTATCTGAAAAGGGTACAAAAATTTTTTATTTTAATAATACAACAGTTAGACGTGTAGGCACATGAATGGGAAAGGACTTTAATCCTAGATCCAGTTTGTTTTGGCTTAAAATACATCATAATTGTTAAATATATCTTATTATACCTAACTCAGTACTGTTTACTTGTTGAAATATACATTTTACGGCTAATATAATCCCATAACTGCAACCATTGAGCGTTCATGAAGCCGGGATGACATCTCATCACTGGGAGCCTGTGTTGAACTCCCAGACCCACGGTTTGAAGCGATTATTTTGCCACAAGAGAGCCATCTGAAACACACACACAGAGAATACAAATTTTAGTACCTAATAGCGATAACTTGTCAACATTACAATGTAGTACGGTGGACTTAAAGCAAAGAAGCATTAGCAATCATTGGCTTACCGTCATATGTGATGTAATTTGTATCCTCATGTCTTCCACTTAATACTGCTCTGTATGGTTTCCTAAACGGTCCAGTACTTTTCCAGAGTGTGTCGTCTCACTGCCTATAGCCTTCTGCTCTCCTTTTCTGCCTTTACTCTGCCAAAAAAAGCCAGAGACCACAGTCACCTTGTATCCTGCCATCTTGTGTTTTGATATTCTGTTGATTGTGTGTCGCATGTTTTTCGTCACAGGAGGGTTGCGCCGCCTTCCTGTAACAAATCCCACCCACATCAAGCGGTACGCTAGTGTAATGGAAACACAAGTGGACCGAACTGAACTGAACTGTACCGTGCTGTACCAGGCCAAACTGACACTAGTGGAAAAGGGCCATTAGGTTCACACCTTCGGCCAACCTGAAGTAGAATTGCCGCTGGTATTAGTGGCACTGTTTATGCTGTTTAATCAGTTCTGTTAAAGCAGGGTTTGTCACAGCTGTCAACTGGCATGTAGAGGAATAAGCCAAGCTGGAATCTTTTCTTTCTTTAGTCAAGTTGCATATTTAATTTATTTTACAAATCGACCTAAGTGACCGCTTATATGGCCAATGCCAAGGGCCAGGCCTGGTCTTAACCACCACATGACTGCTTTGGGTCACACATTAACTTTCTCATACTCTAACAAAATGTTCCATTGATAAGACACAAAGGCTGATAGACATTTCATAAAAGTGATTTTTTTTTTTTTTTGCACATGAGCAGATTTGTGTGAAATTTAGTGTGATTCGGAAGAATCTTTTTGTGAGTGTGAAGTTTCATCAAATTTGGATCACTACAATAAATCAGAAAAAGCATGCTAACAAGAAATGGTACAGCTTCAGTGGCCTAATAGATTGATATTTTAGGATAATTTTAACGACTTTTCATTAGCAACATCTGTAGATGATCCCTGTTTCATTTCAAGCAGTCTGGCTTCATGGTTTTGCAGTTTATTTTGACTTCACTTGAACATTTTTGAAAATATGGTGCAGAAACCTATATTTTGTGATCATAAGACCGATGGAGAAAAGTTGTGGGAGATTTCAGAGATGAGAATGATGAAAGAATTTTCATTCTAAGCCCAGCCATTCTTGAGATATTTGCCATGTTTGTGGGTTTCTCATTAATAGGGACCATTTTTGACCAGACTGTAAAATTTTAGAATTGGATGGGGAGATTTTGCTCCAAAAAAGGTTTTTTGATTTTTACAAAAACACTTTATTTACAAATTTACAAGGACATCAAGACAATAGTAAAGTAAAAGTACTACTAAGTGCATACATAATTTTAAAACATGCTGAACACATAAATCAGCCAAATAAAAAATGTGCAACACAGTTCATCCTCACATACACTACAAATGACATCTTTATAACACCATATCTGCCTAAAATCATACAAGTTCCCAGTAAAGAAGCTGAATTCCAGTCTCAGTCTGGACCAGATGTCGCAGCGCCTCAGCTTCCAAAGTTTCAGGACCCTCTGAGCTACTCTGGCAGACTGGATACCCAGTAAGGGAGTCTGTTAGCGTTGGTCCTGCTGCATTCACCAGCTGTTGAAGAGTCACAGTCTTTGTTCTCAGGAGTGCTGCCATCAATCCAGGAGTGGTCTCAGTGCAGACATCCAACCTTGCTTCATGAATCAATGGCTCCTTCAAGAGCCAAAAAAGAGACTCAGAGTTTTTACATCATTTAGCATTAAAAAGGTTCCAGGACTTAAAAACACTTTGATAAAACAGAGGCAACCCACTTAAATTTAAACATTTTGAATTAATTAAAAACAGAGGATAGTACAGTCCCAGATTACTCACACGCCTGAAGATGCAGCTGGCCACTTCTCTCCACATTAGATCTGCCAGCCCCATCAGAAACCTCTGCACAAACTGTAACCTAAAGGTGGTAGTTCTGCTGGCCAGGTGTATGAGGCCCTGTCCCCCCTCCTCTCTGGGTAAAAACAGCACCCCCTGTGGCACCCAGTGCAAATTTTCCCAGAAAAAGTTCACAATTTTTGTCTGGATCTGAGACAGTAAACCTGATGGGGGATCTAGGCAGGTTAATCAGTGCCAAAGCAGGGAGGCAACAAAGTTATTTAGCACAAGCACCCTCCCTCTGTAGGACATCTGAGGGAGCAGGCATCTCCACTTATTCATTTTGCCTTCAATTTTCCCACCCACATTCTCCCAGTTCCTCCGGACCATGACATCATTACCAAGAAAAACCCCCAGGTAATTTATGCCATCTTTTTTCCATGCCATGTCCTGTGGCAGACCTGGGAGGCCACCAACAGCAAGAGCTTCACTTTTTCTCCAATTCACCCTTGCTGCTGAAAAAAGGGTGAAAGCACCAGTTAAATCAATTAAAACGTTAACGTCAATCTGATTTATAATAAAAACAATTACCTCATCTGCATAGGTGGATAAAACTATGTTTCTGTTAAAACCAGGTAAGGCAAGGCCATCAATGCTTGTGCGTATTTTATGGAGGAGGGGTTCTAGGAAGAGTGCACAGAGCATACCAGACAAAGCACAGCCCTGCCGGATGCCTCTATGCACTCTGAAAGAAGCACACAATCTGCCACTGATTTTCAATATATTCTCAACCCCAGCATAGGACACCTGGATCTTGGCTATGAAACCAACGCTGAACCCACACCTCTCCATGATCTTCCAGAGGAAGTCATGCTCAACTTGGTCAAAAGCCTTTTCCTGACCTAGAGAAATCAGACCAGTGTTTATACCCAATGAGCTGGAGACTTCCAAAACATCTTGAACTAGAAAAGCACTCGGAGAGCGCAGACCTCCGCCAAGCGCCACAGTTCCCCCCCATACAGTGTTTGTGTGTATGTTTTCAGATTCCTTGACCATGAAAACATATGACTAGCAATTGGATTCACAATGATAGCATTAGTGGTTCAGTAGTTATTGACGAAAATGGCATTTTCCGTAATGGCGGTTTAGCACCCCAGTTCCCCCCATACAGTGTTTGTGTGTACGTTTTCAGATTCCTTGACCATGAAAACATATGACTAGCAATTGGATTCACAGTGATAGGATTAGTGGTTCAGTAGTTATTGATGAAAATGGCATTTTCCGTAATGGCGGTTTTCTTGTGGACGGTGATCCGGATCATCCCCAAAATTTAATCAGTTCTTCCTTGTACCATTTCCAACAATGCCTGAAAGTTTCATCAAAATCCGTCGAAAACTTTTTGAGTTATCTTGCTAACCGACAGACAAACAGACAAACCCCGGCAAAAACATAACCTCCTGGCGGAGGTAATTAGGTAGACATTGTCTACCATGGACCTACCCAGTACACGGTACGTCTGGTCCCAATGGATGACCTGCTCCATAGCTTCTCTCAGCCTGTTAGCCAAAGCCTTGGACAAAATCTTGTAATCCGTGCAGAGGAGAGACATGGGCCGCCAGTTTTTTATGTCCTGTAAATCTCCTTTTTTGGCAGGAGGGTAACAACAGCCCTGCGGCAGGACGTCAGCAGAGAGCTTGAACACAAACTTTCATTAAAAACCTCTAAAATGTCAGGTGCTAAAATGTCCCAGAAAGCTTTAAAAAAAAACAAAAACTCCACAGTGAGGCCATCTATTCCCTGAGCCTTCCTCCCCTTCATGTTCTGAAGGGCAGCAGATAATTCGGGTAACTGAAGAGGCCGGTCTAACTATGAGTTGGTCTCCTCAGATACCTGAGGGAGTCCACTGCAGAACCCCTTGACCAGGCCATTGTCCTCCCTGTAGTCACTGGTGTACAGAGAGGAATAAAACTCAACGACATGCTTTCTGATCTGTTCAGGCTCAATCAGTTCCTGCCCTGTGTTGGAAACCAGGGAGTGGATTACCTTTTTTTTGTCCATGCTTCTTCTCCAGACTGAAGAAGAAGCTAGAGGGAGCATCCATCTCAGTGATGTTTTGAATTCGGGACCGGACTAAGGCACCTTGTACTTTAGTATTCAACAGCTGGGCTAAGGTCTTTTTTTGGATTTGAGGACTTCAATACATCCTCGATTTCCTGTGGCCTCACGAAAGTTCTCTAACTCCACAATATCTATCTCCAGGTCTCCGATAGATCTACAGGTGTCATGTGTGACATTGAATGTATACTGCTGACACAATAGTTTAATTTCAGTCTTACCACGGTCCCACCATTTCCTAAGACACGTAAAATCTTTTTTCCTTTGTCTAAAAGCAGTTCAGAAAAATCTTAAAACCTCTTAAAAACCTTTATCAAATGGTAAAACTGAGTTAAAATGCCAATATCCACTCTTGGGGGCAAAATTCTTTATAAAAAACCTGACAAACAACAAGCACATGATCAGTAAAATCAACTGGTAAAATTTTACAGGACTTAAAAACATTACGATGGTGCTTAAAACAATACAGTCGATCAACTCAGGCTAAAGAAATCCTATCCTCTTTGAGGTGGGACCATGTGTACTGTCGGCAGTCAGTGGACGTCCTTCTCCACACATCCACCAGGCCATGACAATAGACCAGATGTCTCAGAGCCTGTTGGGAAGCTGGATGAGGCTCTGTGTGGCTTCAATCTAAAAACTCATTTTCAGACTCTTGGTGCAATCTGTGTCTTCGTGTACAATAGGCAACATCATTGTTAGTGATCATGCAACAGTATTAATAGATTTATCTGTTGGTTTAGGGCAGGTTAAGAGTAGACGATGGCGATTTGATACATACCTTCTAAAAGATGAAAAGTTTACTACTTACTTGAGAGATGATTTTAAAATATTTTTTGCTCTCAACTCTCAATCTACTAATGACTCATCTTTATTATGGGAAACCTCTAAAGTCTATATCAGAGGCCTAATCATAGCATATTTAGCCTCAAAAAAACGAAAGCAAAAAGAACAACAATCTAAACTTGAAAAGGAACTGGAAGAAATTAAGAGAGTACTTGGTTCATCATCATTATCAGATCCTATATTATTGAAGAGAAAGTGTACCACACAAGCTGCATTAGATGCATTATTAACTCAACAAGCTAAGCGTGCTGTCTTTTTTTTTTTTTTTTTTTTTTTCAAAACAGAGGTTATATGAATTTGGAGACAAATCTAGTAAGTATTTGTCTTGTTTAACAAATATCAGAACAAATTCCCAACTGATTCCTTCAGTTGTAGGTCTAAATGGTACTCGTTATTTTGATAACAAAAATATTAATAATACCTTTAAGCAGTTTTATATTCAGCTATATACAGCAGACCAGACAGCAGGGGCCTCATATAAGATGGACTCTTTCTTGGACAGCCTAGCGCTTCCTACTATTTCTGATACTCAGAGACATGATTTAAATTCTCCCATCTCTAGAGAAGAGGTTATATTAGTGATTAACAGTCTACAATCAGGTAAAGCACCGGGGCCAGATGGCATGGGCAGTGAATTTTACAAAGAATTTCAGGATATACTTGTGGATCCATTTTTGGAGATGATAGAACTCTCCTTTACCTCTGAGAGTTTACCTCAGTCATTAAGAGAAGCTGACATCTCTCTAATTCTTAAAAAAGGCAAGTGTCCTGAAGATTGCTCAGGATATAGACCTATTGCTCTTTTAAATCAAGATGTTAAACTGTTATCTAAGACCCTGGCTCTGCGATTAGAGAAGGTGTGGCCTCTTTTCATTAAGGAGGACCAGACAGGTTTTATTAAAGGCAGAAGCTGTAGTCACAACATTAGGAGGCTTTTAAATATTGTTTACTTCTGTCAATCACAAGAAAACGACACTGTAATCATCTCATTGGATGCAGAGAAAGCCTTCTACCGAGTTGAGTGGTGTTATCTATTTAAAGTATTAAAAAATTTAATCTGGGGGATAACTTTATCAAATGGATCAAACTTTTGTATAATAAACCCTTAGCATCAGTCATAACAAATGGTTACAGATCGGATAATTTCCCAATTTATCGCTCAACACGTCAAGGCTGCCCCTTAAGTCCTGCCCTTTTTGCCCTTGTGGTAGAACCTTTAGCTGAAGCCATCAGACAGGATCCAGCTGTCAGGGGTATAGATGTAGTGGAGACGCAACATAAAATTTCCCTTTATGCGGATGACATTTTGTTGTACGTAGCAGAGCCGGCTACCTCTGTTCCGCGACTGGTTGATATCATTAATTATTTTGGGTCTTTTTCTAGTTACAAAATTAATTTCTCTAAATCTTTAGCTATGCCCATGGGAAGCCTCAGAAATAGAATGAACTCCCTTATATCATTTCCATTTCGCTGGTCTATGTCAGGTTTTGTGTACTTGGGTATTCAGATTACTCCTATGTTCCATCAGATGTTAAAAGCCAATTTTAACCCTCTCCTAGACACTATAAAGAAGGATTTAAACAGGTAATGTTCACTTCCCTTATCATTACTCGGCAGAGTGTCTATTATCAAAATGAATAGCCTCCCTAGGTTATTGTACCCCCTACAGATGGTTCCAATATTTATAACTAATAAGGTTTTGAAGTTATTGAATGGTTGGTTGAGTGATTTTATTTGGAGCAAAAGGAAGCCAAGATTAAAAATGGTAAAACTACAACTTCCAAGTTCAATGGGAGGTTTGGATGTCCCTAACATTAAATGGTACCAAATAGCATCTCAACTAAGGTTTATAGCGGAATGGGTTAAAGATGATCCTACTTCTGTTTGGTTGGGCCTTGAAAAGTCACAGGTCTCGTGTTCACTGTTGGGTCTTTTGTCTTGTAAGAATTTAAAGTCAGAAATATCTGTGATAATAACCCCATAATTTGCAATATTTTAAAGGCCTGGTTTATGACACGAAAGCTTGAAGGAAGATCGGATTTAATTACTTTATTAATTCCTATTCAAAGCAATCCGGACTTTGTTCCTGGTATGATGGACAGTGGTTATAATATATGGACAGTTAAAGGGTTAAAGAAAACCTATGCTCTTTTTGATGGTGCATTGTTATCATTTGAACAACTTCAGGAGAAATTTGGTCTTTCTAAACAGAATTTTTTTAGATACCTTCAGATCCGAGATTTCATAACTAGAAAGACCACACTCAGTGTAAATGCCACAGTGTCTGCAGTTGAGCGGTTACTTCTTTTAGGCCCAACCAAAAAATTTATAACTCGCTGTTATAGAGCCTTAAGTCAGTCAGATGTGATGTGTATGTCAATTATGCAGGATCTTAAACAGAAATGGCAAAGTGAACTTGGTGTAAATATTTGTGAGGATTCATTGGATGCAATCTGGGAGTGTGCCAAGAAGATTTCAATGTGCAAGATTACTGCAATACAAAATTTTACATCGCTTACAATTCTCTCCCAGTAAAAGATCCAACATGAATCCCCAGCTTTCACCCATGTGTTTGAAATGTAAAATTTCAGTTGATACCTATACTCACCGTGTTTGGTCTTGTCCTAAAATCCAAGCATACTGGCTAGACATTGTACAAGACATGAATCAAATATTTGGTGTGAATGTAGACGTGGATCCTCACTCTCTGCTACTGGGACACCCAAACCAGGACTTACGTTTTGGAAGCTCTGCAAGACTGTACAATATCCTTGCATACACGGCAAGAAGGAATATTTTTTTGTCATGGATATGTGACAAACCACCAACTAAAACAAACTGGCATAATATCATCATAGAGTGTTTCCCTTTGGAATATTTAACATGTTTACTTCACTCAACAAAGAGATATTTTATGAAAATATGGACCCCATATGTCAAATTCTCTAACCTTACGGTGGCCTCGATTCTTGGGAGCGTTAACTTGGATTAAATATGACCTTTTTTTTTTTTTTACCTTGTTTGTGGTGCTATGATGGTTACGCTCCTCTGTACAAATGTACAAGTGCTGGTTTATGTGTGTACATGTATGAATTTCTAGCTAAGTATATCTTCTCTTTTTTTTTTAATTTTAATCTTTAATTTTGTGTAGATCAATTTTGTGCTGAGCTGTTTTTCATGTTTTGATTGTTGGGGGGTTTGTGTGTGTGTGTGTGTGTGCAAAACAAAGGAAAAAAATTTCAATAAATATAATTTGGAAAAAAAAAAAATTTTAAAAACTCATTTTCAGTACAATTAAAATCCCCACCCAATAATAATAAAAAAAATCCTCCGAGCTGCAACTGTTTAATTTATCATTAATCTTTTGTTAAAACAAACAAAAAAAACTCTTCCTCTCAGTACCATTGGTTGGAGCATAAATGTTGATCAAAAGCACAGTAAAATGTTCAAAACAGGCTTTGGCTAAAAGACATCTGCCTTTGATAAGATGCTCAACCTCCCGAGACTTGGAGCAAATTTCCTGGAGAATTAAAAGCCCACCCTTCCACTGGCTGTGGTGTTGTGACTTAAAATCAGTTCACCTTCCCACTTTCAACTCCAGTCTGCCTCTATGCTCGGATCACTGCATTTCCTGCAAAAACAATACATCAATGTGCTTCATTTTTGCTGTTTCAAAAACCAGTGCCCTTTTCATAGGTTCTCTGGCACTATTTACATTTAAACTCCCCACCTTAAAAAAATCTATAGTTAGAGGAGTATTAAAACCAGAGTAAAAAACAATTAAGAAGAAAAGTAAAAGAGAAAACACTATATTCTTCATCATCATTAAAAGCCAATTTGTTTTCTTACTTTATTCATCTGTTTTCTCAGTCCATAAATTTCCTGATCTGTGAGGTCTGTTTCAGCTTTGCTTTTTATAAGCTGCCTGGCATAGTTATAAAAAGCCTGTTTATCAGGAAAATACTGCTGTATATCCAGACCCTCCATGCCCTTGGTCTGCTGTAAAAACAATTTGAACATTTTTGCACGAAAAATGATGTCCTCCTGACTAACAGGCAGCTGTGTACTATTGTGAGAAGCACACTCCTGTCAGACAATTTAGGCCTCACTGTCACTGTTGTCAGACAGAGCTGCACTATCTGCAGCATTTTGTCAGACCATCAGTTGACCAGCTTTACCACCTGCAGACATAGGTGGTGTTTTGCTTCTACGGTGCTTAAGACAAACCTGTATGGATTCACATGCCTCTACGCCAGCTGCAGCACCATCCTCACACAGACCTCCTGATGCTTCACCTGCCTCACACTGCCAACTTGTTCCTCCACCAGTCATACACAGTTCACCAGCCACCTCAGCTTCTTCACACAGCTCTCCACTTATTTTATTTCCCTCACCCACATTTCTCATTTCACTATTTACAGCACCAACTTTGCCCAGCTCATCCGTGACCCCACCTGCCTCAACTGTTTCATCACTCAAATCACCTTTTTTCTCACCCACAACACCATCTACCATCTCACCCACTTTACTTTCCACCTCACACGTTTCCCCAATCCCTTCATCTGCTTCACCCAGACCCTTTTTCCTCTCATCACTCACCACAGTGCTGTCCTCATCCAGACTCTGTCTCACCTCCAGCAACTCCTCAGCTTTAATGCTGGTGTCTTCAGCCTGCACAAAGACGCTGCGCTGCTCAGTGGCAGCCGGCCTTGGCCTCGATGTGGGTCAGTTGGCGGCGGCAGCAGCCGCCAACTGACCCACATCAGCATCAGCCGCCCACTGCTCAGCACAAGCAACCCCCCCCACCACCGGTGGTAGTCCTGGCCGCATCCCTCAGGGCAGGGTTGGCACAGTTAGGACAGACCTTTGCCAGATGCCCCTCTTCACCACACCCAAAACATTTTAACATGGCGGACGTTGCAAAAAGAACACAATCAAACCCATCAACCCGCACCCGAAACACACAATTAAATTCCTCCACCTTATTGTTGGGGATCATAAAGAGATGCCTGCGGTGGGGAAACCACGTGTCTGAGCAGGGGAGACTTGCAGCCCGACAGAACTTTTCTAATGGGTGACACCACTTTTCCAAACTTTGACAGATCTCTCTCAAGAAGCTCATCACTAATAAATGGGGGAATGTTAGAGTTATTTTGGTAGCCAGCTGTGACAGCGGCATGATTGATTCAAGCATCCCATTTACTGTGATTCTGCTTTCAATCAAAGTGTTTACCTGGTCCACCCTTTCCCCAAACAACACAACAGCCCCGTTCATGCAGGCTGCAGATTTAATGGTGTCATGCCCAATGATTCCCCAACAGCAAGTGCAACCTCCTCCATGCTGTGCAACAAGCCGACACCTGTTTTGATGCCATGCTTCCGTGTCAGCCTGGAGAAGGCCATAGAGCCTGAGATGCCAGCCAACACTACAGACCCTGGCCGACAAAAAAAAATCCAAACACAAAAAACTACAACAGACAAACACCACTAACTTAATCAAATCAAATCAACCTTTATTGTCATATTGCTGTACATACAACTGTAGTGCAGGCAAGATGAAATTGTGTTTCTCTCGGCATCCATGTAAGTAAAAGAACATGATTTAAGACACACTCACACATATCTTCACCCCCCCACCCCACCACACCTATTCACACATCCCTGAGACATACTTAAAAAACTAACTAACTATAATATACAAATAATGTACATAATGTCCGTAGGTGCGGTAGTGTATATGAGAGATTCCGGATCAACTGTTCAGCATCCTAACAGCTTGTGGAAGGAAGCTGTTGATCAATCTGGTGGTTCTGCCTCTGATGCTCTGGAATCGTTTGCCAGATGGCAGAAGTTCAAAGTGTTTATGCAGAGGGTGAGAACGGTCCTTGACAATGTTCAGTGCCCTGCTCCTACAACGGTTCTGAAAAAGTTCTTGGACAGACGGGAGGGAGACTCCACTTACCCTCTCAGCTCCCTCAACTATCCTCTGCAGGGCTTTTTTGTCTGACATACTGCAGCTGGAGTACCATGTAGCAATGCAGTACGTCAGAACACTCTCCACCACACCTCTGTAGAAGGTCCTGAGGATGCAGATGGGAAGAGAGGCCTGTTTGAGTTTCCTCAAGAAGTGCAGTCTCTGCTGGGCCCGCTTCCTGATCTCCAAGGAATTCTTGCTCCAGGTCAGGTCCTGCGAGATCTGCACTCCGAGGAACTTGATGTTCTCCACTCTCTCCACTAAACGGCCTCCGATGCTGAGGGGGACGTGTTCAGGCTGTGACCGCCGGAAGCCGATAATCATCTCCTTTGTTTTGTTCACGTTGGACACCAGATTGTTCTCCCTGCACCAGCCCTCTGGGTCTCTCACTTCTTCCCTATACATTGATTCCTCATCCCTCTGAATAAGTCCCACCACTGTGGTGTCGTCTGCAAACTTAATATAATAATCTGGTTCCCCTTGTATCTGGATAAACAGTCATGTGTTAGAAGTGTAAACAACAGTGGACTGAGTACGCAGCCTTGAGGGGATCCGGTGCTCAGCGTGACAGAGTTGGAGATGTTGTTTCCAACCCGGACAGACTGAGGTCTCTCAGTCAGGAAATCCAGGATCCAGAGACATGTGGCGGTGTTCAGACCAAGAAGGAATAATTTCTCCATCAGTCTCTGGGGAATAATGGTGTTGAATGCTGAACTGAAATCAATGTATAGGAGTCTGGCGTAGGTGTCTTTCTGATCCAGGTGGGTGATGACAGAGTTCAGGGTGGTGACTATAGCATCCTCCATGGAGCGGTTTGAACGATATACAAACTGGAGCGGGTCGTGTGATGCAGGGAGGCAGGCTGTAATGTGTGGTTTGACAAGCCGTTCAAAACACTTCATCACAATTGGTGTCAGTGCAACGGGACGATAGTCATTCAGACAGGACACAACTGGGTTTTTTGCCACCGGTACTATGATAGAGGTCTTGAAGCATCTGGGAATGATGGCCTGACTCAGGGAGATGTTATAAATGTCAGTCAGTACATCCGCCAACTCGCTTGCGCAGTCTCGGAGCACACGTCCCGGGATGTTGTCCAGACCTGCAGCTTTACACTCTGGTTAGGGTCCTCCGTGTGTCCGCTGTGTTGATGGTAAAAGCTGGTTCGACCGATGGTGGGGATGGGCTAGCCCTCCCTCTGATTGTCGAGTTTGATTCTTCAAAACGTGCAAAGAAGTCGTTGGGCCTGTCTGGAAGCAAAGCATCGTCATCATCGACCCCCTGCCTAGACTTATAGCCCGTCAGTGTCCGAACTCCCTGCCACATCTGCTTGGTGTTCCTGGTGTCACAGAGGTGTCCCTGGATTTTCTCCGCATAGGCGCACTTCGCCGTCTTAATTCCCTTTGAGAGCGCAGACCTGGCTGAGCAGAGGGCGATCCTGTCCTTCGCTCTGAAGGCTGCATCTCTGGCTGAAAGCAGCGAGCGCACCTCTGCGGTCATCCAGGGCTTATGGTTTCCCCACATAACAAACCCAAAGTAATATAAACTTGTGATGGGACGGCAGGCTCCGGAGATTCAAGGGTGCTCCAAGCTTATCCAGGAAATATTTGGCAAAGCGCATTTCGAGGCATGTATTGTTGACGTCATACCACTTGATTGGGTCAGGAAGCCATTTGTGATTTTGCACACAACATGAAATAAAGTGAGAAGTGATACACAATGGAAATCCCCATCCCTCGCGTTTTGTGTTGTTGATGTTTGACTGTGTGAGGGATTTGTCACAGCCAATTTTCAGATGGAGGCAGCACCAAAAACATGGACTTCTCCCGTTTGGGAACATTTTGAGAGAATTTCTCCCATTGATGTATTTTCCACAAATAGAGGATATTTATTGTAACCAAGGTGGTGGTTTAACAGTAAAGCATGTGCTTTACAAGTGGAAGGTGTGGGTTCAAATCCCAGCTGTGTCATTCTTGTAGTTTTATTTTTATTTGCAAGGTGAAGTGTCTGTTGTGTTTCAAAGAGCTTGGATTATTATTATGCATCATTATGCTGGAAAAAAAAAACACAGACTTCTCCCGTTTGGGAACAGTTTCAGTGCATTTCTCCCATTGATGTATTCTTGACAAATAGTGGCTATTTGTTGTAACTGAGGTGATGGCTTAGTGGTAATGCATCTGCTTTGCAAGTGGGAGATCTGGGTTTCAATCCCAGCTGTGTTGTGCTTTTAATTTCATTTTTATTTGCAAGGTGAAGTCTCTTGTTGTGTGGTACAGTGGTTAGCACTGATGCCTTACAGCTAGAAGGTTCCAGGATCGAATCCCCAGGCTGGCAGGGGTTGGAACCTTTCTGTGTGGAGTTTGCATGTTCTCCCTGTGCTGTGTGGGTTTACTCTGGGGGCTCCAGTTTCCTCCCATAATCCAAAGGCATGCATGTTAGGTTAATTGGCTGTTCTAAATTGTACCTAGATATCTGTTTCCTGTAGGCCCTTAGAATAGAGGGTTACTTTAACAAGGTTACTTTCGTTTAATAGAGGGTACTAGTGAAAGCGCTTTGAGTGGTCTTTGTGACTCGAAAAGCGCTATATAAGTGCAGGTTAGTTAGTTTCAAAGAGCTTGGATCATTATGCTGAGGCACTATTGCCACTGTGCCCTGCATGAGAATAAGGCCAGTTGAATATACTGGGAAAGACAGTATAAGACTGTTGAAAATTTATTATTTCTTATTAAAAATTGATAAGTAGTACAAGCACACCAAGTAACACAGGGACATTCACTGGAGTCACCCCAGTTTTATTATTTCTTTTTCCCCTTATGATCATTGATATTTCTTAAAAGACAGCACATCTATTGAAATTGAAAAAATACACACCAAACCAATAATGCCCTTGTAAAAATCTGCATGCTGTATACTTTTTGTCCACTACATGGCCTAGTAGAGCAAATGAAGTCTCACATGAGGCTTCGTCGACATGAACCATTTTGATGGAACGGCTCAAGTGTTCAAGAAAGCCTTACCTAGCTGTTACTAAGTGGTAGCCTAGAGGTAAAATGTCTGTCTTGCATTGGGAGTGCTGATATTCCAGTCCCAGTGGGGTTGTTCTTATAATTTATTTTTTATTTGCAAGGTCTGTTGTGTTTCAAAAAGTTTGGATACAACAATAACATATCATTATGCTGAGGCACTATTGTGCCCTGCATGACAATAAGGACAGAGATGAATGTACTGGGAAAGACAGAATAAGACTGTTGAAAGGTTATTATTAAAAATGGATAAGTAGCACAAGCAGATTCACTGTAGTCACCTCAGTTTTATTATTTCTTTTTTTCCCTTTTGATCATTGATATTTCTTAAAAGACAGTGCATTTATTGAAATGAAAAAATACACAAACCAATAACACCTTTGCAAAAATCTGCATGTTGTATACGTTTTGTCCACTAGATAAGGTTGTATGATTTGGAATCCCGGCTCAGCTGCATTGAAACACCGTCAGCGCCAGTTAATTATGACCGACTCCCCTTAGCTGCAGTGGAGCACCCTAGCATAGGGCCTGTTAGCCATCCCCCGGCTTCCACCTCTCCTGAGCAGCCAGGAGAGAATGGGTGGGTGACGGTGAGAAGGAAGCATAGTCACAAGCCCCTGGTTCACCACCAACCTGTTCATGTTTCTTATCACTTTTCCCTGCTCAGCGACACACCCGCTGAGGAAAAAACTCGGATCATTGGTGACTCTATAGTCAGAAACGTGAACCGAGAGACTCCAGCAGCCATAGTCAAATGCATTCCCGGGGCCAGAGCAGGAGACATTGAGTCAAATTTGAAAATGCTGGCTAAAAGTAACTGTAAATACTCCACAATTGTTATCCATGCTGGCATTAACGACATTCAACTCCGGCAGTCGGAAGTCACAAAACTTAGTGTGGAATCGGTGTGTAACTTTTCCAAAACGATGTCTGCCTCTGTAGTATTCTCTGGGCCCCTCCCCAATCTGACCAGTGATAACATGTTTAGCTGCGTATCATCTTTCAACCACTGGCTGTCTATGTGGTGTCCTACAAATGATGTGGGCTACACAGACAATTGGAACTCATTTTGGGGAAAACCTGGTCTTATTAGACGAGACAGCGTCCATCCCTCTTTGGATGGTGCGTCTCTTTTATCTAACAATCTGGCATCATTTTTATCCAAATTTCAAAAACCTTGACAACTCAGAGTTGGTACCAGGAAGCAGAGTCGCAGTCTTACACGCCTCTCTGCACCTCCTTTTTTATCTGCCACCCCTCAACTTAGCCCCGTCATCCCCATCAGAGAATCATTGTCTGCTCCCTCCAAAGTAAATAAAAATATAATGTATAAGCATCCCAGAGTGATTAAACAAAAAGTTGGTAAAACTCAAATTAAACATGAAGCCTCTAAATTGAATGACTTGGCCTCTGTTCCTCCTCAAAATTTAAAAATTAAATGTGGTTTGTTAAATATTAGGTCTCTAACTCCCAAGTCTCTGCTTGTCCATGACCTGTTAATTGATCATCAGATTGATTTAATACCCCTTACAGAGACTTGGTTAGGTCAAGAGGATTATGTTGGATTAAATGGATCAACTCCCTCTGGTTATTTAAACTGTCAAAATCCCAGAAGTTCTGATCGTGGAGGAGGAGTAGCGACAATTTACCATTCCAAATTACTAGTTAATGTAATAATTAATAATATAATAATTCCTCATAATTCCTTTGAGGGCCTGGTCCTCAGTATTGGGCATTTTAGCAATTTTAGGCTAAACCCAATTTTATTTGCCACAGTTTATCATCCTCCATCAACCTACTCAGAGTTTTCACCCGAATTTGCCGAATTCTTAGCTGATTTAGTGCTGAAATCAGGTAGAATAATTATAGTAGGGGACTTTAATATACATGTAGATGTAGATAGTGATTGCCTTAACCTGTTGCACTTTGGTGTACCGCGGGCGGGCACGTCTCTGTGTCCTAGGACGCATGAGGGCGTCCTAGTACGCACACTGTGCGTCCTAGGAGGCACTGAAAAAAAACAAACAAACCTGCATTTCCGTTCTTCCACTACAGACACAGCCGTGAACAGAAAGCCAAAGGAGTGCTTTGATTGGTTTAGATGTGATTGACCTCTCATTTGACTAACAAGAGCCTTGAATTGGGTTTCTGAAACCTTGAAGAACCAATGACTGAAAACCTAGCAAGAAGGACCCGCCTACCAATGGCTGCAAATGCAGCCGGCCAATTGAAGCACAGAATTTCGAAAGCTGTTTTGTGTAAGGCTGGGTGACACACAGGCGTTAGCCAGTCTTTTTTTCTAACTACCGTTCTTACTTGTTTTGAAAAATCGTTCGCCAAAACCACAATCATGGAAGCGCAAAACCGCAATAATGGAACCACGAGTCCGTAACAAGCGGACCAGCTTCATGTTCGTCTGACAATGAGGAAGAGAAGTTTGCCAGCTATGCTGCTGTTGTGAACAGGTAAGTGTTATAAGCTAAATTATTCTTTATCCCTGAAAATTGTAATCAAAAATGACTTTTGATCGATCGGTAAATTACAACTGTGTGTCATCGCCACATGACGGACCGCGGCGCACGAACCCGTGCACCGGGCAATGTCCGTCCTCTGTAGCAGGGGGGGGACAACCCCCCCACACACACACACACAACCCTGAGTGTCACCTTTCATTAGAGCCCAAGATGAAGCTTCTATACTGAATCATTCAAAAGTTACAGACGTTTTTCCAAACTGTGCCATTTGGCACAATTTGGCACAGTTCAAAAACGCCTGGGAACAACCTGAGAACAAAGCTGTGTAATATATTCATTTTTTGTGGTATTGTTACAAAATTTTGACCTCAGCTGGATAACACTTGATTCTACATTTCTGTTTCATTTTCCAGCCCGGATCTGAAGCTGTGTGTTATTTGCAAGCATTTGTATCCAAAAAAACACCCAGGCGAAATTTATTTTCTTCAAGTTCACTATGTTTAGATAACTGTTACTCAGTGGCCGGAGCACTTAGAGAGATTATGACTGTTTTGCCAAAAAATTCAAAGTGTTTTCTTTTAAATGAGACCAACCCCATGAAGATGCTGCAAAGGGTTGAAGAACAGCTTTTGATTTACTTTGGGCACGTTATTTTTTGGCGTTTTTAGGGAAATTGACCAGAGTGCAAGGGGTTAATATGGCATTTAATTTAATATTAGACTCGATGAGGTTTTCTCAGAAAGTAGGAAATTCTACCCATTATTTCCTCCACACGTTGGATCTTGTTCTGACATATGGCATAGAAATAGAAAATCTGGTAGTGTCTCCTCATAACCCTGTACTGTCAGACCATTATCTGTTAACCTTTGATTTTACTATTTATGGCTATTTGGCTCCTAAAGAAAAATATTACTACAGCAGATGCCTCTCAGATGATGCTGTTACCAAATTTATGCAGATTGTTCCCTCTATGCCATGTGTCAACACAGCGGAAACAAGCTATGGAGAGCTTGCCCCTTCTGTAATTGATAGCATGGTAGATAGTGTTACAGCTTCTCTGCATCAGACTCTAGACATGCTGGCCCCTTTAAAAAAGAAAAAGTCTCATCAGAGATTTCTAACTCCTTGGTTCAGCACAGAAACTCATAGCTTAAAACAGAAAACTCGCCAATTTGAAAGAAAATGGTGCTCTACTAAATTAGATGAAATCTATTTAGCTAGGAGAAATCATCTTCAAATTTATAAAAAATCTCTTAGGAAAGCTAGAACAAGCTATTATTATGCATTAATAGAAGAGAACAAGAATAATCCCATGTTTCTTTTCAGCACTGTAGCCAGGCTGACAAAGAGTCAGGACTCTGTCAATCCTAGTATTCCCTTAGAGCTTACTAGTCAGGACTTTATGAACTTTTTCCAAAAATAAAATTTCATCTATCAGAGATAAAATCAGTCAGATTCTTCCCACTGTTAACTTAAATACAGTAACTACTACAACTCCTTCAATTGATATCTGTTTGAATAAGTTTACTCCAACTGACCTTTTAGAGTTAGATAAAATAATTTCCTCATCCAAGCCTTCAAATTGTCTTTTAGGTCCTATTCCTACCAGGTTATTTAAAGAAGTCTTCCCATTTATTGGTAGCTCTATTCTTCAAATAATCAATTCTTCGTTAACATTAGGCCATGTACCACAGGCTTTTAGAACTGCTGTAATTAAACCCTTACTCAAAAAGCCAACGCTGGATCCAGAAGTTTTAGTTAACTACAGACCAATCTCTAATCTGCCTTTCATTTCAAAAATCCTACAAAGGGTTGTTGCTACGCAATTATTTGACCACTTGCAGGGAAATGGTTTATTTGAAGAGTTTCAATCTGGGTTTAGAATCCATCATAGTACTGAAACAGCCTTAGTGAAGGTCACTAATGACCTCCTGATCGCATCTGATAATGGACTTGTTTCTGTACTTGTCCTTTTAGACTTTAGTGCAGCTTTTGATACTATTGATCATAATATTCTACTTGACAGATTAGAACACCATGTTGGACTTAATGGAACTTTGTTGCAGTGGTTTAGATCTTATTTATTTGATAGGATCCAGTTTGATTATGTCAATAATGTTTTCTTCCAACTCGGGTGGGGTTGCTAGCCTCCTGGCGCCTGGGGCCTGGGGGTGGGCGTTGGCCCCACTGGGGGGTGGGGGTGGGCGGGTCTGGGGGTGTGGGCTCACTGCACAGGCTGCCGAGCAACTTGGCCTCCCTCGATCGTTCCTCCGGGGGCAGATGCCTGGCTTTCCTGGGGCTTGCTGACCTCGGATGTTTGTGCCCTGTGGGGGTTGGTGGTGCTGCCTTGCCTGCTCGGGGTTCCCGGGGGGAGAGCTGCTGCGACCGGCCCCCCACTTCATATGTTTCCTGACAAACCACTCACATGCACACACTTATTTTGCGCACGCTCTCATATATATGCACTCAGACGTTCACGCACTAGTGTCTCTCCTTTCACAGGTGCGGAAACCAGACTCGTGTTGAGACATCTTAGGTTTAAGAAGCAGTTTGTCTTTTATTTGTTTTAGTTGTTGTTGTTGTTGTTGTTGTTTTTGTCTGTTCCCCTCTCTTTTCTTTCCCCCTCCATACACTTCCTTTCCCTCTTCCCCATCCTGTCGGTTCTTCCATGGGTAAAATAATCAAAATAAAGTATTAAAAGTTATTACAGGATGTAAAGAACTGAGGTTCACACGAATAGTGTTTTCGACAACGTTCTCTATTAAAACAAGGAGCGGGAACACAAACAGGCAGCAACGTTAACACATCACCATTTTCATATTCACTCGGTGAAGGTCAACTCTGACCTGTGACGTCACCACAGTCTTTAAAGACACACCACACATATAAATGTTCACATTATATGACATCTCCCCCTTTTTTTTAGTTTTTTTTTTTTTTCAGAACAAAACAATTTTCAATTCAAACATTTTTTTCATTTCCATTCCACCCTTCCCCACAGCCCATGGCTTAATTACTGAACCAAATAGCCACACTTATCACAGTGAACACGTGATTTTTCTTCTCTCTTTTCTTTTTTTTTTCTCTTACAAATCTAGTCTTTGCACAGGTTTGCTCAATCTACCAGACCGGGTAAACAACAGTCCATGCTTTGGATCTGGCGGTTTGACACTGGATACTGGTAAAATAGTGTCAGCGGCAGCTGCAGTTTCAGGCTGCTGTTTGACGATCCCTGGCTGCAGTCATTTGGAGCTGAAGAGTGTATATCTCTGGCTGTTTCAGGAGCATGTTGCAAGTGACGGCGGTTGCGTCGCAAAGTTGCTCCCTGGGGTGTTTCAGTAAGAAAGGAGCGAGGTGTGATGCTTTCTCCAGTGACAACAGCGGGTGTTTTCCAGGATTTCTGATGGTCCAGTTTTGTGAGGACTGAATCTCCTGGCTTTAACAAAGGTAGGGGTTTAGCTCCATGGCGCTGATTAAAGTAGAATGCTTGTTTCTGTTTCTCCATTGCATCCTTATTCCTGACGACTTCTAGATCAGGCCATCGGGGCTGAAGATTCCCTTCCAGTGTAGGAAGAGTTGTTTTGATCTTTCGACCCATAAGTAGCTCTGCGGGACTCATGCCTGTGGTGGTGCTGGGCGTTGACCGAAAGCACATGAGGGCGAGCAAAGGGTCTTGCTGCTTTAGGATTCTTTTTGCTGTTTGAACTCCTCTCTCTGCATGTCCGTTCCCTTGAGGGTTGTGTGGGCTTGAGGTAATGTGCAAAAAGTCAAACTCCCTTGCAAACTTTTTAAATTCTTGGCATGAGAATTGAGGCCCATTGTCAGATACAACCACATCTGGACAACCAAACTTCGCGAACACTGCCTTCAGCTTTAAGATCACCTGAGAAGCAGTGGTCACTGGCAGATGAAGTATCTCGAGGAACCGAGAGAAATAGTCTGACACAACAAGGTAAGTGTGCTTGTTATGCTCACACAGGTCAACAGCAAGTCTCTTCCAGGGCCGATCAGGTAGAAGGGTTGACAAGTGAGGCTCTTTTCGCTGAGCTGGTTTCATCTCACGACACACCTGACAGGACTGGACTTTGCGTTTGATTTCAGATGAGATGCCAGGCCACCACACAGATGTGCAGGCCCACTCTCTACATTTTGTCAGACCTTGATGTCCACCATGTATTCGATCCAAGATGTCTGCTCTGAGCACATCTGGAATCAGCATACGGCTTCCTCTGGTGATAATTCCATTGCATTCAGACAGTTCATTTTTGATGGGAAAATAGTCTCTGATAGCTGCTGGGACATTGCCTATGTATTCTGGCCATCCTGACTTGATGTACTGCAACACCAACTGTAGGTTACAGTCAGCTGCTGTAGCGGTCTTTATGGTGTCTATTTTATGTGAAGTAGCTGGCATGTTATCAATGACTGCTGCTATGTAACACGCCACATCAGAGTGAGTATCAGTCTTGTTTTCTACGCTCTGTAGTGGGCTCCTTGAGAGTGTATCAGCCACTGCCAAGGTCTTTCCCGGAGCATATTCGGCTATCGGTTTGAACCTCATAAGTCTCATGAGTAGCCTTTGGCACCATATTGGCACATTATCCAGGTCCTTTTTGTTCATGAGTGGCACCAAGGGTTTGTGATCTGTGACCAACTTAAAGTCTTCCAGACCGCAGAGGTACTTCTCAAATCTCTCACATGCCCAGACACTCGCCAAACACTCCTTCTCTATCTGTGCATATCTAGTCTTGGCCTCTGACAGACGACGTGAGCAGTATGCCACTGGTTTCCAGTTCCCATCATGCAGTTGCAGCAGTACTCCACCTATACCATAGCTGCTGGCATCGGCTGATACGGCAGTAGGTCGGTTCACATCATAGAATTTCAGAACTGGAGAAGTAGACAGAATGTCTTTGATGCGCTGAAATGCCTCCTGCTGAGAATGGTCCCACATCCACACTGACTTGGATTTCAACAGTTCATATAGTGGCTGGCCCACTGTCGACAGATTTGGAATATATTTCCCTAGATAGTTAAACATGCCCAGGATACGTTTGAGGTCATGCACGTTCTGTGGTGGTGGGAGCTCACGGATTGCCTTGACTTTATCAGGGTTGGGTCTCACGCCTGATTTGTCGATTTCTTGGCCCAAGAAGTGAAGCTTGTTTTGTCTAAACTTACATTTTTCTCTGTTCAGTTTAAGTCCTGCTGACTCGATCCTTTCCAGTGCCATGCTGAGACGCTGGTCGTGCTGTTCAGGAGTGTCCCCATACACCAGTATGTCATCCATAAAGATAGCCACGCCTTCCAGGCCGTTGAGGGTTTCTGTCATTTTGTGCTGAAAAATTTCAGGAGCGCTTGTGATCCCAAATGGAAGACGTTTGAAGGCATATCTCCCAAAGGGTGTGATAAAGGTTGTCAATTTACTGCTTTCTGGATGGAGAGGAATCTGCCAAAACCCGGAGGCAGCATCTAATGATGTGAATGTGGTTGCTCCACTAAGTTTTGCAGTGATTTCCTCTGCAGTAGGAAGAACATACCTCTCTCTTCGTACAGCTTCATTTAACCTCTTTAAATCGACACAGATCCGCACTTTTCCATTTTTCCTTGGGACTGGCACCATTGGCGCACACCAATCTGTAGGCTCAATCACAGCTTCAATGACATTATTCTCCTCCATACGCTGCAATTCCTCCTTAACCTTCTGCAAAAGTGGCAAAGAGACACGACGGGCAGTGTGCACTGTATATGGTTGAGCGTTCTCTTTTAACAGGATTTTAACTGGTTCTGTTTTAAGTGTTCCATGCTCGCCAAATGCTTTGTGAACTTCTTCGACACGCTTCACAATCCCCATTGACATTGCTGTATCTCTGCCCAGCAAATTGTTTGCATTATTGCCACTGATGACATACACAGGAAAAGTATATGGTTTTTCCTTGTATTCTGTGAAGGCTTGAAATTTTCCTATAGAGCCCAACTGACCACCCGGGCTGCACAGTGTGACATTAGATGGCTCTAATTTCTTCTTAGGAACTAGTTTGTTAAATGTCTTTTCTCCCATAATGTTTGCATCTGCACCCGTATAAATTTTAAAATTGACTGGTGTTGTTCCAGTTGTAAGCTGTATGGTCCATGGGTCATCGTTTCTGTCTGCTTTTGTGACTGCGCCCAAAAAATATGGTGTCTGGGAAACTGTCCCTTCAGTGACTTCTCTGACTGATTTACTGTGACATTTCTTTTCCCAGTGACCCACCTTTTTACACTTGTTGCATGTTGACTTCATGGCTGGGCACTTTTCAGGATCTCTGTGTTTTAATTTTCCACATCTTCCACACCATGAGTCTCTTTGCTCTCCACTTTCTCTCCTCTTAGGTCTCCATTTAGACCTTCCTCTGCCTGCTGCTTTTCCCTGAATCTCCTGCACCGTAGCGTGTGCTTCCCCCTGCTGGTGAACCTGGAGGGCAACCTCCTCGGACTGGCGAACTGTTTGAATAGTTTGGGCAAGTGTTAGATCAGCCATTAGCTGCAATCTACGTGACAGTTTTTTATCGAGGATGCCCACAACAATTCGGTCACGGATATGTTCGTCTCTGTTTACACCAAAATCACAGTGTTCTGACATCTCATAAAGGGCTCTGATAAACATTTCCGCTTTCTCACCAGGCCGCTGCATCCTCTGGTGAAAACAAGCGCGCTCGTGGATCACGTTCCGTTTAGGACAGAAGTACTCGTCGTATTTTCCTAACACGACGTCAAACTTCTTTTGACCCGTTTCCTCCGTGAAGGTGAATGATTTAAAGATGTTTTCAGCTTCAGGGCCCATGGCGTAAATCAGTGAACTGACCTGAACTTCGCCGTCCTCTTTACTCAGTCTTGTAGCCATCCGAAAACGCAGAAAGCGCTGCTTCCAGTCCGCCCATTTGTTTGGACGATGAAAAGGAAAACTTTCCGGGGGATTAAACTTGGCCATCTTACTGAAGCAAAGCGTCCGTCAAGCACTTCTGACACCATGTAAAGAACTGAGGTCCACACGAATAGTGTTTTCGACAACGTTCTCTATTAAAACAAGGAGCGGGAACACAAACAGGCGGCAACATTAACACATCGCCATTTTCATATTCACTCGGTGAAGGTCACCTCTGACCTGTGACGTCACCACAGTCTTTAAAGACACACCACACATATAAATGTTCACATTATATGACACAGGAGGAGTTTACAACAATATGCAATACATAGTTGGGTACTGTATAAGCTCCTCTTGGCAAAGTAAATCTGTTTTGGCACAGTAAGGGTGACAGATCCCTGTTCTGCTTGCCTAGCTGCCTGACAGGACAAGGGCAAAAAATGTTTTCTTCCAAATCAAAGCTCAGTCACAGAGTTCCACAGGGATCTGTGCTAGGCCCTATTCTTTTTAGTTTATATATGCTTCCGCTAGGCAACATTATTAGAAAGCACTGCATACATTTTCATTGTTATGCAGATGATACACAATTATACCTGTCTATGAAGCCAGATAATAGTAATCAATTAGCCAAGTTAGAGGCCTGTCTTAAGGAAATCAAAGCTTGGATGACTTGTATTTTCCTGCTATTAAATTCAGATAAGACTGAAGTCATTCTAGTTGGACCAAAAAACTTTAGAAATACCTTTCCAAATCAAACTCTTCGTTTGGATGTGGTTACTCTTTCTCTTAATAGTTCTGTGAAGAACCTTGGAGTTATTTTTGATCAATATCTGTTTTTTAATTCACATATTAAACTTGCTTCTAAGACTGCCTTCTATCTTTTGTGTAGCATTGCCAAGATTAGGAGCATCTTGTCTTAGAGTGATGCTGAGAAACTAATCCACGCTTTTGTTAGCTCTAGATTAGATTATTGTAACTCTTTATTATCAGGTTGTCCTAAAACATCTTTAAAAAGTCTTCAGTTGATCCAAAATGCTGCAGCAAGAGTTTTAACAGGTACTAGAAGGACAGATCAGATTAGACTCTCGTGCACTACGTACAGCAGCTCAACCGGACTCATGATAATTATCACTGTTTTCTTTTGCACTACCGACTCACTATGTGGAACTCCACAATATCTGCTGCTTATTAATATATTTAAAAATTGCATAGATTAGTATTACTCATTCATATTCTACATTTTATTGCATGCATAGTTTTTTATTTTTATCTTTAGTGCTACTCATGTTTAATGTTGCAGCATTGCACCGAGACAAATTCCTAGTTTGTGTACTACATGAACAATGGCAATAAATCTGATTCTGATTCTGATTCTGAGATCATATCTCTCCGGTTCTCGCCTCCCTTCAATGGCTCCCCATGGAGTTTAAAATTAAGTTTAAAATCGTTCTTCTCACTTACAAAGCTCTAAATAATCAGGCCCCTTTTTATTTAAAAGATCTGATATTACCCTATTATGCTAACAGAGAACTATGCTCCCAAAATGCTGGATTACTTGTAATACTTAGAATCTCCAAACGTACAATGAGAGGCTTCAGTTATCAAGCTCCTCTCCTGTGGAACCAACTGCCAATCTGGATTCGGGAGTCAGACTTGATCTCTGTTTTTAAGAACAGGGTTAAAACCTTCCTTTTTGATATAGCCTATGATTAGGGAGGGATCATGTGCCCCTGAACCCTCCCTTAGTTATGCTGCTAATAGGTTTAGATAGCCGGGGGACCTCCAATAGTGCACTGGGCTCCACTCCTTTCTTCACTCTCAATGTAATATTTTTGCTGGTCATTAACATCTGTTTGTTCTCTCCCATAGATTGAGTCCCCGTCGTGCTGCTTGCTCTCTACATGTCTGTTCTTTTCTTCTTCTTCTCTATCCCCTCATCCCCCAGCCAGTCGCAGCAGATTACTGCCCCTTCTTGAGCCTGGTTCTGCTGGAGGTTTCTTCCTGTTAAAAGGGTGTTTTTCCTCTCCACCATCGCCAAGTGCTTGTTCACATGGGATCGCCTGATTGCTGGGGTCTTTCTGCAATTGTGGGGGTTTTCTCTACAGTTGAAAGTGCTATGAGTTGACTGTTGTTGTGAAATGGCACTATATAAATAAAGTTGAATTGAACTGAATTGAATTGAATAGATGGCCTAGTAGAGAAAATGAAGTTTCACACGAGGCCTCGTCTATGTGAGCCATTTTGATGAAAAGCCTCAAATCCTCCAGAAAGCCTCATCTGGCCATCACTAATATAAATCACCAGTTGTGACAAAAGAACAGAAAAGATAGAAATATAGCACAAACTCTCAGGGTTTCTTCCACCCACACTCCTCTCAACAAGAAGAAAGAAGAAGAAGAAGAAGAAGAAGAAGAAGAAGAAGAAGAAGAAGAAGAAGAAGAAGAAGAAGAAAACTAATTACTTTTTTTAAGAACAGCTGCTACACCCTTTCATTAAAATTTCATAATTAGAATTTTACTGCTCTGGTAAAATAGCTTTATTTATATATAAAAAAATCTTTTTACATTTCCTGGAAGTGTTTAAAAATCTTTTTTTTTTTTTCTAAATCTCACTGAGAAGAGTAAAATGGTCAGACGTGGAACTTTCTTATGGGAGAATTTGTTCCTACACGACGTTCAGTGTCAATACACAACTTCACTTCCTGTTAGAATTGACAACAGAGTCAATTTACAGGAGCTAATTGGTTTTCGTAGCTTTTAGTCCATAAACATTAATGTAACACACATATATTCACTATCAATAATGATTCCGTACACTGTCAACATTAAACTGGCGGCTCGGACGTTAACTGGCACTCTGAACTTGCAGAATAAAACCGCAGTAGATTGGTGAGTACTACAAACTTGCCGCTAGCATCGTTTGATAGCAGGCTGATTCAGTCTGACATAGTCTGCTTGAATTCTGATGTTTTTAATGTTTTCATTATTTTATCATATTCTCCACATTCACTGCAGTTGGGAGAGATTCCAGTGTTCACTAGTTCCTGCTGATAGTGTAGAGTTTTTAAAGAAATTATCCCTGTGAGTGGTACATATCTTGTGTCATGTGATGTGATTTTTTTTCTTACTGGGCCACACACTGTGCCTGCATTTAAACACTGACTAATCGGTGACAAGGTTTGCTTAAATGGACAATGGGACATTACTAGTTGTAGGTTATAGATAAATAGACACCCTCAAGGTTTGATTACATACACGTGAAGCTGGTGTGAATTACTCTGATAAATGTTCACAATAAAGACCTTATTTGATGATTAGAAATCTAATATTTAAATGATTATTGACCATTATTAGGTTGATCAAGACAGGCATTGTGGGAAAAATAATTTGAAATCTTATTGCTTAAAGCTTGTGATGCTGGTTTGATCTTAGTTGTGCTTCTTTGGTGTAAATGAATGTCAGCCCTCCATCCTTTCAGATATTGTATACATGCTGTAAACCAGTAAGCTGGACTGTGAATAGTGAGGAAAATTGCAACATTGGTGCAGTTTTTCAGGTAATGCTGCACTGTCAGGGGAGAACATGCAAACTATTTTCAGGCCAACTTGGACGTATGTTTAAATTCATATTCATAAAACCACGTTCTGATTTTTTTTATTGAGTAGAATATGATCTTTTGCATCACTTGTGGGCTATTTTCCCACCTCCAAACATTTCTTGTAGTAGCTTGAATATGTTTATTTTGTCTTCTTTTTAATTATTAGCCTTTTGTTTTCTTTTTAAAGACAAGGGTAGAAAAGAGATGTTTTTACCTTTACATGTTTCGACTGTCCACTGCAGTCTTCATCAGAAGTGCCAGCTGATTGCTGCGAAGTGTCATTTATCAGCTGGCTTTCCTAGGTGGGGTCAGCCCAGCAGAACTGTCAGATCCACTGGGCTGGCCCCGCCTTCCACCGTCTGATGGTCTCTGGAGAATGTAGTCCTAGGTGTGGGAAAGCATAAATGCCCCCTCATTCCGATTCATGTTGTCTTTTCCCCACTTCCTGATTTCTGTGGCCTCCTTGATCCAGCGTTTATGTCTGTTGCTCTCCGATCCAATGATTTTTGCGTTGTCCTAGTCCATGATGTGATTACTTCTTTTGCAGTGATCTGATATAGCTGATTTTAATTTTGCTTGTTCGGCCTTTTCTTTTTGTGATCTTGAGAGCTGTCCTTGTGTTTCCTTCTCACATCCCTTCTGGTGTTCTTTTTTCCTTGTGGCGAATGATCTTCCTGTTTCTCCAATGTAGGTTTTGTTACATGATCTGCATGATAATTAAGAAGAAGACAAAATGAACATACTTGAGCTACTACATGGACGTTACGGACAAAACTGCATCAAAGATTTCAGCTGGTTGGAGAAACTAGAGAAAATATGAGCACGCTACAGAAACCACCTGAGATTTAACCTCCGTTGCAGAGGGGACGATGTCACACCAGCAAGCCTCAACATAAAAAATCCGATCCCAACCAGAAACGCAGAGAAAATAATCAACAAAGCATGGAAAGACCTGATAAAAGAACGGATAAGAGTGACAGCAAACAAAGTCGACAGAATCAACAGCCAGTTAAAGGAGGAAATGAACATTTTCAAGGAACGCTACCCGATCGACCAGGAGATGCAGGAGCAGATAAAAGCACATTTAAAACACGCACATGAACAGGAATTCACCATAATAAAAAAATCACCAAATAAACTAAAAAACTCACAGAAAGGAAGAACGAGAGAAGACAAACACACATGGAAACGAACGCGAAGTGGGTCAAAAACTTATCACAACGCACACTCATGGACATTGAGAAAAAAGTGCTGAGAAGAGGACTAAATTTCGCCATTACACCAACCAAAATACCCAATGAAGAATACATCCTCGCAACAGAACTTGAATGTGAAAAAATCCAGGACCAAGGGGAAAAAGAAACACTACGGAACGCAGTCGCAGGACTCTTCAAAATGGCCAAATTACCACAAAGCAACATCACAAAAGAAGAAGAAAAAGTAATACTTAAGAAAGACAAAACAATCACAATCCTCCCATCAGATAAAGGCAGAACCTCAGTAGTAATGGACACAGAAACATATGTAAAACAGATGGAAACCAGGTTGGCAGACAGCTGCACATAAATCATAAAAACAAACTCCACAGAAGAAAAGAAAAAAAATGCTGAAAGCCCTTCTCAAACCCCTATTAGAAAGCAAAAAAAATAACAAAGGATGCATACGAACACCTGATACCCACAGCCAGCATCACCCCCCGGATCTATTAAACCCCAAAAATACAAAACAGTGTTTCCTCTGGCTTAAAGACCTTGGCACAGTGGCGTTGGGGGGAGGGGGGGTAAACATACTGGAATATGCTAATTTTATACTATTTATTTCTTTTTAAAATTTTACACAGTAACGTTGCATATGGACATTACCATTTGAAGTATTGTACAACCGAGGCTTGAATATTGAGCCAGTTGGGGTCCCACCCAGACATCCTGTGTTTAGACTTTTTAGTGGTGTTATCCTTCTCTCCTTCCTCTGCCTGAACACTTCCCTCTCCTTGGCTCCTCTCTTCTGTCTAATCTTGCCCTCTCTGAGCTCTGTCTAATTCAGGTTCTCTCTCTGTCTATGGTGGTATACAAACAGGTTAGAAAATATCAAGTGTCATGTTTTGTCCTGCAGGATTTTTTTGTCATGGTTTACATAAATGACAAAAATATGTGTATTTTTTGTATTTTTATTCTAGTGTTTCTTTTTTTTTTTCCATTGAGAGAGTAGGAAATGGAAAGAAACATTCATAATAGTAATGTACTCATGCATACTTAAATTATATGATCAGGTGGGTAAAGTAATCAGAAATTCTACTCATGTAAAAGCAGTGATTTGAAATTAATAATTAAAAGTAGACAACCAAAAATTTCTAGTTGAGTTAAGGGTACAAAGAGCACCCACTTAAAAACTTGAGTAATGACTTCAGTCTCAAAGGTAACAATTTTCTTATAGTTTTCTACTTTGCTCTGTAAATCTAAAGTTGAAATCATGTTCCTCAAGTGTGTAATTTCCTCTTGTAAAATTGACTTTTCTTGAACATTTGAAACTTTATTATAAATTTGTGGATTATTTTATGACTAATTTTGTCTGTTTTTTAAAATAAAATTGCTGGGTTTTTTTTAGATAGATTTGAAGCAGACTGTGGTAATTTTTTTTAACTTTTTCCTGATAATAGTTTACATTTTTGACCATAACTTTGCAGTTAGAACAGAACAATAATTTAACTCTGATTACAAAGAAAAAAATAATAATAAAATTGAATCGGTGAATTCCAAAAGGGCCCAAGTCCACACTTTTTCAAAGGGGACTTGGGCCCCTTTTGAATTCACCGATTCAATTGTATTTAATGAAATAAATTAACTTAAATGACCAAGGATACCATTATTTCTGTTATAATATATCTTTATATTTATAGTTTTTTTTTTTTTTTAAATCTCCCCACCACCCAGACAGCAGGAAAAACCTCCCTTATTTTGAAATCAGATGTTGGCACGCTTAGTTTGTTTGAAGGCTGCTGACAGATTAAAGTCATTGACTTTGTAAATTTTGGTCATCTTAACCTGCCAGGTATATAATAGGGAACTGTAGCGGACTCTAAAGACATAATTTACCACAATATGTGTTCATGTACAGAATGAGCTGTTTAGGCAGTTATAGTTGTGCTCTCAGGCTTTCTCATCAGGGCACCTCTCTAGACAGCCACTGAAGGATCTCAGTTTAGCGTGAAAAGAGAGCTAGCGTTTTTAGCTGTTGCTTTTTGTCAGTACCGCTGGAGAATAAAAACAGCACCCCTGCTCGTGCGAGAAAAGAGAGAAATTGCACAGTCTCTTCATTCCTGCAATTCTTGCAGAACATAATTTAATATTGTAGTAGCTGGTGAAATACAGACGTGGACAAAATTGTTGGTACCCCTCTGTTAATGAAAGAAAAACCCACAATGGTCACAGAAATAACTTGAATCTGACAAAAGTGGTAATAAATAAAAATTCTATGAAAATTAACCAATGAAAATCAGACAGTGCTTTTGAATTGTGGTTCAACAGAATTATTTTAAAAAACAAACTCATGAAACAGGCCTGGACAAAAATGATGGTACCCCTAGAAAAGATTGAAAATAATGTGACCATAGGGACATGTTCAACCAAGATGTGTCCTCTAATTAACATCACAGGTGTCTACAAACTTGTAATCAGTCAGTTGGCCTATTTAAAGGGTGACAAGTAGTCACTGTGCTGTTTGGTGACATGGTGTGTACCACACTAAACATGGACCAGAGGAAGCAAAGGAGAGAGATGTCTCAGGAGATTAGAAAGAAAATTATAGACAAGCATGTTAAAGGTAAAGGCTATAAGACCACCTCCAAGCAGCTTGATGTTCCTGTGACTAGAGTTGCACATATTATTCAGAAATTTAAGATCCATGGGACAGTAGCCAACCTCCCTGGATGTGGCCGCAGGAGGAGACGGATAATATGAATGGTAACAAAAGAGCCCAGAACAACCTCTAAACACATTCATGGTGAACTCCAAGGTCAAGGTACATCAGTGTCAGATCGCACCATCCGTCGTTGTTTGAGCCAAAGTGGACTTCATGGGAGACGACCAAGGAGGACACTACTGTTGAAAACAAATCCTAAAAAAGCCAGACTGGAATTTGCCAAACTGCATGTTGACAAGCCACAAAGCTTCTGGGAGAAGCTTTTTTGGGAGTTTTCCCTACTGTGAAACATGGAGGAGGTTCTGTTATGCTCTGGGGCTGCTTTGCTGCATCTGGGACAGGGTGTCATGAATCTGTGCAGGGTACAATGAAATCTCAAGACTATCAAGGTATTCTAGAGAGAAATGTGCTGCCCAGTGTCAGACAGCTTGGTCTCAGTTGCAGGTCATGGGTCTTGCAACAGGATAATGACCCAAAACACACAGCTAAAAACAACCAAGAATAAGATAAGATAAGCCTTTATTAGTCCCACAATGGGGAAATTCCAGGATTGCAACAGCACAGGGATAGCAACACTCAGAGCAACAATCAGAAGGCAAGAGAAAAAAACAAGAGCAGCGAGTATATACATGTACATATAAATATAAATATATATATATATATATATATATATATATATATATATATATATATATATATATATAGAGAGAGAGAGAGAGAGAGAGAGAGAGAGAGAGAGAGACACACACACACACACACACACACACACAGTGCGGAGCATTGTAGCTAGATGGGATAGGTATATAAATATATAAACACAGTGCGGAGCATTGTAGCTGGATGAAATAAATATATAAGTATATAAACACACAGTGCGGAGTATTGTAGCTAGATGGAATGAAAATGTGAATATATAAACACACAGTGCGGAGCATTGTAGCTAGATGGAATAAATATGTAAATATATAAACACACAGTGCGGAGCATTGTAGCTAGATGGAATAAATATATATATAAACACACAGTGCGGAGCGTTGTAGCTAGATGGAATAAATATATGAATATATAAACACAGTGCGGAGCATTGTAGCTAGATGGAATAAATATGAAAATATATAAACACACACAGTGTGGAGCATTGTTGCTAGATGGAATAAATATATAAATATATATATAAACACACAGTGCAGAGCATTGTAGCTAGATGGAATAGTATGTAGATATATAAACACACGCAGTGCGGAGCATTGTAGCTAGATGGAATAAATATATAAATATATATATAAACACACACAGTGCGGAGCGTTGTAGCTAGATGGAATAAATATATGAATATATAAACACACAGTGCGGAGCATTGTAGCTAGATGGAATAAATATGAAAATATATAAACACACACAGTGTGGAGCATTGTTGCTAGATGGAATAAATATATATATAAACACACACAGTGTAGAGCATTGTAGCTAGATGGAATAGTATGTAGATATATAAACACACGCAGTGCGGAGCATTGTTGCCAGATGGAATAAATATATAAATATATAAACACACACAGTGCGGAGCATTGTAGCTAGATGGAATGAAACAAAGATGAAATGAAGAATGGCTAAGAGCAAAACATTGGACTATTCTAAAGTGGCCTTCTATGAGCCCTGATCTAAATCCTATTGATCATCTGTGGAAGGAGCTGAAACATGCCGTCTGGAGAAGGCACCCTTCAAACCTGAGACAACTGGAGTAGTTTGCTCATGAGGAGTGGGCCAAAATACCTGCTGAGAGGTGCAGAAGTCTCATTGACAGTTACAGAAATCGTTTGATTGCAGTGATTGGCTCAAAAGGTTGTGCAACAAAATATTAAGTTAAGGGTACCATCATTTTTGTCCAGGCCTGTTTCATGAGTTTGTTTTTTAAAATAATTATGTTGAACCACAATTCAAAAGCATTGTCTGATTTTCATAGAATTTTTATTTATTACCACTTTTGTCAGATTCAAGTTATTTTTGTGACCATTGTGGGTTTTTCTTTCATTAACAGAGGGGTACCAACAATTTTGTCCACGTCTGTAATATCCCCAGCAATTCTTCGGTCCTCCTTGCCTTTCCCTTCATATGAAGCTGGCCACATATGAATTCTAACCACATCTCTTAGCTAAGTGACTCTTCCATTATTGCTCCCGTTTCCAGCGGGTTAAAACCATGATAAACTCCTCCAGTGCTTACATACCTCTAATGATTTTTTCCGCGTTTAAAGTACTTTAACAAACTCGTGTTTCTGTCGGACAGTTGCGCTTAGCGAGACATTGTTTGCTGACTGACTGGAAAACTCGCGTGGGCGGGGCACTTATAAACGCGTGGATGACGGCTACACGCGTTGTTTGTGTGCACGCTTGCGGAAAGTCATTGCTTCATATATTTTTCTTAATAAATTCATATCTCTTTGGCGAGGTGGTAAAATTTCTGGCACAGCGGGCCGCCACCGAGAAATGTTACCAGAGGAAACCCTGCATAAGGACATCCCACTGCGACCAATAGTAGACAGCATCGGATCAGTGACATACAACTTATCAAAAGCCCTGGTTGAAATCATCACATCCTTCCTTGGACTATCAGAATACTACTGCAAAAACTCAAAAGAACTGACACAAGAACTCAAAAATATGAAAATACAATCAGACGAGATCCTCATTTCACACAATGTCATTTTGCTATTCACAAAGACCCCTGTTGACGTCACACTACACATCGTGCAAGAATGCCTCAAGAATGACAGAACCCTTTAAAAACAGAAATCTCACAGTTGATGACATATCTGGATTACTACAATTTGTCGCAAAATCCACCTATTTTCAATACAAAGAAAAAAATCTACAGATAAAAAGAAGGATTTGCAATGGGAAACCCACTATCAGCCATCATGAGCAGCATTTCCATGGAGTATCTGGAAAATAAAGCCATCAACACAGTACCCATACAATGCAAACCCACCCTCTGTTATTGATACGTGGACGACATATTGGAGAAAATTAAAAAAAAAGACGCACACAAGAACTCAACAGACCATCTAAACAACACGGACAGCACTGGGAGCATAAAATTCACACACGTAGAGGGAGAAAATGGTACCATAGCCTTTCGGGACATGAAAGTCCATCACAACGATGACGGCAGTATAAAAATCTCAGTCTACAGGAAACCAACCCACTCAGATCAGTACCTACTATGGACATCAGAACACCCCACAGCACACAAACTATCAGTTGTCAGGACACTATACTAACGGGCCACCATCATCACAAACCAAGACAGACAGGAGGAGGAAAACCACATAAGACATGCACTCACACACTGCCAGTATCCGATCCATCCATCCATCCATCCATCTTCTACCACTTTTCCGGAGGTCCGGGTCGCGGAGGCAGCAGTTCAAGCAGAGAAGCCCAGACTTCCCTCTCCCCAGCCACCTGCTCCAGCTCTTCAGAGGGGATACCAAGGCGTTCCCAGACCAGCTGGGAGACATAGTCTCTCCACCGAGTCCTGGGTCTGCCCCGGGGTCTCCTCCCAGTGAGACGTGCCTGAAACACCTCAAGTGGGAGGCGTCCAGGAGGCATCCTAATCAGATGCCCATACCACCTCAACTGACTCCTTTCAATGTGGAGGAGCAGCGGTTCTACTCTGAGCCTCTCCCGGATGACTGAGCCCCTCACCCTATCTCTGAGGGTGAGTCCAGCAATCCTACGGAGAAAGCTCATTTCAGCCGCTTGTATCCGCGATCTCGTTCTTTCGGTCATTACCCAAAGCTCGTGACCATAGGTGAGACTAGGAACGTAGATTGACTGATAAATCGACAGCTTTGCCTTAGAACTAAGCTCCCTCTTCACCACAACAGACTGGTACAACGTCCGCATCACTGCAGATGCTGCTCCAATCCGTCTGTCGATCTCTCGCTCCATTCTCCCCTCACTCGTGAACAAGACCCCAAGATACTTAAACTCCTCCACTTGGGGCAGGAGCCTGTCCCCAACCCGGAGAGGACAATCCACCTTTTTCCGGCTGAGGACCATGGGACTTGGACTTGGAGGTGCTGATTCTCATCCAATTCAGCACCTCAGAATCAGCCAGTATCCGATATGGGCCATAAATAAAGGGAAACAGCAAGTCGAAAACAAACAGAAAACAAGACACAGACCAAAAGCCGAAATTAAAAGCAAGGACATCATAACCATACCGTACGTTCGAGGGATAACAGAACCAATCCAAAATATCATGAAAAAACACAAAATAAACACAGCGGTAAAACCACACAAAAATTAAGACAGTTACACCCCAAGTACACCTCAAGGACAAAATTGAACAAAGCAAAAAATGCAACTTAATACGTATTTGAAATACCATGCAGATCATATAACAAAACCTACATCGGAGAAACTAAGATCATTCACCACAAGGAAAAAAGAACACCAGAAGGAATGTCAGAAGGAAACACAAGGACGACTCACAAGATCACGAAAAGAAGAGGCAGAACAAGCAATATTAAAATCAGCAATATCAGGACCTAGTAGAAGATGGCGGAGAGACATAACACTTAAACAAAGAGCTCTCCCTAGCCGGATTAAAAATCATCGGTAAATGGCCAACTCGACATAAACGAATCAATAAACTAAGGGATGAAAACACGAAGGAACCGGGCACAAGGACAAAAACAGGGTAAAATTGAAGAATTCCTCTCCAACAACGCAGGAAAAACCGCTGTACGCAAAGCCCAAAAAAACGAGATGTCTACAGCAGAGAAAATGGAGGACACCAGACTCGACAACATGAACGCTGGCATCGCCAGTTTGGATGAAGAGTTAAGAGAATTCAAGCGACAGCTACAACAGGATTTAGCGGCTCTTAAGGAGGAACTGAAAAAAGAAATTAAGGAGGAAATCATGGACCTCCGAAGAGAAATGGAGCGTAAATTAACGGAAAACATGGAGGAGCTGCGCTCCCAGCGGGCGTGTATGACAGAAGCGCAGACCCGAATTTCGGAACTAGAAGATTGGAAAAGCGAGGCAAACGAGCAACTACAGACCCTGATGACGCAAACGCAGAGGATGCAGGAGAAAATAAATGACTTGGAGAGCAGATCCCGACGAAGCAATATGCGCATCTTTGGAATTCCGGAGGGCATTGAAGGCAACTCGATGACAAAATTCATGGATCAGTTCTTAAAAAAAGAACTGGAAATACCCGGAGAAACGGATCTGCAGATTCAACGGGCGCACAGAACACCGGCACAGAACCCGAAAACAAACTCTCCACCCAGGTCAGTTGTGGTAAACTTTGTGAAATATGACATAAAGGAAAGAATCCTGATGCAAGCATGGAAAAAAAAGATACGAATCGGCGACAAACAGGTATTTTTTGACCATGACTACCCGACAGAAATCGTGCAGCAGCGGAAGAAATATGCCAACATTAAAAAAACGCTGAAAGAGAAAAAAATTAGATTCCAAACGCCGCTAACGAAAATGAGGATTCATTGGGAGGAAGGCACAAGAACCTACAACACGGCCGAAGAGGCAGCGCGGGATATGATGGAGCGGGGCCTTGAGGTGAGCGTGCCGAAGGAGACGGCTGGAGCAGCGGCGGCCCTGAACGCACCACGACAGACGGAGTGGAGACGAGTGAACGGCGGAAGAAGGGGGAGAGACGTAGAGCAGCGGGCCCAGGACAAGCTACAAGGCTTTCAACTGAAAGCCTAGATCATAACAAAGATTAAGAAAGGCACAGAAGAAATGAAGGCCAAGAAGTCAAGGTAAAAGAGAAACAGACGGCTAGGAGAGGTTTAAGTGATATTTGTTGGACATTTCTAGACTTATGACTATTACTTTGATAGTAATTAGAAGTCTAGGGAGGGCCCTTCACTCTGTGAAGACAAACCCCCCACCCACCAACAGGGACCAGTGGGCAGAAGAAAGGCCCAAAGTACGGAGGTCGAGTTTTTTTAATGTGTTTTTATATAAATATGTGTTATTTTTGTTGTTAAAGGGGCTAGGAGCACAAGTTAAAAAAATGGAAAAACATGAATATGGGTAAAAATCTTAAGATAATGACACTAAATGTGAATGGTCTGAACTCACCTGTTAAAAGGGAAAGAATAATAAGAAAATTCAAGAAGGAAAAAGCTGAAATTATATTTATGCAAGAGACACATTTGAGCAAGGCAGAACATGTGAAACTAAAGAGATTTGGCCAAAAGAACTCCTACTACAGTTCATTTAAGGGAGGAGCAAAAAGGGGGGTTATGATACTAATCTCAAACAAAATACAATTTGAAAGTGAACAGGAAATCCAGGATAAAGAAGGCAGGTATGTAATAATAAAGGGAAGAATAGATGGTATGCAGATTACATTAGTGAACATCTATGCCCCACCAGAAAGTGACAAGGGTTTTTTTCAACATCTGTTTGATCTCATAGCAACACACAGTGAAGGAGTCCTAATTTGTGGAGGAGACTTAAATGCTGTCATGGATCATGAAGTTGACACAACAAGTGTTAAGAAGACAAAAAAACATGTAACAAAGTTCATAAGAACCTCACTGGCAGAAATGGGTATGGTAGACATATGGAGGGACCTACACCCACTCGAAAAAGACTATACACATTATTCAGCAGCCCATAAAGTACACTCTAGAATAGATTACTTCCTTATGAATGAAGGTGACAGACACAGGGTGAGAAATTGTTGGATTGGAGGGGCAGAAATATCAGATCATAATCCTATATACATGGAAATATATTTAAACAATAGAATCAGAATCAGGTTTATTGCCATTGTTCATGTAGTACACAAACTAGGAATTTGTCTCGGTACAATGCTGCAACATTAAACATGATAAGATAAGAGAAATAAACTATACATGTAATAAAGTGTAGGATAAGATTAAGTGATACTGGTCAACAGTTAAAATATATATTAGCCAGCAGCAGATACTGTGGAGAACTATATAGTGCAGTCGGTAATGCAGGAAGAAAACAGTGATGATTGACATGAGTCTGGTTGAGCTGCTGTACATGGTGCACGAGAGTCACTTAGTGTTCAGCAGTCTAATGGCAGAGGGGAAGAAGCTGTTCATGTGACGGGAGGTTTTAGTCTGGATGGACCGAAGTCTTCTACCAGAGGGGAGGGGGGCAAACAGTACATGACCAGGGTGTGAGGGATCGGCTATGATCCGGCCAGCACGCCTCCGGGTCCTGGAGATGTACAGATCCTGGAGAGATGGGAGCTTGCAGCCGATCACCTTCTCAGCAGTGCGCACGACGCGCTGCAGCCTTAGTCTGTCCCTGGCAGTGGCTCCTGCGTACCACACGGTTATGGAGGTGGTGAGGATGGACTCGATGATGGCTGTGTAGAACTGCACTAACATCTTGGTGGGTAGCTTGAGCTTCCTCAGCTGCCGCAGGAAGAACATCCTCTGCTGGGCTTTTTTGATGAGTGAGCTGATGGTCAGCTCCCATTTGAGGTCCCTGGTGATGGTAGTGCCTAGGAAGCGGAAGGAATCAGCAGTGGTGATGGGAGAGCCTGAGAGGGTGAGGGGGGGCAGAGGAGTAGTGACTTTCCTGAAGTCTACAATCATCTCCACTGTCTTCAGAGCGTTCAGCTGCAGGTTGTTATTGCTGCACCAGGACGCCAGCTGGGCCACCTCTCTCCTGTAGGCGGACTCGTCGCCGTTGGAGATGAGCCCGATGAGGGTGGTGTCGTCCGCAAACTTGATCAACTTGACAGACTGGTGGCTGGAGGTGCAGGAGTTGGTGTAAAGGGAGAAGAGTAGGGGGGAAAGTACACAGCCCTGGGGTGATCCGGTGCTGATGCTAGTATAGTCTGAGACAGTCTTTCCCAGCCGCACATGCTGCCTCCGGTCCGTCAGGAAGTCGATGATCCACCTGCAGAGGGAGTCAGGCACGTTGAGCAGGGACAGCTTGTCCCGGAGCAGAGCGGGGCGGATGGTGTTGAATGCGGAGCTGAAGTCCACAAACAGGATCCTGGCGTAGGTTCCCGGGGAGTCCAGGTGCTGCAGGATGGAGTGGAGGGCCAGGTTGACTGCATCGTCTACAGACCTGTTGGCTCGGTAGGCAAACTGCAGCGGGTCCAGGAGAGGGGTGGTGATGGACTTGAGGTGGGACAGGACCAGGCGCTCAAAGGACTTCATGACTACAGAGGTGAGCGCTACAGGTCTGTAGTCATTAAGTCCAGTGATCCGTGGCTTCTTGGGGACAGGGATGATGGTGGAGGATTTGAGGCAGGACGGCACGTGGCATAACTTAAGGGAGGTGTTAAAAATGTCTGTGAATACAGGAGCCAGCTGTTTCGCACAGAGTCTCAGGGTGGAGGGAGACACGCCGTCTGGGCCGGGGGCCTTGCGCGGGTTCAGTCTGGAGAACTGTTTGAGCACATCCTGCTCACTGATGATAAGGGGAGGGGGGGAGGTGGGGGGGGTGCCTTAAATGAAGTAGGGAATGTGGAGGCTGTGGAGCTGGAGGGAGGGGGGGAGTTGGACACAGATGACGAGGTGTCAAAACGGGCATAGTGTTGGGACAGTCTCTGACAAAGGGCTTTGTCATCCTGACCTTTAGGAGCCTGAGGCCGATAGTTGGTGATCTGCCTCAGTCCTCTCCACACGGAAGCCGAATCATTAGCAGTGAACTGCTGCTGGAGTCTCTCTGAGTACACAGATTTAGCCCTCTTCAGCTCTCTGTTAAACCGGTATTTAACCTCCCTGTAGCAGTCCCTGTCTCCACTTTTCAGCGCTGCTTCCTTCTCCTTCCTGATCTGTCTGAGCTTAGCTGTGAACCAGGGTTTGTCATTAGAGTAACTCACCCTGGTGCGTGATGGAAGAATGTTCTCTTCACAAAAGTGGATATATGAGTTCACAGTGTCCGTGTACTCATCCAGATCATGCGTGGCTCCTTTAAGCATGCCCCAGTCAGATATTTCCATGCACGTTTCCAGCTTCTCCTCAGCATCACTGGTCCGTATCTTCGTAGTGCTCACAACAGGTTTAGTGAGCTTCAATCTCTGTCTGTATGTGGGAATGAGGTGAACCATCACGTGATCAGATAATCCCAGCGCAGCTCGAGGGACAGCGCGATATGCGTCTTTCACTGTGGTGTAACAGTGATCCAGTGTGTTTAATCCTCTGGTGGGGCATTTAATAAACTGTTTGTAGCGGGGGAGATCGTGGCTCAGATTGCACTGATTAAAGTCGCCAGCCACAATAATCAGCGAGTCTGGAAAACTCCGCTCTGTGTGTTGAATGTGATCCGCGAGCACGCGCTGAGCTTCGCGCGTGTCCGCGTCGGGAGGGGCGTACACAGCGATCAGTATAAAAGAAGCAAACTCCCGTGGGGAATAAAAAGGCTTGCAGTTGATAACAAGAAATTCCAAGGCAGGAGAACAGTGTTTGGAAATTTCCGTTACATCAGAGCACCAGCTACAGTTGATGTAGAAGCAGACACCGCCTCCTGTGGTCTTGCCGGAAAGCTCTGTGTCACGATCAGCACGGAAGAGCTGGAAGCCGTCGAGGCGCAGCGCGCTGTCCGGTATATTTTCCCGGAGCCAGGTCTCAGTAAAGCAGAGGACAGCTGAGGAGGCGAGGTCCTTAAAACGCATCAGCAGTCTCAGTTCATCCACCTTGTTAGAGAGAGAGTTGGTATTGGACAGAAATATGCCAGGCAGCGCCGTTCGCGAGCCTCTCCTGCGAAGTCGTACGAGAGCGCCCGCTCGTCTACCTCTCTTCCGCCGTCTCACTTTCCGAGCCAAACAATAAACCAGATCGGCGGCAGGGGCTAGAAAAACTGGGAGGAGGTCCGTGGGGGTCAAAGTCCTGATATTTAAAAGTTCTTCACGGGTATAAGTGCAAGCAGACACACAATTGACAAACAAAAACAAACAAAGAGCGCAGCGAAGCACCATGTCGACCGCTGTGGGCGCCATCTTGGAAAACGACAAACAACATGGAAACTTAACGTAGGACTGTTAAATGATGAGAAAATGAAAGAAAGAATAAAAATAAACATAAACGAATATATCCAAGAGAATGACAATGAAGAAGTGGACCCAACAATACTATGGGACGCACTAAAAGCCGTGTTAAGGGGTAAATTAATTGTTGAAACAGGAAAAGCAAATAAGACTAAACTGGAAGCGTATGAACAAAGATGTGAGAGACTGAGGGAATTAGAACGTAAACATCAAAGCACAAATGATCCAAAAATATATCAAGAAATTAAAGAAGAAAAAACAAAGATAAAAGAAACACAAATGGATGAAATTGAAAGGAAAAATAGATATCTAAAGCAAAAATATTATGAAACGGGGCCAAAAGCCACAAAACTGCTGGCAAAACGGTTAAGAAAACAACAAACAATGAATAATGTATACAAGATTAAAGACCCCAACACAAATAAAACCACAGTTAACCCAGAAAACATCGAAGAAATTTTCCATAATTTCTACCAAGAACTATACTCGCAACCTGAAGAAACAAATACTAAAGATATCAAAAAATTTCTAGACACATTGGACTTGCCATCAATAGGAAATCAACAAAATGAAAAACTAACAGCAGAAATAACACAAGAGATCAGAGATGTGATTAAGTCACTTAAAAACGGTAAATCACCAGGTAGTGATGGATACCCGTCTGAGTTTTATAAACTGTTTATAGAAGAACTCACGCCACAACTCCTAAAGTCATTTAATTGGACGCTGAACAACAACAAAATACCTCCATCATGGAACGAAGCAATCATTTCAGTTATTTTAAAACCAGGGAAAGATAAAGAACAATGCGGAAACTATAGACCAATCTCTTTATTAAATGTAGATTATAAAATATACACAACAATTATATGTAAACGAATAAAGACATTCTTGACGGAATTGATAGAAGATGATCAAACTGGATTCATAGAGGGACGCCAAACACATGACAATATCAGGAGAACAATACATATAATTAATCAAATACATAAAGAAAAGAAAAGCGCAGTAATAATGAGTTTAGACGCAGAAAAAGCATTTGACAGGGTTAACTGGAAATTCCTATATAGTGTACTGGAGCACTTTGGATTTAACGAAAAATCAGTACAATGCATAAGGACGCTATATCAAGAACCTGTGGCAAGAATCAAGATAAACGGTAGCTTAACAGACAAAGTAAATATACAAAGATCAACTAGGCAGGGATGCTGCTTATCGCCCACCTTGTTTGCTCTGTTCATAGAACCATTGGCTCAAGCGATACGACAAAATAAGAAATTAAAAGGTGTAACAATAAAGGGGGCGGAACACAAGATTGGGCTATTTGCAGACGATATTATAGTTTACCTTGAACAACCAGATAAATCAATAATGGAAATGATGAACTTGATAGAAAATTTTGGAAAATTATCAGGATACAAGATAAACATAACAAAAACACAAATACTGACATTCCACTATAACCCTCTAAACCAGATAACTGATAAGATCAAACTAAACTGGAACCAAAAAGAAATAAAATACCTTGGAGTGAACATACCTAAAGACCTAAGCAAAATCTATAAAGCAAACTATGATAGGTTGGAACAAGAAATAAAAAAAGATATTGATAGATGGTCAATCTTAAATATGGATCTGAATTCAAAAATTGAGACAATCAAAATCAGCATACAACCTAGATTACTTTACCTCTTCCAGGCTATACCAACAGAGATTCCAGATGCCCAATTCTCAAAGTGGGACAGGATGATATCGAGATTTGTTTGGGGAGGTAAAAAACCAAGAGTGAAATATAAAACCCTCCAATTACCAAAAGAGAAAGGAGGCATGGGCCTACCAAGTCTAAAGGAATATTACTACTCAGCACAAATAAGATATATCATATGTTGGTGCGACGAGGGATATGAGGCAAAATGGAAAGAAATGGAAAAGGAAATTGAGGGACTCCCAGTACAAAGCATAATAGGGGATAAAGATGCATATAAGCAAATCAAACAAATAGACCCAATCACTAAATTTACTTTAGAACTGTGGTATAAAATAGTACAAAAATATAATATAAGGGAAGACATAAAACTATTGAAATGGGTAGCATTTGACAGTCAGTTTGAACCGGCAAAACAAGATAGGGGATACAAAAATCTGGTGAACAAGGGAATCACAGCATGGGGCAATATCGGAAAAAAAGATCTCGGGAGCTTTGTAAATATCAGGAGAAAATTTAAATTAGAAAGATCGGAATTTTTCAGATATCTGCAGATGAGAGATTACTATATGAAGAAGATTAGGCATAACCTCCAAACAGATGTGAACGAGATTATACAACTTATTTTAAGCTCATATGCAGGAAATAAAATAAGAATTATTTCAAAACTATATCAGAAACTTATGACAAACAATCGTACAAGTAACTATATAAAGGAGAAATGGGAGAAAGAGCTCAATTTAAACATAACAGAAGAAAGCTGGCAGGAAATATGGAAAACACAACACACATCAACAAATTCAAGGGCATGGAGGGAATTTGGATGGAAAAACCTGATTCGCTTTTTCATTACACCACAGATTCAAGGAAAATATACAAATACCCAATCTTTATGCTGGAGGGGATGTGGGGCTCAAAATGCAGACCACTCACATATGTTTTGGAAATGCTACAAAATATCATCATTTTGGAAATCTATGCATGTGACAATACAGAGGATATTAGGATATAATATACCAATGAACTGTAACCTGATGTACTTATGTGATCTTAAAAAAGACAATGTTATACAGGCTGAGGACAGATATCTAGTTAAAATCTTGTTGATTGCATGTAAAAAAACTATCACAAAAAAATGGCAATCAGAAGTTCTTCCTGACCAAGAACAATGGACTGACATTGTTGAGGACATACGTATGATGGAAAAACTAACATATCGACGAAGAATGCAAGAAGGAATATGGGAGAAAAAATGGCGGAAATGGACACACTACAAAGTGCAACAACGAGGCAGAAATTGAAAGAATAACCAAAGACACTGAAAAAACCAGAAGAATTAAGAGAAGGAAACTAAAAACTTGATGCTCCAACATTTGTCCCCCCCCCTTTTATTTTTTCTTTTTTTTTTTATTTTTTTCTTTTTTTTTTAAATTTTTTTTTTCTTTTTTTTTTTTTCTTTTTCCCTACCCTAACCCCTTTGTTTTTTAAATGTAGAATGTGATCTGAATGCATTATATATGATGAAAAATGAATAAAAATCTAAGTTACAAAAAAAAATCAGCAATATCAGATCATTGCAAAAGAAATAATCACATCATGGACTGGGACAACGCAAAAATCATTGGATCGGAAGCAACAGCCCAGGAGAGCATCGGAGCATTGGAGAGCAACAGCCCAGTGGATCTGACAGTTCTGCTGGGCTGGTCCCACCTAGGAAAGTCAGCTGATAAATGACACTTCACAGCAATCAGCTGGCACTTCTGATGAAGACTGCAGTGAACAGTTGAAACATGTCAAGGTAAAAACATCTCTTTCCTATACTTGACTTTAATAAGAAAACAAAAGGCTAATAATTTCTTGTAGTAGTTGTTTTGGGGTAATGGAAAAGCTCCATCACATCTGCTTATTAAATCAGTTGTGAATTTGTTTTTTTATTCACTTTCTGTGGTTGCTGTGCTGTGTAGGGGATGGCAGGGGCTGATAGCTCAAGGGTGTCACTCCAGCATTCTGATCATTGATCCAAAGACAGCCCAGACCATCCAAGTGTTGGAGAAACACAAAACAAATGTGGTCAAGGTGAGTTTGTTATTGACTTTTTTCCCCCATATATCTCCTTTCTACCCCTTTTTTTTTTTTTTTGTTACTTATTTGTACCCGTAGGTAGATTTGGTTTGCAGTCTGGTGACAAGCCACTGGCTGCCGGTCGCTGCGTGCGCGAGCGCCCTAAACCTACATGTTTTTGGCATGCGGGAGGAAACCGGAGAAATCCCAGAGTAAACCCACGCAACACGGGGAGAACATGCAAACTCCACACAGCTCACTGTTGGTCGGGGGCTGGGATCGAACCCACGATCTCATGATCCCCGCGATCCCCCGGCCAAGAGTAAACTGTGCTGCCACAGTGCTAAACCACTGCGCCACCGTGCAGCCCTGCATTCTTTATTCCCTTTCTAATAAAGTGAATTAACTGACTAGGTTATACAGTTGGTTGAATTTAATTGACTGATGGGCGGTGCGGTGGCGGAGTGGTTAGCACTACGGCAGCACAGCAACTCACCCTTGACCGGGGGATCTTGGGTTCGATCCCAGCCCCCGACCAACAGTGATCTGTGTGGAGTTTGCATGTTCTCCCCGTGTCTGCGTGGGTTTACGCCGGGATTTCTCCGGTTTCCTCCCACATGCCAAAAACATGCAAGTTAGGTTAATTGGCATCAAACTGGGGATTCTAAATTGTCCTTGGGTATGACTGTGAGAGTGAAAGGTTGTCTGTCTCTCTGTGTTGGCCCTGCGATGGACTGGTGATCTGTCCAGGGTGTACCCTGCCTCTCGCCCAAAGATGCTGGGATAGGCTCCAGCCCCCCCCCCCCCCCGTGACCTGAAAAGGATTAAGCGGAAGAAGATGAATGAATGAATGAATGAATAATTGACTGATTTTAGCAAGATGACTAACATTTTGAAAAGAAATTTTAGCTTTTCTTGGTGTTTCCATATATTTGACTAGTAGGATATGTGACTCGTGCTGGCAAAATGAGTCACTCTGAGGAAATTATCAAAACTGAGGTAACGTTTTTTTCCATATTCTGTATTGAAAGACCTTCAAAATGATATTTAATTTGTAGGAAGTGTGCAAAAACAGATACCAGAAAAAAAAACCCCGATTTGTTTATATTTTGGCTGGGTTTAAAACTTGTGTTTGATCGGTCGGGAGTTATGCCTTCTGCAAAAACATATGTATTTTTAGAAAGTACGTTTTCTAAGCTTTCCAATGATACCAGGCACTCATGGGTTTTTTCCCGGGACTTGCTGCTAGCAAACAAAGAGTCATGATTTATGACTTCTGCCTGCAGTTCGTAATAACGGCGTGCGCATTCCAACTCATTTTGTCATCACGGGTCACATATATCTTCTGTAAATGTTTTAAGATTTTGGTATTCAAATATTCAGTTTCTTTTTAATGGAAATATATGTACTTCATATTTTGGATTGTTTCACTCTAGTGAAGGAACTGTATATGATTTTATAACAGTGTTTAAATAGTTTCTGTTAATTGCATCTGAATATTCAGAGCTAAAATTACTGAAATGATACCTTAATAAACTGGTAGTTGACTTTAAAACTGCTTAATTTTCAGCATTAATTTATGTCATGTCCTCATGGATATCCAGATAAAGCAGCACTATGTGACTTTCTTCTTCCTTGTCATCATCATCATAGCAGTCTGTCGTGGGCGACAATGACTGTTTCATTTAGGTCTGATCAGATTCCTCCACGCAGCTCTGTCCTTAGCCTTCCGCTGCCGGGAACTCCTGTCTATATCCAGCTTCTTCAAGTTTCTTTTTACAGTGTCTTTAAATCTGAGCCTTGGTCTACCCTGATTGCGTTTGCCCTCGCATAACTGTGAGTAGAGTAACTGCCAAGGGAGACGCTGGTGGTCCATCCTCTCAACATGTCCGAGCCATCTCAGGTCCGTCTGTGTTAGCATGTCCTCCATTGATGGTAGACCAGCTCGTTTCAACACTTCTATGTTGGTTATCTTGTCTTTCCGTGAGATGTTCATTATGGCTCGAAGGTGTCTCATCGTGTACGCATGGAGTTTCTTTACCTGCACTCTGTAGACAGTCCAAGTTTCAGCACAATACAATAGAGTAGCCAGTACGGTCGCTCTGTACACTTTGCATTTCACACGGCTAGACACATGTCAATTGTTCCACAGTCTGTCCCTCAAGTTTCCATACACAGCGCTTGCTCTTCCCATTCTTAGAGACAGTTCATCCTCCAGCCTAGCATTCTCTGACACAGTCAGATACTTGAAAGTCTTGCACTTGACTAGTGGCTCTGTACCGATGCTGATCTCTTCTGGTAGTGATGTTGATAACTGGAACTTTGGTGGTTGATAAAGGCATTCTGTCTTCTTGATGTTGATTTTGAGGCTGAATTGGCTAGCTGCTCTTGCAAATTTCTCCACTAAAGATTGCATATCTTCCGCATTGTGTGCAACTAGAGCACTGTTGTCGGCAAAGAGCATTTCTCTTACTACCTTTATCGATGTCTTTCTCTTGGCTTTAAACTGTGCCACACTGAACAAGTCAGCTTCTTTCCTTGTTTGAATAGAAGAAATACTCCTTCTGAAGTGTCTTTGAAGGCCACCTCACGCATGGCTGCCAGATATAGCGAGAAGACTGTAGGTGCTAGCACACGCCCTTGTTTCACCCCGTTGCTTACTGAAAAGTCTTTAGATACTGAACCAATCATTGCCACGTTTGCTTGCATACCTCTATGGAGTGCCTCGATCAGGTTGGCAAACTTCTCTGTACAGCCATATTTCTTGAGTACCTGCCAAAGTCCTTGTCGCAAAACAGTATTGAAGGCTTTACAGCAGGAAGAACTTACACAGGAAATGGAAGAAAACTCCTCAAAGTGACTCATTTTGCCAGCATGGGCCACATATCTTCCTAGTCAAATATATGGAAACACCAAGAAAAGCTCAAATTTCTTTTAAAGATGTTAGTCATCTTGCTAAAATCAGTTTTACTGGACTAGCAGCACATTCTTGGCAGATAGAAGAGATCCAGAAGAGATCAGCATTGGTACAGAGCCACTAGTCAAGTGCAAGACTTTCAAGTATCTAGGGAGTACTGTGTTAGAGAATGCTAGGCTGGAGGATGAACTGTCTCTCAGAATGGGAAGAGCAAGCGCTGTGTATGGAAACTTGAGGGACAGACTGTGGAACAATTGACATGTGTCTATCCGTGTGAAATGCAAAGTGTACAGAGTGACAGTACTGGCTACTCTATTGTATTGTACTGAAACTTGGACTGTCTACAGAGTGCAGGTAAAGAAACTCCATGCGTACATGATGAGATACCTTCGAGCCATAATGAACATCTCATGGAAAGACAAGATAACCAACATAGAAGTATTGAAACGAGCTGGTCTACCATCAGTGGAGGACATGCTAAAGCAGACGAACCTGAGATGGCTCGGACATGTTGAGAGGATGGACCACCAGTGTCTCCCTCGGCAGTTACTCTACTCACAGTTATGCGAGGGCAAACGCAAAAATGTTTCTTGTAGAAACACTGAAAAGACTACAACTATGGTGATTATGACCTCGGTTTTAATAGCCAGTCACAGGTTGCTTAGTTAGTGGCTACAGTTGTGCTCTGCAGTTGGCTGTTGAAACTGAGATCATAGTCTCCATAGTTGTAGTTTCTTTTTCAGTGCTTCTACCAAGAACAGAGCTGTTACGGGCAATGGTGGCCCACACAGGCTATGGTGAAAGTGACATTCAGCTGGTCAAAGGTTGATGTATCATCAAAATAATTTTGAAAGCATTATTTTTAGGTAAAAATCCTATGTAGTGGTGCTTTAAAATAGTCAGTTGAGGGAAGCTTCCATATTTACATGGGGTTTAGCTTTAGCTCAGGGGAAAACCATCTTTTTTTTTAAATTAATTGAGAAACTGATGCCTGCAACAGACTCAGAAATGGGACAATGGATGAACAATTTTCATTTTTTTTTTGTTTTTATGCATTTTTAGAAATTGTCCCAACTTCTGGAAATATACTGGCTAAAAAGATTTGCAAGACAAATTTGTATTGTAAAATGAAATGTAACAGTTGCTCTGTTGAACAAAAACCCCCAATAAAACTAAACAAACTCTTCGATTCTAAAAATTGTTCTGTAATGAATACTTGAAAATTTGAAAAAAATAAAAAAGTCTCCTTTAACTGTTCGTTCAGATACAAATGCCCTCTAATTGGAGCAAGTAGAACCATCACCATCACTATCACAAACAGCAATAAAAAAACAATTTCAGTTTCAAGTATAGAGGCTATGCACTGGAACAGAACTCATGGGCATTACTGTAGTTAGCACTGTGTCAAAAATGAGTGGCAGTTTTTGAGTTTGAGTTATGAAAACAAAAACACACACAATATTCAGTCATAGCAGTACAGATTGTCTTTATTATTATTACTTTAGATGTTAGTACCACACACAGTTGCAGTCAAAATTATTCAACCCCACTGAATTTCAGCTTTATTGGCAAAATTTAAAGATATTCAGGCATTTGCAGTAAACAAATCTCACAAGAACAATTTAAATAGCTCAACACAAGTAATATTACAAGTGATTTTTCCAAATTCAACACAAAATGCCGATTTTAATGACTACTGCAGTCTCAAAATTATTCAAACCCTTCATGACAAGCATCTTAGTAGTACTTGGCAGAGCACCCTTTTGCTGTTATGACTTGCTGCAAACGTGGTGTCTAGCTAGATACCAGTTTCTGGCAGCATTCCTGAGGAACCTTATCCCATTCTTCATGGGCAAAGGCCTCCAGTTCACTAATATTCTTGGATTTGTGTGCTGCAGTCGCCTTTTTTTAAATCCCTCCAAAGAGCTTCAATGGGGTTTAAGTGAAGCGACTGTGACTGTGTGTCATTCTAGTATCTTCCAGGACTTCTTCTGAAACCAAGCCATGGCGAACTTTGAGGTATGCTTGGGTTCATTGTCCTGTTGGAAGGTCCAGTGACACTCAAGCTTCAGCTTCCACACAGCCTGCATGTCATTTTCTCCCAGGATTTCCTGATACTTGATTGAATACATCTTGCACTCCAGATGCTGCAGGTTTCCAGTACCAGAGGAAGCAAAGCAGCCCCAGAGCATCACTGAGCCACTGCCTTGCTTCTCTGTAGGCAGGGTGTTCATTTCAGCACATGCTTCAGTCTTCCTCCTCCAGACATACCGCTGATCCATAGTTCTGATAAGTTCCAGTTTTGTTTCATCACTCCACATAACAGAATCCCAAAACCTCTTTGACTTATTAATATAGTTTTGAGCAAATTGGAGTTGACTTTTCTTGTGCTTTTGGGTCAGTAGTGGTGTACGTCTTGGAGTTCAGGGACAAATGCCTTCACCATTTCGTATGTACCTTACTGTTGAAAGTGAAACCTCAGTGCCTGCTGCTACTAAGTCTTGCTGCAGGTCTTTTGCAGCCAGTTGAGGGTTTTTGACTATCTGCCTCCTTAGGACTCTGATGGCAACCGTTGATAGCTTCTTCTTTCTTTCATGTCCAGGTAGTGTAGCTGCTGTTCCTTTAACTTTAAACTATGCTTTCAACTGTATCTCCAGGAACATTAAGTGCCTTTGCTGTCTTTTTGCATCTTTTCATTGTTATGTGCAAGGCAATGATCTCTTCTCTGAACTTTTTGGACAATTCTATGACTTAGCCATATTTCTAACATGCAATCAAACATCACCATCAATAGTTCAGGTATTTGAGGTGTTCTGTCTCAAGCATACCTGATGCAACTAATGAAGCCCTTGATTGGCTGCATCAGATGGGCTTGAGACCACATCTGATTGGCAAATATGTGCTTTTATGAGGAATTCTATTCAGGGGGTTGAATGAACTTGAGACTACAGTAGTCATTGAAAGCAGGGTTTAGTGTTGAATTTGGATAAAATCTTTATAATATTAGTTTTATTTAACTATTTAAACTGTTCTTGTGTAAATTATCTATTACTAACACCTGAAAATTTAAAATATTGCCAGTAAACCTAAAATGCAGTGCGGGTTGAATAATTTTGTTTGTAACTGTACTTGTCTGGAATGGTGTTTGGATAAAAAAAAAATATACGAGGAGCACACATAAATGAAGGACTGTTTCTGAGCCTTTTTTATAATAACTTTGCCAATGGCCAACTTATTATTTTTGATCATTATGGTATCAACTAAGAAAGATGCATTATTAAAAAAAATTAACCGAAATACTGTAAAATGGTTCAGTCTTGGATGTTTTCTGAATTTGCAGCTGTAGTCTACAGTTGGTTTTAGGTCAAAATCAGTGCCAAACAACTGGGACACAACAGAAAAATATTGACATTGCCGATATCATATTTGCTGATAGTTGATATCAGTCAGTAAGGTAAATATCTGACAATGCTAATGTTAGGCAATTATATCGGTGTATCCCTAAACGCGCATTCACGCCAAATGCAGTGGGGCAAAAAAGTATTTAGTCAGCCACCAATTGTGCAAGTTCTCCCACTTAAAAGATGAGAGAGGTCTCCAATTTTCATCATAGGTATACCTCAACTATGAGAGACAAAATTAGAAAAAAAAAAAATCCAGAAAATCACATTGAAGGATTTTTAATGAATTAATTGGTAAATTCCTCGGTAAAATACGTATTTGGTCACCTACAAACAAGCAAGATTTCTGGCTCTCACAGACCTGTAACTTCTTCTTTAAGAGGCTCCTCTGTCCTCCACTCGTTACCTGTATTAATGGCACCTGTTTGAACTTGTTATCAGTATAAAAGACACCTGTCCACAGCCTCAAACAGTCAGACTCCAAACTCCACTATGGCCAAGACCAAAGAGCTGTCAAAGGACACCAGAAACAAAATTGTAGACCTGCACCAGGCTGGGCAGACTGAATCTGCAATAGGTAAGCAGCTTGGTGTGAAGAAATCAACTGTGGGAGCAATTATTAGAAAATGGAAGACATACAAGACCACTGATAATCTCCCTCGATCTGGGGCTCCACGCAAGATCTTACCCCGTGGGGTCAAAATGATCACGAGAACGGTGAGCAAAAATCCCAGAACCACACGGGGGGACCTAGTGAATGACCTGCAGAGAGCTGGGACCAAAGTTCAATTCAATTCAATTCAACTTTATTTATATAGCGCCATTTCACAACAACAGTCATCTCATAGCACTATCAACTGTAGGGGGGACCCCCACAGTTGCAGAAAGACCCCAGCAATCAGGCGATCCCCTGTGAGCAAGCACTTGGCGACGGTGGAGAGGAAAAACTCCCTTTTAACAGGAAGAAACCTCCAGCAGAACCAGGCTCAGGGAGGGGCAGTCATCTGCTGCGACTGGCTGGGGGGTGAGGGGATAGAGAAGAAGAAAAGAACAGACATGTAGAGAGCAAACAGCACGATGGGGACTCAATCTATGGGAGAGAACAAACAAATGTTAATGACCAGCAAAAAAAAAAAAAAATATTTCATAGAGAGTGAGGAAAGGAGTGAGGCCCAGTGCATTACTGGAGGTCCCCCGGCTGACTAAACCTATTAGCAGCATAACTAAGGGAGGGTTCAGAAACACATGATCCCTCCCTAATTGTAGGCTATATCAAAAAGGTAGGTTTTAGCCCTATTCTTAAAAACAGAGATCGAGTCTGACTCCCGAATCCAGATTGGCAGCTGATTCCACAGGAGAGGAGCTTGATAACTGAAGGCTCTGCCTCCCATTGTACTTTTGGAGATTAACAAGTAACAAAGGCTACCATCAGTAACACACTACGCCGCCAGGGACTCAAATCCTGCAGTGCCAGATGTGTCCCCCTGCTTAAGCCAGTACATGTCCAGGCCCATCTGAAGTTTGCTAGAGAGCATTTGGATGATCCAGAAGAGGACTGGGAGAATGTCATATGGTCAGATGAAACCAAAATAGAGCTTTTTGGTAAAAACTCAACTTGTCGTGTTTGGAGAAGAAAGAACACCATACCTACTGTGAATCATGGGGGTGGAAACATCATGCTTTGGGGCTGTTTTTCTGCAAAGGGACTAGGATGACTGATCCGTGTAAAGGAAAGAATGAATGGGGCCATGTATCGTGAGATTTTGAGTGAAAACCTCCTTCATCAGCAAGGGCATTGAAGATGAAACGTGGCTGGATCTTTCAGCATGACAATGATCCCAAACACACCACCCGGGCAATGAAGGAGTGGCTTCGTAAGAAGCATTTCAAGGTCCTGGAGTGGCCTAGCCAGTCTCCAGATCTCAACCCCATAGAAAATCTTTGGAGGGAGTTGAAAGTCCATGTTGCCCAGCGGCAGCCCCAAAACATCACTGCTCTAGAGGAGATCTGCATGGAGGAATGGGCCAAAATACCAGCAACAGTGTGTGAAAACCTTGTGAAGACTTACAGAAAACATTTGACCTCTGTCATTGCCAGCGAAGGGTATATAACAAATTATTGAGATAAACTTTTGTTATTGACCAAATACTTATTTTACAGAGGAATTTACCAATTAATTCATTAAAAATCCTTCAATGTGATTTTCTGGATTTTTTTTTCTCATTTTGTCTCTCATAGTTGAGGTATACCTATGATGAAAATTGGAGACCTCTCTCATCTTTTAAGTGGGAGAACTTGCACAATTGGTGGCTGACTAAATACTTTTTTGCCCCACTGTACAAAGAAAATTTTTCGTGTGGAGCAATTAAAAGTTAACTCATTTTAAATATGTACAGCATCTCACAAAAGTGAGTACACCCCTCACATTTTTGTAAATATTTTATTATATCTTTTCGTGGGACAACACTGAAGATATGACACTTTGATACAATGTAAAGTAGTCAGTGTACAGCTTGTATAACAGTGTAAATTTGCTGTCCCCTCAAAATAACTCAACACACAGTCATTAATGTCTAAACCACTGGCAACAAAAGTGAGTACACCCTGAAGTGAAAATGTCCAAATTGTGCCGAATTAGCCATTTTCCCTCTCCGATGTCATGTAACTCGTTAGTGTTACAATGTCTCAGGTGTAAATGGGGAGCAGGTGTGTTAAATTTGGTGTTATCGCTCTCACACTCTCTCATACTGGTCACTGGAAGTTCAACATGGCACCTCATGGCAAAGAACTCTGAGGATCTGAAAAAAAGAATTGTTGCTCTACATAAAGATGGCCTAGGCTATAAGAAGATTGCCAACAGCCTGAAACTGAGCTGTAGCACGGTGGCCAAGACCGTACAGCGGTTTATCAGGACAGGTTCCACTCAGAACAAGCCTCGTCATGGTCAACCAAAGAAGTTGAGTGCACATGCTCAGCATCATATCCGGAGGTTGTCTTTTGAACATAGACGTATGAGTGCTGCCAGCATTGTTGCAGAGGTTGAAGGGGTGGGGGGTGGGGGGTCAGCCTGTCAGTGCTCAGACCATATGCTGCACACTGCATCAAATTGGTCTGCATGACTGTTGTCCCAGAAGGAAGCCCCATTAAGCGATGATGCACAAGAAAGCCTGCAAACAGTTTGCTGAAGACAAGCAGACTAAGGACATGGATTACTGGAACCATGTCCTGTGGTCTGATGAGACCAACATAAATTTATTTGGTTCAGATGGTGTCAAGCATGTGTGGCGGCAACCAGGTGAGGAGTACAAAGGCAAGTGTGTCTTGCCTACAGTCAATCATGGTGGTGGGAATGTCATGGTTTTGGGCTGCATGATTGCTGCCAGCACTGGAGAGCTACAGTTCATTGAGGGAACCATGAATGCCAACATGTACTGTGACATACTGAAGCAGAGCATGATCCCCTCCCTTCAGAAACTGGGCCACAGGGCAGTATTCCAACATGATAACAATCCCAAACACACCTCCAAGATGACCACTGCCTTGCTAAAGAAACTGAGGGTAAAGGTGATGGACTGGCCAAGCATGTCTCCAGACCTAAACCCTATTGAGCATCTGTGGGGCATCCTCAAACGGAAGGTGGAGGAGTGCAAGGTCTCTGACATCCACCAGCTCCATGATGTCGTCATGGAGGAGTGGAAGAGGATTCCAGTGGCAACCTGTGAAGCTCTAGTGAACTCCATGCCCAAGAGAGTTAAGGCGGTGCTGGGAAATAATGGTGGCCACACAAAAAATTGACATTTTGGGCACAATTTGGACATTTTCACTTAAGGGTGTACTCACTTTTGTTGCCAGTGGTTTAGACATTAATGGCTGTGTGTTGAGTTATTTTGAGGGGACAGCAAGTTTGTACTTTTATACAGACTTAACAGTATACAGTATACAGTATACTTAACAGTCAGTATACAGACACTGACTACTTTACATTGTATCAAAGTGTCATATCTTTAGTGCTGTCCCATGAAAAGATATAATAAAATATTTACAAAAATGGGAGTGGTGTACTCACTTTTGTAAGATACTGTAAATCATGCATTTGTGTCCAAGGGATTTGGTAGCGATAGTTAATCATCCTTGAGGTGCTGCCTTCACCAGAATAAAAGTATCAACATTGGAGTGTGAACTAGTTTAAAAATATGACTGCCACTCACCTGCAGACAGATGGACTGGGAGCTCTACAACTGAAATGTAGTGTCAGGCGTTTATTCACCCATGTATTCCTGTTACAGAGGTGCTAATGAGGGTGAGCAGGCCAGCAGTGTAAGTAACCGTCATCCAGATGCAGTTTCTGGAGGAGGCAGAGAAATTTTCCTGTGTGCCCCACCAGATAACATTGTAAACTGAAATATGACTGTGTTTTGGGGATTTCCATAGCAGGTAGAAAGCAGCTGCAGAAATTATGAGGGCAGTACCGCCCCTCTGCAACTTACTCGGATGCAAATTTGCATCTATGAACATCTTTGCATTGAGTTGACATATTGTCGTGCCACACAAAATATCGGTGTTTTCGTGTTTGGGCTGAACACCTCAATACAAGCTAAAGCTGCTACTTATTTTTGCCACTCAGTACTGTGTAACTACTATGAGTTCTGTTCCGTGAGACCATGCATCATAGCAGTCTGTCGGGGGCGACAATGACTGTTTCATTTAGGTCTGATCAGATTCCTCCATGCAGCTCTGTCCTTTGCCCTCCGCTGCCAGGAACTCCTGACCTTGTTAACCCGGGCGACGTCCAAGCCGGTATGAGTTGCTTTCTGACTGACCATTTCATGAAACTGCTTGCAAAGTATTTGAGTACCGCTAGCTTTTGCTGGACTAGCGGCACATTCTTGGCAGATAGAGGTATTATCAGTGGCAAGGACAGGCCAAGACCAACTGACTCCAGTATCTGTTGCAGTGACTGACCAGATGATAGGTTTGTTTATCTCTACTCTTTGCGTAGTGCATGTCACGATGCACCGACTGGCAAAAGTCCACCACAGATCTTGTGACTGATGTGCTTGTCTGCGAGGATGTCCAGTCTCACCCCATGTAACTGGGAGTGGTCCACCACAGACCTGTGACAAATATTGTTTTTAGTTCTGCCAGGATGCCCAGTTTCACCCTCCACACCCTCGGAAGGGTGGGGTTGCCGGTTGAGTTGCTGACAGCCCGACCCATGAGACAGGTAGTACCGGTTTTCATGGTTATCCGGTAGCAAGCAAACCAATGCCTGACCTGACATAAGCAATATGTACAACAATTACATAAAATATCTGAATGTATATTTACATTTTACCTTCACTGTTTATACCCATTACATTTCTTTATGTTCTATAGTGGGTTTGTGCATGGTCTCATGGAACAGAACTCATGGTAGTTACACAGTACTGAGTGGCAAAAAATAAGTGGCAGCTTTAGCTTGTATTGAGGTGCTTTCAGCCCAAGCACGAAAACACCAATATTTCATGTGGCACGACTACAGATGTGGACAAAATTGTTGGTACCCCTCTGTTAATGAAAGAAAAACCCACAATGGTCACAGAAATAACTTGAATCTGACAAAAGTGGTAATAAATACAAATTCTATGAAAATTAACCAATGAAAATCAGACAATGCTTTTGAATTGTGGTTCAACAGAATTATTTAAAAAAAAAACCCTCATGAAACAGGCCTGAACAAAAATGATGGTACCCCTAGAAAAGATTGAAAATAATGTGACCATAGGGACATGTTCAACCAAGATGTGTCCTCTAATTAACATCACAGGTGTCTACAAACTTGTCATCAGTCAGTCGGCCTATTTAAAGGGTGACAAGTAGTCACTGTGCTGTTTGGTGACATGGTGTGTACCACACTGAACATGGACCAGAGGAAGCAAAGGAGAGAGTTGTCTCAGGAGATTAGAAAGAAAATTATAGACAAGCATGTTAAAGGAAAAAGCTATAAGACCATCTCCAAGCAGCTTGATGTTCCTGTGACTACAGTTGCACATATTATTCAGAAATTTAAGATCCACGGGACTGTAGCCAACCTCCCTGGACGTGGCCGCAGGAAGAGACGGATAATACGAATGGTAACAAAAGAGCCCAGAACAACCTCTAAACACATTCATGGTGAACTCCAAGGTCAAGGTACATCAGTGTCATATCGCACCACCCGTCGTTGTTTGAGCCAAAGTGGACTTCATGGGAGACGACCAAGGAGGGCACCACTGTTGAAAACAAATCCTAAAAAAGCCAGACTGGAATTTGCCAAACTGCATGTTGACAAGCCACAAAGCTTCTGGGAGAATGTCCTATGGACAGACGAGACAAAACTGGAACTTTTTGGCAAGGCATATCAGCACTATGTTCACAGATGCAAAAATGAAGCATAGGAAGAAAAGAACACTGTCCCTGCTGTGAAACATGGAGGAGGTTCTGTTATGTTCTGGGGCTGCTTTGCTGCATCTGGCACAGGGTGTCCTGTATCTGTGCAGGGCACAATGAAGTCTCAAGACTATCAAGGTATTCTAGAGAGAAATGTGCTGCCCAGTGTCAGACAGCTTGGTCTCAGTCGCAGGTCATGGGTCTTGCAACAGGATAATGACCCAAAACACACAGCTAAAAACAACCAAGAATGGCTAAGAACGAAACATTGGACTATTCTAGAGTGGCCTTCTATGAGCCCTGATCTAAATCCTATTGAACATCTGTGGAAGGAGCTGAAACATGCCGTCTGGAGAAGGCACCCTTCAAACCTGAGACAACTGGAGCAGTTTGCTCATGAGGAGTGGGCCAAAACACCTGCTGAGAGGTGCAGAAGTCTCATTGACAGTTACAGAAATTGTTTGATTGCAGTGATTGGCTCAAAAGGTTGTGCAACAAAATATTAAGTTAAGGGTACCATCATTTTTGTCCAGGCCTGTTTCATGAGTTTGTTTTTTAAAATAATTCTGTTGAACCACAATTCAAAAGCATTGTCTGATTTTCATTGGTTAATTTTCATAGAATTTTTATTTATTACCACTTTTGTCAGATTCAAGTTATTTCTGTGACCATTGTGGGTTTTTCTTTCATTAACAGAGGGGTACCAACAATTTTGTCCACGTCTGTATGTGTCAACTCAATACAAAGATGCTCATAGATGCGAATTTGTATCTGAGTGAGTTGCAGAGGGGCGGTACTGCCCTCATAATTTCTGCAGCTGCTTTCTACCTGCTGTGGAAATCCCAAAGACACCGTCATATTTCAGTTTACAGTGTTATCTGGTGGGGCACACAGGAAATTTCTCTGCCTCCTCCAGAAACTGCATCTGGATGACGGTTATTTACACTGCTGGCCTGCTCGCCCTCATTAGCACCTCTGTAACAGGAATACGTGGGTGAATAAACTCCTGACACTCCATTTCAGCTGCAAAGCTTGCAGTCCATCTGTCTGCAGGTGAGTGGCAGTCATATTTTTAAACTAGTTCACGCTCCAATGTTGATACTTTTACTCTGGTGAAGGCAGCACCTCAAGGCTGATTAGCTGTCGCTACCAAATCCCTTGGACACGAATGCATGATTTACAGTATCTCAGAAAAGTGAGCACACCCCTCATATTCTTGCAAGTACTCTATTACAGCTTTTCATGGGACAGCACCAAAGATACAGCACCTCGATACGATGTAAAGCAGTCAATGCACAGCCCGTACAACAATGCAAACTTGCCGTCCCCTCAAAACAACTCAACACACAGCCATCAATGTCTAAATGTGAGACCATGCACATACCCACTATAGAACATAAAGAAATATAAGGGGTATAAACAGTGAAGGTAAAATGTAAATATACATTCAGATATTTTATGTAATTGTTGTACATATTGCTCATGTGTGGTCTGGCATTGGTTTGCTTGCTACCGGATAACCATGAAAACCGGTACTACCTGTCTCATGGGTCGGGCCATTGGTGACTCAACTGGCAACCCCACCCTTCCAAGGGTGTGGAGGGTGAAACTGGGCATCCTGACAGAACTAAAAACAGTATCTGCCACAGGTCTGTGGTGGACCACTCCCAGTTACATGGGGTGAGACTGGACATCCTCGCAGATAAGCTCATCTGTCGCAAGGTCTGTGGTGGACTTTTGCGAGTCGGTGCATCGTTACATGCACTACTCAAAGAGCAGAGATAAACAAACCTATCATCTGGTCAGTCACTGCAACAGATACTGGAGTCAGTTGGTCTTGGCCTGTCCTTGCCACTGATAATACCTCTGTTTGCCAAGAATGTGCCGCTAGTCCAGCAAAAGCTAGCGGTACTCAAATACTTTGCAAGCAGTTTCATGAAATTGCCAGTCAGAAAGCAACTCATACTGGCTTGGATGTCGCCCGGGTTAACAAGGTCAGGAGTTCCTGGCAGCGGAGGGCGAAGGACAGAGCTGTGTGGAGGAATCTGATCAGACCTAAATGAAACAGTCATTGTTGCCCCTGACAGACTGCTATGATGATGATGAAGATGTATATATTGCGCTAATAATGGCTTTTTGGTTATAGAAACGGTAGAGACTACTATTTTACCGCATCAATCAGTGCATCAGTGCAGGAGAAATGGACGAAGTTTGGAAATGTTTTACAATGATGATAAGTAAAAACCAAGATCTAGACAAAGTGAAAAAAAACATTTTTATAAAGTACTCTGTTACAACTATACAACTATACAACTATGTTATTAGTTGTATCGTGTAATTATACGCTGAACAAATGGCATTGGTGCAGCACTTGTCAAAAAACCCTACAAAGTGTTTTCATTTGACACCCTGATATCCTTTTGAACCCAGGGACCCAGAAATTGCATGTTTGGAGGAAATTTTTGGCCTTGGCAGAGTTGTGCAATCTCTTTGTGTTCTTGTCTTAAGTCTGCTGTGTGGGTTATCGAGCAAAATGTATTGTCTTCCTTCTAGTTTAATTGTTGGAGGAAAAAGTCTGATAACAAGGCTGCAGAAAAAAAAAAGCTTCTCTCATGTAGAAAGCATTTTCCATGTTTTCTTTCAAATTACTGAATGTACTGTACTTCATCTTATACCCCTGCTACACAGGGGTGGAGATCATTGAGAGGTCTGTCCAGTTTTTGATCAATCAATGATCTTCAGTGATTTCCACAGTCACTGAAGATCATTGATAGATCAAAAACTGGACAGACCTCTCAATGATCTCCACAGTCACCATGGTCTACTCAATGTTTTGACTCAGTCCAAAACACACAAGGATCTCCCAAATGATCACAAAGATCAAAATTTGGTCCAGTCTCTCAACAATCTCCAGGCTGTGTGAAGGGGCCCTTAGTAAACAAGAGCATAAATCATACCTGCTGTTCTTTAAAACATGTGAAATGTGTTGTTTCAGTTTGAAGGGCTTCAGTACATTTGTCATTTTTATTTGTAAAACAAACACACCTTAAATATTATCATGTACCTAATGACGGGACTCTTGATGTTAACACTGTGTGACCTTGAGCTGTGTGGTTTTTTTGCCTCTCTCTGGCAGACAGAGTCGGCTCTACTTCACTCTGTAAACCAAGCTTTGAAGGAGAGTCCTTTTGTGTGTATTTCTGTGTGTGTTTTGGAGAAGAGTAAATAATGGCCCATAAATTCTCCAGTGATTATCAGTGCCTGGGCTCAATCCCAGCCTTTCATTCTTCACTCCAAAGAACACTTTAATCTTGTAAAGCACCGCTGCCACAGCAGCAGGCCATTGCTCACCATCCGGCCTGCAGTCAAAAAAAAGGAAAGTAGCCATACTAAAGAGTATGTATATTTTGAGTCAAATACATAATAAGTGAAATGACAGGTTACATCTGGAGTCTTGTCTTTTTAGGTATGCAGTTTGCATTTTTCCATTTAAATGTTGTGTTCTTTATAGACTCAGATTTTTCGTTCATTTTTTTGTCCTCTATTTTTCCTGTAATACACATTCTTGATCACATTTTTTTCGCATTGTTATTGCTTTTTTCCCCATCTGTTTTGACAGTCTCTGTTGACAAAAGTGGAAGCCTTGCAGTGTCTTCAGTCTGCCACAATAATCAGTGTTTTGTGTTGGTAGGTGAAATGGTCCAGGGAAAATTACTACCACAACTTGAGCTCACCCTACTGTTTGCGGCTCGCCTCGGGAGATGCCTCGGGCAAGATTATAGTTTGGGATGTGGTCAGTGGTACTGCCCATTGTGAAATCCAAGAGCACTCCAAACCCATTCAGGGTAAGAGATCTTCAGCCAATTATTTAAGTTTGGACTGAGTTTCAGCTCACTGCAGGAAAGAGTCATTACCCTGGCAGGCCTTTCAAAAAGAAACATCGAGTTGTTGTTTTGTTGTTGACCATTTGTTTTCATTAAGGCCATATTACTGCCACTCCAGCTGATGAACACTGGGCCTCAGTCCTCTTCATTCTCACTCGCTTACTCGTTCTCTCTCCCTGTCAGACTTGGAGTGGCTGTGGAGTCAGGATGCGTCTCGTGATCTGCTGCTCGCTGTCCACCCGCCCAACTACATTGTCCTGTGGAATGGAGACACGGGTACCAAGCTGTGGAAGAAGAGCTACGCTGAGAATATTCTCTCCTTTTCTTTTGACCCATTTGACCCTTCCAACATGGCATGTAGGTGAAAAAAATCTTGCATGAAATCTGACTCAGTCTTAAGATCAGACATTTTTTCACTTTTCCACCCACATATACAGCTCATGGCTTTATTTTAGTTGGATCGCTTCTGTATGCCTGAAGTATATGTTAACATGTTGAGAGATATTTCAGTGCCAACAATGAACTAGTGATAGCATCTTATTCTTGGCACCTTTATATAAAACAGAAATTAAAGGGGATATACAATGTGATGAAAGTGTTACTTTTTTCAGTGCTTTTATGGCTCAGTTTGTGACACCTGGAGTAGCTACCAATGGAAAACCTCTGAAAAAACACAATCCTGCCACTTTGTTAGGGTATGCCTTTGCTCTGGTACCTCTCGATAAATGAGCAACTTTGATTTGCATGTCCACCGAGCATTTTTCTGGGTGCTTGACAGGTGTTCTTAAAAAGTCTCAAATCCCTGTATCCTAGCAACAGCTTACCATCAGCGTTTTGCACTGAAACCCTCTCCTATCTACACTAATCTGGATAAAACTGGTATGAAAACGTACATCCCTCCAAGGTAAAGCGGTTAAATATTGATAATGGTATACGGCTGGTTACAGAAGTGTGCTGCTGCGCTCCAAACGTTGTACTTTTTTCAACTTTAAGCACTGTGGACACAGCAACAAAAAACGCTCGCCACTGAGTGCATTTTTGTGTCAAGGACATTGAGCACATTAAATGCTGGTCTACATAGAAAATGAATAGAAAATAGACACTTAGACCAGAAATAACAAACAAAAGAAAAATGCTCTGTGGACATCCAGCTTTAAAGAAACAAGCGCTGAAACTGACCCATCTGAAGAAAGATGTTTAATCTGGGTGGAAAATGGTGCTGCACTGTATAAACCTGGACGTCTTTTTAGAAAAGTGTGTCATAGACATTTCATTAATGCCTGTGGAAACTGTGCTAGTATGTGGGGAAAATGTGCATATGTCCCAAAGTTAGCAATATACTGACAGTTTATCAGGATGTCATGTATATACACACAGTTTTTTTTTTTTTTTTTTTTGTCTAGTGCTGACCAGTGAAGGAATAGTCTTTATCACAGACTTTTCCCACTCCAAGCCACCAGGCAGCTCTGGAAAAAAGGTCTACATTGCCAGCCCTCATGCAAGTCCAGCACATACCAAGCCTGCACCAACTGCTCCCCCGGCTCCAACTGGTGCCAAGAAGGCCCTCAACAAAGTCAAAGTCCTGATCACCAATGAAAAACCCACGTAAGAGCTGCCTGATACAGTTTCCTTAATGAGCTGATCATAGAGTATTTTGAATGTTTTGCATACATGTCCTAGTAATTGTGATGATTCAGGTTTTATGGTACTTGATGTTTCATATTAAAAACTTGACCGATTTTGCAACGGTGGGTAAATCATTCAACTTCTAAATATGAAAAAACTATTTTTTGAATTATAAAATATCTACTGCACAGCAAAATACCTACAGTTAGAACCAGAAGTTTACATAGACTGTAATAAAAAGACACAACCTTTTTTTCTCACTGACATTTAATCAGACTAAACTTTTCCTGTTTTAGGTCAGTTAGGATTACCAAATTTATTTCTATTTGCTAAATATTTTTCTTTTATTTGCTAAATAATTTTTTAGAGAATTTTTTTTAATTACTTTCTTCAAAGTCAGAAGTTTACATACACTAAGATTACTATACATTTAAACAATTTGGGAAAGCCCAAACAATGATGTCATGGCTTGGGAACCTTCTGATAGGTTAATTGACAATATCTAAGTTAATTGAAGGCAGACCTGTGGATGTATTTAAGGCACACCTCAAACACACTGCTTCCTTGTGTGACATCATGGGAAAATCAAAATAAATCAGCCATGATATCAGGAAGAGAATTGTGGACTTCCACAAGTCTGGTTAATCCTTGGGCACAATTTTCAGATACCTGAAGGTGCCATATTCATCTCTTCAATTGTATGCAAGCATAAACACCATTAAAATGCCCAGCCATCATACCGCTCAAGAAGGAGACAGGTTTTGTGTCCCAGAGATGAATGTGGTTTAGTGCAAAATGTGCGCATCAACCTCAGAACAAAAGCAAAAGACCTTGTGAAGATGCTATCTGCTTGTGTCATTATCCACAGTGAAACGAGTCCTCAGTGTTTCCCCTAGGTTTACAGCCTGGGGAGGGGGGCATGAACATCAACAACAACAAACTCTTAAAGGAATCATGGTGTTCTGGCACTATATAGAAAAATAAATATAGAGTTTGCATGTTCTTCCCGTGTCTGCGTGGGTTTACTCCGGGATTTCTGTGGTTTCCTCTCACATGCCAAAAACATGCAAGTTAGGTTAATTGGCATCAAACTGGGGATTCTAAATTGTCCTTGGGTATGACTGTGAGAGTGAATGGTTGTCAGTCTCTCTGTGTTGGCCCTGCGATGGACTGACGATCTGTCCAGGGTGTACCCTGCCTCTCGCCCAAAGATGCTGGGATAGGCTCCAGCCCCCTCGCGACCCGAAAAAGATTAAGCGGAAGAAGATGGATGGATAGAATACCTAATAATTGAAAATGAATGGGACATCCAATATTAGAGACTGTTTTGGAACCCTTGTTTATTTGTTTGTCAGATCACTTTTTTGTGTGATCTTTTATGACTTATATTCATAACAGTGTATCTTGCACTTTGGGGAATGGCTCCTAGCATTTTTAGCGTTTTTCCTGATGAGGACCAGGTCCAAATGTCCTCACAAGAAAAAAATGTCCCTACATAAATGGTGATTTGTCAAGGGGTGGTCCACACAAGAATAGAAAGACAGGAGCACATACGCACACACACACACGCACACACACAAACTGGTTTTCATGTTTGATGGGGACCAAATTTCTGGTCATCATTTGTGGGCACTACCCTTTCTACACAGACAGAGATTCCTTGCATTTAGATAGAAGATTAACTTGACACTCTAGGGGGGGTGGGAAGGTTCGTTCCAATATAATGATAGGGGATCCACTGAGTCCTGTACTGACATGGGCTGAAAGGCCACTCAGCGAGGAAGAAGCCATTACTTCAAAAGAAATATAAAAAAGCCAGATCACAGTTTGCAAATGCGCACAAGAAGAAAGACATTATTCTTTATCCCCCCCCCCCCCCGGTTGAAGCCTAAAGGGGTTGAAGACCGAAAAGGGATGATGTTATGGGTTCGGCCGTCCGTCTGGCTGTACTACTTCTGTGAAATATACTCCTCCTGCAGTTTTGGTTTGATTTTTTTTTTTAAAACTTGGTACCATGGTTTGATATACACTGAGGATGCTTATATTGCAATTTGGTTCTGATCGGATGAGTTTTGCGGAAATTGTAGCCCCTGACCTGTGACTTCCTGTTTCATCTCACTTCATAGACAGTAACTGTCTTGTGAAATCAATTCCTCCTACAATTTTGTTCCAATTGTTTTGAAACTTGGTACCATGGTTTTATATACTCTGATGATGTGCATATTGCAGTTTCACTCTCATTTGATGACCTTGAGGTCAAAAGTCAGAGCTCACATTTTTCCCTAAATCTTCTAAACACAATAACCACTGAAAGAAATTATGTAGGCTTTTCAAATTGATACAGTAGTTGTATCTAATACACATCTTCGATGACTTACACCCTCATTTAAGTATGGGTTTGGAGTCAAGGGGTCAAAGTTCAAAGTTAACATTGCAACTGTATTATGGTAAATGGTAAATGCTACATTTACTATTACTATAAAATGAGTAAAGCAAGGGCCACCAAACCTGGTATACAGGTTCACCTTGGAATCCTGACCTCTGACTGTAGGTTTGGGGTCAAAAGATCAAAGGTCAAGGTGAACATTCCCTATGCCTTATTACTGTACAACAGGTAAAGTTAGGGTCACCAAACTTGGTACACAGGTTCATCCTGTGACCTTGACTCTGGTTTTAGGATCACTAGGTCAAAGGTCAACATCAAAATGGCTTATAAACCATATCTCAACAACAAAGAAAGCTAGGATCACCAAACTTGCTATACAGGTTCTCCTTAGGATCCTGACCTTTGACTATGGGGTTAAAAGGTCAAAGGTTAAGGTTGGCATTTCTTATGCCTTATTACTGTACAATGAGTAAAACTAGGACCACCAAACTGGGTACACAGGTTCACCCTGTGACCCTGAAGTGTGGCTATGGTTTTGGGATCGTAAGGTCAAAGATCAGCATCAAAATGCCTTACAAAGTATATCTCCACAACAAAAAAGCTATGGTCACCAAACATAGTACACAGGTTCACGCTGAGACTATAACCTCTGACTGCAGATTTGGGGTCAAAAGGTCAAAGGTTAAGGTTGGCACTCCCTATGATCTCTTACTATAGAACATGTAAAGCTCTCTAGGGTCACCATACTTGCTACATGGGTTCACCTTGGGATCCTGACCTACAACTATGGGTTGTATACTTTGTTGTATATTCAGGGATGATGGGCTTATGGTAATTTGGTTCTGCCACAGTAGTTATATTTAAAAGTTGAAAACTGCTCAACGTTAGTAAGTATTGGGATCTTCAAAAAAAAACGGAGGCGGGGGATATTGCACTCGCCTCAGAGTGCTCTTGTTGGAGACATGTCCTGTGGTCTGATGAAACAGAAATTAAACTGTTTGGCTATAATGTCCATCGTTACATTTGGAGGAAAAAGGGAGAAGCTTGCAAGCCTGAGAACACCATCTAAAAAGTGGAGTATCGGAGTGGCAGCAACATGTTGTGGGGGTGCTTTGCTGCAGGAGGGAATGGTGCACTTTACAAAATAGAGGGCGTCGTGAAAAGAATATTATGTGGAATGTTGAACCAACATCTCAAGACATCAGCCAAGAAGTTAAAGTTTGGGTGCAAATGGGTCTTCCAAATGGACAGTGACCCTAAGCATACCACCAGATTAGTTACAAAGTGGCTTAAAGACAGCAAAGTCAATGTTTTGGAGTGGCCATCACAAAGCCCTGATTTCAATTCCATAGAAAATTTGTGGGCAGAGCTGAAAAGACGTGTGCGAGCAAGATGGCCTACAAACCTGACTCAGTTACACCAGTTCTGTCAGGAGGAATGGACCAAAATTCCAGAAAACTATTGTGAGAAGCTTGTGGAAGGATACCCACAACATTTGACCCAAGTCATACAGTTTAAAGGCAATGCTGCCAAATACTAAGGAAATGGTTGCAAACTTCTGACTTTGAAGAAAGTAATAAACAATTCACTAAAAAATTATTTATCAAATCTAAATAATTTTGGTAATCCTAACTGACCTAAATGAGGAAAAGCTTAATCTGGTGTATTGTCAGGCAGTGAGGAAAAAAAAGGTATTTGTCTTTTTATACAGTATATGTGAACTTCTGATTTCAACTGTATCTGTCCATGCATCAGTTTTAGAAATATTTTTTTAAACCTGGTCTGCATTTTGATGTTCCTTGCAGATCCACTGCATGAGCAGAGTTTGTGCTCTGTGGAGTGGAGTTTTTACTCAAGATATTTTTTTAAGTGTAGGACATCTTCAGCTAAAAGGTTTATCTTATGTGTCCTTGACCTGTGGGGAATGGAAACTTGTCAGTTTTTATGATTCCACTATGTCCTCTGATGCTGAATGATATGCTATATCCAGGCTCTGATGATGTCGGATTGGATTATTTAAAGTTTGCATCAAAGAAAAGAGCACAAACTTGGAACATGATGACTTGATATACATTTGTGTACTCTCATCACATTTAAGCTGGTTTGCATTATGGCTTGTTGAAATGTTTTTTTTTGTGTGTGTGTAATTTATGTCAGTCTTCTTCTTCTTGGTCAAGTTATTTGGCTTGTTGAAAGTCAGCATTGACAGTTTTAGAGAACTGACACAGGAAACTGTTTATCGCACCACATAAGGGGTTTGTTGAAAAAGTTTATCCTTTACACATCAGTGACATTAAAAAGCTGCCGCATGTTGGAAAGATTTTCCATGAGTCACAAACACAGACAGGTGTGTGCCACGAAAGCATGGGCCCCTCAAGATATCTGCAGGTGTTCTGTGTATCATTCACAAAAATATTTATTTAAATATCACCAAATTATATTAGTACTCATCTCAACATCAGTGTGGTAGAGAGCTTGGCTGTCAGTGGACTCAGGAAAACAAGCAAATTATAATGAAGTTTTGACAGGTGCACCTGTGTCTCTTCCTTTTCGCATGTTTTTTTCCTCAGATTAATCAGACCACTCCTAATGCATGTCTTTGCTGGACATTCAATTTGAAATTCCCATTTTGTGCAAGAGTTGTGCCATTTTCTGTGTCACATCTTGTGCATCTTTTAATGACTGAGGGCTGTTTTGGGGACCCGACGGATCATTGGGGAGAACTGTGTAGTGTGTGACCCCCTGTTGCCACTCAGTCCTTTGGCATAAAAACATTTATACTAAAGGCTCCCGTTCACATGTTTGGGTGTGAAGTGTACATCCAAGTCAATGACTGATGTTGTCTGAACCTGGCTTTCATTCTGACACTTGCATATTAATTGTAATATCTTTCAGTCATACAGGTGCATCTCAATAAATTAGAATGTCAACAAAAAATTGATTTATTTAGGTAATTCAGTTCAAAACTAGAAAAGCACTCGGAGAGCACAGACCTCCGCCAACGCCACAGTTCCCCCCATACAGTGTTTTACATCATAAATATTAACCCTACATTTATTGTGTGTACGTTTTCAGATTCCTTGACCATGAAAACATATGAGTAGCAATTGGATTCACATGGATAGGATTAGTGGTTCAGTAGTTATTCAGGAAAATCGCATTTTGCATAATGGCGGTTTTCCGGATCACCACCAAAATGTAATCATCTGTAGGATACCCCATTTCTGACAATCTGTGAAAATTTCATGAAAATCCGTCCATAACTTTTTGAGTTATCTTGCTAACAAACCAACAAACAAACAAACAAACAGACAGACAAACCAACGCTGATGAAAACATAACCTCCTTGGCGGAGGTAAAAATTAAACTTCTATATTATATAGTCATTACACAGAGAGTGATATATTTCAAGTGTTTATTTATTTTAATTTTGATGATTATGACTTACAGCCCATGAAAACCCCAAATTCAGTTTCTCACAAAATTAGAACACTACATAAAATTAATTTTAAAAAATTGTTTTTTAATAAAAATGTTGGCCAACTGAAAAGTATGTCATGTACACACTCAGTACTTGGTCAGGGCTCCTTTTGGATTAATTACTGTATCAATGTGGCGTGGCATGGAGGCGATCAGCCTGTGGCACTGCGGAGGTGTTATGAAGGTCCAGGTTGCTTTGATAGTGACCTTCAGCTTGTCTGCATTGTTGGATCTGGTGTCGCTCATCTTCCTCTTGACAGTATTCCATAGATTCTGTATGGGGTTTAGGTCAAAAGAGTTTGCTGGCCAATCAGACACAGTGATGCCATGGTCATTAAACCAAGTTTTGATACTTTTGGCAGTGTGGGGGGAGGGTGCCAAGTCCTGCTGGAAAATGAAATCAGCTTCTCCATAAAGCTTGTCAGCAGAGGGAAGCATGAAGTGCTCTAAAATTTCCTGATAGACGACTGCGCTGACTTTGGTCTTGATAAAACACAGTGCACCAACACCAGCAGATGACCTCTGTTCAGATAAAAGTAAATTTTGCATTTCATTTGGAAATCAAAGTCCCAGTGTCTGGAGAAAGAGTGGAGAGGCACAGAATCTAAGTTGCTTAAGGTTAAGTGTGAAGTTTCCACAGTCCATGATGATTTGAGGAACCATGTCATCTGCTGGTGTTGGTCCATTGTGTTTTATCAAGACCAAAGTCAGCGCAGTCGTCTCCCAGGAAATTTTAGAGCACTTCATGCTTCCCTCTGCTGACAAGGTTTACGGAGAAGCTGATTTCATTTTCCATTGCTTTGGTTAGATGACCCCAGGTATTTAATCTCATCTACTTTCACTACCTCTACTTCTTCCATCTTCACTGTTGCACCTGCCTCCCTCTCATTCATACTCATGTATTCTGTCTTGCTTCTACTGTCTTTCATTCCTCCTCTCTCCAGAGCATACCTCCACCTCTCCGGGTTCTCTTCCACCTGCGCCCTACTCTCAGTACAGATCACAATGACGTCTGCAAACATCATGGTCCACCAAGACTCCTGCCTGACCTCACCTGTCTGCTTATCCATCATCATGGCAAACAAGAAGGGGCTCAGTGCCGATCCCTAATGTAACCCCACCCCCACCTTGAACCCATCTGTCACTCCTACAGCACAACTCACCACCGTCTTACTGTCCTCATACATGTCTTGCACCACTCTCACATACTTCTCCGCCGCTCCTGACTTTCTCATGCAGTACTACACTTCCTCTCTTGGCACCCTATCATATGCGTTCTCTAGATCCACAAAACACAGTGCAACTAAAGGCCCGTTTCCACTAGCCCCGCTCAGCCCCGATTGAAAACCCGGCTCTACTCACTTCAGTTCGGTTCAGCCTCAGTTGCTTTTCAACTACTGCTGGCGCACCTGCAGGCACACCTGCTGTGGGTGGGATTTGTTGAACAGCAGGCGGCGCCACACCCTCGTGACGTGAAACATGCGACCGAATCCTCCACAACAAACAAAATGGCTGATGACGAGGAGAGAAGGAAGGAGGAAGGAGAGAGGAATGACTGTGACATGAAACTGGTTAAATCTATGGTGCTGATTTGTTGTGCTCTGCACAATCTGTGTGAGAGTCATGGAGAGACGTTTGACACTACATTGGATGATGCAGTAGATGAACCAGTGGTGGCAGCGGCACAGAGAGCAGAGGAGCAGGGTGGTGATATTGTAGCGAACTCAATATAAGAACCCTACTTGGCTTGCCAAGGTTGACCCTATTGGCGACACAGGTAGAGTGCGGGACTCCGGAGCAGGAGGCGTGAGTTCAAACCTCCCGGTGGGACGTCGAGCTGCACGTTACAATATAACACGAGATGCTGTGATGCAATACTTGTCTATTTTGTCCACATATATGTGCATACATATTTCAAAAATGTTTTTTGTAAATAAAATGTTGTGCATGGTCCATCTACCTGTCCTCTTGTTCATAACGCTTATCTGTTAAGAAGGTGCGAAGCCATCAGCCTAATGATGAGTCCACACTTCTGTTGTGATAATTGCTCATGCTGAGCGCTCTGACAGCCCCGTACGCTGTGGGGGTCACACACGACGTGTTCCTCCCCACACTCTCAATTTTTTTCCCGTATATTTTTCTCTTTGGCGTACAGAAATGGCAATACGCCAGTATTTGCTAAAATTGCATTTTCCCCGTATTAAAATACGGCGAAACCGTATGACTTGACAGGTATGTAATTACATGCAGAAACACCGCACAGGCCATCTTCACAAAAATCCAGCTCGACAAGCCACTTTTGCTTAGGTGGAAATGCAAATTGAACTATAAATCATGTGCTGATACATGTCATATTTTCCCATGTAAAGGTCTCCCACTTTTACTTACAAATTGATTTTTAATTTTTGGGAAAAGGGAATATAAATTTTGCACTTGTTGGTAACAACAGTTGTGTGCCACAAAAACACAGTTGTGTATCCTTGTCCGATTTGTCTACTGTTATTAGTGCCAAATTTTTGCTAGATTCCCTCTTAACTTATTAAATTTTGACTGGTGATGCAACATTCAACTTACACGTACTTACCTTTAGCAGTGTCTACAAGTTCAAGCACACCTGTACAACTGCTTATAACCTAAAAAATGCACCCGTTCAAGAGAAATTCAATTCAATTCAATTCAACTTTATTTATATAGCGCCATTTCACAACAACAGTCATCTCATAGCACTATCAACTGTAGGGAGGACCCCCACAGTTGCAGAAAGACCCCAGCAATCAGGCGATCCCCTGTGAGCAAGCACTTGGCGACGGTGGAGAGGAAAAACTCCCTTTTAACAGGAAGAAACCTCCAGCAGAACCAGGCTCAGGGAGGGGCAGTCATCTGCTGCGACTGGCTGGGGGGTGAGGGGATAGAGAAGAAGAAAAGAACAGACATGTAGAGAGCAAACAGCACGATGGGGACTCAATCTATGGGAGAGAACAAACAAATGTTAATGACCAGCAAAAAAAAAAATATTTCATAGAGAGTGAGGAAAGGAGTGAGGCCCAGTGCATTACTGGAGGTCCCCCGGCTGACTAAACCTATTAGCAGCATAACTAAGGGAGGGTTCAGAAAACACATGATCCCTCCCTAATTGTAGGCTATATCAAAAAGGTAGGTTTTAGCCCTATTCTTAAAAACAGAGATCGAGTCTGACTCCCGAATCCAGATTGGCAGCTGATTCCACAGGAGAGGAGCTTGATAACTGAAGGCTCTGCCTCCCATTGTACTTTTGGAGATTCTAGGTATTACAAGTAAACCTGCATTTTGGGAGCGTAGTGCTCTGTTAGGATGATACGGTAGTATCAGATCTTTTAAATAAAAAGGAGCCTGATTGTTTAGAGCTTTGTAAGTAAGAAGAAGGATTTTAAACTTAATTCTAAACTCTATGGGAAGCCAATGAAGGGAGGCCAGAACCGGAGAGATATGATCTCTCTTTCTAGTACCTGTTAAAACTCTTGCTGCAGCATTTTGGATCAGCTGAAGACTTTTTAAAGATGTTTTAGGACAACCTGATAATAAAGAATTACAATAATCTAATCTCGAGCTAACAAAAGCGTGGATCAGCTTCTCAGCATCACTCTGAGACAAGATGCTCCTAATCTTGGCAATATTACGCAAATGATAGAAGGCAGTCTTAGAAACAAATTTAATATGTGAATTGAAGGACAAATCCTGATCAAAAATAACTCCAAGGTTCCTCACAGAGCTATTAAGAGAAAGAGTAACTGCATCCAAACTGAAAGTTTGATTTGGAAAGGAATTTCTAAGGTTTTTTGGACCAACAAGAATGACTTCAGTCTTATCTGAATTTAATAGCAGGAAATTACAAGTCATCCAAACTTTGATTTCCTTAAGACAGGCTTCTAACTTGGCTAATTGATTAGTATCATCTGGCTTCATTGACAGGTATAATTGTGTGTCATCTGCATAACAGTGAAAATGTATACAGTGCTTTCTAATAATGTTGCCTAACGGAAGCATATATAAACTAAAAAGAGTAGGGCCAAGCACAGATCCCTGTGGAACTCCATGACTAAGCTTTGAGCTGAGAGAAAACTCATCATTTACATGAACAAACTGGAACCTATCAGATAAATAAGATCTAAACCACTGCAACGAAGTTCCATTAAGTCCAACATAGTGTTCTAATCTATCAAGTAGAATATTATGATCAATAGTATCAAAAGCTGCACTAAGATCTAAAAGGACAAGTACAGAAACTAGTCCATTATCAGATGCAATGAGGAGGTCGTTAGTGACCTTCGCTAAGGCTGTTTCAGTGCTATGATGGATTCTAAACCCAGATTGAAACTCCTCAAATAAACCATTTCCCTGCAGGTGGTCAAATAATTGCATAGCAACAACTCTTTCTAAGATTTTTGAAATGAAAGGGAGATTAGAGATTGGTCTATAGTTAGCTAAAGCTCCTGGATCTAGCGTTGGCTTTTTGAGTAAGGGTTTAATTACAGCCGTTTTAAAAGCCTGCGGTACATGGCCTAAAGTTAATGAAGAATTGATTATATGAAGAATAAAGCTACCAATAAGTGGGAAGACTTCTTTAAATAACCTGGTAGGAATAGGGTCTAAAAGACAAGTTGAAGGTTTGGATGAGGAAACTATTTTGTCTAACTCACAAAGGTCGATTGGAGTAAACTCATCAAGACAGACATCAATAGAAGGAGTTGTAGTAGTTACAGTATTTAAGTTAACTGTGGGAAGAATCTGATTGATTTTATCTCTGATGGATGAAATTTTATTATTGAAAAAGTTCATAAAGTCCTGACTAGTAAGCTCTAAGGGGATGCTAGGATTGACAGAGTCCTGACTCTTTGTCAACCTGGCTACAGTACTGAAAAGAAACCTGGGATTATTCTTGTTCTCTTCTATTAATGCAGAGTAATAACTCGTTCTAGCTTTTCTAAGAGATTTTTTATAAATTAAAAGATGATTTCTCCAAGCTAAATAGATTTCATCTAAATTAGTAGAGCGCCATTTTCTTTCTAATTGACGAGTCTTCTGTTTTAAGCTACGAGTTTCTGTGTTGAACCAAGGAGTTAAAAATCTCTGATTAGACTTTTTCTTTTTTAAGGGGGCCACCAAGTCTAGAGCCTGATGTAGAGAAGCTGAAACACTATCCACCATGTTATCAATTACAGAAGGAGCAAGCTGTCTATAGCTTATTTCTGTTGTGTTGACACATGGCATAGAGGAAACAATCTGCATAAATTTGGAAACAGCATCATCTGAGAGGCATCTACTGTGATAATATTTTTCTTTAGGAGCCAAATAGTCAGAAATAGTAAAATCAAAGGTTAACAGACAATGGTCTGACAGTACAGGGTTATGAGGAGACACTACAAGATTTTCTATTTCTATGCCATATGTCAGAACAAGGTCCAATGTATGGTGGAGGTAATGAGTAGAATTTCCTACTTTCTGAGAAAACCCAAGTGAGTCTAATATTGAATTAAAAGCCACATTAAGGCAGTCACTATCTACATCCACATGTATATTAAAGTCCCCTACTATAATTATTCTATCAGATTTCAGCACTAAATCAGCTAAGAAATCAGGAAATTCGGATAAAAATTCTGAATAGGTTGATGGGGGACGATAAACTATGGCAAATAAAATTGGGTTTAACCTGGAATTGCTAAAGTGCCCAATACTGAGGACCAGGCCCTCAAAGGAATTATAACATGTTTTTTGCTTTACATTAACTAGTAATTTGGAATGGTAAATTGCTGCTACTCCTCCTCCACGACCAGAACTTCTGGGATTTTGACAGTTTAAATAACCAGAGGGAGTTGATTCATTTAAACCAACATAATCCTCTTGCCCTAACCAAGTCTCTGTAAGGGAAATTAAATCAATCTGATGATCAATTAACAGATCATGGACTAACAGAGACTTGGGAGTTAGAGACCTAATATTTAATAAACCACATTTAATTTTGAAATGGATTCAGCATTGCAAATTTGTTTAAAATTAAAAAAAAAACCTACCAAGACATTACGTTTCGTTGTGTTGTTAAAAATTAAATTACCATTAGAAGGCTATACACCTGACCTGATGAACAGCAGCATGTGGAGTGAACAGAGAATGGAATGTGTATGTAATTATTGGCTTTTCTCATACGGTGTCATAACAGATAAACCAGACTTTTGATGCAAACAATACAATTTTATTCCAGAAGCAAAATTTACAAACAAAAAAAACAGACTGGGCGATGACATCTCTGCGAGCTCTTCCCTTCGTAACGCAGCGTCCTGCTCCAGGGCTTCACGCGCATCTGCCCGCACATCTGCGGCCACCTGTCGCAAATGCTGCATGTACTCCTGATTCTTGCCGCTGGTCATGTTGCCGTTCCAAGAGCCGCATCTCTTCGTCATGCATGTTGACCATCGCTAATGTAAGGTCAGCGATGGGAGTTGTCTGTTTTCGTCTTGCCTAGATGGAAAGACAGAAAGGCATGGTCGTTAAAGCTGGATCACTACATATATTATGGAATTACACAGGTGAAAGTCTGTGGTGGAATGTCACTATTATATTATGCTTCATTGCTGTATATAAGCTGAACTGTTATGTTGCTGCCCCTCAGTAGAGCGGATTTTGCAACACGCAGGGTGCTGTCTTCGGCTGCAGCCCCCCTGCAAAACTAAAAAGGATTAAGATTAAGAATATGGATGGATGGATGGGTAATGTTTAAACTAGTTGCTTGTAGTGTGGCCGCAGAAATCTGAATAGGTTAATACAGTCAGCTGACGCGAAGCATTTCAATGAAGCATGTTGATTTCAACGGCAGTTCATCAGCTTTATTTGATTAGATTAGATTTAGATTAGATTCAACTTTATTGTCATTACACATGTATGAATACAAGGTAACGAAACACAGTTTAGCATCCAATCAGAAGTGCAAAGGACAGCAGTGCAGTATATACGGTAATTAACAGTATGTGCAATTTAAGCAAATATATGCAAATATATGCAGCAGTGCAGAAAGTTAAGAGTACTGTTATGTGCAAATAATGTGCAATAAGTTAGATGTAGTTATGTAGTTATGCAGTTATGTACAGGTGAGGATGGTAAGAGGTGATGGTAAGAGAGTCAGCGGGGAACTAAGTTCAATAACGTGACAGCTGTTGGAAAGATTTGTTTGTCTAAAACAGGAGTTACAGCAGCACCAATCACCACACCTAAAAATGGTTGTGGAACACCGATAAGTGAAGACCAAAGAATAACCTTTTTGCACATTTAAAAAGACATTTTCAATTAATTAATATGCAGCTACAGGAAATTGCATTAATCAATTTGGTACATAACTTGTTAGGCTCCAGCCCCCCCGCGACCTGTAAAGGATTAAGCGGTAGAAGATGGATGGATTTTCGACCCTGGTTTCCGCTGCTGGACCTGTTTCAACCCAAAAAAAAAAATCGTGGTTATTGTGCCTTACCGGCACTTGAACGTGATCCAGATGGAGCTGGTGATGTGGCTGACATGGGAGTCGATCCAACTGGCGCTCAGCCAGACGCACACGCAGACGCAGCGCCAGGAGAGTCCGCTGTGTCCATCATGTCCTGAGGTGGACCCCTGTGATATGAACTGCGATTCGAGAAAGAAAATGCACGCAATTTAAAACTTAACACCAAAGTGCAACATGTACACAACACTCTAAAGTTTTTAACCGGAATACAATAAGCGTAATTCAGCGTTTTGTTCGCGCTAATACTTAAAACAAAGCAAGCGTGAATCTGCAGTTGGCTGCAAAACAATAGGAAAGCCTCAGTAACAACCATTACCCACAATTTAAAGGCCAAATGTCACGTAATTTTTTTTTCTAAATGACAACGAATTTAGATAAAATACACATAGCTTAAACCAAATATTCATACCGGAGACCATATCACCCACCTGTATTTACATAATTGCACAAAATACACCAGGTGAAGGCCCCACCTTGCTTGCTGGCTTGTGACAGCCAGTCCAGACCACGCCCATGTTTTTGACATCACCAGTTGTACCCTGGCTGCCCTGCCTATCCACATTCACACTTATCAACATTGGACAATCATGACGGAAAGTGACAGCGATTGTGAACAAATTAGTTTAGTTTTGTCTTTTTTTTTTTGTCTTTTTTTTTTGTCAGTGGTTCAGACAGTGACAGAGGCATAGAACCTTACAGGTTCGAGCCGTCCGAGACGGAATCAGATGCTTTGTCTGATGACAACAGTTCCACCGATGACCAGAGAGCAGAACCAGTGGAAAATGTCATTGAACTGGACATTAATCGCCTCCAGAATTGCGAAGCCGAAGGGGGTCTGTCGAGGGCGCCCCATAAATATTGATTTTTCGGAAGCCATTATTATTACAGTGGAGGAGAGCCGCTGCTGTCAAGAAATTGACCAGATCAATATGAAAATGGAGGCGCATACCTGGCAAGTGAGACGTTTTCGCCGTATTTTGGTGGGCGGAGTGGTGGTGGACACTATTCTGGGAAATGTTTTAAATGTAGTTCGTGTTGTTATTGTCAAATATTTTAAGGAAAATACGGGGAAAATGCAATTTTAGCAAAAACGGGCGTATTGCCATTTCTGTACGCCCAAAAGGAAAAATATACTGGAAAAAAAATTGAGTGTTTTGTGGAGCACTCCTGTGTGTGATCAGCCACAGCTGGTGCTGGCAGATCGCTCAGCGTCAGCTATTCGCACTACCATGAGAAGTGTGGAGTCACTCATTAATTTAATTGTCTGGGCGGGCTGATCGCTCAGCTTGAGCTATTCTCACTACAATGAGAAGTCATTAGGACAATGGTTTAACACGTTGAGCTGTGCAGCGGTTGCGGAACAGACAGAGATCCCAGAGAGGTGTCCCTTGTTGCTCCGCCGTTCCTTATAGCCGCTTTTTACGGTGTTGAAGTACGGCGAAAACGTCTCACTTGACAGGTATGAAAACATTTCCCAGAGAAGTGTCCCTTATTACCCAGCTGTCCCTGATAGTCCCGTTTTAAGGTATGGGTGAAATATCCAATTTTTTCTTTCTTGTTGCTCACTTCAACCTTCCAGTCTCCATATAAACAATCAATTGAAATACTCCAAGCATCAAACTAGGGTACAATCGATTTCATCACTTCCGCCTTCTTCCCCAGGCGATTCCAGGGGCCGTGTCAGGCCAAGCGCGGCAGTTTTAAATTAACGAATATTCCGTTGTTACTGAAGCATATGCACCAAGACCCGAACGGATCGGTTCCCTTTTATATCTAGTTTCAAGATATTTAAAGTACCCTGTTACGTGACATTTGGCCTTTAACAACCTTCCTATTTCTTAAAAACAGTGAGCTTGGCATAGAAAGGATCAAGTGGCGAAAAGATGCGCAATATCAAAAAAACACTCACCATCCACGGTTTCCAAGGCCGTGACAGTGGCCGTGACAGTGACGTGTCGAGCCCAATGTCTCTCAGCGAACCACTTCCACTCCTTCCGATCCGCTGAACTTCGAGCAATGTGGTCCTTCACTGCTCGGTAATCGCTTTTCAGCTTTTTCAGCTTCTCCCGACACTGTTTGGCAGTACGGATGTGCCCTTGGGAAGCCATCTGCTCGGACACCTGCATTTCAAGTAGATCCGTCCAACTCGAGCTGGATGTGATCATCGCCTAATATAGAAAGAAAATTGCGCACCTCCTAATATATAATATTAGGAGTATATTATTATATAAATATATTATACAGTATATTAATATAATATACCGTATTAAAGGGGCGCACTGTGTTCACTGGCTGAACAATTACAAATGGTGGTCGTGGAGTAAATTCAGCAGAAAAAGTCGCTTTCATGACGTTACGACCTGACCAATCAGCGGCGACCAGTCTCTTAAAGTCATATCACAGCCATACTCAGCCCTACTCAGCCCGGTTAGACCCTGCCCTGGATCAGGTACGAAAAAAGTACCTGCTAACCGGTGCTGGGGCTAGTGGAAAAGCGAGCGGGCTGAGTGGTGCGGTGTAGGGCTAAGTGAGGCTAGAGGAAAAGGGCCTTTACAAAAGTAATAATAAAAAAATTCTTAAAATGAACTAATGAAAATCAGGACATTGCTTTTGCCTTTTGGTTCAACAGAATCATTTTAAAAAACAAATTAATGAAATTGACCTGGACAAAATTGATGACACCCTTAGAAAAGATTGAAAATAATTTGACCATAGGGACATAATAAACTAAGGTGTGTCCTGTAATTAGCATCACAGGTGTCACTGGTGGGCCAAAACACCTGTCAATAGGTGCAGAAGTCTCACTGAGAGTTACAGAAATCACTTGATTGTAGTGATTGCATCAAAAGGTTGTGCAACAAAATATTCAATTCAATTGAATTGAATTCAACTTTATTTATATAGCGCCATTTCACAGCAACAGTCATCTCATAGCACTTTCAACTGTAGGGGAAACCCCCATAATTGCAGAAAGATCCCAGCAATCAGGCAATCCCCTGTGAGCAAGCGCTTGGCGACGGTGGAGAGGAAAAACTCCCTTTTAACAGGAAGAAACCTCCAGCTGAACCAGGCTCAGGGAGGGGCAGTCATCTGCTGCGACTGGCTGGAGGGTGAGGGGATAGAGAAGAAGAAAAGAACAGACATGTAGACAGCAAACAGCATGATGGGGACTCAATCTATGGGAGAGAACAAACAGATGTTAATGACCAGCAAAAAAAAAAAAATATTTCATTGAGAGTGAAGAAAGGAGTGAAACACAGTGCACTATTGGAGGTCCCCCGGCTATCTAAACCTATTAGCAGCATAACTAAGGGAGGGTTCAGAGACACATGATCCCTCCCTAATTGTAGGCTATATCAAAAAGGAAGGTTTTAACCTGATTCTTAAAAACAGAGATCGAGTCTGACTCCCAAATCCAGATTGGCAGCTGGTTCCACAGGAGAGGAGCTTGATAACTGAAGGCTCTGCCTCCCATTGTACTTTTGGAGATTCAGAATCAGAATGAGATTTATTGCCATTGTTCATGTAGTACACAAACTAGGAATTTGTCTCGGTGCAATGCTGCAACATTAAACATGGAGTAGCACTAAAGATAAAAATAAAAAACTGCATGCAATAAAAGGTAGAATATGAATAAGTAATACTAATCTATGCAATTTTTAAATATATTAACAAGCAGCAGATATTGTGGAGTTCCACATAGTGCAGTCGGTAGTGCAAAAAGAAAACAGTGATAATTGTCATGAGTCCGGTTGAGCTGCTGTACGTAGTGCACGAGAGTCTAATAAGTCACTTAGTGTTCAGCAGTCTGATGGCAGAGGGGAAGAAGCTGTTCATGTAGCGGGAGGTTTTAGTCTGAATGGACCGAAGTCTTCTGCCTGAGGGGAGGGGGCAAACAGTGCATGTCCTGGGTGTGAAGGGTCGGCTATGATCCGACTTGCATGCCTCCGGATCCTGGAGATGTACAGGTCCTGGAGGGATGGGAGCTTGCAGCCGATCACCTTCTCAGCAGCGCGCACAACGCGCTGCAGTCTTAGTCTGTCCCTGGCGGTGGCTCCTGCGTACCACACGGTGATGGAGGTGGTGAGGATGGACTCGATGATGGCCGTGTAGAACTGCACCAACATCTTGGTGGGTAGCTTGAGCTTCTTCAGCTGCCGCAGGAAGAACATCCTCTGCTGGGCCTTTTTGATGAGGGAGCTGATGGTCGGCTCCCACTTGAGGTCCCGGGTGATGGTGGTGGCCAGGAAGCGGAAGGAATCCGCAGTGGTGATGGGAGAGTCTGTGAGGGTAAGGGGGGGCAGAGGGGCTGTGACTTTTCTGAAGTCCGCGATCATCTCCATTGTCTTCAGAGCGTTCAGCTGCAGGTTGTTGTGGCTGCACCAGGACGCCAGCTGGGCCACCTCTCTCCTGTAGACGGACTCGTCGCCGTTGGAGATGAGCCTGATGAGGGTGGTGTCGTCTGCAAACTTGATCAGCTTGACAGACTGGTGGCTGGAGGTGCAGGAGTTGGTGTACAGGGAGAAGAGCAGGGGGGAAAGTACACAGCCCTGGGGTGATCCGGTGCTGATGCTAACAGAGTCTGAGACAGTCTTTCCCAGCCGCACATGCTGCCTTCGGTCTGTCAGGAAGTCGGTGATCCACCTGCAGAGGGAGTCAGGCACGTTGAGCAGGGACAGCTTGTCCTGGAGCAGAGCGGGGCGGATGGTATTGAATGCAGAGCTGAAGTCCACAAACAGGATCCTGACGTAGGTTCCCGGGGAGTCCAGGTGCTGCAGGATGGAGTGGAGGGCCAGGTTGACTGCGTCGTCCACAGACCTGTTGGCTCTATAGGCAAACTGCAGCGGGTCCAGGAGGGGAGTGGTGATGGTCTTGAGGTGGGGCAGGACCAGGCGCTCAAAGGACTTCATGACTACAGAGGTGAGCACTACAGGTAGTAGTGCTCACCTCTAGTGTAGTCCTCTACACTAGAAGTAGTAGTGTAGTACTCTAGTGTAGTAGTGTAGTCGTTAAGTCCAGTGATCCGTGGCTTCTTGGGGACAGGGGCGATGGTAGAGGTTTTGAGGCAGGCCGGAACGTGGCATGACTTCAGGGAGGTGTTAAAAATATCTGTGAAGACAGGAGTCAGCTCCTCCGCACAGTGTCTAAGGGTGGAGGGGGACACGCCGTCCGGACCGGGGGCCTTGCGCGGTTTCAGTCTGGAGAACTGTCTGTGCACGTCCTGCTCACTGATGGCAAGGGCAGGGGGGGAGGAGGGGGGCCATGGAGGCAGTGACGCTGGGGGGAGGGGGGGAGTTGGACACAGCTGACAAGGTGTCAAAACGGGCATAGTGTTGGGACAGTCTTTGACAAAGGGCTTTGTCATCCTGTCCCTTAGAAGCCTGAGGCCGATAGTTGGTGATTTGCCCCAGTCCTCTCCACACAGAAGCAGAGTCGTTAGCAGTGAACTGTTGCTGGAGTCTTCTAGGTATTACAAGTATTCCAGCATTTTGGGAGCGTAGTGCTCTGTTAGGATAATAGGGTAGTATCAGATCTTTTAAATAAAAAGGGGCCTGGTTATTTAGAGCTTTGAAAGTGAGAAGAAGGATTTTAAACTTAATTCTAAACTCTATGAGAAGCCATTGAAGGGAGGTCAGAACCGGAGAGATATGATCTGTCTTTCTAGTACCTGTTAAAACTCTTGCTGCAGCATTTTGTATCAACTGAAGACTTTTTAAAGATGTTTTAGGACAACCTGATAATAAAGAGTTACAATAATCAAATCTAGACCTAACAAAAGCCTGGATCAGTTTCTCAGCATCACTCTGAGACAAGATGCTCCTAATCTTGGCAATATTACGCAGATGATAGAAGGCAGTCTTAGAAACAAATTTAATATGTGAATTGAAATACAGATCTTGATCAAAAATAACTCCAAGGTTCCTCACAGAGCTATCAAGAGAAAGAGTAGCCACATCCAAACTAAGAGTTTGATTTGGAAAGGTATTTCTAAGGTTTTTTGGACCAACAAGAATGACTTCAGTCTTATCTGAATTTAATAGCAGGAAATTATAAGTCATCCAAGCTTTGATTTCCATAAGACAGGCTTCTAACTTGGCTAATTGATTATATCATCTAGCTTCATTGACAGGTATAATTGTGTATCATATGCATAACAATGAAAATGTATACAGTCCTTTCTAATAATGTTGCCTAATGGAAGCATATATAAACTAAAAAGAGTAGGGCCAAGCACAGATCCCTGTGGAACTCCATGACGGAACTCATGGAGCTCTTATTTATCTTATCAGATAAATAAGATCTAAACCACTGCAACAAAGTTCCATTAAGTCCAACATAGTGTTCTAATCTATCAAGTAGAATATTATGATTGATGATATCAAAAGCTGCACTAAGGTCTAAAAGGACAAGTACAGAAACAAGTCCATTATCAGATGCGATAAGGAGGTCATTAGTGACCTTCACTAAGGCTGTTTCAGTACTATGATGGATTCTAAACCCAGATTGAAACTCTTCAAATAAACCATTTCCCTGCAAGTGGTCAAATTATTGCATAGCAACAACTTTTTCTAAGATTTTTGAAATGAAAGGCAGATTAGAGAATGGTCTATAGGTAGCTAAAACTCCTGGATCCAGCGTTGGCTTTTTGAGTAAGGGTTTAATTACAGCAGTTTTAAAAGCTTGTGGTACATGGCCTAAAGTTAATGAAGAATTGATTATTTGAAGAATAAAGCTACCAATAAATGGGAAGACTTCTTTAAATAACCTGGTACGAATAGGGTCTAAAAGACAAGTTGAAGACTTGGATGAGGAAATTATTGTATCTAACTCTAAAAGGTCAATTGGAGTAAACTTATCCAAACAGATATCAATTGAAGGAGTTGTAGTAGTTACTGTATTTAAGTTAACGGTGGGAAGAACCTGACTGATTTTATCTGTGATAGATGAAATTTTATTGTTGAAAAAGTTTATAGCCCTGACTAGTAAGCTCTAAGGGAATGCTAGGATTGACAGAGTCCTGACTCTTTGTCAGCCTGGCTACAGTGCTGAAAAGAAACTTGGGATTATTCTTGTTCTCTTCTATTAATGCAGAATAATAACTTGTTCTAGCTTTTCTAAGAGATTTTTTTATAAATTAAAAGATGATTTCTCCAAGCTAAATAGATTTCATCTAAATTAGTGGAGCGCCGTTTTCTTTCTAATTGATGAGTCTTCTGTTTTAAGCTACGAGTTTCTGTGTTGAACCAAGGAGTTAGAAATCTCTGATTAGACTTTCTTTTTTAAAGGGGCCAACATGTCTAGAGTCTGATGCAGAGAAGCTGTAACACTATCTACCATGCTATCAATTACAGAAGGAGCAAGCTGTCTATAGCTTATTTCCGTTGTGTTGACACATGGCATAGAGGAAACAATCATGAACAATCTACCTGATTTCAGCACTAAATCAGCTAAGAATTCTGCAAATTTGGGTAAAAACTCTTGAGTAGGTTGATGGAGGATGATAAACAACTATGGCAAATAAAATTGGGTTTAGCCTAAAATTGCTAAAGTGCCCAATACTGAGGACCAGGCCCTCAAAGGAATTATAACGTGTTTTTTGCTTTACATCAATTTGTAATTTGGAATGGTAAATTGTTGCTACTCCTGCTCCACGACCAGAACTTCTGGGATTTTGACAGTTTAAATAACCAGAGGGAGTTGATTCATTTAAACCAACATAATCCTGTTGTCCTAACCAAGTCTCTGTAAGGGATATTAAATCAATCTGATGATCAATTAACAGATCATGGACTAGCAGAGACTTGGGAGTTAGAGAGCTAATATTTAACAAACCGCATTTAATTTTTAAATTATGAGGAGGAAGAGAGGCCAGATCATTCAATTTAGAGGCTTCATATTTAATTTGAGTTTTACCAGCTTTTTGTTTTATCACTTTGGGATGCTTATACATTATATTTTTATTTACTTTGGAGGGAGCAGACAATGATTCTGTGATGGGGAAGACAGGGGCTAAGTTGAGGGGTGGCGGATGAAGAGGAGCTGCAGAGAGGCGTGTAAGACTGCGACTCTGCTTCCTGGTCCCACCTCTGAGTTGTCAATGTTTTGGAAGTTTGGATAAAAATGATGCCAGACTGTTAGATAAATAAGACGCACCATCCAAAGTGGGATGGACGCTGTCTCGTCTAATAAGACCAGGTTTTCCCCAAAATGAGCTCCAATTGTCTATGTAGCCCACATCGTTTGCAGGACACCACAGAGACAGCCAGCAGTTGAAGGATGACAAGCAGCTAAACATGTCATCACTGGTCAGATTGGGGAGGGGCCCAGAGAATACTACAGAGGCAGACATTGTTTTTGCAAAGTCACACACTGATTCCACGTTAAGTTTTGTGACTTCTGACTGGCGGAGTCGGACATCATTAATGCCGGCGTGGATCACAATTGTGGAGTATTTACAGTTACTTTTAGCCAGCACTTTCAAATTTGACTCGATGTCGCCTGCTCTGGGCCCAGGAATGCATTTGACTATGGCTGCTGGAGTCTCTAGGTTCACGTTTCTGACTACAGAGTCGCCAATGATCAGAATTTTTTCCTCAGCGGGTGTGTCGCTGAGCGGGGTAAAGCGATTAGAAACATGAACAGGTTGGTGGTGAACCGGGGCCTTGCGACTATGCTTCCTTCTCACCGTCACCCACCCATTCTCCTCGCTGCTGAGAGGGACTGGAGGACAGTTAGCAGGCCGCCCTATGCTAGGGAGCTTCGCTGCAGCTAAGGGGCGTCCGTCATTATTAACTGGCATAGACGGTGTTTCAATGCAGCAGAGCTGGGATTCCAAATCACACAGCCTCGCCTCGAGTGCCTCAAAAAGACAACATTTATTACATTTACCGTTATTACTAAAAGAGGCAGAGGTGTAGCTAAACATCTGACAGAGAAAGCACACCAGAGGAGGAGGGGAAAGAGAGCTAGTAGCCATAGCTAGTGGCTAACCCGAAGCTAACAAAAACACAGATGAAAGGTGAACAGAAGGCTAAAGAGGGTGATTAGATGACACTGAGTGCGTACATAGGTGCAAGAGGCTTGTTAAACAGAAGTGAGAGTTAACGGTAGAAGGAAAAAAGTGATTAAAATACAATTAAAGGCAAAAATCCTCAGGAGAATGAGGAGAGCTAACCACAGAGCAAGCCACACAGACAGCCAGCAACACAGGAAGTGACGATACATTACCACAGGAAGCCACCCTTATATTAAGATAAGGGTGTCGTCATTTTTGTTTTTTAAAATGATTCTGTTGAACCAAAATTCAAAAGCAATGTCTGACTTTTATTAGTTCATTTTCAGAATTTTTTTAAAATTTATTATTACTTTTGTCAGTTTCAAGTTATTTCAGTAACCATTGTGGCATTTTCTTTCTTTAACGGAAGGCTGCCAACAAATTTGTCCATGTCTGTAGTTCTGAACAGGGCCAGTGAGGCTATTCTGTGATTGGTGGCTCGACTACATACGTAGATCAGTCTTTCCTCCCAACTACATCAGTTGGAGCTTTGCAGCTGTCATGTGAGCTTTACCAGTTGTTCTTTGTTACACTGTTCTTTCTTGGTACTGTACACTGTATAAGACCTACCTTTTTGGAGATGACCCAGACTCCCCATCTCTCATTTGGCTCTTGTAAAATTGACTTAATTGAACTGTATATACTTGTACAGTGTTAAGGGCTGTCCACACAAAACACAATAAAGATAACGATCACTACAAAATTATAGTTTTAAAAATCGTTCTAACTGAAGTGGATGGCAGAGCGCACTATATTAGAGATAACCATAACAAAAGTGACAGATAATATCGTTGGGATCACTTTCAAAGTGACTTTATGAATGATAAAAACACTTTCAGCCAATCAGAAAACATCTGACCATTGTCTTCACCTGTTTTGACAGCAGGGCTGCAATAAATGACAGAGCCTAAAAAGTTTATCTACCTGCTTTCAGCAGGATGCTGAGTTTGCAGTAGGTGGAGAGGGGGAGAAATAATTGGATGTATAAAGTGGCCCTTTGAAACAGCTCTATGCATCCAATCTGAAATTATTATTATTATTATTATTATTATTATTATTGTTGTTGTTATTATTATGATTATTATTATTACTAATTACAGCAGGGAAAATAAGTATTGAACACGCCAACATTTTTCTCAGATATTTCATATTTCTGATGGAGCCACTGACCTGATATTTTCACCAGATATCAGTAACAACCCAAGTAATCTATTCATACAAAGAAGTCAAGGCAACTGTGTTCACAAAACAAGTTATATTTAATAAAGTGGAATGACACAGGGAATAAGTATTGAACATGCTTGGTGAAATTCATTTAATATTTAGTAGAAAAGCCTTTGTTGGTAATAACAGCTTTCAGGTGCCTCCTGTATGGAGAAACTAGGTGCAGGCATTGCCCAGGAGTGATTTTAGCCCATTCTTCCACACAAACTGTCTTCAGATCTTGAAGGTTCCGTGGGTGTCTTTTCTTTTCCCAAAGTACAGGTCTAGTTAGAATAAATAAATAAATAAATAAATCCTTTAAGGTTATTGATTGCAGCATCAGCGTAAATGGTTTCTTCCCACAGCAGGAGAAACATAGGTGTGGTGCGGTGTGGTGCTGATTTCTAGAGCATGCAGCTCATGTTTGGTTCTGCTGTTATAGAGTGATATCGTCCACCAATGTGGATGCTCACATCTTTAGCTTTATAGTATTACAGTATTATAATAATGTATTGTGTGTATACTATGCAACCCCAATTCCGGTGAATTTGGGATGTTGTGTAAAATGGAATCAAGCTTGAGCCGTGGTTCAGTGACAGAACTCAGTCAGTCAGAAAGGAATGCTGCAAAGCTGGGCGCAGGTGGAAGAAAGGATAAGCTGCAGGTATCTCTTCAAATTTTAAAGGACTGTTGGCATCATTATCAGAGTGCTGTTAAAGAGGCTAAAAGGGAACATTTGCCCATTATTATTGTGTCCAATCATCATAACCCACGTGCTATTTAAGACCATTGACTCTGTTCTTAATGCCTCACCAACTGTTGGTATAGAAGCATCTACTGAATTGTGCAATGACTTTTTGCATTTTTTTATTGATAAGGTCACCATTATTAGGGTTCTCATTCCAGCTTCTGCCTCTGATCCCTCTGTCTCTCTCCCTTGCTCTGCTGTCTTCAATCAGTTTGAGCTTGTGACCCTGTTGCAATTAGAGGATGTGGTTGGTCATGTTAAGCCCTCAGGCTTGCCTTGTGATGCTCTCCTTCCTCGCTTTTTAAAGAGGTTTTGTCTAGCATTGGTCAGTCAGTTTTAACCATTTTAAACAACAGTTTGTCTTCTGATGTGGTTCCTGCAAATTTTAAGCATGCAGTAGTGAAATCTTTGCTAAAGAAACCTGGTCTTGATCAAATTGTGTTGGCTAATTTACAGCCGTGGACAAAATTGTTGGTACCCCTCTGTTTATGAAAGAAAAACCCACAATGGTCACAGAAATAACTTGAATCTGACAAAAGTGTTAATAAATAAAAATTCTATGAAAATTAACCAGTGAAAATCAGACAGTGCTTTTGAATTGTGGTTCAACAGAATTATTTTAAAAAACAAACTCATGAAACAGGCCTGGACAAAAATGATGGTACCCCTAGAAAAGATTGAAAATAATGTGACCGTAGGGACATGTTCAACCAAGATGTGTCCTCTCATTAACATCACAGGTGTCTACAAACTTGTAATCAGTCAGTCAGCCTATTTGAAGGGTGACAAGTAGTCACTGTGCTGTTTGTTGACATGGTGTGTACCACACTAAACATGGACCAGAGGAAGCAAAGGAGAAAGTTGTCTCAGGAGATTAGAAAGAAAATTATAGACAAGCATGTTAAAGGTAAAGGCTGTAAGACCATCTCCAAGCAGCTTGATGTTCCTGTGACTACAGTTGCACATATTATTTAGAAATTTAAGATCCATGGAACTGTAGCCAACCTCCCTGGACGTGGCCGCAGGAGGAGATGGATAATACGAATGGTAACAAAAGAGCCCAGAACAACCTCTAAACACATTCATGGTGAACTCCAAGGTCAAGGTACATCACTGTCAGATCACACCATCCGTCACTGTTTGAGCCAAAGTGGACTTCATGGGAGACGATCAAGGAGGACACCACTGTTGAAAACAAATCCTAAAAAAGCCAGACTGGAATTTGCCAAACTGCATGTTGACAAGCCACAAAGCTTCTGGGAGAATGTCCTATGGACAGACGAGACAAAAAAGGAACTTTTTGGCAAGGCACATCAGTTCTATGTTCACAGACGCAAAAATGAAGCATACCAAGAAAAGAACACTGTCCCTACTGTGAAACATGGAGGAGGTTCTGTTATGTTCTGGGGCTGCTTTGCTGCATCTGGGACAGGGTGTCTTGAATTTGTGCAGGGTACAATGAAATCTCAAGACTATCAAGGTATTCTAGAGAGAAATGTGCTGCCCAGTGTCAGACAGCTTGGTCTCATTTGCAGGTCATGGGTCTTGCAACAGGATAATGGCCCAAAACACACAGCTAAAAACAGCCAAGAATGGCTAAGAGCCAAACATTGGACTATTTTAAAGTGGCCTTCTATGAGCCCTGATCTAAATCCTATTGGACATCTGTGGAAGGAGCTGAAACATGCCGTCTGGAGAAGGCACCCTTCAAACCTGAGACAACTGGAGCAGTTTGCTCATGAGGAGTGGGCCAAAATACCTGCTGAGAGGTGCAGAAGTCTCATTGACAGTTGCAGAAATCGTTTGATTGCAGTGATTGGCTCAAAAGGTTGTGCAACAAAATATTAAGTTAAGGGTACCATCATTTTTGTCCAGGCCTGTTTCGTGAGTTTGTTTTTTTAAAATAATTCTGTTGAACCACAATTCAAAAGCATTGTCTGATATTCATTGGTTAATTTTCATAGAATTTTTATTTATTACCACTTTTGTCAGATTCAAGTTATTTCTGTGACCATTGTGGGTTTTTCTTTCATTAACAGAGGGGTACCAACAATTTTGTCCACGTGTGTAGGCGTATTTCAAAGCTACCTTTTCTCTCAAAAATATTGGAGAAAATTGTTTACCTTCAGTTAAAGGCTTTTTTGGATGAAAATGATGTCCTGGAGGTGTTTCAGTCTGGATTTAAAACCCTCCATAGCACAAAGTAGGCTTTGTTAAGGGTCTTTAATGACATCCTCCTGGCATTGGATTCTGGTGATTTTGTGATTCTTGTCCTGCTTGACCTAACTGCCACCTTTGATACATTGGACATTCACATTTTAATATCCCATCTACTGCATCTACTGGGGATTTCTGGTGCTGTATTGGAGTGGTTCAGGTCCTATTTGGCAGATAGAACCATGTCTGTAAGTCTGGCTGGTTTTGAATCTTTGCCGGCTTTCCTGTCATGTGGAGTCACACAGGGCTCAATTTTAGGGCCCTTGCTTTTCTCCCTGTACTTACTTCCACTGGTTTCAATCCCTAGGAAGCATGGTGTCGCCTTCCACTGTTACGCTGATGACAGTCAGATTTATGTACCATTAAAGCAGAAGGAGGCCTTCTCAATTCAGGGTTTCCTCTGGTAACATTTCTTGGTGGCGGGCCGCCTCGTCAGAAATTTTACCGCCGTGTCAAGGAGATATGAATTTATTAAGAAAAATATATGAAGCAATGACTTTCCATAAGCATGCACACGAACAACGTGCGTGGCCGTCATCCGCACGGCGTTTAGAAACGCCCTGCCCACGCGAGTTTTTCAGTCACTCAGCAGGCAGTGTCTCGCCAAGCGTGACTGTCCAACAGAAACATGAGTTTATTAAAGTACTTTAAACACGGAAAAAAATCATAAGAGGTATGTAAGCACTGGTGTTTATCATGGTTTTTACCTGCTGGAAACGAGAACAGTAACCCAGGGTTACAAATATAATTTTTTGGGAAGTTGTCTGTGTTTTTTCAACTGATTTAAGAGAATTTTGCACCGCTGAATCCGAAAATGACATCCATTTCTCTCGATCAGGTGCTAAGTAAAAACCTGTACTTACTTAGTACTTACGGATTAGAGTCCACTACAGTTCCCTATTATGTACCTGGCAGGTTAAGATAACCAAAATTCAGTTTGTTAAGACAACTGTTACTAATTTGGGTTTTAAGATGGACAGTGATTTTAGATTAACCTGTCAAATTGGTGCAGTAGTCAAGTCCAACTTTTTTTTCATTTGAGGCATCTGTCAAAGGTTAAACCCATTCTTTTAAGGCAGCCCTTTGAAACAGTAATCCATGCCTTCATTACATCTCGGCTGGATTACTGTAGCGCACTTTATTTTGGAGTTAGCCAGTCTTCCCTCTCACGTCTCCAGTTGGCTCAAAATGCTCCTGCACATCTTTTAACTGGAACACATAAGAGGGACCACATTACACCCATTTTAGCTTCCCTCCAGTGGCTGCCTGTACACTTTAGGGTTCATTTTAAAATTCTTTTATTTGTTTTTAAATCATTAAATGGCCTTGCCTCACCTTACTTCTCTGAACTCCTTCATCCTTACACCCCTACTTGGTCTCTCAGGTCAGCTGATAAGCTGCTCCTGGAAATACCAAATCAAAGTGGAAGCTCAGAGGGGACAGAGCTTTTTCTGTTGCTGCCCCTAAACTGTGGAACAGTCTGCCTTTGCCCATCAGACAGGTCCCTTCACTGTCCAGTTTTAAAACTCGACCTTAAAACCCATTTTTATTCTTTGGCTTTTGACCCAGTTTGAGACATTGATTTTACTTGTTTTGGTTGCTTTTTTTTTTCTATGATTACTATTTATTTGTGCTGTATTGTATTTTTTAGTTGTATTTTATTGTTTTTATGTCTTATGTGTTTATGTGCAGCACTTTGTGTCAGCTGTGGTTGTTTTTAAAGTGCTTTATAAAAAAAGGTGGATTGGATTAAAAATGTAAATAAAAACAAAATACAATGACTTAAAAATCTTTTCAACCTATATTCAATTGAATACACTATAAAGACAAGCTATATAGGAGCAGATTTACTAACATGGTGTGCCACTGCAAAACCCTTTTTGGGCATTAAAAAAATACTGTTAAGATTTACTAAAGGGCACAGGGCAAAGTTAGCAGAGGAAAGGTGTGGACTATGTTAACTTTGTGTCTGTCCTCATTGCATATGTATCTGTGGGAGTTTTCATGTCAACTTGCAAATTTAAGGGAGGAAAGTATTTAAATGACTGCCGCAAAGTGATTTACTAAGGTTTGTGGTTGTCAGTCTCCTGCTAAACGTGCCAGGATTTAACATCCAAAAAAAGCTTGTCTTAATTCATCTGTGCCTGATGACAGTGATCACTGGTGCTGAGACACCGGCGAGAACCGAGGGCATGTGGCCAGAGAGAGAGAAGCTTCTCCCTGCACATGACTTGATTTGGCATGACAGAACAGATTAATATGAACAGACACTATCTCACAGAAATCGGTGTTGTGCTGAACTGGACATCAGCCAACAGGATTGTTTTTTAAATTTCATTTGTTTTATATATAGCATAATAATAATAATAATAATAATAATAATAATAATAATAATAATAATATTATTCAGTGTTATTATTTGTAGTGATATTTAATTTATAATTATGATCAGGTATAAAGATTATTTAATTTAAACTTGGAAGGGTATGCGAGAATGGGAATTTAGCCCCCCCCCAATTCACCTATGCACACCAGAAAACAATATCTATCACTCGTTGGGGCACCAGCTCACTCTCTTGTGAACAATTTATTAATTAATTCCACTTCATACCTGTTTAATCATCAATTATATAACTCAATCAGTCTCAAATTAGTGAATTCGATACTGGGGTTTCGAAGACAGACTCAGAATGGAATAAATTCCCAACAACTTCTCTCATTTTTCAGATTTATTTAAATGAAGCTAATTAAATGACATCACATTCAGATAACTTGTAAACAGTGAAATGATCGACATTAACCATCACATTAAATTTGTAACTGAGGATAGAGTAACAATGTGAGCACATCTATAAAACCATGGCCTTTAGCATGAATTTGGAAGAGTTGAAATGAAAATTATGAATAATATTGGACTTAAATTTATGGAGAAAATTAACTAATTATATGAAAAATTCTGGACTACTCTTAAGAAAGTAAGAACGGAATTTTAATAAGAAAAACTATATTATTTCTCTTTTAATTTTGTATCTGATCAGATACTGAATTATTCTCAAATCTCAGACGTTTTATTCAGCAGATGGAAACAAAGAAATGGCTCATGTGACTCCTTGCGTTGTAGTCCTGTTGTTGAAGCTCCTTCTGAAGCTTTAGTTGCAGATGGCACCAAAACCAGAATATCTTGCCAGCAGATATTCGGACAAGGTACAGCAGATCTCAAAGTCCACAGTCACAAGATGAGATTTTGACTGTGATAATAGTTGGAGCTTAGGTCAAAACAAAGATGGTGATGGTGGCTTCCTTTGGGCAGCGTAATGGCAAGCTGCGTCAAGGCTTTCATGGGTCAGCGGCTTCTCCCAAGGGGCTTTGTGGAGTTGAAAATAGCTTCCAGTATGGAGATGGTCAGTCCTTGAAAAAACACACGGTGCATTTAAAGAAAGTTTAACAGTATAAAAAGTTAGATAAACAGAAATGCCGGTGAAGCATGAAGTTTGACTTCATTTAACAAGTTAAGCTCAAAGAATAAGTAATTCCCGGACGTTAAGAGAAAAACATTAAAACAGGCAGACGTTTACACAGCACACAACAAGGGCAAAAACTGAACGGACAGAAAATCTGATACTGTTCTGCTCTGAAGGAGGGCGTCTCCCCTCTTTATAACTTCAGACAACTTTCGCGCCGTTAGGGTGATTGACATAAGCCTAAACCAATAGTCTTCCTTCGTGGGCCGGTTTTATGAACTTTAGTCCAATGAACAAACAGTCTTTTGTCTGTAACAACCAATAATATTGAGAGAGCAGAGACTGGCAGATCCCAGTCATATGACTTGGGGAAACTTTCCTCCAGAGTGACACACACATCTTAATACACTGAAAATTCATTACTATACTTATGTATAAAGTCTAACCTACTTCAGTGATTCATGCAACTTTAAACCTAGTGCTTTTAAATTAACATGCAAGAATAAACATTCATTTAAACATTTTAACATGCACATATTTAAAATCAAGGATTAATAAGCATTTCAAACCCAGATAATTGTCCACAGAATATCAGGAGTCCCACAAAGGCAGTGATCTTCAACAAATAGTGTCCTTAGAATTGTCCTGAGAAATGAAACTTAAAGAAAAAGAGTTAATTTCAGTTCATCAATGTACAGTCAGAAGTGAGCGTCTACTCCAGAGACGTCCACCAGGGGTAGTGTCGAGCTGTGGATAATCCTAGGGCCTTAGAAAATGCATTTAAAGTTTATGGGATGCCTGTTCTTTGTCTCAGGGGTTTAGAAGATGTCAAACAGTTTTATTAGCCAATAAAACGGTCTGGAGTAAGAGAGTTTCCAGTTTATTTATGATCTGAACTAATCCGTTCCTTGCACGCGATGGAATCCTTATCTCTCGTACCTCTTTACGAAGGAAGGTATTCTCCACAGTGGTCCTGAGATGACAAAACAATTCTTGAATGGCCTTTTCCTGGGTGAAACAATGTCTTTAAGATGCAAAGTCTATTTTATTGATGAGCCAAAGCAAGATGATGCTATATATTATTAATTTAATTTATAATGCACATTACATCTTGGGGCAAAATTTCTCCACAATTAGGATAAAGAACAAAAATAAAAGCAAACAAAGAGTTTGTTTGCAAAAACTGATAAACACCACTTCCATGAAAATTTCACTCTTTACATCAAACAGCTGTTAACATTACCTACTTATAGAAGTTCAAATCATTTTGTCTCAAAAGCCGATATGTCCTATGTTATAGACACTACAAATTCATGTTGTTGGTTTTTTTTTTCCCCAAAAGCTGATAAACAAGGGGAGCGTTTTTGTTTTTTGTTTTTTAACAAAAGCAGATAACTCCACAGGGCAAATCAGCCCTTGGTATTTGCGTCACGTGACTCATCTTGGCTGCCTTCCCGGTCTGCTCGCTCTGACTGATTTCCCTGGCTGTGTTGGAATGTTCACTCACTCACTCACTCGCTATATAGTGAATTTAGATATAGTGGACTGTACAGTAAATTCATTAAAACAATAAAATTAACTGCTTTTGGACACTACTGGGCTTGTTTTTGCGGCACGGTTAATGGTGTGATCACGTGAGTGTCGTGTTTGCCCCTTTCAGGGCATTAATGAGACACCAGATGCCGACAGTGAGTTTGTGTATATTTATTAAAGTAAAGTGACAAAATAACAAGCCACGTGGGGCAAGAAACAAATAATTATACATGCGACCCTGAAGGGTGAACTAAAGAGAGAAATAAAGAGACACTAAACACTTACGTACAGAGAGCAAGGGCGAAACCTAACGCTGTACAAACACTGGAACCGGGCGTAGGGATTCCAGTCTGGAACGACGAGGTCGCAGGGAGGAGGGAGCCTCAGCTGCTCCTTTAAATACTGAACACAACAGCTAAGGGCCAACAGGGGAAGAGAAAACGTAGTCAGCACATCATAGTCAGCTGTGACAGAGCCGGCTTGACTTGACAGCCGGAAGTCCAGCCGCAGCACTGTCACAGTAAAAGCACCGAAGGGACAAATAATAATAGAACTAGAAATAGAGGAAAAAAGGGAAAATACTGAGTGACTTGCGCTCAGATCACCACAGTGCCCCCCGTTTAAGGGACACATTCCAGGCGTCCCACTGTGACATCCAGGAGAGAGAGAGAGGGGGGGGACACCCCCCCCAAACCAGAAAAACTATCAAACCGAATCTCAGGTGGATGGAGGAGGACTGTAGGCTAGGAGGGAGCGAAACTAGAAAGAAAATACACAGAAAATGCCCGACAGCAAGATACAAGAAAATAGAAACCTTCAAAGATCAAATGAAAAACATCCATGACTTTGAAACAAAAATAGCGTGGCCAATACTAACATTACAAGTTCAAAATAAAGAAGTGGCGAAAAACCGACCACAAATACAAAGTGAGACCCTCCATACAGAAATGTCCACGTACAAATAAATCACAGTCTGAGGATACACAAAAAACCACAGGAACACTGCAACAAGGCAACAACAAAACATACAGTATATGTATGCTTTCACTCAGACATTAATGCAAGGAAAATCCCTTTTTAACAATATACAAGCAAAAAACCACGAATGCACTCACATGGGGAAAACTGGCAGGTAAAGCAAAAAATAGTTCTGGTGGCCTGCCGGCATCCAGACTCCAAATAAAGAGAAAATGTTTAGGCGGCCGACCGAGGCCCCAGTAAAGTCTCTCAGGTGGTCGGCCAGCATCTTTAAGCCACCAGGACTGGAGGGGCGAACCCGGAAGCGGCTTTCCCACCGGGAGGCTCAATGGCAGGAAGCCGGGCCAGATGGAGGGGATCCCAACAGCATCTGGTGAAGGAGAAAAGGGGGCGGAGGGAAGGACCACAACGGTGTCGGGCAGTGGGGGATCAGCAGCTCCCACCACGGCCTCTGACAGGAGCCCTAAAGCCCCCACGGTGGACCCCAGCAGGGACAACGCTGCACCCTCGGTAGGCTCTGGTTGAGCCAGCGCTGCACCCACAGTGGACTCCGATTGAGCCAGTGCTGCACCCACGGTGGACTCTGATTGAGCCAATGCTGCACCCACGGTGGACTCCGATTGAGCCAATGCTGCACCCACGGTGGACGCTGATTGAGCCAACGCTGCACCCACAGTGGACTCTGATTGAGCCAACGTATCATCCATGGTGGCTCCGGGCTGGAGCTCCGAAGCACCCACGGCGGACCCCGACCGGGCCAGCGCTGCACCTACGGTGGACCCAACACAAGGAGGGACCCAAACGACGGCCTTCGGGCAGGGATGGAGCAGCAACCTGAATGACCTCCAGAGACGAACCCAAACCCTCGGGGACGTCTGACAAAGCTGGAACGTCTCCAGTGACCCTGGGAGAGGACTCGAGCACAGTAGAGAAACAAAAGGGGTCAGGGTCACCGGCAGCGGCAGAGCCCGGCGAGGTGAACTTGAACGCAGCGGGCGGCTGCACCCGGCTCTCCTCCCCAAGAGACAGGCAAGATTGCTCCAGTATAGAAAAGAGACAAAATAGAGCACTTGCCTGACCTCAAGCTCAGCCGCCGTCCAGGACTCCGGTGATCCAGGCGACAAAGTACACACGGGCTCGGACATCAGGGGGTCAGTAGCAGGTTCCCACTCGGCTGCAATGGGCATGATGATCTCGACAGTCCTGGAGCCCCCTGGCACAGTAATCCACACCGATGGCTCCGTTGGTGCGGCGGCAGGAGGTCCGTCACTCGCTGAAGTTGACTTTTGCTCACTGGAGATCCGGGGACGCTTCACTGTCGGCGCAGGCTCCAATTGACTGGCAGCCCTCCTCTTCTGTCCATGGCGTGGCTGGGACCTGGGTTACCAGGTCCCTCGTCTTGCGGTTTAATCCAGGCACTGGCGGATACTCAGGGGGTAAAGGAGGAGACACAGAGGTAGCAAGATCAGTTTTAATGGCTGTAGCAGGTAGTGGGGGCTCAGTGGACTGCATAACCTGACCCCCCCCCCCCCCCCCAGGAATCAGACAAGGTAATTCATCATATTGTGGAAAAGAATGAAAAAAAATGAAAAAACACTTACCTGTTTTCCTGGGGTTCGATGGTTCCTACTGCATCAGGCTTAGTTCTTCCCTGTCCTGTAGGAATGGTGATGGTGGACCCCTCGGGAAGACAAGGAGCCACCCCAGCAAGCACGGTCACGGGTGGGGCCAGGGGAAAACTAGCTGGGCTCTCAGCAGCAAAGGATGATGTCATGGAGGAGGGGGTAACAGCTGCAAAGACCTGGGAACGGGAAGCTGGTGAAACAGCTGACGAGGGAAACCCAAGGGCTGCAGCTGCTGATTTTCCTCTCTGCTGTGGCGTAGAACAAGTTGCTGGCTGGGAGACGGGGAAATTTTTCTGGCCATCCATGGCTGGGTAATGGCGGGAGCTTCGTGGCGCTTTCACCTGGTTATTCTCTTCCACCTGCTTAGGTACAGCTATGTCATGGGGAGTAGAGTTCTGCGCCGGGAGATGGCATTTGTTAGCCAGTGTAGCGGGAGCTGGAGCCAGAGCAGTAGCCTGGCGAGGAGTCGCTTGAGCCGGGCCATGGGAGTGTCTTCCTGGCAGCACCGAACTAGGCTTCCTGGAGGGTTTCTTGTCCCACTCCAGGTTCTTCTGGAGAAGCACCAACCCCTCAGCCATCCTCTCCCTGCCCTCAGCATGATCAGCAAGGCGAGATTGTGAGGCCCAGGTACCATACAGCGCCTTCGGGGGAGCGTTGGCAAGCGATTCATAGGAGGTCTCAGCGTGATCAGCAAGGTGAGGACGGCGTTTAGCCGCCATTGCGAGGCCCAGGTACCATACAGCGGCTTCGGGGGAGCGTTGGCAAGCGATGCATAGGAGGTTGAGTGATGCCATACCCTCCTCCTGAAAAAAAAAAAACAAAAAAAAACCCGTAGGCACCCGGTAAAGGGAAAAAAACAGAGCCAAAACAAAGCTCACTGTGGCTGGCATCTCGCTTGGCTGCGACCTACTGTCGTGTTTGCCCCTTTCAGGGCATTAATGAGGCGCCAGATGCCGACAGTGAGTTTGTGTATATTAATTAAAGTAAAGTGACAAAATAACAAGTCACATGGGGCAAGATACAAATAACTATACATGCGACCCCGAAGGGTGAACTAAAGAGAGAAACAAAGAGACACTAAGCACTTACGTACAGAGAGCGAGGGCGAAACCAAACGCTGTACAAAGACTGGAATTGGGCGTAGGGATTCCATTCTGGAACGACGAGGTCACAGCGAGGAGGGAGCCTCAGCTGCTCCTTTAAATACTGAACACAAAAGCTAAGGGCCAACAGGTGAAGAGAAAATATAATCAGCACATCATAGTCAGCTGTGACAGAGCCGGCTCGACTTGACAGCCGGAAGTCCGGCCACGGCGCTATCACAGTAAAAGCACCGAAGGGACAAATAATAATAGAACTAGAAATAGAGGAAAAAAGGGAAAATACTGAGTGACTCGAGTGCGGATCAGCTCCACGCTTGGATCACCACAGTGAGACAGTAAAATGTACCTGACTAATGGTGGTAAAAAACAACAAAAAAAGAATACCTGCATGTAATTTGTAGTAAATATGTATTAAATCAAATTGTTTTTCTGAATTATTAAATATAAATACCTTAAGGTAGTTTATGTTGTGATGTGAAGCTCTTCTCTCACTGCTCTGTTGGCTGCGCATTCACTATATACTACACTATATGGGGAAGGAGTTTCTTTTTTTCCAGCCTTATTCCTTTTCTTTTTATACTGTGCACACCAATGAAGAGAGAGAGAAATGCCATTTCAATTCTCCTGTATGTCCTGTACGTATAGTAGTACTGACAATAAAATATTTGAATCTTGAATCTTGAACTATAGCTTTATTATAGCTATATTATACCATTTTACTGAGTAGATGTACCTAAATCAGTGTGTCAGTCGTACTACATTGATGCTTATAGACATTCAAGTATGTTCCAGACAAAATAGCATGGTTTTTGGGACTTGTCTCTTTTTGCAAAAGAATGGCTTGTGGACTTATATTTTTTTGCAAAAAAAAAAGTACTAATAAATTTTCAAAAAGTAACAATCAGTTGATGTTTGATTTTTTGCTTTATTATGTCTGAGATATTCATATTTCAAGTGACCATGTTTTAGAAGTTGATTTGGAAATACTAACACCTATAAACCTACAGATGAAAAAGTGTTGTTTTTTTTTCTCATTTTGAACACAACTGGACTTATCTGTTTTTGCAGAAGAACTCTTCATAAGTACATACGATGACACACCAGGACATCCCTGGTGAGAATTGCTTTCAAATATTTTACCTGGTAAAATTAAAATCAAATAAACAAAATGAAAAGCTTTCCAAAACAATCAATTTGTATTGATAAAATAGGATAGCCCTTCGTACCTGGAGTGAACAAAATAAAAAGCACAGATCCATACGTCCCCTGACATTGCAACATCATAGTAACTCATTGACAGCAGTCTCTGCTGTGGCTGTCTGTGAAATAAGTGAAATCATATGTGTTCAATTTTATTATGTTCCAGACTTCAGAAAAGATAAAACTCACGTACAATATTTATGAAAAGTCATGAGCTGGGAGACCTGTCGATTTTGTTAAAATTATTCACATAATAAAACCCCAGAGTCTCCATCAGACCATCTTGATGGTTCTTGTGTTAATAAAATAAACACATTGGTCAATAATCAATTTATTCATGAGTAGTCCTTAATTTATACATATTAAACAAAGGAGTGTGCCATATGAAATGAAAATCAAAACTCTGATATATGACGAACAAATATAAACTATTTTATTGGGGTTTACGCTTAAACAAAAGCTTAAAAAAGTAAAGTTGTGTGAAAAAGTATTTGCCTCCTTCCTGAGTTCTCATTTTTTGTATGTTTGTCACACTTAAATGTTTCAGATCATCAAACAAATGTTATTATTAAGGGTAAAAAAAAAATCCAAACCTACATGGCCCTGTGTGAAAAAGTGACACCCCCCCCCCCCCGGTTAAAACATAAATTAACTGTAGTTTATCACATTGTTGAAAAGCTGAGTTCAGTGTCTCTAGCCATACCCAGGCCTGATTATTGCCACACTTGTTCTCAATCAAGAAATCACTTAAATAGGGCCTGTCTGACAAAGTGAAGTAGACCAAAAGAGCCTCAAAAGCTAGACATCATGCTGCGATCCAAAGAAATTCAGAAACAAATGAGAAACAAAGTAATTGAGATCTATCAGTATGGAAAAGGTTATACAGCCATTTCTAAAGCTTTGGGACTCCAGAAAACCACAGTGAGAGCCATCCATCCATCCATCTTCTTCCACTTAGCCCTTTTCGGGTCGCGGGGGGGCTGGAGCCTATCCCAGCATCTTAGGGCGAGAGGCAGGGTACACCCTGGACAGATCGTCAGTCCATCGCAGAGCCAGCACAGAGAGACAGACAACCATTCACTCTCACAGTCATACCTAAGGACAATTTAGAATCCCCAGCTTTGATGCCAATTAACCTAACCTGCATGTTTTTGGCATGTGGGAGGAAACCGGAGAAATCCCGGAGTAATCCCACGCAGACACGGGGAGAACATGCAAACTCCACACAGATCACTGTTGGTCGGAGGCTGGGATCAAACCCAGGATCCCCCGGCCAAGGGTGAGTTGTTGTGCTGCCTTAGTGCTAACCACTCCGCCACCGCGCTGCCCCACAGTGAGAGCCATTATCCACAAATAGCGAAAACATGGAACAGTGGTTAACCTTCCCAGGAGTGGCCGGCGGACCAAAATTACCCCAAGAGTGCAGCGACGACTCATCCAAGAGGTCACAAAAGACCCCTCAACAACATCCAAAGAACTGCAAGCCTCACTTGCCTCAGCTAAGGTCAGTCTTCATGATTCCATCATAAGAAAGAGACTGGGCAAAAATGGCCTGCATGACAGAGTTCCAAGATGAAAACCACTACTGAGCAAAAAGAACATAAAGGCTCGTCTCAGTTTTCAATTTCAATTCAGTTCAATTCAACTTTATTTATATAGCACCATATCACAACAATGGTCATTTCATAGCACTTTCAAATGTAGGGGAAACCCCACAATTACAGAATGACCTCAGCAATCAAGCAATCCCCTGTGAGCAAGCACTTGGCGATGGTGGAGAGGTAAAAACTCCCTTTTAACAGGAAGAAACCTCCGGCAGAACCAGGCTGAAGGAGGGGCAGTCATCTGCTGTGACTGGCTGGGGGGTGAGGGGATAGAGAAGAAGAAAAGAACAGAAATAAAGAGAGCAAACATTAACGGAGAGAAGCCAAGTACATTATTGGAGGTCACCTGGCAGTCTAAATCTATTAACAGCAAAACAAAGGGAGGGTTAAGAGACACAAGATCCCTCCCTAATCGTAGGCTATATTGAAGAGGAAGGTTTTTACCCTATTCTTAAAAACAGAGATCGAGTCTGACTTCTGAACCCAGATTGGTAACTGGTTCCACAGGAAAGGAGCTTGATAGCAGAAGGCTCTGCCTCCCATTGTACTTTTGGAGATTCTAGGTATTACAAGTAATCCAGCATTTTGGGAGCATAGTGCTCTGTTAGAATGATAGGTAATATCAGATCTTTTATATAAAAGGGGACCTGATTATTAAGAGCTTTGTAAGTGAGAAGAAGGATTTTAAACTTAATTCTAAACTCTATGGGAAGCCAATGAAGGGAGGCCAGAACTGGAGAGATATGATCTGTCTTTCTAGTACCTGTTAAAACTCTTGCTGCAGCATTTTGGATCAGCTGAAGACTTTTTAAAGATGTTTTAGGACAGCCTGATAATGAGTACAATAATCTAATCTAGAGCTAACAAAAGCGTGGATCAGTTTCTCAGCATCACTCTGAGACAAGATGCTTCTAATCTTGCCAATATTGCGCAGATGATAGAAGGCAGTCTTAGAAACAAATTTAATATGTGAATTAAAAAACAGATCTTGATCAAAAATAACTCCAAGGATCCTCACAGAACTATTCAGAGTAAGAGTAGCCGCATCCAAATTAAGAGTTTGATTTGGAAAGGTATTTCTAAGGTTTTTTGGACCAACAAGAATGACTTCAGTCTTATCTGGGTTTAATAGCAGAAAATTACAAATCATCCAAGCGTTGATTTCCTTAAGACAGGCATCTAACTTGGCTAATTGGTTACAAACATCGGGCTTCATTGACGGGTATAATTGTGTGTCATCTGCGTAACAATGAAAGTGTATACAGTGCTTTCTAATGATGTTGCCTAACGGAAGCATATATAAACTAAAAAGAGTAGGGCCTAACACAGATCCCTGTGGAACTCCATGACTGAGCTTAGAGTTGAAAGAAAACTCATTATTGATATGAACAAACTGAAGTCTATCGGACAAATAAGATCTAAACCACTGCAGCGAAGTTCCATTTAGTCCAATATAGTGTTCTAATCTATTAAGTAGAATATCATGGTCGATCGTATCAAAGACTGCACTTAGATCTAAAAGGACAAGTACAGAAACAAGTCCATTATCAGATGTGATAAGGAGGTCATTAGTGACCTTCACTAAGGCTGTTTCAGTACTATGATGAATTTTGAACCCAGATTGAAACTCTTCAAATAAACCATTTCCCTTCAAGTGGTCAAATAATTGCATAGCAACAACTTTTTCTAAGATTTTGGAAGTGAAAGGCAGATTAGAGATTGGTCGATAGTTAGCTAAAACTCCTGGATCGAGTAAGGGTTTAATTACAGCAATTTTAAAAGCCTGCGGTACATGACCTGAAGTTAAAGAAGAATTGATTATTTGAAGAATACGGCTACCAATAAATGGGAAGACTTTTTTAAATAACCTGGTAGGAATAGAGTCTAAAAGACAAGTTGAAGGCTTGGATGAGGAGATTTTATCTAACTCTAAAAGGTCAATTGGAGTAAACTTATCTAAACAGATATCAATTGAAGGAGTTGTAGTAGTTACCGTACTTAAGTTTACGGTGGGAAGAATCTGACTGATTTTATCTCTAATAGATAAAATTTTATGATTGAAAAAGTTCAAAAAGTCCTGACTAGTAAGCTCTAGGGGGATGCGAGGATTGACAGAGTCCTGACTTTTTGTCAGCCTGGCTACAGTGCTGAAAAGAAACCTGGGATTAGTCTTGTTCTCTTCTATTAATGCTGAATAATAGCTTGTTATAGCTTTCCTAAGAGATTTTTTATAAATTAGGAGATGATTGCTCCACGCTAAATAGAATTCATCTAAATTAGTGGAACACCATTTTCTTTCTAATTGACGTAGGCCGAGAGCAGCTGCCACTTTTCGTTCAGTTTCGTGGCACCCAACGGGGTAACTAAAATTTTAGTGTTTCTAAATTAAGATTACATTATTGTAAGACAAAATATCGATGTTCCCACTTCCAAAGGTGTGGATAGCTGTATGAAAAATGCGATTGAAGTCAGTCGGTAATAATTGTCTGGCTACCTTAAACATGGCCCAGTCCTGGACGTTTTAACCAATCAGCGTCGTCCCTTTGGTCATGTGACAACAAAATGGCAGCGCCCACAGGGGTAGTGTGTGCTGAAAGCCTCTCCTGTGTTATTCACATTTCCGATAAGTTTTCGGGCAGTATCACTCGTTTTACTGAAGCATCGTGGGCAAAAGTACGTGAGTGTGCCCAAAAATGGCTTGTACTTGACGGACCCCAACAGAAAGTAGCAGAACAACGTCGCGACTTGTTCGAGAAAGGTGACTGGCATCCATTGTTTATGGTTGTACTGCGTGTGCCCTGGAGTCGTTTGGCTCTGATCATTTGTAACTCTAAATATGAACTAAAATGGAACCCTAGATGTCTAAAACCTTTGTCAACCGCTCACAGGGTGACCTAGTCCTGGTCTAAGACTCCGAGTAGGCCGATCTGGGGGTGTGAAGGCTAATAACCAAGGGACTCTGGGTGCCAGGTAACATAGTCCTAGTATAGATCTAGATGATGCAGATCGACTCACTCTGATGATGCATCTATCCCCAGAACCCACCCTGGGCCTGAATTATAGTCAAAATATACCATTACCACAAAGTAGCTCAAATGGGAAAAGGGTAGCAATCCCAATGAACTTAACTCTGAGTCTGAGGGTTGGATGTACTTCTCAGCCCAAGCCCAAGGGGTGCAGTGTACTAGTAGGTGAGGGAGGAACAAGTTTGGGCATACATTTATATAGTTTGCACATAGTCACACCCATACTATCAAGCCTTAGGCGGATGGAAAATGACCTGTTCAGGAAAGCCCATATGTTTGTGATGTGTCACCCAAGAAAGGTTAAACTCATGGCAGCAGCAGTCGCCTGTATACTTTATGCTCTCAATAAATATGGGCACACGGTCTGTGCTTGCCATTTTGCAAGTTTACATTGAGCAGTGACTAGGCTGCACAAGGTCTCTGTTATAAGCTCACTGTTAATGTGAAAATTATCTGCAATCTATGTATGTTTTATATCTATATGGGTACAAGGTAGGCCTAATGTTATAATACCCTATGGTCCATATAATATGTTTTCAGATCTAAACAACCTTGATCCAACATTTGGCTACCATCGTGTGTGCTATAGCCGTTTTACGGACAAAACAAGAGTGGAACGTGCTGAAGCTCGTAAAAAACGACTGGCCGAAGCCCACATTCCTGAGCCTCAGGAGCAAAGCGGACCAGAACTTAGTCCCCCAACACCATCTCCTAAAAAGCGACTGTGATCTCACCATGCTGCAAGGCCAGCAGATGTGGCAAGGTGCGAGGCCAGCAGATGTACATGCAAGGCATCGGAACTCAGCTGCACTGATCTATGCGCCTGCATCGATTGCGTGAATCGTGTTCTTACAGAATCTGAAAGATCTGTGGAAGCAGAGGAGGAAGAAAATGAGGGAGATGATTCTGGTGATGAATAAGGTGGAGGTTGAATACAGGTTGTATCAGGATATGACAGCTATACATGTTGGATTTATGTAAATTAGCAGAGTTCTTTGACACTCAATCACATAACTGACCAGGAATCGATTTCTCGGGTCAACGTTATTTGGAAAAGATGTATCAAACGTGATTCTAGGTAGAGTGGTTAAGAAGTTAGGCTAGCTATGCCTATGACGGCCATCTTGGATTTATTTAAATGAGTGGAGTTCTTTGACCCTCAGTCACACAAGTGACCTCAGAAATCGATTCCTGGGCATAACATTATCTGAAAATGATGTCTCAAACATGATTCTAGGTGGACTGATTAAAAAAGTTCATCTATCCATGACGGCCGTTTTTGATTTATGCAAATAAGCGGAGTTCTTTGACCCTCAATCACATATTTGACCTCAGAAATCGATTCCTCGGGTCAACATTATGCAGAAAAGACGTCTCAAACGTGATTCTAGGTAGAATGGTCAAGAAGTTGGACTATCCATGCCTGTGGTGGCCATCTTGGATTTATGCAAATGAGTGGAGTTCTTTGAGGCTCAATCACAAAAGTGACCTCTGAAATCGATTCCTGTGCATAACATTATCGGAAGATGATGTCTCAAACGTGATTCTAGTTGTACTGATAAAAAAGTTAGGCCATTCATGGCATCCATCTTGGATTTATGAAAATTAGTGGAGCCCTCAATCACATATCTGACCTCAGAAATCGATTCCTCGGGTCAACATTATCCGAAAAAGACGTCTCAAACGTGATTATAGGTAGAGTGGTTCAAAATATAGTCCATCCACACCCATGGTGGCCATCTTGGATTTATGCAAATTAGCAGGGTTCTTTGACCCTCAGTCACACTAATGACCTCGGAAATCGATTCCTCGGGTTAACATTAGCCGAAAAGGACGTCTCCAACGTGATTCTAGGTAGAATGGCTAAAAAGTTAGTCCATCCATGGCAGCCATCTTGGATTTATGCAAATTAGCGTGGTTCTTTGACCCTCAATCACACAGTCGACCTCAGAAATCGATTCCTCGGCTCAACATTATCCGAAAAAGAGGCCTCAAATGTGTTTCTAGGTAGACTGGTTGAAATGTTAGGCCATTCATTCCCTTGGTTAGTCGTGGCAGCCATCTTGGATTTATGCAAATTTGACATAGCTATCCACACCTTTGACAGTGAGAACATCGATTTTCGGATTCAGCAGGTTTTTTTTTTTTTACATAGAAATCATCAAAGATCCCGTAGTTCCCAGTTGGGTGCCACGAAAATCATTTTCTAGCCACATTTTGAGGGAGCTGCTCATGGCCTAACGGGTCTTCTGTTTTAAGCTACGAGTTTCTGTGTTAAACCAAGGGGTTAGAAATCACTGGTTAGACTTTCTTTTTTAAAGGGGCCACCAAATCTAGAGTCTGATGCAGAGAGGCTGTAACACTATCTACCATGCTATCAATTACAGAAGGAGCAAGCTCTCCATCTTTTATTTCCGTTGTGTTGACACATGGTATAGAGGAGACAATCTGCAAAAATTTGGTAACATCATCATCTGAACGACATCTGCTGTAGTAATATTTTTCTTTAGGAGTCAAATAATCAGAAATAGTGAAATCAAAGGTTAACAGACAATGGTCTGACAGTACAGGGTTATGAGGAGACACTACCAGATTTTCAATTTCTATACCATAAGTCAGAACAAGGTCCAATGTGTGGTGGAGATAATGGGTAGAATTTTCTACTTTCTGGGAAAACCCCATTGAGTCTAATATTGAATTGAATGCCTTATTAAAGGTGAACTGAACTCAGCGGCATTGAACGGCACTGGGTGATAGTACATACAATTATAAAGATAATTTATCATTGGCACCCCCTCCACAAATCCCGGAATCTTGGAGAAAATCGCGATTTAGAATTTCCCGCCCTGAAAAATCAGACAAATCCGCTGAAGCGCAGCCGGAGTTCCGCGTGACGTCACGAGTGTGACCCAGTCCTCATGTTTACCATTGCGAGCACGTCGACACTGGTTGTTTTTGGTGCATTTTGTCGTGATAGTCAACTACAAAACACTTCCAACACCTGGGAAGATCTGTTCAGTGGCCAAGGAAAGCTGTCATGGCGACGAAAGAAAAGAAAGGGGGAGGAAAAGCGACCGGGAAGCGATGCGTTTCTAGATATACAGTGATCCATCACTTATCGCGTTTAATGGGGACCAGAACCGATCGTGAAAAGTGAAAAACCGTGAAGTAGCGTCACAAGCACTATTTTGCACAAAAAGGCACAAGAGAACAGCGAAAAGTGCCACTAAGCAACACGAGCGATAAAGAAGGCGCTCTGCAGGGAGAGAAGCTGGGTAAAACGTCTCGGCCAATCAGCTTGTGAGGTGAAACGTCTCGGCCAATCAGCTTGCGAGATTCCCGAGCGGTGAAGAGGTGGGCGGAGAGGAGTGGAGCGGTGGTCAGAGAGGTAGATTTTGAGCTGTGCGGGCTCTCCGTGTTGATACCTGATGTTCTAATGAGAAGGCAGGGAGACTACATTAGAACATCAGGTATCAACACGGAGAGCCCGCTCTCCCCGGCTCCCCAGCCCGCTCGGGAATCTCGCAAGCTGATTGGCCGAGACGTTTTACCTCGCAAGCTGATTGGCGGAGACGTTTTACCCAGCTTCGCTCCCTGCCGAGCGCCTATACCCAGCGAAGGAAGACCGCATTAAACGCGATAAGTGAGGGATAACTGTAATAAGTTGGAAAAATGCTGATGTTTTTTTTCCCCTTTCTTTTTTATTGTTAATTTTCCTTATCCTGACACCCCAAACATGCCAAAGTAAAGACTCACCATTCTGTATTCAATAAGCGACTCTCCTCCCCATCACTGCTGCGGTCTGAGTCGGTGCTGGAATCCCCCGAAAATTCTGGCTCTAATCTGTACGGTTCGATGCCTCCCTCGCTCTCTTCCTGTTCACTTGACACTCCTGCATCCTCCTCTGTCTTGTCACCGATCCTGAATGCCTCTTCACTCTGAAAACTCTGGTGTTCTTGACTGCTGGAACTGCTATCATCTGCCATTGTTGTTTTGATAAGGATCGCACTCGTGACATCACGCAGCGTCGTCTGCACTACTTCCGGTTTGTTTGGCACTGCCAGCCAGAGGCAAAAGTTTATCGGCTTATAGCTTGGCCATCGCACGGCCTAAAAATTTCTTTTATGTGTTGAAAAATACAATAGGTAATAAGGAATTAATCTGCTATTCTACTTTTTTGGCAAAAAGGTGAGTTCAGTTCACCTTTAAGACAGTCACTGTCTACATCAACATGCATATTAAAATCCCCTACTATAATTATTCTATCTGATTTCAGCACTAAATCAGCTAAAAATTTGGCACATTTGGATAAAAACTCTGAGTAGGCCGAGGGAGGACAGTAAACTATGGCAAAGAAAATTGTGTTTAAGCTAAGATTGCTAACATGCCCCATACTGAGGACCAGGCCCTCAAAGGAATTAAAACATGATTTTTGCTTTACATTAACTAGTAATTTAGAATGGTAAATTGCCGCTACTCCACCTCCACGACCAGAATTTCTGGGATTTTGATAATTTAGATAACCAGAGGGAGTTGATTCATTCAAACCAACATAATCATCTTGCCCTAGCCAAGTCTCTGTAAGGGATATTAAATCAATCTGATGATCAATTAATAGATCATGAACTAGTAGAGACTTGGGAGTTAGAGACTTAATATTTAACAAACCGCATTTAATTTTTAAATTATGAGGAGGAAGAGAGGCCAAATCATTAGATTTAGAGACTTGATGTTTAATTTGAGTTTTACCAACTTTTTGTTTAATCACTTTGGGATTTTTATACATTATATTTTTATTAACTTTGGAGGGAGTAGACAAAGGTTCCATACCTGCCAACTCCTCCGGTTTTGCCGTAATGGTTACGGTTTTCAAGACCCCATTCCGGGTTACGGCTTTATTAATCAAAAATTACGTTTTTTCACTAAAAATTCAGTCAAAAATTTTAAATCGTAAAAAAAACATGAAAGCAATTCCAAACACGAGATCGCAAGGAATCGTATCTAAATTTACCTGAAGCGTTTGCTAAGCTAATGCTGTTGCTATAGCTAACGCCATAGCTAGTCGTAGCACCTAACACCGATACAAAGAAGCGACTCCGTCCCCGGTGATTGGGGCTCGCCGGAGGAACCAACCGAGGCAACAGTTGGATGGGAGCCGGATCGGAGTTCAAGTACAGCGGTGGTAGGAGACGGGGACCAGTGGAGGAGCAGCCGGGGCCCCAGCTGGATAAGAGCCGGAATCGGATCCCAGCTACAGCGGCAGGGCTCAGTGGAGGAACTACTGAGGAAGACGACGGTAGGTGGCGGGGATCAGCGGAGGATCTACCGGGACCCCAGCTGGACAGGAGCAGGATCGGAGCTCAACTACAGCCGCGGTGGGCGGCGGGACTCGGTGGAGTAGCTGCCAGTACCCCAGCTGGACAGGAGCTCAATTGCAGCGGCGGTAAGCGGCGGAACTAGCAGCTGAGGGGGCTAGCTGAGGCCCAGCTGGATTCGAGGTCAGTCGGCTCGGATATTGGTGTCACCAGCAGAGATTGTTTTACTATCAACAGGTCAGTAAAAATGCCACCAAAAGAAGGAGGAAATGGATGAGATCAAAAAATCTCTGAACTAAGTTAAGAGATTTTATCTTCTTGGAACATAAGTCAATATTATACAGTAATAAGTGGCATTCAGCTGTTTGTTTTATGTCATTTAAGCACAGTTCTGGTACTTAAAAATCATAAAAACCCAGGAGCTTCGGGGGGGCTTTGCCCCCCTTGCCCTCCCCACACCAAATTTCAGTCACTGTACTAAAAATCGCTGAATGGAATAGAACAGATTGTCCCTTAAAACACGTGCACTAAGTCTTTGGATGGATGCCATCTGGCCTCATAAATGATGGGCGGTTCCAAAACAGGTTAAAATTGTCTACAAAACCAATGTTAAAAGTAGGACATGTAGAACACAACCAGGTATTAAGGCTGAGAGTTCTGCTAAAATAATTGCAACCTCGTCTGAAAGGTGCCAATGGCCCAAAAATAAAGACACGTCTGCCACAGTTCATAAGAGTGGACAGAAGGCTCTTGAAGTCACTCTTTAAGATCTCCGACGCTTCATCTGGGATGTTGTTGCATCCAACATCTACAATGACAGTTTTAGCGTGGGGGAATTTATTTAATAGGTCAGGGGTAAGAGCCTCAGTGTCTGATACTTTAACCCCAGGAAAAGATTTAGTGACACAGTACCTGCTTCTGACATTCCTCATAATCGAATCACCAATTACCAATGTCGTCTGGGGGGGCCTTGCCCGTGTTTTCTGAAATGGTGGATAATTTTGCCGATGTTGTTGTTGTGATGGCGGGGTGATGCACTCTCTACTTTTTGGAGCTGGTGTATAGTTTGGCACATCTAAAATAGTTTTAATCCGGGGCTTGCGGGTTTGGGCCGCTGCTGAAGGAGGAGGAGGAGGAGGGGTGGCCATGGGAGGATGATCGACGTCCAGGTGGGGAAAATCTTCCAGGGAAAGGATATCGAATCTGTTTTCCAGTAGCAGGGGAAGAGAGGAAGTGCGGCCATGTCTGGTCAATCGCCAATGTTTGCTAGTTGGCCCAACCAAGGTCCAGGGCGCGCATTGAGGATGAGAAAAACCACCCGGGACTTTGGGTTTAGCTCCGAGCTGAATCCAGTGTTTATTGCTTGGGTCCTGGACAGCTGAGGAGACTGGAGCAGGGGTGGAAGTGGATGGCGATGTGCAAAATTCACCCAGGTAAGTAGCCGTCTCTGCCAGCTGCAAGTCGGTTGCCGGGGCCGATGTTCACCCGAGGATTATAGTATCTAGGTGGTCTTCAGCCTCCCGAATCTTATAGAGGTTGGAGAGTCTCACTTCCAACTCAGAAACCTTCTTAAGGAGGGACACACAGCTGACACATGTCGGGGATGGAGTCATGACGTTCCAGGTGAGAAGTGGATAGCTAGCTAGCTAAAAACACCCAAAAACAGGTTAGCCTAGTCTGGTGAAACAGCCCTGCCCGGGGTCTGATTCACCTGTGTGCCTGATCAGGCTTTCTGCTAGGCCAGGGGTGTCCAATCATGTGCCATGGAGGGCCAAGACCCTGCAGGCTTTACCTCCAACCAGTGTCTTCAACAGCAGATTCCACTGAATTTCTTCCCACTGATTGCTGTTAAGTGAAAACACCTGCTGAAGAGAGTGGGTAGAAGAGAAAACCTGCAGGGTCTTGGCCCTTCATGGCACATGATTGGACACCCCTGTGCTAGGCTAACACTAAGCTAATACTAAGTAAAAAGCTAATACTGTATCAGTAAAAAGAGATAAAAAATTAAAATCGAAGTAAATAAAAACAAACAAGAGCGGACCCCTTTTGTTTGTTTTGCCAGAAAACATCTTGATGATCCCCAAGAAATTTGGGAAAATACTCTGTGGACTGACGAGACAAAAGTTGAAGTTTATGGAAGCTGTGTGTCCCATTACATCAGGCATAAAAGTAACACAGCATTTCAGAAAAGGAGCATCATACCAACAGTAAAATGTGGTGGTAGTGTGATGGTCTGGGACCATTTTGCTGCTTCAGGACCTGGAAGATTTGCTGTGGTAAATGGAACCATGAATTCTGCTGTCTATCAAAAAATCCTGAATGAGAATGTCTGGCCATCTGTCCGTGACCTTGGGTTCTGCAGCAGGACAGTGATCCAAAACACACCAGCAAGTCCACCTCTGAATGGCTTACGAAAAACAAAATGAAGACTTTGGGGTGGCCTTGTTAAAGTTGTGACCTGAATCCCATTGAGATGCTGTGGCATGACCTTAAAAAGGTGGTTCATGCTCAAAAACCCTCCAGTGTGGCTGAATTACAACAATTCTGCAAAGATGAATGGGCCAAAATTCCTCCACAGCGCTGTAAAAGACTCATTGCCAGTTATTGTAAACGTTTGATTGCAGTTGTTGCTGCTAAGGGTGGCCCAATCAGTTATTAGGTTTAGGGGGCAATCACTTTTTCACACAGGGCCATGTAGGTTTGGATTTTTTTCCCTTAATAATAAACACCTTCATTTAAAAACTGCATTTTGTGTTTACTTGTGTTATCTTTGTCTAATATTTAAATTTCTTTGACGATCTGAAACATTTGAGTGTGACAAACATACAAAAAAATTAGAAATCAGGAAGGGGGCAAACAGTTTTTCACACCACTGTATATTATGCTCCACTGAACTGGCTGTGCTTTTGTTGATGACCCGCTTCCTAATCAGCTGTGCCTCTGTGCAATTTTGCGGTGCTTTTGGTGGATGGGTGGGCATTATTGAAATGAAGTGATTGCGTCTGTGTTCATAATTTTATGTGTTGTTCGTAGATCACTGGCACAAATTGACCACTCCTTGAGGTACTCTAATTTGCGCACTCGCTAATTTGCACTGCCTTAGTAAATCTGCCCTTTAAAGTGCTCATGACACGATTTTGACATTTTTTAGCATGTTGTATATACCCAAAAGTCATTGTCGATGATCAATATAATAGTTACAAGTGCGCCTGCATAACATAGTTATCATCAAAAAACCGCAGCCGCTGACTGGACTGTGGCGCTGCCCACCGAGTGAAAAAGGAGGCTGAAATGACGTAAGCGAGAGAATGGACATCGGTGTTGTTGACAGGAATGCCAGCAGCTTTGTAGCAGACAGTTTCTCTGGTTTCTTGTTTTAGTTTTATGGCTATGCCTTCACGTTGTGTCGCAGGCTTAAATAAACAGCAGGACGTGAAAGACCACATCACATGCTTCAGCTCCAACTGTCATAAGCCTTCTCGTGCGCTTTCATGCAGCACACGGAGGAGGGGAAGGATAGATAGATAGATAGATAGATAGATACTTTATTTCAAACAAAGAAGTAAAACAAAAACAAAACAAATGACAAGTGCAATAAAGTAACAGTAGGCCTATACAGTGTTTGAAAGGGAGAAGGAAGAAGTGAACACTTATTAATTCCAACTCCTCTTTTCCATAAATACAACCCATGTGAAATATATACAAATTACCACATTTAAGACCCCAAGTAAACAACTATATTTTATACATATCAACATTAACACCCATCCATCCCAACATACATACAGTCCATGCATCAAAACCAGCACCAAACAATACAGATATACACAGCACTGTCCCACCTACCTTGACACCTACCTTCTAGGCGCAGCCAGGGAATGGAGGGTGTCATGCTTGGTGACCACAGGATCTCATCTCTGTTGTTTGCAGATGATGTTGTCCTGTTGGCTTCATCCAGCAATGACCTACAGCTCTTGCTGGGACGGTTTGCCGCTGAGTGTGAAGCGGCTGGGATGAGAATCAGCACCTCCAAGTCCGAGTCCATGGTCCTCAGCCGGAAAAAGGTGGATTGTCCTCTCCGGGTTGGGGACAGGCTCCTGCCCCAAGTGGAGGAGTTTAAGTATCTTGGGGTCTTGTTCACGAGTGAGGGGAAAATGGAGCGAGAGATCGACAGACGGATTGGAGCAGCATCTGCAGTGATGCGGACGTTGTACCGGTCTGTTGTGGTGAAGAGGGAGCTTAGTTCTAAGGCAAAGCTGTCGATTTACCAGTCAATCTACGTTCCTACTCTCACCTATGGTCACGAGCTTTGGGTAATGACCGAAAGAACGAGATCGCGGATACAAGCGGCTGAAATGAGCTTTCTCCGTAGGATTGCTGGACTCACCCTCAGAGATAGGGTGAGGAGCTCAGTCATCCGGGAGAGGCTCAGAGTAGAACCGCTGCTCCTCCACATTGAAAGGAGTTAGTTGAGGTGGTATGGGCATCTGATTAGGATGCCTCCTGGACGCCTCCCACTTGAGGTGTTTCAGGCACGTCCCACTGGGAGGAGACCCCGGGGCAGACCCAGGACTCGGTGGAGAGACTATGTCTCCCAGCTAGTCTGGGAACGCCTTGGTATCCCCTCTGAAGAGCTGGAGCAGGTGGCTGGGGAGAGGGAAGTCTGGGCTTCTCTGCTTGAACTGCTGCCTCCGCGACCCGGACCTCCGGAAAAGCGGTAGAAGATGGATGGATGGATGGATGTCCCACCTACCATTCCATAGTGTCCCAGAGTGAGCATAGTGAATCGTACATATAAATACTACCCTTCTAACATATATTCTTTCAGCAAATAATGTTTATACCTATTTTTAAATTGATTTCTGTTTGTACATAGTTTCAGTTCCGGCTCCAGACTGTTCCACAAATCCACCCCACAGACAGATATGCACATACTTTTCTTAGTTGTTCATATCTTGGGTTTTGTAAAGTTTAAATCTCCTCTCAAATTATAATCATTGTCTCTTTTTTTGAATATTTTTTTGTATATTAGTTGGGAGTTGATTATTAATTGCCCTGTACATGACTTGTGCTGTCTTAAATTTAACTAAATCCATAAACTTTATGACATGTGACTTTAAAAACAACGAATTGGTTTGGTCTCTATATCCTACATTATTTATTATCCTTATAGCTCTTTTTTGTAATGTGAATATTGACTGTAGGTTGGTCCTGTAGGTGTTTCCCCAGACTTCTACACAGTAGTTAAGATAAGGTAGAAACAGTGAATTGTACAGTCAGAACAATGATTTATTGTCCAAGATGTGTCTTGTCTTCTCCAGTATCCCTATACATTTTGCCAACTTGGCCCGGATGTGGACTTCCGGTTATGGCGGCCGCCTAGAAGGACACGTATCACTCTGCTCTGCTCCTGGAAATAAAGATTCGGCAAATAACTCTCTCATTTGGAACAGAACTTTTCCCAGCGTTTGGGTGAGGATATGCCGGGGAAGACTAAGGCTGGGAAATCAAGCGGGGGAAAAATTGAATCGCCGAAGCAGTCCAAATTAACGGACTTTAAAGTTTGTGGCGCAGTAGAAAAAGCTGCGGATATGGCGGATGAAACTAGCGGTGGTGCGGTAACTGCTGATGATGGCGGCACAGGTGCAGTGCTTGCTGCCATTAGCTCAATGAGAGCAGACTTTTCCGCTAAACTTGATGGGATTATGGCAGCGTTGGATGCAATGAGAAAGGAGTTGGGTGACTGCGTGGAGCGAGTGACGCAGGCGGAGCTTCGTGTTTCCAGTGCGGAGGATGAAATCAGCGGACTTCAAATAAAGGTGCGCACTTTGGAAAAAAAAAAATAAAGATCTGGAAAATAACGTTCTGGACTTGGAGTCCCGGTCCAGACGGAACAACCTGAGGCTGGTGGGTTTACCGGAGGGAGCCGAAGGTTGTGATTCATGCTCCTTTTTGGAGGGGTGGATCCCGGAGGCACTGAACAACGCGGAGCTAAAATCATCAGTCGTCTTGGAAAGCTCCCACCGAATTGGCCCACCGAGAGGTAACAAGGCAGCACCGAGGACGTTAATTATGAAGTTTCTCAGCTACAGAGACAGGATGACGATCTCCAACGCGGTGCGGGCCAAAGGAGAAATTAAATACCAAGATCAGCAGGTGCGGTTCTACCCAGATTTGGCCTCAGGAATCCAACAATTAAGGAAGCAGTTTGACCCCATCCGTAAAGAACTGTGCAACCTTGAGATTCGTCATGAAGTGATTCACCCTGCAAGACTTCTGGTCACATATGAGGGCAGAACACACATCTTCAAGACCCCCGAGGAGGCGCAGGAGCTCATCAAGAAGATCCAGGAAGAGACTGGTGGGAGCTAAGCATGAACAGAATATAAGGTAGAATATTTGAGCATTTAACTGATTAGAAGCATATAACAAGATTACAAAATATAGATTGTATTACATATTAAAAAAAAATTTAAAAAAAAAGTACAAAATTGCTATAAAATTTTGGAGTTAAATTGGAAAATTACAGAAGAGAGTTAATGTTACGTTATTAAAAGCAGTAGAGTTAGGGTGATTGGGAGGATGAAAAAGGAGTGGCTTTGGCTGATCCTCGTGGGTGTGGAACGGTCGATGGCTATATCGGGAGACGGAATTTTTCTTTTGATTTTGGGGGGATTGCCACAAATGTGGGAAGGGGGGATTTGTTTGTGTGTAGTTTGTAGGGTGAATGTTCAACCACTCATCTTTTTGCTTTTCTGTTTGAGCATGTTTACACTGCAAGGTAATCCCAAACTCCCTATTGATCATAAATCAAAGCGTTAATCTTAATTTAACTTCATGGAATTGCAGAGGTCTACAAAATTTACAAAAACTTAAACAAGTTATGAATAAAATAAAAGACATGGGTTCAAAAATTGTGTTTTTACAAGAAACTCATCTAATAGAGGAGGATGTAAATAGAATTAGGAGTAGATGGCAAGGAAATGTTTTCACCTCATCATTTTCATCCCGAGCCAGGGGAGTTATGACTCTCATACATAAATCAGTGCCATTTCAAGTGAAAAATGTAATTGGAGACAAATTTGGAAGATATGTAATCATTCAAGGATCTTTGCTATTAGAAAATATAAATTTGGTGAACTTATATGGTCCCAATATAGATGATCAAAAGTTCTTTGCTAATTTATTTCTTATCTTATCATCACTTACAGGGCAACATATAATAGCAGGGGATTTTAATTGTACATTGAATCCTGGTATAGATAGATCAACAGGACTGGACTGTACGCACAATGGATGTAGGATGACCATTAATCATTTTATGAAAGAATTGAAATTGATAGATATATGGAGAGAAATGAAACCACAAGTTAAAGCATACTCTTGTTATTCCAATACCTACAAGACATTCTCACGTATTGATTATTTTTTGATCTCCACAGAATTAAGGTCCAAGATTCAAAACTGTTTTTATGATAACATCATGATCTCTGATCATGCACCCTGCTGTCTAATATATGTAGATAAGAAATTGACAAAGGAACCAGGTAGATGGCAATTTCAGCATAAATGGCTTCAGGATGAGGAATTTGTTAAATACATAGAAAAACAGATAGATGAGTTCTTTGACATCAATACTACACAAACATCAGCATGTGTAAAGTGGGAGGCTTTCAAAGCTTTTATTAGGGGACATATTATTAGTTATACAGGTTCAAAATCTAAGAAGACTCGAGAGGAGAGAGTCCAATTGGAACATAAAATAAAAATTCTTCAAGAAAGAGTATATGCAGGAAGAGATCCAAGGTTGGAGAATGAATTACTGATTTTGAGAGCTGAATATGACAAAAAATCAGCGAATAGAGCTGCCTCGAGTCTTCTAAGATTGAAACAATCTTTTTATGAACAAGGTGAAAAATCAGGAAAGTTATTGGCATGGCAGATTAAACAATTAGAATCTAAAACACCAATTACCAGTATTATAAGTAACGGACAGGCAGTTATAGATCCTTGAGAAATTAATAGAGCCTTTAGAGATTACTATGAAAAATTATATGATACCAAAAATGAATCTGACTTAACAAAACTACATGGGTTTTTGAACGAACTATTTATACCGTGTATTTCAAATGAAAATAGGGAGATACTGGAGTCTAAAATTAGTCAAGAAGAAGTTGGACTAGCCATTGATAATATGAAATCAGGAAAAAGTGCAGGACCAGATGGTCTTCCAGTTGACCTTTATAAAAAATTTAAGAATAAATTAACAAAACCTTTTTTGGAAATGGTTTTAGAAGCATTTCAAAATAGTAATTTACCATCATATATGAATAATGCCTTAATTATACTGTTGCCAAAACCAGGTAAGCCCTCTAATAAATGTGAAAATATGAGACCAATAAGCCTATTAAATGCCGACCTTAAGATAATCTGTAAAATTTTAGCAAGACGAATACAAGAAATTTTACCAAATCTTATTAATCGAGATCAGAATGGCTTTATAAAGGGAAGACAAGGCTTCCATAATGTAAGAAGACTATTTAATATTATTTATTCTAATAAAGAAGCACCGGATACAGCTCTCTTATCACTGGATGCCGAAAAAGCCTTTGATAGAGTTGAATGGCCCTTTCTTTTTGAAGTCTTCCAAAGGTTTGGACTTGGAAATAATTTCATAAAATGGGTTCAGATAATATATAATAATGCTACAGCAGAAATCCTAACAAATAACAATATTTCAAAATCAATAAAAATCAATAGAGGATGTCGACAAGGCTGTCCACTTTCACCTTTACTGTTTACTATGGCAATTGAACCTTTAGCGATGGCGATACGTCTACAGTCACAAATATATGGAATTAAAGTTGGACCAACAGAACATAAAATCTCCCTGTATGCCGATGACATAATTTTGTTTATGTCGAATCTTAAAAAATCAATTCCGACCTTGTTGAATTTAATAAAGAATTTTGGGGAAATATCAGGATATAAAATAAATAAAACTAAATCTTCAATATTAATGCTAAATGAGACCCAGAGAAATTACCCAGCCCCTGAGGTAAATCAATTCAATGTTGTAAATCAGTTTAAATATTTAGGAATCCAAATTGTGCCTAAGCTAGAATCAATCGCCAGTGTCAATTATGAAGCCTTAATGACAGATATTGATGAGTTACTTCAGAGATGGATGTCACTACCAATGTCGATGATCGGGAGAATTAATATACTTAAAAGTAATATCTTACCTAAAATACTTTATTTATTTCAATACATTCCCTTACCACCACCTTTAGATTTATTCTCAAGAATTAAAAAAAAGTTAGTGGAATTTATATGGAACAACAGGAGGGCTAGATTACGTCTGTCTTTATTATATTTACCATTTGATCGTGGAGGTCTGAAATGTCCAAATTTTATGTTGTATTATTGGTCGGCACAACTGAGGTCTATGACATATTATTTTTCATCAAATGATCTCCCTCACTGGACTGAAATGGAATCATACAATTTACCTTTACCTCTTCCCATATTCATATACTCAGATTCGGCAAAAAAATTACAAAAACAAGTTAAAAATCCATTTGTAAAGCATATGATCAAAATATGGTGTGAAGCTAAAAACTATTTAAAAGAACCACAGTTATTGTCACAATTTAGTCCAATATGGGGTAATCAATATTTTAAACCAGGGAGAGCGGACGCTGTATTTAAAGTATGGAATTTAAAAGGGATACAAAAGATTCAGGATTTATATTTGCCATGTACAGAAAACATAATGTCTTTTGAAGAGCTGAGGATCAAATTTAATCTCAATAGAACACATTTTTTTAAATATCTTCAACTTAGAAACTTTATTCGATCAAATCAAAATAAAGCTCTCACTCGACCTATCTATTCATCCTTGGAAAAAATGTTGATGAAAGATAGTAAAAGAAAGGGTATTATTTCAGAGTTTTATAACTCATTGACACTATCTTCAAGTGAAAATTCACTGAAAAGATTAAACTACTGGAAAGAAGATCTGCAAACTGAAATTTCAGAGGAACAATGGGAATTGGCTTGTACAGAAGCTCAAACCAAATCAATAGATGTACGCCTTAAATTGATACATTTCAAATGGTTAATGCGGATGTATGTTACACCGGAGGAGTTAAATAGATATAACAAAAATATACCAGATACATGCACAAAATGCATGGAAAGTAAAGGAACCCTATTTCATTGTATATGGGAATGTAGATTAATAAGAATGTTTTGGGAAGAGGTGAGGGTAACAATTGAAAAAATAATCTCAAAACAAATCATATTGAATCCTAAACTGTTTTTGTTGGGTCTGTACCCAGAAAAGCATAATTTTAATAAAAGTGAAAGAACATTCATAGACCTCAGTTTGCTTAATGCCAAAAAATGTATTGCACTATTATGGAAAAAGACTCATAGACCAGATGTGACTCAGTGGTTAAGACAGATGTTAACAAACCTTCCATTAGAAAGAATAACATATATACTGAAATCAAAGGAAATTGTGTTTGAGAATATATGGAGACCTTTTATTGATTATGTAAAAAATTTAAACATAACTCTTGAAGAAGAAGGTGAATGATGTGTGTGGACCTTGTAAATTCCAAACTGGTGAACATAATATGTATACTTATGTATTGGATTGTCTAGACTAAACAGAGGAGCATTGTTGAAGATTTGATTTTGTTGGTGGTTGTTGGTGTTTTTTAGTGCATTTTTTTTTTTTGTAGTACTTTAGCGTTAGTGTTTGATTGTTTGTATCATGTTTGTTTAAAAAAAAAGGTTCAATAAAGATATTGTGGAAAAAAAAAAAAAACTTGGCCCGGATGTGACTGATGTGAGGTTTCCAGCAGATTTTGTCTAGCGTCACCCCCAGAAACTTATTTTCCTGTACTGTTTCTATTCTGGTATCATCTATCATTACCATTATTTCATGATTTATTTTATAATTTCCAAACAACATAATCTTTGTTTTTTTCAGATTTAGAGATAATTTATTTTTGTTGAACCACTGCGTTAACCTTTTCATTTCAGTTGTGACCACCTCTAAAACCTGCTGCAAATTCTCACCAGTGCAAAGGATATTTGTGTCATCCGCAAACAAAATAAATTTCAGAATTTTTGATACTTGGCATATGTCATTTATATACAAGATAAAGAGTTTTGGTCCCAAAACTGACCCCTGGGGCACACCACAAGTGATGTCCATGAAGGGTGATTTGTGCTCACCAATTTGTACAAATTGTTGTCTGTTACTTAAATAACTTTCCACCCAACTCAGTCCTACCCCTCTTATCCCATACCTTTCCAGATTCCTCAGTAGAATTCTGTGGTCAATGGTGTCAAAAGCTTTCTTTAAATCTATAAATACTCCTACAGCAAACTTTTTTTTATCTATACAACTAGTAATTTCTTCTATAAGTTCGATCAGTGCCAAGTATGTAGATTTATCTGCTCTAAAACCATACTGGCTGTCTGTAAGGAGGTTGTGTTTTTCAGTGAAATCATCCAGTCTCTTAGTGAAGATTTTTCAAGTATTTTGGAGAATTGTGAGAGTAAAGAGACTGATCTGTAACTTGTGAAATAATGACTGTCTCATGTTTTGTATAGTGGTATAACTTTTGCTATTTTCATTTTGTTTGGAAATTTGCCAGTTTTAAATGACAGGTTACAGATGTGGGTGAGTGGTTTAACAATTCCTTCAATTACTTTTTTCACTATTGTCATGTCAGTTTCATTCCAGTCCGTTTATTTTTTGTTCTTAAATTTACTCACAGTCTTGATAATTTCCTTTTCAGTAACTGTACCCAAAAAGATTGTGTTTGGATTTGTCTATTTTCTGTTTCATTTACAGAGCCACTGTTGTTTGTTTCTAGTGTCACTATTGATTTTGCTAATTCAGGACCAATGTTTACAAAAAATTTATTGAAACCGCTGACCACATCCTCCAAATTATTTATCAAATTGCCATTTTCAATAAAATATTCTGGATAATTAGCATTCTTTTTTTCCACAATATCTTTATTGAACCTTTTTTTTTTTTTTAACAAACATGATACAAACAATCAAACACTAACACTAAAGTACTACAAAAAAAAAAATGCACTAAAAACACCAACAACCACCAACAAAATCAAGTCTTCAACAATGCTCCTCTGTTTAGTCTAGACAATCCAATACATAAGTATACATATTATGTTCACCAGTTTGGAATTTACAAGGTCCACACACATCATTCACCTTCTTCTTCAAGAGTTATGTTTAAATTTTTTACATAATCAATAAAAGGTCTCCATATATTCTCAAACACAATTTCCTTTGATTTCAGTATATATGTTATTCTTTCTAATGGAAGGTTTGTTAACATCTGTCTTAACCACTGAGTCACATCTGGTCTATGAGTCTTTTTCCATAATAGTGCAATACATTTTTTGGCATTAAGCAAACTGAGGTCTATGAATGTTCTTTCACTTTTATTGAAATTATGCTTTTCTGGGTACAGACCCAACAAAACCAGTTTAGGATTCAATATGATTTGTTTTGAGATTATTTTTTCAATTGTTACCCTCACCTCTTCCCAAAACATTCTTATTAATCTACATTCCCATAAACAATGAAATAGGGTTCCTTTACTTTCCATGCATTTTGTGCATGTATCTGGTATATTTTTGTTATATCTATTTAACTCCTCCGGTGTAACATACATCCGCATTAACCATTTGAAATGTATCAATTTAAGGCGTGCATTTATTGATTTGGTTTGAGCTTCTGTACAAGCCAATTCCCATTGTTCCTCTGAAATTTCAATTTGCAGATCTTCTTTCCAGTAGTTTAATCTTTTCAGTGAATTTTCACTTGAAGATAGTGTCAATGAGTTATAAAACTCTGAAATAATACCCTTTCTTTTACTATCTTTCATCATCATTTTTTCCAAGGATGAATAAATAGGTCGAGTGAGAGCTTTATTTTGATTTGATCGAATAAAGTTTCTAAGTTGAAGATATTTAAAAAAATGTGTTCTATTGAGATTAAATTTGATCCTCAGCTCTTCAAAAGACATTATGTTGTCTGCACATGGCAAATATAAATCCTGAATCTTTTGTATCCCTTTTAAATTCCATACTTTAAATACAGCGTCCGCTCTCCCTGGTTTAAAATATTGATTACCCCATATTGGACTAAATTGTGACAATAACTGTGGTTCTTTTAAATAGTTTTTAGCTTCACACCATATTTTGATCATATGCTTTACAAATGGATTTTTAACTTGTTTTTGTAATTTTTTTGCCGAATCTGAGTATATGAATATGGGAAGAGGTAAAGGTAAATTGTATGATTCCATTTCAGTCCAGTGAGGGAGATCATTTGATGAAAAATAATATGTCATAGACCTCAGTTGTGCCGACCAATAATACAACATAAAATTTGGACATTTCAGACCTCCACGATCAAATGGTAAATATAATAAAGACAGACGTAATCTAGCCCTCCTGTTGTTCCATATAAATTCCACTAACTTTTTTTTTATTCTTGAGAATAGATCTAAAGGTGGTGATAAGGGAATGTATTGAAATAAATAAAGTATTTTAGGTAAAATATTACTTTTAAGTATATTGATTCTCCCGATCATCGACATTGGTAGTGACATCCATCTCTGAGTTAACTCACTGATATCTGACATTAAGGCTTCATAGTTGACACTGGCGACTGATTCTAGCTTAGGCATAATTTGGATTCCTAAATATTTAAACTGATTTACAACATTGAATTGATTTACCTCAGGGGCTGGGTAATTTCTCTGGGTCTCATTTAGCATTAATATTGAAGATTTAGTTTTATTTATTTTATATCCTGATATTTCCCCAAAATTCTTTATTAAATTCAACAAGGTTGGAATTGATTTTTTTAGATTCGACATAAACAAAATTATATCATCGGCGTACAGGGAGATTTTATGTTCTGTTGGTCCAACTTTAATTCCATATATTTGTGAATGTAAACGTATCGCTATCGCTAAAGGTTCAATTGCCATAGTAAACAGTAAAGGTGAGAGTGGACAGCCTTGTCGACATCCTCTATTGATTTTTATTGGTTTTGAAATATTGTTATTTGTTAGGATTTCTGCTGTAGCATTATTGTATATTATTTGAACCCATTTTATGAAATTATTTCCAAGTCCAAACCTTTGTAGGACTTCAAAAAGAAAGGGCCATTCAACTCTATCAAAGGCCTTTTCGGCGTCCAATGATAGGAGAGCTGTATCCGGTGCTTCTTTATTAAAATAGATAATATTAAATAGTCTTCTTACATTATGGAAGCCTTGTCTACCCTTTATAAAGCCATTCTGATCTCGATTAATAATATTTGGTAAAATTTCTTGTATTCGTCTTGCTAAAATTTTACAGATTATCTTAAGGTCGGCGTTTAATAGGCTTATTGGTCTCATATTTTCACATTTATTAGAGGGCTTACCTGGTTTTGGCAGCAGTATAATTAAGGCATTATTTATGTATGATGATAAATTATTATTTTGAAATGCTTCTAAAACCATTTCCAAAAAAGGTTTTATTAATTTATTCTTAAATTTTTTATAAAGGTCAACTGGAAGACCATCTGGTCCTGCACTTTTTCCTGATTTCATATTATCAATGGCTAGCCCAACTTCTTCTTGACTAATTTTAGACTCCAATATCTCCCTGTTTTCATTTGGAATACACGGTATAGATAGTTCGTTCAAAAACCCATTTAGTTTTGTTAAATCAGGTTCATTTTTGGTATCATATAATTTTTCATAGTAATCTCTAAAGGCTCTATTAATTTCTAAAGGATCTATAACTACCTGTCCGTTACTTATAATACTGGTAATTGGTGTTTTAATTTCCAATTGTTTAATCTGCCATGCTAATAATTTTCCTGATTTTTCACCTTGTTCATAAAAAGATTGTTTCAATCTTAGAAGACTCGAGGCAGCTCTATTCGCTGATTTTTTGTCGTATTCAGCTCTCAAAATCAGTAATTCATTCTCCAACCTTGGGTCACTTCCTGCATACACTTTTTCCTGAAGATTTTTTATTTTATGTTCCAATTTAGCTCTCTCCTCTCGAGTCTTCTTAGATTTTGATCCTGTATAACTAATAATATGTCCCCTAATAAAAGCTTTGAAAGCCTCCCACTGTACACATGCTGATGTTTGTGTAGTATTGATGTCAAAGAACTCGTCTATCTGTTTTTCTATATACTTGACAAATTCCTCATCCTGAAGCCATTTATGCTGAAATTGCCATCTACCTGATTCCTTTGTCAATTTTTTATCTACATATATTAGACAACAGGGTGCATGATCAGAGATCACGATGTTATCATAAAAGCAGTTTTGAATCTTGGACCTTAATTCTGTGGAAATCAAAAAATAATCAATACGTGAGAATGTCTTGTAGGTACTGGAATAACAAGAATAGGCTTTAACTTGTGGTTTCATTTCTCTCCATATATCTAACAATCTCAATTCTTTCATAAAATGATTAATAGTCATCCTACATCCAATGTGCGTACAATCCAGTCCTGTTGATCTATCCACACCTGGATTCAATGTACAATTAAAATCCCCTGCTATTATATGTTGCCCTGTAAGTGATGATAAGATGAGAAATAAATTAGCAAAGAACTTCTGATCATCTATATTGGGACCATATAAGTTCACAAGATTTATATTTTCTAATAGCAAAGAACCTTGAATGATTACATATCTTCCAAATTTGTCTCCAATTACATTTTTCACTTGAAAAGGAACTGATTTATGTATGAGAGTCATAACTCCCCTGGCTCGGGATGAAAATGAAGAGGTGAATACACTTCCCTGCCATCTACTCCTAATTCTTTTAACATCCTCCTCTATCAGATGAGTTTCTTGTAAAAACACAATTCTTGAACCCATGTCCTTTATTTTATTCATAACTTGTTTAAGTTTTTTTAAATTTTGTAGACCTCTGCAATTCCATGAAGTTAAATTAAGATTAACACTTTGGTCCATGATCAATAGAGAGTTTGGGATTACCTTGCAGTGTAAACATGCTCATACAGAGAAGCAAAAACATGAGTGGTTGAACATTCATCCTACAAACTACACACAAACAAATTTCCCCTTCCCACACTTGTGGCAAACCCCCCAAAATCAAAAGAAAAATTCTGTCTCCCGATATAGCCATCGACCGTTCCACACCCACGGGGAACAGCCTAAGCCACTCCTTCTTCATCCTCCCAATCACCCTAACTCTACTGCTTTTAATGACGTAACATTAACTCTCCTCTGTAGTATTCCAACTTAACTCCAAAATTTTTAACAACTTTGTACATCATAGTTTTTTTGTTTTTTTTTTTGTTTTGTTTTTGTTTTTGTTTTTTTTTAATATATAATACAATCTATATTTTGTAAACTTACTATTTACTTCAAGTCAGTCAGATGCCTGTGCAAATGCTTAATTATTCTACCTTATATTTTGTTCATGCTTAGCTCCCACCAGTCTCTTCTTCTTCTTTGATCTTCTTGATGAACTCCTGCGCCTCCTCTGGGGTCTTGAAGATGTGGGTTCTGCCCTCATACGTGGTCAGCAGTCTCGCAGGATAGATTACACCATGACGAATCCCAAGGTTGCGCAGCTCCTTACGTACGGGATCAAACTGCTTCCTCAATTGCTGGATTCCTGTGGCCAAATCTGGGTAGAACCGCACCTGCTGGTCCTGGTGTTTAATCTCTCCTTTTTTAGCTCGTGCAGCGTTGAAGATCTTCATCCTGTCTCTGTTGTTAAGAAACTTCATAATTAAGGTCCTCGGCGGTCCCTTATCTCTCCGTGGGCCAATGCGATGTGCTTTTTCCAGAACCACTGCTGATTGCAACTCCTCGCTGCCCAGCACCTCCGGAATCCACTTTTCCAGAAAGGAACATACGTCCCGATCTTCTGATTCCTCTGGAAGACCCACCAGCCTCAAATTATTCTGTCTCGACCGAGATTCCAAATCCAAAATATTATCTTCCAGAGATTTTTTTTTTTTTTCCAAAGTGCGCACCTTTAATTGAAGACGGGTGACGTCATCTTCAGCACTAGCGAGACGGAGCTCCATCTGCGCCGTTCGTTCTACACAGTCACCCAATTCCTTTCTTATTCCTTCCAACGCTGTCATAATCCCATCAAATCTAGAGGAAAAGTCCGCTCTCATTGAACTCATGGCAGCCATCAGCGCATCTGCGCCTCCCCGCGCAGACATCGCACCGTTGCCAGCCTCCTCCGCCATATATGGAGCCCTGTTTGCTGCGTCACAGACCTGAAAGTCCGTTAATTTGGACTGTTTCGGCGGCTCGCTTTTTCCTTTTCCTGGTTTTCCAGCCTTAGGCTTCGCCGACATATCCTCGCCCAAACGCTGGGATACGTTCTGTCCCAAATGAGAGAGTTATTTGCCGATTTTTTTCTCCAGGAGCAGAGCAGAGCGAGACACGTCCGTCCTACGTGGCAGCCATAACCGGAAGTCCGGATAATTAGCATTCTTAGTTCGATTACTAATAATCCCATTGAGTACTTGCCGTATTCCTCAAGTTATTTTTATTATCCTCTAATATTCTGTTGTAGTATTCTTTCTTACAAGTCCACGTTATATTAGTAAGCTTTTTTTTATATATTTTATATTTGATCTCAGCCTCTACCGTTCTACACTTAATGAATTGTTTATATAGTAACCCCTTGGTGACCCAAGGAATATTTTTGTTTTGTTGTCTGTCACTGTATTGTTTTATAGGACAGTTTTTATTGTACAATGATTGAAATATTTGTAAAAATTTATCATATGCTTTATTTATATCATTTTCATCACAAACTATCTTCCAGTCTTGTATTAATAATTCCTTTGCCAGTAAATACATAGATTCTTCAGTTCTTATTCTTTTATATTTAATATTTTTGGTATACTTTTTCTTCCTATAATCACATTGATAGACAACAAAAATCGGCAGGTGGTCACTGATATCATTCAATAAAAGCCCACTCATAACATTATTTTCCATAATGTTTGTGAATATGTTATCTATTAGTGTGGCTGTGTGACGTGATTCTGCTAGGTCTGGTAATTGTTGGATGTAAGCCCATACTGTACATTGTGTTGATAAATTCTTCTGTCAAACTATGTTGTTTTGAATTCATAAGATCTATATTGAAATCCCCACAGATGAACATAACTTTATGAGTTAGTTTTGCATACATTTTTTCCATCCAGTCCTTAAATAAGTCAATGTTTGATCCAGGTGTTCTATATACACAGCTCACGACCATATTCTTCTCATTGTCCAGACAGATTTCTATTGTAATACATTCAAATAAATCATCCACAGTTACTGACAAATTTTCAACAACCTTGTATTGCAAGCTCTTGTCAACATAAATTGCAACTCCTCCTCCTTTTTTCACTTTTCTATTTATATAATTTAATTCATAGCCATCCATGGTAAAATCCACTCCTTTCTCTTCACTGAGCCACGTCTCTGATATTGCCACACTATTGAATGGCTCTTTAAACTGATGTAAATAATTTTTAATGTTATTAAAGTTGGCATAGAGACTTCTGCTGTTGAAGTGGATCATAGAAATATTGAAATCAGATGTGACCATTTTGTTAAACTGTTCATCCGTGTAGTAACTACAGTCATTATTAATTGAGCTAAATAAATTATTATCAGGGTCTATGTTATATTCCACGTCCTGCGGGTTGTGATCCGTATATTCGAAAACTTTCACTTCCTGTTGTTCCTGTTTGTTGATCTTTTGTTTCGTGTAATTAAATGTCCTGATGCAGAGTATAATCCTTCAGTGTCCTACAGTTGTCTCTTGTTGCTGTCGACTCCAGTTCATAATATTCATTGATATTTGTCCAGTTCCATAATATTTCGGATGTTGATAACCTTGGCTTCTTCAGGTGATCCATTTAATTTTATGTATATTTTACAGTTTGATGTCCAGGTGTTTTGAATCTTTTTCTGCTTTCTCAGGTATCTTGCTTTTCTGGCTATTTCTGCGTTTTCTTTTGTAAGGTGCTCGTTTATATAGATGTTTGTTCCTTTCAGTTTCCTACCTTGTTTTAGCAGCGCAGTCTTGTGTTTTCTATTCACAAACCTCGTGATTACAGCCAGTTTGTCGCTGTTTTTCCTGGGCAGAGGGTGGCAGGCCTCTATGGTGTTACAGTCCAGCTGGATTCCTTTGGACTGCAGGAAGGCCGCCCCTTGTTGTTCCGTGGATTCGTCTTCCAGCGCATCGAGCCTCCCTCCGCTGTCCGCAGCCACCACCCGAGCATATGATCGAGGTTTAATGTGGAGCCCAGTGATGATCACGTCGTTCACCCGGGTGTACTACTCCAGATCCGATACTCTGCTCTCCAGATACGCCAGCCTCTTGTCCTTCTCAGCGTTCTGGACCCGCAGTGCTTTCACCTCCTCGAGCAGACCCAAGATGTTTTTTTGCTGCAGCTTAACAACAGAAATCTCTTCAGCCAAGAGGTCGAGCAATCTTTTAATATCATCCACCTCCTCAGTCTGCTGAGCTTTCTTGGGACCCATGATCCTGGACGATGTACGTTAACTAAACAGCTAATAAACAGCTGTTTAGCTAGCTGAATGGCGGGCCGCTCCACTCCGCTTCTCTCTCGTTTCCCAGTCCGTAGATTCCGTTATTGGCATCTTAAGTCAGACAGGGGTCGAAACTAAGATGTCCAGTCTGTAATCCAAATTCAGTTCTCAAAAGCCAAAAAAGTAGTCAAAAGCCGAGCACCAAAACACAGAAATCCACCAACTGACAGGATCTGACAGCAGGTTGACAGCAGGTTGATGAAAGATTTACAGATGAATGGATTTATGCGCAGGATTCACCACAGCACATTTCTTGAACATAAGACTGATGACATGAGCAGCATGACTGATGTTCAAGTATTACACTGCTGTGTAATTTCCCAGTTTGGGATCAATAAAGTACATCTATCTATCTATCTATATCTGTCTGTCTGTCTGTCTGTCTGTCTGTCTGTCTATCGATCTATCGATCGATCGGCTGACATTGCTTCAAAGGGCACAACAGAACCACGGCTGTGTAGAGTGGATAACACGTTGTGATAGTGTTGGCAATATTGGCTGGCTGACAATACGGCACATGATGCACACAAAACACAAACAGCTGACTGTCAAAGAGAGGGGGGGCGTGGTCAGACCGGCAAATCTTGGACAGCACCCATCTGAAAGTTGGTCAAAATGGCTGCCCAACAACCGCCGGCCAGAGCGGTGGCTACAGGCATGGAAAAGAAAAGGAACACAGACATAAAAACAAGAACTCAAAAGATGCCCGATGCCTGAGGTTCAGAGAACAGTCAGAACTGAGCCTACAGGATAGCACGGGCTTGGTTCGTGACACCAACTGACTATATTGTATTCATTGCCACTAATTTGGACTTTTTCCTGTTATAATAATTAATTTAATATTTTTGATTGTTATAGTACGTGTGCTATACCAGTTATAAGTATTGTTTTTCTTGTGATCAAACTCTTGACAAAATGAGGACTATCAGTTGCTTCTATTGCTTTTATTATTATTGTTGAAAATCACATGCCAGTTGGTACTAGACAAAAGCAGTTAATAAACAATAATAACAAACAAAATTTTATTTTTAATGAGACATACACTACCGTTCAAAAGTTTGGGGTCACTTAGAAATTTCCTTATTTTTGAAAGAAAAGCACTTTTTTTCAATGAAGATAACTTTAAACTAATCAGAAATACACTCTATACATTGCTAATGTGGTAAATGACTATTCTAGCTGCAAATGTCTGGTTTTTGGTGCAATATCTAGATAGGTGTATAGAGGCCCATTTCCAGCAACTATCACTCCAGTGTTCTAATGGTACAATGTGTTTGCTCATTGCGTCAGAAGGCTAATGGATGATTAGAAAACCCTTGTGCAATCATGTTAGGTCTGCAATGCTGTAATTGCTGCAAATGGAGGATTCTTTGACGAAAGCAAAGTTTGAAGGAAAAAATTATTATTTCAAATGCAAATCATTATTTCTAACTTTGTCAATGTCTTGACTATATTTTCTATTCATTTTACAACTCATGGTGGTAAATAAGTGTGACTTTTCATGGAAAACACAAAATAATTGTCTGGGTGACCCCAAACTTTTGAACGGTAGTGTAAATAATAGGAAATACATTATTTTTAAGGATATTGCCATCAGTAACACAGAGAATAATTTTAATTTCTAAAGGTGTTTTACAGATAATTGAACTTTAAAATGATAAGTTATGGCCACGAGTATGCCCTAATTTACTAAAAAAAATATTTATACTGTATTTGCAAAATAAAAAAAAAAATTCTATCTCTTGTTCAAATACCCAGGATTGATACAGGATTGCATGCAATGCCCAAATGATGACAACAGTTATGAGATTTTCAAGTATCACACTATAAATATTTTGTAATTTTATTTTCTTGTAAAAATTGACAACAGTTGTGGTCAGAAAAACATGTATCGAATGAAAAACAATACCATGAAAACATAAATGTAGTTAGTCAGCATAAGTAAAACCAATATATTGTCCCTCTTGTATTGGAAAGGTCTCTCTGATCTTGTGAACGACACAGGCAGGTATTGGCACTCAGACTTTCTCGCCAAGGTAGTGGTAGCACCATCGGATGAGCTGTCTGTAAGCTGTATTTCGCTTCCAATTGTTCCCATAATCCACATTCACATAATGTTTATAGGTGAAGTAGGCCACTTCCAACACATCTTCATTCAGACACACTGCGGGGTAGTTGTGATGACCAGTGATACACTTTATAGCACCGTCCGGAATTTTCTGCTTCACCTTGTCCTGCTCCTGACAGCAAATACTCTCCTCCTCTGTTGTCATGCTCACACATAGACCACACTGGCACCTGCAAAAATAAAAAATAGTTTCTTTTCATTTGTTTATTTGGGGGGGAGGGGGGCGTTGACAGTATCAGGTAGATGTTTCAATTTTATTATAAATACACTGCTATGATTTTATTGAAAAATCGGGTTTAAATAAATTATATTTATGAACAAATAATTTGTTGCAATACCTGTAACAAAAGCATACCACTCAGTGTTCTCCTGCCATGTGTTTGCCTCACCACCGTCACTCTCTGAGTCTGACTCGCTCAGCACGACGTCCGCTTGGTACGGCTCAAACCTATAAGGTCTGATGCCCCCAGATTCTAAATTATCATCCCATTCTTCTGAACTATAATCGTCTGAAGATTGGACAACACAAACAATTCCAGACTACATGTGCTGGAACCGTCATCAATGTTTTCAACCGCTTCCATCATGTGTGTGGAATGGGCAGCCAACCACTGTGTTCTCCCGCTGATGTCACAACATGGCCAGGGGTTTTTCCAGCCACTGACACAACTGGTGCAGCGGCGCTCTTGGAAACGTCGGATATTCGCATGAAAACAAGCCTGTTTGACTTAGAACTGTATAGACCTGCCTATTTCGTTATACCATATTATGTGTTTGCAAAATTAGATGCAGTCAAAATTGTGTCATCAGCACTTTAATGTTCAAACTGATAAACTTTATTGTTTTTTGTAAATATTTACTTATTTTGAATCTGTCTGCAACATGTTCCAAAAAAGCTGTGACGGGCAGGTTTACCACTGTGTTACATCACCTTTCCTTTTAACAACACTCATTCAGCATTTAGGAACTGAGGAAACTAATTGTTGAAGCTTTGTAAGTAGAATTCTTTCCTTTTCTTGCTTCAGTGGCTCAACAGTACGGGGTCTCTGTTATTGCATTTTGCGCTTCATAATGCACCACGCATTTTCAGTGGCAGACAGGTCTGGACTACAGGCAGGCCACTCTAGTACCCACACTCTTTTACTATGAAGCCACGCTGTTTTAACACATGCAGAATGTGGCTTGGCATTGTCAATGACAATGAGGTCAGCAAGTTAAGAAGTTACAAGGTTATCCTCTTAATGTTCCAGGTCTCGTGTATGGGACATTTAAATGTCTCTGCTGCGACACAATGAAGTGGGGTAAACATGTTTAGTGTAGGTGATCATGCCTTACATCATTTGAAAGCTTTGAATTCTGCCAATTTGGTTATTAAAACAGATTTCGGACAAAATCGTAACACTGGATTTAAATAGGACTTTAACCTGTTGAACTCTGTTCAACTTCCCTAAAAACGCCTAAAAATAACATGCCCAAAGTAAATCAAAAGCTGTTCTTCAACCCTTTGCAGCATCTTCATGGGGTTAGTCTCATTTAAAAGAAAACACTCTGAATTTTTTGGCAAAACAGTCATAATCTCTCTAAGTGCTCCTGCCACTGAGTAACAAGAAAGTTCGCCTGGGTGTTTTTTTAGATACAGATGCTTGCAAATAACATACAGCTGTCTGATACTGGCTGGAAAACACAACAGAAATGTAGAACCAAGTGTTTTCAAGCTCAGGTTAAAATTTTGTAAAAATACCACAAAAAATGAATATATTACACAGCTTTTTTCTCAGGTTGTAACAAGGCTGTGTCTGTACTGGAAGACCGGAAATACAGCTTTTTTTTTCAGTGCGCACTGACACGCACTAAGATGCAGAGACGTGACCACCCACGGAATTCACAGAGTTCAAGGGGTTAAACAAGCTAGCATAGCATCACAACACAGCATTGACTCACCAAAGAAGCTGCCTTACTGTCCTTGAATTAATGATAGTCCAACAAATATGGTCCATTTGTGTTGCAAAAGGTCCAGTAGATCCATTTGAGTTAGATTTATTGTCCATCTTGATGACGACGGGGTAAACTGCCCATAAAATCGGAACATTGTTTGAAACTCAGCCGGCACACACTGTCTGTTTGTGGCGTACGTGATAAAAAAAACTACATTTCCAGTAGATTGAACTGGAAACAGAAGCCCAAAAGACTGGCTTGGCTGTCTAGATGTGATTGATACCCCATTCGACCCAATAGGGCCTCCATTTGGGTTTCCACAGCCTTCAGTAACCATCATCATCATCACAGGCAAATTTTTTCTTCAAATTTAGTTTGTTTAGATCACTATTACTTAGTGGCTGAAGCACTTAGAGGGATTCCGACTATTTTGCCAAAGAATTTAGAGGGTTTTCTTTTGAATGAGACCAACCACATGAAGATACTACAAAGGGTTGAAGAACAGTTTTTGATTTATTTTAGGTATATTTTTTCAGACGCTTCGAAAGAAATTGGCTGGAACGGTAAGTGGCTCAGTAGGGATGTCCCTGAAAAAGGCGTTGCTTGGAATAGCAACATGTGTTGCTCCAAAACCTGTATGTACCATTGAGCATCAATGTTTCCTTCACAGATGTGCAAGTTTTCCATGCCATGGGCACTAACATACCGCATACCATCACAGACGCTGGCTTTTGAACTTAACGTTGATAACAGTTTGGATGATCGTTTTCGTCTTTAGCCTGGAGGACACGACGTCCATGATTTCCATTTGAAATGTGTAATCACACCACAGCAGGGTTTTCTACTTTGTGTCAGTCCATCTCAGATGAGCTTGGGCCCAGAGCAGCTGGCGATATTTCTGGGTGGTGTTAATATATAGTTTTATAACTGGCAATGGTTTTTCAAAGTGGTCCTGAGCCCAAGTGGTCATATCTGGTTTTTAATGCAGTGCTGCCTGAGGGACCAAATGTCCCAGGCATTCAGTGCTGGTTTTGGGGCTTGTCGCATACGTGCAGAAATTTCTCCAGCTCCCTGAATCTTTTGATGGTATTATGGACTGCAGATGAAGGAATCCCTGAATGTCTTGCAATTGTACATTGAGAAATGTTGTTCTTAAACTGTTGGACTATTTGCCCACTCAGTTGTTCACAAAGTGGTGAACGTCACCCCATCCTTGCTTGTGAAAGTCTTTTATACCCAAGCATGATACTCACCAATCATGATACTCACCAAGCCCGGGAATGCGGTGAGGATCATGTTCTTTGACTTCTCCAGTGCTTTCAACACCATCCAACCGATGATCCTGAAGGACAAGCTGCTGTGCGCAGGGGTGGACCAGCACCTGTCATCATGGATCCTGGACTACCTCACTAACCGGCCTCAGTTTGTGAGAACCCGGGACTGTGTGTCCGACACGATTATCGGTAGCACGGGGGCCCCCCAGGGAACGGTTTTGGCTCCCTTCCTGTTCACCCTTTATACTGCGGACTTCTCACACAACACAACACACTGCCATCTACAGAAGTTCTCTGATGACTCTGCGATCGTTGGCCTCATCTCCAATGGAGATGAAGCTGAGTACAGAGGGCTTATCCAGGACTTCGTGGACTGGTGCCATCGGAACTGCCTCCAGATCAACGCGAGGAAAACTAAGGAGCTGGTGGTGGACTGCCGCAGGCAAGGACAGCTCCTCACAGCACCAGTAAATATACAGGGAACAGACATCGAGATGGTGACATCCTATAAGTACCTGGGTGTTCATCTGAACAATAAACTAGACTGGTCACACAATACTGACGCACTCTACAAGAAGGGACAGCGCAGGCTGTTCCTACTGAGGAGGCTCAGGTCTTTTGGTGTACAAGGGGCGCTGCTGAAGACATTCTATGACACGGTGGTGGCATCAGCCATCACTTTTGGAGTGGTCTGCTGGGGCAGTGGCATTACGGCAGCCAATAGGAAGAGACTGAACAAACTAATCAAGAAAGCTAGCTCTGTCCTGGGGCAGCGCCTTGACCCAGTGGAGGAGATAGGAGAGAGAAGGACGGTGGCTAAACTGTCATCTCTGTTGGAGTCTGAGTTCCACCCTATGCAGGACATACTGAATGCACTGAGGAGCTCATTTAGCAGCAGACTACATCATCCTAGGTGCACAACCGAGAGGTTTCGCAGGTCCTTCCTACCTACGGCTGTCAGACTGTACAACCTAAGCAGGGCTGCTCGCAGAGATAGCAAAAAGACGTGACAACCTAATAGTTTTGAATGCAAAAGACGCAATAGACTTATACAATGGTCCCCTCCGGCATACAACTAGGAAAATACCGGTCGCTATGGAGGGTGAGAATATGTATAGGTACATAATCATACCATGTAGGATAACTAAGTAGACGGTTGTGCTGTTTCATCCCATCTAGCAACAATGCTCCGCACTGTGTGTGTTTATATATTTACATATTTATTCCATCTAGCTACAATGCTCCGTACTGTGTGTGTTTATATATCTACATATTTATTCCATCTAGCTACAATGCGCCGCACTGTGTTTATATACTCATATATGAATTCCATCCAGCTACAGTGCTCTGCACTGTGTGTCTACATATATATATATATATATACAGTATATATATATATATATATATATATATATATATATATATATATATATATATATATATATATATATATATATATATTTATATTTATATGTACATATGTATACTTGCTGCTCTTTTTTTTTTTTCCTCTTGCCTTCTGATTATTGCTCTGAGTGTTGCTATCCCTGTGCTGTTGCAATCCTGGAATTTTCCCATTGTGGGACTAATAAAGGCTTATCTTATCACCTGTTTCCAGTTAACCTGTTCACCTGTGGAATGTTCCAAACCTTTTTCGAGCATTCCTCAATTTTTCTTTTCTTGCCTCTGTCCCAGCTTTTTTGGAACGTGTTGCAGGCATCAAATTCAAAATGAGTGAATATTTGCAACAAAACAATAAAGTTTATCAGTTTGAACATTAAAGATCTTGTCTTTGTAGTATATGCAATTGAATATAGGTTGAAAAGAATTTTAAAATCATTGTATTTTGTTTTTATTTACGCTTTACACAACATCCCAACTTTACCGGAATTGAGGTTGCTATATCATTGTCTTTATTGTGCTTGTTGTGAAGGGCCCTCTATACAGGATTTTATTATATTTGTACAGTACACTTTAATTTCCTCCATAGATAATATTTGGTTGCAAAACTTATGAACTAATGTAACCTCAAGAGGTTTTTCAAACTATATCAGATTATAGATTTGCTTAGATTAGATTATTATTACTATATATTATGAGATTACAGATGTGCAGTGTGATAGTTCTTTCTCCTCGTCATTCCCACCATTGTGGTGTCTGAGATCAAAAAGATTTCTGGTCTTTTTGGGCATGTTAGAGTATGGAAATTAGTTTTCTGTACACATTTGTGACCAGCAATTTTCAAATAATGCTGTTTTTTTTACTACAGAAATAGCCTAGATATCTTAGATGTCTTTGAACGGTTGAATCAATGTTTAAAAATAGATGTGATGCTGTATCATTTGAAGTGCTTGGGAATGACTTTTCTTAGATGAATGTATATTTGATCACATTGCAAATTTAAGTGATGTATTTTTTTTCTAAGACATGTAAGAAATAGTGAACATCTTGGCATTGACAAAACGGATAAATTATAAGTCATTAAGTTCCAAAAAGTCTAAATGGAACAGAAATCTTCTTTGATGTGCTGTGGTTTCCTGTCAGAGTGGTTGTGACTGTCAAAGAGGATTATTTATAGCAGCAATGCCCCTGTCTCTCTGTCCACCACCCAACTAGCTTTAAGAACAAATACTTCATTAATCTTACTTGTCTTTTTCTCTCTCTTGTCTCTTGTTCAGTCGTTTCTCTTGTTACCTCCGCCAGGCCGAAAAGGCCAGGAGGAGGTTATGTTTTTGCCGGGGTTTGTCTGTTTGTTTGTCTGTCTGTCTGTCTGTCTGTCTGTCTGTCTGTTGGTTAGCAAGATAACTCAAAAAATCTGGGACGGATTTCCATGAAACTTTCAGGCGTCGTTGGAAATGGTACAAGGAAGAACTGATTAAATTTTGGGGGTGATCCGGTTCACCGTCTGGATACAGGAATTTTTTAAAGCATTTTTCATTCAACACTGTGACATACAGCCATTTTCAACATGTGCGCAGGCGCAATGGAGGGCGCTGGTCGTCGTGTCTGCAACACAAACTCTGCGTTCTTCAACGTTTTAGGCACAAAAGGACGCGGAAAACACTGCTGGCCTGGGCCCGCCAGCGTGCCTCTGTTTGTGCGCAACTGCAAAACCTCACACGGGCAGCTGTCCGTCGACGGATTCTTTGCCAGAAATTCCCCGGCCAGCCATAGGCGCTGCGCAAAAACGAGCTCTCTGCCGGCGAAGCTTCTAAATTCTCGTTTGCCGCGGAGCGCAACCCCCCAAAAAATAATATTGTAGCGAACTCAATATGAGCACCCTTGCCAAGTGGGTTGACCCTATTGGCGACACAGGTAGAGTGCGGGACTCCGGAGCGGGAGGCGTGAGTTCGAACCTCCCGGTGGGACGTCGCCATGCCGAGCAGCACGTTACAATATAATATAAAACCCACGGCAACCTGTCTACCCAATTTGCATCCGTCAGTGGAGGAGATGGACACAACAGCAACACTTTAGTTTATTACCTCCGCCAAGGAGGCAATGCTTTTACTACTGAACCACTAATCCTATCACGATCAGATTGATTGTCATTGATTAATTGTGTCTTTATTGCACTGTCCCTGTCAAATAAACAAATAATCATTGTCAATACAATTGCTAGTCATATGTTTACATGCTCAAGGAATCTGAAAACGTACACACAAACACTGTATGGGGGGAATTGTGGCGCTTGGCGGAGGTCTGCGCTCTCCGAGTGCTTTTCTAGTTTTTCTTGGTTTGTGACACCTTTCACTCTCACCCTACTCTGTGTGTAATTGCTCTGGAAAATGCCTCAGTGTGCCTTTGCTGTAGGTTGATTCTGGGTGTTGGGTTTTTTTTGTCTTTGGTGTTACATAGCCACCCTCTCTGCCTCTGTCTGTCTGATGGTGATATTAACTAGACTCTGCTTCATGATATTGCTGTCAAATACAGACTGAATACAGCACTATATCATACAAATTTGTTTCTTATGATGCAGAACCTGATCTGGCAGTGACTGCAGTCGATAGATAGTCGACTCAAATGAAAGAAAATAGCTGTACTGTCAGCTTGGCATGTTCATATTTTTCTTAGTTGACCATGAATTAGTTAGTTGAATATTACATGGACCAAAAAACTGTCCTTTTTTTTAAAAGAAAATACATTCATTGTAGGAGAAATTGGTTATAAGGTACAAAGATTATTTAATTTATACCTATAGGTGTGTGTGGAAATGAAGGTTTGCTTCGGGTCCACGCGCACACAGGAAAAACTCGTTTTTGGTGGCACCAGTCCAAAACTTGGACAGTTTATTAATAACTAATCTTTATATCTTCAATCAATCAGTCTCTTAATTCGTGAATTCTCCTGGGTGACTTCAGAAACCAGATACAAGACGAAAATGAAGCCGAAACTTCCATATACCATTTACGTTTTAATGATCAGACTCAGATTAAATGACATTACATCCAATTGATTTGTAAGCATGGTGAAATGATCAACAAGTATCAAGCATAAAGTACAGTGTTTCCTCTGGCTTAAAGACTTTGGCGCGATGGCAACATATTTTTCCGGGGGGGGGGGGGGGGTCAGAAGACACATGACACTATTGTAACCGTTTCACTGTTATTGAAACCGTTCCTGTTTCTTTTTTTATTTTTTTTTTTAAATTTTGCACAGTAACTTTGCATATGGAACTTACCATTTGAAGTATTGTACAACCAAGACTTGAATGTTGGAATATTGGGTCAGTTGGGGTTCCACCCAGACATCCTGTGTTTGGACTTTTTAGTGGTGTCATCCTTCTCTCCTTTCTCTGCTCTCACCTCTCCTGGACCCTCTACCTGAACTCTTTCCTCTCCTTGGTTCCTCTCTTCTGTCTCATCTTGCCCTCTGAGCTCTGACTAATTCAGGTTCTCTCTCTATGTTGGTTTACAAACAGGTTAGAAAATATTGTGTCATGTTTTGTCCTGCAGGATTTTTTGTCATGGTTTACATAAATGACAAAAATGTGTATTTTTTGTATTTTTATTGTAGTGTTTCTTTTTTTCCATTGAGAGAGTAGTAAAGGAAAAAAAAAAAACCCCATTCATAATAGTTATTTACTCATGCATACTTAACCTCTTGCACTCCGGGATACCGCGGGCGGTCACGTCTCTGCGTCCTCCTGCGTCCTCATGCGCCCTAGTGCTCACTGTGCGTCTCAGAGCGCACTGAAAAAAAAAATCTGCATTTCTGTTCTTCCACTACAGACACAGCCGCGAACAGAAAGCCAAAGGAGTGCTTTGATTGGTTTAGATTTGATTGACCTCTCATTCGACTAATAAGAGCCTTGAATTGGGTTTCTGAAACCTTGAAGAACCAATGACTGAAAACCTAGCAAGAAGGACCCGCCTACCAACGACTGCAAATACAACGAGCCAATTGAAGCAGAGAAGTTCGACGATTGAAAGCGTGCGTCCCGTGCGTAAAATCTGTTTTGTCTAAGCCGCTGTGTATAATGGTAGCGTTCGTCAGTCTTTTTTTATTGCTACTGTTCTTATTTGTTTTGAAAAATCGTTCGCCAAAACCGCAATCATGGAAGCGCAAAACCGCAATAATGGAATCATGGTTTGACCGGGTTGCGTGACCAGAACCACGAGTCGTAACAAGCGGACCAGCGTCATGTTCGTCTGACAATGAGGAACAGATGTTCGCCAACGACACTGCTGTTGTGGACAGGTAAGTGTTATAAGCTAAATTATTCTTTATCACTGAAAATAGGAATAAAAGTGACTTTTGACTGATCGGTAAATTACAACTGTGCGTCATCGCCACATGACGGAGCGCGGCGCACGGTCCAGTCCGTGCGCCGCGCTCCTCTGTAGCGCGGGGGGGGGGGGTTGTTATCCTCTACATTGCAGATATTTTAGTATAATTTTTATTGCACTGTAGGTTATTTTTTCTTGTAAAAAAAGCCACACATTTTTTACGTGGCATGCTTCTTTGTGTGTGGGGGGCTTGTTTGTTCATTCATTCATTCATGAATGAATAAACAACCCCCCGCACACACACACGCACACACACACACAGAGCCCTGAGTGTCACCTTTCATTAGAGCCCAAGATCAAGCTTCTATATTGAATCATTCAAAAGTTATAGACTTTTTTCCGAACTGTGCCATTTGGCACAATTTGGCACAGTTCAAAAACGCCTGGGAACAACCTGAGGAAAAAGCTGTGTAATATATTCATTTTTTGTGGTATTGTTACAAAATTTTGACCTCAGCTGGATAACACTTGGTTCTACATTTCTGTTGCATTTTCCAGCCCGTATCTGACAGCTGTGCGTTATTTGCAAGCATTTGTATCTAAAAAAAAAAACACCCAGACAAACTTTATTTTCTTCAAGTTCAGTATGTTTAGATGACTGTTACTCAGTGGCAGGAGCACTTAGAGAGATTATGACTGTTTTGCCAAAAAATTCAAAGTGTTTTCTTTTAAATGAGACCAACCCCATGAAGATGCTGCAAAGGGTTGAAGAACAGCTTTTGATTTACTTTGGGTACGTTATTTTTAGGCGTTTTTAGGGAAATTGACCAGAGTGCAAGGGGTTAAATTATATGATCAGAGGTGAGTATAGTAGCCAGAAATTCTACTCATGTAAAAGCAGTGCTTTGAAATTAATTAAATGTAGACAACCAAAAATTTCTAGATGAGTTAAGGGTACAAAGAGCACCCACTTAAAAACATGAGTAATGACTTCAGTCTTGAAGGTTGAAGGTTTTTCGCCAAAATTTATAACAATTTTCTGATAGTTTTCTACTTTTCACTGTAAATTTATCTAAAGTTGAAACCATTTTCCTCAAATTTCCAATTTCCTCTTGTAAAATTGACTTTTCTTGTACATTTGAGACTTTATTATAAATTTGTGGATTATTTTATGGCTAATTTTTGTCTATTTTTTTAAATAAAATTAGTTTTTTTTAATAAATTTGAAACAGAGTGTGGCAATTTTTTTTTAACTTTTTTCTTATAACAATTTACATTTTTGACCATAATTTTATTTCAAAGAAAAAAAATGTTAATAAAATTGTACTTAATGACATAAATTAACTTAAATGACCAAAGATACAGTTATTTCTGTTATAATATTTCTGTAGATTTATAGTTTTTTAGAAATTGCCTCACCACCCAGACAGCAGGAAAAACATCCCTTATTTTGAAATCCAAATGTTGGCACATTTAGTTTGTCTGAGTGCTGCTGATGGATTAACCACTTGCACTCCGGGCAATTTTCCTAAAAATGCCCAAAAATAACGTGCCCAAAGTAAATCGAAAGCTGTTATTCAACCCTTTGCAGCATCTTCATGGGGTTGGTCTCATTTAAAAGAAAACACTTTGAATTTTTTGGCAAAAAAAACATAATCTCTCTACGTGCTCCGGCCACTGAGTTACAGTCATCTAAACATACTGAACTTGAAGAAAAAAAAATTGGACAGTGTTTTTTTGGATACAAATGCTTGTAAATAACACACAGCTGTCCGATCCGGCTGGAAAATGCAACAGAAATGTAGAACCAAGTGTTATCCAGCTGAGATCCAAATTTGGTAACAATACCACCAAAAATGAATATTTTACATAGCTTTGTTCTCAGGCTGTTCCCAGGCGTTATGGAACTGTGCCAAATTGTGCCAAATGGCACAGTTTGGAAAAACGTCTGTAACTTTTGAATAATTCAATGTAGAATCTTCATTTTAGGCTCTAATGAAAGGTCACACTCAGGGCTGTGTCTGTGTGTGTGTGTGTGGGCGGGGGGTCGCCCCCCCCCCCCGCTACCAAGGACCAAATTCGGCCCTCGCTACATGACGGAATACACTCTTTTTTTTTTTTCCTTGCATGTTTTCACAGCGGCTCCCCCCCCCCCTCGCTACTGTGTGTGTGTGTGGGGGGGGGGGAACCGTGAACGGACCGTGAACGCCCCCCCCCCTCGCTACAGAAGAGGGCCATCGCTACATGATGGAATAGACTGATATGCTTCCCCCCCCGCGGACCGGGGAGCGTTCGGACCGTGCACCCCCCCGCTCCTCTTTTGCAGCGGGGGGGGGGGCGTTCACGGTCCAAACACGGCAAATGAACCGTTTATCGCGGCGCACGCACTTCGTATTTCGTGCGCAGTACAGTTGTAATTTACCGATCGGTCAAAAGTCATTTTTGGATTACAGTTTTCAGGGATAAATAATAATTTAGCTTATAACACCTTACCTCTTCAAAGCAGCAGAGTCGTGGCGAACAGCTCTTCCCACGCGTCAGACGAACGCGACGCTGCTCCGCTCGTGGATCCCGATCAATATAATTCCATTATTGCCGTTTTGGTGAATGATTTACGACTTTTGTCGTCGGCCTCCGTCTATTCTGCTGGAATGAGTGCAGGTCCCACTTGTGGGTGTTCTCCATGCTGCTGGGTGAGCCTGGGTCTGTAGGAGATTCGTACAGAGTCTTTCTGCAGCAGTAAATATCGCTTCACCCAGCCAGAATTTCTGTGCTTCAATTGGCTCCTGCGTTCACAGTAGGCGGGTCCTCCTTCCTAGATTTTCATTCATTGGTTCTTCAAGGTTTCAGAAACCCAATTCAAGGCTCTTATTAGTTGAATGAGAGGTCAATCAGATGAACTAATCTGTTCGCGGCTGTCTCTGCAGTTTTTTTTTGAGTGGCGCTTGGACGCTACTACATCACCATCACCACCATCATGCGTCATGCGCACGAGGGCGCACGAGCGCGCTCTCGCGCGCCCTCGTGCGTCATAGGACGCAGAGACTTGCCCGCCCGCGGAACAACGGAGCGCAAGTGGTTAACGTCATTGACTTCGTGAATTTCGGTCATCTTAACTTTCCAGGTACATAATAGTGAACATAAATTAGTTAATTAATATTAACTAAGGTAAAGGTAAAAACAGCTCCTTTTCATTTTTGTCTGAAATAAGAAAAACAAAAAACTAATGATTAAAAAGAAGACAAAATGAAAAAACTCGAGCTCTTAACCACACCTGTTAGCTAAGCGACTCTTCCATTATTGCTCCCCGTTACCAGCGGGTTAAAACCATGATAAATGCCTCCAGTGCTTATGTACCTCTTCTGATTTTTTTTCCGCGTTTAAAGTAATTTAATAAGCTCATGTTTCTCTTGGACAGTCACGCTAGCGAGACACTGCCTGGCAACTGAAGCGGTCATGCGGGTGCAGTGCTTCAGTTGAGCCTTTGAGTATTTCATCTTCTTCAACCTTGTGTTACACTGTAGGTTTTCCTGCCTAGCTGTATTCCTCACTTCTAGTAGTTTCTTCAGGTGTTCATCATGCTCATCAAACCAATCTTGATGCTTCCTCTCCGGGTAGCCTAATACATCACTCGCAGTCTGATGCACCGTATCATTCAGTGTTGTCCATTTCTCTTCTATGTCATTCTCTGAGTTGTTGCTGTCCCAGTCTTTCAAGTTTTCATCCATTTCCTGTGTAAGTTCTTCCTGCTTCTTTTGGCCTTTCAGTGCACTAGTGTTTAGCTTCCGTGGTGACTTCGCACCCGTCCTGCAGTGCTGTTTTTGTCTGTGAATCTTTAATCTAGATCTCAGCATAACATGATCAGTACCACAGTCTGCGCCTCTCATTGCTCTGGTGTCCAATACATTCTTTATGTCTCTCTGCCTGATTATGATGTAGTCTAATAAGTGCCAGTGCTTGGATCTTGGGTGCATCCATGTCTTCTTGAGTGTGTCCTTGTGCTTAAATAGAGTGTTGGTTATCACAAGGTTGTACTCTGAACATAGTGCAAGTAGAAGTTCTCCATTAGCATTGCACTTGCCTACTCCATGACTGCCTAGCACTCCTTCCATTTCTCAGTGTCCGAACCAACTCTGGCATTAAAATCTCCAACGAGTATCAGCCTGTCATCAGTCGGTACACGCCTGATAGTCTCAGGTAAATCACTGTAGAACTCTTCCTTCACCTCCTTCTGAACTTCGTGTGGATGACAGTCACGTGCGTCATTCGTATGCGCGCTTGTGGACGGTAATTCTTTCATATTTTTTTCTTAAATTTAGGAGCGGCGGGAAATTTACAGGTGTGGCGGGCCGCCACCGGGAAATGTTACCAGAGGAAACCCTGATATAGTCAAACATTGTGGAACCAAGGAAACCTTAGGGCAAATTTGTAACTGTGATGAAAATGGAGACTGAAATAACTGTAACCAAAATATGAAGAAAATTGGATGCAATTTTATGAAGAAAATGATAAAAGATTAGATTAGATTAGATTCAACTTTATTGTCATTACACATGTATGAATACAAGGTAACGAAACACAGTTTAGCATCCAATCAGAAGTGCAAAGGACAGCAGTGCAGTATATACAGTAATTGACAGTATGTACAATTTAAGCAAATATATGCAGATAGGTCAGTATAGAAAGTTAAGAGTACCGTTATGTGCAAATAATGTACAGTAAGTTAGGTGGGCAGTTATGTACAGGTGAGGATGGTAAGAGATGGGAATAAGTTAGCATAAATTACAGAAGAGCAAAGTACAGGTGAAGTGAGGTAAGTAGCAGACTATCTAACTATACAGAGTGGCAATATGCAGAAAAACAGTATGTAGTTAAATATGTGATGATAATATACAGAAGAGCAGTATGTTTCAATATATAATGACAATATGCAGATACGATATACTGTATATGTGTATATAGTTTGAGGAAGCACGGGGGGAGGGGGGGTGTTAAAGGGGAGAGAAGTGGAGGTTCAGCGGGGAACTAAGTTCAATAATGTGACAGCTGTTGGAAAGAAACTGTTCCTAAACCTGCTGGTTCTAGTCCGAAGGTTTGTGAAACGCCTTCCGGAGGGGAGAAGCTGGAACAGTCCATGAGCAGGATGGTTGGAGTCCCTAAGAATGCTGCGTGCCCGGCGCAGACATCTTTTCCTGTAGACATCCTCTATAACTGGAAGTGGAGTCCCTGTGATGCATTGGGCAGTTTTCACCACCCGCTGCAGCGCCTTACGGTCAGCGACAGAGCAGCTTCCATACCAGACTGTGACACAGTTGGTCAGGGTGCTCTCTTATCACGCAATGGTAGAAGTTTCCCAGGATGTCAGTTGACAGATGGTTCTTCTTCAGTGTCCTCAAGAAGAAGAGGCGCTGATGGGCCCTCTTGATCAGGCTGGTGGTGTTAACTGACCAGGACAGGTCCTCCGAGATGTGGGTCCCCAAGAATTTGAAGCTGGAGACACGTTCAACAGCTATGCCGTTGATATGGATGGGGTCGTGTGTCTGTCCCCTCTCCTTCCTGTAGTCCACTATGAGCTCCTTAGTTTTGCTGGTGTTAAGGAGCAGGTTATTGTCAGCGCACCAAGTAGCCAAGTGCTCAACCTCTGCCCTCAGGGACTCATCATTGTCCCTGATGAGTCCGATCACCGTGGTGTCATCTGCGAACTTCATGATGGAATTGGATCCATACATAGGCCTGCAGTCATGGGTGAAGAGGGAGTAGAGGAATGGGCTGAGCACACAGCCCTGTGGTACACCAATGTTGAGTGTGATGATGGAAGAACGGTTGGGGCCTGACCTAACATGCTGGGGTCTGTTGGTCAGAAAATCCATGATCCAGTTGCAGGTGGCGGTACTGATTCCCTGGTCCCCAAGTTTAGTGATCAACTTGGAGGGGATAACTGTGTTGAATGCTGAGCTGAAGTCAACAAACAGCATTCTTGCATAGGTGTTCTTGTCATCCAGATGTGAGAGTACACAGTGCAGCGCTGTAGAAACCGCATCCTCTGTACTCCTTTTACTCCGGTAGGCAAACTGGTGAGGGTCCAGTGTAGGGGGCAGGCATTTTTTTGAGCTGTGCCAAGACCAGTTGCTCAAAGCACTTCATGACTATGGGCGTCAGTGCCACAGGGCGATAGTCATTTAGGCACGATGGTGTTGAATGTTTCGGAACTGGTACTATAGAAGTGGTCTTGAAGCACGCTGGTACCACCGCCTGGGCCAGGGACAGATTGAAGATGTCTGTGAAGACCGCTGCCAGCTGCTCAGCGCATGCCCTCAGCACGCGCCCAGGAATGCCGTCAGGGCCAGCAGCCTTACGTACGTTGATATGACTCGGTGCGTTACGGACGTCGGTGTGGGTGAGTGTGAGGTGGTGGAAGTCGTCAGAGGGTGGGAAATTGATATTCTTTTCGTTATTGTCCTTGTCAAAACGAGCATAGAAGTCATTTAGCTCATTGAGAAAGGACACAGTCATGGCTATAGGTATGGAGTTGCTGGGCTTATAATCAGAGATGGCTTGAATGCCCTGCCACATGCGTCGGGGGTCAGAGTCCCCAAAATGTTCCTCCACCTTCACCTTGTAGCTGTGCTTGGCCTTCTTGATGCCCCTCTTCAGATCTGCCCTGGATGAACTGTAGGCCTGTGTGTCACCAGATCTGAAGGCATTGTTACGTGCCTTTAGCAGAAGCCGCACTTCTCTGTTCATCCACGGCTTCTGATTTGGGTATGTGGTGATCTGTCTTTCCGTGGTGACACTGTCAATAGTGGTGTTAATATGGTCCAGGACTGAGTGAGTGTAAGAGTCGATGTTTATGTGGGAGCCACAGGTAGCCTGAGAGGTGAACATACTCCAGTCTGTGTTCCTAAACTTTTTCTGGAGTACAGAGTCAACCCCTCTGGCCACACTTTGATGATCCTCACTGATGGCTTCACCCGGTTGATGAGCGGTACATACTTCTCCATCTTCCGCAGCCTCTCACCCAGCAGCAGTGGCTGGATGGTGTTAAAGGCACTGGAGAAATCAAAAAAAGTGATCCTCGCAGTATCTCCTCCGCCATCCAGGTGCAGATGGGCTCGTTGCAGCAGGTAGATGACAGCATCTTCAACTCCTAAATGGGGCTGATATGCAAACTGCAGAGGGTCCAGCCACGTTTTCACCTGTGGCCTCAGGAGGGCTAAGACCAGTCTCTCCAGGACCTTCATCACATGAGATGTGAGGGCAACTGGTCGATAGTCGTTCAGGTCCGATGGAGATGACTTCTTGGGGACAGGAACCAGGTAGGATGTCTTCCACAGCACCGGTACTCTCTCCAGACTCAAGCTGAGGTTGTACAGGTGTGTCAGTACTGGAGCTAGCTGGTTGGCGCAGGTCCTCAGGGTCCTGGTGGAGATGCCATCAGGGCCAGCCGCCTTCTGCTGACGGAGTCTCTCCAGTTGTTTCTTAACCTGGTCTGTAGTCACCGTGATGTCAGGGAGGGTCCTGGTGTCCCCCGAGGAGGAGGAGGAGGGGGGAGATGGAGAGAGGTGCTGCACAGGAGGGTGGGTGGGGAGGGATGTGTGGGGGCCTGGCTGTGTTTTGGGGGTGACAGACTGTGAGTTGAACCTATTGAAAAACAGATTCAGTTCATCAGCTCTCTCCTGGCTCCTAGATGGCTGCCTGACTCTCCCTTTGCACCCAGTTATTTGTTTCATTCCCCCCCACACACACACACTTCTTTATCATTGTTTTGCCTGAGTGTATCCTCCAACTTCCTCCTATAATTGTCCTTGCACCTCCTCAGCATCTCTCTCAGCTCATTCTGCACTCCCCTCAGCTTCTCCTTGTCTCTGGACCTAAAAACTCTCTTCTTTTTGTTAAGAAGTGCTTTCAGGTCACTCGTGACCCATGGTCTGTTGTTGGAGAAGCAGTGTACGGTCTGAGCTGGCATGGTCATGTCTTCACAGAATCTAATGTATTCTGTAATGCAGTCAGTCATATTGTCTATGTCCACCCCATGTGGTTCACAGAGTACGCCCTAGTCTGTCGTTATGAAGCAGTCCTGTAGTGCATCCTGTGTCCACCTCCTCACAGTCCGTGTATAAGCAGGCTGCCTTTGCACAAGGGGAGCGTACTTGGGTGTTAACATGACCATGCCATGATCTGATTTGCCAATGGGGGTTAGAGCTGTTGCACTACATGCATCTCTTACATTGGCATACAGTAAATCCAGTGTTTTGTTTTCTCTGGTGGGACAGTCAACAAACTTGTGAAAGTTTGGTCATGTTTTTCCCAGTGAGACATGATTAAAATCACCCGTGATGGCCATAAATGCGTCTGGGTGCTTCTCTAGTAATGTGGCTGCAGTGGAGCTGATGACATCACAAGCCACCGCTGCGTCAACTAACGGAGGGACGTAGACGATAATAATTAAGGCACACCTCATTTCTTGCGGCATATAATAAGGTTGCATACTCATAGTCAGCACTTTGATGTCCGGGCTGCAGCATTTTTCCTTCGCATAAATATGTCCAGGATTACACCACCTTTCATTGACAAGAAGTGCCAGTCCTCCTCCCCTCTTTTTCCTGCTGCTTATCACTTGTCTGTCCCCCCGTATAGTCTTGAAGCCAGGTATTGCTACGTTTACATCCGGGATCTGTGAGTGTAACCACGTCTCTGTGAAACACATGATACTACACTCACGATACTCCTTTTGTGTCCTGACCAGTGCTGTAAGCTCATCTGTTTTGTTTCCCAGCATCGCACGTTCCCGGTGATGACCATCGGTACAGCCGGCTTATGCTTTCTCCTCCTCCTCCTCACTTTAGCACCAGCCCTTCGTCCGCGGCGTCTCCTCTTTAGTTCATCTGGGATGAGGGGCTTCGCTCTGGGCAGCAGCGCTGGCCTCCTCAGCGCAGTCAGCTGTTCGTGTGTGTAAACAGTGCGTCCGCCCCCACCTCTGTTGATCTCCATTGCCTGATGAAGAGAAAAAACTAGAGAAAGACCGGGCTAAAATAGAAAAAAAGTTGGTCCAGTCTTAATCCGAGTCTTCCTACCGAGCCCTGATTAATAAGAGACACACTATATACAGGAATAAGCAGATAGAAACACAAAGACACGAGAGAATTGCTGCTGGTACGGCCGCCCTGCCTCCGGCGCCATTAAAAAATATATATATATATTGGAGGATGATACCGAAAATTATCTGCCAGCACACAATTTCTTCCCAGAGGCAAATGTCAGGAGCTGAGATCCGACAATGATGATGAGACTGCTGCGGGCTGCTGAGTATGACATGTGGACAACATGAGAATTTTTCAACGGTTTTCTTGGGTCCAAATAAATTGGAGATAGTTCAAAGTCTGATCAAAGTCTCAGAATCAAAGAGATAAAAATAAAAAAATATTTAAGCCACGAAATCCGAGTTCTTCAGATGTCGTGGTGATTGGCTATAAAAGAGAAGGTTGAGCTCAAACAGAAGAAACAGTATTTTTCCCAGACGTTTAAAGAAAAAAAAAAGAATTCCAGGCAGGATCGTAACTGAACAGGACACAAAGACAACCTGACAAACTTGGGCGTTTCTCCCTTAAACGGAGCACTTTCAAAGGAGAAAAACTTGACTGACATGAAAGGGAACCAATTGTCTCCCATCACGAGAGATTTGAATGAACTCTGGTCCAATGAGAAAGCAGTCCTTTGTCTGTAACCGACCAATAGAATGAAAGGGGGCATTGTCCAACAGAGACGGCATGGTGATTGGCTGAGCCAGTCAGATGACTTGCGTATGCTTTTGAATATGAAGAACACATCTTGATTAAAAGAAAAATACAAAGAATCACCTTATATATATATATACAGTATATATATATACAGTATATATATATATATATATATATATGATTAGATTTTTTTTAGATTAGATTCAACTTTATTGTCATTACACATGTATGAATACAAGGTAACGAAACACAGTTTAGCATCCAATCAGAAGTGCAAAGGACAGCAGTGCAGTATATACAGTAATTGACAGTATGTACAATTTAAGCAAATATATGCAGATAGGTCAGTGTAGAAAGTTAGAGTACTGTTATGTGCAAATAATGTACAATAAGTTAGGTGGGCAGTTATGTACAGGTGAGGATGGTAAGAGATGGGAATAAGTTAGCATAGGTTACAGAAGGGCAAAGTACAGGTGAAGTGAGGTAAGTAGCAGACAATCTATCTAACTATACAGAGTGGCAATATGCAGAAAAACAGTATATAGTTAAATATGTGATGATAATATACAGAAGAGCAGTATGTATCAATATACTGTATAATGACAATATGCAGATATGATGTACAGTATACAGTATGTGTATACAGTTTGAGGAAGCACGGGGGGAGGGGGGGTGTTAAAGGGGAGAGAAGTGGAGGTTCAGCGGGGAACTAAGCTCAATATCGTGACAGCTGTTGGAAAGAAACTGTTCCTAAACCTGCTGGTTCTAGTCCGAAGGCTTCTGAAACGCCTTCCAGAGGGGAGAAGCTGGAACAGTCCATGAGCAGGATGGTTGGAGTCCCTAAGAATGCTGCGTGCCTGGCGCAGACATCTTTTCCTGTAGACATCCTCTATAACTGGAAGTGGAGTCCCTGTGATGCGTTGGGCGGTTTTCACCACCCGCTGCAGCGCCTTACGGTCAGCGACAGATTAGCTCCCATACCAGACTGTGACACAGTTAGTCAGGGTGCTCTCTATCACGCAGTGGTAGAAGTTGCCCAGGATGTCAGTTGACAGATGGTTCTTCTTCAGTGTCCTCAAGAAGAAGAGGCGCTGATGGGCCTTCTTGATCAGGCTGGTGGTGTTAACTGACCAGGACAGGTCCTCCGAGATGTGGGTCCCCAAGAATTTGAAGCTGGAGGCACGTTCAACAGCTATGCCGTTGATATGGATGGGGTCATGTGTCTGTCCCCTCTCCTTCCTGTAGTCCACTATGAGCTCCTTAGTTTTGCTGGTGTTAAGGAGCAGGTTATTGTCAGCGCACCAAGTAGCCAAGTGCTCAACCTCTGCCCTGTAATCTGTCTCATCGTTGTCCCTGATGAGTCCGATCACCGTGGTGTCATCTGCAAACTTTATGATGGAATTGGATCCATACATAGGCCTGCAGTCATGGTCATGGGTGAAGAGGGAGCTAAACTAAGCTAAACTAACTTCAGTGATTCATAACTAATTTTCATTATTACTTCCTTAAGCATGCATTAAAATAAGGTTTGTTAAAGCATATTTTAAGGCACGCAACACATTTCAAATCAGTGATTAATGAGACATTTTAAACCATGATTGTTCATCACAGAGTTGGTCATCTCTTCAAATAGTGTCCTGAGAATTATCCTGAGGAATGAAAACTTGAAGAGAGAGTTAATGTTCAGTCAAAAAACAGTCCAGCAGTTGACAGAAGTAATGCAAACGTATTCCTGAGCTGTCCAAAGGAGCAGCGTTGAGCTTTGGATAATTCATAGAGACCTGTGGAATGTGGTTAATATATCTGTAATGATTCAAACAGTTCTTGAAGCATAAAATTGCCTGGTTGGGGAGGAAGTTCTGGGATTTATGATCACAGACTAATCCGTTCCTGACACAAACAGGATCCTTTATCGTCCCTTTTACCATGGAATGTGTTTTCAAGTTCTGGTGCTTAGGTGAAGAAAACAATTCTTGACCAGACTTGTGGGTGAAATAATTTCTTGTAAGTGAAGAGTGATTTTATAGATTGGAACTAGGGGGGTTGATGCTACATCATTTATCAATGCTGTCTTTGGATTTTTCTAGATAACACATCATAATAAATTTCATTACTTTGATCTCCATTCAATTGCTAACTTCACTGACTTTCTTCAGTGCACTGATTAAAATTAATCAGTGTCTTTTGTACACACATGGAATGAATAAAAGCTAACCACAATGTCAGTTTATTGTATCGTCTTGCTGCTGCACAGCTAAAGCTATACAACAACATATGTTCACACCTGTTAATGCCCCACTAGCAGTAGTTCTCAACCACTCCAGTTTGAGATCTAATGCAAAGTAAGGACATAATTGGCTCATCAACCCCATCAAATGACAAGCAAAAATCCTTCAAAAACAGTTGGTTTGCTACTAATTCAGTAGTTTTATTGCCAAATCAATAACATTTACAAAGAAGCAAGAAAAGATAGAAAAGAAGAGATTAAGAAGCCACAACCTGCATCTCCTAAGACCTTTGCTGTCAGGTCAAGTCTATTGTCCGGGAGGACAAATTGATAATAATGATTAGAGAAAATGCTCATCTAAGAGATAAGGTGACAGACTTTCTAGGACCTGTCATTGTAGCTACAGAGAAGAAAACCACAGAATGGAAGAACAGTCTGGAAGTAGCACACTTTTAACTTAAACCAGAAGCAAAATTGCATCATTTATTTTTAAAGCCTCAATAGGTAATCTGTTCTTTATGTACTTTTTGTCATGTGTTGAAATTCTTTTCACAGCTGACAGCTAACAGTAATTATGTAGAAATAGAATTCATCCAAAGAAATTGAGTCTGTTCTGTGGAACAGTCACAGAACTGTAAAATGTCAGCCATTCACATTCACTCTGAATAAAATGATTGGATGGTCTATCTGTTTACCTGTCCACCTTCACATACTCTATGCATTCGTTGCGCATGTCCACTGGATCCATGATTCATGTAAAGGTTGGGCTGCACGGTGGCGCAGTGGTTTAGCACTGCGGCAGCACAGTTTACCCTCGGCTGGGGGATCGCGGGGATCGTGAGATTGTGGGTTTGATCCCAGCCCCCGACCAACAGTGAGCTGTGTGGAGTTTGCATGTTCTCCCCATGTTGCGTGGGTTTACTCCGGGATTTCTCCGGTTTCCTCCCGCATACCAAAAACATGTAGGTTTAGGGCGCTCGCGCACGCAGCGACCGGCAGCCGGTGGCTTGTCACCAGACTGCAAACCAAATCTACCTACGGGTACAAATAAGTAACAAAAAAAAAAAAAAGTGACATTCATACATTTAAACTAGCAGTCCATCCATCCATCCATCCATTCATCCGTCCATCCATCCATCCATCCACTGCGTATCTGGGAATCAGGGTCACAGGGGCATCAGTCCACATAGCACCACGATCCCTCCAGCAGGTGGTGAGCTCACTGGAGGGTGGACCCATGTGCCTCGTTTGCATACACTGCGTCCTTGATGTAACATTTTTCATGGAGATCCACTGGACCACTTTTACTCTGGCCCTTCACCCAGGACAAGTTTGCCTTGGGAGACCCTACCAGGGGAAAGCTGCCCCTGACAACATAGCTCCTGGGGTCATTTGGGCTCTCAAACCCCTCCACCACAATAAGGTGGTGATCCATGGAGGGAACGAGCAGTTGATGTCAAATAAAAACAGATTCAGCAACCTAACAACTTTTCTTATCTAAAATGTTTTCAGATATACTTTTTATATGCCCATCTCTAAAGACGGGATGTATTATGGTATGATGACATTCATCCGTATGTCCGACTTATCCGGCGAACTCCTCCCACAGTTTCCAAGCTAGTACTTTTTAAAAATGAACAGCGTTTGTACATGTATTGAAGATGTGCATATTACAAGGATTTTGATTTCAGATCATTTTTGTGAAAATTACAGCTTTTAGAACTTTGTCATTTTTTGAATGCAGTTTCAGTAGACTGTGCATGGTTTGTCCACCTAACTCCTCCCCCAGTTTTGAAATAAGGACTTTTGCATCATTTTTGTGAAAATTGTGTTTTAGAACTTTGTCATTTTTTGGATACAGTTTCAATACAGGGTACATGGTTTGTCCAGCCAACTCCTCCCACAGTTTTCAAGCTAGGACATGTTCATTTCACACAGTATTTGTACAAGTATTGAAAATGTGCGTATTGTAGGGGGTTAAATGTTTTTCTCCAAATTTATTCCACTTTGAATTGTAGATTGTTTGCTTTGTGTAAACTTCTTGCAATAACATGGTTATTAGTTTTATTACTCAACTACACTACATTGAATCATGAATTGTAATCTTTTTTTAGTTGTTTGTGTGCGAGCAATTTACTATTAATAATGGCTATGGATGAGTGTGTCATGTACCATGTGTGGTGCTCTTGTTGCTATTTTGTTTAATAAATATCTGAGAAAGTTTACTGCTAAGCTGCTATTTTGGACAATCAAGAAATCAGCAAAGAGCTGGCCCACGACCACATGCATTGTGCAGTCGGGAGGAGCTCCACGTTTGTGTAGCTTTAGAAGGCTAAAACTGACATATCAGCAGAAGCTGAAAGCAAGAAAGCTCACGTGCTTAAAGTGTGAACATTGTGCTTCAAGTTGGTACACAGTCTTTTTCTTAATTTCCTTTCTTCATATCTCCATTAGCTGTAATCAAGACAACAGCTGCTCTTCCTGGAGTCCATCTCAACCATTGTACTCTTCACATTAAAGTTCACAATTCCATTCAATATCAAAATTATTATTCCTCAAGTATTCCTAATGAACTCAAACAATGAGGCAGTGAGTCTTTTTTTAACCATTAAAAAGGACGAACAGTTATGCATTGTATTAATGTTGGTTCTGTATGAACGCTGAAGTGAACAAGCAACTTTATTTTGAGCCATTTGCAATTTCCTTATGCGCAATATGGCAGCACTTGACCATACCTCCAAACAATAGTCTAGATGAGATAACACAAGTGTTTAATGGCATTCTCCTTATAACAGAGAGACCTCAGCCCATTTTACTGATCACTTTATCTGTCTGTTTGTGGTATGTGTCCACTGGTCCATTTTTTTGTCAGAAGGCATCACATAGGGGATCGTTGCTTTGCAGGGATAGGTGTAACAAGGTTGAATGACAGAAAATAATTTGTATTATGGAAAATCAGTAGTGTGGGAGCTCTGTTAAGGGGGAAAGCCTCTCTTCGCCCTGTTGCTGAGAACATAGAGGCTGCACCTGACTGGTTGACGGATCCAGCTGTGTGTGGTTTTCCACGGACTGAAGCTCCCGGACAATATGGCGTAGTCTCATATCTTTAAAACAAACCAGCAGAAAGTGTTTGTATTAACACTTCATGCAAGAAATAATAGGTGCGGTTAATGTTGATTTCATTATTTGACATAAAAACTTACTGGTATAAACGCGCCACAACACATCGCTACAGCCGATACATGCCGGGTGTCCGGACCTCATTTGCATAAAGATAAAACATTTCAACTTTATGTAAATGAGAAGTATGGGAAACTCGACACACCACAGCCCAAACCTCACCATGCCAGAGCCAAATGCTTTCCATTGCGTTTCACATACACAATGACACATACACAATGAGTAGGAAGCAGAAAAACGACAGATCCAGTGGACACGTACCATTAGACCATACTTGGCTGTCCACTTGTTCTTCTTTTGGCACAGCCAAAAGAAGAACAAGAAGAACATACGCACTGACGACATTCAACATCACACCTTTGACTTCTAGCTTCAAACTCATGATTCTATCCGACTCCCTCTTTACCTCCTGAACACTCTTCTGTCTCCACCACGGTAGAACAGTTTAAATCTCCCTCCAATGCTCCTTGCCTTGCTTCCCTTCCATCTGGTTTCTTGAACACACAGTATATTTGTCTTTCTTCTGTCCATCAAATCAGCCAACTCTCTGCCTTTACCAGTCATAGTCCCTCATTTAACATCCCTACTCTCACCTCCACACTTCTACCTTTCCTTTTCTCTCTCTCCCTCCTAACACGCCTTCCCCCTCTCCTCCTCCTTGATCTTCGACCAACAGTAACCCAGTTTCCACCGTCGGTAGCCCAGTAACCATCCTTGTCGGTTAACAGCTCCGGTGGCGGTCATTGTTAACCCGGGCCCCAACCGATCCGGTATGAAAGTCTCATTTGTCATGATCTTCATGTTTGATTTGGCAAAGGTTTTACGTCAGATGCCCTTCCTGACACGACCCTCCCCATTTACCCGGGCTTGGGACCAGCACTAGGAGTACACTGGCTTGTACACCCCCTGTGGCTAGGTTATGATACTTGGTTGTCCACTGCTACACCAAAAAGTTTGGTTTCCTAAACCTGTTCAACTGCCCCATCATTTAAATAAAGAGTAAATTTTGGCTCATTCAATTGTGATTTTTTTTTTTTTTTTTGATTTGATTTTGTATACTTTATTGATCCTCAGAGGGGAAATTGAGGGCATCCACCTGGATGGATGAAGCAGCCACGGTACGGCGCTATCCCTTAACCATTCACACATACATTCACACCTAGGGCCACTTTAGAGTCTCCAATTAACCTAACCTGCATGTTTTTGGCATGTGGGAGGAAACCGGAGAAATCCCGGAGTAAACCCACGCAGATACGGGGAGAACATGCAAACTCCACACAGATCACTGCTGGTCAGGGGCTGGGATCGAACCAGGGATCCCATGGCCAAGGGTGAGTTGCTGTGCTGCCACAGTGCTAACCACTGTGCCACCACACCGCCCGAATTTGTTGTACCAAGTACAATACTTTTGCATTTCGAGACAGGAACAACCACTTTATTATTTACTACCTGCTCCACTACCAACTCCAGTTTTTTGCCAAAACACTAGTAAGTTCATTAACTGTGGATTTTGCCAAATATACTGTTGAGTAATTTTGCAGTTTTTTTATGTTAAATGTAATGTATTGTTTAAAAACAGAGTATAACAAAGGCAGCTTCCATGTAGAACTCCACAATTACTAAATTTTAACTGAGAGAAATTTCTATTAAAGAACACTTTCTATTTGTGAAATAACTCTCCAACCAAAGTATTGCAGTTGAACTGAAACCATAACATTTCAACTTTTGTAGTAATATACTGATCAGTTGTGTCAAAAGCTGCACTGATAGTACAGCTACTACCAAGTTATGATTGTCAGTTTCTCTGAACCAAACGTCTGTTATTTGTGTCAAGGCTTTGGCAGTTGAATAAACTACTCTGTTGCATGTTGGAAATCTGTGATTAAATCATTAACTGAAAAATAAAAGATAAGATGAGATAAGATAAGCATTTATTAGTCCCACAGTGGGGAAATTCCAGGATTGCAACAGCACAGGGATAGCAACACTCAGAGCAATAATTTAGAAGATAAGAAAATAAGAGCAGTGAATATACATATGTACACATAAATATATAAATATATATACACAGTGCGGAGCATTGTAGCTAGATGGAATAAACAGCATAACCGCCTATTTAGTTTCCCTACATGGCATGAATATGTACCCATACATATTGTCACCCTCTGTAGCGACTGATATTGTCCTAGTTGTATACTGGAGGGGACCATTTGTGTAAGTCTTTTGCGTCTTTTGCATTCAATACTATTAGGTCGTCACGTTTTTTTGCTATCTCTGCGAGCAGCCCTGCTTAGGTTATACAGTCTGACAGCCGTAGGTAGGAAGGACCTGCGAAACCTCTCGGCCGCGCACCTAGGATGATGTAGTCTACTGCTAAATGAGCTCCTCAGTGTGTTCACTATGTCCTGCATAGGGTGGGACTCGAACTCCAACAGAGATGACAGTTTAACCACCATCCTTCTCTCTCCTATCTCCTCCACTGGGTCAAGACGTTTCCCCAGGACAGAGCTAGCTTTCTTGATTAGTTTGTTCAGTCTCTTCCTATTGGCTGCTGTAATGCCGTTGCCCCAGCAGACCACTCCAAAAGTGATGGCTGATGCCACCACTGTGTCGTAGAATGTCTTCAAGAGCACCCCTTGTACACCAAAAGACCTGAGCCTCCTCAGTAGGAACAGCCTGCGCTGTCCCTTCTTGTAGAGTGCGTCGGTATTGTGTGACCAGTCTAGTTTATTGTTCAGATGAACACCCAGGTACTTGTAGGATGTCACCATCTCAATGTCTGTTCCCTGGATGTTTACTGGTGCTGTGAGGGGTTGTCCTTGCCTGCGGCAGTCCACCACCAGCTCCTTAGTTTTCCTTGTGTTGATCTGGAGGCAGTTCCGATGGCATCAGTCCACGAAGTCCTGGATAAGTCCTCTGTACTCAGCTTCATCTCTCTTGGAGATGAGGCCGACAATCGCAGAGTCTTCAGAGAACTTCTGTAGATGGCAGTGTGTTGTGTTGTGTGAGAAGTCCGCAGTATAAAGGGTGAACAGGAAGGGAGCCAAAACCGTTCCCTGGGGCCCCCCGTGCTACCGATGATCGTGTCGGACACAATCCCGGGTTCTCACAAACTGTGGCCGGTTAGTGAGGTAGTCCAGGATCCATGATGACAGGTGCTGGTCCACCCCTGCGCACAGCAGCTTGTCCTTCAGGATCATCGGTTGGATGGTGTAGAAAGCACTGGAGAAGTCAAAGAACATGATCCTCACTGCGTTCCCGGGCTTCTCCAGGTGGGACAGGGAACGGTGAAGGAGGAAGATCACTGCATCCTCCACCCCAATGCCATGCTGGTAGGCGAACTGGAGTGGATCCATCACTGGTCCCACCAGGGGGCGGAGGTGAGCAAGGAGCGGTCTCTCCAGGGTCTTCATCATGTGAGACGTCAGGGCCACTGGCCTGTAGCTGTTCGGGTCTCTTGGGTGGGAAGTCTTTGGTACAGGTACCACACAAGATGTTTTCCACAACTGCGGTACCCTCCCCAGCTTCAGGCTCAGGTTGAAGATGTGCTCTACAATCCCACACAGCTGGTCTGCGCAGGACTTAAGGAGCTTCGCGCCGATGCCGTCCGGTCCCGAGGCCTTCCTCGCCTTGATCTTCCTCAGCTCCGTCCTCACCTGGGTATTAGTGAGGGTCAGGTTGGGGGGCTGTGTGCTGGGAGTGTGGGGGGTGTTGGTGGAGTGGGCTGTGGACGGCAGGTCTCGATGACTTTAGAGGCAGCAGTGGTTGTTGTGCAGTCGGGGGGGAGGGCGGTTGGTCAAACCTATTAAAAAACAGGTTCAGATTGTTCGCCCACTCCCTGCCCCCCGTGGCCTGGGAGGAGGTATTCTGGATCCCAGAGAGGGTTTTGAGGTTTCTCCAGACGCCGCCGATGTCACTCTGTTGCAGCTTGTCCTCCATCTTCTTCCTGAAGCTGTCCTTGCCTTCTCTGATCTTCCTCCTCAGCTCCCTCTGTACGGACTTCAGCATCTCCCTGTTTCCCGACCTGAAGATCGTCTTCTTCTCTCTCAGAAGGGTTTTACTCTCAGGGTTGATCCAGGGTTTGTTGTTCAAGCAACACCGTATGGTCTTGGTGGGTACTGTGTTGTCCACACAGAAGCCGATGTAGTCTGTGATGGTGTGAGTGAAGCCATCGATGTCCTCACCATGTGGATCGCAGAGCTACTCCCAGGCAGTTGTTTCAAAACAGTCCTTTAGAGCATCCATTGCCTCCTCAGACCATAACTTCACCGTGCAAACTATATTTAAACAAATGCTTTCCTCGCCACGATCGTTCTCAAAGCAGCTAACAGACTAATAGGTCTACAATTACGGCTGCAAAATGGTACAAATGGATTATTTAAGGAAATTACTGTTTCAATTTTACAAACATGTGGATAGACACATTTTTCAAAGCTTAGGTTGAACACATGCCAAATTGGAAGAGCAATTAAGTTTGTGAGTCATTTTAGTACTATAGAATCCATATCATCCCCCCGATTTATCTTTACATTCAAGAAGCAGCTTTTCTACATACCTCACAATTACTTTAGTGAATTCATATTTACAGTTTTTACCTGCCATAATTTGATCTGTAATCAGGGTATATGACTGTGTGTCTTTTATATGACCCATTCCATCCCTAAATTGTTTACTTTGTCATCAAAATAGTTACAGAGGTGATTAGCAATAATCAGTGGCTTAGTTATGTAATTTGTTTTACGTATGTAATTTAAGATCACAAGTCTGTGAGCTAATGGTACTCTTCACCTTAGTTCCCTGATGCTATGCTTCCTTTGCCAATTGTCTACCTCTTTCTCCATCAGTCTATAGCAGATTAAGCTCAAGACTTACACCTACAGTTGGAGAATCATCAACTGTATCAAGGTTGCTTGCAGAGTCTGAAACCTGCACATTGGTCTGTTTGTCTTGTACCTGTCGACCATGAACATCAAGTCTTGAGAAGAATTCTGTAGCTGTAGGATCAGCTTAAAAGTCCTATTCTGTTTAAATTTTGACGCTAGCCCTAAAATCATTGTTAAAAAGATCTTACAGACATTTTAATGAAGACCAGTTTATAGGGGCTGTTACATTATTGATACAGATGATGTGGCTGAACCTTTTAATAAGCTATGTGGAGAATAACTGGAAAAACATGCACCAGTGAAAAAGAGAACTATAAGAAGTTAATGTGGAATTTAAAGATTATATGGTAAAATGTGATCAAGCAAAGGAAATGGCAATTAATTCTAATTTGGGGTTAAGACTTGGAGTAAGACTGTCAAGTTTACTGCAAGACAAGAAATTATGAAACAAAGCTAAACAAAAGGAAGAAGAAAATGTATTATGAAAATATGATTAATAATATAAAGCATGACAGTAAAAAAATGTGGAATGTTCTAAATAGCACGACAGGTAGAGAATCCAAATCTACTCTACCATTTTTTGACTCAATGAGACATCATATTCATTATGAATTGACTACTGACAATCCCCCTCTTTTTTTCTTTTCTTTTAACTTTTTCAGTTTCCTTCACCTTCACCTGTATGTTAGCAGTACAATGCATGGATGGATTTTGTATTCAACCCCTTGGTGTTTGTCCTGTTTTTTGAGTTGCAAGCTGTAATTTAAATGGATATTGCTGTCCAAATTAGTCAAGTGAAATGGGGGGAAAATTCTATAAAATAAAAAACTTAGAAGTGGTACGTGCATATGTATTCACCCCCTTTGCTATGAAGCCCCTAAATAAGATCCAGTGGTACCATTTACCTTCAGAAGTCACATAATTACTTAAAAAGTGGTGTGTGCGGACTTCCGGTCTGGACACCATGGTGGTAGCAGCTTTAACCCCTTGCACTCCGGTCAATTTCCCTAAAAACGCCAAAAAATAATGTGCCCAAAGTAAATCGAAAGCTGTTCTTCAACCCTTTGCAGCATCTTCATGGGGTTGGTCTCATTTAAAAGAAAACACTTTGAATTTTTTGGTAAAAAAAACATGATCTCTCTAAGTGCTCTGGCCACTGAGTTACAGTCATCTAAACATAGTGAACTTGAAGAAAATAAATTTGGCCTGGGTGTTTTTTTGGATACAAATGCTTGCAAATAACACACAGCTTCAGATCCGGGCTGGAAAATGCAACAGAAATGTAGAACCAAGTGTTATCCAGCTGAGGTCCAAATTTTGTAACAATACCACAAAAAATGAATATATTACACAGCTTTTTCCTCAGGTAGTTCCCAGGCGTTTTGGAACTGTGCCAAATTGTGCCAAATGGCACAGTTTGGAAAAACATCTGTAACTTTTGAATGATTCAATGTAGAAGCTTCATTTAGGGCTCTAATGAAAGGTCACATTCAGGGCTGTCTGTGTGTGTGTGGGGGGGGGGTTGTCCACCCCACCCCCCCGCTACAGAGGACGGAGATCTGCCCTCGCTACATGACGGATTACACTCGGATGTGGCATGTTTCCACAGCAACGCTGTCACCGCGGCTCCCCCCACCCCCCCGCTACAGAATCGTAGTGGCGGGGGGGGCGTTCACTGTCCGGAGGCGGCGAAGAACTGTGTAACGCGGCGCACGCACTTCAGACATCGTGCGCCGCACAGTTGTAATTTACCGATCGGTCAAAAGTCATTTTGGATTACAATTTTCAGGGATAAATAATTATTTAGCTTATAACAGCTTACCTCTTCACAGCAGCAGAGTCCTGGCGAACTTCTCTTCCTCACTGTCAGACGAACGCTGGTCTGCTCGTGGTTCTGGTCTTGCGACCCGATCAAAACATAATTCCATTATTGTGGTTTTGTGCTTCCATGATTGCGGTTTTTGGCGAACGATTTTTCAAAACAAATAACAGTAGTAATTAAAAAAAGACTGGCGAAGGCGTGTGTGTCACTCAGCCTTCGTCTTCAGCCTCCGTCGGTCTATGACCATGGAAGAAATCATAACGTCTACTCTGCTGGAACCAAAACAAATAAGCACCGCCTGTGGCCGAACATGCCGGTGCACGAATGGCACTCCCTGTCACACAGGTTGCATTTGTGGATGGTCTCCGTGCTGCTGGGTCTGTGGGTTCTTCCTGCGGGTCCTTTTTTTCTCTGCAGCAGCAGTCTCTCTTCACCCAGCCTTAAAAGAAAAACAGCTCGCGAACTTCTCTGCTTCAACTGGCTCACTGCATTCATAGCGTTGGGAGGGCGGGTCCTTCTGGCTAGGTTTTCATTCATTGGTTCTTCAAGGTTTCAGAAACCCAATTCAAGGCTCTTATTAGTCGAATGACAGGTCAATCAGATGAACTAATCTGTTCGCGGCTGTGTCTGCAGCTTTTATTTTCAGTGCGCGCTTGGACGTCACACCACACCACCTAAATCACCACCATCAGGATCATGCGTCCGAGTCATACGTCCTGCATCGTGCGCTCTTGTGCGCCCTCGTGCGCCCTAGGACGCAGAGACTTGCCCGTCCGCGGTACAACGGAGCGCAAGAGGTTAACGCTGAAGCTCCCAGATCCCATCTGTGAAAATACCATGAAAATCAGATTTAACGGACTTATGGAAGAGTGAAAATCAAAAGACAAAGTCATTATGCCTAAAGGAAAACAGAAGAGATCGACAATTACCAGGCCAAGACACGCATCGGCCGGAGAATCTGACCTCGAAGACAACAACCACTCGGAAATAGAGGAGCAAAATGAGGCTAGTAACACGGCTAGCTTAAAAATGATACTTCAAGAATTAAGAGAATTTCGTGAACTTAAAGACGAAATAAAAAGGACAAACAACAGAGTGGACCAGGCTGAGGCCCGAATCATGGAAGCAGAGGAAAGAATAAAAGGGCTGGAAGAAACCATGCTGGAATTACTCAAACGACAGACAAGACTGGAGGCTAAGCTAACCGACCTGGAAGGAAGACTAAGAAGGGACAACGTAAGAATTCATGGCCTGAAAGAAGGAGTCGAGGATGGTTTCACCACAATGGCTGCATGCGTGGAAACCATACTGAGAGAGAAGTTGGAAATTCCCCAATCCACCGATTTGAAAATAGAAAGGGTGCACCGTTCATTAGCCCCAAGGCCATCGGCGGAAGCTCCCCCGCGATCGGTGGTGGTGAAGTTTTCCAACTTCAGAACAAAAGAAGAGGTTTTGAGACTGGCTTGGCAGAAAAAATGATTTATGCACCAAGAAAGAAAAGTTTTTGTGGAGCATGACTACGCCCCGGAGGTCCTTAAAAAGCGTCCAGAATACAATGACGCTAAAAAGGTACTAAAACAGACAATTTTGTGTTTTCCATGAAAATTCACACTTTTATTTACCACCATGAGTTGTAAAATGAATAGAAAATATAGTCAAGACATTGACAAGGTTAGATATAATGATTTGTATTTGAAATAATAATTTTTTCCTTTAAACTTTGCTTTCGTTAAAGAATCCTCCATTTGCATCAGTTACAGCATTGCAGACCTAACATGATTGCACAAGGGTTTTCTAATCATCCATTAGCCTTCTGACGCAATGAGCAAACACATTGTACCATTACAACACTGGAGTGATAGTTGCTGGAAATGGCCCTCTATACACCTATGTAGATATTGCACCAAAAACCAGACGTTTGCAGCTAGAATAGTCATTTACCACATTAACAATGTATAGAGTGTATTTCTGATTAGTTTAAAGTTATCTTCATTGAAAAAAAGTGCTTTTCTTTCAAAAATAAGGACATTTCTAAGTGACCCCAAACTTTTGAACGATAGTGTAAGTCAGGGAGGAGGAGGGGGGTAGCGACATTGATCTCACCCAAAATTATATTTGAAAAAAATTCAGAACACAAAGATGAAGAAGGGAGATTTAGCATGGTACTTGGTCGGCTAGAGGGAGACGATATCACCCTGCTGAATGTATATGCACCTCCAGGGGCTAACTGGAAATTTTTATAAAAATGGGGAAAAAAATGGAAATTTTATAAAAATGTATTTGACCTAATGATAACTAAAGCCCAAGGTTTAGTGATATGTGGTGGAGACTTCAGTCTAAGACTGAATCCATACTGGGATGCATCAGGTAATTCTCCACATCAAAATAACACTCAAAGTAGAAAAACTAGGATGCTACTAAATGAATTGGGAATCTGTGACGTGTGGAGGGAATTCAATCCCAGTGTAAAAGATTATACATTTTACTCAGCACCACATTCATCATACTCAAGGATTGACTATTTTTTTATGTTTAATAGAGACATTGGAAGAGTAAAAACATGTAAAATAGGACTGATGGATCTCTCTGGAGGTTAAATTCAAATGTGCTGAAAGGACCACTGAAAGATGAATTGGAATCAGATATTCTCAGATATTTGGAAGAAAATGATAATGGAGAAGTATCCCCTTTAATACTGTGGGACGCATGCAAAGCTGTAATAAGGGGAAAGATTATCGCAAAACTGGCACTCCAAAAGAAATTGAAACCAGAAAAACTAATCACATTAGAGTCAGAACTTAAGAAACTCGAAAAAGAGCACAAAGACAACACTCATTCTAATGACTCACTCAAAATTAAGGAAATAAAAAAACAAATAATGAGATCTGCACAATAGAAATCCAGAAGAAACTTACATTTCTGAAACAAAAATATTATGAAACAGGTAGCAAATCGGCAAAATTACTACCCAATAAATTGAGGAAACAACAAACAGAGACAGCAATCTACAAAATCAGAGACCCAGTATCAAAGGAAATAAAATTTAGAATTCAGGATATCCTTAAAAGTTTCGAGAATTACTACAAGAACTTGTACTCCCTCAAAAAACACAAAGACACATCCTAACCCTTCCTAAATACATTAAATCTTCCCCAACTTACTGAGTCACAAAATAAAAAACTACTGGGAGAAATACAACCTAAAGAATTAGAAAAAGCAATTATGAAACTTAAAGCTAACAAATCCCCAGGAGCAGATGGTTATACAGCAGAGTGGTACAAAACTTTTACCCTGATCCTACCAAGTGGGGTCTGATCGGACCCCACACATATGTTCTTATGCACAACACGGACATATTATCGATCACAGCTATCATGCTTTCTGACTTTGTTTGTCATCATCTGTGAATCGCAAAAAATAAATCTGATTTAAAATACAGTTTTCTTCTGTACTGTCAGTTCAGATTTTTCATTGGGGTCCAATCGGACCCCAGGGAAAAATATGATGTTAATGATATTAAATGTATGAATTTTGTGTTATATTTCAGTGAATGATGGCTCAACGAGGTAGACTTTGGTCAGAGAAAGAAGGAAGACCTATCTTTAGTGCCACCATGTCGCGAACTAGGTTCCACCATTTTTTCAACCAGTGTGCCCTGGTGCGTTCAGGTTTTGGTGGGAAATTATCTAATTTCACTTCTTAATTGGTACAAGAAATACAAATACTTTGCCATTGTTGTGCATGTGTTCTGTAGGCCCTACATACAAAAACCTGAACGCACCAGGGCACACTGGTTGAAAAACACATTACAACCGGGCTACTAGTGCTGAAAGGCAGGCAACCGACAAAATAACCCCATTCCGGGATTTTTGGATCATGTTTCAAGCACAACTCTTTGTTTTAACCAAATAAAACATTTTAAGTGAAAAAAATACTTTGGTATTGCTTAATAATCCAATTAACAGTTAAATTTTGTGTGGGGTCCAAATGGACCCCAGTTGGTACTATTTGTATGTAAAATATGTTGGTAGGATGAGGGTTAAACAGCAACTATCTCCTCTCCTCCTGAAAACATTTAACTATGTCCTTCACACAGGGGAAATCCCCACCTCCTGGAGAGAAGGTGTCATTGCAGTCATACCTAAACCTGAAAAGGATAAACTAGACTGCTCCAACTACAGACCAATCAGTGTGTTAAATCAGAACTATAAACTTTTTACCTCTATTCTTGCCAAAGGGTTAGAAAATATACTGACAGACTTAATTCATTTAGATCAAACAGGTTTTATAAGACAAAGACGGACACAAGATAACATTAGACGCACTTTACACATAATTCACAATATAAAAAAATATAACTTAAATGCAGCCATACTGGGATTAGATGCTGAAAAAGCATTTGAGTCGGTTGACTGGTCTTTCCTATATAGAATCTTATCCAGTTTCAATTTCCATAACAACTTCATTAGAACTATCCAGGCATTATATAAAAAAAACCAACAGCTAAAATAAGGATTAATGGTAAATTGTCATCATCTTTTGAACTGGAAAGAGGATGTCTTCAGGGCTGCCCCTTGTCTCCACTGCTCTTTGCAATCTTCATAGAACCTCTGAGCCAATGGATAAGACAGAATCAAAAAATTCAAGGTATTACACTTGGTCAGAAGGAACATAAAATAGCACTCTTTGCTGATGACATTTTAATATACCTGGGGCAGCCAGACACCTCTTTTCCAGAACTAATCTCAGTTTTTTCAGAGTATGGAGAGTTATTGGGGTACGAATTAAACATGCATAAAACCCAAATTTTAACATTCAACTATAACCCAACACTAAACTATGATCCACTGATGGCAAAAATAAAATCTGATCTAGCAAGATGGAATATAATACCATTCTTGGGTACTGCACAAAGAATTGAAGCAGTCAAAATGAATATACTTCCACGTCTTCTATACCTTTTCCAAACAATACCGGTAGAACCTCCCAAAAAAACATGGCAAGAACCGGACAGAAGGATCTTAAGATTCATATGGCAGGGCAAGAGACCAAGAATCAGATATAGAACCCTACAGCTAAACAAAGACAAAGGTGGGCTCGCGCTGCCAAATATCAGGGACTATTTTAAAGCCGCGCAAATTAAAACTTTGGTAGAGATATGTAACCCAGTATACACTGCACAATGGAAGGAGATAGAATGCCAAATAACAAGTGACATTCCCCTGCAAGCGATAATAGGGAATAATGCCTTACCTAAACTTTTGAATAACACTAACCCGTGGATGGAGACCCCACTAAAAATTTGGTTTAAAGGGCCTATATCATGCTATTTTAAGCCTTTCAGAGTAAACTATATGCATGTATGTGGTAGTATATTACCTTTGGTACACCGGAGAATGAATTTCTTATGAAATATGAGTTATTTTCGTGAGCTACTTTTCCAACCCAGAAGTAAGATGCCTCGATCTCTGAGGCTCCACCTCTCCTTCTTGTGGCTGCTGCCCATTTCATGATGATAATAAACTCCAACCATTTCTGACAAGTAGGCTCTTCTTTAGGAAGGCTGAACAAACTCCTAAATCTCTCACAGCCAAAGACACAGTTACGCCACTTAGAAGACATTGTCTTACGTAAAAAAGCAAACAGTTGTTGTCACTGAGCAGATTAGGTGCGAGAGGAACTACTTCTTCACAGCGTCAATGCTAAAGTGAAAGAGTTTTGCTAATCACCGCTCCGTTAGCTGCACGGAGAAAGGGGGTGTGTGCGTTAGCCTGGGTGCGGTGCTGGCAGCACAGGCACTTCCTGGAGTGGGCGTCTCACCCACGTTCATACGTATGAACGTGGGGACCCAATCATTATCAGGGGCAGGGCGGAGCAGCAGCTCAGATAGCAGGGTTGAGGAGGAATACTCAGAGATGCGTGAATGGAGCAAAATACCACTTTGGGGGTGTTTTTGGTGAGGAATTAACATTATAACATGCTTTAAAAGCTCAAAAAAGTCGATTTTGCATGATATAGGCCCTTTAAGATAGTCAGAGAGAATCAAACTAAAGAACCCTATCGATTATTGCAATGGATTTCCTATGATCAGGATTTTACTCCTAATAAAACAGACATTAGATTTAAAAGGTGGAAAGAGAACGGACTGATAAAATATTACGATTTTTTTAAAGGGCAAACTTTAATAAGTTTTGAAGATTTGAAAAAACAAGGTCTAGTAAATCAAGACCTTTACAGGTTCTTTCAGCTTAATTCAATTCAATTCAATTCAGCTTTATTTATAATGCGCCACATCACAACAAAAGCCGTCTCGTGGCGCCACAGTGCAGATAAAAAATAAATAAATCACACAGTCACAGAAAAACCCAGCAATCAGACGATCCCCTATGAGCAAGCACTAGGCGACAGTGGAGAGGAAAAACTCCCATTTGGAAGGAAGAAACCTCTAGCAGAACCAGGCTCAGGGAGGGGTAGTCGTCTGCTGCGACTGGCTGGGGATGAGGGGATAGGGAGGATGGAAGGACAGACATAAAGAACATAGCAGTAAGATTCCAAGTACAATATTGGAGGTCAACCAGCAGTATTGATCAGATAACAATAGAACAAGAGTGGGGTTAAAAGACACAAATATCCTCCTTAAACAAAAGCTATATTAAAAAGGAAGGATTTTGCCCTGTTCTTAAAGACAGAGACCGAGTCTGACTCCCAGACCCAGAGCGGTAACTGGTTCCAGAGAGAAGGGGCTTGGTAGCAGAAGGCTCTGCCTCCAACCGTACTTTTGGAGATTCTGGGCACCACAAGTAAGCCAGCATTTTGGGAGCATAATGCTCTGTTAGGATGGTAAGGTAATATCAGATCTTTTATATATTGGGGGCCAGATTGTTAAGAGCTCTGAAAGTAAGAAGAAGGATTTTAAACTTGATTCTGAATTCAATGGGTAGCCAATGGAGGGAGGACAGAACCGGGGAAATATGATCTCTTTTTCTAGAACCAGTTAAAACTCTAGCAGCAGCATTTTGAATCAATTGAAGACTTTTTAAAGATACTCTAGGACAACCAGATAATAGCGAATTACAATAATCTAATCGCGAACTGACAAAGGCGTGAATCAGTTTCTCAGCATCACCCAGAGACAAGATGCTCCTGATCTTAGCAATATTGCGCAGATGATATAAGGCGGTCCTAGAAACAGTTTTAATATGTGAATTAAAAGACAAATCCTGGTCAAAAATCACTCCAAGGTTCCTCACACAACTGTTCAGAGTGAAAGTGGCAGCATCTAAATTAAGGGCATAATCTGAAAAGGAATTTCTAAGATGTTTTGGGCCAACAACAATGACTTCAGTCTTATCAGAGTTCAATAGTAAAAAATTACAAGTCATCCAAGCTTTGATGTCCTTAAGACAGGCATCTAGCTTGGCCAACTGATCACAATCATCGGGCTTCATTGACAGGTATAGTTGTGTGTCATCAGCGTAACAATGAAAATGTATACAGTGCTTTCTGATGATATTGCCCAGTGGGAGCATATATAGACTAAAAAGAGTAGGGCCCAACACAGATCCCTGTGGAACTCCGTGAGTGAGCTTAGAGCTGGAATAAAATCCATCATTGACATGGACAAACTGAAATATATCAGACAAATAAGATCTAAACCACTGCAACGGAGTTCCACTGAGTCCAGCAAAGTGTTCCAATCTATCAAGTAGAATGGCATGATCGATAGTGTCAAAGGCTGCACTGAGATCTAAAAGAACAAGAACAGAGACAAGTCCATTATCAGCTGCAGTCAGGAGGTCATTAGAGACCTTCACTAAGGCAGTTTCAGTGCTGTGATGAGCTCTGAACCCAGATTGAAACACCTCAAACAAACAGACTCCCTGCAAATGGTCAGATAATTGCACAGCAACAACTCTTTCCAGGATTTGATTGAAATGAAAGGCAAATTGGAGATTAGTCGATAATTGGCCAAAACTCCAGGATCGAGCGTCGGTTTTTTAAGTAAAGGTTTAATTACAGCAGTTTTAAAAGCCAGTGGAACATAACCCAGAGTTAAAGAAGAATTAATGATAAGAAGAATACGGCTACTAATAATTGGGAAAATAATTTTAAATAACCTGGAAGGAATAGGGTCCAGAAGGCAAGATGAAGGTTTAGAAGAGGAAACTACAACTATCCAACTCCAAGAGGTCGATTGGAGTAAATCTATCCAAGCAGATATCAATTGAGGGAGCTGCAGTAGTTAATGTACTAGAGTTTATGGTAGGAAGAATCTGACTAATTTCATCTCTAATAGATAAAATTTTAAGATTGAAATAGTTCAGAAAGTCCTGACTAGAAAGCTCAGGGGGGATGCGAGGATTGACCGAGTCATGACTCTTTGTAAGCCTGGCTACAGTGTTGAAGAGAAACCTGGGGTTATTCTTGTTTGCTTCTATTAATGCAGAATAAAAGCTTGATCTAGCTTTTCTAAGAGATTTTTTGTAAATTAAGAGATGATTTCTCCACTCCAAGTAGAATTCATCTGAATTAGTTGAACGCCATTTTCTTTCCAATTGGCGAGCCTTCTGTTTCAAGCCACGAGTTTCTGAGTCAAACCAAGGAGTAAGAAATCTCTGGTTAGACTTTTTCTTTTTTAAAGGGGCTACCAAATCTAGAGTCCGATGCAGAGAGGCAATAACACCATCAACCATGCTATCAATCACGAATGGAGCAGACTCTCCATCACTTATTTCAGGTGTTTCTGTTGTGTTGACCCATGGCATAGAGGAGACAATCTGCAAAAATTTAGCAACAACGTCATCAGAAAGACATCTGCTGTAGTAGTATTTTTCTTTAGGAAATAAGTGATCAGAGATAATGAAATCAAAAATTAACAGACAATGGTCAGACAGTACAGGATTATGAGGAGACAACCTGATTTTCGATATCTATACCATATGTCAAAACAAGGTCCAATGTATGGTGGAAATAATGGGTAGAATTTTTTACTTTTTGGGAAAACCCCATTGAGTCTAAAATTGAATTGAAAGCCTAATTAAGACAGTCACTCTCAACATCAACATGTATATTAAAGTCCCCTACAATAATTATTCTATTGGCTTTCAGCACCAAATCAGCTAAAAATTTGGCAAATTCCGACAGAAACTCTGAATAGGCCGTGGGAGGACGATAAACTATGGCAAAGAGAACTGGGATCAAGCCAAGATTGCCAACAGGCCCCACACTGAGGACCAAACCTTCAAAGGAATTAAAACATAATTTCTGCTTAACATTAACCAGCAATTTAGGATGGAAAATTCCCGCCACTCCACCACCACAACCAGAACCTCTGGGGTTATGACAGTTTAAATACCCAGAGGGAGTTGATTCATTCAGACCAACATAATCATCAAGCCTGAGCCAGGTCTCTGTGAGGGATAGTAGATTGATCTGGTGATCGATTAATAGATCATGGACGAGAAGGAACTTAGAGGATAGAGACCTAATGTTTAATAAGCCATATTTAATTTTTAAACTTTGGGGGGGAAGAGAGGCCAAATTATTAATTTTATTAAGTACAGTAGTCTTTTTAAGTCTTTTTAAAGTCTGTACTGTCTTTGTACTTCTTTAAGCAGTTATGTCTTAGTGTTTCTTGTAACTTTTTGATTGTTTCAACTGTCTTGTTTTTTTACTTTACTTGTTTATTTTTCTCTTGATGGACCTTGAGTCTGGAATAAAGTCTTTGATTGATTGATTGATTGATTGATTGATTTAGAGACTTAAGGCTGGATTAGAATTTTCCCAACATTTTGTTTAATCAATCTGGGAAGTTTATGCATTGTATTTTTTTTTACTTTTTTATTAACTTTAAAGGGAGCAGAAAAAGGTTCTCTAAGGGAGGAGAGAGGGGCAAAGTTGAAAGGTGGTGGATGAGGAGGAGCTGCAGAAGTGCGAGTGTTTTTCAGGTTGTGTTGTAATAGTCCTGGGTTACAATATTTAGGGCAACGGGAGACAGACTCAATCTCTGAAGGATTATAAATGAAAGGCTGATCCAAACAGTAAAGACCACCCGAGTTAACGGGATCGATACAATATGTGGGAACAGGACCAAAAGAGGGCAGATTGGCAAACCCAGAAACTTCAGAGTGAGTAAACACACCAAATTTCAGTCACTGTACCAAAAAAGACCGAATAAAATAGAGAAGATTGTCTGTTAAAACACGTGCACCAAGTCTATTTGGGTGGATGCCATCAGGCCTCATGAGTGATGGGCGGTTCCAAAATAAGGTAAAATTGTCAACAAAACCAATGTTAAAAGTAGGACAAGTAAAACACAGCCAAGAATTAAGGCTGAGAGTTCTGCTAAAACGATTGCAGCCTCGTCTGAAAGGTGCCAAAGGCCCAGAGATGAGCGCACGTCTGCCACAGTTCATGAGAGTGGACAAAAGGCTCCTGAAGTCACTTTTTAAAATCTCAGATGCTTCATCTGGGATGTTATTGCATCCCACATGCACAACGGCAGTTTGTATGTGAGGGAATTCATTCAGCAGGTCAGGGATAAGAGCCTCAATATCAGAGACTCTAGCCCCGGGAAAAAATCGAGTAACACAGTACCTGCTTCTGACGTTCCTCATGATCGAGTCACCAATTACCAGCGTCGTCTGGGGGGTGGGGGGGTGTTGTTGGTGGATTCTGATGTGGAGAGAAATTCTGAAGAGGATGATGTTGTTGTTGCAAAGGCGGGGAGATACGCTCTTTTCTTCTGTCTGGAGCAGGTGTGTAATTTGACACACCCTGGGTGGTCTTAATCCGGGGTTTGCGGACATGAGCCGCCGCTGAAGGAGGGGAGGGAAGATGAGGGGCGTCCACGGGTGGATGGCCAGCGTCCAGGTAGGAAAAGTCCTCCAGGGAAAGGATATCAAATCTGTTTTCCAAGGACACCGGAAGAGAAGAGGCGCGGCCCGTTCCGGTCGATCGACGATGGCCATTAGCTGGTTGAACCAAGGTCCAGGGCGCAGATGGAGGATGAGAGGGACCAAGCGAAGCTTTTGGTTTAGCCCCGAGACGATACCAGTGATTGTTGCTGAGGTCATGGACGTCTGCGGAGGCTGGAGCAGGTGCTGGAGCAGGTGTGAAGGTAGGTGGAGACGCGCTGAGCTCACCCAGATAAGTAGCAGTTTCCGCCAGCTGCGAGGCGGTGGCCGGGGCCGATGATCGCCCGAGAATGATGGTGTCGATAAGGTCTTAGACACCACATAAACAAAATACTTAAAAAGGAGGATTTGGAAAGGGCCCAGTCAGGTATTCTGAAGGTTTTCTTAATGGCACATAAAGGGATCCCAGGGATTTTTTTTTTTTTTGTTTGTTTTTTTGTTACTTATTTGTACCCGTAGGTAGACTTGGTTTGCAGTCTGGTGACAAGCCACCGGCTGCTGGTCGCTGCGTGCGCGAGCGCCCTAAACCTACATGTTTTTGGTGTGCGGGAGGAAACCGGAGAAATCCCGGAGTAAACCCGCGCAACATGGGGAGAACATGCAAACTCCACACAGCTCACTGTTGGTCGGGGGCTGGGATCGAACCCACGATCTCATGATCCCCGCGATCCCCCGGCCGAGGGTAAAACTGTGCTGCCACAGTGCTAAACCACTGCGCCACCGTGCAGCCCAGATCAGATACATTTCTAAAATATACCATGGTCTTCAAGATTTAAAAGGAGACAACACATCATATATTAAAGAGAGATGGGAAAAAGAGGGGAATTTCACTTTACAACTGGAAATATGGGAAAAGCTAAATAAACAACAATGGAAAAGTACTTCATTCCTGCTGTGGAGAGAATTTGGATGGAAAAATTTGGTAGGATTTTTCAGAACACCTGCACAAAACAAATTTACTCGTAAAGGGTTGAATTGTTGGCGCTTGTGTGGTGAAAAGACTGCAAATCATTTTCATGTGTTTTGGCCATGCCCAGTTATCCACCAATATTGGACCAATGTATAGACAATATTGGGGAAAATATTCAAAGTAACAGTTCCCTTTTCTTTTGTAACTTTGTATTTGGGTTTACTACCGGAATCACTGGAAAGACGAGGAGAAAAATACTTATTCACTGTTTTAATATTGGCAAGTAAAAAAGCTCTAACAAAAAAATGGATGTCGAAAGACTGTCCTGCACCTGAAGATTGGATTAACGTGATTCAGGACATTTATTTGATGGAAAAGTTGACATTTGCATTGAGACAGGACATGGATGGGTTCTTGAACTTTTGGCAACCCTGGATATGTGTCTTCCATCAGATCTAATCTTGCACAAACACCATTTCAATAATGGCACCTCTCTTTGCTCCAAAGCTACTCAGATGCTCTTTTATTTTTCTGCTCTTTTGTTTGTTTGTTTGGTTTTTTTTCAATTTTCTTTTCTTTCCATTGTTGTCAAATGTCAATGTTGTCAACAATGCAATGCTGTAATGACATGTATACCCTTTACAAAAACTTAAATTTAAAAAAAAGGTGTGTGCAATCTTAGTACACGTGATCTCAGTTTATATACACCTGTTCTGAAAGGCCCCAGAGTCTACAACACCACTAATTAAAAGACACCACAAAGCAACACCATGAAGGCCAAGGAGCTCTCCAAACAGGGACAAAATTGTTGAGAAGTACAAATCAGGGTTGGGATATAAAAGTTTTATCAAGTTTTCTGGTTTATGTATTATTTCTTGTTTGCTTCACAATAAAAAATGTTTGGCATCTTCAAGGTTGTTGGTATATTGTGTAAATCAACTGATATAAGCCCCCAAAATATCAATTTTAATCCCAGGTGGCAAGGGAACAAAATAGGAAAAAGGCTGAAGAGGCGGTGAATACTTTTGCAAGCCACTGTATGTGTGAATAGTGGAAATCTTAAAGGATTTTCAAGAATTCATAATTTGTCTACCATGTGTGCCACATTAAGTTATCCTATAACGCTTTGCTGGCCTAATCCCCAAGTGTGGAGACCTTGGAGCATGGAGACTGTAACTGAGCCTTGGCATGTAATTCTTGACATTTCCTGTTAAAAGAATCATTGGTGCAACACAGTGATGGCATTTTTACATTTCACAGTTCACAGGATTTTTTCTTGTAAATGGGGCCAATATTTAAAAGCATGTTCACAGGGTGAAATAGGAAAACATTAATTTGTGTTTCAATGGTGAGACCTGGTGGTACAGGCATACAGTTTTGTAATGATTCAACCTTGTTTATGCTTGTGCCTTGCCTGGCATTTGTGTCAGTGTTTGGCTCTTCTATCTGTAGGTATTAGGGATGCAAGTTATGACTTAATTCATTAATTAATGGATGATTCACTTTATTAATTTAACGATTAATTGATGAGCGGCATTTTTCCTGAGAATCTGAATTTCCCTCAGTACAATACGGTCATAACATATAAAATACATACGGTTAACATATAAAAAGTTGCTGTTTTTTCATATACTGAAAAGTTGCTGTTTTTTCATATACTGAATAAAACATGAACGTCATATTCCTCAATGATTTATTGTACCATCTGCATTTTTTTTTACTACAGACAATGACATTTTTTGTAGTTTAACAAATTTTGTACTGTATAGTGTGTATTATGTGCTGGTACATCTCAGTAAATTACAAATGTCATGATTTTTTTTAATTTATTTTAAAAACTATTACCAATATCATAAAATTTATCTTTTTTAGTTATATAAAAAAAACCTTTCACGTTCTAATTTACTGAGATGCACTGGTAGACTGTTTTAACAGGAAAATAAATTGTAAGCTGCTTCATCTGTTGCATGTTAAACATTATCACAGTACCCCAGTAATCCAGACAAACCCAGTACGATCTGGGCTCACCTCTGTTGTCTGCTACCTCAGTGGGAACTTGAGTCCGGTCTGCTGGCAGCGGGGATAGGTTTTTGCACTCATGTAGTCTTTTTCCTCACTGCAGTCTGTTTGTCCGCCCTGTTGATTTGACAGGTGGACATTGGAACGTGCCATTGGAACTTGTTGTGATTCTCCAAACCTGGAAGGACAAATCTTTTTCACCCTGCACAGCACATGCACTCTGGGTGCTTAGCGTCTTCTTCTGCCTTTTCAGTTGAAATGCAGCAGTGGGTGACTGTGTGCGCCTCCGCCTGGACGGCGACACCACTACATTTCATAGAATAAGCTCCCATTGAAAAGGACTACTGAGTTACTGTATCAGTTAATTGAAAACTAATTTAATTTAGTCAACTAAATTCTTATCGACAGTTAATCGAAAGTCAATTAATCATTAACATCCCTAGGAGGTACTGTATGTGAGCACGTAATCTCTGATGTCAGTGGGAGCTGATAGAGGTTCCTTGTTGTAGTAGTGCGATCTAACATACATAGTCCTCTGTTGTTTCAGTGAAGATTCTCAATCACCTGAGTGAATAAATATACTGTATGAAAGCTCAGTCTAGTCAACTGAATTCAGTTCAGAAACTTGAATCCAGTTGACTTGACTGACCATAGTCCTCTATTCTAAATTCATGTTTAAAAATTTATTTTTTTTAATCCTGTGGTCTTTGATCATCTCAGTCACTCCTCTGTAGAACTCTCTGCACATGTATGTATGCAGCAGTATACAACCACCAAATCTACTGACTGCTGCGGTATTATTCACAACAAAGACACTAAGATGTGAGGAGTGTTTGATGTTTTGGTAATTGGACAGCTGAATATATTGAGGGTAAATGAGCCTTTCTTTTCTATTTTTTCCTCTTTTTCTGTAAAGATCTTTGGCTTTATTTATTTTATTTTTTTGCATCAAAGAGCCAAACGTCTCTTTTATTGCTTCTTTCTGATGTTTAGCCATTGGTAGCTCAAACATTTTAGCCCCTGTCTCTGCCTCTCCAGACTTCAGTAAGCTGGAAGCAGTGTGATTTAGCTCAGTAACTCCTAAAGGTTCCCCCTTTTGAGTCAATTTATCTGTTCACTTTCCCCAGATGATAATGATCTCCATTGTGTTATAAAGTTTGTCTCTCCTTGATTTGATCTCACGGTGACCTAGAGGATTTAAGATGTTGGAGTGAGTTATGACCATGAAGCATCTCGTAGATTCTCTGGAAATCAGCTTCCTATTGCTTCCTGACTGAACTGTATTCAACTAAAGTGTTTGTGACTGTTTTGGTGTCATATGGGTTGATCTGCTCCGGGACAAGCTGTCCCTGCTCAACGTGCCTGACTCCCTCTGCAGGTGGATCATCGACTTCCTGACGGACCGGAGGCAGCATGTGCGGCTGGGAAAGACTGTCTCAGACTATACTAGCATCAGCACCGGATCACCCCAGGGCTGTGTACTTTCCCCCCTACTCTTCTCCCTTTACACCAACTCCTGCACCTCCAGCCACCAGTCTGTCAAGTTGATCAAGTTTGCGGACGACACCACCCTCATCGGGCTCATCTCCAACGGCGACGAGTCCGCCTACAGGAGAGAGGTGGCCCAGCTGGCGTCCTGGTGCGACAATAACAACCTGCAGCTGAACGCTCTGAAGACAGTGGAGATGATTGTAGACTTCAGGAAAGTCACAACCCCTCTGCCCCCCCTCACCCTCTCAGGCTCTCCCATAACCACTGCTGATTCCTTCCGCTTCCTAGGCACTACCATCACCAGGGACCTCAAATGGGAGCTGACCATCAGCTCACTCATCAAAAAAGCCCAGCAGAGGATGTTCTTCCTGCGGCAGCTGAGGAAGCTCAAGCTACCCACCAAGATGTTAGTGCAGTTCTACACAGCCATCATCGAGTCCATCCTCACCACCTCCATAACCGTGTGGTACGCAGGAGCCACTGCCAGGGACAGACTAAGGCTGCAGCGCGTCGTGCGCACTGCTGAGAAGGTGATCGGCTGCAAGCTCCCATCTCTCCAGGATCTGTACATCTCCAGGACCCGGAGGCGTGCTGGCCGGATCATAGCCGATCCCTCACACCCTGGTCACGTACTGTTTGCCCCCCTCCCCTCTGGTAGAAGACTTCGGTCCATCCAGACTAAAACCTCCCGTCACATGAACAGCTTCTTCCCCTCTGCCATTAGACTGCTGAACACTAAGTGACTCTCGTGCACCATGTACAGCAGCTCAACCAGACTCATGTTAATCATCACTGTTTTCTTCCTGCATTACCGACTGCACTATATAGTTCTCCACAGTATCTGCTGCTGGCTAATATATATTTTAACTGTTGACCAGTATCACTTAATCTTATCCTACACTTTATTACATGTATAGTTTATTTCTCTTATCTTATCATGTTTAATGTTGCAGCACTGTACCGAGACAAATTCCTAGTTTGTGTACTACATGAACAATGGCAATAAACCTGATTCTGATTCTGATTCTGATTCTGATCACATTTGATTGCAAAACTGTTTAAATTATCCACCAGCTTTAATTATAAAGCTCCAAAAATTAATCTCAAAAGTCTGACACTTCCAATTTCTGATTAATTCATCAGCCTACCATCATTAAACCGAGTTAATATTTTATCTGTTTATTTATTTATTTTGCTCATTTTTTTGTGTGAGTCAGAACATTATAGAAATAGTAACTCAAAGTCCTTTCGCAGTTTTCTGTATGAAATGACACAAGTAAATATCAAGTTCATTTTGGAAATCAGGATTTTCTGTTTTTATTAAATCTGTTTGAGTGCATTAAACCTGGCATCTTATCAATGCTCATGACATTTGCATATTTCATATCCATGTGTCATTCTTGTAACGGAGCTTCATTATATCTTTGATTATTTGTCTGCGAAAAGCTGTGTGACTGACTGTGCTTCCTGTTTTCTGGACCTTCATTTATGGTCGTTGCAGTTTGCATACTAACACCTCAAACATGATTATGTTAGCTACATCAAGTTTAAAATAAGTATAAGACCGGCACAAAAGAATGCTGCTTTTTTATATTCTGTGTGCATTCTATCTAATGTATGAATCTTTAATTAAGTTCTTTTCAGCAATCTGTCCTTCATCATTACACATAATAATATATCATGTGTATAATATACAACTCCAATTCCAATGAAGTTGGAATGTTGTGCAAAATGTCAATAAAAACAAAATATAATGATTTTAAAATCCTTTTCAACCTATATTTAATTGCATACGCTACAAAGACAAGATATTTAATGTTCAAACTGATAAACTTTATTGTTGTTTTTTGTTTTTTTGTTTTTTTTTTACAAATGTTCACTCATTTTGAATTTGATACATGCAACATGTTCCTAAAAAGCAGGGACAGGGGCATGTTTACCACCGTGTTACATCACCTTTTCTTTTAACAACACCCAGTAAACATTTAGGAACTGAGGACACTAATTGTTGAAGCTGTGTAGATGGAATTCTTTCCCGTTCTTGCTTGATGTACAGCTTCAGTTGCTCAACAATCTGGGGTCTCCATTGTCACATTTTCTGCTTCATAATGCACCACACATTTTCAATGGGAGACAGGTCTGGACTGCAGGCAGCCCAGTCTAGTACCCACACTCTTTTACTACAAAGCCACTCTGTTGTAACACGTGCAGAATGTGACTTGGCATTATCTTGCTGAAATAAGCAGGGATGTCCCTGAGGGGAAAAAAAACAAAACAAAAAAACATTACTTGGATGGCAGCATATGTTGCCCCAAAACCTGTCTGTACCATTCAGCCTCCACAGATGTGCAAGTTACTAATGCCATGGGCACGAACACATCCCCATGCCGTCACAGATGCTGGCTAAGGCTGGGTGATGTCTCGATACTTTGAAATGTATTGATATATTTTCACCCACGACACAAGATGACCCAGTATTGTTTGTATCGATACTCCATCTGCGTTCTCCTTTCCATCTGCTCCATAACTTCATCGCTGTCCACTTCCCTCGCTCCGAACTCTGTAATCACATAACAACATCTCCCACACCTGCTCTCTTTCCACCTGTGTCCAGAGAATGACTGCAAAAAAAAAAAAGAAAATCATTTAGACGAGCAGTCCCCAACCATTTTTGCTTCCGGTAATAAAAAATGACTGCAACACTGGCAAACGCTTGCAAGCGTTAGTAAAAGCTGGTGTGCCCTGGATTAAAAGCAATCCTGCTTGTGAGCATAATTTCACCAATGTTTGGACGCATTCTTTGATTTTCAAAACGTCAGTAAATGTTGGTTCAAACATAGTATGAATCCACTACAGAATGATGTTGGTTTTTAATGCAGTGCTGCCTGAGGGACCAGATGTCATGGGCATTCAGTGTTTTTGGTTTTTTTTTCTGGCGTGCAGCTTATGTGCAGAAATTTCTCCAGATTCCCTGAATCTTTTGATGATATTGTGGACTGTACAGTGGGGCAAAAAAGTATTTAGTCAGCCATCAATTGTGCAAGTTCTCCCACTTAAAAGATGAGAGAGGTCTCCAATTTTCATCATAGGTATACCTCAACTATGAGAGACAAAATGAGAAAAAAAAAAAAAATCCAGAAAATCACACTGAAGGATTTTTTTAATGACTTAATTGGTAAATTCCTCGGTAAAATAAGTATTTGGTCAATAACAAAAGTTCATCTCAATACTTTGTTATATACCCTTTGTTGGCAATGACAAAGGTCAAACGTTTTCCGTAAGTCTTCACAAGGTTTTCACACACTGTTGCTGGTATTTTGGCCCATTCCTCCATGCAGATCTCCTCTAGAGCAGCGATGTTTTGGGGCTGTCGCTGGGCAACACGGACTTTCAACTCCCTCCAAAGATTTTCTATGGGGTTGAGATCTGGAGAATGGCTAGGCCACTTCAGGACCTTGAAATGCTTCTTACGAAGCCACTCCTTCATTGCCCGGGCAGTGTGTTTGGGATCATTGTCATGCTGAAAGACCCAGCCACGTTTCATCTTCAATGCCCTTGCTGATGGAAGGAGGTTTTCACTCAAAATCTCACGATACATGGCCCCATTCATTCTTTCCTTTACACGGATCAATCGTCCTGGTCCCTTTGCAGAAAAACAGCCCCAAAGCATGATGTTTCCACCCCCATGCTTCACAGTAGGTATGGTGTTCTTTCTCCTCCAAACACGACAAGTTGAGTTTTTACCAAAAAGTTCTATTTTGGTTTCATCTGATCATATGACATTCTCCCAATCCTCTTCTGGATCATCCAAATGCTCTCTAGCAAACTTCAGACGGGCCTGGACGTGTACTGGCTTAAGCAGGGGGACACGTCTGGAACTGCAGGATTTGAGTCCCTGGCGGCGTAATGTGTTACTGATGGTAGCCTTTGTTACTTTGGTCCCAGCTCTCTGCAGGTCATTCACTAGGTCCCCCGTGTGGTTCTGGGATTTTTGCTCACCGTTCTCGTGATCATTTTGACCCTACAGGGTGAGATCTTGCGTGGAGCCCCAGATCGAGGGAGATTATCAGTGGTCTTGTATGTCTTCCATTTTCTAATAATTGCTCCCACAGTTGATTTCTTCACACCAAGCTGCTTACCTATTGCAGATTCAGTCTTCCCAGCCTGGTGCAGGTCTACAATTTTGTTTCTGGTGTCCTTTGACAGCTCTTTGGTCTTGGCCATAGTGGAGTATGGAGTCTGACTGTTTGAGGTTGTGGACAGGTGTCTTTTATACTGATAACGAGTTCAAACAGGTGCCATTAATACAGGTAACGAGTGGAGGACAGAGGAGCCTCTTGAAGAAGAAGTTACATGTCTGTGAGAGCCAGAAATCTTGTTTGTTTGTAGGTGACCAAATACTTATTTTACCGAGGAATTTACCAATTAATTCATTAAAAATCCTTCAGTGTGATTTTCTGGATTTTTTTTTCTCATTTTGTCTCTCATAGTTGAGATATACCTATGATGAAAATTGGAGACCTCTCTCATCTTTTAAGTGGGAGAACTTGCACAATTGGTGGCTGACTAAATACTTTTTTGCCCCACTGTAGATGATGAAATCCCTAAATTCCTTATAATTGTACATTGAGAAACGTTCTTAAACTGTTGGACTATTTGCCCACACAGTTGTTCACCAAGTGTTAAACCTCGCACCATCCTTGCTTGTGAACGACTAAGCCTTTCGGGGATGCTCCTTTTCTACCCAGTCATGCCACTCACCTTTTTCCAATTAACATGTTCACCTGTGGAATCTTCCAAGAAGGTATTTTTGGAGCATTCCTGAGCTTTCATAGTCTTTTTTTTTTCCCTGTCCCAGTGATTTGGAACGTGTTGCAGGCATTAAATTCAAAATGACTGATTATTTGCAACAAAACAATAAAATGTATCAGTTTGAACATTAAATATCTTGTATTTGTAGTGTATGCAGCTAAATAGAGGTTGAAAGGGATTTTTAAATCATTGTATTTTGTTTTTATTTATGTTTTGCTTAATGTCCCAACTTCACCGGAATTGGGATTGTATAATCAATGTCTTATCACCAAAGCCCCTTAGCACAGTTTTGCTTTATTGACTTAGTCTTTGCAGCATTAATTTGAAATATTAGTAGAAGCACAATTATCCCACTCATAATTTTAACTACTAAATTTTAGCTTGTCCTTTTTTATTCTACGCAGAAAGTTAACTGTTGAGAAAATAAAATTACTCTGTGATCAGCATTATTTCCATGTTATTTTTTTTTCTCTTCTGTGTGACACTGTAGTGCAGAAGCTGTGACGCTGAATGACTGTCTACAGCTGTCCTACCTGCCATCCAAAAGGAACCACATGCTGCTGCTGTACCCTAGAGAGATTTTAATCCTGGACCTGGAGCTCAGCCAGACAGTGGGCGTGGTGGCTATTGAGCGCTCAGGGGTGCCCTTCATCCAGGTAAGGAAATCATTTCTAATTTGAAAAAAGTTAGCCTTGTTTCTGGTGTGAATACACTTTTAAATTGCATGGTTTTTAAAAGACTGTATTCTTTGAGAATTTTCCATAGAATGTTAAAGAGTGGTATTTCTGAGCTTTGGGTCTTTGAGTCATAAATTTTTTTGCACTGACATCTTAATTGGTCCAAATGAGATATTTTTTTTCTATTCTTCCATTCATAGGCATATTTTTCAAGTTTTTATTACTATTACCAACAAATTGGCGACTGTCAGTAGGGTGTCAGTTAGACTCAGTTTTAGCTCTGAGAACTTAATAGTAAAAACTTCACAAATTAAAAAATACAACCAGAGTAAATTCAAGAAAGATTCAAACAGTATTTGTTCACTTCAGTTCATAGCACCAAGCAAGGATGAGTACACAAGAATCATTGACCCTGTTTTTTTTTTTAATGTAAATGTATTCAAAGAAGAGAAAGTGGTGAAAAATTGTGTTTTCTGTGTCTGTGAACACTTTTTTCTGCTTTAAAGCTGAATTTTGAAACCCTGCACTTTCTGTTGCTTTCTACGGCAGTGGCATAAAATATGGAGTTCTGATTTTCTATTTTTCTTTTAAATAAAGATCTTCTCAAAGTGATCATTTTTGGCCCTACTGGTTTGCCATAGCATGATGCCAGTATCAGGTAGTTATCACCAACTCTTTCCTCATCTGAGCGACCTCTCTACTGCAGGATTTATGCTTTTTCTTTTTTTTTTTTTTTAAATCTTGTGAGCCATGAACGGGGCCGGCGGTGATTGACAGATGGTTAAAGTAGGTTGTGATCCGGGGATCACAGTCAGAATGTGCAGACATTAATCACATGTCAAAATTGTAAAATGGCAAAATTAAACTAAGTTTGATTACCTTTAGGAGCACTAGTGCACGCATGCATCCCTGCCTTTCTTTCTTTAGTTTCTACTTTTAGAAAGGCTCTATCAAATTTTGTCATTTTTATGGCCAATTCCCCTGGCAGTAAGCGATAAAGTTCTTTACTCTCCAAACCTCTCCATGGTACTCACCTCATAAAGGTATTACAACTGCACATTACAGCCATGTAGTCCTTGGCTACAAGAAAAAAAATCTCATCTTTTCTTATCGTCTGACTTTTGAGTCCACTCCTGTGTGACAGTGCTGACCTTTAGGTGCCAATTTACTTCTTTTAGAGTGTGGATTTCTAATTGGAAATTGATGAATGCTGTGGGGCTATCATGCCAAGGATTTGTCACAGCTGCAGAGCAAATAACTGAATGAAAACTTTCTCAACAGTCCTCTCTTCGCTTTGCTAACTCACTCTGTCAGCAAAGGAATGACCATAGTGGTAGCTTGCTGTTACTGTATATGGTGTAGATCTGAAAGGGCTGATGACACAGTTTTGACATTTTTCAGGATGTTGTGTAAACCCAAAAGTCATTGCCGATGATCAATATAACATTTACAGCCACGCCTGCATAAACTAGTTCTCATCAAAAAAACAGCAGCCGCTGACTGGACTGTGGTGGCACCCACCGAATTAAGGGAGGCATCCCCATGACGTAAGCGGGAGAATAGACTCCGGAGTTGTTGACTGGAATGACGGCAGCTTTGTAGCTCACAGTTTCTCTGGTTTCTTGTTTTAATTTTATGGCTGTGCCTTCGCGTTGTGTCACAGGCTTAGATAAACATCAAACCACGAAAGACCACATTGCATGCTTCAGCTCCACCTGTTATTAAGTCTCCTCGTGCGCTTTTATGCAGGAGGAGTGCACGAGGAGGGGAAGGATTAATGGATTTACACGCAGCTTTGACCTACTTTCTGTGATCCCATGCTGACATCTCGCCGGTCCGGCCACGTCCCCTCTATTATTATCACCAGCTGATTCAAACTCCTGCTGATCATGTTTCCCGGTCCTTGAAGGGATGTCGGCTCTGGTGCGCACCTGTGGCAAACACTTCTCCTCTCATTCATTCGCTGGCCGATGCCAGCCCCTGAACGCCATCAGTAAGTGTGTCTGTATTTCTTGTACGTCTTTGCCTTTCAGGGAATTGTCTGTCTTTCTGTATTAAATGTGCTGTGGTGAACCCTGCCCACAAATCCTCGTTATTTCATCCTCCCTCTCCCTGCCCTGCGTAAGAGCGCACAAAGGGTCATGATGAATTGATTTAGGCGCAGAATTCACCACACCACATCTACTGAACATAAGAACAACAGTTCCTAAAAAGGTGAAGACCCACAAAAATAAACAGAAACACTTACAGTTGGTGTTCGGGGCTGACATTGTCCAGCGAACATGGAGAGGAGACGTGTTAACCATGGTTGCGCCCCAGGGCCGACATCGCTTCAAGGGACACAACAGAACCACAGGTGTGTGGAGGGGCCAACACGTCGTGATAGCGCTGGCAACACTGGCTGGCTGACAACACGGCAGATGATGCACACAAACCATGAACAGCTGACTGTCAAAGAGAGAGGGCGCGTGTGTTCGGACCAGCGAATCTTGGACAGCGCCCACCTGAAAGTGGATCAAAACACACATAAAACACATGTACAAAACAAAAACAACAAGAACTCAAAATATAATACATAATAAACCCGACACCTGAGCCACAGAGAATACACTGCTATGATTTTATTGAAAAATCGGGTTTAAATAAATTATATTTATGAACAAATAATTTGTTGCAATATCTGTAATATCTTTGTTGCAATATCTGTGTTTGTCGCTGCTGCTGCGGCGGGCATGTGTGCCTCTCCACCCGCCACTCTCTGAGTGTGACTGGCTTGGCACAATACCCGCGTGGCATGGCTCAAACCTATACGGTCTGATGCCCCCAGATTCTTCATTATCATCCCATTCTTTGGAACTATAATCGTCTGAAGATTGGACAACACAAACCAATTCCAGACTACATGTGCTGGAACCATCGTGGATGTTTTCAGCCGCTTCCATCCTGTGTGTACAATGAGCAGCCAAGCGCTGTGTTCTCCCGATACGTGACTACATGGCAGCGGGTTTTCCAGCCACTGACGTAATTGGTGACGTGGCGCTCATGAAAATGTCGGATATTCGCATGAAAAAAAGCCTGTTTCACCTAGAATTGCACAGACCAACCTATTTTGTCATATTGTATTATGTGTTGAAAAATTAGAGTAAGTCAAAAATGTGTCATCAGCCCTTTAACGTTTTTACTGTAGTGGTTCCACGATAATTTAGCTATACAGATATTCGGCATGTATATCTAGAATTTAATTCCTGAATCTCCATGCATCTGAACAGCCAGTAGACATGTTCGGCATGAGTAAAATTGTGCTCAGTTCTTCAAGTTATTGTAGTTTCATAAATCATGCTTTCTTTGTGTTGTCACTGGGTTTATTTTAATAAATGTATTCATGTTTTAACAACACAAAGGCAGTGAACAAGGCTTTGTAGTCAAGATGTGTTCTCAAGTCCCCGATAGCAGAAACCTGGGGTATTACTCAGCCGTGCAGCCTCTGTCCAGCCACCACCTCCCTCTCTAAGTGTTATAAAGTGCTTGTCACAAAGCCAATTTGCATGACTGATGACACAGTCCAGCAAAGGTCTGCACTGGAGTTCAGAGGCTCCACTGTCAGGCTTAGCATATACTCAATGTGCAGTTGCCAGTTTACCAGGTACATATAACCTACTGTAATTGTGCAGCTATTTCCCAATCAGTCAAGTTAAAAAAGGTTCAGCTTCAGCAAAGTATTGATATGCTTTGATGGTCATTTTAAAGAGAGGTTGAGTGTGGTAGTAATTGGTTTCATATTTCTGTAGTGGTGCAGTTTGGACTCCAACGAATTTGAAAAGTGTGACCTTTGACAAGGCAGCTAATTTTCTTCCAGATATTTCATTTTCTTCAAACGACGTGTTTTGTTTAACTGTTTCTGTTAACACACAGAACAACACAGAAGGGGAAAACATGCAAGTTAGGTTAATTGGAGACTCTAAAATGGCCCTAGGTGTGAATGTGTGTGTGAATGGTGAAGGGATTGGTGCTGCACCGTGGTTGCCTCATCCATCCAGGTGGATTCTCTGTAATTTCCTTCTGGGATTAATAAAGTATACAAAATACAAAAGAACCCAAAACACATAACCTCCTTGGGGGAGAACACAGCGACTGTGGCCAGAGAATGAATAACGGCTCACTCGAAGACCAAAGGAGGATTATGTTAAGATGCCGTCTGTCCATCTGTCCATCCCACTTTTGTGAAATCAACTCCTCCTACAGTTTTGTTCCAAATGTTTTGAAACTTGGTACCAGGGTTTGATATACACCGATGATGAGCATATTGCAATTTGATTCTGACCACGTGACCTTGAGGTCAAGGTCAGAGGTAATTTTTCCTTAAATCTTTTAAACACAGTAACTACTGAAAGAAATGATGGAAGCCTCTCAAATTGATACAATAGTTGTATCTAAGCAGCATCTTGGATGGCTTACACCCTAACCTGACTATGGGTTTTGAGATCAGAAGGTTGAAGGTAGGGATGTTAATGATTAATTGACTTTTAATGAACTGTCGATAAGAATTTCGTCAACTAAATTAAATTAGTTGTCAATTAATTGATAATTCAGCAGTCCTCTTCAATGGTAGCTTATTCTATGAAACGTTGTGGCGTTGTCATCCAGGTGGGGGTGCACGCAGTCACCCATTGCCACCTTTCAGCTGAAACAAAAAAAAGCAGAAGAAGATGCCAAGCCCCCAGAGTGGATGCATTGTGCACAGCAAAAATCCTCATCCTTTCGGGTTACATTAGAGAGCCAAAATAAGTTCCAATGGCACGCGAGCTTGAATCATTCCGATCTGTGTCTTGTCCATCTCCTGGCTAGATCTCACAAGTCACTCCTTTGCTGTCTTGACTAGGGATGTACCATTACAGCTTTTTTAATGCACGATCCGATCTGATATTTTAAAATTTGGGTATCACCTGATACGATACAAAACCAATATGCAGCTCAGTGTTTCCCCTACCATTATATTAGGGGGGCACTCTGTACCCCCTTAAGGCAACCCCACCATCTTTGGAAGGTCAAGTTAATTTTATTTAATTTTAATTTCTATATTCAGTGGTGTGAAAAAGTGTTTGCCCCATTCCTGATTGCTCATTTTTTTGTATGTCAGACTTAACTGTTTCAGATCATCAAACAAATTTAAATATTAGACAAAGATAACACAAGTAAACATAAAATGCAGTTTTTAAATGAAAGTGTGTATTATTAAGGGGAAAAAATCCAAACCTACATGGCCCTGTGTGAAAAAGTGATTGTTCCCCCCTGTTAAAACATAAATTAACTGTGGTTTATCACATCTTTGGAAAGCTGAGTTCAATTTCTCTAGCCACACCCAGGCCTGATTACTGCCACACCTGTTCTCAATCAAGAAATCACTTAAATAGGACCTGCCTGACAAAGTGAAGTAGACCAAAAGGTCCTCAAAAGTTAGGCATCATGCTGGGATCCAAAGAAATTCTAGAACAAATGAGAACGTAATTGAGATCTACCAGTGTGGAAAAGGTTATAAAGCCATTTCTAAAGCTTTGGGACTCCAGCAAACCACAGTGAGAGCCATTATCCACAAATGGCGAAAACATGGAACAGTGGTTAACCTTCCCAGGAGTGGCCGGCCGACACAAAATTACCCCAAGAGCACAGCGACAACTCATCCAAGAGGTCAGAAAAGACCTCACAACAACATCCAAAGAACTGCAGGCCTCACTTGCCTCAGTTAAAGTCGGTGTTCATGACTCCTCCATAAGAAAGAGACTGGGCAAAAATGGCCTGCATGACAGAGTTCGAAGGTGAAAACCAGTGTTGAGCAAAAAGAACATAAAGGCTTGTCTGAGTTTTGCCAGAAAGCATCTTGATGATCCCCAAGACTTTTGGGAAAATACTCTGTGGACTGACATGACAAAAGTTGAACTTTTTGGAAGATGTGTGTCCCATTACATCTGCCGTAAAAATAACACAGCATTTCAGAAAAGGAACATCATACCAACAGTAAAATATGGTGGTGGTAGTGTGATGGTCTGGGACTGTTTTGCTGCTTCAGGAGCTGGAAGACTTGCTGTGGTAAATGGAACCATGAATTCTGCTGTCTACCAAAAAATCCTGAAGGAGAATGTCCGGCCATCTGTTCGTGACCTCAAGCTGAAGCGCACTTGGGTTCTGCAGCAGGACGATGATCCAAAACACACCAGCAAGTCCACCTCTGAATGGCTTAAGAAAAACAAAATGAAGACTTTGGAGTGGCCTAGTCAAAGCCCTGTCCTGAATCTGATTGAGGTGCTGTGACATGTCCTTAAAAAGGCGGTTCATGCTTGAAAACTCTCCACTGTGGCTGAATTACAACAATTCTGCAAAAATCAATGGCCTAAAATTCCTCCACAGCACTGTAAAAGACTCATTGCCAGTTATTGCAAATGTTTGATTGCAGTTGTTGCTGCAAAGGGTGGCCCAATCAGTTATTAGGTTTAGGGGGCAATCACTTTTTCACACAGGGCCATGTAGGTTTGGATTTTTTTTCCCTTAATAAAATACACCTTCATTTAAAAACTGCATTTTCAGTTTACTTGTGTTATCTTTGTCTAATGTTTAAATTTGTTTGATGATCTGAAACATTTTTTTTCCACAATATCTTTATTGAACCTTTTTTTTTTAACAAACATGATACAAACACTCAAACACTAACACTAAAGTACTACAAAAAAAAAATACACTAAAAACACCAACAACCACCAACAAAATCAAATCTTCAACAATACTCCTCTGTTTAGTCTAGACAATCCAATACATAAGTATACATATTATGTTCACCAGTTTGGAATTTACAAGGTCCACACACATCATTCACCTTCTTCTTCAAGAGTTATGTTTAAATTTTTTACATAATCAATAAAAGGTCTCCATATATTCTCAAACACAATTTCCTTTGATTTCAGTATATATGTTATTCTTTCTAATGGAAGGTTTGTTAACATCTGTCTTAACCACTGAGTCACATCTGGTCTATGAGTCTTTTTCCATAATAGTGCAATACATTTTGTGGCATTAAGCAAACTGAGGTCTATGAATGTTCTTTCACTTTTATTAAAATTATGCTTTTCTGGGTACAGACCCAACAAAAACAGTTTAGGATTCAATATGATTTGTTTTGAAATTATTTTTTCAATTGTTACCCTCACCTCTTCCCAAAACATTCTTATTAATCTACATTCCCATACACAATGAAATAGGGTTCCTTTACTTTCCATGCATTTTGTGCACGTATCTGGTATATTTTTGTTATATCTATTTAACTCCTCCGGTGTAACATACATCCGCATTAACCATTTGAAATGTATCAATTTAAGACGTACATTTATTGATTTGGTTTGAGCTTCTGTACAAGCCAATTCCCATTGTTCCTCTGAAATTTCAGTTTGCAGATCTTCTTTCCAGTAGTTTAATCTTTTCAGTGAATTTTCACTTGAAGATAGTGTCAATGAGTTATAAAACTCTGAAATAATACCCTTTCTTTTACTATCTTTCATCAACATTTTTTCCAAGGATGAATAAATAGGTCGAGTGAGAGCTTTATTTTGATTTGATCGAATAAAGTTTCTAAGTTGAAGATATTTAAAAAAATGTGTTCTATTGAGATTAAATTTGATCCTCAGCTCTTCAAAAGACATTATGTTATCTGCACATGGCAAATATAAATCCTGAATCTTTTGTATCCCTTTTAAATTCCATACTTTAAATACAGCGTCCGCTCTCCCTGGTTTAAAATATTGATTACCCCAAATTGGACTAAATTGTGACAATAACTGTGGTTCTTTTAAATAGTTTTTAGCTTCACACCATATTTTGATCATATGCTTTACAAATGGATTTTTAACTTGTTTTTGTAATTTTTTTGCCGAATCTGAGTATATGAATATGGGAAGAGGTAAAGGTAAATTGTATGATTCCATTTCAGTCCAGTGAGGGAGATCATTTGATGAAAAATAATATGTCATAGACCTCAGTTGTGCCGACCAATAATACAACATAAAATTTGGACATTTCAGACCTCCACGATCAAATGGTAAATATAATAAAGACAGACGTAATCTAGCCCTCCTGTTGTTCCATATAAATTCCACTAACTTTTTTTTAATTCTTGAGAATAAATCTAAAGGTGGTGGTAAGGGAATGTATTGAAATAAATAAAGTATTTTAGGTAAAATATTACTTTTAAGTATATTGATTCTCCCGATCATCGACATTGGTAGTGACATCCATCTCTGAGTTAACTCATTGATATCTGACATTAAGGCTTCATAGTTGACACTGGCGACTGATTCTAGCTTAGGCACAATTTGGATTCCTAAATATTTAAACTGATTTACAACATTGAATTGATTTACCTCAGGGGCTGGGTAATTTCTCTGGGTCTCATTTAGCATTAATACTGAAGATTTAGTTTTATTTATTTTATATCCTGATATTTCCCCAAAATTCTTTATTAAATTCAACAAGGTTGGAGTTGATTTTTTTAGATTCGACATAAACAAAATTATGTCATCGGCGTACAGCGAGATTTTATGTTCTGTTGATCCAACTTTAATTCCATATATTTGTGAATGTAAACGTATCGCTATCGCTAAAGGTTCAATTGCCATAGTAAACAGTAAGGGTGAAAGTGGACAGCCTTGTCGACATCCTCTATTGATTTTTATTGATTTTGAAATATTGTTATTTGTTAGGATTTCTGCTGTAGCATTATTGTATATTATCTGAACCCATTTTATGAAATTATTTCCAAGTCCAAACCTTTGTAAGACTTCAAAAAGAAAGGGCCATTCAACTCTATCAAAGGCCTTTTCGGCGTCCAGTGATAGGAGAGCTGTATCCGGTGCTTCTTTATTAAAATAAATAATATTAAATAGTCTTCTTACATTATGGAAGCCTTGTCTTCCCTTTATAAAGCCATTCTGATCTCGATTAATAATATTTGGTAAAATTTCTTGTATTCGTCTTGCTAAAATTTTACAGATTATCTTAAGGTCGGCATTTAATAGGCTTATTGGTCTCATATTTTCACATTTATTAGAGGGCTTACCTGGTTTTGGCAGCAGTATAATTAAGGCATTGTTCATGTATGATGGTAAATTATTTTGAAATGCTTCTAAAACCATTTCCAAAAAAGGTTTTATTAATTTATTCTTAAATTTTTTATAAAGGTCAACTGGAAGACCATCTGGTCCTGCACTTTTTCCTGATTTCATATTATCAATGGCTAGCCCAGCTTCTTCTTGACTAATTTTAGACTCCAATATCTCCCTGTTTTCATTTGGAATACACGGTATAGATAGTTCGTTCAAGAACCCATTTAGTTTTGTTAAATCAGATTCATTTTTGGTATCATATAATTTTTCATAGTAATCTCTAAAGGCTCTGTTAATTTCTAAAGGATCTATAACTGCCTGTCCGTTACTTATAATACTGGTAATTGGTGTTTTAATTTCTAATTGTTTAATCTGCCATGCCAATAATTTTCCTGATTTTTCACCTTGTTCATAAAAAGATTGTTTCAATCTTATAAGACTTGAGGCAGCTCTATTCGCTGATTTTTTGTCGTATTCAGCTGTCAAAATCAGTAATTCATTCTCCAACCTTGGATCACTTCCTGCATACACTTTTCCCTGAAGACTTTTTATTTTATGTTCCGATTTGGCTCTCTCCTCTCGAGTCTTCTTAGATTTTGATCCTGTATAACTAATAATATGTCCCCTAATAAAAGCTTTGAAAGCCTCCCACTTTACACATGCTGATGTTTGTGTAGTATTGATGTCAAAGAACTCATCTATCTGTTTTTCTATATACTTGACAAATTCCTCATCCTGAAGCCATTTATGCTGAAATTGCCATCTACCTGATTCCTTTGTCAATTTTTTATCTACATATATTAGACAGCAGGGTGCATGATCAGAGATCACGATGTTATCATAAAAGCAGTTTTGAATCTTGGACCTTAATTCTGTGGAAATCAAAAAATAATCAATACATGAGAATGTCTTGTAGGTACTGGAATAACAAGAATAGGCTTTAACTTGTGGTTTCATTTCTCTCCATATAGCTAACAATCTCAGTTCTTTCATAAAATGATTAATAGTCATCCTACATCCATTGTGCGTACAATCCAGTCCTGTTGATCTATCTATACCTGGATTCAATGTACAATTAAAATCCCCTGCTATTATATGTTGCCCTGTAAGTGATGATAAGATAAGAAATAAATTAGCAAAGAACTTTTGATCATCTATATTGGGACCATATAAGTTCACAAGATTTATATTTTCTAATAGCAAAGAACCTTGAATGATTACATATCTTCCAAATTTGTCTCCAATTACATTTTTCACTTGAAAAGGGACTGATTTATGTATGAGAGTCATAACTCCCCTGGCCCGGGATGAAAATGATGAGGTGAAGACATTTCCTTGCCATCTACTCCTAATTCTTTTTATATCCTCCTCTATTAGATGAGTTTCTTGTAAAAACACAATTTTTGAACCCATGTCTTTTATTTTATTCATAACTTGTTTAAGTTTTTTTAAATTTTGTAGACCTCTGCAATTCCATGAAGTTAAATTAAGATTAACGCTTTGGTTTATGATCAATAGAGAGTTTGGGATTACCTTGTAGTGTAAACATGCTCATACAGAGAAGCAAAAACATGAGTGGTTGAACATTCGTCCTACAAACTACACACAAACAAATTCCCCCTTCCCACACTTGTGGCAAACCCCCCAAAATCAAAAGAAAAATTCCGTCTCCCGATATAGCCATCGACCGTTCCACATCCACGGGGAACAGCCTAAGCCACTCCTTCTTCATCCTCCCAATCACCCTAACTCTACTGCTTTTAATGACGTAACATTAACTCTCCTCTGTAGTTTTCCAACTTAACTCCAAAATTTTTAGCAACTTTGTACATCATAGTTTTTTTTTGTTTGTTTTGTTTGTTTTTTTTTTTAATATATAATACAATCTATATTTTGTAAACTTGCTATTTACTTCAAGTCAGTCAGATGCCTGTGCAAATGCTTAATTATTCTACCTTATATTTTGTTCATGCTTAGCTCCCACCAGTCTCTTCTTATTCTTTGATCTTCTTGATAAACTCCTGCGCTTCCTCTGGGGTCTTGAAGATGTGGGTTCTGCCCTCATACGTGGTCAACAGTCTCGCAGGATAGATTATACCATGACGAATCCCAAGGTTGTGCAGCTCCTTACGTATGGGATCAAACTGCTTCCTCAATTGTTGGATTCCTGTGGCCAAATCTGGGTAGAACCGCACCTGCTGGTCCTGGTGTTTAATCTCTCCTTTAGCTCGTGCAGCGTTGAAGATCTTCATCCTGTCTCTGTTGCTGAGAAACTTCATAATTAAGGTCCTCGGCGGTCCCTTATCTCTCCGTGGGCCAATACGATGTGCATTTTCCAGAACCACTGCTGATTGCAACTCCGCGCTGCCCAGCACCTCCGGAATCCACTTTTCCAGAAAGGAACATGCGTCCCGACCTTCTGATTCCTCTGGAAGACCCACCAGCCTCAAGTTGTTCCGTCTCGACCGAGATTCCAAATCCAAAATATTATCTTCCAGACATTTATTTTTTTTTCCAAAGTGCGCACCTTTAATTGAAGACGGGTGACGTCATCTTCAGCATTAGAGAGACGGAGCTCCATCTGCGCCATTCGTTCTACACAGTCACCCAATTCCTTTCTCATTCCTTCCAACGCTGCCATAATCCCATCAAATCTAGAGGAAAAGTCCGCTCTCATTGAACTCTTGGCAGCCATCAGCGCATCTGCGCCGCTCCCCGCAGACATCGCACCGTTGCCAGCCTCCTCCGCCATATATGGAGTTTTATTTGCTGCGTCACAGACCTGAAAGTCCGTTAATTTGGACTGTTTCGGCGGCTCGCTTTTTCCTCTACCTGGTTTTCCAGCCTTAGGCTTCGCCGACATATCCTCGCCCAAACGCTGGGATACATTCTGTCCCAAATGAGAGAGTTATTTGCCGATTTTTTTTTCTCCAGGAGCAGAGCAGAGTGAGACACGTCCGTCTTACGTGGCAGCCATAACCGGAAGTGATGATCTGAAACATTTAAGTGTGACAAACATACAAAAAAAAGAGAAATCAGGAATGAGGTAAACACTTTTTTACACCACTGTCAGGAAAGATCTCAACAGAAGTAGTTTAAGGTTACCTTTCCTATATAACAGGTCTGTACCTTGTTCTTTTATTAAACAAACTAAAAAGTCTTGTTATTTATCTTATTTACACAATGGCATGTAAATTCTCCTCTGCTCTCTGTATTGTGCACAGCAGAGTTCTGCTTGAGGAGCGTGTGCACACCCATGCAGACAGACATGTGCGCAATATGTCACCACAACCACCTAAAAAGCAGCCAAAAATATCTCCGCTTTTTAAAATACTGTCACAGTGGTGAAGATGGAAACATTTCTTCTCCTGTGAGTAGCAGGCAGCTGCAGTAGCTCTCCTGCTCCAGGTCCAAGTGTGACATTTTGTGTCCAGCACCACACAAAGCAGGATACGTTTTGTTTTGTTTTTTTCCCCCAGAAAGGGCTGAAAAAGAGGAGCAGAGCATCACAGGGTAAAAATTAATGTGGGGCCAGGATGCATGAAGGAGCAGTGCTTATTAAAACACAGAATGGCTGGTACGGTATGGAACATTCTGAACACGTTCCGTACACATCCTGCTACCCGTCCTGTTTGCTGTCCGTTCTATGTAAGTGTGCCTTTGTCATTAGCTGCAGTCTGCACTTAGCATGTTCTGTACATATACCGTGCATGTCCCATGCATGACGGTTGTAAATAAATGCAATGACAGTTATTAATAAATAAATAAATGCAATAAGACTCTAAGGAACATAGCATAAGGATCATACTTGAACATTGTTGGCTGTCAGCCCAGTTGTGTTCCTTCATTAAGTCATGCAGTCAGCAAAAAATGGTGGTCGATACCACACATGTGCATGCATGGCCACGGCATGCTTTATAAACAAACTGTTTGGGAAATCTGTAAAATGCCAAGCAAAGTGTGACAGATAAATCACAAAAAGCATATCAGTTTTTTTTTTCCTGGTAAGTCTGGTTTTAGAAAAAGTCCTTTATAAATAAACTGTCTCTGATGCCAGTGCTTGTCTAGCGTTCCGTGCAGAACATTCCATATCTATGGAACATGTATGTAAGGCACTTGGGAATATTAGCAGGCTTGACGCTAGCTAGCAGGTCAGCTAATATTCTGTATGGAGCATTCCGTATGTATGGAACATGTACATAAGGCACTTGGGAATATTAGCAGGCTGGACCTCTAGCTAGAACGACTGCTAGTGTCCTGTATGGAACGTTACGTATCAATGGAACTTGTGTGGAATGTTTAAGTAAAACACTAAAGACTGCTAGCTAGCAGGACTGCTAGCATTCCCTTTCTAACATTCCGTACGTAAGACACTTGTGAATGTCAGTAGGCTGGACCACTAGCTAGCAGGACCTAAGAATATGTACATAAGGTATTTAGGAACGTTTCATATGGAACATACTCCACTTGGTACATGTACGGAAGATGTATGGAACGTTCCATACCAGCCGTTCCGTGTTTTAGTAATGTCCTGAAGGAGCACAGAGTGGAGTTGAACAGGCAGACTGCCTGGCAGGACAGGCTGCTGTTGATTCCACAGCAGCCAGAGACAGTCGCCTCCGCCACCTGCTCTCCTTTGACCTGCGTCCGAAGGATGGGGAGTGGTCCCCGGCCTTCTTTTGCTTCATGGACCAGAAACAAATAAAAAAAAATCGGAAGTCAAAAATTTACGAAATAAACAAACGAATAAACCCAAATAGGCCCCAGAGCTGTACCACGCTGGTCTCTGGGCATAGGAGGCCACAGTGGGTGCACCATCTTAGTGGGCATCCCTTCCAAGACCAGCCATTTTCCCCACAAACACACTAATATATAGTAGCTGCATCACTACATAGGCTGCGTGTCCATCGAGCATGTTTTATTTTCCCATTCTGAGTCTCTATTTTCTGTTCATTTTATATGCAGTCCAGCATATAATCCACTCAGAGCAAAGATGTATTCACTGTGAGCATATTTTTTCACTGAGCACTGGAGTAATAAGTAAGAAAGCGGATGGATGCAGCTCATCACAGACTTCCTCTTATTTTAATGACTTTTTTTTTTTTTTTTTAGCAGTGATATATTTTATTTCATTTTCATATCTTTTTTTAAATCCTAAAATAAAGTCTGGTATGACCCATCTTGGCTTTAACATTACATCTCTGCATGCAGATTCTGGTCACACTCAGCAGAGCTGAGAGCTGCAGAACCAGAGTAGAGAGCCGTTAACAGAATGTTGGGGAGTTTTTCATTTATTGTATGTTTTAATGGATCCGTTTTTTATTTATTTATTTATTATTGCTTCCTAATACCAGTCCAGTCATTTTGCCTGCATCGAACCCAATACCGATGCTAAATATTGGATCGACGCATCTCCTAACCCTACCAGACAGTGAGCATTTATCACTATCTAGTGGACTGCAAAATCAATTAGTTTTTATTATACGCCCATCAAAAGACTGGATGTATTACGTAGTATGATGATGTCCGTACGACTTGTCTGGTGATCTCCTCCCAGAGTTTTCAGGCTACAACTTTTTTTTTATTTTACACAGTGTTTGCGCAGATATTACAGATGTGCATGTTACAAGAATTTTGATTCTGGCTAACTCCTACAGTTTTCAAGCGAGGACATATTATTATCCCTCGGTGAAGGAGGCATGCAGTAATCAGTGAATGTGTGTGCGTGTGTGTGTGTGCATGTGTGTGTGTGTGTGTGTGTGTGTTACCAGCTTTTCAGCTTGCCCTGTCAGAATAAGTGACTTTCGCATTACGAGTGCGCATGTGCGGACTATGTGAGTTCAAAGTTCACGACTACTGAACATTCCGGTAGCCGGCTTGCTTTTGTATACAAACAGTACTGTCACACCTGAACAATTGCTGCTTAAAGTCTGCTTTAAGCTTTAAATCTCCCTTATGCCAGGTGCACATTGTGCCACAGTCAAGTGTGGGAGCGGCATGTATCATCTAGAGCGGTGGAAAAAGCAAACTTGCAGCATACATGCGTGTGATTTCGGGACCAGCGTGTGCACATGTCCGCCGCCATTCACATTATACACATTCCCCACAGAGCTGAAGGATCCGGACTGACGTAATTGTTGGATTAAAGCAGTAAGTCTATATTATAACATAATTAAATAGTGTTGTGTATTGTTCAAGTTCTAGCCTAACTGACACGAGTCTAAACCCTGAAGTATTAGGTACGGACAGGCAGGCCTGGATCTGGGATATAGTTCTTTGTATATTGGTAATGAATCTTGATCTACACACACATGTAATTAAAGCCATTGATAAGTAGGCTGGTATGAAATAAAATTGCAATTCATTGAAAACGTGTGGTACTTAAACTATAGTAGTATTGACCTATAGATCTAACTAAGCAGGCTTTGCCTTGTAGTGAAATTTACTCAAAATGACAAAACCAAAGTTGAGCTGTCAAACCACTCGCTTACCTTCTTTGTAGTTGTTTTGGAGTCTCACAAGTAAGAGTGCTTGGTGCTTTGACAACAAAAAATTCTGCTATGTCAGCGTACATACAAGGGGGCCATTTTGGCCAATTTCTGCAACGTGGCCACGAATGCAAGCGCAACTAGTTCATCCTTGCGTTTGCGGGTACAATCGGGAAGACCCCTACGCATGCAATATGCTCGTAGATCAGGAACTTTACATAAATTAAATGTATCGATAGAGCATGTTTGGTAGCCACATTCCCATGATGCTTTGTGCGAGCCGAGATGCAAAAGTCACTTATTAAGTACAGCTAAAGGCTTGTATCATTGTATGACCATATTTTCTCAACTTTTAGTTTGCCAGAATTTCGAGATAAGGCTTTGTTTTCAAAATAAACACAAATTTAACTCACCTTTAATGTCAATGGAGCCGATGGAAAAGGTATTGTAATAACTATGCTGGGCCACTAGAGGTGGCAGTGTGACTTTTTTACAACACAACACAGCACATCTTTTACAGCACGTCGAGCTGGACTGTTATACAATAGCAGTTACTGAAAAAAAGACACATATTCAGCAACTACACAATTTATTCATCACATCGATTGTTTTCACATTGGTTTTGCTGTTTAGTTTTGCAGAGGAAGGTCGAGGTAAAACTCCTTAAAAACTCGCTAAAAATTACAAGTTTCAACATTCAGTGAACTGCACATACACTACCGTTCAAAAGTTTGGGGTCACTTAGAAATTTCCTTATTTTTGAAAGAAAAGCACTTTTTTTCAATGAAGATAACTTTAAACTAATCAAAAATACACTCTATACATTGCTAATGTGGTAAATGACTATTCTAGCTGCAAATGTCTGGTTTTTGGTGCAATATCTGCATAGGTGTATAGAGGTCCATTTCCAGCAGCTATCACGCCAGTGTTCTAATGGTACAATGTGTTTGCTCATTGCGTCAGAAGGCTAATGGATGATTAGAAAACCCTTGTGCAATCATGTTAGGTCTGCAATGCTGTAATTGCTGCAAATGGAGGATTCTTTGACGGAAGCAAAGTTTGAAGGAAAAAATTATTATTTCAAATACAAATCATTATTTCTAACCTTGTCAATGTCTTGACTATATTTTCTATTCATTTTACAACTCATGGTGGTAAATAAGTGTGACTTTTCATGGAAAACAAAAAATAATTGTCTGGGTGACCCCAAACTTTTGAACGGTAGTGTATGCCCAGAAACTCCCACCCAAGGAAAGTACTCAGCAATCCGCCAATACTGGGTATACAAATGTCGGTCTTTTTGCCCGCCTGTTTTCTTCCTTTGCCACTAAACAGCAAAAGCTCCTGTTCGTCTTGATTGTCATTGTATTGACGTACCTCCATCACTTCCACCATTTAAAACGTCTGCCACTGTGCTCTTCTTTGTGTTTGGATTGCAGCTGTTCAAATCAGTTTGGTGGCTCTTGGTTGCTGCCGAGAATATGGGCATGTGAACTGCAGATTATTTTCACTCCACATGCGTGTACTCCAAAACTACTGGATGGATTTAGATGAAATTTTCACCAGAGGTGGTCCTTGGGCTAGAGGGGAAACCCCTAACATTTTGGTGATGATCCCAGAACGCATACCTCCACCAATGCTCTTATCTGTTCAGTATGTTAACAAGAATACTCCAAAACTACCGGATGGATTTGGATGCAATTTTTACCAGAGGGGGTCCTTGGGCTAGAGAAGAAGCCCATAACATTTTGGTGATGATCCGAGAATGCATACCTCCACCAAGGCTCTGGCATCAAGGCATCAGCACCTTAGTGCTTTCATTTCACATGGTAGTTGTACATGTATTGAAGATGTGCATATTGCAGGCAGTTAAATAATTTTCTGATATTTTATCCAACCCCACCCCTTTGAATTGGACATTATTTGCTTAAACTCCTTTAAATTGCATGCTTAGTAGTTTTACTACAGATCTTTAGGGGTAGGGACTCAGAATACACTGAATATTGAATTTGCAGTCTTTTTTGGGGGGGTTGTAGATGGGCTACTTCTGCACTATTGATAATGGCCATGGACGGATGTATAATGTACTGTGTGTGGTGCTTGTTAGTATTGTTATTATTTTTATTAATAATAATAATATTACTATTATTATACTCCACGCCACGAAGTTGTGTAGGGTATAATGTTTCTGACCCGTCTGTTCATTTGTCCATTCATTCATTTGCTCGTTTGACAACATGTTGTTACCACTCTAGCATCTACATTTTTCATTGGATTTACTTCAAATGCATAGAGAAGCTTTAACTCATCAATACCTGGGACTCATTGGATTTTCAGACACATCTTTCAAAATACAGGGGTTCCATGTATTTTGGGGAGTATTCCTTTTATGTTGTCTCCACTATAGTGTTTAAATTTCTGATTGGATTGACTTCCTGTTTATACAGAAACTTTGACAGTAAGGAGGATTCCATTTTTGGGGAGCGGGACTTATTTTTTTCCAGTCCATTTTATGTTGATCACAATTCTGTTTAGGGGACACTAATATGCAGATGCGTGGGGTATGTATTTTTTCAGAATTGATCATTTACTTTTTCAGTTATGTTGTTAGCACACACAAACATACAAATGAATGGAGCTGAAATCATAGGTAGACAGGCACAACATAACAAAGAAACACATGCTAGTACATCTAAAAAATTAGTATTTTACAATTTACTGATTTAATTTTAAGAGCTATGTCAGAACCATCAAAATGTAAAACAAAAAACTTATGTGCAACGAATAAATAAAATGTAGCTCTTTTTAGCTTATTCCAGCCAAAGCTGAAACTAGCTAATGCGATGGCACAGCGTCTGTCCATCTGTCTCTCTGTTAGAGGTGTGACTCTTCAGTGGCCTCATGATTCAATTTGATTACAATTGAGGCATTAATGATTAGAATGCCTCTGTTCACCACGGTGCAGTTAACAAGCCTGCAGCACAACTTTATTATACTTTTTAGTGACATGCAGAGGTCAGACAAATGGCACAGGTGGCAAGATCTCGATCAGTAACTTTCTGCATTGATGCAGCAGCCCACACTGCAATGCATCTAAGAGTTTGCGGACGACACGACGGTGGTGGGCCTCATCACCAACAGTGAAGAGGCCAACTACAGAAATGAGGTGAGCCAACTGGTCCAGTAGTGTAAAGGCAATAATCTCTTCCTGACCATGGGAAAAACCAAGGAGATTGTAGTCGACTTTAGGAGAGGACACACACAGCATCCCCCTCTGATCATCGATGGAGCAGCTGTGGAGAGGGTGAGCAGCACCAAGTTCCTGGGGGTGCACATCTCTGATGACCTCTCCTGGTACAACACCACATCACTGGCCAAGAAGGCTCAAACTTACCTCTATTTCCTCCTCAAACTGAGGAGAGCATGAGTCCCATTCCCCATCATGTGCTCATCCTACCGGGGCACCATTGAGAGCGTCCTCACCAGCTGCATCATGGTGTGGTACGGAAGCTGCACCACCTCCTGCCAGAAGACTCTACAGCACACAGTGAATAGCAGCCAGCAAGATCATCGGTGCCCCTCTGCCCCTCCTCTCGGACATCTACCACACCCACCTCACCTGCAGAACCATCAACATTGCAGGCGACACCTCCCACCTCTCAAACTCCCACTTCAGCCCCCTGCCCTCGGGGGAGAAGGTACTGGAGCCTCCGGGCCCACTCCATAAGACTGCTAAACAGCTTTGTTCACCAGGCCATCAGGTACCCTGAACTCTGCCCACTACCCCCCACCCCTGGACCGTAACACACTCACCCACACAATAACTACCTCAACTGTTTGCACAGAAAGACTTGGCACACCAATAGTAATACATCTGCTGCTGTATGTCTCTGCACCTTACTGCAACCATTTGTACAAAAGCTATACCTGCTGTTGTTTGTCTGTTATTGCAGTATTGATCATGTGCAGTCCAATCTTTCACTGTCTGCACCTACACTACTGCATTGAACTTACAATTACTGGCATTACGACTTTACTTTTTTTTCTGTACATAGGATTGCTGGGTTTTATCTTTTATCTTATTTGCACTATGGGGAACGTTACTGCTGTTGTTGTTTTTCATCCTTATTCCTTCTTTTCTTATATATTGCGCACACCACTAAGAGAGAGAAACAGCATTTTAATTCTCCTGTATGTCCTGTATTGACAATTAAAAATCTTTGAATCTTGAATCGAGAAATTTCCTCACCTGTAGTGTCCAGCCATCCTCCCACATTTCATGGGAATTACAACTCCTCCTAGGTAATTTCCCCGATGGTCACCAAACTCACAGTGATTCTCAGGTGGGTCTGCATTCAGGTTGTGCTCAAGGTCAAAGGTCAGGAGACCTCAGCACTTAACACATGATATTATGAACATTGTTACTTCTCCAAGTAAGGATGCAAGTTATTGATTAATTCATTAATCATTAGTTGATTCACCTCATTCATCGATTAATGATAATTGATAAGCAGCAATTTTCCTTAGAATCTGAATTTCCCTTGGTACAATATGGTGTTTCTGTCTTTAACATATAAAAAGTTAATTACTTTTGATATACTGAATAAAACATGAACATCCTATTCCTCTAGATCAGGGGTCGGCAACCCGCGGCTCCGGAGCCGCATGCGTCTCTTTCATCCCTCTGCTGCAGCTCCCTGTGGCTTTGGAAAATAAATAATGAGTATTTAATTAAAATCCATTTTATTTTAGTTCATTAGTTTTTAAAATGTAATTCTAAATTTGAAGATTATGGTGATCTTGTAAAATCTAAAAAAAAACATGTTAAAGTTTAATCACCGTCAGCAAAAATCAACACGATTACATAAGCGCTCGGCGCTTCCCCGGAAGTCGTCTCCCACGATAACCCGGATGTGTTGTGTTCAAGCTACTGCTGTATTGCAGTAGCTTGACAGCCCTGCGATTGGATAGTTGCAAACGATTGGACCAATCAAATGGCTTGTTGTATGCTTTTTCAAAGATTCATGGCGGCGTGTTCTCAGGGATGTGATTTTCTACTAATTCGCCGAATTCCGCTTTATTTTATCTTCCAGGAAGATAAAGTCCGTTAAGTACGTTAGCGGCTTGTGGTCCACGAACGTAGTGAAGCTGCGCCCTTTCAGGCAGGACTGGAAGTGGCGTATGGCCACTTCCGGTAATCGGTATGGCCAGGTGGAGAGCCATTAACTCTCTGTTACTGGCGGCGTACAACGGCTGTATGAGCTGGGCTGGCGCGAGGGAGGAAACAGTAATAAAAGTTAACCATCCCCTTTTATGATTCCAAACAGTTTGAAATTGACAGTGCACAGTGGACATTGACTCATAACTTTTGAATATTTCTAAGACTTGGCTACATCAGTGATTGTGCAAAATGAACTGCTCAAGTCTCAATGGAGATTGAAACTGGTGATCTGAAATGAATGCTGAAATTATAAAAAGTAATGGTATGTTGGAATTTTATTTCTATTATGGAACAGATAAAATGAACTGATTTTGATTTGATCAAGTGTTAAAGCATGTGATGGATAATGCTTGTTGGAATATTTTAGGAATGCTATCTTCTTGGAACATAAGTCAATATTATACAGTAATAAGTGGCATTCAGCTGTTTGTTTTATGTCATTTAAGCACAGTTCTGGTACTTAAAAATCATGCTACATTTCCTGAGCAGTGAAATTCTTTGCTCTCCGAACGAATGCCAAGGTAATAGGTACAGAAACAACAATTCTAATGTCATGACACACTAACACAGTAATTCAATCCTAATACTAATGGATGCTAATAGCACACACACCAACACACAGTTAGGCAGTTAGGACTCCTTAAGCACACCTTGATACTAAATACTAAAACTAATGAGTACTAATAACACACACTAGGCAGTTTGGACAGTTAAAGCAGTCAGACAAGAGGAATGAAATTGAAAATTCACTGGATGACTAAAGTGATAGTGGTATATTGATATCAGAGATGATGTGAACCTTAGATGGCATGAACCTATGTACAGTGTGCAAATGAGCATTGTGCAACAAGCAAGTGTATAATTACAAATTAGCACCTGGTGCTAATTTCTATACCGGTAGTACCAGTAGACTGTGCATCTAGCAGCAGAGATGATAATTAGCAGCAGAGATGATATGGACATCAGACGGGTGAAACTATATCTACTGCACAGGTGAGCAGTGTGCAAACTTAGCAGCCGGTGTGTGAGTTCCTGTATGCAAAGCTATGTTATGGAGTTTTGGGAGTTGTTATCTGTTCAGAAGTCTGATGGCAGTGGGAAAGGAGGAGTTCTTCAGTCTGGTTGTCCTGCATTTCACAATTCTGTACCTCTGGCCCAAGAGTAGAAGTGTGAATAGTCTGTGCTGGGGGTGGGTGGAGTCCCGGAGGATGGCGTCAGCTCTCCTTTGGACTCTGCAGTGGTAGATGCTGTGCAGAGAGGGGAGTGGAGTCCTGATGGTCGGTATGATTTACTGTACCATTTGTGTTTTTTTTTTACTACATTCAATGGCATTTTTTGTAGTTGAACATTTTTTTTTTTACTGTATAGTGTGTACTATGTGTTGGTACATCTCTGTAAATTAACATGTCATGATTTTTAATTTGTTTTAAAAACTATTACCAATAACATAAAATGTATCTTTTTTTTAGTTATATTACAAAAAAAAAAAAAAAAACCAACTTTCACATTCTAATTTACCGAGATGCACTAGTAGAGTATTTTAACAGGAAAATAAATTGTGATCTGCTTTATCTGTTGCATGTTAAACATTATCACAGTACCCCACCAATCCAGCCAAACCCAGTACGATCTGGGCTCCATCTGTTGTCTGTTACCTCAGTGGTAACTTGAGTCTGGTCTGCTTTCCCATCGAGCGGCAGGTTGAAGGCAGCGGGGATGGGTTTTTGCACTCGGGTAGACTTTTTCCTTTCACCTCCATGTTTCTCGACCCTGTTGATTTGAAGCAGGCAGGGGAATCTTCAAGCTTGCGTACCATAGAGAGCCTAAGTCACGCCCCCTCTATTTCCACACATGGGACTTTAAATCAGAAAAAATCTCCATTGAAATGAATGACAAGAATGAAATTATCTTTTGATCCCGATCAAATTTTGCCACAAGTTACACGTATAGTGCATCCAGAATGTATTCACAACACTTCATTTTTTCTACATTTTGTTATGTTACAGCCTTATTCCAAAATGGATTAATTTTTTTTCTCAAAATTCTCCGGCAAAAGCTAGCGGTACTCAAATACTTTGCAAGCAGTTTCATGAAATGGTCAGTCAGAAAGCAACTCATACCGGCTCGGACGTCGCCCGGATTAACAAGGTCAAGAGTTCCTGGCAGCGGAAGGCGAAGGACAGAGCTGCGTGGAGGAATCTGATCTGACCTAAATGAAACAGTCATTGTCGTCCCCGACAGACTGCTATGATGATGATGATGATGATACACAATACCCCATAATGACAACATGAAAAAAGTTTTTTTTTTTTTTTTTTAGATTTTTTCCAAATTTATGAACAATAAAAAATTAAGAAATCACATGTACATAAGTATTCACAGCCTTTACCATGAAGCTCAAAATTGAGCTCAGGTGCATCGTGTTTCCACTGATTATCCTTGAGATATTTCTACTGTGGAAAATTCAGTTGATTGGACATGATTTGGAAAGGCACACACCTCTCTATATAAGGTCCCACAGTTGACAGTGCATGTCAGAGCACAAACTAAGCATGAAGTCAAAGGAATTGTCTGTAGACCTCCGAGATGGGATTGTCTTGAGGCACAAATCTGGGGAAGGGTACAGAAAAATTTCTGCTGCTTTGAAGGTCCTAATGAGCACAGTGGCCTCCATCATCCATAAATGGAAGAAGTTCGGAACCACCAGGACTCTTCCTAGAGCTGGCCAGCTGTCTATACTGAGCGATTGGGGGAGAAGGACCTTAGTCAGGGAAGTGACCAAGAACCCAATGGTCACTCTGTCAGAGCTCCAGCATTCCTCTGTGGAGAGGGGAGAACCTTCCAGAAGGACAACCATCTCTGCAGCAATCCACCAATCAGGCCTGTACAGTGCATCCAGAAAGTATTCACAGTCCTTCACTTTTTCCACATTTTGCTATGTTACAGCCTTATTCCAAAATGGATTAAATTCTTTTTTTCCCTCAAAATTCTACACACAATACCCCATTATGACAATGTGGAAAAAAAATTGGAGATTTTTTCAAATTTATTAAAAAAAAAACTAAGAAACCACATGTACATAAGTATTCACAGCCTTTGCCATGAAGCTCAAAACTGAGATAGGTGCATCCTGTTTCCACTGATCATCCTTGAGATGTTTCTACAGCTTAATTGGAGACCACCTGTGGTAAATTCAGTTGATTGGACATGATTTGGAAAGGTACGCACCTGTCTATGTAAGGTCCCACAGTTGACAGTGCATGTCAGAGCACAAACCAAGCATGAAGTCAAAGAAATTGTCTGTAGACCTCCGAGACAGGATTGTCTCAAGGCACAAATCTGGGGAAGGGTACAGAAAAATTTCTGCTGCTTTGAAGGTCCCAGTGAACATAGTGGCCTCCATCATCCGTAAATGGAAGAAGTTCGGAACCACCAGGACTCTTCCTAGAGCTGGCCAGCCGTCTAAACTGAGCGATCGGGAGAGAAGGGTCTTAGTCAGGGGAGGTGACCAAGAACCTGATGGTGATGGTGATGGGAGATGTTATCCGTTATTCATTGTCATAAAAACTAAATATTACTCTGTTATTATACGACAACCGACAGCTTTAATTACGTGGAAAAATATCTTTTAAATTGACAAACACCATTTGTGTAACTCATGGAAAAGTTTGATCAGGATCAAAAATAATTTCCAATTTAAGGTCCCATATGTGTTGCTTAGGCTCTCTGTTGGAACTTGCTGTGGCTGTCCGACATAACTCGTAAGGGTGAGTTTTTTCACTCTGCACTAGTGCTGCAATGAGTAGTCGCCTAATTGACTAGTCGATCGTCAGAAAATTGACACCTTATTTGATAGTCGACTATTCTCCTGTGGCTCCTTTTCCAGAAAAAACTTGTAAAAAAATTCATATTTCAGGTTCTAAAACATGAAAGAATTGCTGTGTTCAGAATTAACCAATCACATTCATACTCATGTTAAATGAGAGTCTGCACACACCTGCCACCATTTAAAGTGCTTCTGATTAACTCCAAATAAAGTTCAGCTGTTCTAGTAGACTTTTCTTGAGTCACTTCTTACAGCACAAGCTATGGTTCGCAGAGAGCATCCAAAGCATCAGAGGGATCTCATTGTTCAAAGGTATCGTTCAGGAGAAGGGTACAAAAGAATTTCCAAGACATTAAATATACTATGGAACACAGTGAAGACAGTCATCGTCAAGTGGAGAAAATATAGCACAACAGTGACATTACCAAGAACTGGACATCCCTCCAAAATTGATGAAAAAATGAGAAGAAAATTGGTCAGGGAGGCTGCCAAGAGGCTTACAGCAACATTGAAGGAGATGCAGGGATTTCTGGCAAGTACTGGCTGTTTAGTACATATGACAACAATCTTCTGTCTCGGGTGGAAAGATGGAAGTTTTATCTTACAAAGAAAAACATCCAAGCCTGGCTAAATTTTGCAAAAACACATTTGAAATCTCCCAAACGCATGTGGGAAAGTATGTTATGGTCCGATGAAACCAAGGTTGAACTTTTTGGCCATAATTCCAAAAGGTATATTTGGCGCAAACACAACACTGCTCATCACCAAAAGAATACCATACCTACAGTGAAGCATGGTGGTGGCAGCATCATGCTTCGGGGCTGTTTTCCTTCAGCTGGAACTGGGGCCTTAGTCAAGGTGGAGGGAATTATGATCAGTTCCAAATACCAGCCAGTGTTGGAACAAAATCTTCAGGCTTCTGCTAGAAAGGTGAAGATGAACAGGAACTTCATCTTTCAGCATGACAGTGACTCAAAGCACACATCCAAATCAACAAAAGAATGGCTTGACCATTCTGTTAACGTCCGTTGCGTCAAAGAGCTATCTTGTCCGCTTTTGTTTGTTTTTATTGATTTCGTTTTTAATTTTTTATTTTTGTTTGCTGGTATTAGTTTTTGTTTGGTGTTAGCTTGGTATTGGCCTCGCTGAAAAGCCCGATCGGATGCACGGGTGGGTCGGACCCCCGACTGGGCTGTTTTTGCTGGGCTAGGCTAACCTGCTAACCTGTTTTTAGCCTTTTTAGCTGTTTATAGCTAACCTGTTTTTAGCTGTTTTATTTGTTTTTGGCTGGCTGGCTGGCTATCCACCTTATTGCCTGGAACGCCATGGCTCCATCCCCGACGTGTATCCGCTGTGTAACCCTCCTTAGTAAGGTTTCTGAATTGGAAGCGAGACTCTCCAGCCTCTATAAGATTCAGGAGGCTGAAGACCATCTCGACACCATTATTCTCTGGCGAACAACGGCCCCGGCAACCGATTCGCAGCTGGCAGAGACGGCTACCTACCTAGGGGAGTTCAGCGCATCTCCGTCCACTTCAACCCCTGCTCCAGCTTCTTCAGATGCCCAGGACCATAGCAATAGACACTGGCTTCATCTTGGGGCTAAACCCAAAGCCCCGGTTGGGTCTTCTCACACTCAATGTGCACCCTGGTCCTTGGTTGGACCAGCCGGCAGTCATCGTCGATCGGCCAGACAGGGTCGTGCCTCTTCTCTTCCCTTGCTCCTGGAAAATAAATTTGACATCCTTTCTCTGGAGGATTTTCCCCACCTGGACACTGGCCATCCACCCGTGGCCGCCCCTCCTCCTCCTTCCTCTCCTTCAGCGGTGGCTCAAACCCGCAAACCTTGGACTAAGACTACTCTAGGTGTGCCAAATTACACACCAGCTCCAAATAGAAGAGAGCGCATCACCCCGCCTTCACAACAACAACAACACCATCGACAAAATTATTCACCTCGTCAGAATCCACCGACAACCCCCCCCTTCCCCCAGACGACGCTAGTAATTGGTGACTCGATTATGAGGAACGTCAGAAGCAGGTTCTGTATCACGAGATTTCTTCCTGGGGCTAGAGTGTCTGACATTGAGGCTCTTACCCCTGACCTACTACACACGTGGACAAAATTGTTGGTACCCCTCTGTTAATGAAAGAAAAACCCACAATGGTCACAGAAATAACTTGAATCTGACAAAAGTGGTAATAAATAAAAATTCTATGAAAATTAACCAATGAAAATCAGACAATGCTTTTAAATTGTGGTTCAACAGAATTATTTTAAAAAACAAACTCATGAAACAGGCCTGGACAAAAATGATGGTACCCTTAACTTAATATTTTGTTGCACAACCTTTTGAGGCAATCACTGCAATCAAACGATTTCTGTTACTGTCAATGAGACTTCTGCACCACTCAGCAGGTATTTTGGCCCACTCCTCATGAGCAAACTGCTCCAGTTGTCTCAGGTTTGAAGGGTGCCTTCTCCAGACGGCATGTTTCAGCTCCTTCCACAGTTGTTCAATAGGATTTAGATCAGGGCTCATAGAAGGCCACTTTAGAATAGTCCAATGTTTCCCTCTTAGCCATTCTTGGGTGTTTTTAGCTGTGTGTTTTGGGTCATTATCCTGTTGCAAGACTCATGACCTGCGACTGAGACCAAACTGTCTGACACTGGGCAGCACATTTCTCTCTAGAATAGCTTGATAGTCTTGAGATTTCATTGTACCCTGCACAAATTCAAGACACCCTGTGCCAGATGCAGCAAAGCAGCCCCAGAACATAACAGAACCTCCTCCATGTTTCACAGTAGGGACAGTGTTCTTTTCTTGGTATGCTTCATTTTTGTGTCTGTGAACATAGCGCTGATGTGCCTTGCCAAAAAGTTCCAGTTTTGTCTCGTCTGTCCATAGGACATTCTCCCAGAAGCTTTGTGGCTTGTCAACATGCAGTTTGGCAAATTCCAGTCTGGCTTTTTATGATTTGTTTTCAACAGTGGTGTCCTCCTTGGTCGTCTCCCATGAAGTCCACTTTGGCTCAAACAGCGACGGATGGTGTGATCTGACACTGATGTACCTTGACCTTGGAGTTCACCATGAATATGTTTAGAGGTTGTTCTGGGCTCTTTTGTTACTATTCGTATTATCCGTCTCCTCCTGCGGCCACGTCCAGGGAGGTTGACTACAGTCCCGTGGATCTTAAATTTCTGAGTAATATGTGTAATTGTAGTCACAGGAACATCAAGCCGCCTGGAGATGGTCTTATAGCCTTTACCTTTAATATGCTTGTCTATAATTTTCTTTCTAATCTCCTGAGACAACTCTCTCCTTTGCTTCCTGTGGTCCATGTTTAGTGTGGTACACACCATGTCACCAAACAGCACAGTGACTACTTGTCACCCTTTCAATAGGCCGACTGACTGATTACAAGTTTGTAGACACCTGTGATGTTAATTAGAGGACACATCTCCGTTGAACATGTCCCTATGGTCACATTATTTCAATCTTTTCTAGGGGTACCATCATTTCCGTCCAGGCCTGTTTCATGAGTTTATTTTTTAAACTAATTCTGTTGAACCACAATTCAAAAGCAATGTCTGATTTTCATTGGTTAATTTTCATAGAATTTGTATTTATTACCACTTTTGTCAGATTCAAGTTATTTCTGTGACCATTGTGGGGGTTTTTTTTTCATTAACAGAGGGGTACCAACAATTTTGTCCACAGCTGTAAATGAATTCCCCCACGTTAAAACTGTCATAGTACATGTTGGATGCAATAACATCCCAGATGAAGCGTCGGAGATTTTAAAGAGTGACTTCAGGAGCCTTCTGTCCACTCTTATGAACTGGGGCAGACGTGCGTTTATCTCTGGGCCTTTGGCACCTCTCAGACGAGGTTGCAATTATTTTAGCAGAACTCTCAGTCTTAATACTTGGTTGTTTTACATGTCCTATTTTTAACATTGGTTTTGTAGACAATTTTAACTTGTTTTGGAACCACCCATCACTTATGAGGCCTGATGGCATCCACCTGAATAGACTTGGTGCACATGTTTTAAGGGAAAATCTGTTCTATTCCACTCAGTGTTTTATAGTACAGTGACTGAAAATTGGTGTGTTAACTCAGTCTGAAGTTCCTGGGTCTGCCAGTCAGCCCTTTTTTGGTCTTGTTTCGACTTCTCATATTAATCCCATTAATCCAAATAATCCTCATTGTTTGGATCAGTCTTCGACGTGTAACCCTACAGAGATTGTGTCTGTCTCCCGTTACCCAAAATATTATAACTCAAGACAAATACAGCACAACTTGATAAATACATGTCTTTCTGCAGCTCCTCCTCATCCACCACCCCCCAACTTTGCCCCTGTCTTCTCCCTTAGAGAACCCTTGTCTGCTCCTCCCAAAGTTAATAAAAACGTTAATAAAAATATGGTGCATAAACATCCCAAAGTGATTAAACAAAATGTTGGTAAAATTCAGACCAAACCTCAAGTCTCTAAATTTAATGATTTGGCCTCTGTTCCTCCTCATAATTTAAAAATTAAATGTGGTTTATTAAATATTAGGTCTCTAACTCCCAAGTCTCTTTTAGTCCATGAGCTATTAATTGATTATCAGATCGATTTATTATCCCTCACAGAGACTTGGCTAGGGCAAGATGATTATGTTGGTTTGAATGAATCAACTCTCTCTGGTTATCTAAACTATCATAATCCCAGAAGTTCTGGTTGTGGAGGTGGAGTAGCGGCAATTTTCCATTCTTAATTACTAGTTAATATAAAGCAAAAATCATGTTTTAATTCCTTTGAGGGCCTGGTCCTCAGTGTGGGGCATGTTGGCTATCTTGGCTTTAATCCAATTTTCTTTGCCGTAGTTTACCGTCCTCCCTCGGCCTACTCAGAGTTTTTATCCGAATTTGCTGAATTTTTAGCTGATTTAGAGCTGAAATCAGATAATTAATAAATCAATTAATTATTATTATAATTAATCAATAAAATATATAATTATTATTAATTAATCAATAAAATAATTATTGTAGGGGACTTTAATATACATGTTGATGTTGATAGTGACTGTCTTAATAAGGCATTCAATTCAATTGTAGACTCAATGGGGTTTTCCCAGAAAGTAGAAAATTCTACTCATTATCTTCACCATACATTGGACCTCGTTTTGACTTATGGTATAGATATAGAAAATCTGGTAGTGTCTCCTGTACTGTCAGACCATTGTCTGTTAACCTTTGATTTCACTATTTCTGATTATTTGACTCCTAAATAAAAATATTACTACAGCAGATATCTTTCAGATGACGTTGTTACCAAATTTTTGCAGATTGTCTCCTCTATACCATTGGTCAACACAACGGAAATAAAAGATGGAGAGCCTCCTCCTTCCATAATTGATAGCATGGTAGATAGTGTTACAGCCTCTCTGCTTTGGACTCTAGATTTGGTGGCCCCTTTAAAAAAGAAAAAGTCGAACCAGAGACTTCTAACCCCTTGGTTTAACACAGAAACCCTTAGCTTAAAACTGAAGACTCGTCAATTGGAAAGGAAATGGTGTTCTACTAATTTAGATGAATTCTATTTAGCGTGGAGAAATCATCTCTTAATTTATAAAAAAATGTCTTAGAAAAGCTAGAACAAGTTATTATTCTGCATTAATAGAAGCGAATAAGAATAACCCCAGGTTTCTTTTCTGCACTATTGCCAGGCTGACAAAGAGTCAGGACTCGGTCAATACTCGCATCCCCTTTGAGCTTTCTAGTCAGGACTTTTTGAACTTTTTCAATCATAAAATTTTATCTATTAGAGATAAAATCAGTCAGATTCTTTCTACCGTAAACTCAAGTACATTAACTACAACTCCCTCAATTGATATCTGCTTAGATAAGTTTACTCCAATTGACCTTTTAGAGTTGGATAAAATAATCTCCTCATCTAAGCCTTCATCTTGTCTTTTGAACCCTGTTCATACCAGGTTATTTAAAATTGTCTTCGCAATTATTGGTAGCCGTATTCTTCATATAATTAATGCTTCTTTAACTCTGGGTTATGTACCACTGGCTTTTAAAATTGCTGTTATTAAACCCTTACTCAAAAAGCCAACGCTCAGTCCAGGAGTTTTGGCTAACTATCGACCAATCTCTAATCTGCCTTTCATTTCAAAAATCTTAGAAAGAGTTGTTGCTGTGCAATTGTTTGACCACTTGCAGGGAAATGGTTTATTTGAAGAGTTTCAATCTGGGTTCAGAGTTCACCACAGCACTGAAACAGCCTTGGTGAAGGTCACTAATGACCTCCTTATCACATCTGATAATGGACTTGTTTCTGTACTTGTCCTTTTAGATCTTAGTGCAGCCTTTGACACTATCGATCATGACATTCTACTTGATAGATTAGAACACTATGTTGGACTAAATAGAACTCCGCTGCAGTGGTTTAGATCTTATTTATCCGATAGACTTCAGTTTGTTCACATCAATGATGAATTTTCTTCCAACTCTAAGCTCAGTCACGGAGTTCCACAGGGATCTGTGTTAGGCCCTACTCTTTTTAGTTTATATATGCTTCCGTTAGGCAATATCATTAGAAAGCATTGTATACATCTTCATTGTTACGCAGACGACACACAACTGTACCTGTCATTGAAGCCCGATGATTGTAATCAATTAGCCAAATTAGATGCCTGTCTCAGAATCAGAATCAGAATCAGAATCAGATTTATTGCCATTGTTCATGTGATACACAAACTAGGAATTTGTCTCGGTGCCATGCTGCAACATTAAAAACATAATGAGAAAAAGGGATAAACTAAAAAACTAAAGGACTAGAAACGTGCAATAAGTGTAGAAAAATAAGTAATAATAAGTAATAATAATAATAATACTAGTAATAATGAGTAGTACTAGTCAAGGCAGTTTTAAAAAATTAGCATGTAGCAGATAATGTGAAGTACCACATAGTGCAGTCAATAATGCAACAGAAAAACAGTGATGATTGACATGAGTCTGGTTGAGCTGCTGTACATAGTGCACGAGAGTCAAAAGTCACTTAGTGTTCAGCAGTCTGATGGCAGAGGGGAAAAAGCTGTTCATGTGCCGGGAGGTTTTAGTCCGAATGGACCGAAGCCTTCTACCTGAGGGGAGGGGGGCAAACAGCACGTGACCAGGATGTGAAGGATCGGCTATGATCCGGCCAGCACGCCTCCGGGTCCTGGAGATGTACAGGTCCTGGAGAGATGGGAGCTTGCAGCCTATCACCTTCTCAGCAGTGCGCACGACGCGCTGCAGCCTTAGTCTGTCCCTGGCAGTGGCTCCTGCGTACCACACAGTTATGGAGGAGGTGAGGATGGACTCGATGATGGCCGTGTAGAACTGCACTAACATCTTGGTGGGTAGCTTGAGCTTCCTCAGCTGCCGCAGAAAGAACATCCTCTGCTGGGCCTTTTTGATGAGGGAGTTGATGGTTGGCTCCCATTTGAGGTCTCGGGTGATGGTGGTGCCCAAGAAGCGGAAGGAATCTGCAAAGGTGATGGGAGAGCCTGTGATGGTGAGGGGGGGCAGGGGGGATGTGACTTTCCTGAAGTCCACAATCATCTCCGCTGTCTTCAGAGCATTCAGCTGCAGGTTGTTGTGGCTGCACCAGGACACCAGCTGGGCCACCTCTTCCCTGTAGGCGGACTCGTCACCGTTGGAGATGAGCCCGATGAGGGTGGTGTCGTCCGCAAACTTAATCAGCTTAACAGACTGGTGGGAGGAGGTGCAGGAGTTGGTATAAAGGGAGAAGAGTAGGGGGGAAAGTACACAGCCCTGGGGTGATCCAATGCTGATGCTAACAGAGTCTGAGACAGACTTCCCCAGCCACACATGCTGTCTCCGGTCCGTCAGGAAGTCGGTGATCCACCTGCAGAGGGAGTCAGGCACGTTGAGCAGGGACAGCTTGTCCTGGAGCAGATCGGGGCGGATGGTGTTGAATGCGGAGCTGAAGTCCACAAACAGAATCCTGGCGTAGGTTCCCGGGGAGTCCAGGTGCTGCAGGATGGAGTGGAGGGCCAGGTTGACTGCGTCGTCCACAGACCTGTTAGCACGGTAGGCAAACTGCAGCGGGTCTAGGAGGGGTGTGGTGATGGACTTGAGGTGAGACAGGACCAGGCGCTCAAAGGACTTCATGACTACAGAGGTGAGCGCTACAGGTCTGTAGTCGTTAAGTCCAGTAATCCGTGGCTTCTTGGGGACAGGGATGATGGTGGAGGATTTGAGGCAGGTCGGCACGTGACATTGCTTAAGGGAGGTGTTAAAAATGTCTGTGAAGACAGGAGCCAGCTCTTTCGCACAGTGTCTCAGGGTGGAGGGAGACACACCGTCCGGCCCGGGGGCCTTGCGCGGGTTCAGTCTGGAGAACCGTCTGTGCACGTCCTGCTCACTGATGACAAGGGGAGGGGGGGAGGAGGAGGAGGAGGGGGGGGGGAGCGCTTTTGATGAATTAGGGGCTGAGGAGGCAGTGGAACTGGGTGGAGTGGGTGAGTTGGACACAGCTGACGAGGTGTCAAAACGAGCATAGTGTTGGGACAGTCTTTGACAAAGGGCTTTGTCATCCTGACCTTTAGAAGCCTGAGGCCGATAGTTGGTGATTTGCCTCAGTCCTCTCCACACAGAAGCCGAGTCATTAGCAGTGAACTGCTGCTGGAGTCTCTCAGAATACACAGATTTAGCTCTCCTCAGCTCTCTGTTAAACCGATATTTGACCTCCCTGTAGCAGTCCCTGTCTCCACTTTTCAACGCTGCTTCCTTCTCCTTCCTGATCCGTCTGAGCTTAGCTGTGAACCAAGGCTTGTCATTAGAATATCTTATCCTGGTGCGCGATGGGAGAATGTGCTCTTCACAGAAGTTGATATATGAGTTCACAGTGTTTGTGTACTCATTAAGATCATGTGTGGCTCTTTTAAACATGCCCCAGTCAGTTATTTCCATGCATGTGTTCAGTTTCTCTCCAGCTTCACTGGTCAATTTCTTTGTGGTGGTCACAACAAGTTTAGTGAGTTTCAGTCTTTGTTTGTATGTGGGGATGAGGTGAACCATCACGTGATCAGATAGTCCCAGCGCAGCGCGGGGAACAGCGCGATATGCGTCCTTTACTGAAGTAAAGTGTTATTTCCTCTGGTTGGACATTTAATACACTGTTTGTAGCGGGGGAGCTTGTGACTCAGATTGCTCTGGTTAAAATCGCCCACCACGATAACCAGGGAGTCTGGAAAGTTCCGCTCCGTAAGTTGGATGTGATCTGCGAGCACGCGCTGAGCTTCGCGCGTGTCCGCGTCAGGAGGGGCGTACACAGCGACGAGAATGAATGAGGCAAACTCCCGCGGGGAATAAAATGGCTTGCAGTTAATGAAAAGAAATTCCAGGGCGGGAGAACAGTGTTTGGAAATCACCGTTACATCAGAGCACCAGCTGTTGTTAATATAGAAGCACACTCCTCCTCCGATAGACTTACCGGACAGCTCTGTGACACGGTCAGCACGAATCAGCTGGAAACCCTCGAGGCTGATCGCGCTATCTGGAATGTTCTCATTAAGCCAGGTCTCAGAGAAGCAGATGACAGACGAGGAAGCGAGGTCCTTGAAACGCATCAGCAGTCTTAATTCTTCTACCTTGTTCGGGAGAGAATTGGCATTGGATAGAAATATGCCAGGCAAGGCTGTTCGCGAGCCTCTTTTTCGTAGCCGAGCGAGAATCCCTCCTCTCTTCCCTGTTTTCCGCCGTCTTGCTTTTTTGGCCAAACAATGGATCAGATCAGCGGCAGGAGCTAAAAAAACTGGAAGAAGGTCCATGGGGGTGAGAGTCCTGATATTTAGTAGTTCTTCACGGGTGTATGAACCGGCAGATGCACAATCAGTGAACAAAAACAGACAAATTATAAAAATTAAAGGGCAGCGATACACCACGGCGGCCGCTGTGGGCGCCATCTTGTTTTTTTTTGTTGTTTTTTTTTTCTTTCATTTCTGTCTTAAGGAAATGAAAGCCTAGATGACTTGTAATTTTCTGCTACTAAACTCAGATAAGACTGAAGTCATTCTTGTTGGCCCAAAAAACCTTAGAAATTCCTTTCCAAATCATACTGTTAATTTGGATGCCGCCACTCTCACTCTGAATAGTTCTGTGAGGAACCTTGGAGTTTTTTTTGATCAAGATCTGTTTTTTAATTCACATATTAAATTTGTTTCTAAGACTGCCTTCTATCATCTGTGCAATATTGCCAAGATTAGGAGCATCTTGTCTCTGAATGATGCTGAGAAACTGATCCACGCCTTTGTCAGCTTTCGACTAGATTATTGTAACTCATTATCAGGTTGTCCCAAAATATCCTTAAAAAGTCTTCAGTTGATCCAAAATGCTGCTGCAAGAGTTTTAACTGGTTCTAGAAAGAGAGATCATATCTCTCTGGTTCTGTCCTCCCTTCATTGGCTTCCCATAGAGTTTAGAATTAAGTTTAAAATCCTTCTTCTCACTTTCAAAGTTCTTACTAATCAGGCCCCCTTATATATAAAAGATCTGATATTACCCTGTCATCCTAATAGACCACTACGCTCCCAAAATGCTGGATTGCTTGTGGCGGCCAGAATCTCCAGAAGTACATTGGGAGGCAGAGCCTTCTGCTATCAAGCTCCTTCTTCTGTGGAACCAGTTACCACTCTGGGTCCGGGAGTCAGACTCGGTCTCTTTTTTTAAGAACAGGGTAAAATCCTTCCTTTTCAATATAGCCTATGATTAGGGAGGGATTTCGTGTCTCTTAATCCCACTTCTGTTCTGCTGTTCATAGATTCAGACTGTTGGATGACCGCCAATAATGCACTTGGTTTCTAACTGTTTCATGTTCTTTATGTCTGTTCTCTTCGTCCTCTCTATCCCCTCACCCCCAGCCAGTCGCAGCAGATGACTGCCCCTCCATGAGCCTTGTTCTGCTAGAGGTTTCTTCCTGTTAAATGGGAGTTTTTCCTCTCCACCGTCGCTAAGTGCTTGCTCACAGGGGATCGTCTGATTGCTGGGTCTTTCTGAAATTGTGGGGTTTTCTCTGCATTTTGTAGTGCTATGAGTTGACCTTTGTTGTGATGTGGCGCTATATAAATAAAGCTGAATTGAATTGAATTGAATTGAACCAGTTTAGAAAGCTTGGGTCCGGGTCCTGTCCGGGTTGGGGACAGGCTCCTGCCCCAAGTGGAGGAGTTTAAGTATCTTGGGGTCTTGTTCACGAGTGAGGGGAAAATGGAGCGAGAGATCGACAGACGGATTGGAGCAGCATCTGCAGTGATGCGGACGTTGTACCGGTCTGTTGTGGTGAAGAGGGAGCTTAGTTCTAAGGCAAAGCTGTCGATTTACCAGTCAATCTACGTTCCTACTCTCACCTATGGTCACGAGCTTTGGGTAATGACCGAAAGAACGAGATCGCGGATACAAGCGGCTGAAATGAGCTTTCTCCGTAGGATTGCTGGACTCACCCTCAGAGATAGGGTGAGGAGCTCAGTCATCCGGGAGAGGCTCAGAGTAGAACCGCTGCTCCTCCACATTGAAAGGAGTCAGTTGAGGTGGTATGGGCATCTGATTAGGATGCCTCCTGGACGCCTCCCACTTGAGGTGTTTCAGGCACGTCCCACTGGGAGGAGACCCCGGGGCAGACCCAGGACTCGGTGGAGAGACTATGTCTCCCAGCTAGTCTGGGAACGCCTTGGTATCCCCTCTGAAGAGCTGGAGCAGGTGGCTGGGGAGAGGGAAGTCTGGGCTTCTCTGCTTGAACTGCTGCCTCCGCGACCCGGACCTCCGGAAAAGCGGTAGAAGATGGATGGATGGATGGATGAATTGAACCAGAAAAAGATTAAGGTCTTGGAATGGCCCAGCCAGAGTCCAGACCTGAATCCGATCGAGCATCTGTGGGTTGATCGGAAGAGGGCTGTGCACAGGAGATGCCCTTGCAATCTGACATATTTGGGGCATTTTTTCGAAGAGGAATGGGCAAATATTGTCACATGAAGATGTGCCACGCTAATAGACTCCTACCCAAAAAGAATGAGTACCGGTACTGTAATAAAAGCCAAAGGTGCTGCAACAAATTACTCATTACAACTGTTTGCCCCCCTCCCCTCTGGTAGAAGACTTCGGTCCATCCAGACTAAAACCTCCCGTCACATGAACAGCTTCTTCCCCTCTGCCATTAGACTGCTGAACACTAAGTGACTCTCGTGCACCATGTACAGCAGCTCAACCAGACTCATGTCAATCATCACTGTTTTCTTCCTGCATTACCGACTGCACTATATAGTTCTCCACAGTATCTGCTGCTGGCTAATATATATTTTAACTGTTGACCAGTATCACTTAATCTTATCCTACACTTTATTACATGTATAGTTTATTTCTCTTATCTTATCATGTTTAATGTTGCAGCATTGTACCGAGACAAATTCCTAGTTTGTGTACTACATGAACAATGGCAATAAACCTGATTCTGATTCTGATTCTGAACAAATTATTAGTTTAAGGGTGTGTATATTTATGCAAACAGGTTTTTGTAGTTTTTTTAATTTTTTATTTTCCCCTTAAAAGTTTTCAGTTTGTTTTTCAATTGGGTTGTACAGGTTATAGGTCACATTAATGGTGGAAAAAGTTTTGAAATGATTTATCTTGGTCTCATTTTTTTGCATCACAAAAACCTGGCATTTGAACAGGTGTGTGTAGACTTTTTATATTCACTGTATTTTGTGGTATGTGCCACCATCACACACTTTTGCAGCTTTAATAAATTGTTTTCAGACAAAACTAAGAAACTCAGCAGTAATTTAAAGCAAAGAAACAATGGTCTGATATAGTATAATGTTTCCAATTAGTGACAACTTAGCATTGTCATTTAGCATTTGCTGTTTTATAATTAGACATAGTGTTAACGTTACTTACCTCCTATTAAAACGAGGTTAGCAAACTATCCTCTCTGATGCAGCGCAATGGAAAACAGTCCCACATCCCTGGCAAACAGAAGTAGCGGCTGTTTGACCAAACCAGTAGTTTGGAGTTAGCTGCTGTGCTAACCACCGGACTGAAGCCTAGCCACCCACCACACACCTGTTCCGCTGTGCGCACTGCGGGAGAGAGTCAGACCACTGCGCAAAGTCTTCTCCAGCACATCCCAAAAATTCTCAGCGGGGTTAAGGCCTGGACTCTGTGGTGACCAATCCACGTGTGAACATGATGTTTCGTGGTCCCTGAACCACTCTTACACAATTCAAGCCCGATGAATCCTGGCATTGTTATCTTGGAATATGCCTGTGCCATCAGGAAAGAAAAAAAAATCCACTGATGGAATAACCTGGTCATTCATTCTTCAGCAATGTTGCCCCTACCATTATATTGGGGGGTGGGGGGTGCCCACCCAACGGACCCCCCCAGAGTGTCAAGTTAATCTTCTATCTAAATGCAAGGAATCTGTGTAGAAAGTGTAGTCCCCACAAGTGAAGATCAGAAAGTGGCCCCCATAAAACATGAAAACGTGTGTGTGTGTGTGTGTGTGTGTGTGTGTGTGTGTGTGTGTGTGAGAGAGAGAGAGAGAGAGAGAGAGAGAGAGAGAGAGAGAGAGAGAGAGAGAGAGAGAGAGAGACTTTGACTTTTAAAATAAGCTTTTATTGCACACTTCAAAAAAATGTAAGCACACCAACATCATTCCTCCAAGTGTGTCACATTGGAAAAAGTGCAAACTGAAATGTTCCCCCCCCACACACACAACACAGAGCAGTCCCTGCAGTCCACCTATTCAAAGATCCAGTTCTGTGACAGTCAATTACAGTCAATTAAATGTCATATACAAGTCTGTTCAAACAATATCCCAAAAATGTGTAAAACAGGCAGAGGAACGACCGCCATTCATTCCTCCTGTCGGGCGCGCTTGACCGGCATTCCCCCTGCTGCTTTACACAGGGCTGTCAGGTGTTTCTTGAGGCGATAACGCTTCCTTTCATCCAGGAGGTCAAGACCAACCTGCCTTCTTAGCACATCCACAGACTTAATGAATTTATCAGTGTCACTGAAGTAGTCGGCGACCCTAATGGCTTTGTTATAGGTTTCATCCAGAAATGCATTTATTTCTTCCAGTGAATACAAACTCGTGTTTGTACTGCATTTTGCCTCAATAGACTCAGCATTAGACACAGTGTCGTTCTCAGATTCCATTTCCTCGTCAGCACCACTCAGCTGACCACTTGGTTCTCCCGGGCCAGTGGATTCATCATGGGCCACATTTTCCTGGACGCCACCCTCAGCAGCTGACTGTTGCTGTTCCATCCCCCGCTGTGTAACGGTAGCAGCCTCCGGAAGCACAGCCGCTGATGTCACACAGCGAGATTCTGACGCACCATCAGGTCGGTGCTCCGTCCCCTCCTCCGAAGCGGCAGCAGCTGGCGGAGGCACAACCACTGACGTCACACAGCGAGATGATTGTAACGCACCATCGGGTCGGTGCTCCGTCCCCTCCTCCGAAGCGGTAGCAGCTGCCGGCGGCACAGCTGTTGACGTCACACAGCGAGATGATTGTGACGCACCATCAGTGACCTTTTTGGCGACATCGCCATCCACGCTCCCGACCGCAAGCTGGGCCGCGGGCGGCGCAGCCAGGCCATCCACAGACACAGCGGCAGGCTCCGGAGCTGGGGCAGCGTGAGCGGAGGCCGCGCCACCGTCCGCAGCTGCGGCGTGAGTGGAGGGCTCACCGCCGGCACCATCCGCGGCCCCACCAGGGCCCTCCGCCCGCTGCCTGTGTGGACAAGCGAACCGTTTATGGCCCACGTCTCCACATTCAAAACATTTCACTGAGAGAGAGAGAGAGAGAGAAAGTTCCTGTCTTTCTATTCTTGTGTGGACCACCCCTTGACAAACCACCTTTTTTGTGAGGACATTTGGCCTTGTCCTCATAAGGAAAAATGTTAGGATTCATTCCCCAAAGTGCAAGATACACTATTATGAATATAACTTACAAAAGATCACACAAGTGATCTGACAAACAAATAAACAAGGGTTCCGAGACAGTTGCTAATATTGGATGTCACATTTGTTTTCAATAATTAGGTAATCTGTAACTTTTCTGTATTATTTTTCTATATCGTGCCAAAGCACCATGATTCCTTTAAGAGTTTGTCATTGTCGACCTTCATGCTGCCCCCCTTCCCCCCCAAAGGCTGTAAACCTAGGGGAAACACTGTTCAGGTAGTCGGCTGACCTCATTCTTTGGGCACATAACATTGCTATACCTAGACCTGGACCAGTAATTATCCAATGGGAGGTTCTTACCTATTTGCTTTGTTAAATCCAGGTGGTGAGGGTTTTTTTTTTTTTTTTTTGCCAGGCAGTGTATATACAGATGACCATGTTGAACAATTGCCAACCTTAACACCACATGAAATATGGATTATTTGTTTGTTTTGTTTCTTTCTGTGTTATTTTTTCTGGTGTTAGGCATAAAGGCGTTGTTCCTTGTTATGTTGAATTGGGATGCACAGATATATATCAGTATCAGCCAATATTTTCACATTGTAGACTGATATCTGTCTGTCCACAAATAAGTTGATGTTAAACAGTGGCAGTGGCCAATATTTGTCTGTTGTGTCCCCGTTGTGATTGATTTTGCCCTAAAATGGACAACAGTAGTCTACAGCTGCAAATTCAGAAATTGTGTGAGACTGAACTGTTTTTAAAGCATTTCAGTTCACTTATTTTTATCATGTGTGGGCGACACACATTGTGGGCTCACGCTGCCACAGAGACAGGACTGTATGTGTATTGAGGGTGTCACTTCTGCAAGGACAGAGGACTCGAATCTGCAGAAGATAACAAGGAGGTGTTAGATTTGTCTCTTTGTCCCACAGAAGATGCCCCGGAGAGATTTCCGGTTCATCAGGAAATGAGAGACAATGGTGAAGCTTCAAAGGGATGCTTTGTGATTGTATGTTTACTGAAGACACCATGTGACTTGAATTCTGATGCTGGAAACATATATAAGGGTGTTGAGATATGATTCTGTCTCTTTCCTGCTTTGAGAATGATAGAAGCTGTGTTCTGTTAATAAAGCTGGTTTACGATTAAACTCAGCCTCGTCTTTTGAGCACATCTTCTACACTGGTGACCTACGACGAAAAATGAGCAGACAGAATTCTCCCGAGCGGGGCTCGGCGGAAGCCAGCCTGATGGCCGCCTCCACGATCCGGCTGCCCGATTTCTGGCAGCACAGCCCGCGCTCATGGTTTAGCGCAGTCGAGGCGCAGTTCAACCTCCGGAGAATCTCCAACGACGACACACGATTCTACCACGTGGTAGCGGAGCTGGACAGCAACACGGTCCAGAGAGTGGAAGATCTGGTTAATCATCCACCAGACAGCGGCAAGTACAGCGCATTGAAGGACGCGCTGATCAGCCATTTCACCCCCTCAGTCCAACAACGAGCAGAGGGGCTCCTGACGTTGACGGAGGCAGAAAACGATAGACCTGCGGACCTGATGGTGAAGATGCTGAAGCTCAAAGACTCTGAGGATGGCGAATTCATTTTCGCCCACCTTTTCCTTCGAACCCTGCCACCAGCAGTGAGAGTGGCCCTGGCAGAGTCACCCCGATTGGCCAGGCGAGACTACCATGGGTTGAGCAAAGAGGCGCAGCGGTTGGTCGACGCCCACAAGCGGAACGCGGTTTCGGCCGCGGCGGCCAGCCCGGGAACGGCATCCGGAGACAGCGCAGGTCCAGCGGCTGCGGCGCCAGACGCACCAACGGCAGCGGCGACGGGAGCCAGACGACGCGGAGCGGAGGACGGCCCGTGCTTTTACCACCACCGTTTTGCAGAGAGAGCGCACAGGTGCGTCCCACTGTGCAACTTTAAGCGCCAGGGAAACGCCAAGACCGAGGGCCGGTAGCAGCTGCGAACCTCGGCAACGAGAACAGGCTGCTTTACCTGACGGATGCACGCTCGGGGAAACAGTTCCTCGTGGACACGGGCTCTCAGCTGAGTTTCGTCACACCCACCTACGCGGAACGGCTGATGCCTTCTAAAGCTCCCTGGGTGTCAGTGTCAGCAGCGAACGGCTCCACGATTAAAACGTTCGGTGAGAGGACCATGCTTCTGTCCTTACAGGGCCGTTCATTTGAGTGGACATTTATTGTAGCAGCAGTCAGTTTCAACATGTTAGGGGCTGATTTTTTGTGCTCACATGGTTTATTGGTTGACCTTGCTAATAGACGTCTGATTAATGCACTGTCCTTTCATTCTATTCCCTGCACAGCTTAGGTGGCCCCGCCGACTGCACATGCCAGCGTTTCAGCTGCGGGTGGTAAGTTTCACACATTGCTTGCTCAGTTCCCAGCACTCACAGTCCCCACGTTTTCGGCAATGGTAGCTAAACATGGTGTAGAGCATTTCATAACAACCACCGGCCCTCCAGTTTTTGCAAAAGCTCGGCGCTTGGACCCAGCTAAACTGGCCATCGCGCGTGAGGAGTTCACTAATCTTGAAAAACTGGGCATTGTTAGACGCTCCAAGAGCTCTTGGGCTTCGCCGTTACACATGGTCCCAAAGGCTGACGGCTCGTGGCGACCTTGCGGCGATTTCCGCAGGTTGAACAACGTCTCAGCTCATGACCGCTACCCGATTCCGCACATTCAGGATTTTTCTGTTCATTTGGCGGGGGCGCGCATTTTTTCTAAAATAGACTTGGTGCGCGGTTACCACCAGGTTCCAGTGCGCGCACAAGATGTACCCAAAACAGCGGTCATAACTCCTTTCGGCCTTTTTGAGTTTTTGCGTATGCCTTTTGGCCTCAAGGGGGCCGCGCAGACTTTCCAACGCATGATGGATGCAGTTTTACGCGACCTTCCTTTCGTGTTTGTTTATTTGGACGATATTTTGGTAGCCAGCGCGTCCGAGGGCGAGCACGAAAAACACCTCACAGCTGTTTTTCGGAGGCTGGCAGAGCACGGGTTAATAGTTAACCCAGCGAAGTGCCAGTTTGGGGTGGCGCAGATTGATTTTTTGGGACATCGCGTTTCGGCAGAAGGAGCGGTTCCTCTGCCAGATAAAGTGCGTGCCATAACGGATTTTCCGCAACCTCAAATGGTCAAGGCGCTTCAGGAGTTTCTAGGGATGGTTAATTTTTACAACCGGTTCCTCCCAAGCGCAGCACGACTCATGCAGCCATTGTACACCGCGTTAAAAAAACAAAAGCCCGCAAACAAGGTTGAATGGTCTCCGGAGCGGGAGCGCGCTTTTGCCCAGGTCAGATCAGCCCTGGCAAACGCAGTTTTGTTAGCGCACCCAGTTCCAACGGCCCGCATGGCGCTCACCACTGACGCTTCCGATGTAGCGGTGGGGGTGGTAGTTGAACAGTTTGTGGCAGGTACCTGGCAACCCCTCGCGTTTTTCAGCAGGACTTTGCCCGATAGCGAGCGGAAATACAGTGCGTTTGACAGGGAGCTTTTGGCCCTACACTTGGCCATCCGTCATTTTCAGTTCTGGTTAGAGGGGCGACGTTTCACCGCGTTTGTGGATCATAAACCGCTAACTTTTGCGATGGCCAAAATTTCTGAACCCTGGTCAGGCCGGCAACAAAGGCAACTAGCTGCAATATCGGAGTTCACTACTGATATTCAGCATGTCGCAGGTAAACACAACGTTGTGGCAGACTGCCTCTCGCGCGCAGTAGCACCACCATGCCCCATAGGGGCAGACTCTGTAGCCGTGGCCGCGGGCTCGGGCAGCGACGCGGGAGCGCGCGCAGCCCCGGTCTGTGTTGGGTTAGATTATGCAGCCATGGCTGCAGAGCAGGTTAACGACGCGGACGTGCGCGCGCTCCAGTCTGGACCAACAGGGTTAAGGCTGGAGCACAGGGTGCAGCAAAATGGTATGCCCCCACTAATCTGCGATGTCTCCACCAGACGGCCCCGCCCCGTGGTGCCAGCTGCGTGGCGTTGCCGCGTTTTTGACTCGGTACATTCTTTCGCGCACCCGAGGGTGCGCGCATCGATTAAATTGGTGGGACAGAAATTTGTTTGGCCCGGGTTGCGCAAACAGGTCAAAGAATGGGCGGCAGCCTGCGTAGCGTGTCAGCGAGCCAAAATACACAGACACACTAAGGCCCCGTTAGAACCTTTTCACATCCCCGCTAAACGTTTTGATCGCGTGCATGTTGACCTAGTAGGCCCGCTTCCATTATCGCACGGGCACACACATCTTTTGACGATGGTGGATCGCACCACGCGCTGGCCAGAGGCGGTTCCTCTGACATCAACCACAGCGGAAGAAGTTGCGCAAGCATTTTTAGCAGCGTGGGTTGCACGTTTCGGTGTCCCGTCGGATATAACGTCCGACAGGGGTCCCCAATTTATTTCCGAGCTATGGTCATCGATGGCCCGCAGCTTGGGGGTGAAGATTCATCGCACCACCGCGTATAACCCCCAGGCTAATGGTTTATGCGAACGCTTTCACAGGTCATTGAAAGCAGCCCTCAGAGCGTCGCTAACGGATACAAATTGGGTGGACAAACTTCCATGGGTTTTATTAGGGTTGCGTTCTGCACCTAAGGAAGATTTGCATGCTTCCCCGGCTGAATTAGTTTTTGCTCAACCTCTCCGTTTACCGGGGGAATTTCTCCCTGATAATCCCGCACCAAGTGGCCCCCCAGCTCAGCCGTGGCAGAGCGACTCAGGAGCAAACACGCTCCCTGGCCCGGTCCATCACAGTTTACCACACATTTTTGTCCCAAAGGCTTTAAAAAATGCAGAGTTTGTTTTTGTTAAACATGATGCTCAACGTCCAAGTTTGCGGCCGTTTTATGATGGACCGTTCCGAGTGCTGGAGACCGGGCAGAAGCATTTTCTGCTAGATTTAGGGGGCAGAAGAGAGTTGATTTGCATAAACAGGCTCAAACCCGCCTTTGTTCTGGCTGATGAGGAAGTGCAGCTCGCGAGGCCCCCCCGCCGTGGCAGGCCCCTGAGAGGACATACTCCAAAGTCTTCACAGAAAGGTGCTAACAGCTTTAATCCACAGGTGCAGAGAGATGTTGCAGGTGCAGCCAAGCCAGGTTGCAGCAGATTGGGCAGAAAGTTAAAACCTAGGCAGTTGGTGGATTGATTAGCGATGTATGGAGTGCTTTGTGTTTTTCCTTTTTTTTTTATTTTATGCCATGCAGGTTCTGCCTTACTAGACGTTTGGGGGGGGGGGGTAGTGTGGGCGACACACATTGTGGGCTCACGCTGCCACAGAGACAGGACTGTATGTGTATTGAGGGTGTCACTTCTGCAAGGACAGAGGACTCGAATCTGCAGAAGATAACAAGGAGGTGTTAGATTTGTCTCTTTGTCCCACAGAAGATGCCCCGGAGAGATTTCCGGTTCATCAGGAAATGAGAGACAATGGTGAAGCTTCAAAGGGATGCTTTGTGACTGTATGTTTACTGAAGACACCATGTGACTTGAATTCTGATGCTGGAAACATATATAAGGGTGTTGAGATATGATTCTGTCTCTTTCCTGCTTTGAGAATGATAGAAGCTGTGTTCTGTTAATCAAGCTGGTTTACGATTAAACTCAGCCTCGTCTTTTGAGCACATCTTCTACACATGCATATTTTTGTGTCTCACTCACAATAAAGATGGAATAAATGCAGACAAAAAGAAAAGAAACGATTGTGACCATCTGCCAACTTATTATTTTAAACAGTGATATCAGCCCAGAATTTCACAATCGGTGCATCCCTACTTTACAACAAATATCTCCGCATTATGACATGTAGCAAAAACATAAATGCTACCAGTTGAACATCAAATCTCATATTGACAGATAGAAAACTCACAAACATAATTTTTTCCTCATTCTCTCTGCTGTTAGGTGATTCCTTGCGCCCAGCGAGACGCCCTCTACTGTCTCCATGAGAATGGCTGCATTACACTCCGAGTGTGTCGCTCCACTGCTGCTCAAGAAGAAGCAGCAGGTGTGAAACCTCTTAACATACATGGAGCACATGATAGTTGGACTACACTCACTCATAAATCAAAACCCCTCATTTCGGCTCCATCCACCAACCATCATTTATTTAAGCAGGCTGCACTATCTTGTGACCCTTTTCTTTGCTCCAGTAGGCATTTAGCCTCTCACTGTCTTTTATCTTTGGCTTAGAGCTACAGGACAGCAGGAGACCATTGTCTCACTCAAAATCTCTCTTGCCGTCACTTGCTCTCTTTTATATTTCCTCTGTATTCATCTCCACACTATTTTTTTTCTCTTTTTCTAACATTTCCTTTTGTGTCTCTCACCTAGTCATTTATGTTCCTAAATCCTATTTTTTTCCCCTTCTCTAAATCCGTATGCTGTCTGCCCTGCTCCTGTTTTTGCCTGCTCTAACTCACAAATTCTCCCCTGTAGTGTTTTTTTTCCTGCCATTCTTTATGAATGTCCACTGTTTTGCTACCTGTCATCCTGTTTTATTTGATAAAATGACAGGTAATGATGACAGGTAGCGCTGTTTATTCCATCTAGCTACAATGCTCCACATTGTGTATATACTGTATATTTATACAGTATATTTATGTGTACATATGTATATTCACTGCTCTTATTTTCTTATCTTCTAAATTATTGCTCTGAGTGTTGCTATCCCTGTGCTGTTGCAATCCTGGAATTTTCCCATTGTGGGACTAATAAAGGCTTATCTTAGCTTATCTTATCTTAAAATTTCTCTGTTCTTCTTCCTCCAAGATCCAGAGCAGAGTGTCCAGGAGCTTGTGTATGACCTGCGTTCTCAGTGCGATGCCATCCGAGTCACAAAGACCGTGCGACCATATCGCATGGTTATCTGCCCCGTCAATGAAAACAATGCTGGCCTCATGGTTAGCGATGGCAGAGTCATGCTGTGGGAGCTCAATGCACACACTGGCAGGACTGCCACCAATCCTAGGTACACACAGAACACCAGGTTATTAAGTTATATTTTGCAGGGCTTTCCAATATGGCAGGTAGAGGAAATTGCTGAATGTTTGACTACTTCTTAGGTGACCTTAACTGACTTTAAACTACATAATCCTCTGACCTAAATTCAGTGCCTAGTGCCGAGTTTGGATGTCACTGATGAGTCCTGCTCTTCTTTGATGAAGCACTCCCTGACTGCTGTTGAAGACAGTTTTGCTTCTTTTCCTCTCTCTTTCTCAAATTGGGTTCCTGCATTAGACAGAGTTCAGTCTGCCTAAGAATAAATCAACTTCATCTGAGAAAGCAGAAACATTTACAGCATGAAACAAAGGAAGGATGTTTTTTTGCTTTTTGTCAGTTAGTGAGGAATTGTCTTGTTACAGTCGTGTTTGAGCTGATTGCTTTGAAGTTTGAGACAGATGGGCTTTATATTTCAGGACTAATGAGTTGCTGAAAGTTTTCTTTCATGTTGCTCAAAAATGGATTTTAAATTTTCACTCATCTAAAACAAAGATGTTTTAGGTGAGTGAAAATTTCAAGCTCTAAATTCAAAGCTCTTACGTATTTGTGTTGGTGTTTATAGAGCCTGTTTTAATCAGCACAAATTACGTGTCATATTTAAGGAATGCTGCTGTCACCCAGTATGTTGACACATTTTTCTGTTTATTAAAAAGCTTAACCATTTTCACTCCTCATTCTCTTCACTTCAGTAACCAATATGTGCCAATCCTTGTGAGATGATATTTGATTAATGTTCTTTCTCTCCCTTTGTTCCAGCTCTGGTTTGTCACCACTCTACTCTCCTGTTTCATTTTGTGGAGCTCCTTTGGGTCCAAACCAGAAGAGAATTCGGGATCTTTCGCTCAATACCATGATTGGTATGACTTTTTACCTCACTGTCATTACCACATACTAACTGTCAGAACTGTTGTTGCTCGCTAGATGGTGAGTCATAATTTCATGTTTCAAAGGCATATCTTCCTTACTTTCATCACATAAGGATAACCTTCATATTTTGAAGAAAATGAAACCTCAGATCATTAAGGAGAACCAGGTGTGTGTGTGGGTGTGTGTGTGTGTGACACAGGGTTACACAGGGTGCGTGTGAAGCGCCTAGTGCAGTAGTATAGTAACATAGAGATGTTTGCAGATAGTGCATGTTGCATGGCATATGTTGCATATGTTGCATGTTGCTTTCTGCTTGCTGCTCTGCTTACAGCTACCGCCACCAGCTAGCCCCCATTGGTGGTGAAAAGAGGAGCCGAGTGCGTAAGTCTCCTCCTGCTGGTACATAGCCTCTCCACCACCAAGACCCCTGCAGTGCCTCCTCGTGGCCACACATGGTAACTGGGTACATTGCAGTCCCAGGCTAAACTGGAGGGGATCTCGGAGCAGCAGGGGGCCCCAGAGACGCGGTGTATAGGCCCACCCTGTGTGGACACGCCCTGACGCCCGTCAACCCCTGCCCCAACTATGGGTAAATAGCCCCACTGCCTTGTGGGTAATCTATTAAGGTGAAGGCTAAGGGAGCTACCCCTGACAGTAAAGCAATGCGCTGGTGGTGCGCAAAAGGCGGGACTTAAAAGACCAAGGACCCGGCAGCCTCCTGCAGCCATGTTGAGGGACTGGTCGTCATGGGCTTACCCATGCCACCGGATTTACCTCATCATCGCGAAGACAGTGCTATTGGGAAGAGCGCGCCCCCTATGGCACTCTAAATAATTCAATGTGCAGGTATCCACCTCTGACCATGGTAGGCCTTACCTTCCTGGACATCTGGTTGAAGTCTGGCGGCGACAGGGTGTGTGGCAACGGGAGCAGGTATGAATGTTACTGGGAGCTCCTAGCTATAACCCTGCACGTCAGCAGCACAGGGCTATTATGGTCCCTAACAGCTGGGGTTGCAGCTGTTTTCGGCAGACCCTTGTGTGATTGAGCAGCCCTATTTAGGACAGCACTGCTCACCCCAACTGGGGAGGGGCCTAGAAAAAGTGGCCTAAAAATTGCCCACCCATCTTTCGCCTGAACAGGTTACCGTGCCTGTTGGGTCATTCCACCTCTGCGGTCGAAACAATAAAAAGAGAACATGCAACCTAAAACTGGCAACATGGAATGTAAGGACACTCCTGGATCGAGGTTCTGATAGACCCCATAGGAGAACAGCTCTGGTTGCTGCTGAACTGAGTCGCTACAACATTGATATTGCTGCACTGAGCGAGACCAGGCTTCTAGATGAGGGCTCTTTAACAGAGGAAGGGATGGGCTACACATTCTTCTGGAGGGGTTACCCCTCAGGAGAACAACATCTGCATGGTGTAGGACTGGCCATCAAAAACACCCTTCTACCAAGACTCAGTGAAACACCTGTTGGCATTAATGAGAGACTGATGACACTCCGTATCCTCCTGGTTAAGAATCGCTTTGCTACACTTCTTAGTGCCTATGCACTGACCCTGCCATCGGAAAGTGAGGCCAAGGATTCTTTCTACCAGTCACTGGACAAAACTCTTCGCCGGATCCCCAAGAATGACGAGATCTTCTTACTTGGAGATTTTAACGCCAGAGTGGGTCAGAACAACCAGATATGGAGTGGAGTGCTTGGCAGACACGGAGTTGGCCAGGCTAATGCAAATGGATTGAGATTGCTCACTCTTTGCTCTGAGCATAACCTGACCATAGCCAACACCATCTTCCAGCAAAAGGCCAAATACAAAACATCATGGATGCACCCTTGCTCTAAACACTGGCACCTGATTGACTACATTGTGAGGCGCAGTGACATCAGAGATGTCCACATCACCCGTGCCATGAGAGGTGCAGAATGCTGGACAGATCACCGGCTGATCATGGCCAAGGTCCACATGCAAGTGCGCCCCCCCCCTTGTGACTACAAGGGCCTAAAAGGAGGAAACTTGATTGCTTCTGGATGCAAGAAATGACTTTCGTCGCTCCCTGGTTGAGAAACTAGGGGGGGTGGACCATTTCTTGAGTCTGCCTGAGAAGACCATGGACCAGAAGTGGGACTTCATCAGCTCGGCTCTTTGTGAAGCAGCAGCCCAAACGATTGGCTATAAGAGAAAGAACCACCAAGACTGGTTTGATGACAACTCGGACACCATCCACGACTTGCTGGAGGACAAGCACAGAGCACATCAGGCAATCTTAAGGAACCCCTCATCCACTATCATCAGGCATCAGTGGCAGAGAGCTCGGCGGGATGTACAAAGGGCTACTTGGACAATGCAGAACGAGTGGTGGACAAAAAAGGCACATGAAATCCAGGCCTTTGCCGATAAAAATGACATGCATAATTTTTATAATGCTGTCAAGAAGATTTACGGCCCAACAAATCGCTGCATCACTCCCCTGACAACAGCAGATGGGCTGAGAATCCTAAAGGATCAGCCTAACATCTTGCTGAGATGGGCTGAACACTTTAGTACCCTGCTTAACCAGGACTCAGATGCAGACCCCACTGTTCTCGACGACTTGCCTACACTTCCTCCGATGCAAGACCTGGATCAGCCCCCAACCTTCCTGGAGGTTCTATCAGCTACCCGCTCTCTTAAAAACAACAAGTCCCCTGGTAATGATAACATCCCTGCCGAGCTGTTGAAACAAGGAGGCTACTTGTGTACAAAAACCCTTCACAAGGACATCACCAAGGTCTGGGCCGATGACAACATCCCACTACAATGGAGAGATGCCACAATTGTCACCATTTATAAAAACAAGGGTGACAAGGCTGTCTGCGGCAACAGCAGGGGTATTTCGCTTCTTGCTGTTGCTGGTAAGGTCCTGGCGAAGGTGATGCTTCAGAGGCTGATCAACAACATCACAGAATCAGTGCTGCCTGAAACGCAATGCGGTTTCAGGAAGGGCAGGAGCTCGGTGGACATGATTTTCACAGCTCGGCAGCTGCAGGAGAAATGTCGGGAGCAACACCAGGACCTGTTCATGGCCGTTGTCGATCTCTGCAAAGCTTTCAACACTGTCCATAGAGAACTCCTATGGGAAGTTCTTCTTAAGTTTGGCTGCCCCAGCAAGTTTGTCAATATCCTCCGCCAATTTCATGATGGTATGACTGCTCGGGTGACTATAGGAGAGCAGGAATCTCCTTCCTTCCCCGTTTGTACAGGGGTTAGGCAGGGGTGTGTATTAGCACCAGCACTTTTTAACATCTTCCTGCTCTGTGTCACCCAGCTTCTCCACAAGGAGACTGAAGACAGCAGCGGTGTAACAGTGGACTTTCGTCTAGATGGCAACCTTTTTAATATAAGGAGGCTCCAGGCAACCACCAAACTGCAAAGGGTGAGAGTCATTGAGCTACAGTATGCAGATGACTGTGCTCTGGTATCTCATAGGCCACAAGATCTCCAGTCTGTTCTTACTGCTGCGGTGAGAGCATAGAGCAGGATGGGACTGACGGTGAACACCATCAAAACAGAGGTCGTCTGCCAATGGAGCACCAATATCCCATCTACTCTACCTACTTTCACTGTTGCTGGTGAACAGCTGTCTGTTGTTCCATCTTTCAAGTACCTGGGGAGCATCCTCTCTGTAGACAACACCATTGACAGTGAGGTCCAGAACAGGATCAGGCAGGTGTAACGGTTCACGTCACAAGTGTAACGGCTTCTCTTTTTGGGCACCCTTAAACAGCCGTGATCGGGAACATCAATGCATACGAGTGGGCAGCATAAGGACCACGATGACACCAGGCTGCTGTTTCCACAATTTATTCACTCCTGTAGATGAAATAAAACAAACTACATCACGCTCCGTCTGTACCTCGATCCCACACAGGCTCCCCCAGCAAAGCAACGCGATACTGTGTGGAAAGGAGCTCTAAAATAATTCCACAATACAAACAAAAAAATAAAAATAAATCACATTTCAAATAATAAGATTTTTCAGAAACAAACATACCTGTTAATGAAATAAAACAAACTGTATCACGCTTCGTCTGTACCTCGATCCCACACAGGCTCCTACATTTACAAAAACATGAATTACACAACGACACAGGCTGCTGGAGTCACCATAGAGCCTATATTGGCGGGAAACTCTAAAATGGCGCCTAACGGACTCCTAATGTGCGCCGAAACATCCATAAAACTCTTAGTTATAACACAAATAACAAAAAAAAATACACTTCAATGACATGTCAAATTAATAGAGAACAGTTAGAAACCAAGGTTACAGTTTAAATGATAAGACTAACAAACAATACAATCATTTAGTGCCAGCACCGTTTTAAACACGACTTACCCCCAGCAAAGCAACGCGATACTGTGGGGAAAAACTGAACTACCGGAGCCTCGGAGGTACAGGAAAAGCGGATGTGAGAAGTGTACCACCAAAATAAAACACTCAAGTAAAATAAAATTCACAACAATATAAAGAAAAACATAACTGAGAAAAAGAAATGCTTAAGGTACAGTGGGGAAAAAAGAATTTAGTCAGCCACCAATTGTGCAAGTTCTCCCACTTAAAAGATGAGAGAGGTCTCCAGTTTTCATCATAGGTATACTAACTAACTAACTAACCTGCACTTATAAGATAAGATAAGATAAGATAAGATAAGATAAGCCTTTATTAGTCCCACAACGGGGAAATTCCAGGATTGCAACAGCACAGGGATAGCAACACTCAGAGCAACAATCAGAAGGCAAGAAAAAACAAGCAAGCAAGAGCAGCTAATATACATATGTACATATTACTATAAAATATATATATACACACACACACACACAGACACACAGTGCAGAGCATTGTAGCTGGATGGAATAAATATATGAATATATGAACACACAGTGCAGAGCATTGTAGCTAGATGGAATAAATATGTAAATATATAAACACCCACAGTATGGAGCATTGCAGCTAGGTGGAATAAATATGCAAGTATATAAACACACACAGTGCGGAGCAATGTAGCTAGATGGAATAATATGTAGATATATAAAAACACAGTGCGGAGCATTGTATCTAGATGGAATAAATATATAGATATATAAATATAAACACACCCAGTGCAGAGCATTGTAGCTAGATGGAATAAATATGTAAATATATAAACACACACAGTGCAGAGCATTGTTGCTAGGTGGGATGAAACAGCATAACCGTCTATTTAGTTATCCTACATGGTATGATTATGTGCCCATACATATTCTCACCCTCCATAGCGACCGGTATGTTCCTAGTTGTATGCCGGAGAGGACCATTGTGTAAGTCTATTGCATCTTTTGCATTCAAAAAAAAAAAAAAAAAAAAAAAAACTATTAGTTTGTTACGTCTTTTTGCTATCTCTGCGAGCAGCCCTGCTTAGGTTGTACAGTCTGACAGCCGTTGGTAGGAAGGACCTACGAAACCTCTCGGTTGTGCACCTGGGATGATGTAGTCTGCTGCTAAATGAGCTCCTCAGTGCATCCAGTATGTCCTGCATAGGGTGGAACTCGGACTCCAGCAGAGATGACAGTTTAGCGCTTTATATAGCGCTTTTCTAGTCACAAAGACCACTCAAAGCGCTTTCATTAATACTAACCCTCTATTCTAAGGGCCTATAGGAAACAGATATCTAGGGACAATTTAGAACAGCCAATTAACCTAACATGCATGTTTTTGGCATGTGGGAGGAAACCGGAGAAATCCCGGAGTAAACCCACGCAACACGGGGAGAACATGCAAACTCCACACAGATCACTGTTGGTCGGGGGCTGGGATCGAACCCACGATCCCACGATCCCCACAATCCCCCGGCCAAGGGTAAACTGTGCTGCCGCAGTGCTAACCACTGCGCCACCATGCAGCCCAAACTATGAGAGACAAAATGAGGAAAAAAAATCCAGAAAATCACATTGAAGGATTTTTAATTAATTAATTGGTAAATTCCTCGGTAAAATAAGTATTTGGTCAATAACAAAAGTCCATCTCCATACTTTGTTATATACCCTTTGTTGGCAATGACAGAGGTCAAACGTTTTCTGTAAGTCTTCACAAGGTTTTCACACACTGTTGCTGGTATTTTGGCCCATTCCTCCATGCAGATCTCCTCTAGAGCAGTGATGTTTTGGGGCTGTTGCTGGGCAACACGGACTTTCAACTCCCTCAAAAGATTTTCTATGGGGTTGAGATCTGGAGACTGGCTAGGCCACTCCAGGACCTTGAAATGCTTCTTACAAAGCCACTCCTTTGTTGCCCGGGCGGTGTGTTTGGGATCATTGTCATGCTGAAAGACCCAGCCACGTTTCATCTTCAATGCCCTTGCTGATGGAAGGAGGTTTTCACTCAAAATCTCACAATACATGGCTCCATTCATTCTTTCCTTTACACGGATCAGTCGTCCTGGTCCCTTTGCAGAAAAACAGCCCCAAAGTATGATGTTTTCACCCCCATGCTTCACAGTAGGTATGGTGTTCTTTCTCCTCCAAACACGACAAGTTGAGTTTTTACCAAAAAGTTCTATTTTGGTTTCATCTGACCATATGACATTCTCCCAATCCTCTTCTGGATCATCCAAATGCTCTCTAGCAAACTTCAGACAGGCCTGGACATGTACTGGCTTAAGCAGGGGGACACGTCTGGCACTGCAGGATTTGAGTCCCTGGCGGCGTAGTGTGTTACTGATGTAGCCTTTGTTACTTTGGTCCCAGCTCTCTGCAAGTCATTCACTAGGTCCCCTCGTGTGGTTCTGGGATTTTTGCTCACTGTTCTCGTGATCATTTTGACCTCATGGGGTGAGATCTTGCGTGGAGCTCCAGATTGAGGGAGATTATCAGTGTTCTTGTATGTCTTCCATTTTCTAATAATTGCTCCCACAGTTGATTTCTTCAAACCAAGCTGCTTACCTATTGCAGATTCAGTCTTCCCAGCCTGGTGCAGGTCTACAATTTTGTTTCTGGTGTCTTTTGACAGCTCTTTGGTCTTGGCCATAGTGGAGTTTGGAGTCTGACTGTTTGAGGTTGTGGACATGTGTCTTTTATACTGATAATGAGTTCAAACAGGTGCCATTAATACAGGTAACGAGTGGAGGACAGAGGAGCCTCTTAAAGACAAAGTTACAGGTCTGTGAGAGCCAGAAATCTTGCTTGTTTGTAGGTGACCAAATACTTATTTTACCAAGGAATTTATCAATTAATTCATTAAAAATCCTTCAATGTGATTTTCTGGATTTTTTTTTTCTCATTTTGTCTCTCATAGTTGAGGTATACCTATGATGAAAATTGGAGACCTCTCTCATCTTTTAAGTGGGAGAACTTGCACAATTGGTGGCTGACTAAATACTTTTTTCCCCACTGTACATTTTCGACTCCGTTACACCGGCATCAGCTTCATTTGGGAGACTCCAGCGTCGGGTTTTCCAGAACAAGAACCTCCATCTCCAAACGAAGATCTCTGTTTACCAGGCAGTCTGTGTCACTACTCTCCTCTACAGCTGTGAATCCTGGGTGACTTACAGCCGCCACATTAGGGATCTAGAACGGTTCCACATACGCTGCCTTCAGCGCATCCTGGGAATCACCTGGCGTGACCATGTGCCTCATTCTGAGATACTCTTTAAAACCAGCTGTAGGAGTATTGAGGCAACGATCACCCAGCACCAGCTACGGTGGCTGGGACATGTGGTGAGGATGCCCCCAAACCGACTGCCTCGCAGGGTGTTATATGGCCAGCTACACCATGGTCGACACTCTGCTGGAGGGCAGAAGAAGCGCTACAAGGACCAGCTAAAGTAAACTTAAAGAAGTGCAGGATCAGACCTGAGGCTCTGGAGGAGGCTGCTGCTGACTGGAACACCTGGCGACAGCAGTGCCTTGTGGGGACCCGTATGATGGAGGAGGACAGAACAGCCAGGAGACAGGAGAGAAGACTGAGGAGGAATGCACCCGCAGCCCCTGCTGCCACTACCACAACTTTTACATGCCCTACCTGCAACAGGACATGTGGGTCCAGGATAGGACTACATAGCCATCAAAGGACTCATCGATAGAAGTGGACGTCATCATCGGACTCGATGGACAACCGCAAGCAAAAGCAAGCAAGTGTGTGTGCGCGCGCACGCATGTGCGTGTGCATGCATCAGCCTATCTTTTAGCCTTCATTGCAGCTCAAAGTTGTGTGGGCCTCGGGACAGCCCTTCAGTTTCTGCTTTAATGTGTGACTGCTGGTTTCTCCTCTATGTGCTACACAGACCAGCGTTATTCCCCTGACTGAGCAGCACTGCTCAAAGAGTCCCATGGGTGCTTTGGACCTTTCGCTCTTCCACACTTTCTTCCTTTTTCTGTTTCATCTTTTTTGCTTGTGATATGACTCTGTCTCGCACTCCCGCTATCCCTCACTATATCTTTGCTTTCTCTCTTTTCCCCTCCCTAATGATTTACAACTGCCTATCAAAAGATGAATGTGGTTATAAAATGGTAATGAGATGATTTTTTATGCATTGTTGTGTGTCTCTTTTTTTTCAAAGTCTGTCAGTTGTATTAAGCGAACAGTTGGCATTTGGGAGTTGGCGCAGTAGCACTTATGCTTTTGGGATAGGGGAGGATTTCTCTGTCTCCTCACGCACACAGACACACTCATTCAGATCCAAAAATACAGATCAGAGCCATCTAGTGCCTTAAGCAGTAGCTCTGTCTGACAGTTGCTGACTAAAGCTCTTGTTAGGAGGGAAAGTCAGTAGCATCCAGGTTACTATAATTCCCCAAAAAGACTTTTTAAAGTTGTATTGAGATTTATCGGCACAAGAAAGAAACTTGTACATATTTTTATTTCCAGTTTTTAGATTATGCATGATATTATTATGCATTCAGTAACTAAGGGGATGAAAGAAATGCTTTTACAGATTGTACAAGCTTTTCCACTGCAGCCAAATAACATTTTTGCATTAGATCACTAAGGTCAAGTTGAAAATGTTATATACCCAGGCATAGAACACTAAAGGAGAGCGAAACAGCATTTCGATTCTTCTGTATGTCCTTTACATATAGCAAATTGGCAATAAAAAATCTTTGAATATGAGCTGTATTACTATACAAGCAGTATCTCCCTGTTGGTTGAGAGATAATGCACATTTCTGTCAGTGCTAAACATGGAACAGGTTTACTTCATCATAGTTTTAGTCGTGCCTTCTCCATGTGGGATGATTCATGCTTGCACAAATTCAGAACACCCCATCTCTCTCAGGTGGCAAGCTCATGGACACCCACCATTAGTGGCACCAGGAGCTGCTTTTGAATGCTATTCAGTTTGTGTGAAATAGCTTAGTTTGGGCTTTACTTTTTTTAAACAAATATTTTGTGAGAAGGTTGCATCAGAGTAGCTAAATATGCCAACAGAGTGCACAGCTCTACTTGTGCATTAAAAGTTTGAGTTTTAAAACACAGTAAAACCATAATGTAGACTTATTCAGTGTTTTAGAAATGTCACCTAATTTTCATTGAGAGTAAACATTAACTAATTGTAATGCAAAGCTGAATGCTGCTGTAGACAGTTTTACTAATACACACAATATGAGTAGAATAAGCAAGAGTATTTTTGGTCAATATTAAGCATTGATATGATATACATGCTGGAATGTATTTAGATATTTTTATAGATATTTCCCCCAAACTGCTTAATTTCAATAAGGATAAATTACCTATTTACCTTTACCAAATTTACCCCCCCCCAAAAAAAAAAAAACTCCCTGCAAATTTTGGAGAAAGATCTAATGTATTCATAAGCAAAATGTAGTAAGTGGATGCCAGCCTAAAAAATATACTCCCCAAAAACCCACACATTTACATGAATGAATTTGAATAAGTAAAAAGCAATTCAAAATTGCATGTCAGAAACTGCAAATTTATGTAGAAATTCTAAATTTACAAGAAATGCAATACATTACAGAAAACAATAAAATTATAAGAACAAAATGAAATGACAAAGAAATGTAAATTTACAACAGGGAGTTTTATTTAAAAAACACTGGACTAAAAACTAATTAAAATTCAAGACGTTTCAATGTTCATCCAAACATCATCATTGAAAATGAACTTATACAAATGTAAATTTACAATGAAAAAAATCAGAAATTTACAAGAAAAGCTGGAAATTTATGATAAAGAAGTTTTTAAAAATTAGATGTCCTGTGCTGGTTACACTGTCCTGTGCTGGTTATATGTTTCCCTGCTTTATTTCGTTTGAATTATTGCTCCAAGAAACTAAGTAAAGGCATTTATTGTTGTGATTTTGTCTGTAGGCCAAACGTTGATTGCTGGTGAGACTCCTCCTCCATCATCCAACCAGCAAGAGGTCCAGTTGAAGTTCCTGCTCACTGGCTTGTTGTCCGGTCTGCCGCTGCCTCCGTTTGCCATTCGCATGTGTCCACCTCTGACCACCAAAAATATCACCCACTACCAACCGCTCCTGGCTGTAGGTAAGGAATAATAATAAACCATTGTGAGAGGTTGAGTTATAAACAGCAGTCAGTTATGCCACATTTGCTTCCATGCTCTGTTGTGCTGAAGGATGACGAGACAAGCCTTCCGGTTTTGTCTTTTTTACACCTCACCTTGATTGGTTTACAGATGACCACATCAATGATTTTTGCATAATTGTGCACCAGGCTCCTATCACCTTTTATGTGAATAAAGAATGATTAACAGATGGACTGTTGCATCATTACACACTTCTCCCATAGTTTGTCATTAGTGATGTTAGTAAGTAGTTCATGCTAAATTCTTTATGTAGGTTTGATCCATATACCATAAATCCAGCTTTTGTTGGACTGCTTTAGGGTGGATTCACACTACAACGTTTGGACAGACTTTTACTGGCATTTTGGCAAATGTCTGGCTCTGCTGGCAAAAGTTAATGATTGCTGGTGTTTGTTGGCAAATGCTGGCAAAAGTTGTGCACTTGGAAAATTTTCAGCATGCTGAAAATTTCCCGACGTTTGGAAATAAACGATGAAATCTGTGCTCAGTTTGTAAGAGTTCCTGAGCACTGGGCTAAGTTACGTACAGTTTACCTAAGTCAGCCTAAGTTAAAGCTGGGTTCACTCTGTAGAGTTTGGACTGACTTTTACAGGTGTTTTGAAAAATCAGTAAAATACTCTGCGCAGGTCAGCTGACATCAGCGTCAGGTGACGATCATATAAAGATCAGTGTTTGTGGAGGCTTCCTGCCGTTCTGCTTCTGGAGTGAACACATCTCCCTTGGGCATACGTTGCAGTATTTATTTTTGTTTGATGTTCCTATGTAGTTACTTCTGCATACCCTTTTTCCCTGTTCATTCATTCATTCATTCATTCATCTAAAAAAATAATAAAATAATGCATAGACTCCAACACTAAGTCCGCAATTAAAATGTGAATGTGGATGGAAGAAAAAAATATTTAGTGAATCATGATATAAATAAAATGACAGGTGATTATATTTTTACTGTTACACCTCACTCCATTAAAATAACATAAAATCCTGTTAAATATCATTTACTTTTTGACACCACATCAGTGCTGTTTGATTCCCACACTGGAAGTGAACCAATCCTGGAGAATGATTACTCATGGAGCAGAAAATTAAGAACAGTAAATTTCTCAATGAGATTTTTTTTTTTTGGGGGGGGGGAGGCTGTCACATTTTTTGGGAGATCACACACAGCCTAAGTGTCCACCAAATGCGTTTTTTGTCGCCTGACCGCCCTGAACATCTTTTTTTCAGCGCTTGTGCGCTGCGCTATGGGAAAAAAAAGTCTGTGCCCGGTATCCCAGCAACAGCTTGTCAGTCACAGCTCAGCACTTCCGCTTTTCCTATGGTCAGACTTTCTACTTATTTTTAATAACAGTCGCTAAATAACAATGGAGAGGTAACGTATTCTAGTATTGGTAGCAGATCTGGATGCAAAATATGATGACAGGGACTTCCAGTCTGGACACCATGGTGATAGCAGCTTAACGCTGAAGCTCCCAGACCCAATCCAGGAAAATACCTTGAAAATTAGATTTTACGGATTTTTGGAAGAGTGAAAATCAAAAGACAAAGTCATCATGCCTAAAGGAAAACAGAAGAAATCGACTTTTACCAGGCCAGGACACGCATCGGCCGAAGAATCCGATCCGGAGGATTTCCATTCAGAAGACGAGGAGCTGAATGAAGCTAGCAAAAAGGTTAGCGTAAAAATGGTATTTAAAGAATTAAGACGATTTCGCCGAGAGTGTTGGGCCGAATTTCGTGAAATCAAAGAAGAAATAAAAAGGACGAACAGCAGAGTGGACCAGGCCAAGGACCGAATCTTGGAAGCAGAGGAAAGAATAAAAGGGCTGGAAGATACCGTGCTCGATCTACACAATAGACAGTCAAGACTGGAGGCTAAGCTAACCGACCAAGAAGGCAGACTGAGTAGAGACAACATAAGAATTCATGGTCTGAAAGAAGGAGTCGAGGATGGTTTCACCACAATGGCGGCATGCGTGGAATCCTTATTGAGAGAAAAGTTGGATATTCCCCAATCCACCGACTTGAAGATAGAAAGGGCGCACCGTACATTAGCCCCTAGGCCAGCGGCGGAAGCGCCTCCACGACCGGTGGTGGTTAGGTTTTCCAACTCCAAAATAAAAGAAGAGGTTGTAAGACTGGCTTGGCAGAAAAAAGGATTTATGCACCAAGAGAGAAAAGTTTTCGTGGAACACGATTACGCCCCGGAGGTCCTTAAAAAGCGGCGGGAATACAACGACGCTAAAAAGGTACTACGAGAGAAAAAACTGCGCTTTCAGACACCATTTCCGGCGAAGCTGAGGGTCTTCTACGGCGACGAGACGTGTCTCTACAATTCAGCGGAAGAAGCAACCTCGGATATGGCGAGAAGAGGGCTCCCGGTAACGGTGTTTAAACCCGCAGCAGACCCGACACCAGACACCGCTGCACGGTGGCGCAGTGGTTTAGCACTGTGGCAGCACAGTTTTACCCTTGGCCGGGGGATCGCGGGGATCATGAGATCGTGGGTTCGATCCCAGCCCCCGACCAACAGTGAGCTGTGTGGAGTTTGCATGTTCTCCCCGTGTTGCGCGGGTTTACTCCGGGATTTCTCCGGGATTTCTCCAGTTTCCTCCCGCACACCAAAAACATGTAGGTTTAGGGCGCTCGCGCACGCAGCGACCAGCAGCCGGTGGCTTGTCACCAGACTGCAAACCAAGTCTACCTACGGGTACAAATAAGTAACAAAAAAAAAAAAAAAGACCCGATCGAAAAAATCAAGGCTCAAACGTGGTCCACACAGAGACCCTCAAAATCCTCGGGCCAACAGCGGGAAACCCAGCGCCAGGGCTACAAGGAAAAACTGGCCGTTTACAGGAGGGAATAACGATATTTTTAGTCAGTCTGCACATCCAACCCCCCTCCTACAAGGTAACAAACATTAAAGGAGATGCAGAATCAGCATGTGGTAAAACACTTCATGGAACAGTCATAATACTAGAAACAAATAAGTCTTTTTAAAAAAACAAAAAACAAAAAAACTTGTTAAAATAGAAATGTGACAATGATCCACATGTTCTCTCCACACTAACAAATACTGTATTAACGTGAATGTTTGCTGTGATGGTGGTGGGAGGGTGCACACAATTTCATAGGGTATAGGCATGAAAAAAAAAAAAAAAAAAAATCATTACAAATTCGGATTGGGATCCGAAATTCACGTTAAAAACATGGGACAACTGACAGGGGTAAGAGAGGGCCCTCAGCACGTAACGGAATCTGAGGAATTTCCCTCAGAGTCAACACACCATCAAGGCTCTTCTAGGGTCACTAAAAAGACCTCAGCTCAGGAAGATCTTTTGTCAGTTTTTTGTTTTAAAGTATTATACACTATGTTCTTAATGTTTTTTATGTTCTTAATGTTCTTTCAGTTTCTGAGTAGCATAAAAGAGGGCCACCACACCGTTATACTAAATAAGACAACACAATGGAGAAACAGGGTGTAACCAAAATAATCTCATATAATGTAAAAGAGATCCTGAATCCAGTTAAAAGATCCAAGATTCTAGGCAAAATGAAAAAAGACAAAGCAGGAATAATATTTTTACAAGAAACCCACCTAACAGATGTGGAGCACACTAAACTCAATAGACAAGGGTTTAAAATGATCTCTTCATCTTCATATAAGTCAGGGAGGAGGAGGGGAGTAGCGACATTGATCTCAACCAAAATTATATTTGAAAAAAAATCAGAACACAAAGATAAAGAAGGGAGATACAGTTTGGTACTTGGGCGGCTAGAGGGAGAAGATATCACCCTGCTGAATGTATATGCACCTCCAGGGGCTAACTGGAAATTTTATAAAAATGTATTTGACCTAATGATAACTAAAGCCCAAGGTTTAGTGATATGTGGTGGAGACTTCAATCTAAGACTGAATCCATACTGAGATGCATCAGGTAATTCTCCGCATCAAAATAACACTCAAAGTAGGAAAACTCGGATGCTACTAAAAGAACTGGGAATCTGTGATGTGTGGAGGGAATTCAACCCCAGTGTAAAAGATTATACATTTTACTCAGCACCACATTCATCATACTCAAGGACTGACTATTTTTTTATGTTTAATAGAGACATTGGAAGAGTAAAAACATGTAAAATAGGACTGATGGATCTCTCTGACCACAGTCCGATCTATATGGACTTAAGTATCCAAAAATACACAAATAATACATTTTCTTGGAGGTTAAATTCAAATGTCCTGAAAGGACCACTGAAAGATGAATTGGAATCAGATATTCTCAGATATTTGGAAGAAAATGATAATGGAGAAGTATCCACTTTAATACTGTGGGACGCATGCAAAGCTGTAATAAGGGGAAAGATTATTGCAAAACTGGCAATCCAAAAGAAACTGAGACAAGAAAAACTAACCACATTAGAGTCAGAACTTAAGAACCTAGAAAAAGAGCACAAAGACAACACTCATTCTAATGACTCACTCAAAATTAAGGAAATTAAAAAACAAATAAATGAGATCTACACAATAGAAATCCAGAAGAAACTTGCATTTCTGAAACAAAAATACTATGAAGCAGGCAGCAAATCGGCAAAATTACTAGCCTATAAATTGAGGAAACAACAAACGGAGAGAGCAATCTACAAAATCAGAGACCCAGTATCAAAGGAAATAAAATTCAGAATTCAGGATATTCTTAAAAGCTTCGAGAACTACTATAAGAACTTGAACTCCCTCAAAAAACATAAAAACGCATCCGAAGCATTCCTAAACACATTAAACCTTCCCCAACTTACTGAGTCACAAAATAAAACACTACTGTCAGAAATACAGTCTAAAGAATTAGAAAAAGCAATTATGAAACTTAAAGCTAACAAATCCCCAGGAGCAGATGGCTATACAGCAGAGTGGTACAAAACCTTTAAACAGCAACTATCTCCTCTCCTCCTGAAAACATTTAACTATGTCCTCCACACAGGGGAAATCCCCCCCTCCTGGAGAAAAGGGGTCATTGCAGTCATACCTAAACCTGAAAAGGATAAACTCGACTGCTCCAACTACAGACCAATCAGTGTATTAAATCAGGACTATAAGCTTTTTACCACTATCCTTGCCAAAAGGTTAGAAAATATACTGACAGACTTAATTCATTTAGACCAAACAGGTTTTATAAGACAAAGACAGACACAAGACAACATTAGACGTACTTTACACATAATTCATCATATAAAAAAATATAACTTAAATGCAGCCATATTGGGATTAGATGCTGAAAAAGCATTCAATTCGGTTGACTGGTCTTGCCTATATAGAATCTTATCCAGTTTCAATTTTCATAACAACTTCATTAAAACTATCCAGGCATTATATAAAAAACCAACAGCTAAAATAAGGATTAACGGTAATTTATCATCATCTTTTGAGCTGGAAAGAGGATGTCGTCAGGGCTGCCCCTTGTCTCCACTGCTCTTTGCAATCTTCATAGAACCTCTGAGCCAATGGATAAGACAGAATCAAAAAATTCAAGGTATTACACTTGGTCAGGAGGAACATAAAATAGCACTCTTTGCTGATGAAATTTTAATATACCTAGGGCAGCCGGACACCTCTTTTCCAGAACTAATCTCAGTTTTTTCAGAGTACGGAGATTTATCGGGGTACGAACTAAACATGCATAAAACCCAAGTTTTAACATTCAACTATGACCCAAATCAGTATTTACTAAGCAAACTCAAAACTAACTGGGAGATGGAATCTATGAAATATCTGGGGGTCAATATCCCAAAACAACTCAACAAAATTATAACACTAAACTATGATCCACTGGTGGCAAAAATAAAATCTGATCTAGCAAGATGGAATATGATACCATTCTTGGGTACTGCACAAAGAATTGAAGCAGTCAAAATGAATATACTTCCACGTCTTCTATACCTTTTCCAAACAATACCGGTAGAACCTCCCAAAGAAACATCGTAAGAACTGGACAGAAGGATCTCAAGATTCATATGGCAGGGCAAGAGACCAAGAATCAGATATAGAACCCTACAGCTAAACAAAGACAAAGGTGGGCTCGCGCTGCCAAATATCAGGGACTATTTTAAAGCCGCGCAAATTAAAACTTTGGTAGAGATATGTAACCCAGTCTACACTGCACAATGGAAGGAGATAGAATGCCAAATAACAAGTGACATCCCCCTACAGGCGATAATAGGGAATAATGCCTTACCTAAACTTTTGAATAACACTAACCCGTGGATAGAGACCCCGCTAAAAATTTGGTTTAAGATAGTTAGAGAGAATCAAACTAAAGAACCCTATCGATTTCTGCAATGGATTGCCTATGATCAAGACTTTACTCCTAATAAAACAGACACTAGATTTAAAAAGTGGAAAGAGAACGGACTGATAAAATATTACGATTTTTTTAAAGGGCAAATTTTAAGAAGTTTTGAAGATTTGAAAAAACAAGGTCTAATAAATCAAGACCTTTACAGGTTCTTTCAGCTTAGACACCACATAAACAATATACTTAAAAAGGAGGATTTGGAAAGGGCCCAGTCAGGTGTTCTGAAGGTCTTCTTAATGGCATATAAAGGGATCCCAGGGATCAAATACATTTCTAAAATATACCAAGGTCTTCAAGACTTAAAAGGAGACAACACATCATATATAAAAGAGAAATGGGAAAAAGAGGGGAATTTCACTTTACAACTGGAAATATGGGAAAAGCTAAATAAACAACAATGGAAAAGTACCTCATCCCTGCAGTGGAGAGAATTTGGATGGAAAAATTTGGTAAGATTTTTCAGAACACCTGCACAAAACAAATTTACTCATAAGGGGCTGAATTGTTGGCGCTTGTGTGGTGAAGAGACTGCAAATCATTTTCATGTGTTTTGGTCATGCCCAGTTATCCACCAATATTGGACTAATGTACAGACAATATTGGGGAAAATATTCAAAATAACAGTCCCCTTTTCTTTTGTAACTTTGTATTTGGGTTTACTACCGGACTCACTGGAAAGACGAGGAGAAAAATACTTATTCACTGTTTTAATATTGGCAAGTAAAAAAGCCCTAACTAAAAAATGGATGTTGAAGGACTGTCCTACACCTGAAGATTGGATTAACGGGATTCAAGACATTTACTCGATGGAAAAGTTGACATTCGCATTGAGACAGGACATGGATGGGTTCATGAACTTTTGGCAACCCTGGATCGCATATGTGTCTTCCATTAGATCTAATCTTTGACAAATACCATTTCAGTAATGGCACCGCTCTTTGTTCCAACGCTACTCAGATGCTCTTTTATTTTTATTTATTTATTTTATTTTTATTTTTATTTTTATTTTTATTTTTTATTTTTTTTTGTTTTTTGCTCTTTTGTTTTGTTTTTGTTTTTTTTGTTCTTTCTTTAATTTCACTTTTTCTTTCACTTAAAAAAAGGGGGTGTTGTAATAATTATTCTTCCAATGTTGTCAAGAAACAAAAAAAAAGGGAACGTGATGAAAATGTAAACAATGCAATGCTGTAATGACCTGTATACCCTTTACAAAAACTTAAATTTAAAAAAAAAATGTGATGACAGGGAAAGCAGGCGTCTGAGTGCAGACTGTACTGGCATCCTATGTCCCGCCCTTCCTTAATTCTGATTGGCTGCTTAGAAAGGTCTGACATTGACAGCTCAGCTGCAGTCTGAAAAGTTTCAACTCTGAGCGCCCTGAACGCAGCAACAAAAAGCGGCTACCGCCGAGAGCATGCAAAAAAAACCCCACAAACAATTCAACAATTCAAAACTAATCAAATGTCCGTCATATATACAGCATCTCACAGAAGTGAGTACACCCCTCACATTTTTGTAAATATGTTATTATATCTTTTCATGGGACAGCACTGAAGATATGACACTTTGATGCAATGTGATGTGGACTGAAATATATATCCCTATATTTTCCAATGCAGTGCCTCTAGCATTTTTTGTTTCCTCATTGTCAGTGGACACAGAAGCTCTTATGCGGGCTGTACTACTCTCTTAAGTTTATGATTTAAATGAAATCTGAAAGAAAGCAAAAGATATTCAGTGTCTCATATGAAAATTCACGGCTAGCCATACTTTATGATTATATTATAACTTTTACAACACTGTCCATTAAAATAATGGACAATTAAATTGTAGGCAGTCTGTGAGTGTTTCCTCATGTGCCTGTGTCAGGATGTGTGCATGTTCAATTTTAAAACTGCCTAAATAGTGATTTATGGTGCACCACTGACTTTAGATGAGCTTTTTGTTGATCAAAGGCGCTTTATTAAAAAAGGCAACATAATGACGACGTGCTGAACTTTACAGTGAGCTGCACCAATTTTAAATGAGTCCCCTTCTACACAGTCAGTTGGTATTAATACAGCAATAGCACAAACCCTGAAAAATAGACAATGCACTGAGAGAAACTAACAAAACCTCTGGTGGAAGAGGCAAAGTGCGGCACAAATGCATGCTTTAAATCTTAGGGTGTTTTCTGTTTTCTATGCTTTTGGACTTTTCAGTTTCATCCAGTGCAAAATTATTGAGTTGAAACCTCCCCAGACCACAGTCTGAACTACACAGCTGAAATTAGTTTTGGAAGTGTAGCATGACAAATATCCATCCATACCGCCCTCCCTTCCTTTACTGCTTTTCAGGGGATCAGGATCATGGAGGCAGTACTCCAAGAAGAGAAGCCCAGACTTCCTCTCCCCAGCCACATCCTCCAGCTCTTCAGAGGGAACTCCAAGGTGTTCCCAGGCCAGCAGGGAAACATAGTCTCTCCAGTGTGTCCTGGGTCTGCCCCGCGGTCTCCTCCCAGTGGGATGTAGCTGAAATACAGTGGATATAAAAAGTCTAAACACCCCTGTTCAAATGCCAGGTTTTTGTGATGTAAAAAAATGAGACCAAGATGAAGCATTTCAAAACTTTTTCCACCATTAATGTGACCTATAACCTGTACAACCCAATTGAAAAACAAACTGAAATCTTTTAAAAGGAAAACTAAAAAAACAAAACAAAAACAACTTACAATAACCTGGTTACATAAATATGTACACCCTTAAACTAATGCTGCAACAGCAGCACCTTTGGCTTTTATTACAGCTCTCAGTCTTTTTGGGTATGTCTGCCAGTGTGGCACATCTTGATGTGACAATATTTGCCCACTCTTCTTTGAAAAAAATGCTCCAAATCTGTCAGATTGTGAGGGCATCTCCTGTGCACAGCCCTCATCAGATCACCCCACAGATGTTCGATCAGATTCAGGAGTGGTGGCTCAGTTGGCAGAGCATCCATCCCACACCTGGGAGGCCGTGGTTCAAATCCCGTCTGGGTCATGCCAAAGACCATATAAAAGCAGAACTTCCTGCCGTCCAGCTTGGTGCTCAGCAATAATGAAACGGAGGAGGGAAATTTGTGGCAGTGCCTTGCATGGCAGCGACCCCTCTGATTCTATATATATGTGTGATTAACATTGTAGATAAGGGAAACATAATTTCGTTCTACTGTACATGATTGGCTGTATGGATTTGAATGACAATAAAGATGGCTTATCCTTATCCTTCAGGTCAGGACTCTGGCTGGGCCATTCCAAAACCTTAATCTTCTTCTGGCCAAGCCATTCTTTTGTTGATTTGGATGTGTGCTTTGGGTCATTGTCATGCTGAAAGATGAAGTTCCTCTTCAGCTTCAGCTTTCTAGCAAAAGCCTGAAGATTTTGTGTCAACACTGACTGGTATTTGGAACTGATCATAATTCCCTCCACCTTGACTAAGGCCCCAGTTCCAGCTGAAGAAAAACAGCCCCAAAACATGACGGTGCCACCACCATGCTTCACTGTTGGTATGGTGTTCTTTTGGTGATGAGCAGTGTTGTGTTTGCGCCAAATATACCTTTTGGAATTATGGCCAAAAAGTTCAACCTTGGTTTCATCGGACCATAACACATTTTCCCACGTGTTTAGGAGATTTCAAATTTGTTTTTGCAAAATGTAGCTGGGCTTGGATGTTTTTCTTCCTAAGATAAGGCTTTCATCTTGCTGCCCTACCCCATAGCCCATACATATGAAGAAGATGGGAGATTGTTGTCACATAGACTAAACAGCCGAAATTTCTGCAGCTCCTTCAATGTTGCTGTCGGCCTCTTGGCAGCCTCCCTTTTCTTCTTGCCTTTTCATCAATTTTGGAGGGACATCGAGTTCTTGGTAATGTCACTGTTCTGCCATATTTTCTCCACTTGATGATGACTGTCTTCACTGTGTTCCAGGGTGTATTTTATGCCTTGGAAATTCTTTTGTACCCTTCTCCTGACTGATACCTTTGAATAATGAGATCCCTTTGATGCTTTGAAAGCTACCTGTGGACCATGGCTTGTGTTGTAAGATGTGCCTACAGAAATGTCAAGAAAAGCCTACTAAAACAGCTGTACTTTATTTGGGGTTAAATCAGAAGTACTTTAAATGGTGGCAGGTGTGTGCTGACTCCCATTTAATATGAATTTGAATGTGATTGGGTAATTCTGAACACAGCCACATCCCCAATTACAACAGGGTGTGCATATTTATGCAACCGGATTATTGTAAGTTTTTAAGCTTTTTATTTTTCCTCATAAAAGATTTGTTTGTTTTTCAATTGGGTTGTACAGGTTATAGGTCACATTAATGGTGGAAAAAGTTTTGAAATGATTTATCTTGGTTTAATTTTTTTACATCACAAAAACCTGGCATTTGAGTAGGGGTGTGTAGACGTTTTATATCCACTGTATCTCAAGAGGGAGGCATCTAGGAGTCATCCTAATTGGATGCCCAAACCACCTCTACTGGCTCCTTTTGATGTGGAGGAGCAGCGGCTCTGCTCTGAGCTTCTCCTGGATAAATAAACTCTACCTCAGAGTGTGAGTCCAGCAACCCTGAGGAGAAAGCTCATTTCAGCTGCTTGTATCCGTGATCTCATTCTCTTGGTCGTGACCAAAGCTCATGACCATATGTGAGGGTAAGAAGGTAGCATTAAATCGACAGCAATGCTTTAGAGCTCAGCTCCCTCTTCACCACAACAGACCGATACAACGTATCACTGTAGATGCTGCTATCGATTCGTCTCTCAATCTCCTGCTCCATTTTCCCATCACTTGGGAAGAAGACTCCAAGATACTGGAACGCCTCCACTTGGGGTAGGACCTCGTCCTCAATCTGGAGAGGACAATTCACCCTTTTCCAGCTGAGCACCATGGACTTGGAGCTACTGATTCTCATCCCCACCACTTCACACTCAGTAGCAAACTGTCCCAGCAAGACCTGTAGGTCATTGCTCAATGACACCAACAGGACCACATCATCTGCAAACAGTAGAGACCAGATCATGTGGTCACCAAACATGACACCCTCTGTTCCTTGGCTGTGACCAGAAATCTTCTCCATAATTATTATGAACAGGCTCGTTGACAAAGAGCAGTTCTGACAGAGTCCACCTCTGAATGGGAATGAGTTTGGCTGGTTATTGACAGTATGAACCAAACTCTTGCAACGGTCGTATAGAGACCGGACAGCGTGTAGCAACGAGCCCGATACCCCATACTCCTAAAGCACCTCCACAAGAAACCATGAGGGACGTGGTCAAATGCTTTCTCCAAGTCAACAAAACACATGTGCACTGGTTGAGCAAACTCCTATGAACCCTCAAGAATCCTTGAGAGGGTAAAGAGTTGGTCCTATGTGCCATGACCACGATGAAATCCACATTGTTCCTCCTGAATCCAAGGTTCGACCAACAGCCGGGCTCTCCTCTCCAGTACCCTGGCATAGACCTTCTTGGGGAAGCTGAGGAGTGTGATTGCTCTGTAACTGGAACACACCCTCTGGTCCTCTTTCTTGAAGGGGGAACCACCACCCGAGTTTTCCATGCCAAAAGTACTGTCCCCAACTTCCACAAGGAAAGCCCTACAACATCCAGAGCCTTGAGGCACTCAGGGCAAATTTCATCCACCCCTGGACCCCTGCCAGTGAAGAGATTTATTATAAACTTCGACAACCTCAGCCCTTGTGATGAGTGAGTCACCCGCCCCCCGCCCCCGTCCTCAGGCTCTGCTTCCATTATAGAAGACGCGTCAGTGGAATTGAGGAGATCCTTGGAAGTATTCCTTCCACCACCCGACAATATCCCCAGTCAAAGTCAGCAGCTCTCCAGCCACACCATACATGGTGTAAACAGGGAGCTGCTTCCCCCTTCTGAGTCGTTGGAGAGTTTTCCAGAATGTCTCTGAGGCTTGCTCCATGGCCTCACCGAACTCCTCCCACACCCGAGTTTTAGTCTCAGCAACTGCTCAAGCTGCACTCTGCTTGGTCTGCCAGTACAACTCAGCTGCTACAGGAGTCCCATAAGCCAACCAAGCTTAGGAGGACTCCTTCTTCAGCTTGATGGCAAATGTCATCATGACGATATAACCTGTGTGCATCAAAGTTATTTGGTGCGCCTTATATAAGAGCTGCATGAAACCAAACCTAGATGCACCAAATGTTCATGTCAATGTAAGTGTAAAGTCAGTGTAACAAAAACATGAGCATTGGCATGGAGTTTCAAGTGTAAAAACGCCATTAGACACAGTCACAGATTTAATCAGCAACACATCAAACTATATTTTTACAGTTAAATACTACATTGCTCTTAAAGTTGTCATTATGTTTAAAAATATGTCATCTAGCCTCAGAATAAAGCATGGTGATGTTCTTTCACCAGTACAGTAAATGCTCAGTTAGGCTGTCGAGATGAAAAATCATCTACAAAATATCCCCTGGCATAGTCCACATTTACAGACGTGGACAAAATTGTTGGTACACCTCTGTTAATGAAAGAAAAACCCACAATGGTCACAGAAATAACTTCAATCTGACAAAAGTGGTAATAAATAAAAATTCTATGAAAATTAACCAATGAAAATCAGACAGTGCTTTTGAATTGTGGTTCACCAGAATTATTTTAAAAAACAAACTCATGAAACAGGCCTGGACAAAAATGATGGCACCCCTAAAAAAGATTGAAAATAATGTGACCATAGGGACATGTTCAACCAAGATGTGTCCTCTAATTAACATCACAGGTGTCTACAAACTTGTAATCAGTCAGTCAGCCTATTGAAAGGGTGACAAGTAGTCACTATGCTGTTTGTTGACATGGTGTGTACCACACTAAACATGGACCAGAGGAAGCAAAGGAGAGAGTTGTCTCAGGAGATTAGAAAGAAAATTATAGACAAGCATGTTAAAGGTAAAGGCTATAAGACCATCTCCAAGCAGCTTGATGTTCCTGTGACTACAGTTGCACATATTCAGAAATTTAAGATCCATGGGACTGTAGCCAACCTCCCTGGACGTGGCTGCAGGAGGAGCCGGATAATACGAATGGTAACAAAAGAGCCCAGAACAACCTCTAAACACATTCATGGTGAACTCCAAGGTCAAGGTACATCAGTGTCAGATCGCACCATCCATCGTTGTTTGAGCCAAAGTGGACTTCATGGGAGACGACCAAGGAGGACACCACTGTTGAAAACAAATCCTAAAAAAGCCAGACTGGAATTTGCCAAACTGCATGTTAACAAGCCACAAAGCTTCTGGGAGAATGTCCTATGGACAGACGAGACAAAACTGGAACTTTTTGGCAAGGCACATCAGCTCTACGTTCACAGACACAAAAATGAAGCATACCAAGAAAAGAACACTGTCCCTACTGTGAAACATGGAGGAGGTTCTGTTATGTTGTGGGGCTGCTTTGCTGCATCTGGCACAGGGTGTCATGAATCTGTGCAGGGTACAATGAAATCTCAAGACTATCAAGCTATTCTAGAGAGAAATGTGCTGCCCAGTGTCAGACAGCTTGGTCTCAGTCGCAGGTCATGGGTCTTGCAACAGGATAATGACCCAAAACACACAGCTAAAATCACCCAAGAATGGCTAAGAGGGAAATATTGGACTATTCTAAAGTGGCCATCTATGAGCCCTGATCTAAATCCTATTGAACATCTGTGGAAGGAGCTGAAACATGCCGTCTGGAGAAGGCACCCTTCAAACCTGAGACAACTGGAGCAGTTTGCTCATGAGGAGTGGGCCAAAATACCTGCTGGGAGGTGCAGAAGTCTCATTGACAGTTACAGAAATCGTTTGATTGCAGTGCAGGTTTGTTGCACAACCTCAAAAGGTTGTGCAACAAAATATTAAGTTAAGGGTACCATCATTTTTGTTTCATGAGTTTGATTTTTAAAATAATTCTGTTGAGCCACAATTCAAAAGCATTGTCTGATTTTCATTGGTTAATTTTCACAGAATTTTTATTTATTACCACTTTTGTCAGATTCAAGTTATTTCTGTGACCATTATGGGTTTCCTTCATTAACAGAGGGGTACCAACAATTTTGTCCACGTCTGTATCAGTCAGAATTAAAAGGACGTTTGTTTAGTCAAATACTGTATACACACTACCAAATGAGAATTTACACTCTCAACCTACAAAATCTATCAAATATTTCTTTTGAGTCTCTTTACTTCTGAGACCATGTGGTATCACATCAACAGTTACTGGACAGAGACCCTCTCAATTAACTTCACATTATTTCTGTAATGGAGACTATGGTTCCATTACCTTATAATGTGTTTTATGCTTAATAACAGACAATTAATGCAGATAGGAGTTTAATGAACACACATGCACTTTTTGTTTTTCATATTTTATTGTGTTGCATCTTTGGGATTTGGTTATTTCAGCAGTTGTAGGATTTGCAGTGACGGACAGCCCAACCCACCTGTACAAAGACAACACACAACTTTAGTCAGAGCTGTCTATATGTTCTTCTTATTTAAAGTTACTTTGTCTTTAGTTTGTTTTCAAGTAATTTGATGTTTAAAAAGTAAAGTTAATTGACACTTATCTCTTTTTGGTTCTTTCCAGCAACAGAGCATGGTGCAAAAGAGTGACTCAAGTTGAAGCACTTCCTTAAAAGCAAATGGGGTAAACCACTGCAACACTGAGGGGGAGGCCAGATAGAGTTACTGTTAATTTAGGTTATGATTTGGAGTTGAGGTACTATTGAGTTACTTATTGTTATTTTTATTTATATAAATATTTGGTTATTATGAATTATCCTTGGTTGGTGTTGGTTTATTGATCTCTAGTTTGTATCATATAGTTTAGTAACCCCTCTAAAATAGACTTTTCTGGCTAGAGGGAGATTATACAGTGGGGCAAAAAAGTATTTAGTCAGCCACCAATTGTGTGAGTTCTCCCACTTAAAAGATGAGAGAGGTCTCCAATTTTCATCATAGGTATACCTCAACTATGAGAGACAAAATAAGAAAAAAAAATCCAGAAAATCACATTGAAGGATTTTTAATGAATTAATTGGTAAATTCCTCGATAAAATAAGTATTTGGTCAATAACAAAAGTTCATCTCAATATTTTGTTTTATACCCTTTGTTGGCAATGACAAAGGTCAAATGTTTTCTGTAAGTCTTCACAAGGTTTTCACACACTGTTGCTGGTATTTTGGCCCATTCCTCCATGCAGATCTCCTCTAGAGCAGTGATGTTTTGGGGCTGTCGCTGGGCAACACGGAATTTCAACTCCCTCCAAAGATTTTCTATGGGGTTCAGATCTGGAGACTGGCTAGGCCACTCCAGGACCTTGAAATGCTTCTTACGAAGCCACTCCTTCGTTGCCCGGGCGGTGTGTTTGGGATCATTGTCATGCTGAAAGACCCAGCCACGTTTCATCTTCAATGCCCTTGCTGATGGAAGGAGGTTTTCACTCAAAATCTCAAGATACATGGCCCCATTCATTCTTTCCTTTACACGGATCAGTCATCCTGGTCCGTTTGCAGAAAAACAGCCCCAAAGCATGATGTTTCCACCCCCATGCTTCACAGTAGGTATGGTGTTCTTTCTCCTCCAAACACGACAAGTTGAGTTTTTACAATAAAGTTCTATTTTGGTTTCATCTGACTATATGACATTCTCCCAATCCTCTTCTGGATCATCCAAATGCTCTCTGGCAAACTTCAGACGGGCCTGGACATGTACTGGCTTAAGCAGGGGGACACGTCTGGCACTGCAGGATTTGAGTCCCTGGCGGCGTAGTGTGTTACTGATGGTAGCCTTTGTTACTTTGGTCCCAGCTCTCTGCAGGTCATTCACTAGGTCCCCCCGTGTGGTTCTGGGATTTTTGCTCACCGTTCTCGTGATCATTTTGACCCCATGGGGTGAGATCTTGCGTGGAGCCCCAGATCGAGGGAGATTATCAGTGGTCTTGTATGTCTTTCATTTTCTAATAATTGCTCCCACAGTTGATTTCTTCACACCAAACTGCTTACCTATTGCAGATTCAGTCTTCCCAGCCTGGTGCAGGTCTACAATTTTGTTTCTGGTGTCCTTTGACAGCTCTTTGGTCTTGGCCATAGTGGAGTATGGAGTCTGACTGTTTGAGGTTGTGGACAGGTGTCTTTTATACTGGTAACGAGTTCAAACAGGTGCCATTAATACAGGTAACGAGTGGAGGACAGAGGAGCCTCTTAAAGAAGAAGTTACAGGTCTGTGAGAGCCAGAAATCTTGCTTGTTTGTAGGTGACCAAATACTTATTTTACTGAGGATTTTACCAATTAATTCATTAAAAATCCTTCAATGTGATTTTCTGGATTTTTTTTTTCTCATTTTGTCTCTCATAGTTGAGGTATACCTATGATGAAAATTGGAGACCTCTCTCATCTTTTAAGTGGGAGAACTTGCACAATTGGTGGCTGACTAAATACTTTTTTGCCCCACTGTATAAGGGAGGAGGTGCTTTTAATTGGGCAGTGAAGTTCTGTTTTTATGACTATGAAGTCAATAAAGTTGGAGTCATCTTTTATTCCTGCTTCACGCCTCCTTTCTTAAATCCAGAAGCCTCTGCCAGTCACACTGACAATTTCCTAATGAATTTATGCATTGAAAGGGAGCTAAAGAGATCACTCCTACTGTTCTCAAGCATTTGTACCCTAAACTCAGCAATTAGTATTATGGTAAAGGCAGTCAATTTTGAAATATTTTTAGTTGTGGACTTACGTTTTTTACTCTTTTAACATGTGAGTCTTCAGTGGGTGCAGTAGTGTCCCATCATGCTGCAGATGGTGTGTGGTTGACTTGGCACAGCTGGTTCCCAATCGCTCTCTGAATCTAAATCTAGAACAGGACTATTAAGATTTCTGTGCACATCATTTTGCAAGCCCCTATTGTCATATTGCAGAGTCAAGTAGTTAAACAGTCTCTAGCTGTATTATTGAAATATGTCTTTTGTTCCGCATGCTACAAATCTTATGAATAGTAAATTTTAGGAACATACGAATTGCGTTGGGAATTTTAGTGCACCATCTTGGCCAAAAATTCAAGGAAATGTCCAGGTAATTAAATATATTTGATTGAAGGGCATCTCAAGGCTAGTGTTTAGAGCAGTTTATATTCAGCTTGTCACTATCACAGAAATACTACAAATTGCATTTAGAACCTGATATTTACCTCACTCTCACACCTTAAAAAGGGAATTCTCAGAGTTGCAAGTGAAATTGACACTTTCTCAGTGGTGATGCTGATGCACTGTGACAGGTGTCTGGAAACTGCTGCCATATGCCGCTATTCCTATTTACCTAGGAGTGACAAATGATCAGTAAATCCAGAGTTGATGGCTGCTTGGTAGATACAGTTTCTTGGCCTCTTTTCTACTCTTCATTAGATTTCTCTCTAATGTGTATCTAAGTTAAAATGGAGAGCTTGTGAGATGCAGCACAAGTGAGAGGAAGAGCTAAGGGAAGCAGAATATTTACACCTTTTGCTCAATGCGTTTACTACTGCTGATGGTTTAAAAGTTCTAGGTGTTGGAATAGCCACCCAGTTTCATTAGTTAAAAACAAGGCACCCATTCCCATCTGTTTTCTCTATTTCTTTCTTATACTTTATCCATCTTTCTACCCTCAATTCTCCAAAGGAAGAGTGGCTGAATGTTTGCAGCCAACCTATTACTAAAATCATTGCTATCTAAATTAAGGCTGGGCAGTTTATTGAAAAATAATAAAAACTGATATTCAGAACCATCCATCCACCTTCCACTGCTTACCTGGGGATTAGGGTTGTGGGGGCATCAGTTCAGGCAGAGTAGCCCAGACTTCTACCCACTGGACCACATCCGAGGAAGGCAGTAGGTGCGCAAAATACCCACTCCTGACTTCGGGAGGTAGTGATGAAGTTAGCCACTGGAGGGCAGGCCCATGTGCCTCCTTTCTACACCGGGTCCTTGATGTAGCGCTTTTTATGGAGATCTACTGGACCGCTCTTAGTCTGGCCCTTCACCCAGGACCAGTTTGCCTTGGGAGACCCTACTAGGGACAAGTAACCCCCAACAACATAGCTCCTGGGATCATTCGGGCACTCATACCCCTCCACCACGATAAGGTGGAGATTCAGGGAGAGGCTTTCAGAACCAGTGATCAAAGAAAATATTGTGCCTTTTTAAAAATTCTGTTAATACTTTCCACACTGCTTGTTTATATACTGTTACTCTAATGTGAAATAAAGATAATGAAGTGAAGCTCGTACATTCATATTGTCCTCTGCTTGCTGACTACAGGAAGACGATAAGCCCTTAATGCCCTTTTTGTGTGTTGCATTTTGCCAAACTGAAAACTAGAAAAGGTTGTTTCTGTCCTCGTAGGTAGAGCTCTTCATACTAATGTATTTTAAAGTGTTCATCTTTTTCCCCCATTCATTCAGTTTTAATTAGCTATTTGATACTATAAAAATGTGGATGTGTGTTATGTATGGAAATACCTGGTGATGGATGAGGCAAGATGAAGGTTGATGAACACAGCTTTATTAAGAGTTGGAACACAGCGGTTACATGGCAGGCACTTGATGTGGGCACTGGTGTAAAGAGGCCGTAACATGGTGGCTGGCCCACTATATATGGCAGTGCGGTGACGTGACAGGAGGTCGACGTCACCACACTGCACTTCACAATAAAGTGCCCCTTTTCCATATACCACATTTCCTTCCCCTCTTAGGAGAGTCCAAAACCACACACACAATTGACCCCCCCTCCCCCATCCGAAAACTAATGCACTAAATTGGCCTAACACACTCACACAAAACAACCTAAAATAGGGCTGGTGGGTGGACTGCCACACAGCCCACACGGCATGGGGGATTATTCTGCCACCAACTAGCTAAAAAAAAAAAAGAGTCTTCATTAAACTAAAATACTTGCCGTGCTCCTAAACTAAAACAATAATATATAAATAACCCCATAACATGCATATCACTCAGAACTATAAACGTACTGCTACAACACAGTCACTTGGGAGTGAAAGGTGGAGCTGGCATGGTGAAAACAGTCCAGTCAGAGGAGCTTTGAGGTGGCCCTGTGGCGGCCTCGTCCCTGGAGCCCTGAAGCAGGCCCACGGTGCCCCCTTCCCCCCCCAGGGTTTTTGAAACGGGCTCTCAGTGGCCTCCTCCCAGGAGCTTTCGGACTCCCACAGCCAATCTTCCTGACGCTGGGGCCTGGGATCCACACTGCGGCAGCCGACCTCCACGGAAGCCTTTCATCCGGAGCTGCTGCCCAGACGCACCGCCGTCCATTCTCGTGCCACACTGAATCATCCGTCAGCCGAACATACGCTGTTCCCAGCTTCGCCACAATCCTAAGTCCGATTGGTCGCTGTCCTGGCCTCCCGCCGGCACAAGCCCGAACCCAGTCCATTATTTGTAACGGCACTCCACCTGGTTTGATGTGCTGCTGTGTGTTCGTCAGCTCTGCGCTCTTGTTTGGTCTGGCGCCCTCTTTACACTGTGGCACTTCAGCATGCACTGTTGTTGCAGCGGACCCCTCACCCATTGCTGGCTGAAACTCGACCTGAGTGCTTAAGGTGTCCGATGCCTCACTGGTGTCTCTCATCAGAACGGACCCTCCACCCGCCAACTCGTTCACTCCCACTGCAGCCGGCCGAATGCGGGCACTGAAGTCGTCCGGTTCCTCCACTGAGCCGTCCGAAGTGTTCTACTGTGGCGCGCTGTGCACGGCATCCAAGTTCGTCTGCTGTTGCTGTGCATTGTTGCCCCCCCCCCGCATGCTGCTTACCCAGTCCAGCTCTTGGGTAAATAGATCTGGACTGCTTACCCCCTCTCCCTCTAAAAGGGCGTCTTACCAACAGAACTGAATCCTGCCCTGAACCATTTGTTTTCTCCATTAGTGTGCTTTCTGGTCTGGTGAGAACATGGTAATCGCACTTAGGTGAGCACCAAACAACCACACTGAGACCCCCAGGAAGAGGTGGTCTCGATCCGAATCATCTGGTGAACTCTGGTGCGGTCCTCCAGGTGAGAAAGCCTACCAACCAGAAGCTTGAAAACACATGATTTGGGGGCATTAGATAATGAGCTGATTTTAATTTATTTTTTCGAACACCTAAAACATTCTGCAGGATGAATCACACACAGATGTGGAATTGTAAGGATGTTGCAAACTGGTCAGATGATCACATAAATGCTCCTCTATCCAAAACACAAAGATACAGAAAAGCACTTGTTAGCAAATGGTCTGGGGAAGGGTAACTTCAGAAGTCAGCTACTCAATACAGCAACAACATTAAATAGCTCTTTGAGGAGTACAATAAAGTGTAAAATGTGCTGAACAAAATCAGGAGTTTTAGTGTTGCACTGAAATCTGTGACTCCTCACAGTCTGCCACCTTATTACTTCATCTGCTTGATAAATAATGCAACTATAATTCAACTATTTATTAATTGAAACTAATAATTTTCAGGAGCTCTGTCTGGCTGACTGACAATTCTATTCTCATTTTTCGACCACACACATGCAGACATGCAGACGCATGATTTGATGTGAAGCATTTTGGTCCACTTGAACTCTTCACTGTATGAAAGGAAATTGAACTGATCCAAGGGGGAATGATACACAATACAATTGGGTCCATATATATTTTGACACTGACACATCCTGAGTGTCCATACCTGGGTTCTGTGTTCCTGCCTTGTGTTAGTATGCTTCATTTGGATATATTTTGGTTTTAGTGAAAACAACACCAAAAAAGAAGTCAAATGTAAGCACTGCTGAAAAACAGTGCCAGTTTTCAAAAGCATTGAGCCTATTTATGGTACAAACCTTTTCAGTTAACCTCTTGCACTCCGGGATACCGCGGGCGGTCACGTCTCTGCGTCTTAGTGCGCACTGAAAAAAAAAAGCTGCATTTCCGTTCTTCCACTACAGACACAGCCGCGAACAGAAAGCCAAAGGAGTGCTTTGATTGGTTTAGATGTGATTGACCTCTCATTCGACTAATAAGAGCCTTGAATTGGGTTTCTGAAACCTTGAAGAACCAATGACTGAAAACCTAGCAAGAAGGACCCGCCTACCAACAGCTGCGAATACAACGAGCCAATTGAAGCAGAGAAGTTCGACGATTGAAAGCGTGCGTCCTGTGCGTAAAATCTGTTTTGTGTAAGTTACTGTGTGTAACGGTAGCATTTGCCAGTCTTTTTATTACTACTGTTCTTATTTGTTTTGAAAAATCGTTCGCCAAAACCACAATCATGGAAGCGCAAAACCGCAATAATGGAATCATGGTTTGACCGGGTCGCGTGACCAGAACCACAAGTCGTAACAAGCGGACCAGCGTCATGTTCGTCTGACAATGAGGAAGAGATGTTCGCCAGTGACACTGCTGTTGTGGACAGGTAAGTGTTATAAGCTAAATTATTCTTTATCCCTGAAAATTGTAATCAAAATGACTTTTGACCGATCGATAAATTACAACTGTGCGTCATCGCCACATGACGGACCGCAGCGCACGGACTGGACCATGTGCCGCACTCCTCTGTGGTGGGAGGGAGTTGTTATCCTCTACATTGCAGATATTTTAGTATAATTTTTATTGCACTGTAGGTTATTTTTTTCTTGTAAAAAAAGGCCACACATTTTTTACGTGGCATGCTTCTTTGTGTGTGGGGGGCTTGTTTGTTCATTCACGAATGAATAAACAACCCCTCCCCCCCACACACACACAGCCCTGAGTGTCACCTTTCATTAGAGCCCAAGATCAAGCTTCTATATTGAATCATTCAAAAGTTACAGACGTTTTTCCAAACTGTGCCATTTGGCACAATTTGGCACAGTTCAAAAACGCCTGGGAACAACCTGAGGAAAAAGCTGTGTAATATATTCATTTTTTGTGGTATTGTTACAAAATTTTGACCTCAGCTGGATAACACTTGGTTCTACATTTCTGTTGCATTTTCCAGCCCGGATCTGACAGCTGTGTGTTATTTGCAAGCATTTGTATCCAAAAAAACACCCAGGCGAAATTTATTTTCTTCAAGTTCAGTATGTTTAGATGACTGTTACTCAGTGGCCGGAGCACTTAGAGAGATTATGACTGTTTTGCCAAAAAATTCAAAGTGTTTTCTTTTAAATGAGACCAACCCCATGAAGATGCTGCAAAGGGTTGAAGAACAGCTTTTGATTTACTTTGGGTACGTTATTTTTTGGCGTTTTTAGGGAAATTGACCAGAGTGCAAGGGGTTAATTTTCTGCACTCACACAGTGGGGAAAATAAGTATTGAACATGTCAACATTTTTCTCATTAAACATATTTCTGATGCAGCCATTGACCTGAGATTTTCACCAGGTGTCGGTAACAACCCAAGTAATCCATATATACAAAGAAATCAAGGCAACTCTGTTCATAAAACAAGTTATAATTAATAAAATGGAATGACACAGGGAATAAGTATTGAACACATGAAGAAAAAGAGGTGCAAAAAGGCAGAAAGCCAACAAACCAGCTGAAAAGGTCTGTAAATGTCAGATTGTCACATAACAAAGAACTCATGATGGGTAGAAGCAAAGAGCGCTCTCTAGACCTTTGCAACCTTTTTGTTGCAAAACATAATGATGGCATTGGTTACAGGCACATTTCTAAACTGTTCACTGTTCCAGTGAACACTGTTGGAGCCATCATTCAGAAGTGGAAAGAACATCATTTTATCATAAACTGGCCACGACCAGGAGCTCCTTGCAAGATTTCTGACAGAGGAGTCAAAAGAATTATCAGAAAAGTTATCCAAGAGCCAAAGAGCACTTGTGGATAGCTCCAGAAAGACCTGGAGTTAGCAGTTTCAAAGAAAACAATAAGTAATGCACTCAAACGACATGGGCTGTATGCCCGCGCACCTCGCAAGACTCCATTGTTGAAAAACAAGCATGTTGAAGCTTGTTTGAAGTTTGCTGCACAACATTTGGGCAAGCCAGTAAAATACTGGGGGAATCTAGTCTGGTCAGATGAGACCAAACGTGAACTTTTTGGATGCCACAACACACCATGTTTGGAGGAGAAATGGCACTACACCTCAGCCCCAAAACACCATATGAACAGTGATGTTTGGAGGTCAGAACATCATGGTGTGGGGTGTATTTCAGAACATGGTACAGGCAGACTTTATATAATTGAAAGAAAGATGAATGGGCAAATGTACAGAGACATCCTTGATAAGAACCTGTTGCCATCTGCCAAGATGCTGAAGATGAAACACGGGTGGACATTGCAGCAAGACAGTGATCCCAAACACACAGCTAAGGAAACTCTCAACTGGCTCCAGAGAAGGAAAATAAAGCTGTTATAATGGCCCAGTCAGTCACCTGACCTGACTCCAATTGAAAATCTATGGAACGAACTCAAGATCAGAGTTCATAGGAGACACCCATGAAACCTTCAAGATTTGAAGACAGTTTGTGTGGAAGAATGGGCTAAAATCACTCCAGAGCAATGCCTACACCTAGTTTCTCCATACAGGATCTGGAAGCTGTTATTACAACAAAGACTTTTCTACTAAATATTAAATGAATTTTCCCAAATGTGTTCAGTACTTATTCCCTGTCATTCCACTTTATTAAATATAACTTGTTTTGTGATCAAAGTTGCTTTGATTTATTTGTATGTACGGACTACTTTGGTTGTTACTGATATCTGGTGAAAATCTCAGGTCAATGGCTCCATTAGAAATATGTTTAATGAGAAAAATGTTATGTTCAATACTTATTTTCCCCACTGTATGTCATCAGAAGACTTCATCATAACATCCATCATAACAGATGGGTACAAGTCCCGCACCACTCCTCTTGAGTGGTGACACCTTAATCCTTTCTAAGCCTTTTTGGTAACATAGTTAAAGTGTTTATTCATGCCTGAAAGCTATTTTTTAACCATTATTTGGATCAGAACATGCAGTGATATTATGAGCAGAATATCAACACAGCAACTTCTAAATCAATCAGTTATGCCTGCTTTTACACAGGGGTAGAGGTCATTGACAGAACTTGCCATTTTTTGATCTATCATTAATCTTCAGTGATCTCCACAATTACCATGATCGCTGACTGAGTGAAAACTTTGAGGAGACTGTGACTTTGGAGATCATTGAAGATCATTGAGAGATCAAAAATTGGCCAGCTCTATCAACAATCTCTCAATGATCTCCACCCCTGTGTAAAGGGGATATTAACAATTGTACTAAATAAACACCTAAGTACTGATAATGTAGCATCTTCTGAGGCAAGCGTCTCAAATAGAAAAGCATTTATCAGATTGAGGGATTTTAATTCTCAGCTCCAGTGGTCTTTCAGCCCAGCTCTATACACCATAAACAGATCTTTTCAAAGCCTCTAGTGTACAATACTCGGTTATTTATTGAGTTGTTTTCAGTTGAGGATAGTCCAAATCTGTCATCATTTTGCAGTGGTATGAAATTTAATTTTTATGCACCGCTTAATGCAGCAAAAGCTTACATCATCTTGAGAAAGGCTGGTAATTTATAGCTATTCATTAAATGAGTTTAATGCATCAAGTAAGGGTAAAAGTTTGTCTAAATAAAAACATTAAAAAAGCTCTGAATTTTCTTTTCCCTTATGGTTTTTCTTTTTTACTCAATATACAGTATACATATATATATATATATATATATATATATATATATATATAGCCTTTTTGTCTAAACCAGGGGTCGGCAACCCGCGGCTCCATGCATGCGGCTCTTTCATCCCTCTGCTGCGGCTCCCTGTGGCTTTGGAAAATAAATAATGAGTATTTAATTAAAATGTATTTTATTTTAGTTCATTAGTTTTTAAAATGTAATTCTAAATTTGAAGATTATGGTGATCTTGTAAAATCTAAAAAAAAAAAAACGTGTAAAAGTTTAATCACCGTCAGCGAAAATCAACACGATTACATAAACGCTCGGCGCTTCCCTGGAAGTCGTCTCCCGCGATAACCCGGATGTGTTGTGTTCAAGCTACTGCTGTATTGCAGTAGCTTGACAGCCCTGCGATTGGATAGTTGCAAACAATTGGACCAATCAAATGGCTCGTTGTATGCTTTTTCAAAGATTCATGGCGGCGTGTTCTCAGGGATGTGATTTTCTGCTAATTCGCCGAATTCCGCTTTATTTTATCTTCCAGGAAGATAAAGTACGTTAAGTACGTTAGCGGCTTGTGGTCCACGAACGCAGTGAAGCTGCGCCCTTTCAGGCAGGACTGGAAGTGGCGTATGGCCACTTCGGGTAATCGGTATGGCCAGGTGGAGAGCCATTAACTCTCTGTTACTGGCGGCGTACAACGGCTGTATGAGCTGGGCTGGCGCGAGGGAGGAAACGGTAATAAAAGTTAACCATCCCCTTTTATGATTCCAAACAGTTTGAAATTGACAGTGCACAGTGGACATTGACTCATAACTTTTGAATATTTCTAAGACTTGGCTACATCAGTGATTGTGCAAAATGAACTGCTCAAGTCTCAATGGAGATTGAAACTGGTGATCTGAAATGAATGCTGAAATTATAAAAAGTAATGGTATGTTGGAATTTTATTTCTATTATGGAACAGATAAAATGAACTGATTTTGATTTGATCAAGTGTTAAAGCATGTGATGGATAATGCTTGTTGGAATATTTTAGGAATGCTATCTTCTTGGAACATAAGTCAATATTATACAGTAATAAGTGGCATTCAGCTGTTTGTTTTATGTCATTTAAGCACAGTTCTGGTACTTAAAAATCATAAAAACCCAGGAGCTTCGGGGGAGCTTTGCCCCCCTTGCCCCCCCACCCCGCCGGGGCTCTGCCCCGGACCCCGCTGGGGGACTATGTCCCCCAAACCCCCTGCTGAATTTTCAGATAATTTCCCTAACCCCAAATCACATCGCTGGTTTGTGTTGGAATTCTGAGCTTTCGGTATTGTTTTCAGCAGAATTATGACATTTTTATCGAAGGATCAGGAGTCATCAGTGCTAGAAATAGCACTCTCCTTTCATCCCAATGTCAACCTTCAACCCAATGTCTTTTTTTTTTCGGAGTTCAAAATGTTTTTGTTGCATGCAGAAATGTAATTTTGTTTTCTCTGCAGGAGTTCCCTGATTTCATAAATGCAACACATTATGGTTTGTTTATACATAGCATAAAGGGAAAAAAAAAGTTATATGCAGTGTTATTTCATTTTAAGTGTCAAAAGGGTTTTTGTGGCTCCCAGTGTTTTCTTTTCTGTGGGAAACGGGTCCAAATGGCTCTTTGAGTGGTAAAGGTTGCTGACCCCTGGTCTAAACTGACCTTTTTTCTGCTGTTGCTGCTCATTAGGGTCCTGTGACTTATCTAAAGTTTGTGTTGTGATGTCTTCTTTTTTGACAAGGAAATGTATGTTTGGGGAGGGGGGTTGCTTTAATTTCCATATTTTTTTTAAATGTTTGAATATCATCTCTCATGAGAGCTGGTTTGTGTATAACTTATATTAAAAGGTAACATATTCTAGAGTATTTCACTTTTCTCAAGCACTATGGTCCTTAATTTAAAGTTAAAATGGCAGATAGTTTTGCTTAGTTTAAGTAATATATAGTATCTAATTTTAGTTTTCTTGTTTTTTAAAAGCTGATGTAATGCTCACACAATAACTTTAATTTTTTATTTTGCCCACAGAGGGCATTGCAAAATACTCTGATCAGTCTGTGTGTGTTTGTTTCCACACCTGGAACTGAATGAATGCAGCAGGGAGGTGGAATCTGCTGTCTCTGACTGCTTGTTTTTGGTCTGGGTAGGCAGAAACGTGACTAACTTATTGAAAACATATTTAAAGTATATGGAGGAAAACAATTGAAGTGCTCTGTTATTATTGGCCAAACACTAGGAGATAAGATGATCTTTTTTTTAGTCCCACAACAGGGAAATTTACAGTATTGCAGCAGCAAAGTGACTGAAGATTGAGGAGGAGAAGAGGAGGAAGGCGTGTTAGGAGGGAGAGAGAGAAAAGAAAGGTAGAAGTGTGAAGGTGAGAGTAGGGATGTTAAATATAGGGACTATAACTGGTAAAGGCAGAGAGTTGGCTGATATAATGGAGAGAAGGAAGGGAGATATACTGTGTGTTCAAGAAACCAGATGGAAGGGAAGCAAGGCGAGGAGCACTGGAGGGCCATTTAAACTGTCCTACCATGGTGTAGATAGAAAGAGAAATGGAGTAGGAGTAATCTTGAAGGAAGAGTATGTGAAGAGTGTTCAGGAGGTAAAGAGGGAGTTGGACAGAATCATGAGTTTGAAGCTAGAAGTCAAAGGTGTGATGTTGAACGTCGTCAGTTTGTATGCCCCACAAGTTGGATGTCAGGTAGAAGAGAAAGAGGAATTCTGGAGTAAATTGGATGAAGTGGTAGAGAGTGTCCCCAGGGGGGAGAGAGTGGTGATTGGAGCAGACTTAAATGGGCACGTAGGTGAAGGGAACAGAGATGATGAGGAGGCTCTGGGTAGGTATTGGTCTTAAGGAGAGAAATGTGGAAGGACAGATGGTTGTGGATTTTGCTCAAAGGATGTACAGTATATGGCTGTGATGAACACATACTTTAAGAAGAGAGAGGAACATCGGGTGACTTCCAAGAGTAGAGGAACGTGCACACAGGTAGACTACATCTTATGTAGAAGGAGAAATCGTAAAGTGATGGGAGACTGCAAAGTGGTGGCAGGGGAGAATGTAGCTAGACAGCATCAGATGGTAGTCTGTAGGATGACTTTGGAAAGCAAGAAGAGGAAGAGAGTGAAGGCAGAGCCAAAGATTAAGTGAGAGAAGTTACAGAAGGAAGAAGGTCGCACAGAGTTCAGGAAGGAGATGATAGAGGCTCTGGGTGGTAGGGAAGAATTACAAGATGACTTGCAAAGTACAGCAAAAGTATTGAGGGAAATAGGTAGAAAGGTATGTGGTGTATCCAGTGGACAGAGGAAGGAAGACAAGGAGACTTAGTGGTGGAATGAGGAGGTACAGGAAAGTATTCAGAGGAAGAGGTTATCAAAGAAAAAGTGAGATAGGGAGATGAAGAAAGTAGACAGGAGTATTTGGAATCAAGGTGTATGGCAAAGAGAGAGGTGGCAAAGACAAAGGCATATAGTGAGTTGTATGAAAGGCTATACACTAAGGAAGGAGAAAAAGACTTGTATCAATTGGCTAGACAGAGAGATCAAGCTGGAAAAGATGTGCAGCAGGTTAGGGTGGTTAAGGACAGAAATGGTAATGTACTGTACTAACAAATGATGAGTGTGTGTTGAGAAGGTGGAAGGAGTACTTTGAAGAGCTGATGAATAAAGAAAATGAAAGAGAGAGGAGGATGGATGAAGAAAAGATGGTGAACAAAGAAGTCCCGAGGATTAGCAAGGCAGAAATGAGGGCAGCTTTGAAGAGGATGAAGAATGGAAAGGCAGCTGGTCCAGATGACATACCTGTGGAGGTAAAGCGATGTTTAAGAGAGATGGCACTGGATTTTTGAATCAGATTGTTAAACACAATCTTGGAGAGTGAGAGGACCCCTGAGGAGTGGAGAAGAAGTGTTTTGGTACCAATTTTCAAGAACAAAGGCGATGCTCAGAACTGTAGTAACTACAGAGTCATAAAGTTGATCAGCCACACTATGAAGATATGAAAAAGTTGTTGAAGCAGGTTAAGAGAAGAAGTAACAATCAGTGAGCAGCAGTACGGTTTCATGCCAATAAAGAGTACTTCAGATGCAATGTTTGCTCTAAGAGTGCTGATGGAGAAGTATAGAGAAGGTCAGAAGGACTTGCACTGTGTCTTTGTGGATCTAGAAAAAGCATATGATAGGGTGCCAAGAGAGGAAGTGTGGTACTGTATGAGAAAGTCAGGAGTGGCAGAGAAGTAAGTGAGTGTGGTTCAGGACATGTATGAGGACAGTGAGATGGTGGTGAGGTGCGCTCTAGGAGTGACAGATGGGTTCAAGGTGGGGGTGGGGGTTACATTAGGGATCAGCTCTAAGCCCCTTCTTGTTTGCCATGGTGATGGACAGGCTGACAGATGAGGTCAGGCAGGAGTCTTGGTGGACCATGATGTTTGCAGATGACATTGTGATCTGTAATTAAAGTAGGAAGCAGGTGGAAGAGAACCTGGAGAGGTGGAGGCATGCTCTGGAGAGAAGAGGAATGAAAGTCAGTAGAAGCAAGACAGAATATGTGAGTGTGAAGGAGAGGGAGGCAGGTGTAACGGTGAAGATGGGAGGAGTAGCAGTAGTGAAAATAGATGAGTTTAAATACCTGTGGTCAACCTTCCAAAGCAATGGAAAATGCACAAGAGAGGTGAAGAAGAGAGTGTAGGCAGGGTGGAGTGAGTGGAGACGAGTGTCAGGGGTGATTTGTGACAGAAGCGTAGCAGCAAGAGGGAAAGGAAAGATTTACACGACGGTAGTGAGACCTGCAATGATGTATGGTTTGGAGACAGTGGCGCTGACAAAAAGACAGGAAATGGAGCTGGAGGTGGTAGAGTTGAAGATGCTAAGATTTTCATTGGGAGTGACTAGGAGGGACAAGATTGGAAATTAGTATATCAGAGGGACAGCTCAGGTTGAGTGGTTTGGAGACAAAGTCAGAGAGGAAAGGCTGAGATGGTTTGGACATGTGCAGACGAGGGAGAGTGGATATATTGGACAAAGGATGTTGAAGATGGAGCTGCCAGGCAGGAGGAAAAGAGGAACACCACAGATAAGATTCATGGATATAGTGAAGGAGGACATGGAGAGGGTTGGTGTTACAGAGGAAAATGCAAAGGATAGAGTGAGATGGAGGCAGATGATCTACTGTTGCGACCCCTATTGGGAGCAGCCGGAAGAAGAAGAAGAAGAAGAAGCAGCAGCAAAGTGACAGTAGCACTTAGAGCAGTAATAAAATAAAATGGGACAAACTTAGTATATACGCAGTGCAAGAAATTAAAAAGTAGGTTAGTTTTTACAGTTAAAAATAAATAAATAGTATTTACAGCATTACAGTTAAATTATTCAGCAATATAGTAACAGTTTTTTTTCACAGCTGAATGAGTACAGTGTTGTTGCAACTTTCAGTAATAATTATACTAACAGTTTATTGGAAGGAATGTTCCTTATTGTTCAAAATGGTAAAATGATAAATGGCATTCACTTATATAGCTCTTTTTTCCCATCTCTAGATGACCATAGTGCTTTACAGGTCCTGCTATCCACCCATTCACACACACATTCAGACACTGATGGCAGCGGAGCTGCCATACAAAGGTCCTGGCCTGACCCACCAGGACCATCTGGGGGGTCAGTGTCTTGCTCAAGGACACCTCGACATGCAGACTGCAGACACCAAAATGGTGGTGTTATTTGTGGTCTCTCTGAGCAGGGCAGATTGTAATCTCACAGCAGCTGGTAGAAAGAACCTACAAAACTTCTCCTTTGTGCACTTTGTATGGAGCAGCCTGCCGCTAAACAGCTAAACAAGCTCCTCAATGCACTCAGTGTGTCCTGCATGGGGTGTGACTCGGACTCCAGAGATGATACTGTTCTCCTCTCTCTTATTACCTCCACTGGGTCGAGGTCGCACCCCACAACAGAGCTGGCCTTCTTAATCAGCCTGTTCAGTCTCTTCCTGTCTGCAGTTGGGATGCTGCTGCCCCAGCAGGCCACTCCGTACATGATACTGTAGCTAATGCCACCACAGAGTTGTAGAAAGTCTTTTGGAGCACCCCTGCACTCCAAAAGACCTGAGTCACCTCAGAAGGAACAGCCTGTACTTAGTGTGATTGTGTGACCAGTCCAATTTATTGTTCAGGTGAACCCCCCAGGTATTTCTTAAATGTCACCATCTCACAAAGACAAATGATTTATTATGTATGTGTCAATGATAAATTTGAGGCTACAGCTATCGCTGGTTAATGAGAATGAACTTTCTTATTCCGAGTAGGAACACAGAAAAGACTACAACTATGGCAACTGTGACTTCAGTCCCATCAGCCAATCACAGGATGCTTAGTTGTTGATTGCTAAAGTTGTGCCCTGTGATTGGCTGTTAGGACTGAGGTCATAGTCACCATCAGGGCTTGACATTAACTTTTTTGCTCACCGGCCACTGTGGCTAGTGATTTTCCAAAGTTACAAGCCACTCAGCCTTTTCACCAGCCACAATTTTGAGGTTGGAAAAGTATGTTTAATATGATCAAATTTGACTACTGCATGCTAAATTTTACTTGAACTAAATTCACAATGTTTTTAAATGTAAATTACCCTTATACATACAGTACATAAAAAAGAAACACTGTTTAATTATTAACAGCAGTAAATACTGTAAAGCAGTCAAGGAAAATATTTGCAGTATGAGAGTGAAGTACAGGTAGATTTGAGGTCTGTCCCAATTCTCGTTTGTTCCTCTTCCCCTTTGCCTACCCCCAATCCTTGGTCCTTGAAAATGAAAGTCATCGCTCTGAATTGGGACACTCCTTGAGGGCTGTACGTTATTAATAATTAATGATGGATTTAATCTAAATCTACACTACCTGTTTTCACCAAAAAAAAGAAGAAAAGAAAACTGATGAGAAAAAAAGTCTCATCTTAAGGAGAAAAATGGCTCAAATTTACATGAACAATTCTAATCAGTAGAAAAAGTTAGAAATTTACTAGAAAGAAAGCTGTAAATTCAGAGAAAAACTTGGACCCCCTGGTGGGCGGTTTTTGGCCCGTGGGCCGCATGTTTGACACCCATGGACCAGCACATTAAAAATACATAATTAAACATTTTACTTCCATGAAATGGCTGTAAATCACAGATATCATAGATAATCACAGATAAACAAAAGAACTTGTTTTTACACTTGGTCTTAATGTGAATAATGTTCAGACTAAGGAGCTTCATGTGTCAGACCATTTTTGTGTTCTTTTTAATTTATCAGTTAAATCAGTCTGTTACACTGGCAAGCGGGTAAAATGCTCTCGTGTCATTGACCAGTTTTCAGCTGCGAAATTTTCTGCTGCCTTTGACAGCAGTGTGGTTTTATCCTCTGATGACGACACTGAGAGCTTGGTCTGCTCTTTTAACTCACACTCTCCAAGCATCTTAGATGTAGTTGCTCCCTTTAAGACCAGGACTGTCCGTGCTGATAATTCATCCCCCTGGTTAAATGATGATCTCTGTTGTTTTATGGTGGAAAGACTGTGGAGTCCACTAAACTTGAGGTGCATCGATTGTAACTTAAGGAACTGTTAATTGAATTTAACAGTATGATTAAAATGGCAAGAACTTCTTATTTTTCCAATATCATCTTCTCCAATAGTAACAATCTAAAGATCTTCTTCAGCACAATAGACAGTATAGTTAATCCTGTTAGTTCTGCTCCCCCTGTTTATTCAATTAATGACTGTAACAAGTTTCTTTCCTTTTTTGTTGACAAGGTCACTGCTGTTAGGGCTGGTTTTACTCATTCCTTTCCCCTAATCCTTGATTGTCCTAACAGACAGGCCTTTTTAAGTGATTTTACCCCAATTTCTTTTGAGGATTTGTTAGTGTTGGTGAGTTCCATGAAATCCTCCTCCTGCATTTTAGATATTTTGCCTTCCTCAATGTTAAAAGGGGTAATTGGCTCAGTGGGTACATCTTTGGTTAATATCATTAATAGTTCACTTGAATCTGGTTGTGTACCCTCGTATTTTAAACATGTAGTTGTGCAGCCACTTTTAAAAAAAACCTAACCTTGATCCATCTGTTTTTAAAAACTTCAGGTCAATTTCTAAGCTTCCTTTTATTTCTAAGCTTTTAGAAAAAGTTGTTGCCAAGCAGCTCACTGACTTTGATTGAACACAATATTTTCGACAAATTTCAGTCAGGTTTTCGTCAGAAACACTCGACAGAGACCACTCTTCTTAGGGTGTCAAATGATATTTTAATGTCATCAGACTCTGGCAAATGCTCTGTTTTAGCGTTATTAGATCTTACTGCAGCATTTGATACTATTGATCATTGTATTTTGTTACAAAGGCTTAGAGATTGGGTAGGTATTTCTGGAAAAGCTCTGGATTGGTTTTTGTCCTACCTTTCTGGTAGGAGTTTTTCCGTGGCTGTTGGCTCTTATTCATCTGACTCTGCTCCTTTAACGTGTGGGGTGCCTCAGGGTTCTATTCTGGGTCCACTTTTATTTGCCCTATATATGCTGCCACTTGGTTCTATCATCAGCGAATTTAAAGGTGTGTCTTATCACTGCTATGCTGCCGATTTACAGCTACTTTTCTCTTTTAAGCCTGGCCATGTTGACAGTTTAAAAATTATTCATGATTGTCTGTCTGCAATTAAGGACTGGATGTCTAGTAACTTTTTGCAACTTAATGCTGATAAAACTGAAGTCCTTATTGTAGCACCTGATAGTCTAATTCCTAAGTTGGTTAATAGCATTGGTTCATTAAGCTCTAACGTACGGTCTAATCTAAAAAATCTTGGTATCATTTTCGATCAATCGATGAGTTTTGATCAGCATGTCAAATCTCTGACCCGGAGTTGTTTTTTCCACCTTAGGAATATATCCAAAATTAGGTCATTGGTTTCCTACAGTCAGTTAGAAATCATTATTCATGCCTTTGTTTCTTCGCGTTTGGACTACTGTAATGCTCTTTTCACATGTCTTAGCAAATCCTCTTTACACCGCCTACAGTTAGTCCAGAACGCTGCTGCAAGATTACTAACTAGGTCCAGTAGATTCTGTCATATCACTCCTGTTTTGGCCTCCTTGCATTGGCTTCCTGTAAATTATAGAATTGATTTTAAAGTTCTTGTTCTTACTTACTGTCACGGTGGCCCTCACGAGCCACCATAAGACGCCAGCAGTCACCGGTGAGTTGCAGTGATGTTTATTAGGAAGTGCAGGAACAGAGAATGATACACACAACAGTGCAGGTAGGACAATCACAGGACGTACCTTCATAGAACGTTTCCAAACAGGTAGTTTGACAGGGAAGTATAACCGAATCAGAATCAGAATCAGAATCAGAATCAGCTTTATTGGCCAAGTATGCACAACACATACAAGGAATTTGACTTTGGCTAAAAACTTGCTCTCGTTGTTCAGGTGAAGGATTTAAATAAGGATTCAATGACAACCAGAGTATGTACAGTAAATTACAGTCTGTCCACGTTTCTATAAAAGGATGCAAATATATACAGGAATATATGCAGTTATTTACTCGGACTAACCACACTTTGCAGAAATATATGAAAAAATATACAATCACACAGTATTTCAATGTGGACTCAGATTCAGTGATATAATGTGAATGAAGTAAAAAGCAGTGTGAGAGTTATGTGCAATGTAATAATGGATGAAAAGTCATGAGTACAGCAACAGGTAGGACTAGGTGAATGTTAGGAGTTCATCAGAGTGATGGCTTGAGGAAAGAAACTGTTCCTGTGACGGGTGGTTTTGACCTTCAGTGATCTGTAACGACGACCAGAAGATAGAAGTTCAAACAGTTTGTGGCCGGGGTGTGATGGGTCAGCACAGATGTTTCCCGCCCGTTTCCTGGTTATGGACCGATATAAGTTCTCAATGGAGGGTAGGTCGGTACCAATGATCCTCTCCGCAGACTTAATGATCCGCTGCAGTCTGGTCTTGTCCTGTTTAGTGGCAGATCCAAACCAGACAGTGATGGAAAAGCAGAGGACAGATTGGATGATGGCGGTGTAGAAGACAACCAGCAGCTCCTGAGGCAAATCAAACTTCTTGAGCTGACGCAGAAAAAACAACCTCTGCTGGGCCTTTTTCCGGACAGTGTCAATATGGGAGGACCACTTCAGGTTCCGGGAGATTGTGGTACCCAGAAACTTGAAGGAGTCCACAGTGGGCACTGTGCTGTTGAGGATGGTGAGTGGGGGGAATGAAGGGGGGTGTCGCCTGAAATCCACAGTCATCTCCACCGTTTTGGCTGGGTTAAGTTCAAGATGGTTCTGGCTGCACCAGAGGATCAGCTGCTCCACCTCCCGCCTGTATGCAGACTCATCATCATCCCGGATCAAACCGATGACTGTGGTGTCGTCCGCAAACTTCAGGAGCTTCACCGAAGGGTCCTCTGAGGTGCAGTCGTTGGAGTAGAGGGAGAAGAGCAGTGGGGAAAGGACACATCCTTGGGGGGCGCCAGTACTAATTTTTCGGGAGCTGGATGTAAATCTCCCTAGCTTCACCTGTTGCCACCTGTCAGTCAGAAAGCTGGAGATCCACTGGCAGGTGGAGGGGGGCACCTTGAGCTGGAGGAGTTTCTGATGAAGAATGCCTGGGATGATGGTGTTGAACGCTGAGCTGAAGTCGACAAACAGGATCCTGGCGTACGTCCCTGGGGAGTCGAGGTGTTGCAGGATGTAATGTAGTCCCATATTCACTGCATCATCCACTGACCTGTTTGACCGGTAGGCAAACTGCAGTGGGTCCATCAGGGGGCCTGTGATGACCTTCAGGTGGCTCAGCACCAATCTCTCCAAGGATTTCATGACCACAGAGGTCAGGGCAACAGGTCTGTAGTCGTTTAATCCTGTAATAGAGGGTTTCTTGGGAACTGGAATGATGATGGAGCGTTTGAAGCAGGAAGGCACTTCACGCAGCTCCAGTGATCTGTTAAAGATCCGGGTGAAGATGGGGGCCAACTCGTTGGAGCAGACTCTCAGGCAGGACGGAGACACACCATCAGGTCCTGCAGCCTTCTTGATCTTTTGTCTCTGAAAGACCCGGCGCACCTCCTCTTCACAGATCATTAGTGCTGGTGGGAGGTCAGAGTGGAGGAGGGATGGAGTTCCTGGGGCTGCAGATAATCCTTTTGTGTGGGTGGGAGGTGAGAACTGTAGGTTCTTTTCAAACCTGCAGTAAAAGCTGTTTAGGTCATTAGCCAGCTGGAGGTTTTCCGCAGGGTGGGGGGATGGTCTCCTGTAGTTGGTGATATTCCGTAGGCCTCTCCAGACAGAAGCAGAGTTGTTAGCTGAGAAGTTTTTTTGTAACTTCACACTGTAGCTCCTCTTAGCAAGCCTGGTCTCCTTCGTCAGCATGTTTCTGGCCCGCTTGTACAGAGTCCAGTCACCAGTCCTGTAGGCCTCCTCCTTGGTCTGACGTAGCTGCTTCAGTTTAGGAATGAACCAGGGTTTATTGTTGTTGTATATGCAGAAGGTCTTGGTCTGCACACACATGTCCTCGCAGAAACAGGTGTATGATGTCACAGTGTCAGTGAGTTCATTTAAGTTAATGGCTGCAGCTTCAAAAACACTCCAATCTGTGCAGTCAAAGCAGGCTTGTAACTTCAGCTTTGATTCCTCAGTCCATTTCTTCACAGTCCTTACAACAGGCTTGGAAGTTTTTAGTTTCTGTCTGTATGTTGGAATAAGATGGAGCAGGCAGTGGTCAGAAAAATCCAGAGCTGCACGGGGGACGGCATGATAGGCATTTCTTAAAACTGTGTAACAGTGGTCAAGTGTATTTGTGTCCCTGGTGGGACATTTAATATGCTGTCTGTATTTAGGAAGCTCATTTGTGAGATTAGCTCTATTGAAATCACCCAGAATGATAAGCAGAGAGTCTGGATGTTTTTCCTCCACCTCTGCTATCTGGTCAGCGAGGAGCTGCAGTGCCTCCGTTGTACAAGCAGCAGGCGAGATATAAATTCCGACCAGAATAAATGAGGAGAACTCTCGCGGTGAATAAAAGGGTTTACAGTTTATGAACAGTGACTCTAGGTTAGGGCTACAAAACTTCTTCAACACTGTGACATCAGTACACCACCAATAACAGAGCATATCATAACAGGAAGCATACAGACGGTATCACAACGGACCGTATAATAACAGGAGATGTCCTAACAGAACGTACCTTCACAGAAAGTATCCAAACAGGAAGCATAACGGTAAGCATAACAGGAACTTCTCTGCAAGAGAAGTTTTGAGACATGTTTTGAGACATGAAGGAACTGGAGATCAACACAGAGCGCTGGGAGGACCTTGCAACGGACCGCTCCAAATGGAGAGGCACCCTGACCAGACAGCTCAAGGCGGGTGAAGAGAGACTGACTGCTGCAGCAGATGAAAAAAGGACCCGCAGGAAGAACCGCCACAGACCCAGCAGCACGGAGACCACCCACAAGTGCGACCTGTGTGACAGGGACTGCCATTCGCGCATCAGCCTGTTCAGCCACAGGCGGTGCTGTTCCAGCAGAGTAGACGTTTAGGATTCTCTTCCATGGTCATCATAGACCGACGGAGCCCGATGACAAACAGGAACTTTAACAGAGACTGCTGCATCGGGGAGCATTCAGCGCCTGCTTTTAACCCCGGTCACTAATGACCCCGAATGCAGCACAGCTGTTGACTCTGACAGCAGGGAGCTCCACCGGGCACTGTCACAATAAGAGCCCGGGGAGCTAGAAGGAATCCTCTGCTGTCAAAGCCTGGAAATGATATAAGATCCGAGTGCGGACGGAACCAGCACTTGGGTTGTAACAGTACCTCCCCCTCAAGGCCGAGCACCTGAGCGGCCCAAGTAACACCCAAGCCCCCCCCCCGCCCCCCTAGGGTGGGCAGATGGGGCGCCGGTAGGAGGGAGAGAGTCAAAAAGAACAAAATGATAACAGGGGACCAACAAAGCAATTACAGAGACAGGTTGAGGAAAAAAAAAAAACCCAATACTCCCTAACGTGTGGGTAACAGGGACAGAACCCAACAGGCAATACATACATTGGTATTAAACAATAAATGGACATAAGACAGAGGAGGGGAAAAAAAACACCGATTACAGCCGAGAAAAAAAAAAGGAATGAGACACAAAATCACATATCAGGCCCCCCCGCACATCCCAAAAGTTTACAGACAAATATAATGAAAAAACCGGGGATGAGTGCAGTCCTGGCTCTGAGGCATGGAGGCTGAAAGTTCGGGGGGCCGTCCGGCATCAAGCGGCCACAATGCAGGCAGGGGGAAAAAGGACAGTTCGGGCGGCCTACCCCAGTCCCATGCTCGGAAACAGTGAATTTCAGGCGGCCAGACCAGGTCACCAAACGGGGTCCAGTGGGTCGGGAGGCCGGCCCAGAGAGCCAAATGGGCGCGGCAGTCCTTCAAGCGGCCGACCCGCATTGCTTGCCCACCAGAACCGTAGGGGGGAAGTAGCCGGCAGTCTCGCTGGAGAAGGGAAAGACGAGGAAGAACCGGGCGGAGTGTACGGAACCCGAACGGCCCCAGGTGGAGATGGGTTGCGCTCCTCAGGAGAATGAGGAGGGTGACGATGGTGATGATGGAGATGATGGAGATGAGCCTGTCCAGTATCCAGCGGCAGGGGATGTGCAGCTTCCCCACTGAACCTGGAAACTGCTGGTGCCGCGTCCTCGTCGGACCCCGATTGGGTCGCGGTTGCTCCCGCAAAGGACCCTGATTGGGTCTCGGTTGCGTTCGCGTTGGACCCCGATTGGGTAGGCACCGCACCAGGACCGACCTCCAACCCCGAACCCGGAACCTCTGGCACAGCGGGTGAATTCTGATCCTCGCCAGCGACCCTGGGAGAAGGCTCGGGAGAGAGAAGAGAACCGGGATCAGGATCACCGGCAGCGCCAGAACCCGGCGAGACGAGCTCGGATGTAGCGGGTGGCTGCACCCGGCTCGCCTCCCCAAGAGACAGGCAAAAATGCTCTAAGATGGAGTAAAGAAAGACAAAACAGAGCACTTGCCTGATCTCGAGTTCTGACGCCATCCAGGACTTCGACGATCCGGGCTCTGACGGCAGGAGGTCGCCTTCAGGCTCCCACTCAGCTACGGCGGGCCCCGCAGCTGGCATGATGGTACGCGCAGCTCCTGGATGCTCCGGCACCGAAGCCCACGCCGACGGCCCGCACGGCGGGGTGGCAGGGGACCCTTGACCCGCTGGACCGAACCGCTCGTCCGTGGAGCCCCAGGGACGCTTCCTCGTCAGCGCAGGTTCCACGCTGCAGTCCGCCCTCCTCCTCCGCCCACGACGTGGCTGCGGAACCGGAACCAGGCTCTCCAGAACTGCAGGCCCCCTCCTCATCCAGCGACGTTGGCCTGGCGTCGAGGACTGCTCAGCGGAGGGAGACACAGAGGATGCGGGGTTAATCATTACAGCCACAGCAGGTGGTGGGGGCTCGGGGAGCTGCAAACCCCGAACTCCACCTCCAGGAGTCTGACAGAGCAAATCACAATAACGAGTATGTGAATGAATTTGGACTTGCCTGTCTCCTGAAGGTTGAGTGGTGCCTGCTGTAGCGGACGTTGCTCCTCCCTTTCCCCGCCGGACGGTGACAGCGGGCCTCCTGGAAGGACGAGGTGGATCCGCTGGAGACGGTTCCGGGACGGGACTCGCCAGGGCTGGACTCGGAGCACACACAGCGGTCGGGAAATGTGTCGAGGAGGAGGGGGCGACAGCCGAAATGAGCCGGGCACGGGACGCTGACGAGAGAGCGGGAGATGGCCCGGGGGGAGATGAGGCTGCGGGAAATCCCCTCTGACGTGGCACAAGAGAGGCAGCTGTGCGAGGAATTGAGCCGTTGCAGCGACCCGGAGCTGGGTCCGGACGGGGTTCATGCTGAGGAGAGTTATGGAGGTTACGACGGTCTCTGGTGGAAGGCGAAGCGAAGGTGTGGTCCGGGAACCGCCGCTCCTGTGCGGAGACAGAGGCGAGGAGGGCGTCGAACTCGGGGAAATCACGCAGCTCTGGATTCCTCCCCACCAGTCTAACTGCCGCCGTCACATGCTTAATGATTATGGACGGGTGCACAGCAGAGCGAGCAGCAGCCACTCGGTCCCGGACCTTGATTGCAGTCAGCTGCAGCTCCTCCGGGGGAATCCCGAGTGACGTCGTGCTGGATGGGGAAAGACCTCTGGATGGCGCGAACTCCCAGGCCGGAGCGGAGGCAGGAGCGGGATCCCGAAGTGAAGGGTGACGTCTCCTCCTCTTCGGCTTCCTGCCGGGATTTCCCTCCAACCCACAGAGTATCTCTCGCTGTGTGGCGATGTCCTTTCTCCTCGCGCTGACTTCGGGGTGGTCGGCGTAGCGAGGAAGATTGTTTAGAAGAACCTCAGCGTAGTCTAGCTGCCAGCGAATTTGGTTTGGGTCGTCATAGAGACTAGCGGTGAAGAGCGTCCCGTTGACGTACTCCAGGGCGCTGGCTAGCTCATTGCCCAAGCGCAGAGCGCGGCTCCTGGGAGACGGCATGCCTCCAGCGCTGACACCCAGACTGGGAAGAACAAAGTCCAATACTGCAAAAACTCATGATGAATGGCGTCTCGATGATTTTAAAGTTCTTGTTCTTACTTACTGTCATGGTGGCCCTCACGAGCCACCATAAGATGCCAGCAGTCACCGGTGAGTTGCAGTGGTGTTTATTAGGAAGTGCAGGAACAGAGAATGATACACACAACAGTGCGGGTAGGACAATCACAGGACGTACCTTCACAGAACGTTTCCAAACAGGTAGTTTGACAGGGAAGTATAACAGAGCCTATCATAACAGGAAGCATACAGACGGTATCACAACGGACCGTATAATAACAGGAGATGTCCTAACAGAACGTACCTTCACAGAACGTATCCAAACAGGAAGCATAACGGTAAGCATAACATGAACTTTAACAGAGACTGCTGCATCGGGGAGCATTCAGCGCCTGCTTTTAACCCCGGTCACTAATGACCCCGAATGCAGCACAGCTGTTGACTCTGACAGCAGGGAGCTCCACCGGGCACTGTCACAATAAGAGCCCGGGGAGCTAGAAGGAATCCTCTGCTGTCAAAGCCTGGAAATGATATAAGATCCGAGTGTGGACGGAACCAGCACTCAGGTTGTAACACTTACAAAGCCATTCATGAAGAGGCGCCTTTTTTATATTAGTGACCTGCTCTTTCTACACCAGCCCAGCAGGTCTCTCAGGTCTTCTCATCAGAATCTATTGGTAGTCCCTTGCACTAGGCTCAGAACCAAAGGCGATAGAGCCTTTGCTGCTGTTGCTCCCAGACTGTGGAACTCCTTACGTTTTGAACTTAGATCTGCACCTTCCATTGGTGTTTTTAAGAAGCAACTAAAGACCCACCTTTTTAGCTTGACTTTTTAATTAACTATGTGTTGATTGTATTTTTATGTACTTTTACTGTCTACCTTGTTTGTTTGGTTTTTTTACTGTTTTATGTGCCTGTGTTTTTATTTTGTTTTTTACCATGTTAAGCACTTTGTGACTCTGTGAAAAGTGCTCTACAAATAAACTTATTATTATTTTTAAAAGTTCGCCTCAGAAGAAGCTTCATTTGCTCTTTACAGCAACATAAAGTTTAGTCACTTTTTCTCGCCATCATACAAAAACTTAAATTTGCACAACTAACGGGAGCTTCTTGCTCTAAAAATAATCATGTTTAACCACAAAGAAAGGAGCTAATGTGGGGGGAGAGAGCAGAGGTTATTCTCGCTGTTGGGTGGGGGATCAGGGGCAATTATCCTGTGATCTGATTGCTGAAAGCGGCTGCTGTTTGTTTATCGATTTTTCTCCAGACCGGCTATAAAATGAACCGAAGCATGGAGCAGACTGTCCGCACCTTCATCTGTACCCAGCATGCTGAGCATGGACTCCATCCTGGGCTGCTGCTGTGGCTGACAGTGGACCAATGAGAATACACTGTGTGCGCAGAAAGTGCTTATGGGAGTTGGAGTTTCGTAGTCTCACACTGCGATAGGCTTATTATTTAGATGTTGCTTGAGAAAACTATACTTGCCAACGTGGCTAGTGGGAGTTGCTGTCTTACCTACCACCAGTGGAATCTGCCCACCAGTGGCCGGTTGACAGGTGTTAATGTCAAGCCCTGGTCACCATAGTTGCAGTTCTTTCAAAGATTCAAGATTCAAAGATTTTTATTTGTCAGTACTTCTATATGTACAGGACATACATTAGAATTGAAATGCTATTTCTCTCTCTCTTAGTGGTGTGTGCAATATACTTACTGTATGCACTTTAGATGTTAATACCACACCATTCACATGACTGTAGTGATGTGTGGGTAAAGACCAAGGAGCACATGGTAAGTGAAGAACTGATTCAGAGCCTTTAATTAATTATTTATTTATTTATTTGCCAGTTAATCAAGAAAGAATGATAAGATTAGCTTTCTGCAATACAAGCAGGTACTCTGTGTACTGCTGTGACTGAATATTGTGTGTATTTTTTGTGTTTTACCACATACACCCTAGTTCTGCCACCTGACATGAGTTCCGTTCGGTGACATCATATGCATACCCTCTATACCAATAAACTTCAAGTTCAGTGTGGTAGCAGGGGTGCAGACAGTGACAGATTGTTCTGCGCATGATCAGTATTGCAGTGACAGACAGCAGCAGGTATGGCATTTGTGCAAATGGTTGCAGTAAGTTGCAAGACACACGGCAGGAGATGTATTACTGTTGGTGTGCCATGTCTTTCTGTGCAAAGAGCTGAGGTAGAGTTATTGTGTAGATGAGTGTGTCACAGTCCAGGAGCAGGGGCCGGAGGGGGAGTGGGGAGTGGGCAGAGTTCAGGGTCCTAATGGCCTGGTGAAGAAAGCTGTTTAGCAGTCTTGTGGCGCGAGCCCGTAGGCTCCAGTACCTTCTCCCTGAGGGCAGGGGGCTGAAGAGGGAGTGTGAGGGGTGGGAGGTGTCGCCTGCAATGTTGATGGCTCTGCGGGCGAGGCGGGTGTGGTAGATGTTGGGGGGGGGCGGAAGAGGGGCACCGATGATCTTGCTGGCTGGCTTCACTGTGCATTGTAGATGTAGAGTCTTTGGGCAGGAGGCGGTGCAGCTTCCGTACCAGAGTGATGCAGCTGGTGAGGATGCTCTCAATGGTGCCCCGGTAGAATGAGCACATGATGGGGGGTGGGACTCGTGCGCTCCTCAGTTTGCGGAGGAAATAGAGGCGAGTTTGAGCCTTCTTGGCCAGTGATGTAGTGTTGTTGGATCAGGAGAGGTCCTCAGAGATGTGCACCCCCAGGAACTTGGTGCTGCTCACCCTCTCCACAGCTGCTCCATCAATGATCAGAGGGGAGTGCTGTGTGTGTCCCCTCCTGAAGTCAGCCACAATCTCTTTGTTTTTTTCCACGTTCAGGAAGAACGTGTTCCCAGCAAGAACATAGCTATTGCAAGCAATGTGGGTCCACTCGGAGTGGTGGCCTAGTTGATAGAGCATCCACCCCACAACTGGGAGGTTGGGGGTTGAAGTCCCAGCTGGGTCATGCCAAAGACCATGTAAAAATGGTACTTCACGCCTTCTAGCTTGGTGCTCAGCATAATAGAATGGGGGAAGGAGAAGTTGTTTGTGGCGGCGCCTTGCATGGCAGCAACCCCTCTGATTCTACATGTGATTAACATTGTAGATAGGAGAAACATAATTTTGTTCTACTGTACATGATTGGCTGTATGGACTGAATGACAATAGAGATAGCTTCTTTTTCTTCTTCTTATGAGGGAAGTGACATTCACTTGGTCAAAGGTTGATGTACCACCAAAATAATTTTGGAAACATTATTTTAAAGTAAAAATCTTACATAGTGTTGCTTTAAACAGTAGGATTAGAGAGAACATATCTCAGTTCACCTTGTCTAAAAGCACACCATACAATTCCTAATAAATTTGTTGGTTTAAAGGAGCTCCTTTTTTCAGTCATGTTTTTCCCATCTTTTTTCAGACTTGTAGGTATAACTCTTGAGTCACTGTTCTGGTGTAAGAACCATCATTGTGCAAATCCCCACATAAAACAAAAACTTATCTTTAAACATCTTGGTATGGCTTAAGCTAACTAATTTTAATTATGGAGTAACACATGTTTAATTTAGTCTCCACTCAGCCCCTTCTATTTTCTGACTTCCAGCTGAAAAGTGTACAATCCCCTGCCACATGTCTTCTGTATGCAACACTGAGAGCAATAACAACACACTGCCACTGATGCCACACTCTGTGTTTTCACCTCCACATTATATAATAGGTATTCCATTGTCTAGCTGAAGCCATGTGCAGATTTAAAAATCATTGGTAGAGGGCTTAACGCTATTACAGTTGAGCTGCTGTGTCTGCCTATTTCTCGTCAAGAATAGAAATATATTCCCCATACCCCACTAAGCATTTTCAGCAACTTCCTTTATCAATTCCCATAAAACCTTTTTTTCCCCGATTTGAGCCTGTGAAATCATATACAGTAATAGCCACCATCAGTGTCTTCATCCAGAGAAGAGGATATTAGTTTTCTGAGAATAAAATCTGAAAATGTGAATAAAATACTTATTGAATTTTCAAAAATGGTAAATTAATTGTTTTTTATTCACATTTTTTTTCAGAAACAATAATGATTGTAACTCACTCAGGTATTTAGTATGAATGTGTTGCCTGACTGGACAGTTCACGAGTAAGCTTCCCTTGCATAAGCAAACAAAAATTTGTTCTTTACAACTTTTTATAGTTCTTATACTTTGGAATCTTTGCAGGATATGTAAAGATGTTATTCTGCATAAACAAATTAAAAAATAACATTGTCAAATCCCAGAGTTTCTGGGAATATCAGACATCACCTACAGTATTTAATCAGCTAGAATTTGGGATGGATGAAGCTGTTGTGCTTTTTTTCTTGCCACATATGTAACTGCACTGCTGTCAGGGTGTGAGCGGTGAGTGACACGGAGCTTGATGTGCTGCCTCTGTCTTCGCCTACTGCAGTGACAGGGAACACACAGGACTGTCGCACTGACATGCCGTGTCTCTGATCCTGCTCGAGGCTAGATGCTGCTAAGATAAGTAACTCAGGATCAGTTGGCTCATATTCTCATGCAGTATTCTCTGCCTGTGTTTGTTTTCCTCAGGCACCAGCAATGGGTCTGTGCTGGTCTACAACCTGACCAGTGGCCTCCTCCACAAGGAACTCAGTGTCCACTCTTGTGAAGTCAGGTGAGGTTTTTTTTCTTTTTTTAAAATTTGCTCCCCATGTGTTATGTGTACACAAATTCATTAAATTAGACAGTCAGCCAGGAACATTAAGGTGAATTGGTTTTTATACGCCTGCCGGAAGACTGGACTTTATGGTATGATAATGTCTCTCTGTCCGTACGAGTTTGTCCGACGAACTCCTCTTACAGTTTTCAAGTTAGGACTTTTTTTATTTCACACAGTGTTTGTACATGTATTTAAGATGGGAATATTACTTGGATTTTGATTTTTGTATCCTTTTTGTGAAAATTACAGGTTTTAAAACTTTGTTTTTTTATGCAATTTCAATAGAGTATACATGTTTTACCCGCCTAACAACTCCGACACTTTTCAAGCTAGGACATTTTCATTTCACACAGTGTTTGCACATGTATTGAGGATGTTCATATTGTAGGGGTTTAAAATATTTTCATGATAGATTTGTAGATCATTTACTTTGCTGAAACTCCTTGCAATTACATGGTTATTAGTTTTATTACAAGTTAAGAGTATATTGAATCTTGAATTTGTAATCAATTTTTTGGTTGTAGGCATGCTAGTTCTTCACTATTGATAATTGCTATGAACAGATGCATAATGTACCATATGTGGTCACCTGAGTCTGTGCCTGTCAGTCTGTCTGCACATCTGTGCTCAAACTCAAGAGGAAATGATGTTAGGGTGACAAAACTTGAAGCACAGGTTTACAACCGGAATCCCACTTTTGTCTATGCTTTTGGTTACAAAAGGTCAAAGGTCAAGATCACAGGGTCATAAAAGATCAAAATCAGTTTTGGCTTATGGTGAGTTTATTATAACAGATAGAACCACACGACCTAGAATGGGATCTGAGACGCCTCTTCAATGTCCAAGGACCTTGACCTTCAATTTGACCTTGAAGATTGGTAAGGCTTGAAAATAGGTCATGGCATTGTAAAGGGTAAATATACATTATGGCTTAGAATTTTTACACCAAATGATGCTGGGGTGACCATAGTAGATCAAAGTGTGCAATTCCCCAATGACACTATTTGTCTATCTGTCTGTCTATCTATCTGTGCTCTTAACTCAAGAGGAAATGATGCTAGGGTGACTAAACTTGACACATAGGTTGATCACGGGAGTTATGGTTAAGGTGCTTTATTGTCATTCCAACATTCAGACATGACAGAATGAAATTTGTACTCAAGGCCCAGAGAATATACTAAATAAATAGAATAAAAATACTAAATAAATAGAGTAAAAATAAAATAAATAAAAGAACTAACTGCTAGAAAAAATTGCACTTAAAAGTAGCAGTATATGGAGTTCATGTGTACTAGTGGACATATTCATGAGCTGTTCATTAGGCGGACGGCCTCAGAAAAGAAGCTGGACCTCATTCGAGAGGTTCTGGCCCTGATGCTGCACAGTCTTCTCCCAGAGGGCAGAAGGGCAAACAGTCCAGATGAAGGGTGGGTGTGGTCCATCATTATCCCAGAGACCCTGCTCCTGCAGCGTCTGGTGTGAATGTCACTGATGAATGGGAAGCTGCACCAAGTAATCTTCCTGGCTATCCTGACCACCTGCGGCAGTGCCTTCTTGTCCAGCGCAGAGCAGCTGCCATACCACACTGTAATGGACTGGGACAGAACACTCTCCACCCCGCATCTGTAGAAGGAGGCTAGAGCTGGCAGGCCGAGTCCAGCAGCCTTAAATCTCCTCAGAAAGTAGAGGCATTAGTGGGCCTTCTTCAGGATCCTGGCTGTATTAGTGGACCAAGTGAGGTGGTCCTAGATATGAAGGTCTAGGTCAGGGATGGGCACCTTTGTTGGTAGTGAGGGCCACAATTTTTTTTTCCTCACTTCCCAAGGGCCAGATTTACATGTAAACCTTCCATGGGGGGAGGGATATTTTCTTCAAAGTCAAAAGTTTCACAATTAAATCTGAAAATGAAAATAAAAGCTACCCAGTGTTTTATCATATTAGAATTAAAATTACTGATAAAATTATATCATGACCTAATTTTAAAATTCTATCAAAATGATGAGCAAAGAGAAATTGTGGACGGTAATTAACAAAAAAGGCAAGAAGAAAAGGAAATATGACAATGAAGAAAAATGTTTTTAAAATATTAGAAGAATATAATCAAAGTAAAAAACATAGTTTTACTGATAAATATGCTATATTTCTGGTTTAAATTAGCCATATTTTGGCAAATCTATATTATTTTGGTATTAGATGTGCAAGCTTCTAGTGATAAATTTGCATCATTTTATTTAAAAATTTATAACTTTTAAGTTGTGCTGAGTTTTTTCTAAATTAGTGAGTTTTTCTGTCGTAAATTTGCTGTTTCTTATATAAGTTTGCCTTTCAGTTTGAAACTTGTTACTGTAAATACTCCTCAGTGAGGAGCTCTAGCATTTATTGTTAATTAAAAGCAGCCTACTCTGTACATTTACTGTTGTTCACAGCCTATTAATGCGGTCTCAGCATGCAACACATACATACCTTAAAGGATGTACTCCGGGGCACACTGCTCCCACCGTCTGTGGCTCCATCACTCTTGCTCGACCGCTGGCACAGAGAGGCACTTAGGTTTTGATTAGAGCTCCCTCTGCTGGTGGACTCTATAACTGCATTTAAGAATGCAACTCCAAATGATCCACTGTTGCAGGTGTGGACTCCCCCCCACCCCCCCACTCCCACACACACAGCACCGGTAAACATCCAGGGAACAGACATTGAGATAGTGACATCTTACAAGTACCTGGGTGTTCACCTGAAAAATAAACTGGACTGGTCACACAACACCGACGAGCTCTACAAGAAGGGGCAGCACAGGCTGTTCCTCCTGAGGAGACTCTTTTGGAGTGTGGGGGAGAACTCCTGAAGACCTTCTATGATTCTGTGGTGGCATCAGCCTTTACGTATGGAGTGGTCTGCTGGGGCAGTGGCATCACGGCAGCCGACAGGAAGAGACGGAACAGGCTGATCAAAAAAGCCAGCTCTGTTCTGGGGTGATGCCTCCACCCAGTGGAGGAGGTAGGAGAGAGGAGGACGGTGGCTAAGCTGTCATCTCTGCTGGAGTCCGAGTCCCACCCCATGTGGGACACGCTGAACGCACTGAGGAGCTCATTTTGCAGTAAGCTGTGCCATCCTAAGTGCTTGAGAGGGAGATTCCGCAGGTCCTTCTTACCTACGGCTGTCAGACTGTATAATCTAAATACTGCTCATAGAGGCCATATTAAACGTCACAGCTCTGCACAATAGAGATCATCCCCTCCAATACACAACTAAGACAATTACAGTTATTATCGAGGGTGGCAACAACACTGTTCATTCAATATCAACTGTCTGCGTGGATATTTATATTTTTGAAGGCCGAACTGAAGTCTAGGAAGAGGAGCCTGATGTACGCGTCTCTCCCCTCTAGGTGGGTGAGGGTCTGATGTAAAACAGTTGCCACCGCATCAGACATGCACCGATCATTCCTGTATGCGTACTGATGAGGGTCCACAGTGATGTTAATAGTATCCCTAATGTGCACCATCACCAGCCTGTCAAAGCACTTCATGACTGTAGATGTTAAGGCCACAGGACGGTAGTCATTCATGCAGGATACAGTGGAGGTCTTTGGTACTGGAATAATGATGGCTGTCTTGAAGCATGGTTGTACTGCAGCCTGGGAGAGGGAGGTGTTAAAACTATACATCAGCACTCCCGTTAGCTACATACCGGAGTGGTGGCCTAGTTGGTAGAGCCTCTGCCTCACAACCGGGACGTCGTGGGTTCAAATCCCGGCCGGGTCATGCTGAAGACCATATAAAAATGGTACTTTCCGCCTTCTAGCTTGGTGCTCAGTATAATAGAATGGGGAAAAGGAAAATTAACGCACAGAGCTACCAGAGGACTGACCCCCCCACTGTAGCTTTCACTACTTACAGTAGCTGTGTGGCCTAGGGTCAGAGAAATGGAGATAGACGACGCCCCATACACCATATGGTGTCCCACATGCTGTGGGGGTGGGGGAAACTTAACAAACCCCTGTCAGCTGGTGTGCGGTGTCCTTCAGAACCCTCCTGGGAATACCGTCAGGTCCTGCTGCCAATCGTGGGTTTGCTCTGAGCAGACATTTCCTCACCTCCTGAGGGGCCACACTGGGGGGAGACTCGCCTGGAGAGAGGGTGAGTCTGGTGTTGGAGGCCTCAAACTGAACATAAAAAGTGTTAAGGGCATCAGGTAAGGAAGGGTCAGCTGAGGACATCAACTACTTCTGTTTAATGTTCAAGATAGTCTTGATGTGAAGATTCCACATGCTCCAGGAGTTCCTTCTCCCAGGTTCCTCCTCCCAGCTCTCAGCGCTAATGCATCCCTCAACCTAAACGCAGAATCCCGTGCCTTCAGGAGAGAACGAACATCTCTGTTCAGCCAGGGTTTCTGGTTAGGATAACTGGGAACAGTTCTTGTGATGGAAACATCATGAGCACATTTACTAATGTAGCTGATGACAGTGGCTTATATTGGCATTATTATGAGAGATTGAACCACCAAATTTTAACACAACCTAGAATGTGATCTGGGACACCTCTTTAATGTCCAATGACCTTGACTTTCCATTTGACCTTGAAGATCGGTAAGGTCTGAAAATAGGCCATGGTGTCCCATCAAAATTGAAGCAGAAAGTGTTATGATTAATAAAGCTTGACAGCTCACGTGCACGATGCCAAAACACAGGAGGAACCACACAGAGGGGCACGTTTGAAAGTTTTATTAAATATCAAAAACCAAAGCGCACAGCTGCAGAAACAGTCACTTGCCGGAAGAATAGCCCTGTGGAGAGAAGGCAAGAGCTGTGAGCAGAGGAATGGAGTAAGGGGAAATGGGTGAGCCACATTGCCACTTACTTGGGAAATCCAGGGAGAACTGGCAGGACCCAGCGAGGAATAGATGAACCAGTAGGGTAGGGGGGAGATGAGCTGTTGGTGCCTGACCGGGTGGATTAGGAAGCTGAGGATGGTGAGATGTGGCAGGAGAGTGCGCGCAGTCCAAGATACACACCTACACGGTGCCAACAACCTGAGGGAAAAAGAGAGATAAGGTGAGACAGCGTGTCCACACTTATAACTTTCACTTGCTTGCCTGTTTACGGGCTGTATACCCAGACGAGCCAGCGTTGACTGCGTGGAGAGAGCCTCCTTAAGTATGCTGGCTGATGAGCGGGTGCAGGGTCTTCTGCCTGAGGTGCAGTGATGAGTTGGTGAGCGTGAGGCAGGATGGGAGGGGCGCGCTCTTGCTGCCCATGACAGAAAGTCAATCAGGGATTTTCCTTACTATATGACATTCCAGCAGGGATGTCTGTAAGGCATGGGTCTGCATCTCTAGTGCAATTCTAGTTGTTGGTTGTTTTCAGGCTTATCAGAGTTAATTGGTGATTCTAAAATTTTTGATTTTGTTGCATGTAACATCTTACTTTATGGAGGAGTTTTTGAATATATTATAAGATCACAGCACATCAGCGGATTATGGTAATCATGGCATTAAAAAAAATTAAAACTGCAGCCACAAAAGCAGAATGAAATAAATCTAAATGAGCATAGCAGTGGTGGGTGAAGTTGGTGCCTAGTAAATATGAAATAACTTCTTTAAATATGTATACATAGTACAGCATGTTGTAAGTCAGAATTCTCTCATGGCAACCAAATTTCACACAAATCATCTTCTCCTTGGAGGCCAATGATCCACAGCGGAGCATCTGCCTGTATCTCACCCTATCCCTTGCATCTTCCTGTGTAACACCAACTTTGTCCCTGTCCTCTTTAATGACGTCCAAAGGATTCAAGGATTCAAAGGCTTTATTATCATCCATCCATCCATCCATCCATCCATCCATCCATCCATCCATCTTCTTCCGCTTAATCCTCTTTGGGTCGGGAGGGGGTGCTGGAGCCTATCTCAGCATCTTTGGGCGAGAGGCAGGGTACACATGTGCACAGTTAAGAAATGCAACATTTCCTGAGCGATGAAATTCTCATTCTGCTCTCCGAACGAATGCCAAGGTAATAGATACACATCACTCTATAAATTCAAGGAATGTCTGTGTGTCTGTCAAGGAATGTCTGTGTGTCTGTCACGATCATAGGACATCATAAGACGGCCTGTGATGTCTGCAGGATGTCCTATGATAATTCTATGATCTCAGGGTACATAGGACTCGCGATGATGTCATATAGGTGATGCCCTCATATAGGCAATAGGACTGGCTACCTGTGATGTAGTGTCCTATAATGCCAGCCTGGATGTCTTTATTATGTCATATAGACCATCAGGCTGCCTGTGATGTAGTGTCCTATGATGCCAGCCTGGGTGTTTTTATGTCATATAGACCATCACTCATGATGGCTGCCTGCCTATGATGTAGTGTCCTATGATGCCTGCCACAGGAGGAGACCCTTCACCAGCATAGGGTACAACAGACAAGGGATGCACAGACAGACAGGAAATTTGTGGTAGTGCGCCATGCACATGCTGAGTCACTTGAAGCCCGAAATGCCCGCAAAGCGAGCAACGCTGCACGCCATGCAAGGCACAGACAAGCTGAGACCCAGGAGATGCGGAATAGTCGTCTGGCCGCCAACGCTGCACGCCAGGCAAGGCACAGAGAAGCTGAGACTGAATACGACACACTACTTTAAACCACACCCATTCGAAGCAGGACATCGGGAAATCTCACTCAGTAAGGCAGAAGGCACTCTAGAAATTCAAGAAATCTCTGTCAGGGATGCCTGCAGCATGACTGTGAACAACACAACCGTCTCACACAGGAGGAGACCTTTCACCAATGGGCATGCAGAAATACTTGCTTATACTTGGTTTCTATGGGCATGGGCGGGTATGCACGGGTATGTACTAGTCAGTACTAATAAGGTAATAACACACCTGATGCTAATGAATACTAATAACACACTCTAATAACACCCATTAGGCAATTAGGACAGTTAGAGCAGTTAAACTAGAGGAAACAAGAAGAATGGAAATTGAAAATTCACTGGATGACTATAATGGAAAATGGTATATTAATATCAGAGATGATATGAACCTGAGATGGCATAAGCCGATGTACAGTGTGCAGATGAGCAATGTACAAATTAGCATCCAATGTGAAAATTTCTCTGTAATGTTAATACCCAGTAGACTGTACAATGATAATTTAGCAGATATGACATGACATGATAGATGTCATGACACGAGATGATATGGACATGACACGGGGTGAGACTACAGTGGTGTGAAAAATTGTTTGCCCCCTTCCTGATTTCTCATTTTTTTGTATGTCTGTCACACTTAAATGTTTCAGATCATCAAACAAATTTAATTATTAGACAAAGATAACACAAGTAAACACAAAATGCAATTTTTAAATGAAGGTGTTTATTATTAAGGGAAACAAAAATGCAAACCTACATGGCACTGTGTGAAAAAGTGATTGCTCCCTAAACCTAATAACTGGCTGGGCTACCCTTAGCAGCAACAACTGCAATCAAGGAGTTTGCGATAACTGGCAATGAGTCTTTTAAGCCTGTTTTCCACTAGCCCAGCACACCTCGGTACGGCTCGATTCACTTCAGTACGGCTCGGAATGCTTCTGTCTCCATTAGCACGGTGTTGTGCTTGTGCTGTGATGGTTTGTGTTAGGAGGTTTTAGAAGCGGGGCAGCGGCAGATTCTCAGCGAGGCGGGGCCACACTCCCGTGACGTTACCTGACTGAGTCCTTATTTACACGAGACAAAAAAGGATCCAAGGATTATTGCCTTGCTCGCTCTGTGGTTTTATCTCACAATTAATTTTATCTCATAATTAAGCTGCAACAACACAAGTCACTTTTGTTTTGAATTAACTGCCAAATGACCTAGAAATAATGAGCTGAAACTTGTTTTTATTCGTATTAAATAATGAGACGGTGGCACACTGGCCAACACCAAATTGTATTATTTTTTACATCCTAGGGCATTTTGGATGTACTGAATAAAAAAAATTCATGTTTTTCACCTTCAGGTCAACGTTTGGAACAACAGTATTATTATTTTCCGTTTAGATGATGCTACACTCCTTCTAAAGTATTGTAATTCTCTGAATTTGGAATGCCGATAGAATTTGGAATGCCGATAGAACATTCAATTTTTTATGATATTTCAATAAAAAGAACAGAAAGCTTACAAAAATATTTCTTTTTTGGTCTAGTTAAAAATTACATTACCTTTACAATGGTTCATCCCTGACAGGATGATCAGCATCATTTTGATCAGACTAGGCAATGGAATTTCTATGTAATTATACTGTTTTATAATTCAGTGTTATAACAGACAAACCACACTTTCCAAAACAATTCCATTTTATTATATACAAAATATTAAAAGAAAAAAAAAACTTTGCAACACAACATGAAGGTTAATCGACATTTTATACACGCCGACCACTGAGTTCCTCTACACCAGCTTCCCAAACTGGGTCAGCAAGGCTCGGTTGAATTAATCCGGACGGGCTGTCGCGGCGGACGCGTGGGATGATTCTACAAGGAAAATGCACACAATAAAATACAGCACGTAAGTGCAAGATATACAGAAAAGACAATAGTTTTTAACAAGAATACATAAGCTTATTTCAGCGTATTGTTCAAATAAAAGCTTTAGTCCGCAGTGTGCTGCAATAACGCAGCGATCCATCCACAAATGAACAGCTTTTTTATTGCATAAATAAACTGAGCGTCTTACCAAATATATTTGCGAAAAAATGCACAATAAAAAAAAATTAAAACTCACCGTTAAAGGACTCCGATGTCGAGACCTCCCGGTATATTTTTTCATTCCGGGCGGCTCCGTCTAACTCGCGCTGGATACGTTCGTCTGACAATGCAGTGAGCAGACACTGCACCTCCTTACTGCTCCATGGAACACCCTTATTACGCGAAGCCATTTTTGATAGAGAATAAATGAAAATAGCACAGCAATACACTGAAAAGAAACCGCCAACAGTGGTTGCGTGCTGAGTAAAGGCGGTCGTGAAGATTCTTTTTTTTTTTTTTTTTTCAAAAACTTTATTGAGAAGGTCGTGAAGATTTGGTAGATGAGGAGGAGGAGAGGGGCGGTTACAACCTGACCAATCAGCGGCGACCAGTCTGTTAACGTCACAACACGGCACAGCTCAGCACTGCTGTACCCTGCCCTTCAGCGGGGCTGAGAATCGCGGCTGTTAAACCGTGTTGGGGCTTGTGGAAAAGCGTACAAAGCGTGCTGAGCCGTCCCGTGTCGCGCTAAAGCATGCTAGTGAAAAAGGCCCTTTACAGTGCCGTGGAGAAATTTTAGCCCACTCATCTTTGCAGAATTGTTGTAATTCGGCCACATTGGAGGGTTTTTGAGCATGAACCGCCTTTCTAAGGCCATGCCACAGCATCTCAATCGGATTCAGGTTGGGACTTTGGACTGTGGCCACTCCAAAGTCTTCATTTTGTTTTTCTTAAGCCATTCAGAGGTGAACATGCTGATGTGTTTTGAATCATTGTCCTGCTGCAGAACCCAAGTGCACTTCAGCTTGAGGTCACGAACAGATGGCCGGACATTCTCCTTCAGGATTTTTTGGTAAACAGCAGAATTCATGGTTCCATTTACCACAGCAAGTCTTCCAGGTCCTGAAGCAGCAAAACAGCCCCAGACCATCACACTCCCACCACCATATTTTACTGTTGGTATGATGTTCCTTTTCTGAAATGCTGTGCTACTTTTATGCCAGATGTAATGGGACACACACCTTCCAAAAAGTTCAACTTTTGTCTCATCAGTCCACAGAGTATTTTCCCAAAAGTCTCGGGGATCATCAAGATGTTTTCTGGCAAAACTGAGAAGAGCTTTTATGCCCTTTTTGCTCAGCAGTGGTTTTCATCTTGGAACTCTGCCATGCAGGCCATTTTTGCCACATGCGCCCCGGGCCAGGAGTGGAGTAGAGGCTGTCCAGCTTTTCCCTGTACTGCCTCTTGGCTGTTGTTATAGCCTTCTTCAGTCCATACTTTGTAGCTTTGTACTCAACCTGGGGTGCACGGTGGCGCAGTGGTTTAGCACTGTGGCAGCACAGTTTTACCCTCGGCCGGGGGATCGCGGGGATCATGAGATCATGGGTTCGATCCCAGCCCCCGACCAACAGTGAGCTGTGTGGCGTTTGCATGTTCTCCCCATGTTGCGTGGGTTTACTCCGGGATTTCTCCGGTTTCCTCCCGCATACCAAAAACATGTAGGTTTAGGGCGCTCGCGCACGCAGCGACCGGCAGCCGGTGGCTTGTCATCAGACTGCAAACCAAATCTACCTACGGGTACAAATAAGTAACAAAAAAAAAAAAAAAAAAAAAAAACCTCATTGCCTGATTTAAATGCGAGAGACCGAGCACGCAGCATCTGACGTACCTGACTGTTTATCCAGGGCTTCTGTTTGGGGAACTTCCTGACTTGTTTGGTGGGTACAATGGTATCAACACATGTGCTGATGTACCCAGTCACATACTCAGTGTAGTCCTGTGTGTTTACAGAAGAGTCCTCCCGGGTGGCATGAATCTTCTCTGTTGTCTTCCTCTTTTCCTCCTGCCTTGCAGCTCCATCTTCAACATCCTTTCTCCAATATATCCACGATCCCTCCTCTTGACCACACCATCCTGTCTAATTATAGGCCAATATCTACATTCTCATTTTTGTCTAAAGTTCTGGAGAAAGTTGCTTTTATTCAACTCCAGACATTTTTAAACTCACATGATATATGTGAAAAGTTTCAGTCTGGTTTTAGATCCTGCCACAGCACTGAGATGCCCGAGATGCCGATGCACCGAGATGCCTTTAAGAGTTTTTAATAATCTTCTTTTAATTGCTGATTCTGGCAGTTCTGCTGTTTTAGTGCTTTTGCTGGCTTTGATACTGTGGATTACTAGATTCTTCTGTCCCGAATTGAACATGTTGTTGGGTATCAAAGGCACTGCACTAGCTTGGTTTAAGTCTTATTTGACAGACAGGAGCTTTTTAATTAATATAGGGAAAATCTCTTCTGCAGCATCTTCTCTTACTTGTGGTATTCACCCTGTGACCCTGAAGTGTGACTATGGTTTCGGGATTGCAAGGTCAAAGTTCAGCATCATAATGGCTTATAAATTATATCTCAACAACAAAGAATACTAGGGTCACCAAACCTGCTACGCAGGTTCACCTTGGGATCCTGACCTCTGACTACAGGTTTAGGGTCAAAAGGTCAATGGTAAAGGTTAGCAGTCCGTATACTTTATTACTGTACAACCAGTAAAGCTGTGGCCACCAAATCTGGTACACAGGTCACCTTGCGAGCCTGACCTCAGACAACGGGTTTGGGGTCAAATGGTCAAAGGTCAAGGTTAACATTGTTATGCCTTATATATCTAGGCTGTGCTTAAGGTCAAGGTTAATGCCCCAGCGATCTGAGCAGCCCTGGGTGATTTCGTCAGGCTGGAATGAGCTACTCCATTATTAATGGTTTGGTTAGCATTTGTTTCACATGCAAAATAATTTTTCAAAGCTGTTACCTTAGATATATCAGTAACCATGGGTATGAGTGAAACTTGGTAACTCGCTATATAGTCAAAAATCATATGTATGTGTAGATTTATTAGATAAATAGACACTGAAGAATGTTTTTCAGATTATTTGATGGCCTCAACATCACAATAATGCAATGTTGTATATTTGTACACAATTCATTCATGTAACATTTCCCGCTACACAGCGGGAAAAATAAATATTTAGCACGTCAACATTTTTCTTATTAAACATACTAGTGCGTTGCCCGTAGAACGCAAGTATTCCTGTCTGAAACAGGTGTCCCAGTTAGGCTTTACAGGCCCAAATGTACACTACCGTTCAAAACTTTGGGGTCACTTAGAAATTTCCTTATTTTTGAAAGAAAAGCACTTTTTTTCAATGAAGATAACTTTAAACTAATCAGAAATACACTCTATACATTGCTAATGTGGTAAATGACTATTCTAGCTGCAAATGTCTGGTTTTTGGTGCAATATCTACATAGGTGTATAGAGGCCCATTTCCAGCAACTATCACTCCAGTGTTCTAATGGTACAATGTGTTTGCTCATTGCATCAGAAGGCTAATGGATGATTAGAAAACCCTTGTGCAATCATGTTAGGTCTGTAATTGCTGCAAATGGAGGATTCTTTGACGAAAGCAAAGTTTGAAGGAAAAAATTATTATTTCAAATACAAATCATTATTTCTAACCTTGTCAATGTCTTGACTATATTTTCTATTCATTTTACAACTCATGGTGGTAAATAAGTGTGACTTTTCATGGAAAACACAAAATAATTGTCTGGGTGACCCCAAACTTTTGAACGGTAGTGTAGGCTGTGTTTGAAAGTGGAATACAAAGAGGTGTAGCCTATATGTCGACAATCACATGTTAGACTTTGACAAATATAAAAGGGACTACTTGGCAATAACATTTATTTGATTGTGTGAATATCAATTACAGAATACCTAACTATTGAAAGTGAATGGGACATCCAGTATTAGCGACTGTTTCAGATACAGTTAGGTCCAGAAATATTTGGACAGTGACACAATCTTCATGATTTGGGCTCTGCATGCCACCACATTGGATTTGAAATGAAACAACTACAACGGAATTGGATTGCAGACTTTAAGGTTTAATTCAAGGGGTTGAACAAAAATATATGATTAAACATGTAGGAATTGTAGCTATTTTTATACAAACACTCCTCATTTCAGGGGCTCAAAAGTAATTGGACAAATAAACATAACCCTAAGTAAAATGTTACTTTTCAATATTTTGTTGAGAATCCTTTGCAGGCAATGACTGCCTGAAGTCTGGAACCCATGGACATCACCAAATGCTGGGTTTCCTCCTTTGTGATGCTTTGCCAGGCCTTTACTGCAGCTGTCTTCAGTTGTTGCTTGTTTGTGGGTCTTTCTGCCATAAGTTTTGTCTTGAGCAAGTGAAATGCATGCTCGATTGGGTTGAGATCTGGTGATTGACTCGGCCATTGCAGAATATTCGACTTCGTTGCTTTAAAAAACTCCTGGGTTGCTTCTGCAGTATGTTTTGGATCATTGGTGAAGCGCCGTCCAATCAACTTTGCTGCATTTGGCTGAATCTGAGCAGAAAGTATATCCCTATACACTTCAGAATTCATCCGGCTGCTTCTGTCTTTTGTCACATCATCAATAAACACAAGTGACCCAGTGCCATTGGAAGCCATGCATGCCCATGCCATCACACTGCCTCCACCATGTTTTACAGAAGATGTAGTGCTTTGGATCATGAGCTGTTCCAATTCTTCTCCAAACTTTCTTCTTCCCATCATTCTGGTACAGGTTGATCTTATTCTCATCTGTCCAAAGAATGCTGTTCCAGAACTAGGCTGGCTTCTTCAGGTGTTTTTTGGCAAAGTCAATTCTGGCCTTTCTATTTTTGAGGCTGATTCATGGTTTGCACCTTGTGGTGAATCCTTTGTATTTACTCTCATGAAGTCTTCTCTTTATGGTAGACTTAGATACTGATACATCTACTTCCTGGAGAGTGTTCTTCACTTAAGTGGATATTGTGAAAGGTTGTTCTTCACCATGGAAAGGATTCTGTGATCATCCACCACTGTTGTCTTCCGTGGACGTCCAGGCCTTTTTGAGTTCCCAAGCTCACCAGTGCACTCTTTTTTTCTCAGAATGTACCAAACTGTTGATTTGGCCACTCCTAACATTTCTGCTATCTCTCTGATGGATTTCTTCTTTTTTTTCAGCCTCAGGATGGTCTGTTTCACCTCCATTGAGAGCTCCTTTGACTGCATGTTGTGTGTTCACAGCAACAGCTTCCAAATGCAAACACCACACCTGGAATCAACTCCAGACCTTTTAACTGCTTAATTGATGACAGGTTAACGAGGGAAGAGCCCATGCAGCCTTGTTATTTTTTTTTTTTTTGCAGCCTTCTGAGTCAATTGTCCAATTACTTTTGGTCCCTTGAAAAAGAGGCGACTACGTATTAAAGAGCTGTAATTCCTAAACCCTTGCTCCAATTTGGATGTGAATACTCTCAAATTACAGCTGAGAGTCTGCACTTTAATCCCATATTGATTATATAATTGTATCCTGAATATGTTTTCGTAAACAGCTACAATAAAACTTGTGTCACTGTCCAAATATTTTTGGGCCTAACTGTACCTTGTTTATTTGTTTGTCAGATCACTCACTTATTTGTGTAATCTTTTATGACTTACAGTGGTGTGAAAAAGTGTTTGCCTCTTCCTGATTTTTCATTTTTTTATATGTTTGTCACACTTAAATGTTTTGGATCATCAAACAAATTTAAATATTAGTAAACACAAGATAACACAAGTAAACACAAAATGCAGTTTTTAAATGAAGGTGTTTATTATTAAGGGGGAAAAAAATCCAAACCTACATGGCCCTGTGTGAAAAAGTGATTGCCCCCTAAACCTAATAACTGGTTGGGCCACCCTTAGCAACAACAACTGCAATCAAGCGTTTGCGATAACTGGCAATGAGTCTTTTACAGCGCTGTGAAGGAATTTTGGCCCACTCATCTTTGCAGAATTGTTGTAATTCAGCCACAATGGAGGGTTTTGAGCATGAACCACCTTGTTAAGGTCATGCCACAGCATCTTAATCGGATACAAGTCAGGACTTTGACTAGGCCACTCCAAAGTCTTCATTTTGTTTTTCTTAAGCCATTCAGAGATGGACTTGCTGGTGTGTTTTGGATCATTGTCCTGCTGCAGAACCCAAGTGCACTTCAGCTTGAGGTCACGAACAGATGGCCAGACATTCTCCTTCAGGATTTTTTGGTAAACAGCAGAATTCATGGTTCCATTTACCACAGCAAGTCTTCCAGGTCCTGAAGCAGCAAAACAGCCCCAGACCATCACACTCCCACCACCATATTTTACTGTTACTATGATGTTCCTTTTCTGAAATGCTGTGTTACTTTTACGCCAGATGTAATGGGACACACCTTCCAAAAAGTTCAACTTTTGTCTCATCAGTCCACAGAGTATTTTCTCAAAAGTCTTGGGGATCATCAAGATGATTTCTGGCAAAACTGAGACGAGCCTTTATGTTCTTTTGCCTCAGCAGTGGTTTTCGTCTTGGAACTCTGCCATACACGGCATTTTTGCCCAGTCTCATTCTTATGGTGGAGTCTGGAGAGAGTCCTGCATTTCTTTGGATGTTGTTGTGGGGTCTTTTGTGACCTCTTGGATGAGTCGTCGCTGCGCTCTTGGGGTAATTTTGGTCAGCCGGCCACTCCTGGGAAGGTTCACCACTGTTCCATGTTTTCGCCATTTGTGGATAATGGCTCTCACTGTGGTTCACTGGAGTCCCAAAGCTTTAGAAATGGTTTTATAACCTTTTCCAGACTGATAGATCTCAATTACTTGTTTCTCATTTTTTTCCTGAATTTCTTTAGATTGCAGCATGATGTCTAGCTTTTGAGGATCTTTTGGTCTATTTCACTTTGTCAGGCAGGTCCTATTTAAGTGATTTCTTCATTGAGAACAGGTGTGGGAGTAGTCAGGCCTGGGTGTGGCTCGAGAAATTGAACTCAGCTTTCCAAAGGGGTGATAAACCACAATTAATTTATGTTTTAACATGGGGGGGATCACTTTTTTGCACAGGGCCATGTAGGTTTGGATTTTTTTTTTACCCTTAATAATAAACGCCTTCATTTAAAAACTGCATTTTGTGTTGACTTGTGTTATCTTTGTCTGATATTTAAATTTGTTTGATGATATGAAACATTTAATGTGACAAACATACAAAAAAATGAGAAATCAGGAAGGGAGCAAATGCGTTTTCACACCACTGTATATTCAAGATAATAGTGTGTCTTGCACTTTGGGGAATAGGAGTTCTTCAGTCATCATAATTATTTTAGTTTATCACTGTTCATTGATGGTGTTAAGTGCAGTATTGAAATTCTTCTGTGTATCGTCAATAAACTCATGCATTACTTTAACAGGACATGTTTACAAATATTTAAGATGAAAAAGAGGTCATTGTAGCTCATCATTTTATGCTTAATTTTATACTATAGCAATATTTTATTAAAAAATTTTTTTAAAACTGTAATCAACTGAATTAACTACAAAACACCCGACATTATACGACACAGCAGAAGGACCTGTTTGACTGCAACCGTTGCATCAGTGTTGCCAATTTTTCAGTAAATATTTAACTAAAAATGATTTATTTTGTTATCAGGGTGTTTTTGTGTCCTGCATTTTGGCCCTGTCACACCTAGACAATTTAGGCAGCGTTTGCAAAACGTATGAAAAATTTGGAGAATACGTTGGCATACGTCAAATCAGTTATGGCTAACTTTTCTCTAAGTTAAGAGCACGCTGAGGCATGCTGGTATACGGCGTAGTTTGCCAAGCTCCTCTGAAAATTTTCAGCATGCTGAAAAATTAAGCAGAAGGACCCATTTGACTGCAACTGTTGCATCAGTGCTGAAAATTTTCTGGCGTATCCAGTGTACGGTTAATATGTCCCGTATTTGCAGAGCAATGGTTGTAGGGAAGTTATACGTTCGTTTACACACGTTACTTGTCAGTGACTCATAGTTACTCAAAAGTTGAAATACATCAAGATTAATGTCTAGGGTACCCAAAAATTACTTGTAACATATGGGTAACAGTCTTTGAACCTATGTGTAATTTATTCAATGGGTTTCTAACTTGGTGCTATCGTATAATGGCATATTTGCAGCATTGATTCACAGGAAAAACCTGTACAGAGCTCTGCTCAGCTGCTGCCTGCAGTGCACACACACACACACACACACACACACACACACATACTTGTTTGTATAACGAGACCTGTCAGGGATGTGTCTGAGCACTTTCAAGCTACAGGATCCAAATCACTCCTCCCATGTTTTTTTTTAACCTTTGACTGCAGTCTGTACCATCAACTGTCCAGTGCTGTTCTGCTAGATATGTCAAAATGTCAGAACACCGGAGTAGGTGGATCCAATCAGCTGATGGCCCAAAACACAGACCTCAGCTGTTTTCCATGATAAATCACAGTCACACTTTGCTGTTGGCTACGCCCTCCCGGCAAAAGCACACTCCATGCATTATCTTGTTTCTTGGTTTGTTTGTTTTTTCACTTTATTGAAAATAAACTTTTTTATCGCCATCAGTTCACGTGCCTTTGAGCCGGTCGTGTTGGGCCGCTGCTTCTCCCGGCATGTTGTGTGTTTGATACACCAGTGTTCTTTGTCAGACCCAGGTCCCCGCTGACACGCCGCCCAGTCTGCTTGCATGCCTCGTATTCTCAACATATGCCGAATTATCATTTAGACCTACGCAGTCACGGCAACTTTATGATGTTTTTTTTTTAAGCATTAGGTCTTCAGTATTATCTATTTCTAGTCAAGTTTGTCGTTTCACTTCCTTGTTTTTTCCAGTGAACACTGTGGTGACAAACAGGTCATTATGCTGCGTATTATCCAATCAGCATGGTCGTGATGCCGTGTATTATCCAGTCAGCATGGCCGTGATGCCGTGTATAATCCAATCAGCATGGCCGTGATGCTGCGTATTAGCCAATCAACATGGAGTCAACCCGAAACCCTGCCCACACTTCCTGAAGTCAGGGCATGAAGAGATGGAGCGGTGGCTAAACTTTTATTATAAAAATTACATATTTTGACTGAGCTACTCAATACTCAGGGATGCACACCCTCGCAACCTCAACAAAACACATATAAAATTTTAGGTCAGTCTGACGAATGGTTTAAGAGATATGCGTGGAACAGACACACACACAGATTTCATGCATTTATAGATAGATTTCTGATGGAGCCATTGACCTGAGATTTTCACCAGATATCAGTAACAACCTAAGTAATCCATACATACAAAGAAACCAAGGCAATTGTGTTCACAAAAGAAGTTATATTTAATAAAGTGGAATGACATAGGGGATAAGTATTGAACACGTGAAGAAAAACAACTACAAAAAAGCATAGAAAGCCAAGAAACCATCTGAAGTCCATCAGAATTTAGGAAGCCATCCCATCCTCCTTCAGTGCAAATTAATTTTAGCTGGTTAAGTCCTGGCTGATAGCCTTTAAAAAGGTCTGTGAATATCAGATTGTCACACCACGAAGAACTCATGATGAGTAGAAGCAAAAAGCTCTCTCTAGACCTTTGCAACCTTATTGTTGCAGAACATAATGATGGCATTGGTTACAGGAGCATTTCTAAGCTGCTGAATGTTCCAGTGAGCACTTTTGGAGCCATCCTTCGCAAGTGGAAAGAACATCATTTTACCATAAACCAGCCACGACCAGGAGCTCCTTGCAAGATTTCTGACAGAGTCAAAAGAATTATCAGAAGAGTTATCCAAGAGCCAAAGAGCCCTCGTGGAGAGCTCCAGAAAGACTGGGAGTTAGCCGTTTCAAAGAAAACGATAAGTAATGCACCCAACCGACATGGGCTCTGCCCGCTCACCTCACAAGACTCTATTGCTGAAGAAAATACATGTTGAAGCTCATTTAAAATTTGCTGCACAACATTTGGGCAAGCCAGTAATATACTGGGAGAATATTGTCTGGTCAGATGAGACCAAAATTGAACTTTTTGGATGCCACAACACATAGCATGTTTGGAGGAGAAATGGCACTGCACATCCCATCATGGTGTGGGGGTGTTTTTCAGCACATGGTGCAGGCAGTCTTCATATAATTGAAGGAAAGATGAATGGACAAATGTACAGAGACATCCTTGATAAGAATCTGTTGCTATCTGCCAAGATGCTGAAGGTGAAACGAGGGTGGACATTTCAGGCAAGACAATGATCCCAAACACATAGCCAAGGAAACTCTCAGCTGGCACCAGAGAAGGAAAATAAAGCTGCTAGAATGGCCCAGTCAGTCACCTGACCTGGATCCAATTAAAAAATGGAACAAACTGAAGATCAGAGTTCATAGAAAACACCCACGGAGACTTCAAGATTTGTAGACAGTTTGTATGGAAGAATGGGCTAAAATCACTCCTGAGCAATGCCTACACCTAGTTTCGCCATACAGGAGGCATCTGGAAGCTGTTACTACCAACAAAGGCTTTTCTACTAAATATTAAATGAATTTCACCAAGTGTGTTCAATACTTATTCCCTGTGTCATTCCACTTTATTAAATATAACTTGCTTTGTGAACACAGTTGCCTTGATTTCTTTATATGTATGGATTACTTGGGTTGTTACTGATATCTGGTGAAAATCTCAGGTCAGTGGCTCCATCAGAAATATGTTTGATGAGAAAAATGTTGATGTATTCAATACTTATTTTCCCTACTGTATCTACAGGCTGTCTATTCTAATTAAGACAAAATGCCATTTAATTTGGTTGTAATACTGTTTTGTAGGATTTAAATTTGTTTACTCTCTTGCTCATTAGTTTATTTCAGTCTGCATGGTTATTCTTCCTATAGATTCAGTATAAAAGCAAACAACGTGCTTCAAATTCCTCCTGCTGTAGAAAATTGAAGCAAAAAAAACAAACAAAAAAAACATATTGGAACTGCCATCATTCACTAGGAACATCTTTTGCCTGATGACACGTTTACAGTTGTGTGCAATTGTGAATGCTCAGCGTTTTAAAATGATGAATAACTGTCTAAATACCTGTTGTTGTTCTTTCCCCCTTTTAAATCAGTGCTTCCTGCTTACTAGCTTTACCACTGACCAGCTGGCACCCTTCTAAAAACTTGAATGGTCAAGTTAGGAAAATTGGACTAAACGACTTGTGACTGATTTATAATCATTTCAAAATTGAGCCTGAATGGAAGCGCATGATAATCAAATGAAAATGTGCATAAAGCTGATGGGAATGGTTAATTTGCTTCCACGCCATCACAACAAACACAATTTGATGAAGAACTGGGCCATCTGCACCATCAAGTGCTCATAGACCTGTGGTACACAACACACTTCACAGCTGCTTTACGCTCTGCCACACCACAGCTCGATGCACCAGTCACTTTTACATCTCACCCTTCACCCGGAATTCAGTGCTTTCTGTTACATTTCTTTATATGCAGTTGTCAGGGCCACACTCAAAGTCAAGAAGAGAGAAAGTGATGCCATTTTCAGAGATCCCAACAAAGCATCCACCAAACATCAACACAAAGCAGACTGTGCTTCATTAGTTAGTATTCTCTAATGAGCAGCAAAACTATTTGACCAGGATTAATTAAGCACAAGATTGAATCAATTAATGCTGTTAAGAGATTGATTGGGAGCAAGCACCATCCGTTCAGGCAGGGTTTCTTTAATGAGAGAAGTTGGTATCCACAAATAAAAAAAACTTCAGAGGACTTTAATGAGCTATGCAACTCAAGCAGACATTACTTGGATTTTCTCAGTCTATGCTTTGCTGTAAATTGTTTTGATGTTTGAAATAAAAGTTCATACATCACAAGAAGAGTGTGAAGACAAACATAAATAGATAAATAAATAAAAACAGTTCACTCAGTCAGACATTCATATCAAAGTAATCTTAAACTTTAATAGGAGGCTTTCTGTATAAATCCTAGTTGATAGAGATCATTAGATTGCTTTAGTCCTTGTACTGTAACAGAGAATATTAATTTTTAAAATATGAATTTTCAGAGAGTAGAGGTGCTTTATGGAAATGAGCCCACAAGCCTTTGCCCTGCACAGCCATGCCAAAGGAGGCCAGGCTACTTAGCATCTCATTTACATTTAGTGGGGAAATCACCTAATTAATCATGTGGTTATTTACTATGGACCTCGGCTGGCCCAGCTCCTCAGAAACATTCATATCTCAAACTAGCTGGCTTGAATTACAAGCTGTTTTTTTTTTTTTCAATTTTTGGATTTTGAAGAATTGGTATACGTTTTATTTGCATGACTGCATGTGTGATTAGTGTTTGAGAACTATGCTGCAAAAATTATTCAACTATATTATCAGTGAACTAGATACATTTTTTTGTGTTTGTGTGTTCACAGAGGCATAGAATGGGTGAGTCTGACCAGTTTCCTTTGTTTTGCCACTTCTGCACCTAACAACATGGGACTTGTGCGAAATGAACTGCAGCATGTCGACCTTCCTACAGGTGACAAATGCACACATGCACTCACACTCACACACTTTCCAGGGGTTTCCAACCAGTACTTTTTTGCTGCCCTTTGTTCTCAAAAATAGACACTTGAGTTTCCCTCACTCTGTAATTTTTCTTTTATCTGTCTTTCTTAGTTTAGTTTTTTTTGAAGAAGAAGAAGAAACTTTTCCTGTCATTTGCCAGTGGATATTTATATCCACTCTCCAAATTAAGGTCTAAAACAAACATTGATAGGGCACCACAGTAGGGTGTCTTGCTCAGAAAATGAGCTCCATCATGACTTCCTGCATGCCTATAGAATTACTGCACCAGCAGAAACCACTGTGTGTTTCTGTCACCTCCAGGGAGTGAGGATATATAGCTCTTATTTTGTGTGACCAAAGGAGCAGAATTTCTGAGTAAGCTGAAGGTGAACTAATGATACGATGGTCAAAGGTTCAAATGGAAAAAGAAAATGCTTGTTGATTATTCTCTTCACAAATAAGAATTCAAACATTTTTGGGGCAGTTGGTGAGGACTTCTGTGAGTTTCACAAATATTTAAATGATAGGCATATGCTGTCTTTATCATTGTTTTTGTTGATAAATTTGCATGGATATGATAAAAAATATTGATAGTTTTATAATGGTCATAGAACCTTTATTTCTAGTTTGTAAGATGCCAACAGTAAGCCTCTGCCTTAATAACATTGTAAAGCACTAGCATCATGAAAATTTACAACCCATGGCATTAGCTTTGGGTGTAATGCCACACACGGTTTAACACTTATAGACAGTTAATTGTTTTTTTCTTTCTTGTTCAAATGAGTTCAGTGGAGTGAAATTCTCCAAAATCTTATTGACCATAATTGTAGTATCTGTCAGTAATATTCTGGCTCTAATCTTTGACATACGGACAAGTTCATTAAGGGTCACAGCATTTTGGAAAATAAGCTTTATTTGCCCTCTTATCCTGAGATAGAGAGAGAAGATTGCTTAAGTCTGTGTAGCTGCTTTTGTACCAAAATCACATGTACAGACGTGGACAAAATTGTTGGTACCCCTCTGTTAATGAAAGAAAAACCCACAATGGTCACAGAAATAACTTGAGTCTGACAAAACTGGTAATAAATAAAAATTCTATGAAAATTAACCAGTGAAAATCAGACAATGCTTTTGAATTGTGGTTCAACAGAATTATTTTAAAAAACAAACTCATGAAACAGGCTTGGACAAAAATGATGGTACCCTTAACGTAATATTTTGTTGCACAACCTTTTGAGGCAATCACTGCAATCAAACGATTTCTGTAACTGTCAATGAGACTTCTGCACCTCTCAGCAGGTATTTTGGCCCACTCCTCATGAGCAAACTGCTCCAGTTGTCTCAGGTTTGAAAGGTGCATTCTCCAGACGGCATGTTTCAGCTCCTTCCACAGATGTTCAATAGGATTTAGATCAGGGCTCATAGAAGGCCACTTTAGAATAGTCCAATGTTTTGCTCTTAGCCATTCTTGGGTGTTTTTAGCTGTGTGTTTTTGGTCATTATCCTGTTGCAAGACCCATGACCTGCGACTGAGACCAAGCTGTCTGACACTGGGCAGCACATTTCTCTCTAGAATACCTTGATAGTCTTGAGATTTCATTGTACCCTGCACAGATTCAAGACACCCTGTGCCAGATGCAGCAAAGCAGCCCCAGAACATAACAGAACCTCCTCCATGTTTCACAGTAGGGACAGTGTTCTTTTCTTGGTATGCTTCATTTTTGCATCTGTAAACATAGAGCTGATGTGCCTTGCCAAAAAGTTCCAGTTTTGTCTCGTCTGTCCATAGGACATTCTCCCAGAAGCTTTGTGGCTTGTCAACATGCAGTTTGGCAAATTCCAGTCTGGCTTTTTAGGATTTGTTTTCAACAATGGTGTCCTCCTTGGTCGTCTCCCATGAAGTCCACTTTGGCTCAAACAACGACAGATGGTGCGATCTGACACTGATGTACCTTGACCTTGGAGTTCACCATGAATGTGTTTAGAGGTTGTTCTGGGCTCTTTTGTTACCATTCGTATTATCCGTCTCCTCCTGCAGCCACATCCAGGGAGGTTGGCTACAGTCCCGTGGATCTTAAATTTCTGAATAATATGTGCAACTGTAGTCACAGGAACATCAAGCTGCTTGGAGATGGTCTTATAGCCTTTACCTTTAACATGCTTGTCTATAATTTTCTTTCTAATCTCCTGAGACAACTCTCTCCTTTGCTTCCTCTGGTCCATGTTTAGTGTGGTACACACCATGTCACCAAACAGCACAGTGACTACTTGTCACCCTTTAAATAGGCCGACTGACTGATTACAAGTTTGTAGACACCTGTGATGTTAATGAGAGGACACATCTTGGTTGAACATGTCCCTATGGTCACATTATTTTCAATCTTTTCTAGGGGTACCATCATTTTTGTCCAGGCCTGTTTCATGAGTTTGTTTTTTAAAATAATTCTGTGGAACCACAATTCAAAAGCATTGTCTGATTTTCATGGTTAATTTTCATAGAATATTTATTTATTACCACTTTTGTCAAATAGTTATTTCTGTGACCATTGTGGGTTTTTCTTTCATTAACAGAGGGGTACCAACAATTTTGTCCACGTCTGTATATGTGGGCTTACTAAACATGGATATATCCTAACCAAATGTCGATTGACTCTTTTCACGTTTCAAGCAGACTTGGTCTGGTGGCAACAGAACAGCTTGCATTTCTGTTGTTTCCTCTGGTTTGCCACATTTTATGCCATTACATTGGTGATGCCATGGCATAGGTAGGGTGCCAAGAGTGGAACTGTGGCGTCAGGAGTGGGAGAAAAGTATGTACGGGTTGTGGACAAAATGTACCAGGACAGTGAAACAGTAATGAGATGTGCTGTAGGAGTAACAGAAATAATCAAGGTTGGGGTGGAATTACATTAGATATTGGCTCTGAGTCCCTTGTTGTTGGTGATGGACAGGTTGACCTTTCAAATGCCTGGGGTCAACCATATGATGAAATGGACAGTGCACAAGAAAGGTAAAGAAGAGAGTGTAGGTAAGGTGGAGTTTTAGGGGTGATTTGTGACAGAAGGATTGCAGCAAGAATAAATGGGACACAAGACAATTGTAAGACTTAGGGCTGTGCGATACAGCAAAAATTTCATATCACGATATGTCATCTTATATCACGATAACGATATCACGCTATACATTTTCTGTAAATTCTACAGTTTAGATAATCACATAAAAAGGACCATGTCTTTTTTTTTACTTTTTTTTTTTACAGTACATGTACATTTTTCCCTCATAATTTTGCAGTGTTGTTATAAAATAGTTTTTTTTAATGTGCATTTGAGACTTGATTCTCATAAATTTCAGGTTTTTCTTCAAAATCATATATGAATAAAAAGTATACATCAATAAGTTAAATATTTCCTGAGCCAGAGGAGAATAGCAAAAAACAAAAACATAAAAAAAGTCTGAAAATGAGAAAATAACCCATTGCTGCCATCTACAGATATAAATTAGCTGTTAATTTAAATCAGTGAAAATTTAAGTTTAGAGCAACACCCTGAAAATGCCATTCTGACCTGATTTAACCTGTTTGCTTCTTAGTAAAGATTAGATTGTCATAATTTGAAAATCAAAAAGGTAATGTAATAAAATACATGTGATGACTAACTTTATTCATTATCACTACTTGATTAACTAAAATTCTTAGAAATCAAATTACATTAAGAGCCAACTTTTTCCTCTGACCCGTTTTAATGTATTTATTATTTATTTTGCGTGTATGTGCCACCATCATGCACTTCTGCAGCTTTAATGCATTTTTTTTCCCGACAAAACTAAGAAACTCAGCAGTAATTTAAACCAAAGAAACAAGGATCTGCTACGGTTTCCAGTTAGCACAACTTTGTGTCGTCCTTTAGCATTTTATAATTAGACATGGTGTTAACATTACTTACCTCCCATTAAAATGGGGTTAGCGAACTATCCTGTCTGACGCAGCATGATGGAAAACAGTCCCACATCCCTGGCAAACAGGAGTAGCAGCTATCTGAACTGGTAGTTTGGAGTTATCATTAGCAACCACTGGACTGAAGCCTAGTCACCCACCTGTTCCGCTGCACAGTCATGCACTGCGAGGGAGAGATGGGGCACTGACAAGTAATGGTGAGAAGCTTTACTGAATAAACGGAAGTATGTGCATTTTAAATCACGGTATAAACAATAGAGTATTCTATGAAATGCTAGATGTTTTTGTATCGTCATCCCGCACAGCCCTAGTAAGACCTGCTTTGATGTATTGTTTAGAGGCAGTGACACTTACAAAAAGATAGGAGGTAGTGGTGAAGGTGCCAGAAGATAAGATTCTCGTTGGGCATGACTAGGAGGGAAAGGATTAAAAATGAGTACATTTGAAACCAGAAGTTTACATAAATTGTATAAAAAGACAAACTTTTTTCCTCACGGTCTGACATTAAATCAAACTAAACTTTTCCTGTTTTAGGTCAGTTATGATTACCAAAATTATTTCTATTTACTAAATAATTGTTATATTTCCTAAATAATTTTTTAGAGAATTTTTATTACTTTCTTCAAAGTCAGAAGTTTTTATCCACTAAGATTACTATGCCTATAAGCAATTTGGGAAAGCCCACATGGTGATATTATGGCTTTGGAAGCTTCTGAGAAGTTAATTGACAACATTTGAGTTAATTGGAGGCACACTTGCAGATGTATTTTAAGGCACGCCTCAAACACACTGCTTCCTTGTGTGACATCATGGGAAAATCAAAATAAATCAGCCAAGATGTCAGGAAGAGAAATGTGGACCTCCACAAGTCCGGTTCATCCTTGGGTACAATTTCCATGTTTACACTACATTCATACCATCGGTGCGACCATTCTTGCTATCAGTCATTTTACAGCATAGTAACCATATTAAAGAGTGCTACCAGGAAAAAAGGACAACTCAAAATACACGGTAATGTCTTCACTCTGTAGTTCTCTACTGTGCCATCTCTGAGACCACACATATTGTAAACAAATGGCATGTACCAATGACATAAAACCACTTTCTTGGTCATCCATAGCAACATATAAACATTTTATGAATTTGTTTATTTTTTGTTTCTTTTATTTGTTTTCTTTAATTAGGTTATTTTAAACACTTTTAATTTCAAAGCTCTATGAAAAGCTGTACATGGTAAGGACAGCCCATGTCCTCGTCTTGGTTATGGTTTCGAGTATCTCTGTAATGATCGCCTTGAGATATTTTTGAGATTCTTTGTGTTTAGTATTATTAGTATCATGGTCTTTATGTTTTTGTATTATTATTTTTCCTGTCTTGATTCTTCAGTTCTGATTTGGCTTTTATTTTGACAGTGCATTTTATTATTTACATTTTAGCGTAGCTTGATCTTTGTTTTGTTTATTTCTTGATTGTCCATGGCTATTCCTTATTTTCTAATTAGTTTCATCTTATTTATGCATGCTGCTCCTTACCTTAGGGCGGCATCCTCGTCATTTCTGCCTGAACCAACACACTCCTGCTATGTCCGTGTCTTGCCTTCCTAGCCAAGTGGTTTTATCTGCTGTTCAGCTCACTTTTGTTTTCCCAGCCCATGAGCTGTGCTTATTTTCTGTTTAATAAATATCGCAAACTTAGTCCAGTGTTTGGGTTTTGTTTCTTGCTGCAGAGGGCACAACCTATGACATACAGTATATAGGCTGTTATCATTATATCACCATATCTGGGGTGTAAAATGGTCTTCATGATGTCAACAATATTATTGTTTATCATGAAATTTTTGGGGAAAATTTATCATCCATCAAAATGTGTTATTGTTGCGGGCCTATGTGTATCAACCCAGAACAAAAACAAAGACCTTGTGAAGATGCTGGCTGAAGCTGGTAGAAAGGTATCATTATCCACAGTGAAACAAGTCCTGTACTGAAAGGCCACTCAGTGAGGAACAAGCCATTACTCCATAAAGCAGCATAAAAAAAGCCAGAATACAGTTCACAAATGCACACAGGAACAGAGACCTTAATTTTTGGAGATATGCCCTGTGGTCTGATGAAACTAAAATTATGGCCATAATGACCGTCGTTATATAGGGAAAAGGGGGAAGCTTGCAAGCCTGAGAACACCATCCCAACTGCAAAGTATGAGGGTGGCAGCATCATGTTGTGTGGGTATTTTGCTGCAGGAGGGTCTGGTGAACTTTAAAAAATAGGTGGTATCATGAGGAACAAACATTTTTTGGAAATATCAAAGTGACATCTCAAGACATCAGCTAGGAAGTTAAAGCTTGGACGCAAATGGGTCTTCCAAATGGACAATTACCCTAAGCATACCGCCAAATTAGTTACAAAGTGGCTTAAGGACAGCAAAGTCAGTGCTTTGGAGTGGACATCACAAAGCTCTGATTTTGATCCCATAGAAAATTTGAGGGCAGCGCTGAAAGGATGTGTGTGAGCAAGGCGGCCCACAAACCTGACTCAGTTACACCAGTTCTGTCAGGAGGAATGGGCCAAAATTCCAGTAAACTATTGTGAGAAGCTTGTAGAAGGATACCCAAAACATTTGACCCAAGTCATAGAGTTGAAAAGCAGTGTTACCAAATACTAAGGAAATGTACAGTATGTAAACTTAAAGTAAAGTAATAAAGTAATAAAAAAAAACTCAAAGAAAATTATTTAGCCAATAGAAATAATTTTGGTAATCCTGACTGACCTAAAACAGAAAAAGTTTAGTCTGATTTAATGCCAGACAGTGAGAAAAAAAGGTTATGTGTCTCTTTATATGAACTTCTGGTTTCAACTGTAAATAATAGAAGGGTCCAAGTTTTAGAGTCAGGTGGGCTACGGCACTCTGTATATAATTCTGTGTTCCTACCAAGGACAGATAATTTTTTCACACGTAAGGAGTTGTTCCGAGCTCCTAATAAGAACTCCTTATACAAAGATATAGAGTGATGATAATCAAGTCAGTGGCGATAATGCACCTGTAAGCTGGTTGCCAACTGACAGTCAAATCTAAAAGAAGATGAAGGAGACTATATCACCATTTAAGTTATCTAAAACCTTTGAGGTGCTTTTCAAATAACCATCAAAAATCAAGAAGGAAGATGAAGAAACGTGTTTGCAGCACCATATAGAGCAGAGATTCCCAAAGTGGGGGTCCCGAGATGCTGTGGTGGGGTTGTGAGATGATTTTCAGAATCCTCCTGAGGTGATAACACAGGTGACATGTCACTTTAACTGCGCCACAGTAAATGTCACAGGTCACACACAGGTCAGTGTGCACCAGTAGATTTTACAGTGGGGCAAAAAAGTATTTAGTCAGCCACCAATTGTGCAAGTTCTCCCACTTAAAAGATGAGAGAGGTCTCCAATTTTCATCATAGGTATACCTCAACTATGAGAGACAAAATGAGAAAAAAAATCCAGAAAATCACACTGAAAGATTTTTAATGAATTAATTGGTAAATTCCTCAGTAAAATAAATATTTGGTCATCTACAAACAAGCAAGATTTCTGGCTCTCACAGACCTGTAACAACTTCTTTAAGAGGGTCCTCTGTCCTCCACTCGTTACCTGTATTAATGGCACCTGTTTGAACTCGTTATCAGTATAAAAGACACATGTCCACAACCTCAAACAGTCAGACTCCAAACTCCACTATGGCCAAGACCAAAGAGCTGTCAAAGGACAACAGAAACAAAATTGTAGACCTGCACCAGGCTGGGAAGACTGAATCTGCAATAGGTAAGCAGCTTGGTGTGAAGAAATCAACTGTGGGAGCAATTATTAGAAAATGGAAGACATACAAGACCACTGATAATCTCCCTAGATCTGGGGCTCCACACAAGATCTCACCCCTTGGGGTCAAAATGATCACAAGAACGGTGAGCAAAAATCCCAGAATCACACGGGGGGACGTAGTGAATGACCTGCAGAGAGCTGGGACGAAAGTAACAAAGGGTACATCAGTAATATACTACGCCGCCAGGGACTCAAATCCTGCAGTGCCAGACGTGTCCCCCTGCTTAAGCCAGTACATGTCCAGGTCTGTCTGAAGTTTGCTAGAGAGCATTTGGATGATCCAGAAGAGGATTGGGAGAATGTCATATGGTCAGATGAAACCAAAATAGAACTTTTTGGTAAAAACTCATCTTGTCGTGTCTGGAGGAAAAAGAACACCATACCTACTGTGAAGCATGGGGGTGGAAACATCATACTTTGGGGCTGTTTTTCTGCAAAGGGACCAGGACGACTGATTCGTGTAAAGGAAGGAATGAATGGGGCCATGTATCGTGAGATTTTGAGTGAAAACCTCCTTCCATCAGCAAGGGCATTGAAGATGAAACGTGGCTGGGTCTTTCAGCATGACAATGATCCCAAACACACCGCCCGGGCAACGAAGGAGTGGCTTCGTAAGAAGCATTTCAAGGTCCTGGAGTGGCCTAGCCAGTCTCCAGATCTCAACCCCATAGAAAATCTTTGGAGGGAGTTGAAAGTCTATGTTGCCCAGCGACAGTCCCAAAACATCACTGCTGTAGAGGAGATCTGCATGGAGGAATGGGCCAAAATACCAGCAACAGTGTGTGAAAACCTTGTGAAGACTTACAGAAAACATTTGACCTCTGTCATTGCCAACAAAGGCAATGACAGAGGTACTGAGATGAACTTTTGTTATTGACCAAATACTTATTTTACCGAGGAATTTACCAATTAATTCATTAAAAATCCTTCAATGTGATTTTCTGGATTTTTTTTTCTCATTTTGTCTCTCATAGTTGAGGTATACCTATGTTGAAAATTGGAGACCTCTCTCATCTTTTAAGTGGGAGAACTTGCACAATTGGTGACTGACTAAATACTTTTTTGCCCCACTGTATCTGAACAGCTCAAATCAACACATTACGCTTTAAGCCCACGATATTATTTTTAAAAATGAAACGCTGGTTAATACCAACCAAAGACAACACAGAGAGGCCAGCAGAGATGGCAGAAGAGGAGAGTGGAGACATACCGCCAGAGAGGCCAACGTCTAGTGCGGGGGGAGGAGGAGGAGGGCAGCAGCGTAAAGGGCTCCATAAGCAGTCAGACCAGCCTTCCTCCAAGTGTCGCAAGTATCGAGAGGAATATATTCAATATGGATTCACATGCATCGTTATCAATGAAGTGCAACATCCCCAATGTGTAGTGTGCACCGAGGTGCTTGCACGTGAGAGTTTTGTTAAAACCCCCAATTCTTTGATTGAAAGCTCCAAGAATAAGCCGGAGAATTCTTCAGTTCAGAGATGCAACATTTATTCAGAAGTCACATGTAAAGCAAGCAGCGCTGAGCTCAGTGGAACGCCGCTCCCGCAGGAACACAGTCAGACTGAGCCCCGACATCCGGGAGTGACGTACACTTATCTTCTTGGGCCGGGCACGCCCCGTACAGTGGGATGGACTTGCTCACAACCATCTGAGTGGCCAGTTTAATTCTGATGTGAACAGGCCATCCTCTGTTCATGTATACTATCCACTATAATGTATTATGAAATGTGTGTGTGAGTGTTGATTTGGGTGTGTAACTAATGCAACAGACCTCACTTAATAGGATAGAGAGAGAGAAAGAGAGAGCTCTATGGTTACGCTGAGTTCCTGTCTATCACTACAGATGATGGTTTAATACTTTCAACACATTTGTTCATAGGAACACAAACAGAGACTCTTAACATATTTGTTCATAAGAACACAGAATATGTGTAGACCATAATGGAAGATTACTTACAGAATTATTATTTTGTGACTAACTTTTCATGACTCTTTCAGTTTAAAGCCCGTAAAAATGCTCAGACACTTGAAAACTAAGCACCCATGTCTTGCCACTAAACCAGCAGATTTTTTCCGCCGAAAGGAAAGAGAATTGTAAGGCCAAAAGAAAGTCATAGCTAACTAACAACATCCACAACCAAAGCTCAAAAGGCATCATATGAGGTGGCATATTTAATTACACAGGCAAAAAAGCCACACACAGTCGGACAAACCCTAATAAAACCTGCGGCTATTGCTATGAGTTGGACAATGTATGGGGATAAACAGGCGAGGGGGCTGGAAGCATTGCCACTGTCTGACGGGACCATATCCCGGCGCATCACGGGCATGGCCTAGGACATACAGTGTCAGCTGATTGACAGAGTGAAGAAAGGGAAATATGCTTTGCAGTCAGATGAATCCACAGATATACGTATCAAACTCAGCCCAGCTGCTTGTTTTCGTCAGATACAGTTTTGATGGAAAACTTAACGAGGACATGCTGTTTTGGACCCCACTGGATGTAAAGTGCACAGGTGAGGACATTTTCACAAAACTTGACAACAAACTAAAAGAAGAGGGACTGTCTTGGGATGAGTGCATCGGTGTGTGCACAGACTGTGCTGCAGCAATACTGGGAAAAAAGAAAGGATTAAAAGAAGAGGGCAGCGCGGTGGCGGAGTGGTTAGCACTGCGGCAGCACAGCAACTCACCCTTGGCCGGGGGATCCTGGGTTCGATCCCAGCCCCCGACCAACAGTGATCTGTGTGGAGTTTGCATGTTCTCCCCGTGTCTGCGTGGGTTTACTCCGGGATTTCTCCGGTTTCCTCCCACATGCCAAAAACATGCAAATTAGGTTAATTGGCATCAAAACTGGGGATTCTAAATTGTCCTTAGGTATGACTGTGAGAGTGAAAGGTTGTCTGCCTCTCTGTGTTGGCCCTGCGATGGACTGGCGATCTGTCCAGGGTGTACCCTGCCTCTCACCCAAAGATGCTGGGATAGGCTCCAGCCCCCCCACGACCCGAAAAGGATTAAGCGGAAGAAGATGAATGAATGAATAAATAAAAGAAAGAGTCTTACAAGTGGCACCCCACATAAACTTTACACACTGTATTATTCACAGAGAAGCTCTTGCGAGTTAAACGCTCAACCCAGAACTTAAGAGTGTTCTTGAGACTGCCATAAAAATTGTCAACTCCCTAAAATCACGCCCACTCAACACCAGGCTGTTCGCTACTCTCTGCAGTGAACTGGGATCGGAGCATCAGGGCCTGTTGTTACACACAGAGGTCAGGTGGCTTTCGCGAGGAAATGTCCTCAGCCGCCTGTATGAGCTGCGGGATGAGGTGCGCTTATTTCTGATGGAGAACGGGTCCCAGCTCGCTGACCACCTGACTGACCCTGATTGGTTGACAAGGCTAGCGTGTTTGTCCTGCATATTTGACAGACTGAACGGACTTAACATGTCATTGCAAGGTGAAAACACAAGCATCATGTAGCTGAATGATAAAATCCGCACATTCAAAAGGAAAGTGGATCGTTGGACTGCGAGAGTTGAGATGGGCAGGATTGATATGTTTCCTGAGCTGGAGGAGTTTATGGAGGAAATAATCTGAGCGTTAACACTGTGAAGAAGTCCATCACCACCCACCTTTAAGCCCTCCTGGAACACTTTAACAAGTTTTTCCCCAAGGAAACAACTTCGGAAAAATATGACTGGATAAGATCAAAATTCACTGTAACGGCCGCAAGTCATCTGCCATCCGACATAGAGGACGCACTGATTGAGCTGTCTGTAAAGACAGCTTTTCATTCAAAGATGCTTGCTGAGTTCTGGATTTCAGTCGAGAGAGAACATCCACAGCTGTCCAGGGCCACGATGGACGTACTGATGCCATTTGGCTCTACATACCTGTGCGAAACGACTTTCTCACACTGACATATATTAAAAATAAATACAGATGGTGTCTAAACATGGAGGATAATCTCCGAGTGGCCATCTCCAAAATTAAACCTAGAATTGACTTGTTGTGCTTCACGTATATTGCCCGTCCATCTCATCAGGTGAGATTAATGCTGAAACATAGTTTGCCAAAATATACACTACCGTTCAAAAGTTTTGGGTCACTTAGAAATTTCCTTATTTTTGAAAGAAAAGCACTTTTTTTCAATGAAAATAACTTTAAACTAATCAGAAATACACTCTATACATTTCTAATGTATACCAAACCACCCCTGCTGGATATTCATACCTGGACAACCCACACCCTGAAGGCCGTGGAGGAGGCATTGCTGCTATTCATCTTCATGACCTCAATCCACGACCTCTCTCCATACCCGTTGTTTCCTCTTTTGAACACCTGACTTTTAAACTCCCCGGCCCAAAACCTCTCCTCATTGCAATTATCTACCGCCCTCCCAAACCAAATCCATCTTTCTTATCAGATCTTTCAGAACTCATTACAGTACTGTCTGCAACCTCACCATCTGTCCTACTGCTTGGCGATTTCAACCTCCACATTGATTCCCCTGACTGCAAATACGCAAACGATTTTCTGGACTTACTCAAGTGTCTCAACTTCACCCAACACATAACTTTCCCTACCCACAGACGTGGACATATCCTGGATCTGGTTTGCTCCACTGGTCTCCACATTCACAACATCTCCAGCACTGACCTCTCCATCTCGGATCATCTCGCCATCACACTGGACATTGACATCCCGGCCCCTCAACCCAAACAAGACCGACCAATAACCTTCAGGAATCTTAAGTCCATCTGCTCAGTTTCTCTCTCCACATGCATATCTAACACTCTCTCCAACCTCACCTTCCCTGTAAACCCAACCCCTACGGACTTAGTAAACATCTACAACAACACATTGTCTACCTCCCTCAACAAACTGGCCCCCATAAAAACAAATACCGTCACTTTCACTCATTCGGCCCCCTGGTACACCTTAGAACTTCACAAACTCAAAAAACAACTGTGACAGCTTGAACGCCGGAGCTGCAAAACTGGTCTTACTGTACACACCCTCGCTCACATAGAACTGATGCACCTATACCAATCCTCACTCAATAAAGCTCGCTCCGCCTACTACTCCAGCATCATTCACTCTGGATCCTCCAACCCCCGCACTCTGTTCTCCACCATCAACAAACTCCTCAAACCCCAGGACATCATTTCATCATCCTTCACCCCTGAAAAATGCAATAGCTTTCTATCATTTTTCCATTCCAAAATTGACAATATTCACAACCAGCTTGCCTCCTCCTCGGCCATCACCCCTGACTCAGAACCCACTTTTTCTCCACCCATAGATAAACAGCTGTCCCTTTTCTCACCTGTAACCACTGATGAACTTTCCGAAATACTCTCCAGCATGAAATCATCTACATGCCCCCTGGACCTCATCCCCTCCCCCCTTATCAAAGCCTGTCTCACCCCTCTTCCCCTCCTTATCATCGACACCATCAATTCCTCCCTCACCACTGGCACTGTCCCCCCATCACTTAAGATTGCTGCCATCACCCCCCTCCTTAAGAAACCTGGCCTGGACTCTGACGACCCCAACAATTTCAGACCCATCTCCAACCTCCCATTTCTGGCTAAAATATTGGAAAAAGCTGTTGCCACCCAACCCAAGAAACACCTCCTCTCCAACAAACTCTACGAAACATTTCAATCTGGATTCCATTCTCACCACAGCACTGAAACCGCCTTCCTCAGGGTCACCAATGACCTCCTACTCGCCTCTGACTCTGGCTTCCTCTCCATTCTTCTCCTCCTCGATCTCAACGCTGCTTTCGATACCATCAATCATTCCATCCTGCTCCGTCGTCTGCTTTCTATTGGCATCACTGACTCCGCCCTCTCTTGGTTCACCTCCTACCTGTCTGACAGATTCCAGTACATCTCCATCAACAATCACAAATCACGCACCACCCCCGTCTCACACGGTGTCCCTCAAGGCTCTGTGCTCGGTCCAACCCTTTTCACTCTCTACATGCTTCCGCTTGGTCACATCATCCGTCAACATGGTCTTCACTTTCACTGCTACGCCGACGACACCCAGCTGTACATCTCCTCTAAATCCATCACCCCCACCATTCTCTCCACCATCACCAACTGCCTCACAGACATAAAAACCTGGATGACTAACAACTTTCTCAAGCTAAACAGCAATAAAACAGAAATCATCATTTTTGGACCAAAATCTCTTTTTCCCTCTTCCCAGAACTTTTCATTCCAAATCGATGGTCACTCAGTCACCCCCTCCGCCCTGGCCAGAAACCTCGGCATTATCATGGACCCCACCCTCTCCTTCAAATCTCACATCAACCATATCACCAAAACATCATTTTTTCATCTTCGTAATATTGCACACCTCCGTCCCACCCTCTCCCCCTCTGCTGCTGAAATACTCATCCACGCCTTCATCACCTCCAGACTTGATTACTGTAACAGCATTCTGTATGGACTTCCTTCCACCATTCTCCAAAAACTACAGTATGTCCAAAACTCAGCCGCCCGCCTACTTACTCACTCCCGCTCCAGAGACCACATCACTCCTCTCCTCCATCAGCTCCACTGGCTCCCCATTCAACAGCACATCAACGTCAAGATCCTCCTCATCACCTATAAAGCTCTTCATAACCTCGCCCCCTCATACCTAACTGACCTTCTGTCTTGTCATTCCCCCACTCGTCTCCTCCGCTCTGCTGACTCTCACCGTCTTACCCCATCACCAAGACAAAATTCCGCACCCTGGGTGATAGATCATTCGCCATCGCCGCACCAACCCTCTGGAATTCCTTGCCCCTTCACATCCGGTCTGCCAACACACTTGCTTCTTTCAAAAGTCAACTCAAAACCCATCTTTTCAAATCTACCTATGAAAACTGACTGCCTCTTCTACCTATGTGTACCTACCTTGTCTGTTTACTCGTTCTCTGTATGTTTGTCCCTATGCTGTTTTGTAAGGCGTCTTTGAGTATTTAGAAAAGCGCTATATAAGACTGATGTATTATAATTATTATTATTATTATTATTATTAATGTGGTAAATGACTATTATAGCTGCAAATGTCTGGTTTTTGGTACAATATCTACATAGGTGTATAGCGGCCCATTTCCAGCAACTATCACTCCAGTGTTCTAATGGTACAGTGTGTTTGCTCATTGCGTCAGAAGGCTAATGGATGATTAGAAAACCCTTGTGCAATCATGTTAGGTCTGCAATGCTGTAATTGCTGCAAATGGAGGATTCTTTGACGAAAGCAAAGTTTGAAGGAAAAAATTATTATTTCAAATACAAATCATTATTTCTAACCTTGTAAATGTCTTGACTATATTTTCTATTCATTTTACAACTCATGGTGGTAAATAAAAGTGTGACTTTTCATGGAAAACACAAAAATTGTCTGGGTGACCCCAAACTTTTGAACGGTAGTGTACATTTGCACCGTAACAATGTTCACATGTTTACGCAGTGCTACAGTTTACTTTTACTTTGACTGATTGTTCTGCTAATATGGAAATGAAAGCCTTGTGTCAAAATTAAGTTTGCACAACAGCAACAATGTTCACTCCTAACTTACATGGAAATTACTTAATGTATTCTGCTTTAATCGTTTTGTAAATTGTTATATGTAAAATCATGTCATGGTTGTCAGGCCATTCTGTTCTTTTGTGTTGTTATGCCTGTGTTTGTTTATGCTTATTAGTGTGTGAGTCCTGTGTTTACGTTTTTTTATGTATCAGTCACCTTTGGGGATAGTGAGGGTCGCCAGTCTCTGTCACCGTTATTTTGGGGTCGTGGGCTGAAAAGTTTGGGAACCCCCGATAAAGAGTAGTAAAGATATTTCACCTGTGTGTGTGTAGATTTTGCTTAGTGTGCAACATTCAGATGCAATAATCCTCCATTTGTAGTCAGGGTACTTCCACTGTGTAAAGGCTGGTGAAAAACTTCTGATCCTCTGGTTCCCAAAGTTTCAGCCAGCTTGATGCTGAGCAATTTCCTCCCCCTGGCACCACCTGCCGACATCAACACAACTGTATAGGTCACTTCCTCCTTGAAACCACCACACACAGCTCTATCACTTGTCCATTTTAAGCAGGCTACCATCCCTTGTGTCCTTTTAAAAATCTGATCAGCCCTTTCTTAAGCAAATGTGATGCAATAGACCTGAAGGACATTCTTGTGATCTTTGGAAGGACCTCCTTGGTGCTCTGCTTAATACTGATTTTTGAGTGGAAAGTTCTGAATATTTTGCACAGATGAGAACAGGTGGTGACAATTATTTGTTGCCTTCCACTCCCCAGCTTCAGCAAAAAAGATGAAATCAGGATCTGCTGACACTAAAATGAAATGAGTTTAATCTGTCTTTTCTTGTACATAGGAAAGATAGTATCTTTTGTCTTCCATCATAGTTCCCCCTCTTTCACATTCTCCCTTTAACTCTTTTTCTTTTGTTTTCTAGGCAGATGCTTTGCATTCAGAGGTGAACGAGGCAACGATGAGCCACCCATCGAGATGATTAAAGTATCTCATCTCAAGTAAGTTTCTACCACTCCATATCAACAACAAATCCATATTAAATTTTACACAAATGCTTTTTACTTGATACACACAGTGTACACTTATTCACACAGTGTTATACCCACTCCTTTTCCGAGGCCCATTTATTGGGATCCCTTTTATTTCTAAAAAGCAATTTCAGAAGTTTTTGGATGGCATGCTCCTCTATTAAAGTTATACTCAGATTAAATTCTAATGGGATGCTGCAAAAAGAGCTTAAAAGCTTAGCTCTATCACTAATTGTGTTAGTCATTTATTATTACCCTCCAAAACCGCCATCTATTCACACTATGCAGTGATTTAGAAATTTAATTTTCTGTTCAAATGTTTGTCAGTGCTTCGTCTTTTAAAGAGACTGAAGTAAACATGAAAATAAAAGACTACAGATTTACAGTCATTTCACACATTTGCCTGTGAAACTGTAAACAAGTTAATCAAATAGCAACTGTCTTGTATATTTGATGAGTAAATCCTGCCCTCTCTTGAATTTGGAACAGCTTATTTTAGTTATACAGAGAAGTGACATTTCTAGTAACTTCCCACATTAGGTGACTGCTGACAGTAATTTTTTCCTTTATGACTAATGAAGTGTTCTCTACTCTGAAATTAAAAGGAAATGCTATTGTGGAGGCAGCAATGGCCATGATATCATTAGATATAACATCTGATACCTGGCCCACAGGATGTTTTAAATTCTAGTAGAATTTTGATAATGTAATGTATATTTACTTTAAAAACACTGGACTAAAAGAGTAACTAAAAATTAAGACATTTTGATGTTCATCTAAACACCATCATCAATTGTATGGCTGCAACTTTTTAAATACAACTCCTTTTAAAGTTTGTTGACACCTGGATGTTTGAAAGTGAATTTACACGGACATATTTTTTTTTTTTTGTTACTTATTTGTACCCGTAGGTAGACTTGGTTTGCAGTCTGGTGACAAGCCACCGGCTGCTGGTCGCTGCGTGCGCGAGTGCCCTAAACCTACATGTTTTTGGTATATGTAATGTGTATTGCATGGCAAAAAAGTCAGTTTTAACAATTGTGTTCAATAATGTGTGGAATTCAACAGTGGGATCAAAACAGCATGACACACACTAAAGCCTAAATTCCACTTAAGATAAGATAAGATAAGATAAGGTAAGCCTTTATTAGTCCCACAATGGGGAAATTCCAGGATTACAACAAAGGGATAGCAGCATTCAGAGCAATAGTTATTAATTCAATTCAATTCAATTCAACTTTATTTATATAGCGCCATTTCACAACAACAGTCATCTCATAGCACTATCAACTGTAGGGGGGAACCCCCACAGTTGCAGAAAGACCCCAGCAATCAGGTGATCCCCTGTGAGCAAGCACTTGGCGACGGTGGAGAGGAAAAACTCCCTTTTAACAGGAAGAAACCTCCAGCAGAACCAGGCTCAGGGAGGGGCAGTCATCTGCTGCGACTGGCTGGGGGGTGAGGGGACAGAGAAGATGAAAAGAACAGACATGTAGAGAGCAAACAGCACGATGGGGACTCAATCTATGGGAGAGAACAAACAAATGTTAATGGCCAGCAAAAAAAAAAAAATTTCATAGAGAGTGAGGAAAGGAGTGAGGCCCAGTGCATTACTGGAGGTCCCCCGGCTGTCTAAACCTATGTAGCAGCATAACTAAGGGAGGGTTCAGAAACACATGATCCCTCCCTAATTGTAGGCTATATCAAAAAGGTAGGTTTTAACCCTAATCTTAAAAACAGAGATCGAGTCTGACTCCCGAATCCAGATTGGCAGCTGATTCCACAGGAGAGGAGCTTGATAACTGAAGGCTCTGCCTCCCATTGTACTTTTGGAGATTCTAGGTATTACAAGTAGTCCTGCATTTTGGGAGCGTAGTGCTCTGTTAGGATAATACGGTAGTATCAGATCTTTTAAATAAAAAGGAGCCTGATTGTTTAGAGCTTTGTAAGTAAGAAGAAGGATTTTAAACTTAATTCTAAACTCTATGGGAAGCCAATGAAGGGAGGCCAGAACCGGAGAGATATGATCTCTCTTTCTAGTACCTGTTAAAACTCTTGCTGCAGCATTTTGGATCAGCTGAAGACTTTTTAAAGATGTTTTAGGACAACCTGATAATAAAGAATTACAATAATCTAATCTCGAGCTAACAAAAGCGTGGATCAGTTTCTCAGCATCACTCTGAGACAAGATGCTCCTAATCTTGGCAATATTACGCAAATGATAGAAGGCAGTCTTAGAAACAAATTTAATATGTGAATTGAAGGACAAATCCTGATCAAAAATAACTCCAAGGTTCCTCACAGAGCTATTAAGAGAAAGAGTAACTGCATCCAAACTGAAGGTTTGATTTGGAAAGGAATTTCTAAGGTTTTTTGGACCAACAAGAATGACTTCAGTCTTATCTGAATTTAATAGCAGGAAATTACAAGTCATCCAAGCTTTGATTTCCTTAAGACAGGCTTCTAACTTGGCTAATTGATTACTATCATCTGGCTTCATTGACAGGTATAATTGTGTGTCATCTGCATAACAATGAATATGTATACAGTGCTTTCTAATAATGTTGCCTAACGGAAGCATATATAAACTAAAAAGAGTAGGGCCTAGCACAGATCCCTGTGGAACTCCATGACTAAGCTTTGAGTTGAAAGAAAACTCATTATTTACATGAACAAACTGGAACCTATCAGATAAATAAGATCTAAACCACTGCAACGAAGTTCCATTAAGTCCAACATAGTGTTCTAATCTATCAAGTAGAATATTATGATCGATAGTATCAAAAGCTGCACTAAGGTCTAAAAGGACAAGTACAGAAACTAGTCCATTATCAGATGCAATGAGGAGGTCGTTAGTGACCTTCGCTAAGGCTGTTTCAGTACTATGATGGATTCTGCAGAGCGTGCCCAAATGCCAAGTCACGTTTCGTTACCTTGTATTCATACATGTGTAATGACAATAAAGTTGAATCTCATCTCATCTCATCTCATTCTAAACCCAGATTGAAACTCTTCAAGTAAACCATTTCCCTGCAGGTGGTCGAATAATTGCGTAGCAACAACTCTTTCTAAGATTTTTGAAATGAAAGGGAGATTAGAGATTGGTCTATAGTTAGCTAAAGCTCCTGGATCTAGCGTTGGCTTTTTGAGTAAGGGTTTAATTACAGCTGTTTTAAAAGCCTGCGGTACATGGCCTAAAGTTAATGAAGAATTGATTATATGAAGAATAAAGCTACCAATAAGTGGGAAGACTTCTTTAAATAACCTAGTAGGAATAGGGTCTAAAAGACAAGTTGAAGGTTTGGATGAGGAAACTATTTTGTCTAACTCACAAAGGTCGATTGGAGTAAACTCATCAAGACAGACATCAAAAGAAGGAGTTGTAGTAGTTACAGTATTTAAGTTAACTGTGGGAAGAATCTGATTGATTTTTATCTCTGATGGATGAAATTTTATTATTGAAAAAGTTCATAAAGTCCTGACTAGTAAGCTCTAAGGGAATGCTAGGATTGACAGAGTCCTGACTCTTTGTCAACCTGGCTACAGTACTGAAAAGAAACCTGGGATTATTCTTGTTCTCTTCTATTAATGCAGAGTAATAACTTGTTCTAGCTTTTCTAAGAGATTTTTTATAAATTAAAAGATGATTTCTCCAAGCTAAATAGATTTCATCTAAATTAGTAGAGCGCCATTTTCTTTCTAATTGACGAGTCTTCTGTTTTAAGCTACGAGTTTCTGTGTTGAACCAAGGAGTTAGAAATCTCTGATTAGACTTTTTCTTTATTAAGATAATAAGAACTGGTTAGCCAAAGCAGTAGATGAATACACATACTGTATGTACACAGATATATACACAGTGCAGGAGCATTGCAGCTAGATGGAATAAACAGCATTGCGGTTTGTTAAATTACCCTGCAGATTATGAATATGTACCCAGACAGTATATTTAGATTTTGAATCAACAGTCTTGTTGCCACCCTCAGTAAAGATTGTTATTGTCCTAGTTGTGTATTGGAGGGGATGATCTCTATTGTGCAAAGTTGTTATGTTTAGTACATTTAATACAACCTCTACGAGCAGCCCTAGTTAGGTTATAAAGTCTGACAGCCGTAGGTAGGAAGGACCTGTGGAACCTCTCTGTCAAGCACCTAGGATGGTACAGCCTACCGATAAATGAGCTCCTCAGGTGCGTTCAGTGTGTCCTGCATGGGGTGGGACTCCGACTCAAGCGGAGATGACAGCTTAGCCAAGGTCCTCGTCTCTCCTATCTCCTCCACTGGATCAAGGCATCGCCCCAGTACAGAGCTAGCTGTTTTGATGAGTCTGTTCAGTCTCTTCCTGTTGGCTGTCGTGATACCACTGCCCCAGCAGACCATTCCAAAAGTGATGGCTGATGCCACCACCGAATCGTAGAAGGTCTTCAGGAGTGCCCCTTGCACTCCAAAAGACCTGAGTCTCCTCAGGAGGAACAGCTTGCGCTGCCCCTTCTTGTAGAGTGTATTGGTGTTGTGTGACCAGTCTAGTTTATTGTTCAGGTGAACACTCAGGTACTTGTAAGATGTCACCATCTCAGTGTCTGTTTACTGGTGCTGTGGGGGGTTGTCCTCACCTGCAGCAGTCCACCACCAGTTCCTTAGTTTTCCTCACATTGATCTGGAGGCAGTTCCGTAGGCACCAGTCCATGAAGTCCTGGATAAGTCCTCTGTACTCCGCATCATCCGGATTGCATTGCCTTATGGCTGCCATACAGTTTGAGCCTTGTGCCAGTCCCCATAGGTTGCATTTTTGCTGCAAAAAAGCATGTATTGTTTCAGTCATTAAAAATAAATGGGAATTTTTAGCAATCCATTACATCCCAGATGTGGGACGCAGCACATCGCATCTGATGGAAGCACAAACATTGACTAGAGTGGAATCTATCTGCTTCAGCGACCTTATCACAGCCATAACACGGGGCAATGCAGCCACACCCAGTGATGAAAGATTCATTTCACCAATATAGTGGCTTGCAAATATATTCACCTCGCCAGCGTTTTTGTTATTTTGTTATGTTGCAGTCTGATGGCAGTCATTTGAATTCATTTTTGTTCTCATTAATCCACACTCAGTACCCCATAATGACAAATTGAAAAGACAATTTTAGGATTTTTTGTAAATTTATTGATAAGAAAAATGTTCCATGTGGCAAAAACCAGTTTAGAAAGCCAGGGATCAGACTGCCAAGATTTCTGTGTTCGACTGCCACCCAATCCACATAGCACTGGACCCCCATGATCCCTCCTGCAGGCGGTGAGACCACTGCAGGGTGGACCCAAGTAGCTCTTTCAGGCTGAGCCCGGCCGGGTTCCGTGGGCAGAAACCCGGTCACCAGATGCTTGCCATCGAGCCTCTCCCCCGGGCATGGCCCCAGGGCGGGGCCCCGGTAACCCCATACCATGTGGGGTACCCTGAATTCTTGCTTGTACATCAATCATGACAGATGGAGGAGTTAAAGTACCTCAGGGTTTTATTTATAAGTGAGGGGAGAATGGAGTGGAAGATTGACAGATGGATCGGCGCAGCATCTGCAGTGATGCGGATGTTGCACCAGTCTGTCATGGTGAAGAGGAACCTGAGTTCTAAGGCAAAGCTGTTGATTTGCTGCTAAATCTATGTTCCTACCCTCATCTATGGTCATGAGCTTTGGGTAATAACTGAAAGAATGAGATCATGGTTACAAGCGGCTGAAATAAGCTTTTTCAGTAGGATTGCTGGACTCACCCTTGAACAGGGAGCATGTGTGCATTCTGGTGTGGATGCAGCACATGATGGGGGGTGGGGTTGTCAGTCTGAAGATTTTTATTCCATCCATATTTTTGTTTTCATCATGGACTTATTAGGTATTTATGTGTTTATTTTTAGGGAAATGAATGAACAGGGAGGACGTGTGCATTCTGGTGTGGATGCGGTACACAGGGGAGGGGCAGTCTGAAGATTTTTATTCCATCAGGTTTTTTTTTCATCATGAACTCATTAGGCATTAATGTGTTTATTTTCAGGGAGATGAATGAATGAATGAACAAACGAATGAACAGGGGGTGCATCGCATTTTACTTTTCACTGTAAGAGACGGGAGATACGTTCACATCTGCCTCAGCTGGTGCAGCCTCTGATCAAGTCAGGAGATGCCAGTGATTCGGTGCTTTCACCCGTACCCACTCTCTCTCTTCCATTTGGAGGAGTATTATGCAAGGTTACATAGTATTGTGTTATCCATATAATCTACAATGTCTGTTTCCCCTCAGTCATCTCCTTCGATCAATATTTTGTCTGTTCACATGCGTGCACTCGTGTTCTGGGGTAATAAAAAATGTGCACTCAGCTGTTGGTTTTCGGGTGTATTAATCCAAGGACAGAGAAGATAATCCTTTTAGTCCCACAACTATTTGGGGTTCTTGAGCGGCCAGCACCCTGGTTCCCAGTGAGCGTCCCGACTGCCACCCATCGGCCCCAAGAGGGGTCACCAAGAGCACGCTCACTTTGTGGCAGGGGTTGGGGCAGACAGGATGTCGTGCTGGACCTCCTGACAGAGAGCCACTAACCTCAGCAGACCCCCGCATGAGACCAGGAAGACCCTTGGTTGGCGAAAGCAACAGGAGAGGGAGCCCCCTTGGGGCCGGGAGCGACTTCTGCACCACCGTTAATGATCCTTCTGTTTGATGAAAGTTTTTTCCACAATATTTTTTATTGAACCTTTTTTACAAACACAACACAAACAATCAAACACGAACACTAAAGTAATTAAAAAAAAAAAAATAAATAAATAAATAAAAATTGTACTAAAAAACACCAACCACCACTAACAAAGACAGGTCTTCAACAATGCTCCTCTGTTTAGTCTAGGCAATCCATTACATAAGTATACATATTATACATTCACCAGTTTGGAATTTACAAGGTCCACACACATCATTCACCTTCTTCTTCAAAAGTTATGTTTAAGTTCTTTACATAATCAATGAAAGGTCTCCATATATTCTCAAACACAATTTCCTTTGATTTCAGTATGTATGTTATTCTTTCCAGTGGAAGGTTTGTTAACATCTGTCTTAACCACTGAGTCACATCTGGTCTATGAGTCTTTTTCCACAGTAGTGCAATACATTTTTTGGCGTTAAGCAAACTGAGGTCTATGAATGCTCTTTCACTCTTATTAAAGCTGTGCTTTTCTGGATACAGACCCAACAAAAACAATTTAGGATTCAATATGATTTGTTTTGAAATTATTTTTTCAATTGTTACCCTCACCTCTTCCCAAAACATTCTAATTTTTCTACATTCCCATAAACAATGAAATAGGTGTAGAGGAGCTGGGCAATGAAGAGGCGATTTGGTTTATAAGTGAAGTTTTAATGTTCAGCTCTTCTAACAAGTCTCATCTGGTGCAGAGAGCAGCAGAAGGGAAAAAGAGACAGAATCTCGCCAACTCACTGATTATATGTATGTATGTATGTATATATGTATGTATGTATGTATGTATATATGTATGTATGTATGTATATATTATTATGTATATCCGGTTCCGGTTCCGCCGGACCGGCGGCGCCACACGAGTCGGCTGCCTGTTGCAACAGCCTTTTCTTTTTATCTTCCTTCTTCTTTCTACACCTTTCACTCTGTATATATATCACGGACGCACGGATCGCCCCGGGGGTCTCCCGGGTCGGCGGACGGAGCCACGGTTTGCAGCGGGAGACGTTACAGCGGGGAGGAGCCTAGTGCTAGCTAGCACTTGGCCGCCGCCCGGTGCTAATGGGAAACTCGACATACCGGGAGCTGTAGCGAAAACGATGCGGGTGCCGGGCTGGAGTTTAGGCGGCGTGAAAGAAATATAAGACAGAATAATAAAGAGCGATGGCAAGAATCAAGCAGACCGCCCGTAAAATCTACTGGAGGAAGAAGCCCCCCCCCCCCCCCTCCCCAGGAGACAGCTAGCCACCAGGGCTGCTCGGAGAGGCGCTCTGGCCACCGGCAGAGTGAAGAGGCCTCGCCGTCACAGGCCCGTGGCTCTGAGAGAGATCCGTCGCTGCCAGAAATCCACGGAGCTGCTCATCCGTAAGCTGCCCGTCCAGCGCCTGGTGAGGGAGATCGCTCAGGACTTCAAGACCGTCCTGCGTTTCCTGAGCTTCGCCGTCATGGCTCTGCAGGAGACCTGCGAGGCCCACCTGGTGGGTCTCTTCTTCGCTAAGGGGGCCACCATCATGCCCAAACACTTCCAGCTGGCCCGCTGCATCCGCGGAGAGAGAGCTTAGACTTTCTGCTGCACATTCACCAGCCATAATGCTCTGCACTGTGTGTCTATATATATATATATACATTTATAGTAATATGGACATATGTTTACTAGATGTTGTTTTTTTTCTTGCCTTCTGATTGTTGCTCTGAGTGTTGCTGTCCCTATGCTGTTGCAATCCTGGAATTTCCCCATTGTGGGACTAATAAAGGCTTATCTTATCTTATTATATACAAGCACACAACAAAAGACAAGCATAACAAAGGCTGACATCCCTCATTATCTTAATCCCCCCATTGTCTTGGTATTTCCTCTCCTCGTCTTGGGAGGTGATGGTAATCCCTCTCCTTGCCTTGGGGGGTGAGGGTGGCTCGTCCGGTCTCCCCCGCCGCTTCCGGGAACGTCATTGTTCTTCACTCGGCGGGTGAGATTCCTTTGTCCTTTCAGAGGTGTGAAGTTCCTTACATATGTAATCACCAAACATTTCCACATGCTTCAACATATGTAAGTTATGGAATATATGGTTAATATAGACCACAGGCCCCCCAAACAACTAAGAAAGGACAACAGAAAGGTTCACAGTCTAGGATAGTTATTACGACATACTACGTGTTACAGCTGTTGCCACGGAAGAAACTTTCCAGCAGCCATGCTCCTAAGAGAGTTCAGTGGTAAACATAGCAGCATAGTAAAATCATAAGTCAGTCCTAAACTGTTGCAGCACAATTAGTGAATAATTGTGGAGTGGTTGGTGTCAGTCCCTGTGCTGTCTGGGTTTAATTCTTCTCCCAAAACTGCTGTAGGTTGGTTTAGGCATCCTGCTGGGACCTTCTTGTGAGGAATCTGCAGTGTGGGAAGGAGAGAGGTTATTTGTTCCCTGCCTGGGGGCTGAGTCTTTTCTCTTGGGGGGTCTACCTCGCCGAGGTGCTCTTGCCAACTGTGCAGGTTCGTCTTTCAACAAGAAGGCAGGTTTAAGTCTGTCAATGCTGACTGTTTCTTTTCTATCCCCATAATCAAGCACAAAGTGTTTATCACCATGTTCCAGCACTCTGAATGGCCCATCGAATGCTGGGCGTAAAGTTGGTTTTAGAGCTTCATGCTTAACAAAAACAAACTCAGCATTTTTTAAAGTTTGAGGGACAAAAACCCGTGGGAAGGAGTGATGAGCTGGACCGGGGAGAGAGTTCGGTCCGTTGCTGCCTGAAAACCTTGGGACTGGAAGGCGCCCTGGCTCTGGGTTCTCTGGCAAAAATTCACCTGGGAGCCTGAGAGTTTGTGCAAAAACTAATTCTGCGGGAGAGGCGTCTAGATCCTCTTTAGGTGCAGCACGCAACCCCAATAAAACCCAGGGAAGTTTATTTACCCAATTTGAGTCCGTTAGTGAGGCTCTGAGGGCAGCCTTTAGAGACCTGTGAAAACGCTCGCATAACCCATTAGCCTGAGGGTGATAAGCGTTGGTGCGATGAATTGTTGCCCCTAAGCTGTTGGACATGGCTGACCAGAGCTCTGAGACAAAATGAGGCCCCCTATCGGACGTGATGTCCGATTGGACGCCGAAACGTGCCACCCAGTTTGTCAAAAAAACGCGAGCGACTTCCTCCGCTGTGGTTGCCGCTAGAGGGACTGCCTCTGGCCAGCGTGTGGTGCGGTCTATCATTGTTAACAGGTGTGTGAAACCTTGGGAGGAAGGTAGTGGCCCCACAAGATCGACATGAACGTGGTCGAACCTTCTAGCAGGGATTGGAAAAGGCTCCAGAGGGGCTTTTGTGTGTCTGTGTATTTTGGCGCGTTGACAAGAAATGCAAGTTTTTGCCCATTCTTTTACGTTTTTGCGCAGGCCTGGCCACACAAACTTTTCGGCGACCATTTTAACCCAGGCGCGCGCACCTGGGTGCGCGAGGGAGTGAATTGCGTCAAAAATGCGGCGGCGCCATGTAGCTGGTACTAACGGGCGAGGTCGGCCGGTTGAAACATCGCATATTAGGGGGGGCACGCCGTCGCATAAACCCTTTTTCTCCAGCCTTAACCCTGTTGGTCCAGACAGGAGTGTGCGCACGTCCGCGTCACTGTTTTGTTCCTCTGCCATGGCTGCATAATCTATCCCTTCATGGATAGGTGCTGTGTATGTGTCTGCGTTAGTGAAAAGTTCTGCTGCTGAGGCAGTATAATCTGTCTCCCCGCGCTCTGGTGGTGCCACAGCGTGAGAGAGACAGTCCGCTACTACGTTAAGTTTGCCTGCCACGTGTTGAATGTCTGTGGTGAACTCTGAAATCGCAGCTAGCTGTCTTTGTTGCCTGCCTGACCATGGTTCTGAAATTTTAGCCATAGCAAAGGTGAGCGGTTTATGGTCTACAAAAGCCGTGAAACTCCGCCCTTCTAACCAGAACTGGAAGTGGCGGATGGATAAATGAAGCGCCAGCAGCTCTCTGTCAAAAGTGCTGTATTTGCGTTCAGTTTGGTTTAGCGATTTGCTAAAGAATGCTAAAGGTTGCCAGACTCCGCTGACAAGTTGTTCTACAACTGCCCCTATAGCTAGGTCTGAAGCATCTGTGGTTAGTGCAATGCGGGCCAAGGGGTCTGGATGAACTAACAATGTGGCGTTAGCTAGGGCGTTTTTTACTTCCGCGAAAACGCGTTCGCGCTCTGGGATCCATTCGACCGCGTTGGAAGCTTTTTTTTTTTTGAGCGCGTCATATAGGGGTTGCATGAGCTGAGCTGCGTGGGGGAGGAACCGGTTGTAAAAATTAACCATCCCTAAAAATTCCTGTAGCGATTTGACCGTTTGCGGCCGTGGAAAACCTTCTATTGCATGAACTTTGTCTGGAAGTGGAACTGCCCCCTTCGGAGAGACTTTGTGTCCCAAAAAATCAATTTGCGATACGCCGAATTTGCATTTGGCTGGATTGATTATTAGCCCGTGCTCTTCTAGCCTCTGAAAAACCGTAGTGAGGTGCTGCTCGTGTTCTTCCTCAGACGAGCTGGCTACCAGCATGTCGTCGAGGTAGACGAAAACAAAGGGGAGGTCGCGTAGGACCGCGTCCATCATTCGTTGAAAAGTTTGAGCAGCGCCTTTGAGGCCGAAAGGCATTCGCAGGAATTCAAAAAGGCCGAAAGGGGTTATTACCGCTGATTTAGGAACGTCTTCTGCTCGGACTGGGACTTGGTGATAACCGCGGACTAAGTCTATTTTGGAAAAAATGCGCGCACCCGCTAGATGTAGTGAAAAATCTTGAATGTGAGGGATTGGGTAACGGTCATGCGCTGTAGCATTGTTTAGTCTGCGGTAATCTCCGCACGGTCTCCAAGAACCGTCAGATTTCGGAACCATGTGAAGTGGTGAGGCCCAGGGGCTCTTCGAGCGTCTAACAATGCCCAATTTTTCAAGAGTTGTAAACTCGTCCCGTGCTATGTTGAGCTTGGCCGCGTCTAAGCGGCGAGCTTTGGCAAAAACGGGAGGTCCCGTTGTGAGAATGAAGTGTTCAACCCCGTGTTTAGCCACAGTGGCTGAGAATTTGGGGATTGTGAGTGCTGGAAATTGGGTGAGGAGTTGCTCAAACTTACCTCCTGCCGTGGTGACGTTGGCCTGCACAGGTGGTGGAGAAACTCGAGCTGAGCATGGAATAGAAGCAAAAGACAGTGCATTAACCAGGCGCCTATTTGCTAGATCCACTAATAACCCATGTGCACACAAAAAATCTGCGCCTAACAAGTTAAAACTCACCGCCGCTACAACAAATGTCCATCTGTAGCTGCGGCCGTGGATGAGGAGGTGCAGGCTCTTTTCGCCGAACGTGTCGATGTTAGAGCCGTTGGCTGCCACTGCTCCGTTGCCCTGGGTGCCCATGGCTCGATCTGCGTGGGAGGGCATGACGAAACTAACTACTAACTAACTAACCTGCACTTATATAGCACTTTTCTAGTCACAAAGACCACTCAAAGCGCTTTCATCAACACTAACCCTCTATTCTAAGGGCCTATAGGAAACAGATATCTAGGGACAATTTAGAACAGCCAATTAACCTAACATGCATGTTTTTGGCATGTGGGAGGAAACCGGAGAAATCCCGGAGTAAACCCACGCAACACGGGGAGAACATGCAAACTCCACACAGATCACTGTTGGTCGGGGGCTGGGATCGAACCCACGATCCCCACAATCCCCCGGCCAAGGGTAAACTGTGCTGCCGCAGTGCTAACCACTGCGCCACCGTGCAGCCCCACTCAGCTGAGCTCCTGTGTCGATGAGGAACTGCTTGCCTGTGTGTCCATCCGTCACGTACAGCAGCTTATTTTTCTCGCCGAGAACCGCTGCTGTTAACGGCTCTCGGCTTTGGCGTTTCCCGACATCGTAAACTTGCAGGGGGGAACGCATTTGCGGGCCTTCTCGGCGAAGCGGTGGTGATAATAACAGACGTTGCTCTGTCTGTTACGTTTTGGCCGCATCGCTGTCACCGTGGCCTGGGTCGTGGCTCCTCGTGGCTCGGGGCGTCAGCTTTGAGGTCTGCGGATGCTGCTGTGGGTGTCAGCTCCTTGCAGACGTTGACGAGCCCATGAGCTTCGCTGGCCAGTGTGCGGAAGTCTTGGTGGGTGTTGCACTTCATGCTGGCGAGTGTCCCCCTCATGTGTGGCGGCAGCGTGCTGAGGAAAATAAACTGGAAGAGGAAGTTGTCATTATCCTCTTCCCTGAGCTGCAGCAAATCCTCCATGAGGGCCTTCGGATTGCCCCCTCTGTGGCCGTAGACCGCCAGGATCTTCTCGGCTCTTTCTTCCGCTGATGGGACGTAGTTCGCCACGATGGTCGCTTTGAGCGTCTCGTATTTGTCCCGGGCCGGTGGTCGCCGGATCATGCTCCGCACACACTTCGAAGTGGCGGAGTCGAGTTTGGAGACGATATGATAAAACTTAGTATCGTCAGCCGTGATGCCCGCCAGTATAAATTGGGCTTCAGCCTGCTGAAACCAAGAGGCGGGGTCCTCTTGCCAGAAGTCTGGCAGCTTGACAGCGACGGCGTTCGTGCACACCATCACTGCTGTGCCCGCCGGGTGAGAGTGCCTTGCCTCGGCTCTCTCGGCGGTGCTGGTGCTCGGTTGAGCCCTCTCAACCTCTTCTGCCGGGGGGAACAGCTGTCCGTCTGCTCCCTCGTCTGCGTGGCTGCTGGCGTCTGCCTGAGTCGCCACGGATGAGTCGCTTGTGGGAGAACGCCTCCGGTCCATACTCACGTCAAGGTCACCAGTGTAGAGGAGCTGGGCAATGAAGAGGCGATTTGGTTTATAAGCGAAGTTTTAATGTTCAGCTCTTCTAACAAGTCTCATCTGGTGCAGAGAGCGGCAGAAGGGAAAAAGAGACAGAATCTCGCCAACTCACTGATTATATACAAGCACACAACAAAAGACATGCATAACAAAGGCTGACATCCCTCATTATCTTAATCCCCCCATTGTCTTGGTATTTCCTCTCCTCGTCTTGGGAGGTGATGGTAATCCCTCTCCTCGCCTTGGGGGGTGAGGGTGGCTCGTCCGGTCTCCCCCGCCGCGTCCGGGAACGTCTTTGTTCTTCACTCGGCGGGTGAGATTCCCTTGTCCTTTCAGAGGTGTGAAGTTCCTTACATACACTACCGTTCAAAAGTTTGGGGTCACCCAGACCATTATTTTGTGTTTTCCATGAAAAGTCACACTTATTTACCACCATGAGTTGTAAAATGAATAGAAAATATAGTCAAGACACTGACAAGGTTAGAAATAATGATCTGTATTTGAAATAATAATTTTTTCCTTCAAACTTTGCTTTCGTCAAAGAATCCTCCATTTGCAGCAATTACAGCATTGCAGACCTAACATGATTGCACAAGGGTTTTCTAATCATCCATTAGCCTTCTGATGCAATGAGCAAACACACTGTACCATTAGAACACTGGAGTGATAGTTGCTGGAAATGGGCCTCTATACACCTATGTAGATATTGCACCAAAAACCAGACATTTGCAGTTAGAATAGTCATTTACCACATTAGCAATGTATAGAGTGTATTTCTGATTAGTTTAAAGTTATCTTCATTGAAAAAAAGTGCTTTTCTTTCAAAAATAAGGAAATTTCTAAGTGACCCCAAACTTTTGAACGGTAGTGTATGTAATCACCAAACATTTCCACATGCTTCAACATATGTAAGTTAGATAGATAGATTAGTTTATTTGACAGGGACAGTGCAATAAACATAGACAATTAATCAATGACAATCAATCTGATGTGTTGCACATAGAGTGTATAGCTATTAGCTAATTTGCAACTCTTGTCCCTGGATGGGCTTTAGAAAGAAGAAAAACCGTTTTCAAAAATAGCCATGTACATGTGGAGTAGACCTTAGTCTTCATGTTGTCACTTATTACTTCCTCAGATAAACTCATTTTCACTTATGCAAATTTAACCCATTATTAGCTTGAGGTTTCATCTGTTGTATGATCACTGTTTTCTGTGCTACGCCCACTGATGACTGACCAATATTGGAAAAACACCTCAAAAGATCCTTAAATCCACAATGATTTCTTTAATAATCAAACTAACAGGACAACCAATTGACTTCCGGTTATGGCTGCCACGTAGGACGGACGTGTCTCGCTCTGCTCTGCTCCTGGAAAAAAAAAATCGGCAAATAACTCTCTCATTTGGGACAGAACGTATCCCAGCATTTGGGCGAGGATATGTCGGCGAAGCCTAAGGCTGGAAAACCAGGAAAAGGAAAAAGCGAGCCGCCGAAACAGTCCAAATTAACGGACTTTCAGGTCTGTGACGCAGCAAACAAAACTCCATATATGGCGGAGGAGGCTGGCAACGCTGCGATTTCTGCGGGGAATGGCGCAGATGCGCTGATGGCAGCCATGAGTTCAATGAGAGCGGACTTTTCCTCTAGATTTGATGGGATTATGACAGCGTTGGAAGGAATAAGAAAAGAATTGGGTGACTGTGTAGAACGAACGGCGCAGATGGAGCTCCGTCTCGCTAGTGCTGAAGATGACGTCACCCGTCTTCAATTAAAGGTGCGCACTTTGGAAAAAAAAAATAAATCTCTGGAAGATAATATTTTGGATTTGGAATCTCGGTCGAGACAGAATAATTTGAGGCTGGTGGGTCTTCCAGAGGAATCAGAAGGTCGGGACGTATGTTCCTTTCTGGAAAAGTGGATTCCGGAGGTGCTGGGCAGCGAGGAGTTGCAATCAGCAGTGGTTCTGGAAAAAGCACATCGTATTGGCCCACGGAGAGATAAGGGACCGCCGAGGACCTTAATTATGAAGTTTCTTAGCAACAGAGACAGGATGAAGATCTTCAACGCTGCACGTGCTAAAGGAGAGATTAAACACCAGGACCAGCAGGTGCGGTTCTACCCAGATTTGGCCACAGGAATCCAGCAATTGAGGAAGCAGTTTGATCCTGTACGTAAGGAGCTGCGCAACCTTGGGATTCGTCATGGTGTAATCTATCCTGCGAGACTGCTGACCACGTATGAGGGCAGAACCCACATCTTCAAGACCCCAGAGGAGGCGCAGGAGTTCATCAAGAAGATCAAAGAAGAAGAAGAGACTGGTGGGAGCTAAGCATGAACAAAATATAAGGTAGAATAATTAAGCATTTGCATAGGCATCTGACTGACTTGAAGTAAATAGTAAGTTTACAAAATATAGATTGTATTATATATTAAAAAAACAAAACAAAAACAAAACAAACAAACAAAAAAAAAAAAACTATGATGTACAAAGTTGTTAAAAATTTTGGAGTTAAGTTGGAAAACTACAGAGGAGAGTTAATGTTACGTCATTAAAAGCAGTAGAGTTAGGGTGATTGGGAGGATGAAGAAGGAGTGGCTTAGGCTGATCCTCGTGGGTGTGGAACGGTCGATGGCTATATCGGGAGACAGAATTTTTCTTTTGATTTTGGGGGGTTTGCCACAAGTGTGGGATGGGGAAATTTGTTTGTGTGTAGTTTGTAGGATGAATGTTCAACCACTCATGTTTTTGCTTCTCTGTATGAGCATGTTTACACTGCAAGGTAATCCCAAACTCTCTATTGATCATGGACCAAAGTGTTAATCTTAATTTAACTTCATGGAATTGCAGAGGTCTACAAAATTTAAAAAAACTTAAACAAGTTATGAATAAAATAAAGGACATGGGTTCAAGAATTGTGTTTTTACAAGAAACTCATCTGATAGAGGAGGATGTTAAAAGAATTAGGAGTAGATGGCAGGGAAGTGTATTCACCTCTTCATTTTCATCCCGAGCCAGGGGAGTTATGACTCTCATACATAAATCAGTTCCTTTTCAAGTGAAAAATGTAATTGGAGACAAATTTGGAAGATATGTAATCATTCAAGGTTCTTTGCTATTAGAAAATATAAATCTTGTGAACTTATATGGTCCCAATATAGATGATCAGAAGTTCTTTGCTAATTTATTTCTCATCTTATCATCACTTACAGGGCAACATATAATAGCAGGGGATTTTAATTGTACATTGAATCCAGGTGTGGATAGATCAACAGGACTGGATTGTACGCACATTGGATGTAGGATGACTATTAATCATTTTATGAAAGAATTGAGATTGTTAGATATATGGAGAGAAATGAAACCACAAGTTAAAGCCTATTCTTGTTATTCCAGTACCTACAAGACATTCTCACGTATTGATTATTTTTTGATTTCCACAGAATTAAGGTCCAAGATTCAAAACTGCTTTTATGATAACATCGTGATCTCTGATCATGCACCCTGTTGTCTAATATATGTAGATAAAAAATTGACAAAGGAATCAGGTAGATGGCAATTTCAGCATAAATGGCTTCAGGATGAGGAATTTGTCAAGTATATAGAAAAACAGATAGACGAGTTCTTTGACATCAATACTACACAAACATCAGCATGTGTAAAGTGGGAGGCTTTCAAAGCTTTTATTAGGGGACATATTATTAGTTATACAGGATCAAAATCTAAGAAGACTCGAGAGGAGAGAGCTAAATTGGAACATAAAATAAAAAATCTTCAGGAAAAAGTGTATGCAGGAAGTGACCCAAGGTTGGAGAATGAATTACTGATTTTGAGAGCTGAATACGACAAAAAATCAGCGAATAGAGCTGCCTCGAGTCTTCTAAGATTGAAACAATCTTTTTATGAACAAGGTGAAAAATCAGGAAAATTATTAGCATGGCAGATTAAACAATTGGAAATTAAAACACCAATTACCAGTATTATAAGTAATGGACAGGTAGTTATAGATCCTTTAGAAATTAATAGAGCCTTTAGAGATTACTATGAAAAATTATATGATACCAAAAATGAACCTGATTTAACAAAACTAAATGGGTTTTTGAACGAACTATCTATACCGTGTATTCCAAATGAAAACAGGGAGATATTGGAGTCTAAAATTAGTCAAGAAGAAGTTGGGCTAGCCATTGATAATATGAAATCAGGAAAAAGTGCAGGACCAGATGGTCTTCCAGTTGACCTTTATAAAAAATTTAAGAATAAATTAATAAAACCTTTTTTGGAAATGGTTTTAGAAGCATTTCAAAATAATAATTTACCATCATACATAAATAATGCCTTAATTATACTGCTGCCAAAACCAGGTAAGCCCTCTAATAAATGTGAAAATATGAGACCAATAAGCCTATTAAACGCCGACCTTAAGATAATCTGTAAAATTTTAGCAAGACGAATACAAGAAATTTTACCAAATATTATTAATCGAGATCAGAATGGCTTTATAAAGGGTAGACAAGGCTTCCATAATGTAAGAAGACTATTTAATATTATTTATTTTAATAAAGAAGCACCGGATACAGCTCTCCTATCATTGGACGCCGAAAAGGCCTTTGATAGAGTTGAATGGCCCTTTCTTTTTGAAGTCCTACAAAGGTTTGGACTTGGAAATAATTTCATAAAATGGGTTCAAATAATATACAATAATGCTACAGCAGAAATCCTAACAAATAACAATATTTCAAAACCAATAAAAATCAATAGAGGATGTCGACAAGGCTGTCCACTTTCACCTTTACTGTTTACTATGGCAATTGAACCTTTAGCGATAGCGATACGTTTACATTCACAAATATATGGAATTAAAGTTGGACCAACAGAACATAAAATCTCCCTGTACGCCGATGATATAATTTTGTTTATGTCGAATCTAAAAAAATCAATTCCAACCTTGTTGAATTTAATAAAGAATTTTGGGGAAATATCAGGATATAAAATAAATAAAACTAAATCTTCAATATTAATGCTAAATGAGACCCAGAGAAATCACCCAGCCCCTGAGGTAAATCAATTCAATGTTGTAAATCAGTTTAAATATTTAGGAATCCAAATTATGCCTAAGCTAGAATCAGTCGCCAGTGTCAACTATGAAGCCTTAATGTCAGATATCAGTGAGTTAACTCAGAGATGGATGTCACTACCAATGTCGATGATCGGGAGAATCAATATACTTAAAAGTAATATTTTACCTAAAATACTTTATTTATTTCAATACATTCCCTTATCACCACCTTTAGATCTATTCTCAAGAATAAAAAAAAAGTTAGTGGAATTTTTATGGAACAACAGGAGGGCTAGATTACGTTTGTCTTTATTATATTTACCATTTGATCGTGGAGGTCTGAAATGTCCAAATTTTATGTTGTATTATTGGTCGGCACAACTGAGGTCTATGACATATTATTTTTCATCAAATGATCTCCCTCACTGGACTGAAATGGAATCATACAATTTACCTTTACCTCTTCCCATATTCATATACTCAGATTCGGCAAAAAAATTACAAAAACAAGTTAAAAATCCATTTGTAAAGCATATGATCAAAATATGGTGTGAAGCTAAAAACTATTTAAAAGAACCACAGTTATTGTCACAATTTAGTCCAATATGGGGTAATCAATATTTTAAACCAGGGAGAGCGGACGCTGTATTTAAAGTATGGAATTTAAAAGGGATACAAAAGATTCAGGATTTATATTTGCCATGTGCAGACAACATAATGTCTTTTGAAGAGCTGAGGATCAAATTTAATCTCAATAGAACACATTTTTTTAAATATCTTCAACTTAGAAACTTTATTCGATCAAATCAAAATAAAGCTCTCACTCGACCTATTTATTCATCCTTGGAAAAAATGATGATGAAAGATAGTAAAAGAAAGGGTATTATTTCAGAGTTTTATAACTCATTGACACTATCTTCAAGTGAAAATTCACTGAAAAGATTAAACTACTGGAAAGAAGATCTGCAAATTGAAATTTCAGAGGAACAATGGGAATTGGCTTGTACAGAAGCTCAAACCAAATCAATAAATGCACGCCTTAAATTGATACATTTCAAATGGTTAATGCGGATGTATGTTACACCGGAGGAGTTAAATAGATATAACAAAAATATACCAGATACATGCACAAAATGCATGGAAAGTAAAGGAACCCTATTTCATTGTTTATGGGAATGTAGATTAATAAGAATGTTTTGGGAAGAGGTGAGGGTAACAATTGAAAAAATAATCTCAAAACAAATCATATTGAATCCTAAACTGTTTTTGTTGGGTCTGTACCCAGAAAAGCATAATTTTAATAAAAGTGAAAGAACATTCATAGACCTCAGTTTGCTTAATGCCAAAAAATGTATTGCACTATTATGGAAAAAGACTCATAGACCAGATGTGACTCAGTGGTTAAGACAGATGTTAACAAACCTTCCATTAGAAAGAATAACATACATACTAAAATCAAAGGAAATTGTGTTTGAGAATATATGGAGACCTTTTATTGATTATGTAAAAAATTTAAACATAACTCTTGAAGAAGAAGGTGAATGATGTGTGTGGACCTAGTAAATTCCAAACTGGTGAACATAATATGTATACTTATGTATTGGATTGTCTAGACTAAACAGAGGAGCATTGTTGAAGATTTGATTTTGTTGGTGGTTGTTGGTGTTTTTAGTGCATTTTTTTTTTTTTGTAGTACTTTAGTGTTAGTGTTTGATTGTTTGTATCATGTTTGTTAAAAAAAAAAAAAAGGTTCAATAAAGATATTGTGGAAAAAAAAAACAGGACAACCAATTTCAATTTGACCAAGTTAACATAAATGCTTCACCATGATGACATCTTACTATAACAAAGTTTGTACACCTTTGTTTTTTGCCCTACAGCAAAAAACAAATATGCTCGCAACACAAACTTAAAAAAAAAAGCTATCGTACAGAGCTCAAACACATGCGCCGATTAGGCCTTGGTGGTCCCCGCCATCTGTGATGCTTGTTGGCTCTGCTGTAATTTCTGGAATTTCATGCTCATTACTTCAACCACAGCTTGTTTCATGGCATGTTTTTCCTGAAGTGCTGGCTGAATTTTCTCTATCTGCTTTGTCAGAAACTCTATTTTGCACTTGAAGAATGTCTTTGAGTCTTCCACGTTCTTTTCAACATAATATCCAGTTCCTATATCCACTAATACGTGTTCTACATCATTTAATGTACCAGGGACATACATAGAACTGGTGAGGGGGACAAGCAATTCTTTTCCTTGGTTGTTTTTGTTCAGGACATTCAAACTGTCTTTTGCTTCAACATACTTGGTCTGGACAACTTTGAGCTGACCTATTGATGATGTCAAGAAATCGATCTCCTGATCTAGCTGGGATTTGAGTCCCTCTAACTGGGGAAAGGAGAGGTCTGTCAGATTCACCGCCATGTTATATACAGACATCATCAATATACAGACAGCATATTAAATGTCCCACCAGGGACACAAATACACTCGACCACTGTTACACAGTTTTAAGAAATGCCTATCATGCCGTCCCCCGTGCTGCTCTGGGTTTTTCTGACCACTGTCTGCTCCATCTTATTCCAACATACAGACAGAAACTAAAAACTTTCAAGTCTGTTGTAAGGACTGTGAAGAAATGGACTGAGGAATCAAAGCTGAAGTTACAAGCCTGCTTTGACTGCACAGATTGGAGTGTTTTTGAAGCTGCAGCCATTAACCTAAATGAACTCACTGACACTGTGACGTCATACATCTGTTTCTGCGAGGACATGTGTGTGCAGACCAAGACCTTCTGCACATACAACAACAATAAACCCTGGTTCATTCCTAAACTGAAGCAGCTACGTCAGACCAAGGAGGAGGCCTACAGGACTGGTGACTGGACTCTGTACAAGCGGGCCAGAAACATGCTGACGAAGGAGATCAGGCTTGCTAAGAGGAGCTACAGTGTGAAGTTACAAAAAAACTTCTCAGCCAACAACTCTGCTTCTGTCTGGAGAGGCCTGCAGAATATCACCAACTACAGGAGACCATCCCCCCACCCTGTGGAAAACCTCCAGCTGGCTAACGACCTAAACAGCTTTTACTGCAGGTTTGAAAAGAACCTACAGTTCTCACCTCCCACCCACACAAAAGGATTATCTGCAGCCCCAGGAACTCCATCCCTCCTCCACTCTGACCTCCCACCAGCACTAACGATCTGTGAAGAGGAGGTGCGCCGGGTCTTTCAGAGACAAAAGATCAAGAAGGCTGCAGGACCTGATGGTGTGTCTCCGTCCTGCCTGAGAGTCTGCTCCAACGAGTTGGCCCCCATCTTTACCCGGATCTTTAACAGATCACTGGAGCTGCGTGAAGTGCCTTCCTGCTTCAAACGCTCCATCATCATTCCAGTTCCCAAGAAACCCTCTGTTACAGAATTAAACGACTACAGACCTGTTGCCCTGACCTCTGTGGTCATGAAATCCTTGGAGAGATTGGTGCTGAACCACCTGAAGGTCATCACAGGCCCCCTGATGGACCCACTGCAGTTTGCCTACCGGTCAAACAGGTCAGTGGATGATGCAGTGAATATGGGACTACATTACATCCTGCAACACCTTGACTCCCCAGGGACGTACGCCAGGATCCTGTTTGTCGACTTCAGCTCAGCGTTCAACACCATCATCCCAGGCATTCTTCATCAGAAACTCCTCCAGCTCAAGGTGCCCCCCTCCACCTGCCAGTGGATCTCCAGCTTTCTGACTGACAGGTGGCAACAGGTGAAGCTAGGGAGATTTACATCCAGCTCCCGAAAAATTAGTACTGGCGCCCCCCAAGGATGTGTCCTTTCCCCACTGCTCTTCTCCCTCTACTCCAATGACTGCACCTCAGAGGACCCTTCGGTGAAGCTCCTGAAGTTTGCGGACGGCACCACAGTCATCGGTTTGATCTGGGATGATGATGAGTCTGCATACAGGCGGGAGGTGGAGCAGCTGATCCTCTGGTGCAGCCAGAACCATCTTGAACTTAACCCAGCCAAAACGGTGGAGATGACTGTGGATTTCAGGCGACACCCCCCTTCATTCCCCCCACTCACCATCCTCAACAGCACAGTGTCCACTGTGGACTCCTTCAAGTTTCTGGGTACCACAATCTCCCGGAACCTGAAGTGGTCCTCCCATATAGACACTGTCCGGAAAAAGGCCCAGCAGAGGTTGTTTTTTCTGCGTCAGCTCAAGAAGTTTGATTTGCCTCAGGAGCTGCTGGTTGTCTTCTACACCGCCATCATCCAATCTGTCCTCTGCTTTTCCATCACTGTCTGGTTTGGATCTGCCACTAAACAGGACAAGACCAGACTGCAGCGGATCATTAAGTCTGCGGAGAGGATCATTGGTACTGACCTACCCTCCATTGAGAACTTATATCGGTCCATAACCAGGAAACGGGCGGGAAACATCTGTGCTGACCCATCACACCCCGGCCACAAACTGTTTGAACTTCTATCTTCTGGTCGTCGTTACAGATCACTGAAGGTCAAAACCACCCGTCACAGGAACAGTTTCTTTCCTCAAGCCATCACTCTGATGAACTCCTAACATTCACCTAGTCCTACCTGTTGCTGTACTCATGACTTTTCATCCATTATTGCATTGCACATAACTCTCACACTGCTTTTTACTTCATTCACATTATATCACTGAATCTGAGTTCACATTGAAATACTGTGTGACTGTATATTTTTTCATATATTTCTGCAAAGTGTGGTTAGTCTGAGTAAATAACTGCATGTATTCCTGTATATATTTGCATCCTTTTATAGAAACGTGGACAGACTAATTTACTGTACATACTCTGTTGTCATTGAATCCTTATTTAAATCCTCCACCTGAACAATGAGAGCAAGTTTTTAGCCAAAGTCAAATTCCTTGTATGTGTTGTGCATACTTGGCCAATAAAGCTGATTCTGATTCTGATTCTGATGTTGGAAACGTGAAGCGACTACTACTAGTTATGGAATATATGGTTAATATAGACCACATAGGGTTCCTTTACTTTCCATACATTTTGTGCACGTATCTGGTATGTTTTTGTTATATCTATTTAACTCCACCGGTGTAACATACATCCTCATTAACCATTTAAAATGTATCAATTTAAGACGTACATTTAATGATTTGGTTTGAGCTTCTGTACAAGCCAATTCCCATTGTTCCTCTGAAATTTCAGTTTGCAGGTCTTCTTTCCAATAATTCAATCTTTTCTGTGAGTTTTCACTTGAGAATAATGTCAATGAGTTATAAAACTCTGAAATAATACCCTTTCTCTTACTATCTTTCGTCAAAATTTTTTCCAAGGATGAATAAGTAGGTCAGATGAGAGCATTATTTTGATTTGATCGAATAAAGTTCCTAAGCTGAAGATATTTAAAAAAAAATGTGTTCTATTAAGATTAAATTTGATCCTCAGTTCTTCAGAAGACATTATGTTATCTGAACATGACAGATATAAGTCTTGAATCTTTTGAATCCCTTTTAAATTCCATAATTTAAATACAGCATCCGCTCTCCCTGGTTTAAAATATTGATTACCCCATATTGGGCTAAGTTGTGACAGTAAATGTGGTTCTTTTAAATATTTTGTGGTTTCACACCATATTTTGATCATATGCTTTACAAATGGATTTTTAACTTGTTTCTGTAATTTTTTTGCCGAGTCTGAGTATATGAATATGGGAAGAGGTAAAGGTAAATTGTATGATTCCATTTCAGTCCAGTGAGGGAGATCATTTGATGAAAAATAATATGTCATAGACCTCAGTTGTGCTGACCAGTAATACAACATAAAGTTTGGACATTTCAGACCTCCATGATCAAATGGTAAATATAGTAAGGACAGACGTAATCTAGCCCTCCTATCGTTCCATAAAAATTCCACTAACTTTTTTTTAATTCTTGAGAATAGATCTGAAGGTGGTGGTAAAGGAATGTATTGAAATAAATAAAGTATTTTGGGTAAAATATTACTTTTAAGTATATTGATTCTCCCGATCATCGACATTGGTAGTGACATCCATCTCTGAAGTAACTCATTAATGTCTCTCATTAAGGCTTCATAGTTGGTACTGGTGACTAATTCTAGCTTAGGCACAATTTGGATTCCTAAATATTTAAACTGATTTACAACATTGAATTGATTTACCTCAGGAGCTGGGTGATTTCTCTGGGTCTCATTTAGCATTAATATTGAAGATTTAGTTTTATTTATTTTATATCCTGATATTTCCCCAAAATTCTTTATTAAATTCAACAAGGTCGGAATTGATTTTTTAAGATTCGACATAAACAAAATTGTGTCGTCGGCATACAGGGAGATTTTATGTTCTGTTGGTCCTACTTTAATTCCATATATTTGTGGATGTAAACGTACTGCCATCGCTAAAGGTTCAATTGCCATAGTAAACAGTAAAGGTGAAAGTGGGCAGCCTTGTCGACATCCTCTATTGATATTTATTGATTTTGAAATATTGCTGTTTGTTAGGATTTATGCTGTAGCATTATTGTATATTATCTGAACCCATTTTATGAAATTATTTCCAATTCCAAACCTTTGTAAAACTTCAAAAAGAAAGGGCCATTCGACCCTATCAAAGGCCTTTTCGGCGTCCAATGATAGGAGAGCTGTATCCGGTGCTTCTTTATTAGAATAGATAATATTAAATAGTCTTCTTACATTATGGAAGCCTTGTCTTCCCTTTATAAAGCCATTCTGATCTCGGTTAATAATATTTGGTAATATTTCTTGTAGTCGTCTTGCTAAAATTTTACAGATTATCTTAAGGTCAGCATTTAATAGGCTTATTGGTCTCATATTTTCACATTTATTAGAGGGTTTACCTGGTTTTGGCAACAGTATAATTAAGGCATTATTCATGTATGGTGGTAAATTACTATTTTGAAATGCTTCTAAAACCATTCTATTCTTAAATTTTTTATAGAGGTCAACTGGAAGACCATCTGGTCCTGCACTTTTTCCTGATTTCATATTATCAATGGCTAGCCCAACTTCTTCTTGACTAATTTTAGACTCCAGTATCTCCCTTTTTTCATTTGGAATACACGGTGTAGATAATCTGTCCAAAAACCCATTTAGTTTTGTTAAGTCAGTTTCATTTTTTGTATATAATTTTTCATAATAATCTCTAAAGGCACTATTAATTTCTAAAGGATCTACAACTGGCTGTCCGTTACTTATAATACTGGTAATTGGTGTTTTAAATTCTAATTGTTTAATCTGCCATGCCAATAATTTTCCTGATTTTTCACCTTGTTCATAAAAAGATTGCTTCAATCTTAGAAGACTCGAGGCAGCTCTATTCGTTGATTTTTTGTCATATTCAGCTCTCAGAATCAGTAATTCGTTCTCTAACTTTGGGTCACTTCCTGCATACACTTTTTCTTGAAGAATTTTTATTTTATGTTCCAATTGGACTCTCTCCTCTCGAGTCTTCTTAGATTTTGAACCTGTATAACTAATAATATGCCCCCTAATAAAAGCTTTGAAAGCCTCCCACTTTATACATGCTGATGTTTGTGTAGTATTGATATCAAAGAACTCATCTATCTGTTTTTCTATGTACTTAACAAATTCCTCATCCTGAAGCCATTTATGCTGAAATTGCCACCTACCTGGTTCCTTTGTCAATTTCTTATCTACATATATTAGACAGCAGGGTGCATGATCAGAGATCACAATATTATCATATGTTGTGGATTTAGCTGTAACATCAGTTGTTATAAGGAAAGAATGTCCAAACACCCAACTTTACCTTCATTTGGCTTTACTGGAGAATGCTGCATCTCAGTTTACAACACATCTGTCGTTCCCGCTGGCTAACATGCGTCCGTCCCTCTGATAGCACTGCATCGCTTAGCACTGACTTCTTCTTCTTCGGTCTGCAGCTTGAACAATAACATTTCATGGCCAAAGGTACAGTACCAGCGCCGTCTAGTGGACAATGTCTAACGACTGCATTGAAGGAAAACACCTTTGGGATTCTAATTAAATTACTATTATAAATAGCTTTTCTGATTAACTATAAAGTGTTTATAATATCTATTTGTCCTATATGTATTTCAATATGTAATAACTATCAACTTATGTGTATGAACCATTCTGAACTATTAAATATTCAACATCCTCCCCCCCAAGAAGACAGTTCAAATATTAACTTCAAAAGGATATAGTAGCTGAACTGGTCTTCTTAACGTCGTCCCAGTTGGAGTGCGCATAGCGCAGGATCTGACTAGTCCATCTCTCCCTGGGAACACCTCTATGATTAGTCCTGTTTTCCATGTTTGACGTGGTATCTTGTCATCTCCAATGAGGACCAAATCTCCTGGTTTGAGTTGTGTTGGATTTGGGGTATGACGAGTGTGAGCCGATCTGAGGTCCAGCAAATACTCCCTCCTCCATCTGTTCCAAAATTCCTTGACAAGTCTATGGCGATATTTCCATCTTCGGGTCAGCCTTTCTTTATTTGCATTTGCTATCTGACCTGTTGTGGAAAATGGCTTTGGTGGTAAAGAGGTAAGTCTTTTCCCTATGAGGAAATGAGCTGGCGTCAGAGGTTCTGGTTCTTGTAAATCGTTGTACACAAATGTGAGTGGTCTTGAGTTAATAGTGGCTTCTATTTCTGTCAACAGAGAAGTTAACTCTTCAAAGCTCAGAGATGCTCTGCCCATTACTCTTTTGAGGCATCCCTTTACAGAGCGCACTAACCTTTCCCAAAAACCACCCCACCAAGCCGCTCTTTCTGCAATAAATTTCCACTTGATTCCCTTTTCAGAAAAATATTCCAGCAGCTCTGGCTCCTTCATAGCCTTCCACAGTTCCTTTAGATCTTGATCTGCTCTCTTGAACGTTTTTGCATTGTCCGAGTAGATTACTCTACAAAGTCCTCTCCGTGAAATAAATCTCTTGAATGCCAAAAGGAAACTTTCTGTTGATAGACTCGATATTAGTTCAAGGTGCACTGCACGTGTAACTGCACAGGTGAAAAGTGCTATGTATGCTTTCTCTGCAGAATTCTTGGACTTTACAAACAGTGGGCCTGCAAAGTCAACACCTGTGACTTCAAACGGCGGTGCTTCAGTAACTCTGTCTTTGGGAAGAGGTGCAGCTGTTTGCTGTGCTGCTTTTACTTTGAATCTTTTACAGACAGTACAGTCTGAAATGCATTTTTTGACTAACTGTCTCGCGCGTGGAATCCAATACTTCTCTCGTAGATGAACTAGAGTGTCTCTCACGCCTGAATGCATGACATTTTCGTGACTGTATTTTATCAGAAGTTGTGCAAATCTGTGATTTGAGGGTAACAACCACGGGTGCTGCTCATTGAAACTCATGTTTGACTGATGCAGCCTTCCTCCTACACAGATTAAGCCTTGCTCGTCTAGAAAGGGTTTAAAGTCTCTGATTTTTGAGTCTTTGTGCACATTTTCTCCAGTTTTCAACTCTGTTATTTCTCTTTCAAAACTGTTAAGTTGCGCTTCACGTATCCATACCTTTTCAGCTTTTGCCATTTCCTCTGCTGTTAGTTCTCCCCTTTGTCTTTGCTTTGAATGACAGTTGTGGAGAAATCTTTGGATCCATGCAGTTACTCTTAGTACGGTCTGTAGTTTGCTGTATTTGTCCAGCTGTAGCAATGGTTCAGATTGCACTCTTTCACTGTTACTGAGATGTACTGCGACTTGACTTGCCTTTAGCTCAGCTTTAACCTCTTCTTCTGATAGTATTTCTTGTGCTGTTTCTGGCGGTGTAGTTTGAAGCTCCTTTTCTTTCAAAAATGATGGGCCTGACCACCAGAGATTTTCCTCTTTCAACCTTGATGCGGACTGACCTCTTGTGGTGAGATCAGCTGGGTTCACCTTTCCATTACAATGTGTCCATAGTTCTGGTGGTGTCAAAGTTTGTATCTCCATCACTCTGTTGGCAACAAACTGTTTCCATTTCTTTGATGAACTGCGAATCCAGTGAATCACTATCATGGAGTCTGACCACATTCTGAGTTGAGTGATCTGCATATTCAGTGCCTTCAAAAGGTTATTTGCCAACCTTGCTCCAATCACAGCTCCCATCAGTTCCAAGCGTGGCAGTGTGATTGTTTTGATTGGTGCCACTCTTGACTTGGATGCAACGAGCGCAGTAACAGTCTCTCCTTCTGTTGTTTGTCCTTGTAGATACGCAACTGCGCCATACGCCTTTTCGCTTGCATCTGTGAAGACATGGAGAACTTGTGATTTATCTGACAGCTTTTCTGTTCCATACCACCGCGGAATGACTATTTGGTGGATCTGAGGAAGCTCCATGCACCACTGCTGCCATGCCTGTGAAAGGTCTGGAGGCAGCTCGTCGTCCCAGCTCAGGCCCCGTCGCCACATTTCCTGAAACAGACATTTAACTCGAATGGTAAATGGCGTTAGGAACCCTATAGGATCAAAGATTCTGGCGGATGATCTCAAAACACTCCTCTTTGTGTTTTCCTTTCCTTTTAGAATGTTCATCAAATGTTTGAGGTCAAAGGCAAAGTCATCTGTGTCCGGTCTCCACACCAAACCAAGCACCTTCAACACACCTCCATGTGTTTCTGTTTCTTGTGTGAAATCAAGCTTGCTGTTTGACCACTTGGTTTTCAGTTCAAGGGAGTTTGTTGTCCACTTACAGAGGTTCATGTTGGCAGCAGCCAGTATTTCTCTTGCTCCTGTAGTAAGTCTGTATGCCTCGTCTGAGTTACTTGAGCTAGCGATCAGATCATCCACATAAAGTGAGTCTCTCATTAGTTTTACCGTGTCTGGTTGGTTAGCTTCATATTTCTCCAGATGATGTCTGATAGTGGCTGCAAGTAAAAATGGACTTGAAGTTACTCCAAACACAACACGTGCCATTCTCATTATACGCGTGTTGGTGCCTTCAACATCTGGGGGTCCTGTAAGCCACAAAAATCTCACAGCATCTCTGTCACTTTCAGTTATAGATATCTGAAGGAAAGCTTTAGTAATGTCTGCTGTGAAAGCTACAGGATTTTGTCTGAATCTGATCAAAATGCTCATGAGGTCAGCATTCAGGTTTGGGCCAGGTAATAAACAGTCATTTAAAGAGGAACAACCTTCTTCATGTGACGAAGCATCAAACACTACCCTTAACTTGGTAGTTACTTTGTCCTCTCTGATTACAGCATGATGAGGTAAGTAGTAGGTTACATTCTCTGTCTCTGCTGAATGACTGCTCTGTGGCACATCTTCACATATTCCTTGTTCTGTGTAATCCTCTATTACATCGTTGTATCCTTTAAACAGTGTCACGTCAGATTTCAGCTTTCTTTTCAGGGTTTCAAACCTCTTTTGTGCAACCTTCTTGTTGTCTGAGAGTTCGGGTGTGTCTTGGCGCCATGGCAACGCCACTTCATATCTCCCATTAATGAATCTGACTGACCTGTCAAAGCTCTCCTTGGCTTTCTTGTCATCAAGTGTTTCCTCACCTTTAGTAATGATGCCCAGCGACTCGATCTCCCAAAATGCTCTTAGCTGGTTTGAGATCTCCACTGAGTCTTCACTGAGTCCAATGTGCAGACATGTTGCTTCATTCATACTGGACATGACAACTGGTCCTTGCACTGCCCAGCCGAATCTGGTTTCTACGGCAACCAAAGCGTCTGACAGCCTCTCAGTTTTACCTGTGACTACTCTCCAGTAGTAATCTGCTCCGATCAGTACTGATAGCTCCAAACCATCTTTGTCTCCCGCTGACACATCTGCTACTGGTAGCCCTTTTTTCTCCAGCTGCCGTTGGATGTGTTCACTGGGGACTTTCATGACTGCAGTACAAAGCTGTGGGGTTTGAACAGCTTCAATCTCGATTTTCTGATCTTTGTTTCTCACATTCTCCAGGACTAGTTTTATGACATTGCATTTTGTGGTCACTGGGTTTTTTGAGCCAAACGTGTGAAGGTTTAATGTCTCTTGTTTTAGTATTGGCAGTTTTAAATCTTTCACTTGTTTCTCATGGACAAAACTCCGTTGGCTTCCTCCATCAATTAAGCAACGCACAATCTTCTTTCCTCCAGGTCCTTCAATCCTTGCTCTCACAGTTTGCAATAGTACTGTTTCACATTTTTCTGGGGTTGGTTTGGCTGCATATGGAAACACTGAGGAGACCACTGCATCACTCGTGTTTTCAGCGGCATCTGTCCTTTCTATTGGTTGCTCACTTCTGTCACACACAACAGCATGATGTCTTCTTCCACAATCAGTGCATGTCACATTTTTGGATCTACAGTCTCGAGCAAGATGTCTGGGTTTTAGGCATATGAAGCACCTTCCTGTTTTCTTTAGTTTTTCTTTCCTGCTTGTGACTGTGTCTTCAGTGCACTGTTCTGACTTGTGGCTGGTACTGTTACAGAATATGCAACTGTGCACAAATGGTGTATTCGAACTGCCTGTGTGGAGGGTTGCAGCTGAGGGCACATTAGGTCCTTTCCACCTTTCTCTGCTTGAATCTGGTCTGTAGTGCTGATTCTGATTTGCATGTGTATCTTTATGATTCTCTCTCATTTGTGTCAAATGTGCAGCACGCTCCCTGCTTTCAACTTCTTGTTGCAAAAACTTTACAAGGCCATCAACATCCCACTTTTGCCCTACATCTGTCTTGCGGGTGTACTCAAGGGCAAGATCAGCAGGAATCATTTTGAACAGTATGGGGCACAGTAAACCTCCATAACTGTCTGACATGACTCCTAAAGCTTCTAAGCTTCTGATTTGTACTTCAACATCATCAAAAAGTTGTCTCAAGGCAACAATGTCTGAGGACCTTTTAACTGGACTTAGATTTAGTAACTTAGACATGTGTGCACTTACAATGAGCTCTTTCCTTCCAAATCTTTGCTTAAGCATGTCTACTGCAGCATCATAGTTCATGTCAGTTACTTTCAGCCCTGCGACGGCGCGTGCAGCTGGCCCGATGAGATATGACTTCAAGTAAGTGAACTTTTCAGTTTTGCTCAAATCTGGGTTTTGGTGAATTGCATTTTCGAATTGGTCCCAAAACTCCTGCCACATGCACACTTCTCCGCTGTATTTGTTTATTGAGAGCTTGGGTAGCTTTACCGAGGGTCTGCTTGTATTTGACCGTGTACTCACGTCACTCAGCCGATGTGGATTCGCTGATACGGTGGTGTCTCTTGCCTGTTCTTGTTGCTGTAAGGCAGCCCGTTCAATTGCTCTCTCCGCCCGCGTCCTCCATAAATTTGTGTTGTCCTGATACTCAAGTGTCCGCACCATGTCCGCATCTAACTCGTCCAAAGGGATCTCCTGCTCTATATCTGGTTCAATGTCTTGCAGGCCTTTCTCTTTCTGTGACAACATGGCTAACAGCTCCCGCAAACGGTCACTGTTTATATCAGTCTTACTTGTTTCATCTTGTATAATTTGCAGCAGCTTTGTAACGGACGTCCGCAGCACGATCCGTTTCTGTTTTAGCCTTTGAAGTCGCTCCGCCATTTTTTCCTTTCGTCTCCGTGTTGTTACAGCTATCGGCTTAATCCCAACAACGTTCTCTCTTCACTTTTCCCGCTTCCAGCTTCCGGTTCCCGGGTTTCGGCACCAAAAAATATGTTGTGGATTTAGCTGTAACATCAGTTGTTATAAGGAAAGAATGTCCAAACACCCAACTTTACCTTCATTTGGCTTTACTGGAGAATGCTGCATCTCAGTTTACAACACATCTGTCGTTCCCGCTGGCTAACATGCGTCCGTCCCTCTGATAGCACTGCATCGCTTAGCACTGACTTCTTCTTCTTCGGTCTGCAGCTTGAACAATAACATTTCATGGCCAAAGGTACAGTACCAGCGCCGTCTAGTGGACAATGTCTAACGACTGCATTGAAGGAAAACACCTTTGGGATTCTAATTAAATTACTATTATAAATAGCTTTTCTGATTAACTATAAAGTGTTTATAATATCTATTTGTCCTATATGTATTTCAATATGTAATAACTATCAACTTATGTGTATGAACCATTCTGAACTATTAAATATTCAACATCATAGAAGCAGTTTTGAATCTTGGACCTTAATTCTGTGGAGATCAAAAAATAGTCAATACATGAGAATGTCTTGTAAATATTAGAATAACAAGAATAGGCTTTAACTTGTGGTTTCATTTCTCTCCATATGTCTAGCAATCTCAATTCTTTCATGAAATGATTAATGATCATCCTGCATCCATTGTGCGTACAGTCTAGTCCTGTTGATCTATCTATACCGGGATTCAATGTACAATTAAAATCCCCTGCTATTATATGTTGCCCTGTAAGTGAAGATAAAATAAGGAATAAATTAGTAAAGAAATTTTGATCATCTATATTGGGACCGTATAAGTTCACCAAATTTATATTTTCTAATAACAAAGATCCTTGAATGATTAGATATTTTCCTAATTTGTCTCCAATTACATTTTTCACTTGAAATGGGACTGATTTATGTATGAGAGTCATAACTCCCCTGGCTCGGGATGAAAATGATGAGGTGAATACACTTCCTTGCCATCTTCTCCTAATTTTTTTTACATCCTCCTCTATTAGATGAGTTTCTTGTAAAAACACAATTTTTGAACCCATGTCTTTTATTTTATTCATAACTTGTTTAAGTTTTTTTTAAATTTTGTAGACCTCTGCAATTCCATGAGGTTAAATTGAGATTAACGCTTTGGTCTATGCTCAATAAAGAGTTTGAGATTACCTCGCAATGTAAACATGCTCACACAGAGAAGCAAAAACATGAGTGGTGGAACATTCATCCTACAAACTACACACAAACAAATTGCCCCTTCCCCACATTCGTGGTAATCCCCCCAAAATCAAAAAAAAAAAAATTCCGTCTCCCGCTATAGCCATTGACTGCTCCTTACCCGCGAGGATCAGTCAAAACCACTCTTTCTTTCTCCTCTCAATCACCCTAACTCTACTGCTTTTAATGACGCAACATTAACTCTCTTCTGTAGTTTTCCAACTTAACTCCTAAATTTTATAGCAACTTTGTACATCATAGGTTTTTTTTTAATATATAATACAATCTATATTTTGTAAACTTGCTATATGCTTCAGATCAGTCAGATGCCTGTGCAAATGCTTAAATATTCTACCTTATATTTTGTTCATGCTTAGCTCCCACCAGTCTCCTCTTGGATCTTCTTGATGAACTCCTGCGCCTCCTCAGGGGTCTTGAAGATGTGGGTTCTGCCCTTATACGTGACCAGCAGTCTTGCAGGATAAATCACTCCATGACGAATCCCAAGGTTGCACAGCTCTTTACGGGTGGGGTCGAACTGTTTCCTTAATTGTTGGATTCCTGTGGCCAAATCTGGGTAGAACCGCACCTGTTGATCCTGGTATTTAATTTCTCCTTTGGCTCGCGCCGCGTTGGAGATCGTCATCCTGTCTCTGTAGCTGAGGAACTTCATAATCAGCGTCCTCGGTGATGCCTTGTTATCTCTCAGTGGGCCAGTTCGGTGGGCGCTTTCTAAGACGACTGATGATTGCAGCTCCGCGTTGTTCAGCGCTTCTGGGATCCACTTTTCCAAAAAGGAACATGGATCCAGACCCTCCGTTCTCTCCGGGAGACCCACCAGCCTCAGGTTGTTCCGTCTCGACCGGGATTCTAAATCCAGAACATTATCTTCCAGACGTTTATTTTTTAATTCCAATATGCGCACCTTTAATTGTAGGCCGGAGACGTCATCCTCAGCACTGGAAATTCGGAGCTCCACCTGCGAAACTCGTTCCATACAGTCATTTAACTTGTTACAACTCGCCGCTCATTAGTGGCGCCAGCTGAGCGCACACCTGCACCTCGTCAGCAGCGTGGCATATAAGCCACTCTGCCCTGGGCCTCGGCCTGAAGCCGTCTGTTCCCTTCGGCTACTTGCTTCAGAGGAACCCCCTCGCCAACCAGCAAGATTTCTCGCGTAAGCATACCTCCACTTGTGTTCCAGTCTCTCCCCTGTGCACAGGTGGATCTTTCCCGGCGGCGGACTCCGCCCCTGCATCACCACCTCGTTGCTGCTGTCAGGTGCATCGTCAGGTTACTGTCTCCTGGACTCGCCCTTGTGCACGCCTGCCACCTGCCCTGCCAAGTAAGCCAACATATCCCTTGTTACCTGTTGTACTGGTTTGGTGCCCGTCACCATCTCCCTGTGCTCTCTCCCCAGGGTTGTCTGGCTGTACGGTTTCCTGTCTCCGTGCCTGACGCTGACGTCCGCCATCAGTACATCCACATACCACAGACACGCATCCACACACACACTTGCTGTTAAATAAACTGTTAAACCTATTCTGAGCCTGCGTGTGTGTCTGCTGAGCCGTGCATTATGTCAGTACGGCTTCAGCAGAGCGGCTCGGCGGACAGCGGGCTCACGCGCCGTCTTACCATCTTAGAGGCTCAGGTAGATTTGATAGTTTATCAACAACAGGTGATGTTGAATCAATTAATTAAGATCACTGACCGGTTAGACCGCCTGGACCCCCGTCAGCCATTCCCTCCGGTTCGTCAGGGAGGCGCAGCTCCAGCTGCTTCAGTGGCCGTCCAGCCTGCTCCGGGTGGCCCAGCCCGACTCACTCCTATCCCGACCCCCGCCCGCTTTAGCGGTAAGCTTGGTGGAGCGCGGGGTTCATTATGCAGTGTGAATCGGTGTTCCTGCGTGTCCCCGGAGATTTTCCCTCAGACCACAGCCGAATTGGCTATATAGGAAATCTCCTGGAGGGTCGTGCGCTCACCTGGGCTTATGCCATAATGGCGAAGCCCAGCTACGCCACCCTCACCTATGGCCAGTTCATTAATCTATTCCTGGAAGTCTTTGATCACTCTCGTTTTGAGAGTGTCCAGGTCGATCGCCTCCTCAGCCTTCAGCAGGGAGGTCGATCGGCCACCGATTACGCCATTGACTTCCGGGTTACAGCGGAGGAGGTTGGCTGGGAGGAACGCGCCCTCTGTGGCATCTTCCTCCGCAGTTTAAACTCTGGTCTGAGGGATGAACTGGCTGGTTGGGATCTCCCTGAAACATTTGCGGAGCTAATCTCTCTCACCATCAGCTTGGATAACCGGCTGCGCCAGCGCGCCTCGGAGCAGAAGTTGCCTTCTCGCTCGCGGGGTGCCTCGTCACGCCTGTCCCAAGCTCGCCCCCTGGCGTTACCGCCATCGGAGGTTTCCGAGGAGTCGGAACCTATGGTGACGAGCCGGGCAAAGCTCTCCCTTGCGGAGAAACAACGCCGCCGTGAGTTGGGTCTCTGCATGTATTGCGGAGACAACCAGCACACTGTGGAGCGTTGCCCGGAGAAGCCCAAACTGGGAGGTCCGCGAATCACTGTAGGGGGCCTCGCGGACGCTAACCAGTCAACTCCCCTCACTCATTTGTCGCTGCCCATCCGTTTCTGCCACATCATCACAGGGCATCTCACTCATGCACTGGTGGACTCAGGCGCAGAAGGCAGCTTTATTTCACAAAGCCTGGCAACCCGATTGGGCATCCGTTGCCAGCTCCTTAAAACTCCTCTCACCCTCATCAATCTCTCCCGTGCATCTCTGGGGAGAGTGACCCACCGGACAAACCCCGTCTCTGTCATCGTCTCTGGGAATCACCGGGGTGAGATCTCCTTTTACATCTTGCCATCCTCTGTGTCTCCGGTGATCCTGGGTTATCCGTGGCTCCGTCTCCATAACCCCGTCCTGGATTGGAAGACCGGAAGGGTGACAGCCTGGAGTACCTTTTGTATGAGCACCTGCCTCCAATCCACTGCCTATTCTCCATCCTCTCCTCCCGTGGTCAAGGATGCCGCGCCCCCGGACCTCTCCTTGGTGCCCGCGGAGTTTCACGACCTGGGCACAGTCTTCAGTAAGTCCAAGGCGATGTCTCTTCCTCCACACAGGCCTTACGACTGCGCCATAAATCTCCGCCAGGGGGCGCCTCTTCCCTCGGGACGTCTCTACAGCCTGTCAGCGCCGGAGAAGGAGGCCATGAACGCCTACCTTAAGGAATCTCTCAGTGCAGGTATTATTCGCCCATCATCATCTCCATTAGGTGCAGGGTTCTTCTTCGTGGGCAAGAAGGATGGCTCTCTTCGTCCATGCATCGACTTCCGTGCCCTCAATGACATCACGGAGAAGGACCGTTACACCCTGCCCCTGATGGACACTGCCTTTCACTCCCTCCAGGGGGCGACCTGGTTTACTAAGCTGGATCTCCGCAGTGCGTACCACCTCGTCCGGATCCGGGAGGGAGATGAATGGAAAACAGCCTTCCGTACCCCGAACGGCCACTTTGAATACCCGGTCATGCCGTTCGGGTTAACCAACGCTCCAGCCGTCTTTCAGCGCCTGATAAATGACGTTCTCCGGGACTTCATCGGCCTGTTTGTGTTCGTTTACCTGGATGATATTCTCATCTTCTCCAAGTCCAGGGATGAGCACCAGGTGCATGTGAGACGGGTCCTTCAGAGGTTACTGGAGAATCGGTTGTATGTGAAGGCGGAGAAGTGCGAGTTCTATGCCAAGAAGACGTCATTTCTCGGGTTTGTCATCTCCCATGACCAGGTGCTCCCAGACCCAGCTAAAATTAAAGCGGTGGTGGATTGGCCGACTCCCACACCTAGAAAGCAGGTGCAACAATTCATCGGCTTTGCCAACTTCTACCGCCGCTTTGTGCCCAACTTTGGAGCCATCGTCGGCCCTCTGACCCGTCTCACCTCCCCTAAAACCCGGTTCCAGTGGACTGAAGAGGCCGCGGCGGCCTTCCAGGCGCTGAAGGTGGAGTTTTCATCCTCCCAGGTCCTCAGCCAGGTCGATCCCTCTTTGTAGTGCATTGTGGAGGTCGACGCCTCGGATACGGGGGTGGGGGCGGTGCTGTCTCAGCGGTCACCTGCTGATGGGGTCAAACGGCCTTGCGCCTTCTTCTCCCGGTGCTTGTCCCCGGCGGAACGCAACTACGACGTGGGGGACAGGGAGCTTCTTGCCATCAAGCTCGCGCTCCAAGAGTGGCGTCACTGGCTGGAGGGGGCCGTCCTGCCCTTCGTGGTGTTAACGGATCACAAAAACCTGGAATATTTAAGAACTGCCAAGCGTCTGAACGCCCGCCAGGCCCGTTGGTCCCTGTTTTTTGCTAGATTCCGTTTCACCATCACATTCAGGCCGGGCTCCAAGAACGGACTCCCTGACGCCCTCTCCAGGCAATTCACCCCTGAAGACTCGGGGGGCGCTGTTCACCCCATCCTGCCCAGGTCGTGCATCGTGGGGGCCGTTACCTGGGAGATCGAGGACAAGGTCCGGAAGGCGCAGGAATCGGAGCCGGACCCGGGCGGCGGACCGGAAGGGAGGCTCTTCGTTCCATCTTCCGTTCGGGGGGAGGTCATCCATTGGCTCCACACGTCCAAGCTAGCCTGCCATCCTGGGACCTCCCGAATGATTGACCTGCTCCAACGCTCCTTCTGGTGGCCCGGACTGCGCAAGGACGCTGCCCGCTACGCCCGGGCCTGCCCCATCTGTGCCACCAGTAAAACCGGCAACTCTCCCCCTGCGGGTTTGCTCCAGCCCCTGCCCGTTCCTGGTAGGCCCTGGTCGCACATCGCGTTGGACTTCGTCACCGGTCTCCCCGTCTCTAACAACTTCGACACTGTCCTGACCATCGTCGACCGTTTCTCCAAGGCTGCCCATTTCGTGCCATTACGGGGGCTACCCTCTGCCTTGGAGACGGCAGATCTTCTCATCCAACACGTGGTCAGGCTGCATGGGATACCAGCTGACGTGGTCTCCGACCGGGGTCCCCAATTCACCTCGGACGTCTGGCGGAGTTTTTGCAGGACATTAGGATCCCAGGTAAGCCTCTCCTCCGGCCATCACCCCCAATCTAACGGGCAGTGTGAACGAACCAACCAGGAGCTGGAGGCTGCTCTCGGCTGCGTCACCGCCTCGAAGCCTGCGTCATGGAGCAAACACCTTGCCTGGGTGGAGTACGCCCACAACACCGCTCGCTCCTCAGCCACAGGGATGTCCCCCTTCAAGGTGTCCCTGGGTTACGACCCCCCTCTGTTCCCCTCGCTGGAGAGCGAGTCGGCAGTCCCCATGGTTCAGGCTCACCTCAGGCGGTGTTGCTCCATCTGGACAGCCGCTCGCAATGCGCTTTTACGCACGGCAGAGCACAATAAGGCCACGGCGGATCGGCGTAGAAGACCTGCTCCTGTCTACCAGGTGGGCCAACCGGTCTGGGTATCCACGCAAGATGTGAACCTGAAGGGTGAGAGGAGGAAGTTGTCTAAACGTTTCATGGGTCCATACCCCGTCACCAAGATTATCAACCCGGTGGCAGTGCGTGTTGCTACTCCCCCCTCCCTCTGCATCCATCCCACCTCCCACGTCTCCAAGGTGAAACCGGTGGTGTCTGATCCCATCTGCCCTCCTCCTGCTGCGCCGCCCGCGCCTCGGATGATTGATGGCCATCCGGCTTGGACTGTCTCGACCATCTTGGACTCCCGACGCCGGGGTCACGGGCTACAGTATTTGGTGGACTGGGAGGGCTATGGTCCAGAATGGAAGCAGTGGGTTCGCCCCTCGTTCGTGTTGGATCGCTCTCTCATCACCGAGTTTCACCGGAAGCACCCCGATAGACCATCGCCAGGAGGTGCTGCTAGAGGGGGGAGTACTGTTACAACTCGCTGCTCATTAGCGGCGCCAGCTGAGCGCACACCTGCACCTCGTCAGCAGCGTGGCATATAAGCCACTCTGCCCTGGGCCTCGGCCTGAAGCCGTCTGTTCCCTTCGGCTACTTGCTTCAGAGGAACCCCCTCGCCAACCAGCAAGATTTCTCGCATAAGCATACCTCCACTTGTGTTCCAGTCTCTCCCCTGTGCACAGGTGGATCTTTCCCGGCGGCGGACTCCGCCCCTGCATCACCACCTCGTTGCTGCTGTCAGGTGCATCGTCAGGTTACTGTCTCCTGGACTCGCCCTTGTGCACGCCTGCCACCTGCCCTGCCAAGTAAGCCAACATATCCCTTGTTACCTGTTGTACTGGTTTGGTGCCCGTCACCTTCTCCCTGTGCTCTCTCCCCAAGGTTGTCTGGCTGTACGGTTTCCTGTCTCCGTGCCTGACGCTGACGTCCACCATCAGTACATCCACATACCACAGACACGCATCCACACACACACTTGCTGTTAAATAAACTGTTAAACCTATTCTGAGCCTGCGTGTGTGTCTCCTGAGCCGTGCATTATGTCATAACTCCTTTTTCATTCCTTCTAACGCTGCAATAATCCCGTCAAGTTTAGAGGAAAAGTCTGCTCTCATTGAACTAATGGCAGCGAGCACCGCACCTGTGCCGTCGCCAGTAGTCACCACTCCTCCGCTAGCTTCCTCCGCCATATTTGGGGATTTTTCTGCTTCGTCACAGACGTGAAAGTCCGTTAACTTGGACTGTTTCGGCGATTCGGTTTTTCCTCCACCTGATTTCCCAGCCTTAGGCTTTACCGGCATGTCCTCGCCCAAACGTTGGGATAGGTTTTGTTCCAATTGAGAGAGTTATTTTGCCGATTTTTTTTTTTTTTTTTTAGGAGCAGAATAGAGTGAAGCACATCCTTCTACGCGGCGGCCATAACCGGAAGTCCTGTTTGATGAAAGTTGATGAAAATTTACACAGGCATCGTCCTCTTTTCCTGAAGTTTCAAACCCAATTATGTCTGCGTGTTGCATCTGTGTGCACTACATTAAACCATTCAGCTGATTTTTCAGCCTAGCATTATCTTTTCCCCCTTTGTTCTCTCTAAACTAACTGAGCATCATCTGTAATTGATGTCTTCCTTATTACTAAGCAGCCTTACTATCACATGCATTTTCGCTCATGTGCACACCCTTTGGCCAGTGCAAAACCCATCTTAAGCAAGCAATCATGATTAGAGTTTACTTTAGATAATGTGACTCTGTGCATTAAAGGCATGGACAGGAGTGCTTTGGATTGGAATATCCAAAACACACCTCTGAATAATTACACCAGCAAATCTGCACCTTGTGCCCGGCAGAAAGTTTGTTTCTGCATTGTTATAATAAGGAAATGAACTTAGAAACGCTCATAAATGTGCCCCACGCCAATGACAACTGATTATGGTCTGCATCCTTGCAATATGGTCCTGTGTCTCCCAGCTGGTCTGGGAATACCTTGGTATCCCCTCTGAAGAGCTGGAGTAGGATGGCTGGGGAGAGGGAAGTCTGGGCTTTCTGCTTGAGCTGCTGCCTCCGCAACCCAGACTTCCGGAAAAGTGGTAGTGGATGGATGGATGGATGAGAAAAAAAATGAACATCACTTGTGCTTAAGTATTCATACACTTTACAAAATCACTTGAAATTTAGCTCAGGTGCCTCCCATTCTACTTGATCATTGTTGAAATGTTTCTGCACATTGGTTGGAGCCCACTTGTGGTGAATTAAATTGATTGGACATGATTTGGAAAGACACGCATGTCTCTATAGAAGGCCTCACAGCTGACAGTGCATATCAGAGCAAAAACCAAGCCATGAGGTTAAAGGAACTGTCTACAGAGCTCGAAGACAGGGTTGTTGCAATGCACAGATCTAGGGAAGGCTACAAAAATTTCTGCTGCACTGAAGGTTCCCAAGAGCGCAGTGGCCTCCATGACGCTCAAAAAGCTTGGCACAACCAGGACTCTTCCAAGAGGTGGTCTCCTTGCCAAACTGAGCAAGCAGGGCAGAAAGGCCTTAGTGAGAGAGATGACCAAGAACCCGGTGGTCAGTCTAGGCTCCAGAGATCCTATGTGGAGATGGGAGTAAGTTCCAGAAGGGTAACCATCACTGCAGCCCTTCACAGATCTGGGCTTTATGACAGAGTGACTAGATGGAAGCCTCTCTTCAGTGCAAAACACATGAAAACCCTCTTGGAGTTTGCAAAAAAAGTACTTGAAGGGCTGAAACAATGTATGTTTTTCAGTTTATGTTTGCTCTTTTTTTCCTTAGACAGTACCTGGTGGTGGTGTTCAGAGACAAGCCCCTGGAGCTGTGGGACATCAGGACTGGGACTCTGCTCCGGGAGATGGCTAAGAATTTCCCCACTGTGACTGCATTGGTACTAGCAAATTTACATTAAGTGCAAGTAAAAATCACCTCGCTCTCATTCAGTAAGAGGAAAAAAATATACTAAATTCCATCTGAAATATAATAGGAATGACATGCTTACCAACAGCTGTTCTGGCTAATTAAGATTCACAGCTGAACATCTGCTGTTTGCATCTTAATTTTAACAAAAAGCTGTCTGTGCTGTTTGAAAAAAATGTCCAGTGTTGACTCTTCCCTTTGGCGATAGTCTTTGATACATTTTGACCTTTTTTCTCCTTGTGTTTGTGTCAGCCATTTGAAAGATTAGTTGAAAATTTCCCCAAGCTCAGCAGAGAGCAGTGGCTTCATTAGGTTGAGAAATGCTCATAAAACAAGAGTTATACTGGACAAATTTTACACTGGACCCATAAAGGCATTCACAGTGTGAATAAAAAAGGCAGTAACCTTAATAATGCATACCAGCCTCCCCCAACTCCATTTTGCTGTCTCACTTCCATACTGATTACACCTTCAAGTCAACTATAGCTTGCATTCCTCTAGCAATAATGCTGGGGAAAACAATACTCCTGCTTGCTATAGTTTCATTTATGAATCCACCTACGGTACGTGTAGCCCCTTTTACGCCTGCCTCAGCGTGTACTGTAGTATGGAACTATTCTCTATTGGCAGCATTTGTGTTTGGATTTGTTTATGGGCTGTCATCATAACAGCAGACTTGTGTGTGAGCAGGAGTGGTCCCCATCGCACAACCTGAAGAGTCTGAAAAAGAAACAGATGGCAGCGAGGGAGGCCATGGCTCGGCAGACAGTGTCAGATGCTGAGCAGAGCAGCGTTGAATCATCAGTAATCAGGTCAATACTCCATGTCAGCTTGAGCTTTCATGTATATGGTGTATATATCAGAGGTTGCTCTATGATTTATTGCTGTCCATCAAGATGACAAAGAGGGCTGTAGAAATTCCATAATGACCCATTATAATGCATAATGAAAATAAATTTTATATATATATATGTAAGTACTCAAATTATACTCAAAGCTACTAACTAGCAAAATAAACAGAATGTTGTATTCAAATAATTATTTTTGGTCTATTTTTAAAAGAAATCGTGCTGTAAATCACCACAGGAGTACAGTGTTTGAATTACATAATTACTACTTCCATCTATTTAATTGATAAAATGATAGTATCTGATACAAACGAAATTATTTAGTGATAATTTCTGTTTTCCTTTTATCTGTTAATTCTGGCAATTTTGATCAGATTCATCCCATTTTGATCTGGGTCAGAGCAGCTGTAGAAGGCTGAGTGCACACAGCAGCTACAGTTTCTGGAATTTTTGGGTACAGTGAACAAGCCTCCCTGCTTGCATATCCCCAGCTTGAAAGATAAACCAGTATTATTTAAGACAGTAGCAAGGGCAAAGGATCTTGTTTTTGGTGGTCTAACTGAATCCAAGTCAGCAGACAGATAACGCTTCAAAATTACAAGGAATTAAAGTTAGGAGTTAAATCACAATCCGTCAAAATGACAGACACCTTTAAAAATTCTCCGTCACTGCTAAAAATTCTCCGTCAATGATACAGAATTCTCGCAACCACTGGTGTGTGTGTATGTGCATATACGCGTGTGTATGTGTGTACATACACCCATACTCTCTGTGGTGTGAAAAAGTGTCTGTCCCCTTCCTGATTTTTCATTTGTTTATATGTTTGTCACACTTAAATGTTTCAGATCATCAAACAAATTTAAATATTAGACAAAGCTAACACAAGTAAACCCAAAATGCAGTTTTTTAATGAAGGTGTTTATTAATAAGGGAAAAAAAATCCAAACCTACATGGCCCTGTGTGAAAAAGTGATTGCCCACTAAACCTAATAACTGGTTGGGCCACCCTTAGCAGCAACAACTGTAATCAAGCGTTTGCAATAACTGGCAGTGAGTTTTTTACAGCGCTGTGGAGGAAATTTTGGACCACTCATCTTTGTAGAATTGTTGTAATTTAGCCACATTGGTGAGTTTTCGAGCATGAACCGCCTTTTTAAGGTCATGCCACAGCATCTCAATCGGATTCAGGTCAGGGCTTTGACTAGGCCACTCCAAAGTCTTCATTTTGTTTTTCTTAAGCCATTCAGAGGTGGACTTGCTGGTGTGTTTTGGATTATTGTCCTGCTGCAGAACCCAAGTGTGCTTCAGCTTCAGTCACAAACAGATGACCAGACATTCTCCTTCAGGATTTTTTGGTAGACAGCAGAATTCATGGTTCCATTTACCACAACAAGTCTTCCAGGTCTTGAAGCAGCAAAACAGCCCCAGACCATCACACTCCCACCACGATATTTTACTGTTGGTGTGATGTTCCTTTTCTGAAATGCTGTTACTTTTATGCCGAATGTAATGGGACACACACCTCCCAAAAAGTTCAACTTTTGTCTCATCAGTCCACGGGGTATTTTCCCAAAAGTCTTGGGGATCATCAAGATGTTTTCTGGCAAAACTGTGACAAGCCTTTTTGTTCCTTTTGCTCAGCAGTGGTTTTCGTCTTGGAACTTTGCCATGTAGGCCATCTTTTCCCAGTCTCTTTCTTATGGTGGAATCATGAACACTGACTTTACCTGAGGCAAGCGAGGCCTGCAGTTCTTTGGTGGTCTTGTTAGGTTTTTTGTGACCTCTTGGATGAGTCGTCACTGCATTCTTGGGGTAATTTTGGTCGGCCAGCCACTCTTGGGAAGGTTCACCACTGTTCCATGTTTTTGCCATTTGTGGATAATGGCTCTCACTGTGGTTTGCTGGAGTCCCAAAGCTTTAGAAATGGCTTTGTAACCTTTTCAATTCAATTCAGCTTTATTTATATAGCGCCATATCACAACAAAAGTCATCTCATAGCACTACTAAATGCAGGGAAAGCCCCACAGTTTCAGAAAGACCCAGCAATCAGACGATCCCCTGTGAGCAAGCACTTACCGACGGTGGAGAGGAAAAAACTCCCATTTAACAGGGAGAAACCAGTAGCAGAACCAGGCTCATGGAGGGGCAGTCATCTGCTGCGACTGGCTGGGGGTGAGGGGATAGAGAGGATGAAGAGAACAGACATAAAAAACATGAACAGTGAGAAGCCAAGTACAATTATTGAAGGTCAACCAGCAGTCTGAATCTATTAACAGCAGAACAAAAAGGGGGCTTAAGAGACACAAGATCCCTCCCTAATCGTAGGCTATATTGAAAAGGAAGGCTTTTTACCCTGTTCTTAAAAACAGAGATCGAGTCTGACTCCCAGACCCAGAGTGGTAGCTGGTTCCACAGAGAAGGAGCTTGATGGCAGAAGGCTCTGCCTCCCATTGTACTTTTGGAGATTCTGGGTATTACAAGCAATCCAGCATTTTGGGAGCGTAGTGCTCTGTTAGGATGATAGGGTAATATCAGATCTTTTATATATATGGGGGCCTGATTATTAAGAGCTTTGAAAGTGAGAAGAAGGATTTTAAACTTAATTCTAAACTCTATGGGAAGCCAATGAAGGGAGGCCAGAACCAGAGAGATATGATCTCTCTTTCTAGAACCAGTTAAAACTCTTGCAGCAGCATTTTGGATCAACTGAAGACTTTTTAAGGATATTTTGGGACAACCTGATAATAACGAGTTACAGTAATCTAATCGAGAGCTGACAAAGGCGTGGATCAGTTTCTCAACATCATTCAGAGACAAGATACTCCTAATCTTGGCAATATTGCGCGGATGATAGAAGGCAGTCTTAGAAACAAATTTAATATGTGAGTTAAAGAACAGATCTTGATCAAAAATAACCCCAAGGTTCCTCACAGAACTATTCAGAGTGAGAGTAGCGGCATCCAAATTAAGAGTATGATTTGGAAAGGAATTTCTATGGTTTTTTAGACTAACAAGAATGACTTCAGTCTTATCTGAGTTTAATAGCAGAAAATTACAAGTCATCCAGGCTTTGATTTTCTTAAGACAGGGATCTAACTTGGCTAATTGATTACAATCATCGGGCTTCATTGACAGGTATAATTGTGTGTTTTCTGCATAACAATGAAAATGTATGCAATGCTTTCTAATGATATTGCCTAACAGAAGCATATATAAACTAAAAAGAGTAGGACCTAACATAGATCCCTGTGGAACTCCATGACTGAGCTTAGAGTTGGAAGAAAATTCATCATTGATGTGAACGAACTGAAGTCTATCGGACAAATAAGATCTAAACCATTGCAGCGAAGTTCCATTTAGTCCAACATAGTGTTCTAATCTATCAAGTAGAATGTCATGATCAATAGTATCAAAGGCTGCACTAAGATGTAAAAGGACAAGTACAGAAACAAGTCAATTAACAGATGCAATAAGGAGGTCATTAGTGACCTTCACCAAGGCTGTTTCAGTGCTGTGATGGACTCTGAACCCAGATTGAAACTCTTCAAATAAACAAATTCCCTGCAAGTGGTTAAACAGTTGTGCAGCAACAACTCTTTCTAAGATTTTTGAAATGAAAGGCAGATTAGAGATTGGTCAGTAGTTAGCCAAAACTCCTGGATCGAGCGTTGGCTTTTTGAGTAAGGGTTTAATTACAACAATTTTAAAAGCCTGTGGTACATAACCCAAAGTTAAAGAAGAATTAATTATATGAAGAATATGTCTACCAATAATTGGGAAGACTATTTTAAATAACCTGGTAGGAAATAGGGTCTAAAAGACAAGTTGAAGGCTTAGATAAGGAGATTATTTTATCTAACTCTAAAAGGTCAATTGGAGTAAACTTATCTAAACAGATATCAATTGAAGCAGTTGTAGTAGTTGATGTACTTAAGTTTACGGTGGGAAGAATCTGACTGATTTTATCTCTAATAGGTAAAATTTTATGATTGAAAAAGTTCAAAAAGTCCTGACTAGAAAGCTCAAGGGGGATGCGAGGATTGACCGAGTCCTGTGTTGAAAAGAAACCTGGGGTTATTCTTATTCTCTTGTATTAATGCAGAGTAATAACTCATTCTAGCTTTTCTAAGAGATTTTTTATAAATTAAGAGATGATTTCTCCACGCTAAATAGAATTCATCTAAATCAGGAGAACGCCATTTTCTTTCTAATTGACAAGTCTTCTGCTTTGAGCTACAAGTTTCTGTGTTAAACCAAGGGGTTAGAAATCTCTGGTTAGACTTTTTCTTTTTTAAAGGGGCCACCAAATCTAGAGTCTGATGCAGAGAGGCTGTAACACTATCCACCGTGCTATCAATTACGGAAGGAGCAGGCTCTCCATCTTTTATTTCCGTTGTGTTGACCCATGGTATAGAAGAGACAATCTGCAAAAATTTGGTAACAACGTCATCTGAGAGACATCTCCTGTAGTAATATTTTTCTTTAGGAGTCAAAGCATCAGAAATAGTAAAATCAAAGGTTAACAGACAATCGTCTGACAGTACAAGATTATGAGGAGACACTACCAGATTTTCTATTTCTATACCATAAGTCAAAACAAGGTCCAATGTGTGGTGGAGATAATGGGCAGAATTTTCTACTTTCTGGGAAAACCCCATTGAGTCTAAAATTGAATTGAATGCCTTATTAAGACAGTCTCTACATCAACATGTATATTAAAATCCCCTACAATAATTATTCTATCTGATTTCAGCACTAAATCAGCTAAAAATTCAGCAAATTCGGATAAAAACTGAGTAGGCTGAGGGAGGAAGGTAAACTATAGCAAAGAAAATTGGGTTCAAGCCAAGATAGTCAACATGCCCCACACTGAGGACCAGGCCCTCAAAGGAATTAAAACATGATTTTTGCTTTACATTAACTAGTAATTTAGAATGGAAAATTGACACTACTCCACCTCCACCACCAGAACTTCTGGGATTATGATAGTTTAGATAACCAGAGGGAGTTGATTCATTCCAACCAATATAATCATCTTGCCCTAGCCAAGTCTCTGTGAGGGATAATAAATCGATCTAATGATTAATTAATAGATCATGGACTAGAAGAGACTTGGGAGTTAGAGACCTAATATTTAATAAACCACATTTAATTTTCAAATTATGAGGAGGAACAGAGGCCAAATTATTAAATTTAGAGACTTGAGGTTTGATTTGAGTTTTACCAACATTTTGTTTAATCACTTTGGGATGTTTATGCATTATATTTTTATTAACTTTGGGGGGAGTAGACAAAGGTTCTCTAAGGGAGAAGACAGGGGCAAAGTTGGGGGGGGGGGGTGGATGAGGAGGAGGTGCAGAAAGACGTCTATTTATCAAGTTGTGTTGTATTTGTCTTGGATTATAATATTTTGTGTAACGGGAGACAGACTCAATCTCTGTAGGGTTATAAGTCGAAGACTGATCCAAACAATGAGGATTATTTGGATTAATGGGATTAATGTGATAAGTGGAAACAAAACCAAAATAGGGCTGGTTGGCAGACCCAGGAACTTCAGAGTGAGTTAACACTCCAAATTTCAGTCATTGTACTAAAAAAACGCTGAATGGAATAGAACAGATTGTCCCTTAAAACACGTGTGCCAAGTCTATTTGGATGGATGCTATCTGGCCTCATAAGTGAAGGGTGGTTCCAAAACAGGTTAAAACTGTCTACAAAACCAATGTTAAAAGTAGGACATGTAAAACACAACCAAGTATTAAGACTGAGAGTTCTGCTAAAATAATTGCAACCTCGTCAATTATTTAGAGGTTATTAGAGGTGCCAAAGGCCCAGAGATAAACGTACATCTGCCACAGTTCATAAGAGTGGACAGAAGGCTCCTAAAGTCACTTTTTAAGATCTCCGATGCATCATCTGGGATGTTGTTGCATCCAACATGTACTATGACAGTTTTAACGTGGGGGTATTCATTTATAGGTCAGGAGTAAGAGCCTCAATGTCAGACACTCTAGACCCAGGAAAAAATTTAGTCACACAGTACCTGCTTCTGACGTTCCTCATAATCGAGTCACCAATTACCAGCATCGTCTGGGGGGGGCTTTGTCGATGGTTTCTGACGTGGTGAATAATTTTGTCGATGGTGTTGTTGTGAAGGTGGGGTGGTGCATTCTCTTCAATTTGGAGCTGGTGTGTAATTTGGCACACCTAGAGTAGTCTTAGTCCGGGTTGCGCCGCCGCTGAAGGAGAAGAAGGAGGAGGAGGGGTGGCCACAGGCAGGCGGCCAGCGTCCAGGTGGGGAAAATCCTCCAGAGAAAGGATGTCAAATCTATTTTCCAAGAGCAAGGAAAGAGAAGAGGCGCAGCCCTGTCTGGTCAATCAATGATGATTGCTAGCTGGTCCAACCAAGGTCCAGGGCGTGTATTGAGGATGAGAAGAACCAACCGGGGCTTTGGGTTTAGCCCCGAGACAAAGCCAGTGATTATTGCTGTGGTCCTGGACATCTGAAGAGGCCGGAGCAGGAGTAGAAGTGGATGGAGATGCACTGAACTCACCCAGGTAAGTAGCTGTCTCTGCCAGCTGCGAGTCGGTAGCCGGGGCCGATGTTCGCCCGAGAATTATGGTGTTGAGGTGGTCTTCAGCCTCCCGAATCTTATAAAGGTTGGAGAATCAGAATCAGAATCAGAATAAACTTTATTGCCAAGCATGTAAAGAAGAGAGTCTCACTTCCAACTCAGAGACCTTCCTAAGGAGGGACACACAGCTGGAACACGTCGGGGATGGAGCCATGACGTTCCAGGCGAGAGGTGGATAGCCAACCAGCTAAAAACAGGTTAGCTAAAAACAGCTAAAAAGACTAAAAACAGGTTAGCAGGTTAGCCTATCCCGGTAAAACAGCCCAGCTGGGGGTCCAACCCACCTGCGCGTCCGATCGGGCTTTTCAGCTAGGCCAATACTAAGCTAACACCGAGCAAAATCTAATATCAGCAAAAAGAGATAAAAAATTAAAAACAAAATCAATAAAAACAAACAAAAGCGGACAAGATAATTCTTTGACGCGACGAGACGTTAACAGGCGCATGCGTATTCCAAGATTCCAAGATTTTCCAAATTGATAGATCTCAATTACTTTGTTTCTCATTTGTTCCTGAATTTCTTTGGATGGCAGCATGAGGTCTAGCTTTTGAGGATCTTTTCGTCTGCTTCACTTTGTCAGGCAGGTCCTATTTAAGTGATTTCTTGATTGAGAACAGGTGTGGCAGTAATCAGGCCCGGGTGTGGCTAGAGAAATTGAACTCAGCTTTCCAAAGATGTGATAAACCACAGTTAATTTATGTTTTAACGGAGGAGGGGGGGGGGGTCACTTTTTCACACAGCAGCTCAACACAAAACAATGGACCTCGTGTGTCACAACAGACAGTTTCCTTTTGAGCAGAAAAACTGTAAACACAAACAATTATCTCACCCGTGACATCATCCACCGCACCGCAAAAACAGGGCATGGGAGTGAATGGACATAACAAACACAGCTTGAAAATTTTTCTTAGATTGGTACTCACCTACCTACAGTAGGTAGTAATTTACAAGCAAAACAGGCGAGTGTCTGTTCGTGTCAGCTGCTGGCAGGCAGCTACAACCTAGCATGTAGCTGTTTATACTGCTAGCCGACTTCCAAAGAACAACCAACATCCAGGTGAAGTTTTGGAGGAGGCTGTGACAATTATCCAGGTCAGAGCTCCGACAGATAACGTTGTAAACTTAGCATGACATTGCTTTGGGGATTTCCATGGTTGTGATTCAGCTTGTTTGAATTCACAATGTCCTCATGGCGCGCACAGTGTCTGTATGGCCAGAGTGGCTTTGGTACGGAGTGCAGCTAAGCCAAAAAGTACCGTTCATGCTTTCTGCCATTAACTGCGGTTAACCATGATCACAGAATTTGTCGCCATTAATGGGGGCGAAGTGTTAACGGGCAATTAATGCGATAATGCTGACACCACTAGAATATATGTACATATATATATATATATATATATATATATATATATATATATATATATATATATATATACAGTTGTGCTTGCAAGTTTACATACCCTGGCGGAATCTGTGATTTTTTTGGCCATTTTTCAGAGAATATGAATACAAAAACTTTTCTTTCACTCATAGTTAGTGGTTAGTTGAAGCCATTTATTATCAGACAGTTGTGTTTGCTCTTTTTATATCATAATGACAGCAGAAACTACCCAAATGACCTTGATCAAAAGTTTACATACTCAAGAAGTTTTGGCCTGATAACTTCCACACAAGCTGACACACATGGGTTTAAATGGCTACTAAAGGTAACCATCCTCACCTGTGATCTGTTCACTTGTAATTAGTGTGTGTGTGTATAAAAAGTCATTGAGTTTCTGAGCACCTGACAGACCCCTGAATGTTCCATCCAGTGCTGCACTGATGTTGCAGGATTCCAAGCCATGGGTAAAGCAAAAGAATTATCAAAGGACCTGCAGGGGAATATAGTTGAACTTTATAAAACAGGAAAAATTATATAAAAAGATATCCAAGGAATTGATAATACCAGTCAGCAGTGTTCAAACTCTAATTAAGAAGTGGAAAATGAGGGATTCTGTTGAAACCAAGCCACGGTCAGGTAGACCAACAAAGATTTCAGCCACAACTGCCAGGAAAATTGTTTGGGATGCAAAGAAAAACCCTCACATAACTTCAGCTGACATACAGGACTCTCTGAAAAAAAAAAAAAAAAAGTGGTGTGGCAGTTTCAAGATGCACAATAAGCAGGCACTTCAAGAAAAATGGGCTGCATGGTCGAGTCGCCAGAAGAAAGCCATTACTATGCCAGTGCCACAAAGCAGTACCCTTACAATATGCCAAACAGCACAGAGACAAGCCTCAAAACTTCTGGAACAAAGTTATTTGGAGTAATGAGACCAAAATTGAACTTTTTGGCCACAAACATAAAGGCTACATATGGAGAGAAGCCAACAAAGCCTATGATGAAAAATACACCATTCGTACTGTGAAACACGGAGGTGGATCGCTGATGTTTTGGGGATGCGTGAGTTACAAATGCACAGGGAACTTGGTCAAAACTGATGGCAAGATGAATACAGCATGTTATCAGAAAGTACTGGAAGAAAATTTGCACTCATCAGTCCAGAAGCTGCACATGGGACGCACTTGGACATTCCAACATGACACTGATCCAAAACACAAGGTCAAGTCAACCTGCCATTGCCTACAGCAGAAAAAAGTGAAGGTTCTGGAGTGGCCATCTCAGTCTCCTGACCTCAATATTATTGAGCCACTTTTTGGAAGATCTCAAACATGCAGTTCATGAAAGACAGCCCAAGAATTTACAGGAACTGGAGGCTTTTTGCCAAGAAGAATGGGCAGCTTTACCATCTGAAAAAATAAAGTTCCTCATCCACAACTACCACAAAAAACTTAAAGCTGTCATTGCTGTTAAAGGCAGCAATACACGGTATTAAGAACTACGGTATGCAAACTTTTGATCAGGGTCATTTGGGTGGTTTCTGTTGTCATTATGATTTAAAAAGAGCAAACACAGTTGTTTGATAATAAATGGCTTCACCCAACCGCTAACTGTGAGTGAAAGAAAAGTTTTTGTATTATCATTCATATTCTCTGAAAAATGGTCAAAAAATGTCACCAGGGTATGTAAACTTATGACCACAACTGTATACTGTATATACACACAGTATATGTACACACACACATACAGCTCTAGAAAAAAAAATTAGGAACCCCTTTATACAGCACAGAGATTGTTGAGATATTGTGTCAATTTTTTATCTTTGGGATCAAAAATCATTGATAGATCAAAAATTGACGAGATCTGTCAATGATCTCCACCCGTGTAAAGGAGGAATAAGAGACCAAAGAGACCACTGCAAAATGACCACTTTATCTAGTTTTACTATTGTTTCATGTGTTTGAGTAAAATGAACAATTATTCTTTCATTCTCTAACCTACTGAAAACAACTTACCCAAATTCCAAGTCAAAATATCATCATTTAGAGCATTTACTCACAAAAAATGACAGCTGGCCAAAACAACAAAAAGATGTTGCTTTTAGTTGTGCTTTTTGTTTATTTGTTTATTTATCTAGAAGAATCCCCGTTAGCCGACACCAGCTAGTCTTCCTGGGGTCCATAAACCATGATTACATTAATAAAATTTCAAAAAACAAACATGAAGAGAAACAACAAAGCAAAGAAAATGCACTGTAATGACCACAGTAAGACAAATTGCACAATACAGCACCACAGTTCAACACTGGCTCCAGTGTAGGTGGGATGTTAATTTCTTTTTATAACCCAACTTTCCCTTTATGTCCCATACCCCAGTTGGAAGACAATTCCATGCACCTATTGCCCTGTATAAAGTAGAATTTTGGATTTTATTGGATTCTGCACAGGGTAGGATCATCAGCCCACTACTGGCCCCTCTGGTGGCATAATCATGCACAGCTGAACTGTAAATATTCTTTTTTCAAATATAAATGTGGGGTTTTCTGTACGAATTACTTTATGAAAAACATGAATGAGATTACCATTTAACAGTAGATTTAATTTGGGATCATTAGACAATCTATAATTTGAACCAAATAAAATACTAACAGTTTTGGTTATATTAAGCACCAACTTCCTAGACCTTACCCAGACATAAATAAAGTGAAGCTCTGTTATTCAGGACCTGATCAAGCTCAAAATAGTTGTGCTGCAGAGTAAATTGTGGACTCATCAGCATACAGTGATAAGCTAACCTGTTTAACTGCAAGTGGCATATTCTTTGTAAATATTGAGAATAGAAGGGGCCCAAGGAAGCTCCCTTGTGGAATGCTTCAATTTAATTTCCTACTATTTCATAAAATTCCATTAAAGTAGACTCTCTGAGACCTAGAAGGCAAATGCCTCCTCAGGAGCAAAATAGCCAAATTTTAAAACCATAGGACACAAGTTTACCACTTAAAAGATCATGATTCATCACATCGAAGGCTGCACTAAAGTCTAGCCTAACAGCATCTACCAGCATCAACCTGTCAACTGCAGAAAGCCCACTGTCACACATTTGTGATCCGCCACGAGTAATCCAGCAACAGGCTGGTTTGACGTGATTCCTGAAAAACACAGAAATACTTTTTTTTTTAATTTGTAATTTTTGTTTTTTTGCAAAATATGCTAGTTGAAATTATGAAGAAGCTACTCCATGCTTCAAATAACAGTGTGGGAGATCTTACAACCATAAACTTTGTATTTGAAATGAAGTAGTCAATAGACAATCTTTGGAAACTTTGAACCTGGTTTTCTCAGAGAAGTAGTTTGAGAGGTGCTAACGTTCATATGGCCACATCGTGTTCAAATCTTTTCAGATCTCCATGTGTTAGACATCATTGGAAAGCTGAGATTCCACACTTTTAGAATCTGTAAATAACACAAACTACCCTTCGGGAGACTTGTTCTTGGTTTTTTCATGGCTGGTCACAATTTTGTGTCAGTGCTGTGCAGGTTGAGTGACCAGACCTATATGCATGTTATAATCATTACAATGACACCTAGCCAAAGCAACAAAAAGATGTTACTTTTAGATCAAATAATGCAAAGAAAATAAGTTCATGTTCATTCTTAAACACTACAATACTTAAGTTTTAACTTAGGAAGAACTCAACAAAATTTGTATTTGTGTAATAACTGATTGTATTCACAGCTTTCATGCTTAGATGATCACTTATTCAGATTGTCCTTGTCTTGGAATTCAACAGATACTCAAATTGAATGGCTGCCATACATGTACAGATGCTAATTTTAATAACTTTTCAGTCTACAGCAGATTACCAGGGAATCTAACTGAAGTGTTTCATATGATTTGGTCATCTGCAGTCTCCTTCAAGATGCTGAGAGTAAGTCGGAGACCAGTCAGGCCATCTCAGCCAGGGAGCATTTTGTGTTCACTGACACAGATGGGCAGGTCTACCACATCACTGTAGAGGGCAACACAGTCAAAGATGGCGCACGGATTCCACCTGATGTGAGTGCAGAGATGCCATGTGTTCTTCATGTGTCGTTTTATATCATTTCCTGGTGTAATATGTCTAGGGTCATTCACAATCATTCTTGCACAAAGTTAGAGTATACTTTATTATACCTACTTCTAGGGCTGCAACGATCAACGACATCGATCATAAAAATTAATTGACACAGATTTTTATTGTCGATGCATCGTTTAAGTTTAAAGTCTATATACATGCCGTGGAAATGTTCAGTCAGTTGTAACTGTTCCAGTGAAGAAAGAGAGGAGCACATCATGGTGACACAGACAAGAGGACAAAACTTTCCAAAGTTTGGGAGTATTTTACCGAAAATAAACAAATGAAACAAGTTAAATGCAGACTCTGTAAGGCAGAGTTGGCATATCACGGCAGCACTACGGTGACACGTCCATCTGCCTCCCCCTCCTCCCTCCACTCTGTTCACCGGTCCGGGCGCCTGTCAGCAGGCCTCTGCTGCACTTAGTCCCAGTGATGAATGACTGAAGTGGGACCCTTTCTAAGGACCACACCGGTAAGGTTAGCAAGTTTTAGCGAGTAAAGTTAGCTCTTCTTATTTTCAGTGAGCAACTGTCTCAGCTTTAGGAAACTGATTAAACTGTTAGTGTGTGCCATTTATGTTATTTTACCTTTCAGACAATAAGCTCTCTTAGACGGTGGTTTCTGGCAGCTGAGACATTTCAGTTATGCTGGCTACCGTGTTAAGTGCAGTAAATTAGTGAATAACAGGAGTGGTTTACGCTCTTTTATCTTCCCTGTTGTTGCAGTAATATCAGCCCTCTTTCTGAATATTGGTCCATCTCATTAAATTACAATGCATGATTTGTAATTTAATTTATAAAAAACTATAACCATAACCATCAAAAATAAATTAAAACAGCTTCAATATTTCGCTGTACGATTGTATGTGTAGTGAAGTCTCACATTCCTGCACTGTAACTTAAAGCATTTGCAAACTGTTATTTTGGACTGGAAGAAGTTCTTTTAATTTTCATCTGAAGCCTAATTGAACTTTTAAACATTCAGACCCAGAAAGACTTTGAATAAGATTGACTAGTTTGTTTTTCTTTTTTTACTTTTTGGGTTAAAAGACTGCACTTTAATGTCTGTTATTTAATTGTGTCGCTACAAGCACTTTTGATTAAGCTGACAACTTCAGGTTTCAAACTTGTTTCATGGGTCATTATTTTGTTTAGCTATGGGAACTTTTTATAATAGGCTACGTTGTATTAAGGCAGAGACTGACAACAAAGTGATTTTCACAGGTACAGATTTAAACAGGTGAGGTAAAACATGCAGTGGATCCCCGTACAGGAGCTGTGCCAACAGGAAGCAGAGATGTTGGACAGGACAGAAATAATCGTGATTAGTCGACTAATTGAAAAAAATAGTCCTAAGATTAGTCAACTACCAAAATATTTGTCAGTTGCAGCCCTACCTACTTCATGTATCAGTGTCTGTGTTTAAGTAATGTTCTGTAAATCTTTTTGTACTTAAAAACATTTGTATACAAAGATTTAAATCTGTTGTTACTTTCTGCATGTATGAACACGTCTCGTCACCTCTGAAAATGGTTATAGCTATTTCTTAAATTGGTGAACAAAAACAACCCAGTAACCCTGTGGTTAAACTGTTGACCCAGTGTGTGGAGTTTTTCAGGTTTCCACTTTCACCAGTGCCATTGAGGGTCCTGGCCTTGTTTGTGGTCTGTTCTTCACTGTTTACAAATGTTGTTAATATTTCAAAAGTGCTATTTCAAAGCTAAATGAACAAAACACACACACAGTAGTGAGAAGTTGATTTTTGCCATAATCACTGTTAGACCACATGTACCTATCATTCACATGTACTGTATGTGCAGAAACCCTAGCATGCAGTCAGTACCCTATGTATGTATTTGGGCATAATTTAGTAATTTTGCCTCTGTACACCACTGCAGTAGATTTTAAACTAAGCAATCAAGAATGGGATTCAAGTGCAGACTTTCAGCTTTAATTCAAAGGCTGTAGCTAAAATATTTCATTATGCAGGAATCAATCAAATCAAATCTAATGCATTGCCCCAAGACGACTCATAGTGTGCTCCCTGCAACCAAGGAATGAAATTGCATTTTTTTCCATTTCTGTCAGGTTTACTCTGGATTTTAGTTTTCAGCTTTAGAGCTACATGGAAGACATTTCTTACAAGAGTTGTTGAAAGGCTGTCACGTATAAGGAGTTCTACAACTTCAGTTAAATAATTGAAATAATTACCACATCTTGAAGTTTAGCAAGGAAGCTAGTAATTAGTGTACATTTCAAAAATAACCTGTCTAATGTTTTTTGGGGAAAAATGGGAACCACTGCATTATACTGTACTTCATCTTTACATTTAGTTTAGTTTAGTTTAGTTTAATGTTTATTTGAAAGAGACATTACATACTAATGAACATTAATACAAATGTAAGTACAGTATGCCAGATTTAACAGTACTGCTAATTTGCCTCTGCAGTCCCTCATTTCACATCACATCTATCACTGTCCAGTCACCTTTTTGTAAAAAAAAAAAAAAAAAGATCTGTGCAGGTTAAAGTTCTTTTTTTTAAACCTCTGCACTGCACCATCGTTAGATCTCATTTTACAAATCAAAGCTTTCTGGTTGTTTGCCAGTTTTAACTAATAATCTAAAAGCTATCCCTACCCTTTTATCTCCTGTGTCCTTCCGTTTTTTTATATGGCTATGTGGGAAATAGTGTAGATTGCACAAAAAAGCATGACTGTTGTAAGTTACATTCAGTAATAAACCTAATGCAATCATGTTGAAGGTTTTCTAAATTCTGCTAAGAACAAGCAGTTGGCTGAAACGTGTGTGTGTTTTTTAGTGTCAGTTTGTCCCAGATTGTGTCCTACATATGGCCACCTCACTGACTTAGAAGATGATTCAGACTTAGGGCAGGCACAGTCTGATGCTGTGTTTATTGAACTTTTAAGCAAATAAATACCAACTTGGTTATTAATTTTGACAATAAACAGAGCAGGCTAATATGAATGGTCTTACTGGAGGAACTGTTTCTTTTCACACTGGTGAGTGTGAGATGCAGTGGTAGCATCATAAAATGTTTGATTGCATAACAAGTCTACATGCCAACACTAGCAAATAATCCATTAATAATAATTTTTAAAAAAGAAAAAGTTACTTAAGCCTTTCTTTCTTGAAGTCTTTTGAATGACCCTGACTTGAGGAACTTTTTTGGATTTGCTACCCTGTTACAGCTGAATAATGGTATAATAGCGTTGACCAAATTAAACCTGTTTTGTATTGTGGATTGCACACTCTCAGCAGAAACTGCATAATTTCACATCTGTCACCACTGACATTCAATTTCTAGCTCATTCTGATGAAGCCAAAAGGGGCTAATACAATGACACCATGTCAGTCTGTCTGTCCGATTATCCATCCGTCCAGATTTCACACTCATTTTCAGTGATTGTCAGGTGGGTCTGCATCCAGGTTGTGGACAAGGCCAAAAGTTAGGAGATCCGGGGCCTCATGTATAAAGGGTTGTGCATCTTTCATAATGAAAGATGGCTTACTCAGAAAATCTGAAAAGTACGCGCGCACAGAAATTTTCAGATGTATAAACCTGTACGCACTCCTGATCCTCCGCTCCTTTTCTTTATACAACCCACCTCACCATGAAAACCAGCACACATGCACGATCTCTTTACTTCCGCCTCGGTTCTTTACACTAATGACTATGCAAATGAATAAAAACGCCCTTTCTGTCACTCTTCTGTCAAACAACGATCATCAATCCTGCAGGAAAGTGCAACACAAAAAATAATAACTTCAAGGAGTGTGACACTGAGATGTTGATAACGGGGGTGGAGGTTAGAAAAATATTTAATTTTGTTCTGACCCTCCGGAATCAACAATAAACCGAAGTTTACCAAGTGGACCATGTTACAGTGACAGTTAATGCAGCCAGCTCTGACTGAAATAAAATAAAATGGTCTGGCATTAAAGTTAAAGTCAATAGTCAGATCACTACTCAAGACAGTGTTGCTGGGATGACGGGGGAGGGGGGTGTTGACACACGGGAAAAAATGCTGTGAAAGAAAGCCCTCAGTAATCCGCATAGACAGGCATGATGTTACTAAGTAAAATAAGTAAATAAAGACCATTGAATACCACTCCAATCTTATAGCTGAATTTGTACAAGTTACAAACCAAATATCTGTCAGAATCCAAATTACGCACAGCAGCCAGGCAGAACACATGGAGCTGCACAATATAAAGGCCTTTTATTTCCAAATTATAACCTCCAAGATACAGCACATATTGCACTGGGGATCCTCGTGTTGTCTTTGGGTCAAAATGACTCGAAGACAACAGGTGTTGGTTTCCTCCGACCCACTTCCCAAGGTCCGAGGAGGCTGAAATGTCAGAGGGGGAATCTGTTAAGGGTCCCTGAAAATCTGGGTAAATTGCAGCCCGGAACTCCCCATGGTCCTGCTTTTATTCAACGTTAACCCTGAGGATCGCTCCTTTTTTTGGGTCAAAATGACACCTTTACAGAAACAGTATCCAGTTAACAGCGGAGCTGGTTGGTCTGTGAGTGAGGCATGTTAATTGGTTATTATTCATCGGGGTTTCACTGCGCTCAATAAGCCGAGCTATGGAGATAAATCACGAATTAATAATCATGTTTTTCACAGACTAATTCATAAACAAAGCATTTTAACTGAAGTGGAAACATTATTTTAACATATTCTGTGAGTTTCAGCTGTTTTGTAGTTTAATAGACCCACCTGATGCAAATTAGCAGTAAATCTGGCATACTTACATTTGGATTAAAGTTCATTAGTATGTAATGTCTCTTTCAAATAAACATTAAACTTAAACCTGACAGAGCCAAACAGAATTTTGCGGACAGCTGCAACTTTTCATGCCAGGTGGAAATTTTACGGCTCGGTCCACAGATTCTCACGTCACATTCATTTTTATACATCCCACTGTGTGCATGAAAATCAGCATATGCTGTTTTTTGTTTTTTTTTTGCATGTGCACGGTTTATACATGATGCCCCTGGGCACTTACATATTTCAGAAAAATTGCTACTCCTAGGCAGTTGCCTCAGTGCTTACCAAACTCACTCACAATGATCCTCAGGTGGGTCTGCATCCAAGTTGTGCACAAGGTCATTGTCAAAGGGCAGGAGATCGAGGCATTTATGAGATTTCAGAGAAATCAGTACTCCTCCTAGGTAATTGCCCTAATTCTCAACAAAGTCATACACACTGATCATGAAGTGCATCTGCATCGAGGTTGTGTTCAAGGTCAGGGTCAAATGTCAGGAGATTGCTGTGGTTATATGATTTTTAAGAAAATTGTTACTCCTTGTAGGCCAGGGGTAAGCAGCCTGCCGCTCTGGAGTCACATGTGGCTCTTTTGCTCATAGCCAGTGGCTCCTCAAAGCCTTGATAAAAAATTTAAAAGTTTCTAGAAAGAGAGGACACAGATTTCTGAGGAAAAAAACCTGGAAATTTATCACAAAATTCTCACAAATTTAGGAAAAAAAGGTTGCAGTTTTTATGTGGGAAAAGTCCACAACAAATTTGCAAGAAATGCAAGTAACAAATTTCAGGGGGGAAAAACACACAAATTCACTGAAAAAGTTTTTTCAGTGAATTTTTTTGAGAATAATGCATGTGAAAAGTGCCGCAAATTTACCTGAAAAACTTAACAAATTTGCATGGGAGAATAGAACAAATTTATTAGAAAAGTAGAAAATTTATGCCAGAAATATGAAAAATTTAGGGGGAAATGTTGCAGTCTTTTGAGAAAAAACTCTGTAAATTTGAAATTTTAAAAAAAAATTGCAAAATTTCTGAAAAAAAAAAATCACAAACGTACTGGAGGCATTGCATTTTTTACAAGAAAGACGTGACAAATTTATGTGGAAAAAGGCTACAATTTTACCTGGAAATGCAACAAATTTTCAATGAAAGGTATGACAAATTTATTAGAAAACCAGAAGATTTTTGCTGAACATCTCACAAATTTGGAGGAAAAATTATGAGGAAAAACCTCTTAATGTTGATGGTGTTATGCCAGTTTGTACTGGAAAAGTTGCAGTTTTACACCAGTTTTCAGGCTCAGATATTTTTGTGGTTCCATGTGGATTTTGCGGGTCAAAAATCTCTCAGCATGGCTCTTTGCATAGTAGAGGTTCCAGACTCCTGTTCTAGGCAGTTGCCCTAATTCTCAACAGTCTCACACACAGTGATCCTTCAGATGTGTCTGCATCCAGGTTGAGCTTAAGGTCATTACCAAAACTCAGGAGATCTGGGCATTTATGATTTCATGAAAATCGTTACTCCTCCGAGGCAGTTGCCCTAATGGTTGCAAACTCATGCAGAATGATCCTCAGGTAGATCTGCATCTACACTGTGCTTAAGGTCAAGGTCAGTGGTCAGGTCTGAGCACATTCAGGGTGGATTCATCAGCTTTGAGCTACACTGTCATTGATGTCTGGTTGTTTTTTATTTGACTGAACCAAATGTGTCTTACCTGTATAGCTTTTCCAAAATAGAACACTGTATATTCAGTTCTGATGCAGTTCATGATGCAGTGGGTGTTTTGCGAGCTCACAACCTGCATCGCTTCACACCTTACAGACAGACACAAAAGGTTTACCTAGGGATTTTACAGCCTTATCTTTGTGACAGCTTCAGATTTATTTTTGAAACCTTTGTATACCCTGGAGGGTTTACAGTCCTTTTAGGGTGATAGAGGATCTTCATATCTTTGTAAGCAAACTGACAGAAACTCTCCTAAGAATGTTTCCACCATCACATACTGAGGGTGAACTGACATTTAATGTCTTCACATCAGCAGTCTTTTTTTGTGGCTTAGCCTTGCTGTATTTAAATTCAGATTGCAGTCATATGTATGGATTACATTGCCTATATATATCAATTTAATGTGCAAATATCAAAAGCATGAGTGCTGGATGTTTTATAGTCTAGAAAATAGTATAGAATATGGTTGGATTTTAGGATTTTGAAATGGCACGTTTTTAACTACTAACTACTGGTTCACTGCATTGAGTACGTGACTTGTAAGTATAATAACAAGATCTGTTTTAAGCCTGTGTGCTCTTATATTGAATATAACCGTAAAGTTCAGAATACAGTTCTGAAGGCTCATTCACTTGATGCTGCATTTTATCTTGCAACATTACACTCATGTGGTAGAGCTACTTCGGCTCATTAGTGGGCTTACTATGTAGCAGTTCTCTTTGTGAATATTTTTACTCTTTCCTGTGCTGCAGGGTAGTATGGGCAGTATAGCCTGCATTGCTTGGAAAGGTGACACCCTGGTGTTGGGTGACGTGGATGGAAATCTTAACTTCTGGGACCTCAAAGCTCGTTTGTCAAGGTAAAAAAAATTCGACTTCAAGCTTGAAATCACTTTAGTCATTTTACTGAGCAAGGTCACCATTTAATTTTCAATGGGTTTTTTTTAAGAATTTGTTTCCGTTTTAAAGTTATTTTCATTATTTTGTCTTTTGAACAGCAACAAGCAAGTCATTTATTAAATTAAAAGGCATGTAATATGCTGTAATTATAGAGATTAATATTAAATTGTACACCTTTTGTCCATGCAAAAGGTCTTTTTCAGCTGTTATTGATTGCACAAAGTCTACACTTTTCCTTTCTTTTTTATGTTTTCATTAATTTCTCAAAATGTTTTAGGATTATCACAGTTCAGCTTGGCCATATACAGTACTTGGGTATTAAAGTGTAACTTCAGTATCTGTGTCAACATGTTTATTTTTAAGCATTATGAATGTCCCACAATGGCCGATTCTGTCAATGTTTCCAGGGGCATACCGACCCATCGTGGTTGGGTAAAGAAGATTCGCTTTGCTCCGGGGAAGGGCAACCAAAAGCTGCTGGTCATGTACACAGATGGAGCAGAAGTTTGGGACACCAAAGAGGTGATGTTTGAACTTGAAAACCAATATGTCATTGTGAATGAAATGTTGCAGTTTGTTGCTGTGCAGCAAACATCATAAAAGCCCACGTAGAAGTTCTTTATTGTCAGGTTTCATGAAATGGTTGAATTGTATGTGGTTGCCTATATTGCAAGTAGACTGAAGCAAGCAAATCCTGACATATTTAGGACCTCAGTTGCTTGTTTTCTCCTACAGATTACAACAGGATGTTCAGTTTTTTTGTACTATTGTTAACATTAATGTCAATTCCTAAAGTAAAGTATAGTGTGGTTTGTGATTTTCTTGCACTGTGATTGATGACAGCAAGACTGCAGCGACAAAAAAAACAGTCAAGCTTGATGCTTTATGTGGACCTGATTAACCAATAGCTGAAATCTCTGTAACTATGCTTGTCTTTTGTATACAGTCTGTTCTGTGTAATCATTAAACATTCTTAGTATGAACCCCCTTAGCTCCCCTTAGAACCCCCTAGGCCTACCGGAGTGGTGGCCTAGTTAATAGAGCATCCGCCTCTCAACCGGGAGGTAGTGGGTTCAAATCCTGGCTGGGTCATACCAAAGACCATATAAAAATGGTACTTCCCGCCTTCTAGCTTGGTGCTCAGCATAATAGAATGGGGGAAGGAGAAGTTGTTTATGGCAGCAACCCCTCTGATTCTACATGTGATTAACATTGTAGATAGGAGAAATTTAATTTCATTCTACTGTACATGATTGGCTGTATGGACTGAATGACAATAGAGATGTCTGCTTTATCTTCTTCTAGTCAAATAAAGTGAAGAGGCTGCAGTGTTTTGCATGTCCTTAGCAATAGTTTACAGATTTGTAGCTGCATATTTAGCTTAATCTTTAGTATATCCTACATAATTATCATTTCGGATTTCAATTTTGTTACAGCACTGAAAACATACACATATACATGTAATCATTAAAAGCTCTTCACTGGCATACAGTTGTATAAAAAAGTGTTTGCCCCCTTCCTGATTTCTCATTTTTTTGTATGTTTGTCACATTTAAATGTTTCAGATCATCAAACAAATTTAAATGTTAGACAAAGATAACACAAGTGAACACAAAATACAGTTTTTAAATGAAGGTGTTTATTATTAAGGGGAAAAAAATCCAAACCTACATGGCCCTGTGTGAAGAAGTGATTGCCCCCTAAACCTAATAACTGGTTGGGCCACCCTTAGCAGCAGCAACAACTGCAATCAAGCATTTGCGATAACTGGCAATGAGTCTTTTACAGCGCTGTGGAGGAATTTTGGCCCACTCATCTTTGCAGAATTGTTGTAATTCAGCCACATTGGAGGGTTTTTGAGCATGAAACGCCTTTTTAAGGTCATGCTACAGCAACTCAATTGGATTCAGGTCAGGACTTTGACTAGGCCACTCCAAAGTCTTCATTTTGTTTTTCTTAAGCCATTCAGAGGTGGACTTGTTGGTGTGTTTTGGATCATTGTCCTGCTGCAGAACCCAAGTACCCTTCAGCTTGATGTCACAAATAGATGGCCAGACATTCTCCTTCAGGATTTTTTGGTAGACAGCAGAATTCATGGTTTCATTTATGACAACAAATCTTCCAGGTCCTGAAGCAGCAACGGCCCCAGACCATCACACTCCCACCATGATATTTTACTGTTGGTATGATGTTCCTTTTCTGAAATGCTGTGTTACTTTTACGCCTGATGTAATGGGACACACACCTTCCAGAAAGTTCAACTTTTGTCTCATCAGTCTACAGAGTATTTTCCTGAAAGTCTTGGGGATCATCAAGATGTTTTCTGGCAAAACTGAGATAAGCCTTTATATTCTTTTTGCTCAGCAGTGGTTTTCGTCTTGGAAGTCTGCCATGCAGGCCATTTTTGCCCAGTCTCTTTCTTATGGTGGAATCATGAACACTGACCTTAACTGAGGCAAGTGAGGCCTGCAGTTCTTTGGATGTTGTTGTGGGGTCTTTTCTAACCTCGAGTTGTCGCTGTGCTCTTGGGATAATTTTGGTTGGCCGGCCACTCCTGGGAAGGTTCACCACTGTTCCATGTTTTCGCCATTTGTGGATAATGGCTCTCACTGTGGTTCGCTGGAGTCTCAAAGCTTTAGAAATGGCTTTATAACCTTTTCCACACTGACAAATCTCAGTTACTTTGTTTCTCATTTGTTCCTGGATTTCTTTAGATCACAGCATGATGTCTAGCTTTTGAGGATCTTTTGGTCTACTTCACTTTGTCAGGCAGGTCTTATTTAAGTGATTTCTTGATTGAGAACAGGTGTGGCAGTAATCAGGCCTGGGTGTAGCTAGAGAAATTGAACTGACCTTTTCAAAGATGTGATAAACCACAGTTAATTTATGTTTTAACAAGGGGGGCAATCACTTTTTTCACACAGGGCCATGCAGGTTTGGATTTTTTTTTACCCCTTAATAATGAACACCTTCATTTAAAAACTGCATTTTGTGTTTACTTGTGTTATCTTTGTCTAATATTTAAATTTGTTTGATGATATGAAACATTTAAGTGTGACAAACATACAAAAAAATGAGAAATCAGGAAGGGGGCAAACACTTTTTCACACCACTGTAAGTGAACTTAAAAGGATGGATGGTACTGGTGCCTGAAGACACAATAAACACTTAGCTTTATATTTAACTTTGTTTACTAATATTGTTATGATCCAGAAAGTCTTCTCTGTGCTCAGGTTTCTTCTGGCTAGTTTGTGCTCCAGTTCTTTATTTGATCTAATATCATAGACTGATTTTTTTTTTTTTTAATTGTTATTTCTCTCTACATCTCCATATTTATTAGCTCACCCAACAGCAATGCATGTTAAATATTGAAGAACAGATTAATGTGAACACAAACTGCTGATTTGGTGTGTAAGGTAGTGGGAGGTGGAAGGAGATGGTCCCAGTGTAGCACTGTTGTCTAGATAGGGAGATATATTTTATAGGGGGAGCCAAGATGAAACATAGTTTTAAGTCCCTGATCATAAAAGCCAGACAACAGATGGATCAAGCCACAGAGGAAAACAAGAAACAGCGGTAGAGTAAAAAAAAAGAGAGGGAGGCACAGGAAAGGAGGAAGGAGATAATTCTGTCTGCTGATAGCTGGATTACACTGCCTAAAACATGGCCTCATTAAAAGTTATAGAAGGGTTTGAGAGAATAAAAACCCTATTTCCATTAATTATTAATAATATAATTTTGGGTTCTGCTTGTTGCAGTTACCATAAGCCAGCCAACCACACACCACAAGACAATAATGTGACTGATTTAAACGAAATTTTCCTCTTCGAACAGTCATGGGGAAAGTCTCATTCATCTTAGTGGCTCTACTGATTATCTTGTCAGGTTTTACTGGGGTGAGAGAGGGGTTTAGAGTGATGTAACCGGGGTGGTTCCAATCTCGTTGAAAGTATCCAGTATGTTAAATACTTAAAATCCAATATCCTGTTGTGTGTGGGGATCCCCAAGGATAGATGAGCATGCATTCTGTATATGGGCACATGAAGAAAACAGTTATCATTCTAAAAGGGAGCTGACAAAAACATTTCTACTTTGGTGAAGTTTTTTTTTTTTTTTTTTTGCTGTCTTACATTCTGCCATGTTATAAATGGGGCGTGGCATTCAAATGATGATTGTTTCCATCCATCAGATTTATCAATGTCTGATTGATCGTACAACGAGATTAATCTCATACGCACAGTTTCATAAATGCCACGTGGACCTTGTCATACGGTCGTTTCTGCACCCAAATGTGTGTCGAATTCTACGCACCCTTGAGAAATTGCGGCCATTATGTTGGTCTGTTTTCATGGATAGAGTAGCTTGTGTGTTATGCAAAATCTGGCAACTCTATAGTTTGTGAGTATAATCTGGTGTGCTGTCTCTCTTGCATTGCTGCAGTTTATTGGAATATTGAGGTCGCTTACATTTTTAGCTCCTTTTGCTAATGCAATGACATATCATCTGTTGTCCATCTGTCTGTTCATGTTTCACCAAACTCACTCACAATGATCCTAAGGTAGGTCTGTATCCACGTTCTGCTCAAGTCAGTGTTAAGGTCAACAGTCAGGAGATCTGAACACTCTTGGGGTGATTCTATCAGGCCAAAATCTAGTCTGTCATTGATGGTCTGGTTAAAATTTGTAAAAAAAAAAAATATGAAAATCTACTGGTGTGGAAAACTCCATAGAATCAAATGGGCCATGGTCAGAAATTTACTGCCATGCCTCTCCTCTTTCACAGGTCCAAATGGTCAGCAGTATGCGGATTGGTCGAAATGTGAACTACCGCATCTTAGACATTGACTGGTGCACATCAGACAAGGTCGTGCTGGCATCAGACGACGGTTGTATTCGGGTGTTGGAGATGGCCATGAAGTCTGCTAGCTACCGCATGGATGAACAAGACCTGACTGGTGAGCTAGGGAACAACTTGTATGTAAAATCAAAATGTCATATGTGCTTTTTTAAAAAAAAAAAATAAACGTGATTAATCATGAGCCAGGATAGGCGTTAGATGACACATGCTGTCATGCTGCTATGGGGACAATGACACCCATGCTCTGGCATTGTTTTCTTTCACGTTTGTGGACATATGTGCACAGATCCAGTGTGGTGCCCTTACCTGCTGTTGCCCCGAGCTGCTCTAACTCTGAAGGCATTCCTTCTGCTGCAGCCCTGGTCTGGAACTTTCACCATGGACATCACTCAAGTGTAAGATGCACATTAGAACAAAATTAAAACCACAGCTTCTCAGCTTAAGTCGCTGCAGTACAATGAGATTGACGGGTGGACTAATGAATAGCCAGTCAGCACCATTTGAGAGTCAGCGTGTCAGAGCTTATTTTGGGTTCTCCAGAGGTATGGCTGCTGTCCACCAAATCTAGGGACCTGCTGAAATCATATTATTTCAACTCTGACCCCAGCCCTGCAAAAGCATTACAGTGATGCTAGATTCAGACAGATTCTCTGTGTTGGCCTTTAGTGAGTAGGAATGGAAGGGAATCACCTCTCCCTAAAATCACTCAAAGTGGACGCAATGGCAAACTTAAAAAATGGGGAAGAGATAAATTAATTTAATCTAATATCAACAACACTTGCACACAGACAAACACATGCATTCATACATGTCAGAAGAGGTCGATTGGTAAAACGTTGTAGTGGGATCAGAAGCTGGGAATACCCTGAATATTTTGAGGATGCCCACTGTTCTTCATTTACTGTTAGTTGCGGTCCAACTGCTATAAAATAAAATTATAAATTGGCACTTATGCCTTAATAAATGTGTTGTGAGCAAGTAAGCAGAACAGCTTATTGATTGTGGCCACTTATTTCAATTATTGATGTCTGCACACTGTGCACTGGTGAGCTAACAGAGCTGTTATAGGTTAAACTGCCTTTTAAATTTGATACCATACATTGCTTCATTGGGGGAAAAACAAAATAAGTTAAAACTTGCCTTTTACAGGGTGATTCACTCCAGGGCGGTGCGGTGGCGCAGTGGTTAGCACTGCAGCAGCACAGCAACTCACCCTTGGCCATGGGATCCCTGATTCGATCCCAGCCCCAGACCAACAGTGATCTGTGTGGAGTTTGCATGTTCTCCCCGTGTCTGCGTGGGTTTACTCCGGGATTTCTCTGGTTTCCTCCCACAGGCCAAAAACATGCAGGTTAGGTTAATTGGAGACTCCTAAAGTGGCCCTAGGTGTGAATGTGTGTGTGAATGGTAAAGGGATAGGGCCGTACCGTGGCTGCTTCATCCACCCAGGTGGATGCCCTCAATTCCCCTCTGGGGATCAAGAAATTATACAAAATCAAAAAAAATTAGTTAATGCCATCCATGATTAATACATGTTAACTTTGCTAATGTGATTTGCTGTGTAGAAACATGTCTAAAGTAGATTTTTTTTTTTAAATGCAGTGTCAAGACTTGGACATTTTGAAAGTATAATGCAGATGAATAATGAATATATTTCACACCATCAATCTATAAGATTTATAGCCCCAATAAAATTTTCCTTCTATCACCACACGATTTGCAAAACACCCATTCAGTCTGTTACCTTCAGATAAATAAGCACCTTGCCTGTATAAGTCACTTTAGTAAACAAGTCGATGTGTTATCCATCAGATGCCAAGCTGGGAGGATTTTTTAGCTTGGTGTTGTCACAAACCCATTTGACTGAACCTTTCTTTCATTTATCACCCACAGATGTCTTATAATAAGTCAGTGAGCTGTATTAGCGGCAGAAAGAGTGCTGCCTGACCTCAGCATTGGTGTTGAACTAGAATTTGCCAGTCACCCTTAATATCAGGTATTTTCTAGAAATGTCTTAAGAGTCATTTGACTAACTTTGATGCTTCTGTTTCAGAGACTACAATGAGAAAATTGAGATAAAAGGGCTGATCCAGGAACAGCTGAACTCATTATCAAAGTGAGTTACTGTAATACAGTATATTATTCTCTCTTGAATGGACTTGTATGCACAGTAACTCCTTCTTAAAGTGCCCATGGCATGTCCCTTTTCTCACAGATTAACAGTCCCCAAAGGTGTTAACAAAATGACTCTAGCATGCTTTGGTCAGAATACGCCATGGTTTAATTATTGCAGTACTATTTTACACACAGTTAAAGGTAAAATATTCAGTATTTTCTACTTTCAAAACATTCCAGAAATACCTAAAAATATATTTAGAGTGTAAAGAAGCATTTCTTGTGCTGTTATGCCAGATATGATAATTTATGACACTGCAGAGCTATGAATTCATTTATGATGTTTGCTGGACTGAAAAAGTGTTAAATACCACTGTAGGGTGGGTATAAGTCAGTTTTCAGCTCAGAAAAGTCCAGTGTTATAACTTAATTAAATTAATTTCTAGAGTAGGGCAGATCATGTAATGATACCAATTAAGTGCCAGTTCACTTGGAGTAATCTGTAAACATCTTATGCCACGCTCTGCCAACCAGGAGATGTCTGTCAGGTAGAAAACTGTCACCTTCCTGGCAACTAATGCTGCTGAGCTGAACAATAATGGAACAATTCCCCTGGCCATACTAGCCAAAAATAACATAAATAGCCCAGAATGACTCAAAATTTATTATTGACTATGATTTAATGAACCACGGGGGAACCCGGGAGTCTAGTAGTGTGAATAGATTTTACACAGAAGAGCCATAGTACTTCTGGTCAAGCATCTTTGTAGTAGCACTATCATTTGGTGGGCAGTGGTGGCTTAATGGTTAGATGTGGACTGGTGAGCGGAGAGTCGCGGGTTCAATCCCTGGACCGTCAGGATTAGATCTGGGTGGGACAGATAACATAGCAGTGTTTGTCCCACCCTCCTTAACCCCACTGTGGTGCCCTTGAGCAAGACCCTTAACCCCAGTTGCTCCAGTGGAGCTGCTCAGTGGCCACAGGTCAGTCTGTGGTTGTACTGGGCAGCTTCCTGGTGTGAGTGTGAACAGGGCATCCTTGAAAAAGAGAGGTTGCCTCTCGATGGAACTACCCTGTATAAATAAAGGTTAAATAAATAAATAAATTTGGTGGGTTTAGAATCTTACAGAGAGCTACTCCTACCGTCTTGTGGATGTATGCTTCCTGGAAAATAGGACCAATCAAATGAATAAGAAACTAGGACATCATAGTTGCAAGTTTCATTAAAAAAAAAAAAAGCCTTGCTAGGTTAAGTACATGAGACTTGTGAAAAAAAGTTTATTTTTTATAGAATTACTACAGAAGACATATACAGACGTGGACAAAATTGTTGGTACCCCTCTGTTAATGAAAGAAAAACCCACAATGGTCACAGAAATAACTCGAATCTGACAAAAGTTGGTAATAAATAAAAATTCTATGAAAATTAACCAATGAAAATCAGACAATGCTTTTGAATTGTGGTTCAACAGAATTATTTTAAAAAACAAACTCATGAAACAGGCCTGGACAAAAATGACGGTACTAAAAGGCCAGACCACCGAATGTGTACAATCGTACAAATATCTTGGGACGATTATTGATAGTGGATTGAACTTTGAGGTGAACTGTGAAAGGGTGTGCAAAAAGGGTCAGCAAAATTTGCATTGTTTGACGAAACTTGCACGCTTCCAAATTGACCGAACCATAATGACTATGTTCTATCGGGCTTTTATTGAATCTGTTTTATCCTTTTCTTTAATGTCATGGTTTGGTCAGATAAAACTGAAACAGAGGAAATCCTTGGATCAGGTAATCAGATGGTCCAGTCGTTTGCTTGGTGAGTCACAGCTGAGCCTGACATCCCTGTACACCAGACAAGTACAGAGGATGGCCGACTCGATTTTAAATGATGACTCCCACCCTTTACACTGCAACTTTCAGCTTCTTCCCTCCAGACGGAGGTTTGCTGTCCCAAAAAGTAGAACCCAGCGCTACAAAAACAGCTTTGTCCCTGCTGCTGTCAAAGAGTTGAACAAGCTATAAAAATTATATTGTACATATTTTATATTTACCTATTTTGTAAGATGTGTGCTTGTGTTTGTGTCTATGTTGAATGTAATTAGTGGCTTGTAAATATGGATGTCACCAACTGCAAAACAAATCTACCTACGGGTACAAATAAAGTAACCTGAACCTGAACCTGAACCTGAACCCTTAACTTAATATTTTGTTGCACAACCTTTTGAGGCAATCACTGCAATCAAACGATTTCTGTAACTGTCAGTGAGACTTCTGCACCTCTCAGCAGGTATTTTGGCTCACTTCTCATGAGAAAACTGCTCCAGTTGTCTCAGGTTTGAAGGGTGACTTCTCCAGACGGCATGTTTCAGCTCCTTCCACAGATGTTCAATAGGATTTAGATCAGGGCTCAGCCCAATGATTGGCTCTTAGCCATTCTTGGGTGTTTTTAGCTGTGTGTTTTGGGTCATTATCCTGTTGCAAGACCCATGACCTGTGACTGAGACCAAGCTGTCTGACACTGGGCAGCACATTTCTCTGTAGAATACCTTGATAGTCTTGAGATTTCATTGTACCCTGCACAGATTCAAGACACCCTGTGCCAGATGCAGCAAAGCAGCCCCAGAACATAACAGAACCTCCTCCATGTTTCACAGTAGGGACAGTGTTCTTTTCTTGGTATGCTTCATTTTTGCGTCTGTGAACATAGAGCTGATGTGCCTTGCCAAAAAGTTCCAGTTTTGTCTCGTCTGTCCATAGGACATTCTCCCGGAAGCTTTGTGGCTTGTCAACATGCAGTTTGGCAAATTCCAGTCTGGCTTTTTTATGGTTTGTTTTCAACAGTGGTGTCCTCCTTGGTCATCTCCCATGAAGTCCATTTTGGCTCAAACAACGACTGATGGTACGATCTGACACTGATGTACCTTGACCTTGGAGTTCACCATGAATGTGTTTAGAGGTTGTTCTGGGCTCTTTTGTTACCATTCGCATTATCCGTCTCCTCCTGCAGCCACGTTCAGGGAGGTTGGCTACAGTCCCGTGGATCTTAAATTTCTTAATAATATGTGCAACTGTAGTCACAGGAACATCATGCTGCTTGGAGATGGTCTTATAGCCTTTACCTTTAACATGCTTGTCTATAATTTTCTTTCTAATCTCCTGAGACATCTCTCTTCTTTGCTTCCTCTGGTCCATGTTCAGTGTGGTACACACCATGTCAACAAACAGCACAGTGACTACTTGTCACCCTTTAAGCAGGCCAACTGGCCGATTACAAGTTTGTAGACGCCTGTGATATTAATTGGAGGACACATCTTGGTTGAACATGTCCCTATGGTCACATTATTTTCAGTCATTTCTAGGGGTACCATCATTTTTGTCCAGGCCTGTTTCATGAGTTTGCTTTTTTTAAATAATTCTGTTGAACCACAATTCAAAAGCATTGTCTGATTTTCATTGGTTCATTTTCATAGAATTTTTATTTATTACCACTTTTGTCAGATTCAAGTTATTTCTGTGACCATTGTGGGTTTTTCTTTCATTAACAGAGGGGTACCAACAATTTTGTCCACGTCTGTACCTCATTTTTTTTAGCCTCTGGGCACTGTTAAGATAATTCATTGTTGTAAGTTTGGCTAAAGTTGATTGTCAATCAAAATTCCAAACTTTTTGTTGAACAATGTCAAAGAATGAATTTCGTGAAAATTGATTTTCCATTTCACAATAGTAAATGTGGTGGCCTCCAGCTCTAACTCTCTCCCCCACACTTAAAAGATAACTTTATAAAGGTTAGGTTGACACAGAAAGATTTTTCTCACGTATGTGCCCCAAGAAGGCATCTGGACCAGACGGGATCTCTGGGCGTTTACTGAAGTCATGTAGTGAGGAGCTAGCAGAAGCCTAGAGTCCCATCTACCAGAAGTCTTTAGATACGTGTTCTGTCCCAGTAATTTGGAAAAGCTCTATTATAATTCCTGTACCAAAAAAAGCAAGCTGTAAAGAGAATAATGACTAGCGTCCTGTTGCACTGACCTCACTGGTAATGAAGTGCCTCGAGAAGATTGTCATTGACATTCTGAAAACTGATTTTGGAGGACTTTTGGATCCTCTGCAGTTTGCTTATAAAAATAATAGAAGTACAGAGGATGCCATTTTAACCGTAACTCATTCTGTGTTTAAACATTTGAAGGAGACATCCTGATATGCACGTCTTTTATTGGTTGATTTTAATTCAGCTTTTAACACACTGTAGCCACACCTTTTAATTAAGAGGTTAAATGATTTTAAAGTGCATCCTGTCATTATTAAATGGTACCACTCATTTTTAACTTATCGTAAACAGCAAGTTAGTGTAAATGGAACTTTATCTACAGTTAGGCCCAGAAATATTTGGACAGTGACACAATCTTCATGATTTGGGCTCTGCATGCCACCACATTGGATTTGAAATGAAACAACTACAACGGAATTGAAGTGTAGACTTCAAGGTTTAATTCAAGGGGTTGAACAAAAATATATGATTAAACATGTAGGAATTGTAGCTATTTTTTAAACAAACGCTCCTCATTTCAGGGGCTCAAAAGTAATTGGACAAATAAACATAACCCTAAGTAAAATGTTACTTTTCAATATTTTGTTGAGAATCCTTTGCAGGCAATGACTGCCTGAAGTCTGGAACCCATGGACATCACCAAACGCTGGATTTCCTCCTTTGTGATGCTTTGCCAGGCCTTTACTGCAGCTGTCTTCAGTTGTTGCTTGTTTGTGGGTCTTTCTGCCTTAAGTTTTGTCTTGAGCAAGTGAAATGCTTGCTCGATTGGGTTGAGATCTGGTGATTGACTCGGCCATTGCAGAATATTCCACTTCGTTGCTTTAAAAAAACTCCTGGGTTGCTTCTGCAGTATGTTTTGGATCATTGGTGAAGCACCGTCCAATCAACTTTGCTGCATTTGGCTGAATCTGAGCAGAAAGTATATCCCTATACACTTCAGAATTCATCCGGCTGCTTCGGTCTTTTGTCACATCATCAATAAACACAAGTGACCCAGTGCCATTGGAAGCCATGCATGCCCAAGCCATCACACTGCCTCCACCACGTTTTACAGAAGATGTAGTGCTTTGGATCATGAGCTGTTCCAATTCTTCTCCAAACGTTTTTCTTCCCATCATTCTGGTACAGGTTGATCTTAGTCTCATCTGTCCAAAGAATGCTGTTCCAGAACTAGGCTGGCTTCTTTAGGTGTTTTTTGGCAAAGTCAATTGTGGCATTTCTATTTTTGAGGCTGATTCATGGTTTGCATCTTGTGGTGAATCCTTTGTATTTACTCTCATGAAGTCTTCTCTTTATGGTAGACTTAGATACTGATACACCTACTTCCTGGAGAGTGTTCTTCACTTGAGTGGATGTTGTGAAGGAGTTGTTCTTCACCATGAAAAGGATTCTGTGATCATCCACCACTGTTGTCTTCCATGGATGTCCAGGCCTTTTTGAGTTCCCAAGCTCACCAGTGCATTCTTTTTTTCTCAGAATGTACCAAACTGTTGATTTGGCCACTCCTAACATTTCTGCTATCTCTCTGATGGATTTCATCTTTTTTGTCAGCCTCAGGATGGTCTGTTTCACCTCCATTGAGAGCTCCTTTGACCGCATGTTGTGTGTTCACAGCAACAGCTTCTAAATGCAAACACCACACCTGGAATCAACTCCAGACCTTTTAACTGCTTAACTGATGACAGGTTAACGAGGGAAGAGCCCATGCAGCCTTGTTATTTTTTTTATTTTTTTTTTGCAGCCTTCTGAGTCAATTGTCCAATTACTTTTGGTCCCTTGAAAAAGAGGCGGCTATGTATTAAAGAGCTGTAATTCCTAAACCCTTGCTCCAATTTGGATGTGAATACTCTCAAATTACTGCTGAGAGTCTACACTTTAAGCCCACAGTGATTATATAATTGTATCCTGAATATGTTTTCGTAAACAGCTAAAATAACAAAATTTGTGTCACTGTCCAAATATTTTTGGGCCTAACTGTAAATTTAGAACTCTCAGCACAGGAGCTCCCCAAGGCTGTGTTAGTTCACCATTTTTGTTCACCTTGTACACTGATGAGTGCAGAAGTGTCTATCCAGGCAATCAAATTATTAAATTTTCTGATGACTGCTATTTTATCACTACTTCAAAAGACTCATGATCTGTCAAGCTATTTTATAGAAATTCAGAGGTTTGTCAATTGGTGTGATGACAGTCATCTCATTTTGAATACTGATAAAACAAAGGAGATGGTGTTTGACCCTCGGGGAGTTGGTGACCACAGGCCTGTGGTCATCCACAGCCACACTATAACACAGGTTAGTTCCTATAAATATTTGGGAGTATTTATTGACAGTTCATTAACCTGGAGCACACATATTGATTACGTCTGTAGTAGACTACAACAGCGGCTGCATTTCTTGCGTAGATTAAGAATACATGGCGTTGTTAAAAGGATTATGTTAATATTTTACCAGGCTGTGTTGGAGAGCTGTATTAGATACAGCATTACAGCTTGGTTTGGCAACCTCTCTGTGAAACTAAAGAACAGAGTATTGCGTTTAATTCATACAGCATGGAAAATTATTGGAGCTAAAGAGTATTTACCCATGCAGGTCTTACACGAACAGGCAGCCTGTAGACAAGCTCAAAAAATAATCAGTGACATGAGCCATGTACTAAACAATGAATATGTGCGGCTGCCCTCAGGGAGGAGATACAGAGTCCCCAAGTGCAGGTTCAATAGATACAAGAACTCATTTGTCCCGACGTCAGTAAAACTTTTAAACTCAGATAAATAGGTCAGGGACACTTATAACTCCTGTTCTTAATGACTGCTGTTATATATTTATGTATGTATGTACTTGTATTATTTATTGGGTTTTATTTCATTTATTATGTACTACATCCATTGTGTATGTGTGGATTGTGTGGCTGCAGCACAGGTGACAAGCCCAAGACAAATTTCCCCTTGAGGGACAATAAAGTTTATCTTATCTTATCTTATACTTTGTTAATCAGAAATGTGTGGATTCATCTTTGATTGATGAAACCTTTATTATTATAAAGGTTTGGTTTGGTTAAAGCCAGATTAGCACTTTTTTCACCAACAGGGAATCATGTTTGTTAAAAAACTATTTGAAATAATTCCTTGTCTTCAATGAAAAAGATTGGTCAAAATTGAAATTGAAATTTGGAGTGAAAAAATCGAGGATTTTATTTTTAGACCATATCGCCCAGCCCTAGTTGTAATGGTAGACAAGTCAGAAAACATGGTAAAGCATGCAATGGGCCCTTTAAAATTATACAGACACCTATAATTACTGTATAAACTACCGAGGATTCAGATATGCCAGTGTTTGGGAGTTAACTGTATGTGTTTATTGATGTTTTTGTACTTTTGGCTTTCAGTCGTAGTCTCAGAGTCGTCGGTGTTTTGACAGCTGGTCCAGAGAGCGCATAGTCTGTGGGCTGACATGAATCTTGTGCAACAGCCCCACTGGGCCAGCTGTGTTAGAGAAGTGTAATTGGCTCTGGCTGTGTTGTGATTGTGTGTCTCTGATTGGCCCCCCAGCGATATGAAAAGTGTGCTTCAGGACCCAGAACTCAGTCTGCTGCAGCGCTGCCTCCTGGTCTCAAGGTAAGTTACGACAAGGCAGAGTCTCACAGGTTGCATTGTGTTCTTGAAGGTTTACTGGCACCCCAAGACAATTACGTTTTTGTTATTCAGACAGTGCAGCTCTGCCATGTACCTTATTTCCATCCAACTTTTTCCACAGTTTTAATGCATATATTTTAACCACGAAAATCCAAAATGATGTCTCTTTCCATCAGCAAATTTATGAGAGTAATTTATGAAATAGACCACATCCTCATAATCAGACATAATCAACTACTCCAGCAGATCATGTTTCCTTCCAGGGTTTCCTTTGCTCCTGTTCAAAATTAGCATAAATTCAGTTTGATGGAAGCACAGTAATAGATACAGAAAAGTTGTAGCTGAGATGTAATGAGGGTGTTCTTTGTAAAACATTAAATACATGTTGCAGTTTTAAATGAAAGCACCAAAGTGCAGCTGCCTTGGTGTGACCTCTGCTGGCCCGGCCTAGTTATTACAGTGCCTGTTTTCACAGCTCCACTGAGGGTATAATGGTGAGTTAAATTTGTGTTTATTTTGAAAACAAAGCCTTATCTCAAAATTCTGTCAAATTAAAAGTCGAGAAAATATGGTGATATAATGGTACAAGCCTTTAGTTTCACTTGATTTTGACTGGGTGCACTGAAAAGCTGGTAACAGACAGACACACACACACACACAACCACACACACACACATTGAGGGATTACCGTATGCCTCTGTTGCACTGAGGCATAACAAAATGCATGACTTTTAAATAATTTATCTCAAAAGCCTTGTTCACATAAGCCATATTGTTCATTCACTTTTTTTGTCAGAATAGATTTGTCTGTCATGACAGTTCACATTCATAATTACGTGTGACTTTGACTCTAACTTGAATGCATATGTCATCTGAAACAACAAGTGCCAAAAATTATGTCACATTTAGGGTTGTGTTTTGTAATTTTTTTGGCAGGTCTATTGATTTTTGTAACTTGCTATGCACAGGACACCTGGTACAGTAAAAAACTGTGAGAGGAAAAAAGTTTTTTTCTGGTTTTTGTAACATCTGTGTGCATAGATTCTAGGAGTGTTGGAAAACATCAATTCACATAAGAATCTAGATTCTCATTTTACATGATCCAGAATGGATTCACAAAAATTAAGAATCAATTTTTTTAAAATTTTTTCTTTTTTTGCCACTTTGGGATACGCAATTACATATTGACGCTGCCAACGCAGGAGAACCATGCAGAGTAGTTTACTCGCTAGCAGCCGGATGAAACAGTCGAAATAAAGAAAAAATGGAGCAGCAAGAAATTCAGCCAGTCCCATCTTCAATGAAGGCAAGTGTGTGGGCGCATTTTTGTTTATACAACATTCTGGGAAAGAAAGCACTAGACATGGCACATGTAATATGTAAAGTTTGCAAAACGAAAGTCAAGTACTTTGGTAACACCACAAACACCGGGGCTCACATTAACCACCATGTGGCACGTGAACACGCAGCAGCCTCCCTTCTCTCTTTGTGTTTTGTGCCATTTAGTGTTGTTTAAATTATGCCTAAGTGTATATTCATGTGTTTAATGTCCACATATGATGTTGCGCACAAGTTACAGTCACCACAACCTTCTGGTGATAAGGAATATGACCAAACATTACACCCTGGACCAGAGCGTTACAGAGGAACTCCGTTGCCTCGGACTTCTCCACCAGACCTTCACACCCCCGACCTCAACTGCTGTGTCCCATCCCAAATGGAGATGCCGCAGATGGTGTGAGCGAAGACGAAAAAGAATTAAACGTAGAGGTATCCGAACGAAGCTAGCCACTAGCCCACACAGACTCCCAATTCCTTCCCTAATTCTGGCCAACGTACACTCACTAGACAACAAAATAGACCACATACAGCTCCTGAGATCTACGCATTGTGATGCGCGGAACTGCTGTGTTTTTATCTTTATGGAAAAGTGGCTAAGTGACAATATCCCGGACTCTGCTATTCAGTTAACGGGGCTAACATGCTATCATGCAGATCGGGTATTCATGGAGGGAGGGAAAATCTGAGGTGGAGGCATGTGTGTTTACATCAATGACACTTTTTATTTATTTTATTTTATTTGTTTATTTGTCAGGGACAGTGCAATAAACATAGACAAAAAAAAAGATCTGATGTGTTGCACAAAGAGTGTATAGCTATTAGCTAATTTGAAACTCTTGTCTCTGGCTGGGCTTTAGAAAAAAGAAATGGGTAAAAAGAGAGAAAGATGAGGAAGAAACAAAATGAAAACAGAATAAACAATAACCACATACATCAATGCAAACAAAATTATATAAATACACAATATAAAAACCTGATTCACATTTGCCTATTACAGTCCTCCCTCCCTCAGTCACTCACTATAATCAAACACATTCATTCCTTTCCCTTCATTCACTCACACCCTGCAGACAATCATTTCATACATGGGTACATTCTTGTTTATTTTTCAGCCAGTTTTTAACCTTTGTAGTAAATGTTTTGAAATCCGTTATTATTTTGATTTCATTTGGCGTTGTATTCCAGATATAACTGCCCTTTATAGAGAAAGCTGTTTGTCCAAATGTGGTTCTGCGGTGGGATATTTTACAGTTGTTGTTAACAGAACTCCTGGTGGCTCTGCTGCTGTCCTGTCTTTGGATGAATCCAGCAAGTGGCTCTGATTTATGATTTTATTTATTTATGATTGCTGATTTATGGAAACATTTGAAAATTAATTTCAGAAAACAGAGGTTAATGAAACTCTCAAAACTCAATAAATTGTATTTTTTTAAAATATAACAGTGATGCCACCTAATGGTCTTTTTATCCAAGATTTTTAGAGTTTGATTATATAATGAACCTACTTGTATATGTTTTATTGTAGAAGGAGCTGCTTGAGCCCAGACTGTCAAACAGTATGATATATGAGAAAAAACCATAGAATGCATATACAGTACAGCTGCTTGGTATGGTATGTAATATCTAATTAATTTAAAGCAGTTCAGATTTGTTCAGTTCAGTTCAAGATGGTGACTCCAAGTCACCATCTTGACTTGGTGTCAAGATGCAACTGTTGTACACAAGCACTGTTCTCTGTTGGTGGAATTTAGTATGATCATCAAGTGCCGACCCTTCTACTTACTGAGAGAATTTACATCTGTCCGGTTAGTCGCCGTGTATGTCCTGCCCATCGCCATCGGTGAGAGGAGTAAAGCACTAAATGAACTCTATCAGGCCATCAGTGAGACACAAACAGCGCATCCAGACGGATTCCTCATTACAGCAGGAGACTTCAACCATGCAGATTTAAAGGCCCTCCTACCAAATTTACACCAACATGTAGACTTTCCAACAAGAAGAGACAATTTGCTGAACCTGGTGTACACAACTCACAAGCGAGCATACAGAGCCTCCCCCCTCCCCCACCTGGGCCTCTCTGATCACATCACCATCTTGCTGAGGCCTGCATACAGACCCAGAGTGAAAGCCATCAGACCAACAAAAGAGCAAGCATGTGTGTGGCCAGAGGGGGCCTCGGATGCGCTGAAACACTACTTCAGCACTACAGACTAGGACACTTTCAAGCATGCAGCCACTCACAGTGGTCACACAAACATAGAGGAGTACACTGAGGTTGTTGTAGCATACACAGCTAAATGCATTGATGATGTCACTCACTGCAAAACCATCACTGTTCATGCTAACCAGAAGCCATGGATGACAGCAGAGGTCCACAGGCTCCTGAGGGCTCGGGATGCAGCCTTCAGGGCCGGCGACACTGCAGGACTAACAACAGCTAGGGCCAATCTGTCCCATGGCATCAAGGAGGCAAAACGACAGTACAGCAAGAAAATATCTGGCCACTTAAGGGCCTTTTCCACTAGCACGCTTTAGCGCGACACGGGACGGCTCAGCACGCTTTGTACGCTTTTCCACAAGCCCCAACATGGTTTAACAGCCGCGATTCTCAGCCCCGCTCCAGGGCAGGGTACAGCAGTGCTGAGCTGTGCCATGTTGTGACATTAAAAGACTGGTCGCCGCTGATTGGTCAGGTCGTAACCGGCGCTGATTGGTCAGGTTGTAACCGCCCCTCTCCTCCTCCTCTTCTACCGAATCTTCACGACCTTCTCAATAAAGTTTTTGGGAAAAAAAAAAAAAAAAAAAAGAATCTTCACGACCGCCATTACTCAGCATGCAACCACTGTTGGCGGTTTCTTTTCAGTGTATTGCTGTGCTATTTTCATTTATTCTCTATCAAAAATGGCTTCGTGTAATAAGGGTGTTCCATGGACCAATAAGGAGGTGCAGTGTCTGCTCACTGCATTGTCAGACGAACGTATCCAGCGTGAGTTAGACGGAGCCGCCCGGAATGAAAAAATATACCGGGAGGTCTCGACATCGGAGTCCTTTAACGGTGAGTTTTAATTTTTTTTTATTGTGCATTTTTTCGCAAATATATTCGGTAAGACGCTCAGTTTATTTATGCAATAAAAAAGCTGTTCATTTGTGGATGATGATCGCTGCTTTATTGCAGCACACTGCGGACTAAAGCTTTTATTTTAATTATTCATGTGAACAATACGCTGAAATAAGCTTATGTATTCTTGTTAAAAACTATTGTCTTTTCTGTATATCTTGCACTTTCGTGCTGTATTTTATTGTGTGCATTTTCCTTGTAGAATCATCCCACGCGTCCGCCGCGACAGCCCGCCCGGATTAATTCAACCGAGCCTTCCTGAACCAGAGCTGGCAGAGACGGATTCATTCAGCCGAGCCTTCGTGACCCAGTTTGGGAAGCTGGTGTAGAGGCACTCAGTGGTCGGCGTGTATAAAATGTCGATTAACCTTCATGTTGTGTTGCAAAGTTTTTTTTTTCTTTTAATATTTTGTATATAATAAAATGGAATTGTTTTGGAAAGTGTGGTTTGTCTGTTATAACACTGAATTATAAAACAGTATAATTACATAGAAATTCCATTGCCTAGTCTGATGAAAATGATGCTGATCATCCTGTCAGGGGTCAACCATTGTAAAGGTAATGTAATTTTTAACTAGACCAAAAAACAAATGTTTTTGTAAGCTTTCTGTTCTTTTTATTGAAATATCATAAAAAATTAGCACCAAGTCAAAGTAGGTACAAGTATATGTAAATTGAATGTTCTATCGGCATTCCAAATTCAGAGAATTACAATACTTTAGAAGGAGTGTAGCATCATCTAAACGGAAAATAATAATACTGTTGTTCCAAACGTTGACCTGAAGGTAAAAACCATGATTTTTTTTTATTCAGTACATCCAAAATGCCCTAGGATGTAAAAAATAATACAATTTGGTGTTGGCCAGTGTGCCACTGTCTCATTATTTAATACGAATAAAAACAAGTTTCAGCTCATTATTTCTAGGTCATTTGGCAGTTAATTCAAAACAAAAGTGACGTGTTGTTGCAGCTTGATTATGAGATAAAATTGTGAGATAAAACCACAGAGCGAGCAAGGCAATAATCCTTGGATCCTCCATTTTTTGTCTCGTGTAAATAAGGACTCAGTCGGGTGCGTAACGTCACGGGAGTGTGGCCCCGCCTCGCTGGGAATCTGCCGCCGCCCCGCTTCTAAAACCTCCTAACACAAACCATCACAGCACAAGCACAACACCGTGCTAATGGAGACAGAAGCATTCCGAGCCGTACTGAAGTGAATCGAGCCGTACCGAGGTGTGCAGGGCTAGTGGAAAACAGGCTTTAACGAACACCAGAGATGCACATTCTCTCTGGTGTGGCATACAGACCCTCACCAACTACAAACCTCCACCTCAGAACTGTGCGAGTGACATCACACTGCTTAACAACTTAAATGACTTCTTTTGCCACTTTGAAGCACAAAACAGCACTTCAGCACAGAAGACCACTCTTCCTCCAGACGAGCAGGCTATAAGTCTGGACCCAGCTAGCATGAAGAGGACCCTCTCCAGGATCAACCCACACAAGGCAGCTGGACCAGACAACATACCGGGTCGCATTCTGAAGGACTGTGCGGAGGAGTTCAAGAATGTCCTGGCCGACATCTTCTACATTTTCCTGAGTCAAGCTGTTGTCCCCACGTTTCAAAACTGCCACCATAATACCAATCCCAAAGAAGCCCATCCCATCCAGCTACAATGATTACCAGCCCGTAGCACTGACCTCCATCATAATGAAGTGCTTTGAGTGGCTGGTCATGCAGAATATCAAGTCCATCCTCCCTCCCTCCCACGACCCATCTCAGTTTGCATACAGGTTAAACAGTTCACAGAAGATGCCATCTCTGATGCTCTCCACCCAGCCCTCACCCACCTGGACTCAAAAAACTCCTATGTGCGAATGCTGTTCTTGGACTTCAGTTCAGCATTCAACACAATCATCCCCCAGCACCTAATACAAAAACTCAGATACTTGGGACTCAAAATCTGTCTCTGCAACTGGGTGCTGGACTTTCTCACAGGGAGGCCACAAAATGTGTGGGTCAACACCAACACCTCCAAGACCATCACAATGAGCACAGGCACCCCACAAGGTTGCGTGCTCAGCCCACTGCCCTTTACCAAGTTGACCCATGACTGCATACCAACCTACAGCACCAACCACATCATCACGTTTGCTTACAACACGATGGTGGTGGGCCTCATCACAAACAATGAAGAGGCCAACTACAGAAATGAGGTGAGCCAACTGGTCCAGTGGTGTAAAGACAATAATCTCTTCCTGAATGTGGGAAAAACCAAGGAGATTATAGTCAACTTTAGGAGAGGACACACACAGCACCCCCCCTCTGATCATCGATAGAGCAGCTCTGGAGAGGGTGAGCAGCACCAAGTTCCTGAAGGTGCACATCTCTGAGGACCTCTCCTGGTCCAACAACACCACATCACTGGCCAAGAAGGCTCAAACTCGCCTCTATTTCCTCCGCAAACTGAGGAGAGCACGAGTCCCACCCCCATCATGTGCTCATTCTACCGGGGCACCATTGAGAGCATCCTCACCAGCTGCATCACGGTGTGATATGGAAGCTGCACCGCCTCCTGCCGGAAGACACTACAATGCACAGTGAAAGCAGCCAGCAAGCTCATTGGTGCCCCTCTGCCCCCCTCGGATATCTACCATACTCGCCTCACCCGCAGGGCCATCAACATTGCAGGTGACACCTCCTACCCCTCACACTCCCTCTTCAGCCTCCTGCCCTTGGGGAAAAGGTACCGGAGCCTCCGGGCCCGCTCCACAAGACTGATAAACAGCTTTGTTCACCAGGCCTTCAGGACCCTGAACTCTCCCCACTCCCCCTCCCCCAGCCCCTGCACCATAACACACTCACCCACACAATAACTAGCTCAGCTGTTTGCGCAGAAAGACTTGGCACACCAACAGTAATACATCTGCTGCTGTATGTCTCTGCACCTTACTGCAATCATTTGCACAAATGCCATACCTGCCGCTGTCTGTCTGTTACTGAAATATTGATCATGTGCAGTCAAATCTGTCACTGTCTGCACCTACACTACCGCATTGAACTTTCAATTACGGGTATTACGGCTCTACTTTTTCTGTATATATAGGATTGCTGGGTGTTATTGTTATCTTTATTTGCACTACGGGTAGCATTACTGTACATAGACTGCTGTTGTTGTTATTATCCTTATTCCTTCTTCTCTTATATATTGCGCACACCACTAAGAGAGAGAAATGGCATTTCAGTTCTGTATGTCCTGTACGTATAGAAGTATTGGCAAATAAAAATCTGTGAATCACCCAGAGTTGAAAGAAATGGAAAAAATTGTAAGTCCTGCTGAACAACATACACTACACCACTTTAGCAAACTTCCAGCAAATTCTGAGCGGGCAAAAAAAATTATGAAATTCTGTAACAGCACTTTATTTTGTTTTATAACTTTAATTTGGATGAAGCCAACAGGACAACATCATCTGCAAACAACAGAGATGAGATCCTGTGGTCACCAAGCATGACACCCTCCATTCCCTGGCTGCGCCTAGAAATCCTGTCCATAAAAATTATGAACAGGATCGGTGACAAAGGGCAGCCCTGGCGGAGTCCAACTCTCACTGGGAATGACTCCGACCGAGTGTTGGCAATACGAACCAAACTCTCACAACGGTCGTACAGAGACCGAATAGCTCGTAACAACAAGCCCGATATCCCACACTCCCGAAGCACCCCCCACAAAAATCCACGAGGGACGCGGTCAAATGCCTTCTCCAAGTCCACAAAACACATGTAAACTGGTTGGGCAAACTCCCACGAACCCTCAAGAATTCTCGAGAGGGTAAAGAGCTGGTCCGATGTGCCACGGCCATTAAAGGAACACTTTTTAATCTGAGTAAGCTGGACTAGCCTGCCACAATTTCGATATCCAGCTTATTTTTTCCCATTAAAATCTAATGTGTTTTCAAAGTGTTCCCTTTATTTTTTTGAGCAGTATATTTACTAAAAGCAGCCTCTTTAGTCTTTAAAGTAAATAGTTAAAACACTCCACTAAATATAACACAAGGCACCAAAAGGGATGCACTGCTCAGCATAATCTGTCATCTGATAATTCTGCCACACAGTCAGGTTTTTCTGCTGCATCACAAGTCTGCAACTTGGAAATTTGCATGCATGAGCTCAGACCTGTCGTGAGTGTATCCCACTGTCATGTTCCGATTGATAAGTATCAATCTTTGCATTGAAATGATCGTACGACTACCTTCCTGTGTCACACCATCCATCCATCCATCCATCCATCTTCTACCGCTTTTCCGGAGGTCCGGGTCGCGGAGGCAGCAGTTCAAGCAGAGAAGCCCAGACTTCCCTCTCCCCAGCCACCTGCTCCAGCATTTCAGAGGGGATACCAAGGCGTTCCCAGACCAGCTGGGAGACATAGTCTCTCCACCAAGTCCTGGGTCTGCCCCGGGGTCTCCTCCCAGTGGGACGTACCTGAAACACCTCAAGTGGGAGGCGTCCAGGAGGCATCCTAATCAGATGCCCATACCACCTCAACTGACTCCTTTCAATGTGGAGGAGCAGCGGTTCTACTCTGAGCCTGTCCCGGATGACTGAGCTCCTCACCCTATCTCTGAGGGTGAGTCCAGCAATCCTACGGAGAAAGCTTATTTCAGCCGCTTGTATCCGCGATCTCGTTCTTTCGGTCATTACCCAAAGCTCGTGACCATAGGTGAGAGTAGGAACGTAGATTGACTGGTAAATCGATAGCTTTGCCTTAGAACTAAGCTCCCTCTTCACCACAACAGACCGGTACAACGTCCGCATCACTGCAGATGCTGCTCCAGTGTTACACATGTTTGATAAATGAGGACCATTATGACTGTGTATTATTGCCCACATGGTTTCACCGCTTCCCATTCGTTGTCTGTGTACATGCATTCTGGTTGCTGTGCTGCATGACTCCATAATTAAGCAATGTTACACGAGAGAGACTACAGTATCAAGGAATATAGTAATTGTGGGTGTGATATGTCTAATGAGATGTTTAATGCCCGACGCTTAGCCTGTTTGTTTGTTTAAACAGACATAAAATATGTCACCGGATCAGAGATGGCTGAGTTGAGACCGTTTAGTTGTTTTTCAGTGCCTCACTGTAGAAATTAAGGTATCCAACACAGTTTTGCAATTCTCAAGTCTGCAGTCTTGACAGTAAATTACTGTTAGTGATTAACGGTTACAATAACACCTTTGAAGCGGAGTGATACGTATCCAATGAAACTTTGGAGTCCAGTTATCATGGAATATAGTAACTCCTGGAATCCCTGTTGTCCAGTCGGATTGCTCAGTCGGAACTAACTGTTGTATTTAAACCAGCATTTTTTTGTCAGAAAAAAAACCCCCAGAATCATCAATTAAACAGTTTCTCACCTCAAATGTTTTCAGAAACACTTTTCACTGTTTTGCTTTCATGATATCAAAAAGTTTATGGCTGAGCCTCTTGTTGGACAATCGGCCCACCCGGGAGTGCGATTATTGTATAGTCGGGAGTAGCTTTGGTTTTGTGTTGCTGTAAGAGGCAAATTTGACTGGTTTGTGAAGGCATTGCCTACTAGGGCTTAAGAAGAAGAGTTAGATAATTGGATTAATTAAGGTAAGCCACATAGAAGGGACCTCTCTTTTCTCACTTTGCTCAAGTGGTTGTGTTGTCTGACCGTTTTTTTAAATAACATTTTTCGAGGGTGTTTTACTAAATTTAATTCCAAATAAATATTTGCTCGGATCACAGCTTTTTCTTCATCATTTTCACAAACTTTAATGTGATTTCACCTGTGAACATTGTGAGAATCAGTGAGGATTTTGGCATATCCATAAGCCTTCACTGACCCATCTACAGCCGTGGACAAAATTGTTGGTACCCCTCTGTTAATGAAAGAAAACCCCACAATGGTCACAGAAATAACTTGAATCTGACAAAAGTGGTATTAAATAAAAAAAATCTATGAAAATTAACCAATGAAAGTCAGACAATGCTTTTGAATTGTGGTTCAACAGAATTATTTTAAAAAACAAACTCATGAAACAGGCCTGGACAAAAATGATGGTACCCTTAACTTCATGTTTTGTTGCACAACCTTTTGAGGCAATCACTGCAATCAAACGACTTCTGTAACTGTCAATGAGACTTCTGTACCTGTCAGCAGGTATTTTGGCCCACTCCTCATGCGTAAACTGCTCCAGTTGTCTCAAGTTTGACGGGTGCCTTCTCCAGACGGCGTGTTTCAGCTCCTTCCACAGATGTTCAATAGGATTTAGATCAGGGCTCATAGAAGGCCACTTTAGAATAGTCCAATGTTTCGCTCTTAGCCAATCTTTGTGTTTTTAGCTGTGTGTTTTGGGTCATTACCCTGTTGCAAGATCCAAGACCTGTGACTGAGACCAAGCTGTCTGACACTGGGCAGCACATTTCTCTGTAGAATACCTTGATAGTCTTGAGATTTCATTGTACCCTGCACAGATTCAAGACACCCTGTGCCAGCTGCAGCAAAGCAGCCCCAGAACATAACAGAACCTCCTCCATGTTTCACAGTAGGGACACTGTTCTTTTCTTGGTATGCTTCATTTTTGTGTCTGTGAACATAGCGCTGATGTGCCTTGCCAAAAAGTTCCAGTTTTGTCTCGTCTGTCCATAGGACATTCTCCCAGAAGCTTTGTGGCTTGTCAACATGCAGTTTGGCAAATTCCAGAATGGCTTTTTTATGATTTGTTTTCAACAATGGTGTCCTCCTTGGTTGTCTCCCATGAAGTCCACTTTGGCTCAAACAACAACGGATGGTGCGATCTGACACTGATGTACCTTGACCTTGGAGTTCACTATGAATGTGTTTAGAGGTTGTTCTGGGCTCTTTTGTTACCATTCATATTATCCGTCTCTTCCATTTTTCATCAAGTTTCCTCCTGCAGCCACGTCCAGGGAGGTTGGCTACAGTCCCATGGATCTTAAATTTCTGAATAATTTGTGCAACTGTAGTCACAGGAACATCAAGCTGCTTGGAGATGGTCTTATAGCCTTTACCTTTAACATGCTTGTTTATAATTTTCTTTCTAATCTCCTGAGACATCTCTCTCCTTTGCTTCCTCTGGTCCATGTTTAATGTGGTACACACCATGTCACCAAACAGCACAGTGACTACTTGTCACCCTTTAAATAGGCCGACTGACTGTTTACAAGTTTGTAGACACCTGTGATGTTAATTAGAGGACACATCTTGGTTGAACATGTCCCTATGGTCACATTATTTTCAATCTTTTCTAGGGGTACCATCATTTTTGTCCAGGCCTGTTTCATGAGTTTGTTTTTTAAAATAATTCTGTTGAGCCACAATTCAAAAGCATTGTCTGATTTTCACTGGTTAATTTTCATAGAATTTTTATTTATTACCACTTTTGTCAGATTCAAGTTATTTCTGTGACCATTGTGGGGTTTTCTTTCATTAACAGAGGGGTACCAACAATTTTGTCCACGTGTGTATACGTTGCTACCCCACATCCTTCAGCCTATTGCTTTACTGTTGTCAGTAGGTCCATGTGAGAAACGCTGGACCCATCTTGGCAGAACAAATTTATCTCATCTGAGCAAGAGAAAAAACAACTCATTATTACTGTCATATGTCAGATACAGTAGATGCAGGAAAAATGATTAAATCAAATGAAAGGAAGTATTGAGAATCATTACATTTACCACACCATTAATAATTTGGTCCATATTAATGGAAGTAATTATGATTATTATAATAATATGATTACATGGAAAAATCACTGATATTTACTGACTGCCACATCTGAGTGACTTTCCTATTTTCTTTCAGTTAAATTCCACAGGGCACACACTGTCCATGGACTCATTTTAGGGTGTCACTGCAGCTTATTATTCATACACGTGTTCAGCCTTTTCATCCTGATTGCAGCCTTGGCTTGATTTTTAGTTGCTCAGAAATATCATAATAGAATGTTTTAATATTACTTCTCCACATGTAACAGCACAGTCTGTAGCTCCACACATCATTTTATTGTCATACTTCTAATTGGCACTAATATGTATGAGGATCATCTGTGCATTAATTTTTGTTACATTGACTCAGTGCTTGCCTGCATTTTGAGACAACTTTTACAGCAGTTGGTTCCGACCAAGCAATTTGATTGGACAATAGGGATTCCAGGAGTTACTATAATCCACAATAATTGCACTCCAATTTCACTGGATATGTGTCACTCCGCTTCAAAGGTGTTCTTGTAACCGTTAATTACTTACAGTAATTTTCTGTCAACTCTCTGACAATTGCAGTACTGTTTTGGATACCTTAATTTCCACAGTGAGGCTCTGTTTGACAAGAAATTATACATTCATGACCCAAAAGTCCCACCCTTTTGAAAAGGTCTACCCCAGCCCTGCTGTCATTTTAAGCTCATTAAGCTATTTCACGTCGGTTTAAAAAAAAATAGGCAGTGCTAGAGTTTGATTTATTGTCTCGATTAACAAATCACAATACCTTTGTGGTGAAGAACTCTTTGTTTCATCTGAAAATGCAAAGAAAAGTGAGCAAAATGTGCTAAATCGCTGACATGCTAACTACTAGCTACCAGCAACTACTGGTGGTTCTTGCGACCAGTGTTTTGATCTTTGATCTTCTGCAGTAATAATAATAATGGATACTGATTCAGCAGGTATGTTTTATAAACACATTACTTTTGCACTTGACATTATTTAATTTGTTTACATGTGTGTGAAATGACAGTAGACATCTTTATACTGATTGAGATGTTTAGCAGCAGTTACTGGCTACATTTAGAAGGGACCTTTTTTTCAGCTGTGCAGAATAACTGATTAAACAAACAAATCATAGTATTTTGTCCAGTACTGTTGTCATTTAATAAATTGTGCTTGCGGAACTGTTGTATAAAAGCAGTATTACACTTGAGTTTGTTACGGTATCATAGATAGATGGATAGATGGATGTACTTTATTGATCCCAGACTGGGAAATTACAGTGTAACAGCAGCATGACACAGTAGACAATCTAACCAACAAAAATACACACAGCATAATAGATAAAGGAGTTACCTGTGGAAGTAAAGAAAAAATGCTTAGATAACTTTATATACTACATAGGCTACTACTAGGTTAAATAGATGATGATTCTTTTGAGTCTATGGATAGTACTGACTGTACAAAGAAGGATTATAAGGCGCAGGATGAGGGAGTTATTGTACAGTGAAATGGCATGTGGCAGAAAAGATTTCCTGTATTTGGCCATTTGGCAGCAAAGCTGTAGCAGTCTGCTCGAGAAAGTGCTCCACTGTCTGTTCAGTGTGTGGTGGAGCAGGTGATCAGGATTGTCTATGATGGATCGCAGTTTGTTCAGTGACCTCCTCACCACCACAGACGCAAAGGTCACCGACCTGAGACCAATCACAGAGCCTGCCTTCTTGATAATCTTGTCAAGTTAGGCTGTGTGATATGACCAAAATTTCATATTTAAGTAATTCACGATATAAGTAATCTTATTTGACATTAATGATATATATCACAATATACATTTCCAGTAAATTCTATAGTTTATGTATGATGTCCAATAAAAGGACCATCACTTTTTCTACATTTTAAAATTACATACTGAAAAAATCAATTGTACAAATTCATCTGTCATTAATTTTCTGCAGTTTCCCTCTTAATTTTGCAGTGCTGTAAAATTGTTTTTTAATGTGCATTTGAGGTGAATTCAACTTTATTCATTATCGCTACTTGACTAATTAAAAATTATTAAAAATCATGTTACATTAAGAGCCAGTTTGTTCCGCCAGCATATTTTAATTAATTTATTATTTATTTGGTGTGTATGCGGTCACTGTCATGCACTTTTGCAGCTTTAGTAATATTTTTTCAGATAGAATTAAGAAACTCAGCAGTGATTTAAACCAGAACGATGGTCTGATACACTATAATGTTTCCTATTAGCAACAAGTTAGCATCGTCATTTAGCATTTGCCGTTTTATAATTAGAGAGAGATGGTGTTAACGTTACCTCCAATTAAAACGAGGTTAGAGGACTATCCTCTCTGACGCAGCACGGTGGGGAAAAAGTCTCACATCCCTGGCACAGAAGTAGCGGCAAAACATTAGCTTGCTGTTAGCTGCTGTGGCACTAACCACCAGAACCCACCTGGCGCGCTGCGGGGGAGAGGCGGGGCAGTGACAAGTAGAAATGGGTATGTGTCTCGATATAAACGATAAAGTTTCATATGAAACGGTGAACATTTTTATCATGTCACCGATCTGTTTATCGTCATATCGCATAGCCCTATTGTCAAGTCTGTTGGTGTTGCTGGCTCTGATGCTGCTACCCCAACAGACAGCAGTGAAGAAGATGGCGCTGCAACAATGGTCTGGTAGAAAAGCTCCAGCATCTCGCTGCACACATTGAGGGATCTCAGCTTCCTCAGAAAGTAGAGTCTGCTCATCCCCTTCTTGTAAGCAGCATCGGTGTTAGATTTCCATTCCAGTCCATTGCTGATCATGACACCCAGGTATTTGTGGTCCTCCACAACATCCCCCCTAATCCGCAATGGCTGTGAAGGCATCCTCTTCTACCTGAAGTTCATCACCATCTCTCTGGTCTTGCTGAAGTTCAGCCTCAGGTGATTCTGCTTGGTCCAGTCCACGAATCTGTCTACCAGTGTCCTGTACTCCCCCTCCTCTCCTCCTCTTATACACCCAACAACAGCCGAATCATCAGAGATTTTCTGCAGGTGGCATGACTCAAGAGTTGTACTGAAAGTTATTGGTGTATAAGGTGAAGAGAAAAGGAGAGAGAACAGTCCCATGTGGAGCTCCTGTATCATTAACCACCACATCAGACAAAAGAGTGCCCAGCCAGACAGAGTGTGGCCTGCCGTGAGGTAGTCAGTAACCCAGGAGATCACAGAGCTGTCAACCCCCATCATGAATATACTAATCATTGCTGCAGTTGCTATAATCACAATACCGAACTCACTCCTGTGTAATATTGCTTAATTTTACATTGTATACTGAAATTGGATGGTTAAAAAATACTTAAAATTTCATACATTTTTATTAAATTATATTTTAATTTGGAAAAACTAATCAAATTGGTGCTGCAAACAGAAGGATTTAAGGAAATGTGAAATGATAAAAGGTAAGCATTTCACTTGTTTTTAATTTCTAGTTGTAGAAACCTTCAAATTATCTGCCAAAATATCAGCCTAATTGTTGATACTTCTGTACAGAATGGTTCACAGACACAAAAGTGACACGAGAGCTGGTGTCAGCAGCTCTGATTTTGCCTCTGCTTCAGTTCTCATTTCCCTCGAGCATCTGAAAAATCTAGAGCAGTCAATCTGAGCAGGAATGCAATATCATCCCCAGTGTTTGCATCCTGTTATATTGTAAAAGCTGCAATTTTCATGTAAAGTCCAAGGACCTTTTTTTTTTTCATTGAAAATTGTGGCCATACTCTCACAGAGAGTTCCAGTTTATGCCTTTACATCTGTTTTTGGCCCTTTTTAATGTTGCAAGGTAACCTAGCAACAGCTGTGTGCTAGTGCAGACATGTTAAAGGAGGCTGAGGTGGGTAAATGATGAAAAAACAGGGAAGATGGGAGCTCACTGGCAAAGTGAGGCGTGGGCAGGAAATCGAGGAACTGTGGTCATTAGTGAAGAGACCACTGGGAAAACATGACAGCATGTTGTCTCAGACTGCAGACTCTGACCCAGCATCTGCAGAAACAAAACATTACACTCTAAATCCAGGTGATGCATTGTTGTGGTGCACTGCAGGCTGTTCGGAGATGAGTCGGACCTTCACTTCTGGACCGTGGCATCGCACTACATCCAGTCGTTTGCTCAGGCACGTCAGCTAAGCGTGTCCACCACTGAGGGTCAGGCCCAAGGTGAGGAGCCCCAGCCTTCACCTCAGAACCACCTGGACATCTGCCATGATATTCTGTGTGAGAGCTCCTACTTCCAGGTCAGTCATCTAAGAGGAAAAGGCCAACTTTTAACTTGTTTTTACTACTTTACTCACTTTATTTCTGGTAAAGAAGATAAAGGTTAATTATTGTTGTCCTCAAGACAAACACAACCCTTGTTATCCACATTACCCGTGGTCGCACATTTTATTCCATTACTGATGACATTGTGTGTCTCCTTTGTTGCCTCACTAAGCTCTCGTCCTTATGGGAGGCATCTGGCACTTATAAGCCTTTGAGGTCAAATCCATCTTTCACTTGATTGCTTGCTATAATGACTTCCCACAACATTTCCTGATGCTGGATCACACATACAATCATTTAAAAAAAGCAAGGAAAAAGTTTCCCTCACGCATGCTGCTCAATACATTTTTCTGATAGTATAGCTACACCAGCACCCAAGGTTCTTCAAAATGATGTATATGCAATTCTCTTTTCATCTTTAAGTATCAGAGTATTTTTTTTATTCTGAAGAGTTCACAGAGTCCATTGATTGGTCTTCTTCAGCTGTCTTGCATTCCTCTGCCAGTTGACATGGCAGCCCCACAGTCAGTGGTGCAAAGGTGTCCACTTTTGTGGTGTTAGATTTTTGTTTAAAGAATGTGTAGCAGTGATGTACTCCTCACTGTTTCTGTGTCCAAGCAGAAATTTAAGACTGCAAAGAAAGAAAAAGATTTTAGTTTGGAAGAAGTGTGGGAGGCAGTTAAAGTTTGCCAGCAGTGAAACTAAAGACATCACCCCATCACATCTGTCATTAGCATACCCAAAGAGTGGTGTATAAGAAGAACAGGTAGCCATTAACCCTTATACTGTAGAAAAATGCCAGGGAGCGCTATCAAGTTTGAAGCTGCAGAAGGACCATTTAATTTTAGTCAGCATTGATCCAATTAAAAGTCTTAAATAAACCTCAAATTTTTTAGTATTTTTAATGTGCTTTAGTTTTTTTTAATAATGTATTTCTTCCATTCTGCTGTTGTAAAAACTTGGCTGCTTGTTAATAAGGGGCCATGCAGCGATCATAAAGTTAGAACTTTCAGAGCTAACCAGAGGGTGTGCAGCAACATTTGGCTCCTGTTGTCATGAAGCAGCTTTAGTAGCAGTGATGTTTCTATAATTACTAATATCCTGGACTTCTGTACTGAGCACACATCTCTAAAGCTCCTAAACTCATTTGGTATCTCTGCAAGGATTTATGCCCATGGCTGTGACTTGCAGAATTTATCATATAAAAGTGCTTAAAAAAAAAAAATCTGTGTAAATCTTTGTAACTTTTTTTAACTATGATCTTATGTTTTCCTTTACAGTGTTTCCCCTAGGTTTACAGCTTTGGAAGGGGACAAACGGACACTGACAGTTTTGTTGTGATTGTTTTGAAACTTGGTACCAGGGTTTGATATATACCGATGATGTGCGTATTGCAGTTTGGCTCAATTTGGACGATTTTTGCAGGAATTATAGAACTTGAGGTCAATGTCAGAGGTCAGTTTTTCCCTAAATCTTGTAATTGCAGTAACTATTGAAAGAAATGATGTAGATTTTTCAAATTACACCTTTACCTGACTGTGGGTTTGGGATCAACAGATCAGAGTTCAATGTTAACATTCCATTTGCACTATTATTATAGAACAAATAAAGCTAGAGTTAGGGGTGTGCCATATCATATTGTTCACAATAATACGGGCACAATTTTTGGTACCGGTGTGAAAATTAATAAAGTGCTATTTGGGGTCTGATGCATGATGTCACACCATTATGCTACTGACATGTTGCCATAGAAACAGCAAAATAAACACTGCCCAGGAAGTTACTGCTCTGTGGTCAGAGCGTCTGCATGTAGTTGTGTGGAAATATTTCAGTTTTAAGGCTGTTTTAGACTACTTCTTGTTTAAAAAAAAAAACAGTGCAGCAATGTAGATAGTCTGCCTGAATTTTTTTACACACGTCAACAGCACCGCTCCGGAGTGGTGTTAATGTCTGGTAGTGTTGACATGCAAAGTGTCCAGGGTTCTATTTTCATTCCATTTTGGCTGCTTCAGCTTGATTTTATTAAATCACCCAAAGAGAAAAAAACCCACATTGGTTCAGTGTGACAAGAGCCAAAAAGCCCTGGGACATGTCCATGCAACAGACTTCTAATGCAGCTAAACCGATTCAGCATAAAACCCTGACATCTAAGTGCACTTAATATGTGGTGGTTTATATTATTTTCTCATCATATTTGATACAGAATCAAAATATTTGAAACTCAATCTGAGTTGCTGTTTATAATTTGAAGAAATAAGAGAGTTTGTGTTTTGTTTATATCGCCCGAAGATCAAAGGGGTTGGCAAAGACTGAAGGGGGATTATGTCATGGGGTGGTATGTCTGTCTGTCAGTCTGTCCCACTTTTGTGAAATAAGCTCCTCCTACAGTTTTGTTCTGATTGTTTTGAAAGTTGGTACCAGGATTTGATATACACTGATGATGTACATATTCTAATTTGGCTCAGATCGGAAGGTTTTCGCAGGGATTTTGGGGCAAATGGTCAAATGTCAAGGTTGGCATTCCCTATTACTATAGAAGGAGGGTTGCTAGGGTCACCAGACTTGGTAGACTGGTTCGCCCTGAGACTCTCAACTGTAACTATGGGTGTGAGATCGCAAGGTCAAAGGTCAAGGTCAAAATGCCAAATAAACAATATCTCAAGAACAACGAAAGCTACACAGGATCACCTTGGGACCCTGACCTACATCTATGGGTTTGGGGTCAAAAGGTCAAGGTTGGCATTCCCTTTGCCCTATTACTGTAGAATGAGTGAAGCTAAAGTCACCAAATTTGCTACACAGGGTCACCTTGGGATCCTGCCCTACAACTGTGGGTGGTATACCACTATTTTTGTTGTATATTCATAGATGATAGGCTTATCATAATTTGGTTCTGCCCCAGTAATTATATGGAAAAGTTGAAAACTGCTCTCCTTCAGTGATATATTGGGATCTTTAGAGGAAACAGAGGTGGGAGATGTTGCACTCACCTCAGCGTGCTCTTGAGCCGCTAGTTTTTACCACTCGTGTCAAGTTCAGAGTTTCTAAAATGTGGCTTTGCGCAAGCTATACTTGCAATATCGCCATTCCCTTTCCAGAGGCTTTCACTTGGAAATTACTCTAAATTTCATAGGACTGCAGTTTCCTTCAGGTACACCATTTTTGTTCTGCAATAATAATCCAAACAGTTTCATTCCCCCATATCCCTGTTTGTTTAGTGTCTGACCGTATAGGGAGTAGGGAATACCTTCTGTAGAATCAACCACATGAGAAGATGTTAATGTGAACATATGTGTTCTTATTAACTTGTGGAGTGGGCACAATCAAAAGTCTTTGTCTTGCTTTATGTCTTGACACAGCAGGTAGTTATACTCACCGATGACTTTCAAAGGTCCATCTGTTCAACTATTTGTTAAGACAAATATCTAATTACCCAATCACATGGCAACAACTCAGTACATTAAAGCGTGTAGACATGATCAAAACAAGGTACTTAAGTTCAAACCGTGTGCCAGAATGAGGGGGAAATGGTGATTTCGGTGACTTTGAATGTGGCATGGTTGTTGCCAGATCGACTGGCCTGAGCACTTTAGAAACTGCTGATCTACTGAGATTTTCACACACAACCACCTGTAGGGTTTACAGAGAATGGTCTGAAGAAGAGAAAATGTCCAGTAAGCAGCAATTCTCTGGCCCCAAATGTTTTATTGATGCCAGAGGTCAGAGAAGAATGGCCAGACTGGCTCAAGCTGACAAAAAGGCAATGATAACTCGAATAACCACTCATTACAACTGAGGTATACAGAAGAGAGAAAAGAAGATCATCCTTGAAGGCACAACACATTGATCCTTGAATTGAATTGCAGATGGACTACAGCGGCAGAAGGCATCAAGTGGTCCCACTGTTGTCAGCTAAGAATAACAGAATACAGTTCACACAGGCTCACCAGAATTTGACAATAGAAGATAGAAAAAACATTGCTTGGTCTGAGCCCCAAGTTTTGCTGCAGCATTTGGATGGTAGGGTCAGAATTTAGATTAAACAATATGAAAGAGTGGATGCATGCATGGAGCATCATGGATGTGAAGCCAACAAATCTGCAGAAACTGTGAGATGTTAGCATATCAATATGGACCAGTATTTCTGAGGAATGTTCCCAACACCTTGTTGAATCTATGCTGTAAAGAATTAAGGCGTTCTGAAGGCAATAAGGATCCAACCTAGCAATAGCAAGGTGTACCTATTTAAGTGGCCAGTTAGTGTACTTTCCCCAGTGCAGGTGCTGACAGCTCTGGGGTTTCTGGAAACAGGGGAATTCCAGAGGGAGCTGGCAGACCAATCGGGAATTTTCGTCAACCCTAAGCCGAGCTATGCCAGCTGTGTGGGATAGCATTATCCGGCTGTCACCCAGGTACATCATATTCCCATACAGTGCAGTTGAACAGGCCAACATCAAAGCACAATTTGCAGCAAGACCCGGTTTTCCTAATGAGTCTGATGAGCAGCATTCTTGGGAACAAACTACAAGCTGGCACTGTGCAGATGGGTGGCTTCTTGGTGAGTAAATTCATATAATTGTCCTAATAATAAACCACCTCATGCGCAACGCGCTTGTGCGCCCCCAAATATCACTCTGTCTTCAAGGCTTCATTACAACTCAGTGGGTTGAGTAAGTGACTTTCTTTTTTTGCTGATTAAACTACAGTTTCACAGCATTCTACCAAACCCCCAATTGCCTCTGTGTGTACAGTAGTTATGTCAATAAACACATGCGTAAAGTTTGAAATACAACAGCCTCACCCTTTCTCCGGCGCACTTCATTCATTTACAGTAGTAGTGAGTGTAATCCATGTAAGGTGTATATAACAGTAATGGATGAGATTTGCATTTTGGACATAATATGTACTTGTCGAGTCTAATATTAGGGATGTGATTTTTCTTCTAATTCGCGGAATTCCGCTTTTTTTATCTTCCAAAAATTTTCAGACCAGATGGCGGCGCTTGCACAACGCGAGGCTCAGCGTCTCTTCAGATTTTGTGGATTAGCAGCGATATTTCTGCTCATTTCGGGTCTGTTCGTTCAGAACAGCTTCGCTTTTAACATCCTACACCCGAAATGAACTTTTGGACATTGGATTACAAAATAACGACCTTTTTACCAGCAACCTACGTTTCATCCCTGAGCTCTGGAGAACACCCGACGCTAGGTAAGCTACCCGGCCGACCAGAAGTGCTCGCAAGCAGCATAGAGACCGTAAACAAAGGCGGGGGGAAGCGCGGAGGGCTAAGAGCTAAGCTAAAGCTAACACCGCTTTCTCTACCCAGCATTTTCCTCGCAAATGTACGGTCAGTGGCGAACAGAATGAATGAGCTACGGCTTCGGATCACCAACAATAAGAAACTTATGAACTGCAATATCATGATTTTCACGGAAATATGGCTACATAGTGGAGTACTTGTGTGGCGCCACGAGACGGCTTTTGTTGTGATGTGGCGCATTATAAATAAAGCTGAATTGAATTGAATTACTTGACGGTGCTGTCGAGCTGGCCGGATGGCACACTCTGCGGGCAGACAGAGCAGACAGAGCAGCTGATGACTCCGGTAAGACCAGAGGTGGGGGAGTATGCATTTATATTAACAAGGCTTGGTGCACGAACTCTGTCACTGTTGGGAAGCACTGCACCATCGAGGCTTTAAAGCATCATTGTAAGCAACCTGTAATTTCTGCATACTTTGTTTCCTATAATTTATCCATAAATGAGCAGTGTATAAAGGTGTACAATAGGTTTTAAAAAGAACCAGGTTCACCTCATCTGAACAAAAACCAAACCTGCATGCAAGAATATTTGCTTGCATGTAGATTTTGCAGCGTTGTCTGAAAATATCATCATCATCAGTCATTCTATCATTAATAAAATGTCCCAGATATTTAATTTTATCCCTGACAATTAATTCCCTGCCTGCCAATTCAAAAACAGGGAATTTCATTAACAAATCTTCTTTAGTGCAGCAAATCAGCACACAACTCTTATTTGTATTATATTTTATGTCATTTTCCTCTCCATAAGCAGTACACACTCTTAATAACTCCTGAAGACCAGCACTACCTGGACTGAGAATAACTAGATCATCAGCATACATAAAATGATTCACTAACTTATTCCCTATTAAACACCCAGTTTTACAGGCATTCAGTTGTTTTGACAAATCATCCATATAAAGATTAAATAGAATAGGGGACAATATACTGCCCTGTCTGACACCACTGCTCACACCAAATGGGGATGAATGACTCTTCCCTTATTTCACCAGCATCTTCTGATGTGCGTACCAGTAAATCAGGATACGTACTAAGTACTTGGGAACCCCCCCGTCAATCATTTTCCTAAACAATATCCTATGATTAACACGATCAAACGCCTTAGAGGCGATCAAACGCCTTATATCTGCCACAGGAGTTCACTTTTCACTTTTCTTCATCTTGCCTGCTGAAGATGTTTTGGACTTTATTTAAAAAATATTTTTAACGCCACACATGTGATGGATAATGCTTGTTGGAATATTTTAGGAATGCTGTCTTCTTGGAACATAAGTCACTATTATACAGTAATAAGTGGTATTCAGCTGTTTGTTTTATGTCATTTAAGCACAGTTCTGGTACTTAAAAATCATAAAATAAAGAAAATATAAGACATATAACATAAATAAATAAAATATAAGAAATAAAAATTTCAAATAATTTTCAGATAATTTCGCCGACCCCAAATCACATCCCTATAATATGATCTGCTTTCAACTAACAGGTGACCTTGGCTACCCACTAAATAGGTTCATATTGTCTTCTTTTTCGTGACTGTTTTCCTTTAATTCAACCAGCTGATCCACCCGGCTGGTCAGAAACTGATTGATTGATTGATTGATTGATTGATTGATTGATTTAGTCATTGTTTAAAGTAACATTGTATAAAAGATATAACATACATTTAAAAACAATGGGATGACACAAGAAAGTGCACACACTTATTTCCATTGTGGTCCCTAAAAGAGATTGCAGCTGGTCTCGTACCTGGAACCTTCTGCATTGAAATCTGGCACTTCAACCACTGAGCTATACACAGTACAAATCACAGTGATCAGCTGATGCTTCTAAGGACGACTGCAGACCTCAGTCTAAACATATCAAAGTTAAATAAACATCTTCTTCTCATCCCTTTCTGAATAAAGGAAACAAACTAGTCTTATAGGGCTGTGAGCAGGCTATTGAATTACCTGTATCCGGCGCTAATGCTGGAGGACAGTGTGCCAAACAAAATGTTTAACATGCCTCTACCTCGTTCAGGAGCACCTCCAACTCACAATCCATGAAATTCCATTAAATCCTTTATTTTTGATCATGGATACAGGAGAGTCAAAGCGCTTGTATATATCTGTTTGCTTACCTATTTGCATCTAATTGCATATTCAAATGGAGGCGTGTCAAGGGAGGAGTCCAGTATTTCCTTACGTGCGTTCAGTTTCAAGCAGATTGATATGTACAAAGGAAATGTGCTTCCTGCGTATGGACGGTTTCATACATCTGGATTTTTTTATTTTTTTTTTGATTACGGTATTTTCTTGATTTAAACGTGCATCATCTTTCAGTAGGAAATCCGCGCAAGTCTTTGTACATGAGGCCCCAGGTCTTTCTGGAGCTCTCCACGAGTGGTCTTTGGCTCTTGGATAACTCTCCTGATAATTCTTTTGACTCGTCTGTCAGAAATCTTGTGATAGGCTCCTGGTCATGGCCAGTTTATGGCAAAATGATGTTCTTTCCACTTGCGAATGATGGCTTCAACAATGCTCACGGAAACATTCAGCAGTTTAGAAATGCTTCTGTAACCAATGTTATCATTATGTTTTGCAACAATAAGGTTGCGAAGGTCTAGAGAGAGCTCTTTGTTTCTACCCGTCATGAGTTCTTTGTGGTGTGACAATCTGATATTCACAGACCTTTTTAAAGGCTATCAGTCAGGACTTAACCAGCTGAAATTAATTTGCACCGATGGTGAGTGGGATGGCTTCCTAAATTCTGATGGATTTCAGCTGGTTTCTTGACTTTTTATGCTTTTTTGCACCGCCTTTTCTTCATGTGTTCAATATTTATTCCCTGTGTCATTCCACTTTATCAAATATAACTTGTTTTGTGAACACAGTTACCTTGATCTCTTTGTATATTTGGATTACTTGGGTTGTTACTGATATCTGGTGAAAATCTCAGGTCATTAGCTCCATCAGAAATGTGTTAAATGAGAAAAATGTTGACATGTTCAATGCTTATTTTCCCCGCTGTATTTGCAAGAGCTCAGTTATTGCTTCCTCATTTAGTATGTAGAGACACACTAGCCAAGGTGAAATTGTTAGCTTAGCTAAGCAGTGTTTGAGAAGTGTTGCTTGTTCGCAAACCAATCACAGCACAACAATGAGGCTTGCCACTAAAATTGACAGTTAAGTCACTAAGTAGTTTCCTTCAGATCGCATGTTTGAGATTAAGGGCACATGAATTAAGGAGATAGGAAGGAGCAACATCTTTTAACCCTCTTGGGGTGGGTGGGGCTGTCTCATCTGTTCCAGTCTTCTGATATTCTTCAGTCTGGTTTCACAAGGAACCGCATCCCCCCGGTTTGATCTCCCATCAGACAACATATAATGAAATAATGAACTAACACCCACCAATAATGAAACAAAGCACAGAAAGCGCTGGCAGAAGAGAAACTCTTGAATATTTTAAAGACGTTATAATTACACTCTCCATCTTTAGACTCTGTGCTCCTATAATTGTCCTCTTCTCGCTCCCTCTCGGCTCATCATTACTCTTCAGTGTATTAGCTCGCTTTATCTCTGTCTGTTTCAAGCAAGAAATCACAGTGGTTTTGTGCTTCTCTCACACTGATTAACAGAAATTCCAGTTGGATCGGGTTCACCTGCAGGAGGTAAAGCGCTCCAGTTATGAACACACAAAGAAATGTGCAGACCAGCTCCTCCTGCTGGGTCAGGTAAGAACTAAACCACTACATAGTCTACATCAGGGGTCTACTGCAACCTGTGACTTTTTACAGGGGGAAAAAGGTGCAAATTTAAGAGAAAAACAATACAAAAATTACTAGAAAAAGTGACAAATTTATGAAGAGGTATAAATTTAAGAAGGAAAAAAACTATTGCCCTTGTGTTTTACCTTTATCATAAAGTTCAAATCTGATTTGATTGCACTTTTTATTGTAAAGAAAATGCTCAAAATAGCCCTTTCCACAGTAAAACTAATCCCTGGAACAAAAGAGCCTATGTAGAGCCTACATACAGTTCATATTCATATCATATTTACATCTCAGGCCTAAATGTGCACATTCACACAGCTTGAATATCAGAAATGTGCCATATCAGCTCTGAGGACAATATGAGCTGTTCCCATCCTCCCTGCCATAGCAGGCTCTGGGGACTGGGGTCGCCTGTTTCCCCCCTCAGCGGCACCATTTTCCCTCTAATCACAGGCTGCAATCAGCAAGCTTTGTGCTGGAGGTGCAGGCAGACAGACAGAGGCTAGGCTGAGCTGACCCCAACATGAGCCTCAGCCTTTTTCCACGCCAGATGAAAAGCATGATAATAAACATAATTCACCCCTGCAGTACTGTCTTGTTCAGCTGACACACGGCAGTTACCTACCAGAGCTGTTAATGCCTTGTTTCTCACTGCCACCTCAGTAATTACACTCTCATCATTTTTTGTTGCTCTCAGACGGACAGGGCAGTGCAATTACTGTTGGAGACGAGTGCAGACAACCCCAGCTACTACTGTGATTCACTCAAAGCCTGCCTAGTGACCACCATCACATCTTCAGGACCCTCACAGTCCACAATCAAACTGGTGGCCACCAACATGATTGCTAATGGCAAGCTTGCAGGTAGTATTGCTTGTTTATCTGATTGCAGTATGCAGTGCTCTGTTAGTTGTTTTTTTTTAGAACAAACAGCAGAGGAGTGTGTGGGTGCCTGCAGTCTTGAAGATGCCTTAGAAGATACTTTGATTTAACAAACCTTGGTGTTTTGTTCACCCGTACATTGCATTTAATTTCTCATCACTGTCCAGTGGACTTGACTAATTCATGCTGAAATTACTGCATGCATAGATTTTGAATAAACCATAAAACTGCTATTTGGACAGAGTTACCCACTGGAGGTACTGACAGGCTGTCATTTCTCCATCTCACATGTGTGCGTTTTACTCTGTGTCAGAGGGAGTACAGCTGCTGTGTTTGATTGACAAGGCAGCAGATGCGTGCCGCTACTTGCAAACCTACGGGGAGTGGAACCGTGCCGCCTGGCTAGCTAAGGTAACTCAGCATGACGGCATCCATCAACAGGAAACATCACATGCTCTGAAATGTTGGAATAGATCTTGACTTTACGGGTATGTGGGAACGTTGGTGTTAATTGAAAAACAAATGCAACCATTGTTAACGTACTGATTTTAGCATTCCTATTACCTTTGCATTGCCAGTAGTCATTGGAGACATCTGCAAGCTTTGAAAGGTTGCCCACTCTGATGTGTTAGTACAAATGCCCCCACTAAAAAAGCTTTTTTGCTGTCTTCCTTGCTGCATGCCTCCAGGTGCGCCTGAATCCAGCTGAGAGCTCAGACGTGTTGAAGCGCTGGGCAGAACACCTGTGCTCCTCACAAGTCAACCACAAATCCAAAGCCACTCTGGTGCTGCTTTCTCTTGGCTGCTTTTACAAAGTTGGAGAGATGCTGCACAGGTGAGCTGACAATCAATCCTTCTATATGCTTGAGCTGTTCCCAAATACAGGGGAATCACAGAAAATTAGGATTTCATGAACATTTTCATTTATTTTAGATATTTTATATTCCTTACAATTACAGGGGACTGTTTCAAGCATTTTTGGTTTTCAATTTCATGATTATGATTTATAACTTATTAAAATCGTAAATCTGCTATTGTTTCTGAAATTACTAAAATATTTCCTAATATCAACCCAAAATAAGGATTTACAATACAGAAACGTTTAACATTATTCCTTTATACACTCAGTACTTGGTTGGGACTCGTTTAGCATGAATTACTAGCTCAGTGCAGCGTGGCATGGAGGCGATCAGCTTGTGGCACTGCTGATGTGTCATTGAGAATTACTGTTATAGTTCTGGTGCTGTGGGCAGGTGCGAAGTCTTGCTGGAAAAGGAAAGCCACACCTCTATAAAATTTTGTCAAGTTGGTCATTCCCATTAATTAAAAATTAATCTTTAGTCTCTTTTTTTAATATTCTATTTGTCACACTGATATTCATTCTTTGTAATACGGTACTCAGGTGGTACTCAGGTATGTGCTGACACGCCACCACACACACACACAAAATTATCTTTACCAAATTTAACGAGGGGAAACTGCCCATTCAGGAGAAATACATTTACAAGAAAACGAGCACCAACTTGAGGGAAAATTCATAAATTTACATGAAGAAATTTGAACAATGTAAGGTTAGAAAAATGCATTTGTAACAAAAATTGCAAAATTTATGAGAATAGAAAAAGTCCTCAAATTTAGAAAAAACATACAAAATCGGAAGAAAACATTACATCAACAATGAAAAAATCCTTAAAAGAATAAAATATACCAAAAAAAGCTGCAAATTTGTGAAAAAAAATGCCACATCTATAAAAAAATGACTGCATGGAAGATTTTGACATGGACTCTGGATTGCTGCCTAATAGTCAAAGCCTCAGAACTGTTATTCAGGACAGCCATCCCATATACTGTACACTATATGGTGTACATAGAGTCATTAGTCTGGAATAAAACTGTATTTCAAAATAAAGACAGGAGTTCTGTCTTTAGTTCATCTAATTAAAGAGGCCAAAGACGAGATTTTACATTCACCCCAGCATTGTCAGTGTGGCCAGTGGCATTGTGGGAATTGTTAAGGTGAAAGATCAAAGTCTCTATAGACCCAGACGGTGCTTTGCCACCATCTCGTTATTTTTCTGTCTTCATATCACACATTATACCTGCAAATATTCACTCAGTGTATTCTCTGTAAATAATCAGTTTTTATTTATAATGTTTCAAGCCATAACTTAAGCATTTGATTGCATCTTTCTGAGTTTCCTTTCCTTCTGTTGTTGAGACACTTGAAGGAGAAATCACGGTGTACGGTACTGGCATGGGCTCAGCTCACTGTGTATCCTCTACCGCAGCATCGATCTGCTGTTGGTCTAGTGGCGCGTCTTCTTGACAGCTTGTGTTCTGAGATGTAGTTGGCAACAAAAGGCTCTCACAGGGAATTAGAGAGACATCAGTACGACAAGGTTGACGTCTGTTTTAGGATCACAGAACTCAGGGCAGGGAGGATTCTGGTTTCTGTTGGTGCTGCTGCTCACCTCCTCCTCTTTTCTTTTCCTGCTTCGTCTCCTGGGCAGCGTGAGGCACTTTGATCGAGCCGCCCTCTTCATTGAAGCCTGTCTGAAGTATGGGGTGATGGAGGCCAATGATTCGTCCAATATCCTTTTTGAAATCCCATTACTGCACTCCGGGGGCCATTTATAGCCAGAGTTAGGCCAGCTTCTAACTTTGCCCATCTCTGTTGTGCATCTGACAGCAGGGAGTTTTCCACTTTTCACAATGAAGGTCAATTTAAATGCTTCCTGGAGCACATCAGGCTACATTACACTTGTTCACATTTGCCACAAGCACACTGGACACAGAGTTCAGCGAGAGAACTTATGCAGTTTGTACTGAGAACATTTTCAATCTCGCATAACCGTAGACGTGTAGAACAAAAAGTAGATAGCTTAGAAATGGATACAGACTTTATCAAATGTTTAATTTTCTTACTTAGCTTCAAAAGTATTTACTTTCTCATTTAAACAGAGTAGTATTACAGAGGCATTGTTACTCATTTAAGATGATTCACCTCCTCTCCCTAACAATAAAATTTAGATAACATATATGCAACCAAACATCAGAAAATGCAAATTAAAAAACCATGGTGATTCTCAAATTTACAGAATGAACTAGGGATATAACAATGCAGCTTTTTTAATGTCTGATTCAATATTTTTAAGTCTGAAACTGATACAACCACCATGCAGCTTTGGCCTGAATAAATTCAGCGTACTTCTTTCCATACTATATCTGCAAGTGTTTAAGGTTGGAGATGTTAAAGTTGTAAAACTACACTGAACTTTTGATGTTATATATACTGTATATATATATGCTTTGTCATTTGTCAAGCATATAAATTCACATTTATCTCCATTTTAATAAAAAATAATGGCCGATGTAAAATTGTAACATTTATATATTAACATAAGATTGTTAACAGCAGAAAAGTCATTGTGTTAATTTTAATACCACCAAACAGCAGCATTAATGTAACTGATTAAAATGTAGATCATTCATTGGAATATATGCATTATGGACATCAAATAACACCTAACACATTTATGTATTTTTTGAAAAGTCAGTCATTAAATTGCAAAGGACAGCCAGAACTCTGTGAAAATCACATCTCATTTTTATTTGCATTTGTATGTACTGTTCATTATCATCTGTCACATCCAAAATGGGTGTTTTTTTTTTTAATTAAAGTTCACCACTATGTTTACCATGAAGCTAAAAATTAGCTCAATTTCCACTGCTAACATTTAAAAACTAGTGGGCACTCAGAGAGTGCACACCTCCACCAAGGCCCTTGATAGCGGTGTGCACTCTCAGGTCATCACCAAAATCTAATGATCTGTTCCCCGTGTCATTACACACCTTTCCTGAAAATTTCATCAAAATCTGTTCATAACTTTTTGAGTTATGTTGCTAACAGACAAACCAACGCCGGCAAAAACATTCCTTGGTGGCGGTGAAAACAAAAGTATATGAGGGTTTTGAATACTGTCTCAAGTAGCCATCAGAAAACTGCAATTTCTCTGTTATTTCTCTGTGATTTCAAGTCATCAGAGAGGTAGCAGGTCAATCACAGTAATTTCAAAGACTCAACTTTGTATTTCATTTAAAAGGGTCATTGACTGCACTTTTTCCACATTTTAACAGCTCACTCATGTCTTAATGAAGTGTTTGTGACATATTTTGTTCACATTTTCTTTAATTTTTTAATTATTGAAGCAATTTTTTTTTCCTGGCTTTCTTTTGAACGCTCTGATTTAAATCCTGTCACTTTAAGAAACATCCTTCAGCTGTTCAGCTCCGCCCTCCCTCTTACATCAGTTAGCCATTAGCTGAGTAGCTTCTAGCCTCCTTCTAACTTGGATGAGCAGCGCTGGTTCACTGATCTGCAGCCGGTTGTGTGTCTCGCGTTGTTCCGTCCGTCTCCCAGCAGTCTCGCTGGGATGCCACAACAAATCGCCACTGACCAAGCTGCTGGATCTCAAAGTGCACTGTCTCGCTCCACAGGACTCCACTCCTCTCCCACGGCCAGCTGGGGGATGCGCCGTGCAGTGGAGTTGCACGGAGCCCCAGAGGATGGTGAGGGAGCTCTGGGGGTGCACTGTAGGCAGTTGCCGCGCCAGCTGCGGGGTCATGGTGGGGCAGCTGGGGAGTGGGCCGTAGTGGTGCAAGGTGTATTGTGGACTGTGGACCGATGAACCAGGTGATAACAGGAATGGTTATTATGGTGACTAAGATCTGAAGAAAATAACAATATAAGCCATGCTTGGTTCGAGCTTCCTGGTATTAGCTTGGGGGCTAATAGCTCAGGGGCTAATAGGCTACCTTTAGCACCCCCTCATCTACATGACAGACAGCTAGGCAGACCAATAATAGAGCAGTGGGCTGGTCTCAAGGACGGCAGTGGGTGGGCTTTTTGAACACTTGATATAGAAGTATTACCAGGAAGAATCAAAAAACGTTTTGGGGAGTTCCTCGGAGAGAAAACCGAGATAAAGGCAGTGTGCTTCTTTTCAGATCGTTGACTGGAAAGTTTTTGGCTAATTATGTGACCAGTTGACACATCTGAGACAGTTAAAACCTACAAACACACCATTTTTTCAGTCAATGACCCCTTTAAAATAGTTTTACATGGAAAGTGTTTTTGGAGTTTAGCCTACAGCCATTGGCAGTAAAAATCTGTCCTAATGTTTGCATTTAAAGTGTTATTAATGGAGACTGCACAGATTGATAATAATAGTTATGGTGATTATTATTACAAAAAAAGGCTAATTGAAATGAATTCCCAGCTGTGAAACTCCTGTCACCTCAATCCATGTGAATCCTTTGAATGTCAGGAAAATTAACAGAGAAGAACACGCACCCATAATGCCTTTGTAGCTGAATGCAAATGAGGAAAGATGATATTGAAAATATCTGAGAGCTGAGTATCTGTTTTCATTAATCTTCTGCACTCATTTTTCAGTGTTTCCTTTAATTTATCACCTGTACGTATGTGTGATTCTGAATATTAATCAGGTAAAAAAAATCCCTCCTTATTCTGTGTTGCTTTCCAATGTTTTTATGTCCCACTGAAATGTTAGAAGTTCTCCCTGACCCACATTTGCACATAAACTTATCGAGGCTGCGTTCGTGGACTACGCAAAGCTGCTGCGCTCCCTGGGCCTGCGGGAGGGTGCCGCTCTGTGGGCATCACGGGCTGGCACTGCAGGGGAGCAGCTGATGGAGGAGCTGTTCCAAGGCGAAGGAGGGGTACCAGAGGCCCTTCTTGGCGATGAGGACGTGGAGCTGGGCCAGGAGAGCACTGAGTGACCTTGACGATGCCATATTTTAAAAGAGAATGGACAACCCGCTGTTGGGTGTAAATCAAGTGTTAGTCATCCAGTGTAACTTTAATGATTTGGTGAGAGAACTTTGTTGGCATCAAGGAGGGCTGTGGTCATATTTCCATATTGGGGGATTAGAGGAGATGTGAGGTTGTCATTCTGCCACTGGAGCTGGCGTCCGTGCCGGTGATGTTTGCTACGGCCAGTGTGTGTGTGTGTGTTTGTGCTTGTGTGTGTGTGTGTGTGTGTGTGTGTGTCCATGCATGTAACGGCCCCAAGAGAAACACACTTCCTCGTCATTCCTCCAATATCAGTCTGTATCTGTTGGTTTGTGAATGTAAAACTTTTTATGGTTACATGTCAAACCTCATTTTGTGTGCCTGTATGAATAATGTCATAATACTGCTGTTGCTCTGCACGTTTAATTTGCCTTCTTCTTGGTGGAATTTAATGGGACAGATAGATTTTACTTCCCTCAAATAACAGGTTTCCTGTTTGGTTTAGACAGCGTACACTCATAGATGACCTCACTGTCTAGCCCATCACTGACCACTTGTTTACCCCACCCCCAAAGACAGCTTAATTAATTTAAATGAAAAACCTGTCTGACCATCTGACACTTGATAGTTTTCTAAACAGACACGTGACATACTGAACATTTTTATCCAGAGCAGGCGTTGATTTATAAGTAATGACCAAAGTAGGCTCTCTGCACACACCTCTACATCTTTAATTGTTTAGTGGCAGTAAAATTAGACAGCCAGGCCATCCTGTACTTATTAGATCCTTATTAGTAAATTATCTCCCTTCATACAGAGGGGAGAGGAGTCTGCCCACTGCCACCTGAGTGATAAATCACCATTTAATTAGCTTATACAGAGAGTTATGTTCAGTCAAATAGATACGGATTGCTAGTTAATCTATTATATTAATCCAGACATATTTCAATTTTCTATTTTTTATGAAGGCTTCAGACGTGAGTTTATGTGTATACTTTGATGTTGGTGTAATAAAGTTGTTCATTTATTACAGGAAGAGCTGTCAAAATGTGTTGTAACTCATTTAAATCAGACGTCTTATGGACCATTTACACTAAAACAGTCTGTGCTGCTTCCACCGTTGCTCATCACCATCACAAAATTGACTCGGTGAAATGGACTAGGCTGGCTGCCACATCTTTACAGAGTAAATATTCCTAAACGCTTAAAAAGAGAAGAATCATTTGAATGACAATGCAATGACTGCAGCGATCGTGTGTCTCACTGTCTTGTTTTTCGTCCTGAAATGAGACAGTAACTTCATCTGCAGGACCATTTAGAGTGTTACTGTGGTTCATAAACACGTCACTGCTGTTCCTCTCTTGTGTTACGGTAAACCCCAGGCAGTGTCACTATGGCAACCAAAGCTTATTTGAGGGGACTACATGTTGTTCCTGTATATCAGTTTCACCCCCCCCCCCCCAATTATCATACAGTAGGAGCTCATAAACGGCTCACGATTAGCTGTAGTTTACCTGATGTTGTGTATCTTTCTCCTATTATGTCATCATTGTGCAAACATGTACTGTACTGCCTCTTTATGAGACTTAGATTAACACTGGCTGCTTTTCTTATTACTTAAGTGAACTTTACAAAATGATACCAGCCTAAATGAAAGCAAGCTACGCTTTCAGCTGTAGGTTTTGTAAGAAGCTGTCATAATGGTGTTTTGCCTCTCTCCCTAGTTGTTCTGTGTTTGCACAGTGACCCTACTGCTTTAAGCTATATGAAGAAAAAAGATACTGTATATGTACATTATTGGTGGCAATAAAATCACTATTATTAACTTCACATTCTTAGTGTGGTGACTCTAGGGGGCGCTCTTGACCCTCCACAGGAGGCAAACAAGTGACTGTGGTGCTCTGCTGTGTAAAGGCAGCCTAAATATCTGTTGTCCTCAGTGTTGTTTTTAATGATCCTCGTCTAATTTCCACGCAGGTACATCGAGTTAGAATGTTCGTTCATTTGTCAAACTGTCTCACAAGTTAATTAGTTCCCACTCCAGCCACTTCCGCTATTAATTATTTCTTCTCTTCTGCTCACAAGCGAGAGCCAACAGCTGGCTGCAGCTCCCTGCCCAGGCCTGACAGTTTTCACCCTTTTTTCGCCTCAGATTTATTCATTGATGGGCATTCTGTTTCGTCTCAATCCCTCCGGCACAAAGAGGGGCAATGCAGTCAGAAACAGAAAGCCTTGGTTGTGTTCCTTTAATGGCTTAATGAATAACTGCCGGAGAGCCGATCCAGCCGTTACAGCCAGGTCATCAGTATGCAGGGCATCGCTGCAGCTTTTCTATTCTTACACACACATACACTACCACCCAGTTAGCTCCACTGACTCCCATCCAGCTACCTTCCAACTTTTTTCCCCACCTTGCGTTCACTTGATTCGTCCTTTTTAGCCCTCACTGCTTTTCTTTGCCCCAAAGAAACTCATGCCAACATGTTCTTGCTACAGCCCATCTCCATTAATTTCCTGGAACACTTGTTTCCATCTGCTGCTTGGCTTTCACCTCCCTGTGCCCCCCTCCTGAAACAGAACTAAAAGCAGTCTCAGACACACAGTATAAAGTGTGTTTGCATCCAGAGCTGTCTGGTTAACAAATGGAAATTACCAGCCTAAATGCCAAGTGAAAATCAATCATATACGGTAGTCTTGCATTCTCAATCATCTGTGCAGGCGGCCATTGAAGCGGCTCCTGTGTGCAGAGGCAGAGCCTACACTGCATGCTCTGTGTGCTGCAGACAGTGAAGTACAGCAGGTCATCCAGTTCCCATGATCGTGTTCTTCTGTGTTGCTGCTGCTGACAGACATCTTTATCTACAATGGGCAGGTCCAAGCCTGCTCACGCTCCTGAGTGAAAGCCCACTGTCTCCCTGTCTTCATTTGTGTGAGATGTTTTACAGTTTGTTTCCCCCATCCTCCACCTTTAGGGTTACCAATGAGTTCATTGCTCATTTTCTCTGTAATTATCCTACCTTCTACTGTTTTCTCTAAACCCTCCTTAGACAATTTAGAGCCTTCTCTAGGCAGCTTACACCCCAGGTGGTGGAGTAATTTGGAGCAGAGCGACTACAGTTTTTATGAGGATAATCATTTGTCTGCATGTCCTGAGTTTTGTTTCTGCCGTGTCCTTTTAACCTATGCTGGAAAAGTCGAACCACTTTGTGTGTGTGCTTACATCCTAATGCCTTTTCCACACTGCTGTCATTTTTTCTCACCTTTTTTCCACTTTCGATCCCAGCCCTCTCCACAAGAAGCCAGATCTCCTGGGCTGCACATATGAAAGGTCGTATCAGTTTCTTTCACACAATCACTCTTACCACCACGTTGCCTCTCCTTGCTCACATCTCGGGGATTTTGCCCACTTTGGAAGAAACCTACAGGCCGGATTTCATCCCAGTCATGTCATTTGTCCTGCTTCCATTCGATCTTTGCTATTTGTCAAGCTCTTTATTTACCCTAATGTTGTTGGCTGCTTGCAGCACCAGGGACCCCATGCCTGGGGGCTCCAGGTGATGTTTACATTGAAAGTATTCAGACCCCCAGCTTTATCTGATCCTATTTAAATGACTGCCACAGTGTTCAGCAGACCATGGCCTCACCTCATCACAGCACCACACTGCTCCCATTTAAGACAGGCACGACTGAGAGGGAAGAAAGCCGGGGACGGGAGGCTCGGCGGGGGCAGCAGAGGGGATCAACAGGAACTCTGGAACATTACCGCGCAATGACAAACTCTTATCGAGTCCCGATAATGACTTGTGGACGGGATAATCTTTTAAAGAGCTCCTGCTATCTCTAAAACAGCTCTTTTGTGTCTCCCACGTGCACATGTTGTGGTTTGGGGGGGATCAATGAGTGCATTGTGTCAGGAGTGTGGAGCCACTTCTGCCGATCACCGCAGTGTGACCTGCAGGTCCTACACAGAATCATCATCAGAGGACCATGAGGAGTATGTATGTGAGAGGGAGACATGATTTTGACTCGCAGACGCTGGACTTTATTACAGTGACACGCCTATTACACTATAGCTAAACTTAGAATGGGAGGATTATCCGATGATGCTAATGCCAGGAGATCCACATTGCTGTGTCAACAAGCCAAAAAGACAGATTTGATAGATCTCCTCCCCAAATGCTGTTGACAAAGCTTAAACCACATCCAGTCTCTTTGTGACTGCAAGTCTGAGAGTTTTTGTGAGACAACGGCAAACAGATGCGCACATTCATGAAGTGATTCACTTGCAGCTTAATGTTAAGGTGGCGCGAGCTCAAGAAAGAAGGGGCTTAAAGAAAGAATCAACCAAACATTTATTATTTCAGTGGGTTAATGCCAGCAGCCTCCCTATAGAAATCCAACCTGTGCCCTAATCCAAAAAAGGGTATGTACATGTTTTGGTTTTTTTCTCGAGTTTGCAATTGCCGGCCGTGAGTTACTAGAGATGCCACGGATGCCCCTGCTACAGTGAGGCCCTCCTGGGGCTAATTGCGACTGTCCTTTGGGAGATTAGAGAGGGGGAAGTCAGGGATGATTATGAAGGAAATGGCCTCTTAGAAGCCGCTGTACACGAGGCCCGCCGAGCCCAGGACTGCAGAGTTGGGGGGTATTCCCTTTCATCGGCGGACAGTGGGAGCCAAGAGAGGATGTAAAGGATACCTGTACTGTAGCTGACCCATTTCCTGTATTGTTGCTCGTGCATATGTGCGTGTGTTTATCTGAAGCTGTGTGCACGCCTGTGTGTCCATGAATCACTAACTCAGTTCATGAACATACAGGGTTCTCGCACTTAAGTGCCCCGGCCTCTTTCCTGTGAGTGCAGAGCAGGGGGCTATACTGCTGTGTTTGGGTCTCTCACAGAGACTCTGCATGTTTTTGGTTCTACTCAAGCGTAGTATATGTGTTTCCTCTGTGTGTAGTCTGAGCAGACACACAGGGGCCTGTGTGCAAGAGAGTGGCACGTTGTTTTGCTGCGGCCTGTGCAACCTCTTACTCCTGGGGATAAGCACGTGCTATGCTGCAAAAAGAACCAGGTTCAGCCTGAGTCTTTCTTAGGAGGGTTTAGAAGGAAAACATCTACTTAGTTGGTAATCAGTAACAGAATGGTTGCACCTATAGTTGGAAGTGTTCAGGGTAATGTTCAGAAAGTAGAAGAAGAATGTTCAAAAGAAAAAAGAGCAAAAGATTACAGTTTGGTGTTAAAAATGCACATATTCTGTGTACAAGAATAAATCTGGGTTCTATCGAGGCATCTGATATGATTACAGTATTATCCAAATGTTAAGAGAGTTCACCTATTAAAGAAGAAGATTATTTAGCATAAATAAGTATCATCTATGCTAAAGTGATGAATTTATTTTTTGTAAATTGAGTACCAAAGAGGTGTACCTTCACCATAATATAGGGCCTTGTGAAGAGTTTCAAATATATGGTTCTTTTGGCAAAACCATCCAGCCAGTGGGGTCAAGGAAGTATTTTGTCGCAAGTCATTAAGACAAGAGTTGAAGGTTACTTTCATCTGAACTATAGGTCTGAATCCTCACCACTTTTATAGCTTTTGTACTCAAAGACATCCATTACTAGTTGTTCCATGCCAAAGTACGATGCTCAAGTCAAGTTTGTTTGACTTGTGACCATAACTTTGATGCAAAGGTGAGTTGCACCAAGCAACAACCCCTGTTTCAGTAATCTGTGTGTATAAATTGTCTATGCACTTGTCAGATGTGTAAAACATTACTTGGTGTGGTGTCCTGCTCCTTTGTCACTGCTCAAGTAAAATGAATTGGAATTGAAGGAAGACTAGATATACAGTAGATAAACGTACACACACATGGGTAGTAACTGCAGTGAGTGTGATTGCAGTTGCACTACAGTATAATAGTGACTGATTAATCATGACTTCATTGCAAGTTCAGTTTTTGTGGCCTTTCCAGGTGAAGTGGTGAGTTTGTTTCATAAACACTGATTAATGACAAATGTATAGACCTGATCCAACTTTTTTTTTTTTTTTGCTTTGTGCATGCACACTGAAGCAAATTTAAAGTGTGACAGCAAGGTACACACAGGAGCTTTTAATGGAAGATGAGCAGCAACTCAATACAGTATCAAATCAACATGCTAACCGTGAGGTTAACAGTTTATACATGAGAATTGTGCATAATTTATGAGCGCCACTTGTTTAAAATTTCTGCAGCCCATGGACTGAGAATTAACTTTGTACAGGTAGGAAGGATATGTTGTGTTTATCCGGGGTTGCCAACTTTCAGGTACAAGTTGGAGTGAGAGTCCAACTTGTACTGTGAACCGGGCCAACACTGTGGAGACTGGAAAGGTTTTTTTTGTTTGTTTTAATATAAAGTTGTTTGATTAATCATACTCTTTTCACAGCCCCATAAAAGAGCATTTAAACATACGACAAAATCAAAAAAGTGACAGTGACTGTGTTTGCATATCTTGGTGATTATATCCTTAGTTTTAGCAAGAGTGTGGGTCAAGAAAATTTTTCATGGGGGGACTCATGGTGGGGCACATTCTCAGAAAAGTGAGCTGCACATTCAAATAGTATGAATCAAAAACAACATTTCTGGAGTCTAAGTAATAAACTTTATCAATAAGCATCTGGTTTGTTTATGAAACAGTCTTTTTCCACTTGGAATATCATCATCCTGCTATGAAGGGTGCTTCAGGAGCACTGGGGAAGGAAAAGTGTCTGCAAGCAAAGCAGTATGCACTGTCCCATCTTTGTGAGTATTCAAGCCATGGATGCCGTGGGTACCATGTTCTGTCCCTCCAGGATTTCACAATGTTGCAATCGCAGTAATTCACGCAAAAATCAGTGATTGGCTGCATCTTCTGCGTGACCTTGCAACTTTGTCCAATCACCAAAACTTTCCCGCAATTTTGGCCAATCCTCATCAATTTCCACCAGTTTCGCCAATCGAATTTGTCTCCGAGTAACGCGCAAACGCTCAGTCTATCCAGTCATATGTGTCACTGCACCACACTCACTTCTGTGTTTACAGTGAGTATTGACGGAACACATCAGAAAAAATGGGGTGTGTGATTTAAAAAAAAAAAAAAAAAAACAACCTCACCCATGAGTTTTCCCACACCGTCCCTTCCCCCGGCTCCTCCAGCCCGCCGGTGAACGTCTCCTTACCTCCCTGTCCTGACCGCATGTACAAAGTGCCGGGTTTGTGTTGAAAAACGTCCGCGTGCCTGAAAGCACCCCGACATAGGAGCATGTGTGAGGAGAGATGCCATAAAACCACAAATGAGCAGATGGATGGATATACTTTATTGATCCCAAACTGAGAAATTACAGTGTAACAGCAGCATGACACAGTAAGATGACCAAAACCGACAGAAATACACCCAGCATAATAGGATAGGAAATAGAAAAAGGAATTACCTAGGGAAAGTAAAATTGCTTAGATAACTTTATATACATCACAGACTACAGTACTACTAAGATAAATAGATGATGACCCATATATGAATATATGGATAGTACTGAGTGTACAAAAAAAGATTATATGGTGCAGGGTGAAATGTGAAGTGCCAATTAGACTGTAGGTGCAGTGTGGCAGCACTGTTATGACCAAAATTCACATTAGAGTGAGTTATTGTACAGTGAAATGGCTTGTGGCAGGAAAGATTTCCGGTACCTGACCGTTCGGCAGTGAAGCTGTAACAGTCTGGTGGAGAAAATGCTCCGTTGTCTGTCCAATGTGTGGTGGAGGGGATGATCAGGGTTATCCAAGACGGATAACAGTTCCAGCCTGAGACCAATTAAAGAGTTAGCCTTCTTGATAATCTTGTCAAGTCTATTGGTGTTGCTGGCTCTGATACTGCTGCCCCAACAGACAGCAGCAAAGAAGATTACACTGGCAACGATGGTCTGGTAGAAAAGCACCAACATCTTGTTGCACACATTGAAGGATCTCAGATTCCTCAGGAAGTAGAGGCTGCCCATCCCCTTCTTGTATGCTGCATTGGTGTTAGATTTCCAGTCCAGTCTGCTGCTGATAACGACACCCAGGTATTTGTAGTCCTCCACTACCTCCACATCCTCCCCTCTATTCCACAATGGCTGTGAAGGCATCCTCTTCTTACTGAAATCAATCACCATCTCTCTGGTCTTGCTGATGTTCAGCCTCAGGTGATTCTGCTTGGTCCACTCCACAAATCTGTCTACCAGTGCCCTGTACTCCCCCTTTTTTCCCCCTCTTATACACCCAACAACAGCCGAGTCATCAGAGAATTTCTGAAATTTCTCAAAATATAACAATAATTATAAATATAAATTCTCCAATATAACACTACATCCAGTGTTTGAATATTTTATGCATCTTTAAAGGTAAAATCATTACTACATCTTGTCAATGAGCTTTCAAGCTGCAAATCTCTGGTCTGGACACAGACCAACCTGTGTCCCAGCAAACCCCCAAGGACAGCCCCTCCTTTCAGTACGACTCCCAGTGTGTGTCAAGACATACAGACAGGTAGGAGTCAGGCATGGAAAGAGAGAGAATATTCAGGGTTTTTTTTGTTTGTTTTTGTTTTTTTCCAGAAAAACACAGACTTCAATAGACAATACAGAGCAGCCGAATAAATAACTTCTTTTTCCTCTGCACTTGGTACTTGAGTGGTTGGGGACCGCTGTGGTTAGGGAGTTTTCAAATGAAGGTGCTGCTATAATTTCCAAATCTATACTCTTTAACATGCATTCAGTGCAATTTAGCTGTTTTAATGGATATTGTGTTAAAGTCTGCATTTGCTACTGCACAAGAGTTTTTCTGTATAGCAAAAGTTTCTGCTTTACAAATCTGTAATTTCCCCATAGTGGGACTAATAAAGGTTTATTTTATCTTAAATCACTGTTTAATTGGAAATTCTTGACAATCCAGTGCTTTTCTTGAGGTGTTATAGAATATCATTGCAGTAAACTATGGAAAAACCATCTGCTTCAAAATTTGTTATTCTGCCCACAACTTTTACTGTAAAAAAAAATTCGCAAATCATCAACTTTTATCGCAAGCTACCGCAAATTCAGACTTTTTGGGTCACAACAATCATCAAAACATCCCACAAAATCCTGGAGGGAGTGAATTTTCTGTTGAAGGTCCTCTTCCTCTCACCATGGATCATTTGAGGAAATACCTTCAGCTGTGGCTGCTTAGGTCCATCTGTTAGATACTGGGACATGTCTCAATGGAAAAAAAATAAATCACTTGTAAAGCTACAAATGACACATCTGATAACATTGGTCAACACCAAATTTATTGTCTAAGGTTTTTTTTTAGCTGATTTAGGACAATTTTGATGTGCTGAATCCAAAAGTCACATTGGTTTTGCTCAATCATTATGGCCACATGTTTTATACGTTTTTGTTTACATGTACGGGTATTTTCGCTTTATATGATGCAAAATTCTTTTTATGTCTTGAAATTCTCTAAATTTTGAACAATGACGACGTAACATTCAATTTACATGTACTTGCCTTTATATAAAGGTAAGTACATGCACAGTACTGAGTAAATACTAGGTACAGGTTTTTACTTAGCACCTGATTGAGAGAAACGGATGTCATTTTCAGATTCAGCGGTGCAAAATTGTCTTAAATCAGTTGAAAAAACACAGACAACTTACAAAAAAATTATTTTTGTAACCCTGTGTAATTTACAACATTATCCAATAAGTCACAATAGCAATAATGCTGAATTCTTCATTGTGAACTACAGCTAGGTATCATCCATCCATGGATTATTAGTTTTTCAGGACTTATCAGTTTCAGTGAAAGAATAAAAGTTAAATACCCTGTGTTTGAGTCAGTGTGGGATGTGAATATGGTGCCTCTTTGGTATCACTCCCATTGCAGTTTGGGGTGAAATATGTAGACACTTCTTCATTCACATCTTGTTCACACTGGTCACTACAAGGTTCAACATCTGGTCACGTAATTAAATATTCCATTCTTGCATCAATAAGACAGTAGTAGTCTAAAACAGAAACATCAACTCGTCCTGAAGAAAGAAATCCTCTTAACTGCTGAGGCAGTTCTGTGGGAAAAGTACTGTACTTTTACTGGAAACCATTTATCAAGAAGAAACTACTTTTACTAAAGTACATTTGGTGACACTCTGAGTTACAGTGGACATAAAAAGTCTACACACCCCTGTTCAAATGCCAGGTTTTTGTGATGTAAAAAAATGAGATCAAGCTAAATCATTTCAAAATGTTTTCCACCATTAATGTGACCTATAACCTGTACAACCCAATTGAAAAACAAACTGAAATATTTTAAGGGGAAAAATAAAAAAAAACTTACAATAACCTGGTTGCATAAATATGCACACCCTTAAACTAATACTTTGTTGCAGCATCTTTGGCTTTTATTACAGCACTCAGTCTTTTAGGGTAGGAGTCTATCAGTGTGGCACATCTTCATGTGGCAATATTTGCCCACTCTTCTTTGCAAAAATGCTCCTAATCTGTCAGATTGCGAGGGCATCTCCTGTGTACAGCTCTCTTCAGATCCCCCCACAGATGTTTGATTGGACTCAGGTCTGGACTCTGACTGGGCCATTCCAAAACCTTAATCTTCTTCTGGTGAAGGCATTCTTTTGTTGATTTGGATGTGTGCTTTGGGTCATTGTCGTGCTGAAAGATGACGTTCCTCTTCATCTTCAGCTTTCTAGCAGAAGCCTGAAGGTTTTGTGCCAACACTGACTGGTATTTGGAACTGTTCATAATGCTGTCCACCTTGACTAAGGCCCTAGTTCCAGCTGAAGAAAAGCAGCCCTAAAGCATGATGCTGCCACCACCATGCTTCACTGTAGGTATGTTCTTTTGGTGATGAGCAGTGTTGTGTTTGTGCCAAATATAACTTTTGGAATTATGGCCAAAAAGTTCAACCTTGGTTTCATTGGACCATAACACATTTTCCCACATGCATTTGGGAGATTTCAAATGTGTTTTTGCAAAATGTAGCCGGGCTCTGATGTTTTTCTTTATAAGATAAGGCTTCCTAGCCTATCATAGGAATTGTTTTGGCATGTGACTATGCAAGCACCAGTGAGAGGTAAGAAGTAGTTAGCTAGGTCAAAATGTCTGGGGGGAAAAAGTTTGAGAATGGCGCTCACAAAATTATTGAGAGAAAAAGGGCTTAGGGGAAAAGAAATTGTTCAAAAAATCCCAAAGCTTAAAGGATTTTTTTAAACTGAAGCATCAAGTGGAGGCAGGGCTGCTAATTACTGCACTGAGGTGACAGGTGGGCTATTACCTGGAGCTGGAGAGCAGGTTTCACTGAACAGAGACTGGAGATGGACAGACAGGAGGACCGTTGAAGCGTTCATTTGGAGGAGAAAAGCAGGCACTGCTAGTGATGGTGGCAACAGGGTGTGCATATTTATGCAAACAGGTTATTGTAAGTTTTTTATTTTTTCCCCTTAAAAGATTTCAGTTTGTTTTTTAATTGGATTATAGGTCACATTAATGGTGGAAAAAGTTTTGAAATGATTTATCTTGGTCTCATTTTTTTACATCACAAAAATCTGGCATTTGAACAGGGGTGTGTGTCTTTTTATATCCACTGTACTTTTGATTTCACTGATTTGAAACTGTTTAGAAACAAGTTTGTTTATACAGTAAAAACTTGGTCTTAACAGAAATGATTGGAGAAAATAACAGACAACAGAAATAACTAAACATTTTAATGAATTTATTTTTGTTCATTTAAATCTGTTATTCTGGATCAGTGAACATTATTACTGTCTACTGTTTTGTTATATGATGTGAGTTACAGTATATGACAGGGTACATGTTTATAGTTTGTATTTTCAGGTGATGATGATAATTTTAAGAAAAACACATTAAAGAGAAAAACCACAAAGGAAAGAAACATCAAATTTATTTAAAAAAAAAAACAACATGCAATGGAATGAGAAAAAAGGCCATAAAATCATGAGAGAAAAAGTTGCAAATTGATCATAAAAAGTCACATTTGTAAGAAAAAAAAGTAGCACATTTATTACACCAGTCACAAATTTATGAGGGAAAAAATAATTTATGATTTAAAAATTCCTACATTTATAAGAAAATCTCAAATTTAAAAGCAAAATCTGATAAATTTGTCAGAATAGTCTCAAATGTACAAGAAAACCTTGCACCTTTTTTGATGGTCTTATAGTTGAGCAGGTTTGACTTCGACTATGGCCTTTGTCAGGGTCTGTGATAATTGTTTGGTCACACATGACCCTGGTAGCATAAGGCTTGGTTATAATGTAAATATATACCCACAAATGTACATTTTACCGCTTTCTTTGGAACTTAGATTATGTTTAAGGGAGCTCACCTCCCACTCTGCTCCACATTACTTGATCCCAGCGCTGTAGTCACTTCTATAATACAATAAAACGTTTACTTGAATGCTATTTTATTTTTTCAAAACTTCTGTGTTCACATTACCACTAGTATAGCCGCATTTCTCAAAACTTCTCCTGATCAAACTTTAATAGCCACAGCAGATCTTAGCTTCCCATAAGTTTCCACAATAAAGGCCGTACACACACACACACACACACACACACACACACACAAAGCATTTGTTTACTCACCAAAGTTAGTGTTGTTGCAAGAGAAAATTTACTTCTTCTCATTAACTTTTGCTTCTGGCTATCTGCTGCTGCTCTCCTTCTGCTGTACTAGAAGCTCGTCTCCAGTGGTGCCAGTACACCACAAATAGAGGATTGACTATAGATGACGATTAACATTTTTTATAAATAATATAGCCTTCATTAAAATGCTGTAATATTTTACCTTTGTTTAAAAAGCAAACTCATAAGCTGCATTCCGATCGCCCAGTAGTGTACTCCGAAGTGGACTGCGCAGGGTATTCCGCCATATTAAGTGAGATTCCAAACCGAAGGGAGCAAACAGTCTTCAGTTCAAAGGGAACTGAGAAACGAGCAGGGAAAAAGTGAACAACCGTACATCACTTCACGGACGTTGACAGGAAGATTACCCATAAGCCATTGCACCTCAAATACGAGTAAAACAAACTATTGAAAGGAGTCAGTTGAGGTGGTATGGGCATCTGATTAGGATGCCTCTTGGACGTCTCCCACTTGAGGTGTTTCGGGCACGTCCCACTGGGAGGAGACCCTGGGGCAGACCCAGGACTCGCTGGAGAGACTATGTCTCCCAGCTGGTCTGGGAACGCCTTGGTATCCTCTCTGAAGAGCTGGAGCAGGTGGCTGGGGAGAGGGAAGTCTGGGCTTCTCTGCTTGAACTGCTGCCTCCATGACCCGGACCTCCGGAAAAGCGGTAGAAGATGGATGGATGGATGGACAAACTATTGCTGCTAACATTATTAACAAGCTAAATTGATGTTGGTTATTATTTATATCAACTGATAGTAATAAAATATATTTGTGGTGGACCCTGCCTCTCGCCCAAAGATGCTGGGGTAGGCTCCAGCCCACCCGTGACCTGAAAATGATTAAGTGGAAGAAGATGAATGAATGAATGTATTAATATTTTAAGAAATATAAATTATCCACCATAGTATTAGTACGTGTCCATGGTTACCGTGGTAATGCATGGAGGAGGAAACTGTTACAGGGTGTTTCAAACGGAGAAATTTTGTGAAGGGCAGTAAACTTAACCGATAGTCCCGGAGAATGGAGCAGGAAGTAGGGAATACAGTTGAAGTACACTGTGGATTAGAACGTAGCTCTCGAGCTACAAACAGCTTGCAGAGAATTAATACTGACATGCTCAATGTGACCTATCACATTCCAACTCAGGTGGAGCGACACTTAGGTTGGCCAGTGAGATTGTAGTAGTGGCTGATGGATTTTTCCCATCAGGCTTCTTGTCATTAAAGTTGTCAGAAAAAGCACCTTTTAGAATAGAAGAGGAACCTCTACCTATAAGCCATCAGAGGTAGAGCATCCACCCCACAACTGGGAGGTCGGGGTTAAAGTCCCAGCCGGGTCATGCCAAAGACCATATAAAAATGGAACTTCCTGCCTTCCAGCTTGGTGCTCAGCAAAAATGGAATGGAGGATGGAAACGTGGGCGGCAGTGGCTCAGGAGGTAGAGCAGGTCATCCAATAACCAGAGGGTTGGTGGTTTGAATCCTGCTCTTCCCAGCCATCCTGCCATTGTGTCCCTGGGCAAAAGACTTTACCCACCTTGCCTCCAGTGTCCATGACACTGGGTATAAAATGTCCGGTTGTGGTCAGAGAGGCCATTGGCGTGGAATGACAGCCACATTTCCATCAGTCTGCCCCAGGGCAACTGTGGCTACAGTAGTAGCTTACCACTATCAATGTCTGTCTGGAGTGAATGAATAATGGACTCACTGTAAGCACTTTGAGATGTCACTTGACATGTAAAGTGCCATATAAATCTAATCCATTATTATTAATAAAAAATATTTGCAGTTAAAATGTATTACATAAAAAAACACATATTCAATACATACACTTGGTTTCTCTCAAATAGACTCAATACCATCACCGAGTATATCATGGAGCTTGTATAAGATCCCTAACTGATCAGCAGTTAATGTTGCACAATCTTCCTGAAAGCTTTATGAAAGCTGAGCTTTCAACATGGTTGTCTTTATGCTGCCATGTGGGGTGTATGTATAGTGTAAGTGCATGTACAAGCTTGAGCACATGCATGAGCTCAAGCGCTTATACATGTATATGATTTTGTGCTACACACATTTTTCCACGTACTTATACAAAGACAGCCATGCTGAAAGCATAGCCATCAGCATGTGCTTATACTAACAATAGCACAAGAAGAGGCAGGTGTTCCCTTCTTGGTCTTAATGTGAGTATATGTGTGTCAGATATGGTAAGTACTTGGGAGTATTTGGCGTGAGATTTGATTGGGTAGCAGGTTGGTGGGTGATAGACACTAAAAAAAGTAGGTAACACCCGCTAGGGGCATGAGAGTTGGCAACCCTGGTTTGTTGCTTATATTTGGCTGCTGTTAACTGCTAACTTTGTGTTTGTTGTTTTTGCTAATGCAGCCTTTACTGCATCTTCTCAGGGTTATATCCATTATAACCTAAGTGTTAAAAAGTTATTCAGTTAAAGGCCAAACAGCCTGTTCATGTGTTGAAAAGATTTTATGGTGGTGGTATGTAGTATTGGTGACAGCAGGAATAGACTAACTAATTAAAATGTGCACCTCACATTAAAACTGTTTAAGATCGGCCTTGTGTTTCAGTCACTCTGGTTTTGGTAGGAGTGTCACCTTTACCATGAGATAGAGCCCTCTGCAGCGGCTGTGTGTAGTTTGTTAGGTCCTCTTCTACTTTTGGGCACATCCTTCAACAACTCAGTGCAAATGTATACAGTCAGTTATGACATTTGTTGTTTTAGATTTGTCATTAATCCTGTAGTGCATCCTGTAATAATGGCTAATGAATTTGTGTGTATTCCACTAGGCGGCAGCAGAGTTCTGAGAAATATTTTGTTTCTGGTGACTTGCTGCACTTGAGTCAGAAAAAGTTCTATACTGCTTTGTTTTGGTTTTTTGTTGTTTTTTTTGTTGTTGTTTTGAGGGGGCGGTATCATATGTTTTCAATTTTTTTGATTCACAACTTATTTTACATTACATTAAATGCAGAATTACATTAGACTGCAAAAATACTGCATCCATAACTGCTGATTAATTCTTCTCATTGACCCCCTCATGGATCGTCACTGTATCGTGGTGGGGGGGGTTGCGTGCCCCAGTGATCCCAGGAGCTATGTTGTCCGGGGCAATTTGCCTCTGGTAGGGTCACCCAAGACAAACTGGTCCTGGGTGAAGGGCCAGACTAAGAACAATCCAACAGACTCTCATGATAAATTGTATATCAAGGATTCAGTGTACCCCGCCCGGTATGGGTTTACCGGGGCCCCACCCTGGAGCCAGGCCTGGCGGAGGGGCTCGATGGCTAGTGTCTGGTGGCCGGGTTTCCACCCATGGGACCCGTCCGGGCTCAGCCCGAAGGAGTTACATGGGTCTGCCCTCCAGTGGGCTCACCACCTGCAGGAGGGATCATGGGGGTCGGGTGCTATGTGGATTAGGTGGCGGTCAAAGGCAGAGACCTTGGCGGACCAAAGTCTGACTTGTGATATAGTTCTGCAGGACCTTTGTGTGGGTCACAGTCCTATGCTGCATGCTTAATGTTGGCTAAGGTGTGTGTTTGAGGGGATGTTGCTCAAACTTGGAGTAAGGGCATCCTCTCACTCACTGCTCTTACTTATATTTGAGTAACTTTGATTAATTGAGGCAACCTGAAGCTTTGCATATGGCTTCAGGTTGACTATAAACAGTCTCTTAAAGCAACACTATATAAGATTTTCACCTAAATAAATATTTCCAAAGTTATTTTGATGGGTTCATTGGGTGAATGTCACTTCCCCCATAGCCTGAGTCTGCCCACATTTCTGGCAACAGCTCTGTTTTTAGTAGAAATACTGAAAGGACTACTGCTATAGAGACTATGACCTCAGTCCCAACAGCCAATCACAGGACATGACTTTAGCCACCTCCAACAAAGCACCCTGTGATTGGTTGTTGAGACTGAGGTCATAGTCGCCATAGTTGTAGGAACAAGAAAGTTACTAAGAACTAGTTTAAGCAGCAACATTAAAAAAAATATGGTTAGAATTATCCTTCTTCTGCCCGTGACAAGGGCCTCTTTACACAGCACGGATCATTGAGAGATGGGGCCAATTTTTGATCTTTGAGATCGTTTGGGAGATCCTTGTGTGTTTTGGACTGAGTCAAGACTGAGGAGACTGTGCTGACTGTGGAGGTCACTGAAGATCATTGATAGATCAAAAACTGGCCAGATCTCTCAACAATCTCTCAATGATCTCCACCCCTGTGTAAAAGGAGTGTGTAAGTCTGAAAATTTTCCAAAGCTGCAAAACTTTGAGAAAAAGCCACAAAGTACAAGGAAAAAAGTCACAAACGTATATACAATAAAAGCATCAAATTTACTAGAAAGTCATCACAAATTTATGGGAAAACATTTCTCTTTTTTAAAAGAAGTGCTAAATTCACGAGAAAAAAGTTTCAAAATTACAAGAATAATAAACATACTGTAAATTTATAATAAAAGACAAATTTATCACAAAATGTTGCAAATTTATGGTGAAACTAGAGGGCACTCAGAGAGCGCATACCTCCACCAAGGCTCCATCCTTCCCTCCCTTTGTCTGTCCATATTGCCATCCATCTGTACATTGCGAGATAGGGCCTTGGTGGAGGTATGCACTCACGGATCACCTCCAACACTGAATGAGTTCATCTCTGGGCCAAGATCCACCTCTGGTGAAAATGTCATCCAAATCCATCTATGAGTTTTTGCATGACCTGCTTGGGCAGCAGTGGCTCAGGAGGTAAGAGCAGGTTGTCCAATAACCAGAAGGTTGGCGGCAGGGGTGTAGTGTAGCACCAAGTTTTGGGCCCCGGGTACAGCAGTGTGTGTGGGCCCCTCAACAAACACAAACCAAATTTGAATTTTACATTCCAAGGTTTAAACTGAGCCCCATTTCCATTAAAAGTGTAAGAAAAATGCTGAGTGTGACAGCAAGTTGAAAAACAAGAGAGGAGACCCAAGATGCGAGCAAAGTGGTTAAACTTTTGGCCAAAAGAGAGACACAGTCATCACTCACCACCTCAATGATGAGCATATGTGCAACAATCACAGATCTGACTCTCCTTTTTAAGCTGCACACAAGGTCTTCTGAGCACAAGATAAGTATCACATGACATGTTTATCTACACACTGCATGGCTTGAACACAAGGCCTTCACGTGACTAAAACATTCTAATCATAGTAGGGCTGCAGCAATGGGCGCAGTCGGGCATCCGGGCATTTGGCCTACTTCCGGTTAGCAACCCACATGGCAACGCCGTACTAGGTGAAAACAATTCAGTGGTGACCTAGTCCCAGGCAGCTGCCGTGACCCAGTCAAGCTTGTCCAGCCCGTCGTAGTGCATTATATTCAGCTCATCACGTCCTATATCAGGTAATTGAGTGATATTGTTAGTTTAATTAGTTGCCACTTGATGGGTCACGTTTTGAAAATGCTAGCCGCCGACACAAGCCTCTCTGTATTGTAAATTCAAATTCAAACGTTTATTTCAAACTCAGGGTTCATAGCAAGAGCAAAACCAAAACAAGTAGAAAAAAGATAAACAGATAAAATAAAAGTATATACATATCAGCAGACATTCGGCGATCTTGTAACAACAATAACATACAGTAATGGGCTCAGTATAATATGGAGCGCCACCACTTCCAAATGCTGGAGTGAAGTGTGAGTGACGAGTTGACAATTGCTGATATAAGATGATTGTTACATGCCAGCAACCTTCTCATAAAACTGTAAACATTCTTACGTATCAGTTCGCCAAAAGACGGAATGTTCACAGACACAAACATCATGCTTGCACTCGACCGTATCGTATTGTAAACAGAGACGGACATTTCGTCTGTGGAAATGCATGACTGATTCCGTTTTCATCCAACAATACAGACCTCTCTATGTGCAGTCAGCCTGACTAATTTAACTGTAGACTGTAGTAAATAGTGCAACAAAGGGGCTGGCCATTAATGAAAGAGGTGACAAAGGCAACCACGTGGCCTTAATTGTTCAATTACTTAACAAGACCTGTTGGGCCAACTTTGCATTTGACAATAGTTGAATACTTGAAACTCAGGGTCTTGAGAATATACTATATTTTCATGATTTTCAAGATCCCTGGATCATTTAATTATTTCTTTTAAGAATTACTCCTGTGCTGCCCTGATATTTAATGGATTGGTCATGTTACCCATAGGGGCCTTTCCTTAAAAACATTCAAAACATGTAAGAGGGTTAATCATGTTAATATGGGTCGAAGCAAATATGCTTACCAGGGGTGTCGATCAAGTAGCTGTACACGTCCGGCCACTGCACAGCTGGCCACCTGGTCGGGTCATTAACCCATTTTCCGGCTGGTAGCTTGTATGGGCAATCTGTCAGTCCACTTGCTGTCAGTTTCTCCTGATAACGTAGCCTGGCTGACTCATCAAGCTTTTCTATGTAGTCACAGGCCATGACAAAAAGTCAAAACACTGCACTCGACAAGGCTTGGTAACAGGTTTGTTTTCACCTAGTTAAGATGGCGGCAATGTGTTACTAACCGGAAGTGACGTAGCCCCGACCGCACCCATTACTCGAATAATACGAATAAATCGGTTACAAAAAATTCTCAATTCAAAATTTATGCATTGACATTGTGATATCCTACCGTGTAGCAATGATCACACTTGAGTTATTTCTTTGGCTAACTCCGCCATTTATTCTGCAACACACATATTAGGACTGAACATGGATTCTGCGCGGGGTTTTCACACTCTTACTCTAATGTGTCCCCTTCATAGTAGTGCTGAACAATACAGGTAGTTCCCCCTAGAGGCATGTGCCAGTAATGTTCTATTTTAGACTTGCAGTCTACCACATCCCTCCCCTCTAGATTAAACTACTCTTACTTACACTAGCCAATTACTAGACATCCTGGAACTCCCATTTAACCCTGAACTATCACAGTTACTTTTTAATTTCTTAAACACATGTGTCATACACATAATTTCTTTCTTTCTTTTTTTTTTTTTTTTTTTTTTTTCACATGTATAACACACATAACAGTCTAACTGGGGAATTGGTTTGACTACCGCATCCCAGTGAGGTTCCAGGACGCATTCTTGTCCTGTGGCTGGGGAACTCACTACTGACTAAGTATAGTCCTTCAAGTAGTCTGGAGCTCTCCTAGCTCGCTGAGATCTTCTCACGGCGGGTGAGCCAACTGCAGGTGAAGACTCAGACTGCTCCACTGTTTCGGCTGCTGCAGTGCTGCCCGTAGAATCTGCAGAGACGGTTACCTCAGGTTTCACCTGAAGTGGTGGTTCGTTGATGCTCTCCTCAGGATGGGTGTCAGACAACACCTCTGGTGCCATCGGCAGGGGAATGGAGCTCCTACCATGAACTTGGTCGATGTGTCGCCTCACCACTTGTCCATGACCTAATGTCACCTTGAATGACACAGGGCCTGTTTTTTCTGTTATTTCTCCTGGTACCCAGGCTGGTCCTGAGCCAAAGTTGCGGGTGTAGACCACGTCTCCTTCTCTCAGTATTCTCTCTCTAGCATGCATGTCATGATAACCTTTTTGTTTCTCTTGTTTATCATGCACTTTGTTTCTGAAGTCTGGATGTATTAAGTCAAATGTTGACCTCAACTTTCTTCCCATCCATGGACCTGCGTAGTCAATGTGAATTCTTCTCCATGGTTTATCTGGAACTTCCCAGGGATGTAGTGGGGCTGCTGGAGGACTGTTCCTGTTCTCCTGGCATGCCGCACATGACTTCACAAGCGCCTCCACCTCTGCATCCATGTTGGGCCACCACATGTAGCTCCTCGCCAACGCTTTCATGCGAGTGATGCCAGGGTGTGCTTGGTGTAGTTGTTGCAGTAAGGCATTCCTACCAGGTGGTGGAACAACCACGCGTCCTCCCCACAGGATACAACCTTCCTGGTTGCTGAGCTCATCCTGTCGTCGGGCATAGGGAATGAACTCAGGACTGTTCATCTTCGGCCATCCTCGCAAGATGTATTCTCGCACTCTTGCTAGAACAGGGTCTTTGTCTGTCCACTTCTTTATTTGTTGTGCGTTCACCAGGGGCACGCCGATATCTTCAAACAATAGCACTCTCTCCTCCTCCTCAGGCGTGCTGTCTCTTCCTCCATCCAAGGGTAGCCTACTCATCGCGTCAGCATTCGTATGGTCCCGTCCGGCTTTGTAAACGATGGTGTACTCATACGCTGCTAATGTAACGGCCCATCTCTGAATTCTCTGAGATGTCATCTGGGGTATGGCTCTCATTTCACTGAACAGTGAAATTAGTGGCTTGTGGTCAGTCACTATAGCGAACTGTCTCCCGTACAGGTATTTGTGGAATTTTTTTACACCAAATACTACTGCAAGGCCCTCCTTGTCTAGCTGGGAGTAGTTTTTCTCAGCTGCACTAAGAGTTCTTGAGACGAACCCTATGGGTCTCTCTGAGCCATCCTCCATACGATGAGAGAGTACAGCACCCACACCGTAGGGTGATGCGTCACACGCCAGGATGAGTGGTTTGTTTGAATCATAGTGCACTAACACACTACAGGACTGAAGTAGCGCTTTGGACTCTTCAAACGCCTTCTGCTGCTTGACCCCCCATGACCATTTTTCTTCCTTCTTAAGTAAGGTATGTAGTGGTGCCAGCAGCGTGGAGAGCTTTGGGAGGAACCTATGGTAATAGTTCAACAAGCCCAGGTAGGCTTTTAACTCAGTAACATTTTGTGGCTCAGGCGCCTCCGCAATGGCTTCCACTTTGTCTGTTAGAGGGTGTAGACCACTGGCGTTGATCTTGTGGCCTAGGAACACCACCTCTTTTCCCATGAACTCACACTTGCTTCTTTTCAACCTCAGACCGCTTTTCTCCAACCGTTGAAGCACTTCCTTCAGCGTTTTCAGATGTTCTTGTTCATTTGGTCCTGTACAAAGGATGTCATCCAAATAAACGGCAACATTCGGAATTCCACCTAGGATGCCCTCCATAGTTCTCTGGAATATAGCAGGACTGGAAGCTACTCCAAATGGTAAGCGTGTGTAGGTATATAAGCCTTTGTGTGTATTGATGGTTACATACTTTTTTGATTCTTCTTCCAGGACTACTTGTTGGTAGGCGTGACTCATGTCTAATTTCGTGAAGTGTCGGCCGCCGTTCAGCTGTGCGAAGAGGTCCTCCACTTTAGGAATTGGATACTGATCCACCCGTGATGCTCGATTGACAGTGAGTTTGTAATCTCCACATATTCTAATGGAGCCATCCGGCTTTCTCACTGGGACTATGGGCGCCGCCCATTCTGCAACCTGCACTGGCTCAATGATCTTGTCATCCAGCAGCCTCTGTAGCTCGCTTTCAACCAGTGGCTTGACTGCATAGGGTACCGGTCGGGGTTTGCAGAATCGTGGTTGGGCCTCCTTGTCCACATTAATCTTTGCAGTGACACCTTTTAGCTGTCCTACGCCTTCTTTGAACACCTCAGCGTGTCTTTCGAGGATCTCCTCCAGCTGCAATTTGGGCTGAGATTCCACTTTATTCACCAACTGATCAATCATGGCCAGTTCTTGTAGCCAACTTCGCCCTAGTAGATTTGGTCCTTCGCTCCCAACTACTACTACAGGTAAGTCCTTTTCTTTGTTTTCGTGCTGCACCTTCACTTGTGCCATGCCTAGCACGTCTAGCTTCTCTCCTGTGTATGTTTTTAATTTTAATGAACAGGGATTTAATTCTGCTGTGTCTGTTTTCTTCCACAGTTGTGTATATTGCTGTTTACTTAATATGGTTACTCCACAGCCTGTATCAACTTCAAATGTTACTTTCATTCCATTAACATTCATGGTACGCGTGATGGGCGCTACCTTGGTCAGCTCCTCTGACGTGTTGTAAATTGTGTGAAAACCCATGTCTTCTGTATCACTTTCTCCCTCCCCTCTCAGTTGATTCGCTTGCTGTTCCTTTCCTGGGCCCTTGTTTTCATACTTTTGCCCATTAACTGTCGCTTTCAGCACCTGTGCGCTGTCCACCTTTATTCTACATGCTTTCTTAATGTGCCCTCGCTTGCCACAATTATGACACAGCTCAGTGGCAAATTTGCACTCGGCGGCATTGTGCTGGCCTTTGCAGCGATAACAACTGGGGAATTTGTGCTGAGTTTTGTCAGTCAACACTTTGTGGACACCTACTTGGGTCTTAGGCACACGAACATGCGTTGCTGTGTCCTCTGTTAGCTTCCCTTGCATCTCTCTCACATCTTTAGATGCTGTTTCCATCGCTTGGCATAATTCCAAAGCCTTTGCAAAAGTGAGTTTTGTTTCAGATAAAAGTCGCCGTTGCATTCGGTCATCATTCACTCCACACACAAGTCTGTCTCTTAACATTTCTTCCAATGAGTCTTTGTAATCACAGTGCAGTGTTAATTTCCTCAATTCTGCCACATACTCTGCTATGGACTCAGTGTTCCTCCTTATGCGTGAATTAAATTTGAATCGTTGCACGATTTCACTCGGTTTGGGGCTGAAGTGCTTCTGAAGCTCAGCAGTAAGCTGGTCGTACGTTTTATCTTTCGGTAATGCAGGGCTTATTAAATTTCTCAACAAGCTGTAAGTAGTTGCACCAACTCCACTCAACAGTACAGCCTTCCTTTTGTCTGGCTCCTCAATATCATTAGCTTGGAAGAAAAAGTCCAACATTTCACTATATTCTTCCCATGACTGAGTCGAGTTATCAAAAGGGGTTACCGTTCCGATTACAGCCGCCATTGCTCGTCGTGGTGGGGAAACCTCGTTTTTCCTCCTCTGAACTTGCACTCGAACTACTGGAGTCACTTGAGTTCGCCACACTTGCAATGTTCTCTGTTTCTCGCCGCTGATTTTTTTTTCTTTTAATCCTCGTCGCCAATTGTGTGATATCCTACCGTGTAGCAATGATCACACTTGAGTTATTTCTTTGGCTAACTCCGCCATTTATTCTGCAACACACATATTAGGACTGAACATGGATTCTGCGCGGGGTTTTCACACTCTTACTCTAATGTGTCCCCTTCATAGTAGTGCTGAACAATACAGGTAGTTCCCCCTAGAGGCATGTGCCAGTAATGTTCTATTTTAGACTTGCAGTCTACCACAGACATGTCATTTAATGTAGCACTTCCGATCTATATGACCTTCTTCAGGTGCAACCTTCTTCCGGTCACGCTACCTAAATAAAACACAGATTTGTTTAACGGCGCCATGTCAGAGTGGCATAATGGTGGGCTGGCAAAGATAAAGAATTTTTTTTTTTTTTTAAATGGCAAAAGTATCTCAAGTCTGGAATCATTTCAAGCTCAAATTGAAGGAAAACATGATGCAATGTGTACATGGTAAAGCTGAGCAGCGAGCTAGCATGCTACAACGTCGGATCTCGGCAGAAAGCATCCCACATCATGCACAGCCAGCACACCTGAGACAAGGTACGTGACTGAGATTTAAAATTAAGATGAATAGAATGTAGTCAGCTATGCTAATTATGCTTATATGACGATAGAACCTATAGCCACCGCCGTTAGCATCTGGATGCTAACGGCATCCTCTAGCAGATGCTAATTCAATTCCATTCAATTCAGCTTTATTTATATAGTGCCACATCACAACAAAAGTCATCTCATAGCGCTACCAAATGCAGGGAAAACCCCACAATTTCTGAAAGACTCAGTAATCGGATGATCCCCTGTGAGCAAGCACTTAACGACGGTGGAGAGGAAAAACTCCCATTTAAAAGGAAGAAACCTCTAGCAGAACCAGGCTCAGGGAGGAGCAGTCATCTGCTGCGACTGGCTGGGGGTGAGGGGATAGATCGATGCTAACTGCTACCAAAAGGAACTTTATGGTGTAACGTACCATTTAAAGTTATGTTCTATGTGTAACGGGGAACGACCCCGCTTTGTAGGGGGAAAGTCGTAAACACCTGCCCTGGGTGACTACTAGGATGTCAGATCTAAGTCTAAGTCCCACAGTGTCAATAGCCCCTGCACCCACGTCAGTAGGTGAGTTGTGACTTGTTTGACTGGACTCTCTGGCTTGAGGAGGGTGGAGTGAATGTGGATTACAAGGGCCCAAACTCTCATTAATAGCCAGAAGTTTCTTGCTAAAGTGCGCTACTTGGCAACAACAGAGCGAACCGATGGTGGCTCTCTCCCTGTGGTTCTAGCAAACAGGTGGAGCGCCCCTACCCCAGGGCAACTCTTCCTTCCATAAAAGATGGTTATATATTAAGGAGAACCCTTGTCCTTAATGACATAAACACAACAGTGACAGACTCCACAATATGCTGTATTAATAGAAACGGAATTTCCAATATTTTAACTCAGGTGTCACCCTTAATCACAGCATCAGTAATAGACTCCTGATACCTTGGTCCAAAACCCACAGTCAGAATTTCCCCTTCTCTAAAAGAAACAGGATAATACTCTGTCACCTAAAATTGGAATAAAGCAAGAAAAATAGTCCCAGGTAAAGCAACAACAAAAAAATGTAATAATGTTGAAGGTCACAAAAATGAACAGGAACAGAAGTCTTCCCTTTCAGATTAGCAGCACTGTAGAAAGAAGAAAATTCACAAAAACAAAACACAAAAAAAATCACAAATAAAACTAAAAGATGTCACTCGAGTCCTGAAGAGACAATTCCAAAGAATTCACTGGATTCACTCTGCTCGTTCCCACCACCAGCTATCAGTCCCCAGTGTGGTTAAATCCTCAATGTCCAAAAATGGCAGCTCCACAGTCCTCTGTCTTTAACGAGGTACACCGACCGCAACACGGCACACAGTTCAAATTAAAAAAATCAAAACTTTACCTCGTCTCCCGTGTGGTGCAGTAACAAATTTAGAACAGTTATCCCAGGGAGAATACAGCAGCTGGCACATTCACACGTAACGGGGTGAAGAGGAGATGCATCGGTGAAATGACGTCTGGATGGCAGGGGCAAAACTCCCACCAGCTTCCACTTTAATCTGGGATCCGGCTGGCTGTGGCAACCACTAACGTCTTCTGGAATCCACCTGGCGGCGAGTGCATGTGCGCCGTGCGCTATCTTTGCAGAACAGCCGGACTTTCACTAGCAGAAACACGCGTTTGACCCATACGCCTCTCTCTGAGTAATTTATAGGACCGAAGATGGCTGGATTAATGTAAACAAACTGGAAACAACAGTCCTGCTCGCCGAGTCAATATCCACTTCACCAGCGAGCCACTTAAGCTGTCAGTTTCTTCTTATCCTAGGCAACAGCGGGGCGGAGGAGCTATGGCGGGGCTAATACAGTAACTAGTCGAGCAAAACCCACATGCAACTTCAAACTGTGTAAAACCAAAGAAACAACACTCCGACGATGGGACGTACCGTTTTCTCCAAGAGGGTAACGCCAACGTTCTGACTCAAAACCCACGAGTCCTGTACGCAGGCCTGGTGACACTTTCATACACTTTCGGCTGCCCTGTCACTCGTTCTCTCTAGCCGCCTCCCCGAGTTTTCTCCTTCAGCTCTTCCTGGGCCCCCCTGTGTCTCCTCCTCGATCTGCCCCATCCTCCTCAACAGCTCAGCCTTCTCTCTCCCATTCGCTTCTTCTGCTGCCTGATAGGCTGCTCTACTTCCCCAGTTGACCTAACTTCCAATTAGTCTGCGACACCAGAAAGGGAGTCTAAGAGGCTGGTATACCATTTTAGGGAGCATATTAAGTATACCGTTACATTCCCCCCTGCTAAACCCTGCCATACCAGCATCCTTGTCAGCAATGCATCTCTGAAACACAAGAGCACAATAATACATGTCAGCATATACAGCATGTACTTCCGGCGCCACACGAGTAGGCTGCCTTTTTGCAACAGCCGATCAATTTTTTCCTATTTCTATTTACTATCTGGCTCTCTTGCTAATCTTTCTGTTTCGGCGACACCTTGATCCATCACAGACACGTAGATCGCCCAAATGTCTCCTGAGCCAGCGGACGGATCCACTGTTTCTTGTAGGAGGCAGTACAATAGGGACCAGCTGTTAGCACTTAACCGGCCCACGATGCTAACGCAAAAACTCGACATACTGGGAGAAATAAGACTGAAACAGCGTGGATGTCGTGCTGGAATAAGACGGCGGGCGAGGAATATAAGGTACAGACCCGCCCTTCCATCCGTTATTATGGGGAATGTACGATCACTATTCAGAAAAACAGATGAGCTAGCGGCTATCTCCCGCTACGAGAGCATATACAAAGAGTGTAGCCTGATGCTATTCACGGAGACGTGGCTAACAGAACTAGCAACAGATGCAAACATTGAACTGGAGGGTTTCCACGCAATACGGGCAGACCGAACACCAGACAGTGGGAAGGCAAGGGGCGGAGGAGTGATGATGTATGTCAATAACAACTGGTGCAGACCGGGACATATCACGGTTAAACAATAACACTGCAACAAAGACATGGAGTTGCTAGCTGTTAGCATGCGGCCTACATATCTCCCGAGGGAATGCTCACACGTGATCTGCATTGTTCTTTATGCAAATCCAACGGCGAACGCTGGGACAGCGCATGACGTCATCCACTCAGTAATTGGCAGGCTGCAGACAGAACACCCAGATGCTCTTCTCCTCATCTCAGGTGATTTCAACCATATTTCACTGTCTCCCATTCTGCCCACGTTCACCCAGTATGTCACATGCCACACTAGAGACAATAAAACACCGGACTTATTCTACGCAAACACTAAGGAGGCGTACACCTCATCACCACTCCCCCCACTCGGGAGATCGGATCACAACTTGGTTCATCTCCGGCCGGTGTACAAACCCCTAGTGCACAGACAACCTCCGGTCATGCGCACAGTGAAGTTATGGTCTGAGGAGGCAATGGACGCTCTAAAGGACTGTTTTGAAACCACTGCCTGGGAGCAGCTCTGCGATCCACATGGTGAGGACATCGATGGCCTCACTCACACCATCACGGACTACATCAGCTTCTGTGTGGACAACACCGTACCCACCAAGACCATATGGTGTTGCTCGAACAACAAACCCTGGATCAACCCTGAGATAAAAACACTTCTGAGAGAGAAGAAGAGGATCTTCAGGTCGGGGAACAGGGAGATGCTGAAGTCCGTACAGAGGGAGCTGAGGAGGAAGATCAGAGAAGGCAAGGACAGCTTCAGGAAGAAGATGGAGGACAAGCTGCAACAGAGCGACATCGGTGGGGTCTGGAGAAACCTTAAAACCCTCTCTGGGCTCCAGAATACCTCCCCCCAGGCCACGGGGGGCAGGGAGTGAGCGAACAATCTGAACCTGTTTTTTAATAGGTTTGACCAACCGCTCTCCCCCCCGACTGCACAACAACCACTGCTGCCTCTAAAGACATCGAGTTCTGCTGCCCACACCCCACTCCACCAACACCCCCCCACTCCCAACACACAGCCCCCCAACATGACCCTCACTAAGACCCAGGTGAGGGGGGAGCTGAGGAAGATCAAGGCGAGGAAGGCGTCGGGACCGGACGGCATCAGCGCAAAGCTCCTCAAGTCCTGTGCAGACAAGCTGTGTGGGATTGTGGAGCTCATCTTCAACCTGAGCCTGAAGCTGGGGAGGGTACCACAGTTGTGGAAAACATCTTGTGTGGTACCTGTACCAAAGACTTCCCACCCCAAAGACCTGAACAGCCACAGACCAGTGGCCCTGACGTCCCACTTGATGAAGACTCTGGAGAGACTGCTCCTTGCTCACCTCCGCCCCCTGGTGGGACCAGCGATGGATCCACTCCAGTTCGCCCACCAGCATGGCATTGGGGTGGAGGATGCAGTGATCTTCCTCCTTCACCGTTCTCTGTCCCACCTGGAGAAGCCCAGGAATGCAGTGAGGATCATGTTCTTTGACTTCTCTAGCAGGGATATGGAACGGCTCCAAGGGGGCCTTTGTGTGCCTGTGCACTTTGGCTCGTTGGCACGCTATGCAGGCTGCCGCCCACTCTTTCACCTATTCACGCAGGCTCAGCCAGACGAACTTCGCTCCCACTATTTTGACTGACGCGCACACTCCTGGGTGCGCCAGGGAGTGAACCGACTCAAAAACGCAGCGGCGCCAAGCCCATGGGACCACTGGGCGCAGGCGGCCCATGGAGATGTCACAGATTGGGTGGGGGGGCTGTCCTGCAGTACTCTGCTCTCCAGCCTTAACCCTGTTGGTCCAGACTGGAGCGCGCAAACGTCCGCATCGCCGATCTGCTCAGCGGCCATGGCCATGTAATCTATCCCCACGTAGACTGAGGCCACTAATGCATGCAAGAGGCAGTCCGCCACCACGTTGAGTTTACCGGCCACATGCTGAATGTCGGTCATAAGCTCCAAGATCACGGCCAGCTGTCTCTGCTGCCGGCCCGACCATGGTTCCGAAACCTTGGCCATCGCGTACGTTAGCGGCTTGTGGTCCATGAACACAGTGAAGGTGCGCCCTTCCAGCCAGAACTGGAAGTAGCATATGGCTAGGTAGAGAGCCAGTAACTCTCTGTCGAACGTGCTGTATTTACGCTAACTGTGGCGCAAAGACCTGCTAAAAAAGGTGAACTGGCGACGTGCTGCTCCACGACGGCCCCTATGGCCACATCCGAAGCGTCGGTAGTGAGCACTATCCAAGCTGCCGGGTCAGGGTGCACCAGCAGTGCGGCGTTTGCCAGGGCTGTTTTAACCTCGGAAAACGCCTGCTCTCGCTCAGGAGTCCATTCGGCTCTGTCCACTGGTTTCCGTTTCTTAAGCGCGGTGTACAACGGCTGCATGAGCTGGGCTGCGCGGGGGAGGAAACGGTTGTAAAAGTTAACCATCCCCAAAAACTCCTGCAGCGCCCTGACTGTCTGGGGCCGGGGAAAATCTGCCACTGCGTGCACTTTGTCCGGTAAGGGTATCGCGCCCTCCAGTGAGATGCAGTGGTCCAAAAAATCAATTCCCGTCACCCTGAACTGGCACTTCACCGGGTTGATTATTAATCCGTGCTCCTCCAGCCTCTGGAAAACTGTCCTGAGGTGGGCTAAGTGTTCGTCCTCGGACGCGCTGGCCACCAGGATGTCGTCCAGGTAGACGAACACAAACGACAGATCGCGCAGCACCGCATCCATCATGCGTTGGAATGTCTGCGCCGCGCCTTTTAACCTGAAAGGCATGCGTAAAAACTCAAAAAGACCAAACGGGGTTATTACTGCCATTTTAGGTATGTCCTCAGCATGCACCTGGACCTAGTGGTAACCGCGGACCAGGTCTATCTTGGAAAAAATGCGTGCCCTGGTGAGGTGAACGGAAAAATCCTGAATATGGGGGATCGGGTAGCGGTCGTGTGCTGTGGTGTTGTTCAATCTGCGGAAATCTCTGCACGGTCACCACGATCCCTCGGCTTTAGGAACCATATGTAGCGGGGATGCCCATGGGCTGTTTGAGCGTCTGATGATGCCCAACTTTTCCAAGTTGGCAAACTCCTCGCGCGCTATGGCCAGTTTAGTTGCTCCCAGATGGCGAGGTCGTGCGAAAACAGGTGGCCCCATGGTGGTAATGAAGTGCTCCACCCCGTGTTTAGTGATGGTCGCCGAAAAGGTTGGGACCATGAAGGCTGTGAACTGGGTGAGTAGTGTGTGGAACTTACCCCCTGATGCTGTGACGTTGGCTAGCGCTGTGGGCCCAGCTCCTCTCGCTGTACAGGGGAGAGAATCAAAAGACATTGCGTTAATCAGGCGTCTGTAAGCCACATCGACTAGTAGACCCTGTGCACACAAAAATCAGCGCCCAAAATGGGGAAGCTGCATGCCGCTATGACGAATGTCCATTGGTATGTACGGCCGTGCAAGGATACAGTCAGTGTCCTCTCACCAAAAGACTTAATGTCTGAGCCGTTTGCGGCCGTCAGTTCGGGGCCGCTAGTTCCCGCCAGCCGGTCGGCGTAGAACGGCAGGATGAGACTGTTTTGGTAGCCGGAGTCCACGAGGAACCGTCTCCCCGAGCGTGAGTCTGTCACATAGAGCAGCTTGCTTGCTTCACCGGTGGTCGCAGCTGCTACTGACCACCGGCCCTGGCATTTCCCGAGCGCTTGAATTGGCACGGTGGCATGCATTGGTGTGCGTCCGCTCCAAAACGGTGGTGATAGAAGCAGGGTGTGTCTCTCCGGTGCTTCTTGGCTTCCACTGCAGCCACCGTCGTCGGCTCCTTGCCCCCGCTGGCCGTCTCGCTGGGTTCCGACACCGCTGCGCTCACTGCGAGGGCTCTGGTGGTGAAGATAATCCGATTTTCCTCTTGCGCTAGCGCCCGGTAGTTGCGCGCGGCCAACAGCGGCGAATTGGCAAGGACCGCCCTGGCTGCCGTCGGGAGGTTCCGGAGGAAAAGGTGGACAAAGAGGAAATGCCTGTCATCTGTGCCCATCAACGCCAACATCTTCTCCATTAACTCGACCTCCGACCTGTCTCCCAACTCGGAGCACGTCAGGAGCCTTTCCGCTCTCTCGCAGTCTGAGAGCGTTTAGCACCGGGTCAGCGCGGTCTTGAGAGCCTCATATTTGTCATGGGCTGGAGGCCGTTGGAGCAGGCTCGCCACCTGCTGAGTTGTGCATGCGTCCAGTGCTGCAACCACATAGTAGTATCTGGTGTCATCCACTGTAATTCCCCGGAGCGCGAACTGGGCCTCGGTGTGGAGGAACCAAGACTTCAGGTCGTGTAGCCAAAAGTCAGGGAGTTTGATTGAAACGGCACATGCGTTGCTGGCACCTCCCGTCCGGGTCGTCTCTGGGGTGTTCACCTCGAGTTCCATTGAGCGTCAAGGACCACCAATGTGGAGAGAGAAATAATCAGGCGGAGAGGTCCAGGGCATAACAGGCTTTATTCATCTCTCTCTCCTACATTCTCTAGAATCACGAGCATCAAAAGAGTAACAAGTCATAGGCACCTCTGCTCTTATAGCATACCACTCGGTCAGCCTTCTGTGGTGCTGCATTAACATCAAAGCCTTTGCAATTCCCATTCCCTTTGTCACTGTTCGCATCAACCCACCAACCCTCGCATCAGCACGCAAACCCCCATGACAATTCCCCTTGTCCTTCCGTCTGAGTGTAAACATACTGAGGTGGATCCCCACAATACTGTACATGCTTTTATTTCTTCTCGCTTAGACTATTGTAATAGTCTTTTTACCTGTCTGAGCCAAAAGCATCTTCAACGCCTCCAGGTTGTTCAAAATTCGGCTGCTAGACTTTTAACTCACACTAGGAAAAGGGCTCACAGTACACCGGTTTTAGCAGCACTTTACTGGCTCCCAGTTGGTTTTAGGATTCAGTTTAAAGTTTTAGTTCTTGTTTTTAGAGCTATTCATGACCAGGTCCCTAAATACATCACTGAGCTGCTTAAAGTGTACAGCCCATCACGGTCTTTGAGGTCCTCGGATCAACTTTTACTGGCTGTCCTTCGAACCCATTTGAAAACTTGAGGTGATAGAGCCTTTCAGGCAGCGGCACCAAAATTTTGGAATGCTCTACCACTGTCTTTGCGCTCAGTAGACTCTGTTGACGCTTTTAAAGAGCAGCTGAAGACACTTCTGTTTAAACAGGCTTTTTAGTTTGATTATGAATTGTGGTTTTTATGTTTTTAATGTCTTTATACTTGTTTTTAATGCCTTTATTGTTGTATTTGTGATTGTGTGTTTTATTGTGAAGCACTTTGTGATTCTTTCTGTGAGAAGTGCTATATAAATAAATTTTATTTACTTACTTATACAGAAGAAGAATAAAGATGAAATTAAAAAAACCAATATAAACACAATTATTCTTTCAAAAAACCTTGGTTAGTAAGCTCCGCTGTTATGGAGAGTGGAGCTAAGTATATGATTTGTTTATGGGTCTTTGAGAATATATTTACTATCATTAATATTTCCAAACCTCCAGGGTTTCCTGTGGTAACATTTGAAATTATGCCGCCACTCTATGAGGAAATATAAATTTAAGAAAAAAATATGAAGGAATGACAGTCCGCAAGTGTGCACACAAACAATGCGCATGACTGTCATCTGCGTAGAGTTCAGAAGCACCCCGCCCGCGTGACCGCTCCAGTCGGCAGGCAGAGTGTCTCGCTAGCATCACTGTCCGAGAGAAACATAAGCTTATTAAAGTACTTTAAACGTGGAAAAAACGCAGAAGAGGTATGTAAGCAGTGAGGCATTTATCATGGTTTTAACCCGCTGGTAACAGAGCAATAATGGAAGAGTTGCTTAGCTAACAGTGGTTAGGAGCTCGAATAGGTTAATTTTGTCTTCTTTTTAATTATTAGTTTTTTGTTTTTCTTATTTCAGACAAGAATAAAAAGGAGGTGTTTTTACCTTTACCATAGTTAATATTAATTAACTAATTTATGTTCATTATTATGTACCTGGCAAATTAAGATGACCGAAATTCATGAAGTCAATGGCCACAGTTACATGAGCAAAATTTCTTCAATCTGACTACAATTCAGATCAGAATTTTACTGTTTACATGGATCCTGAAAAAGCTGATCTGATTAGGACGTGCGTTTCCATGTGTCACACGTTTGAATGGAATAAATCATTTTGACATGCGCACGTCGACATTTCGACATTCCAAAAATAGTAGAAGAAGAAGCAACTTCCGGTGTTAGCAAACCCTGCTTCATGTTGAAATTGACCTGTATTGTGTTATTCAGACTGTACTTTTGCTTCTGCTGGTCTCCGTAATGAAGCTACAAGTGCATACTTCTGCATATGACGAACAGAGGGAGACAGCAGGACGATACAGACCAGTTTTGTTTTACTCCCACTACGTTTTCCGCTAGCTGCTGCTAAGGTGGAAATGCGTCACGTCGACATGTGGCTGGTGTACAGACAAATGCAGTAAACATATTTTCTGCCCTACATTCGGAGTAAGTGTTTTCATGCGCACCATTCAGATTAACAATCGGCATAACCCACCCCTCTCAATCGGAATGAAATTTTGATCTGAATGAGCGTGATCGGGTTAGAATATTCAGATTGCCATGTTTACATGAAGAATTTTTATTCCGATCAGGCTTTTAATCCGGTTACTTGTGTCCATGTAAACATAGCCAGTGACTTCAATCCATCAGCAGCCTTCAGACAAACTAAATGTGCCAACATTTGATTTTCAAAATAAGAGAGGTTTTTCCTGCTGTCTGGGTGGTGAGTGTCGTGTGCTCTTTTACGCAGCGCACGCATAAAGAGGAACCCACTCACTGGATGATTTTTTGCAACATTTATTGACAAAAAACTAAAGTCCAAAAGTGCAAAACTCAAAATGCAAACACAAGGAAACTTGCAGGGAGTAGCGCTCCTGAGCAGACTGCTCAGGAGGAGACGAGGCAGGTTGGAGAAGAATCGAAGTCCCAAGGAACACTCAAGGGAAGGACATTGAATTCAACACAAACGAGGTAGTGGCAACAATAATGTGAACTGATAGTGCTAAAATAGTGAACAAGCTGATAACAGAAGTATGTGTATAATGACATCCTAAATAATACATATCAAAAACTGCAGAAATAAGACACAACAGGAAAATGGCAAACAGAACCTAAATACAGGCAACAGATAATGATCAATACAGGGATAATGGAAGGCGGTATGGAACTCACAAGAAATAACAATATGACAGATAAATATGAATACACAGGAAAGTCATGAAACTGAGTTTGGGGGAAAATCCAACACTGTGGAACATGGACGCTTCCTGTGGTAATGTATCGTCACTTCCTGTGTTTCTGGCTGTCTATGTGGTTTGCTCTGTGGTTAGCTCTCCTCAATATCCTGAGGATTATTGCCTTTAATTGTATTTTAATCACTTTTTTCCATCTACCGTCAGCTCTTACTTCTGTTTAACAAGCCTCCTCCACCTGTGTGCGCACTCAGTATCATCTAATCACCCTCTTTAGCCTTCTGTTCACCTTTCGTCGGTGTTTTTGTTAGCTTCAGGTTAGCCATTAGCTATGGCTACTAGCTCTCCTTCCTCTTCTCCTCTGCTGTGCTGTCTCTGTCAGATGTTTAGCTACACCTCTGCCTCTTTTAGTGATAATGGTAAATGCAGTAAATGTTGTCTTTTTGAGGCGCTTGAGGCGAGGTTGTCTGATTTGGAATCCCAGCTCCTCTGCATTGAAACACCGTCTACCCCAGTTAATAATGACGGATGCCCCTTAGCTGCAGCGGAGCTCCCTAGCGTAGGGCGGCCTGCTAGCGGTCCTCCGGTCCTCCTGAGCAGCCAGGAGAATGGGTGGGTGACGGTGAGAAGGGAGCCTAGCCGCAAGCCCTTGGTTCACTGCCAACCTGTTCATGTTTCTAATCGCTTTTCCCCGCTCAGCGACACACCTGCTGAGGAAAAAACTCTGATCACTGGCGACTCTGTAGTCAGAAACGTGAACCTAGAGACTCCAGCGGCCACAGTCAAATGCATTCCTGGGGCCAGAGCAGGTGACATCGAGTCAAATTTGAAAATGCTGACTAAAAGTAACTGTAAATACGCCACAATTGTTATCCATGCCGGCATTAATTAATTTATTTCATTAAATATAGTTGGAAGTCACAAAACTTAATGTGGAATTGGTGTGTGACTTTGCCAAAACAATGTCTGCCTCTGTAGTATTCTCTGGGCCCCTCCCCAATCTGACCAGTGGTGACATGTTTAGCCGCTTGTCATCCTTCAACTGCTGGCTGTCTGTGTGGTGTCCTGCAAACGATGTGGGCTACATAGACAATTGGAACTCATTTTGGGGAAAACCTGATCTTATTAGACGAGATGGCGTCCATCCCACTTTGGATGGTGCACCTCTTTTATCTAACAATCTGGCATCATTTTTATCAAATTTCCAAAACCTTGACAACTCAGAGTTGGGACCAGGAAGCCGAGTCGCAGTCTTACACGCCTCTCTGCAGCTCCTCTTCATCCGCCACCCCTCAACTTAGCCCCTGTCTTCCCCTTCAGAGAATCATTGTCTGCTCCCTCCTAAGTAAATAAAAATATAATGTATAAACATCCCAAAGTGATAAAACAAAAAGCTGGTAAAACTCAAATTAAACATAAGTCTCTAAATTTAATGACTTGGCCTCTGTTCCTCCTCATAATTTAAAAATTAAATGTGGTTTATTAAATATTAGGTCTCTAACTCCCAAGTCTCTGCTAGCTCATGATCTGTTAATTGATCATCAGATTGATTTAATATCCCTTACAGAGACTTGGTTAGGGCAAGAGAATTATGTTGGTTTACATGAATCAACTCCCTCTGGTTATTTAAACTGTCAAAATCCCAGAAGTTCTGGTCGTGGAGGAGGAGTAGCAACAATTTACCATTCCAATTTACTAGTTAATGGAAAGCAAAAAACATGTTATAATTCCTTTGAGGGCCTGGTCCTCAGTATTGGGCATGTTAGCAATTTTAGGTTAAACCCAATTATACTGTATTTGCCATAGTTTTTCGTCCTCCATCAACTTACCCAGAGTTTTTTTATCCGAATTTACCGAATTCTTAGCTTTATTTCTTTATTTCTTCTTTATTTCGATACTTTATTTCGAACAAAAAAGTATAACAAAAACAAAACAAATGACAAATGCAATTAAGTAACAGTATACAGTGTTCGAAAGGGAGAAGGAAGAAGTGAACACTTATTAATTCCATCTGCTCTTTTCCATAAATACACCCATGTGAATTATATACAAATTACCACATTTAAGACCCCAAGTAGACAATTAACTATATTTTGTACATATCAACATTAACACCCATCCATCCTAGCATACATTGATGTCCATACATCAAAACCAGCCTCAAACAACACAGATATACACAGTGCTGTCCCACCCACCATTCCATAGTGTCCCATAATGTCCCAGAGTGAGCATAGTGAATTGTACATATAAATACTACCCTTCTAACATATATCCTTTCAGCAAATAATGTTTATACCTCTTTTTGAATTGATTTCTGTTTGTACATAGTTTCAGTTCCGGCTCCAGACTGTTCCACAAATCCACCCCACAGACTGATATGCACATACTTTTCTTGGTTGTTCGTATCTTGGGTTTTGTAAAGTTTAAGTCTCCTCTCAAATTATGATCATTGTCTCTTTTTTTAAATATTTTTTGTATATTAGTTGGGAGTTGATTATTAATTGCCCTGTACATTACTTGTGCTGTCTTAAATTTAACTAAATTGATTAACTTTATGACATGTGACTTTAAAAACAACGAATTGGTATGGTCTCTATATCCTACATTATTTATTATCCTTATAGCTCTTTTTTGTAATGTGCATATTGACTGTAGGTTGGTCTTGTGTTTCCCCAGACTTCTACACAGTAGTTAAGATAAGGTAAAAACAGTGAATTGTACAGTAAGACCAATGATTTATAGTCCAAGATGTGTCTTGTCTTCCCCAGTGTCGTGTTATTAAAACACTGCGTGAGTCCAACTGTAGTTTGTAACGTCACTTTTTATTGCACCATATGTCAACCTCGCTTCTAGCCTGTCACTCTCCCGCCAGTCGCCCCCGTGACGTCATCCCTGCGCGACTTTGTAGTTCTTTCTAAATAACTCAATTACACCACATCTCCCCTTTCTAGTATCAATGGGTAGACTGCCATTGATTCAACAGACCTTAGAGGATTATTCTGCCTCTGTGGCTGGAAGATCTGGTCCTACCTAATACCATTCACACACACAACAGTCACACTGCAGTTTACCCTTAGCACTGAACAATATGTGCAAAATCAAGTACAATACTTCTATCCTAAACCCTGTACTGTTCTGTCCTCACTAAACTCTGAACTTGAACATTTACATTGAAAAGAGTGCAAAATCAGAAAAATAGTGCAATACATTTGCAGCCTTTTTTTTCACTATTATTTTCAAAAGTTCAATCTTCATAATTGTTTATAAGTCCAACCGGGTTGGTTTTACAACCGCTCTCCCAGACCTGGTTCTAAGAGTAGGAGTAGATGGTGGTTCAGGAACGTTCTGCTGTGATGATGTTGCTGTCGGTTGTTCAGCTGAAGGTTGTTCTGGAACACCTTCCGGGAACTGCTCTGCTACAGCACTGTTGCTCTGCTCCGATGAGGAGTTCCAGGGGATGAGATGACGACGGTTTCGCCTGATGGTCCCATGGGGTCCCTCCACCAGATAAGAGCGCGGTGTGGTGTGATTTCCGATGACAGCACCTGCTGCTCCTTGATCGGTCACCCACACATCCTGTCCTGGAGTGAGTCTGTTGAGATGCTTTGCACGGTGTCTCAGGTTGTAGCGTTGTGCATCCTTTGTTTTCCTCTTCCCTTCGTTCAGCATAACAGCATTTCTATCCGGAAGAGCAGGACTTAACAACGCAGGAAGAATAGGCACAGTTGTACGAAGCCACCTTCCCATGAGCAGTTGAGCTGGGCTATACCCATTTTGGAGAGGGGTAGCCCTGTAGGCCAGTAAAGCAAGATAAGGGTCATCTGACTTCTTCAAAAGCCCCTTCACTGTCTGCACTGCACGTTCCGCTTCAGCATTGCCCTGGGGATATTTTGGGCTGCTGGTTACATGCTGGAACCCGTACAGCTTTGCAAATGCTGCAAAAGCTGCTCCAGAGAATTGTGGCCCGTTGTCTGTCACCAGGGTCTCACAGATGCCATGACGTGCAAAGATTGACTTAAGGTGGTGGATCACATCATTAGATCTTGTGGGAGTTAGCAGGGCAATCTCCACATATCTTGACATGTAGTCCACTACTAGCAAGTAGGTCTTGCTCCCTAACATGAACAAGTCTGCTCCCAACTTCTGCCATGGTCTGTCTGGGTATGGTGTCGGCATCAGTGGCTCCCTGTGGTTCTGTCTCTCCTGACAGCATGCTCTGCAGTTGAGAACCAACTCATTCAGCTGCTGACTCAAACCCGGCCACCATACTGACTGTCGTGCCCGTTCTCTACACTTAACCACACCCTGGTGTCCTTTGTGCGGCTTAGCGAGAACATCATTTCTCATGGTTGAGGGTATGACGAGCCTTTCTCCCTTTAGCAGTAGACCATCCTGGACAGTAAGGAATGCTCTGTCAGTCCAGTATAGCTTGAGTGCAGGTTCATTTATGCCATGAGCTGGCCAGCCTTCTGCACACAGCTGCATCACTCGAGCACACACACTGTCCTTCTGCAGCTGCTCTCTCAGCTCCTCCAGATAAGCAGTGCTTGCAGGTAGGTTCTCCATCACCATATCCACGTAGATATTTGTGTCCTCGAACAGCTCTTTGTCAGCTGGTGTCCCTTTTCTTGTGACAGGCGCTCGCGACAATGTATCAGCTGTCCATAGGCACTTCCCTGGCACATGAGATATGGAGTAGGAATAGCGCATAAGACGCATTTGAAAGCGTTGTATCCGAGGGGGTAGAACATCCAGTGCTTGAGACCCCAGGAGACTCAGGAGAGGCTTGTGATCTGTCTCCAACTGGAAGTGTTTTCCAATGAGGAAATTGCTGAACCTCTCGCAAGCCCAGGTCAGGCTCAAAGCCTCCTTTTCCACTTGTGCATATCTCTGCTCGGTAGGCATGAGAGACCGCGACATGAAGGCTACTGGTCTCCACTCCTCACCCCAGTTTTGTAGCAGGACTCCTCCAAGTCCATAAGACGATGCGTCTGCTGTAACTTGGCATTCTCTGTTAGGATCATATACGGCTAGCACCGGTGGCGACGTCAGGGCATCCTTTAAGTCCTGGAAGGATTTAGCCTGGTCAGCGCCCCACACCCAGCAGTTCTTCTTTGAAAGGAGATCTCTGAGGGCTTTATCCCTCTCAGCTAGCTGCGGGATAAACTTGCCTAGCTGGTTTACCATTCCAAGGAAAGATCTTAGTTCACTCACTGTTTTTGGCTCAGGCATTTCCCTCACAGCCTCCGTCGTGCTCAGGTCTGGACTGATGCCGCTGGCGGAGATCACGTGGCCTAGGAAGGTCACCTCAGACTTTGACAGATCACACTTGCCAATGTTAAGTGTGATACCTGCTTTCTGAATCTTTCTTAGCACGGTATGCAGGCGAGCATCATGCTCCTCTTGCGTACGACCCCACACCAGCACGTCGTCAATGTGACAAACCACGCCTTCGAGCCCTTCTGTGACCTCCGTCACCATTCTGTTCTGAAAGTGTTCAGGGGCGGACGCAATGCCAAAAGGTAGCCGTTTGAAATAATAGCGTCCAAAGGGCGTGATGAACGTTGTCAGTTTCGCTGAATCTTCTGTCAATGGGATTTGCCAAAACCCCATATTTGCATCCAGCTTACTAAATATTTTGGCTCCAGCCAGTCTCCCAAGTGTTTCCTCTACTGATGGTAGAATGAACTTTTCTCTACACATGGACTCATTGAGGTTAGTGAGGTCGACACATATTCGCACAGGATCCATCTTGTTCTTTCTGGGCACTACCACGATGCCAGCACACCAGTCTGTAGGCTCCTCAATTCTGCATATCACCCCGAGGCTTTCCATACGGGACAGCTCTTGCTTGACTTTGTCCATTAGTGGCAATCTGATCCTCCTTGGTGTCTTGAGTGAAAATGGTTTGGCACCTGGTTTGAGCTTGATGGCATATGCCTGCGCACCTCACCTAGTCTACTGAATAGTTTTGGATAGTTTTCCTTTAATGTCTCTATAGTGACACTGTCAAGGCGTGCAACAAGCCCTAGTCTGCAGCTCACAGACCTCCCTAGCAGGGCAGTGTGCACATAACGGACAGCATACACTTCCTCCATCTCCTCTTTCTCACCAATTCTCAACAACAGCTTGGCAACGCCCACAACATCAAGTGGCCTCCTCCCCGGTCCCAGGAGCGGCTTAGGTGCTTTGTGGAGCGCAGGTGGGTTTTCTCTGAGTATTTTCTGGAACACAGCATGTGGCAAAACTGTGACATCAGCACCCGTGTCAATTTTGAATGTCACGCTGCTGTCATGAATGTCAATGTTGACTATCCAAGGATCACCGTCTGTTGTAACACTGCCAAGGAAGATGGCATCCTCATCCTCTTCCACCTCAAGTACAGATTTTACGGTCTTGCACACACGTTTATAGTGACCCTTTCTCCCACAAGCATGACAGTTCACTTCATTTGCAGGGCACTCACGTTTTGAATGTGATGGAGAGCTGCCACATTTATGACATTTTAACTGTGTCCCCTTTTCCTTGCTGTTCTGAGTACTGTGCGGTTTGAGAGCATGCTGAGGTTTGTTTTTAGCAGGCTTTCTACTTCCCTTGAACACTCTATCAACAGACATTGCCTCACTTGCCTGAGTTCTGGTGTCTCCTCTCAGAGAAGCTTGCTGCTTTTTCACCTCCTCACTTTGCCGTGCCATCCTGACTGCTTTCTCCAAAGTCAGCTCTGCATCTAGCTGCATGCGTTCAGACAGCCTCTTGTCTAACAGACCGACGGCGAGTCTGTCCCGAAGTAGCTCATCATGCAGCACACCATAATTGCAGTGTTCAGCCAGCGCATATAGTGCAGTGACAAAAGAATCTACTGTCTCACTTTCTCTCTGTTTTCGCAGGTTGAATTTGGCACGTTCATAAATTACATTTTTTTTAACCACAAAGAAGCTTTGAAAGCCGTCACGCACCGCTTCATACGAGCTGCGTTGAGCATCAGTCAGAGCCAGCCCACATAAAACATCATCCGCCTCATCTCCCATGCAATATATCAGAGTGTTAACCTGATTCTCTTCAGAGCTTGCATTCAGGTTACTTGCCAGGCGAAATCTGTCGAATCTCCGGATCCATTTGGCCCACTCCTGCGGCTTAGAAAAGTCGAAGGGCTCCGGCGGCTGGATGTTGAACGTAGCGCACGGACCCGCTGCCACAGCGGCTCCTGGAGCGGTTGCTAACCCTCCATTTGCATCTTCGTCTCCACTCATCGTGTCCGCAACTCCCCTCTCTTCCTCCGCGGTGTACAAACGATCCTTTTCTTTCTGGGCTTACCTCTCTACGTTAACTACAGGACTTCTGACACCATGTCGTGTTATTAAAACACTGCGTGAGTCCAACTGTAGTTTGTAACGTCACTTTTTATTGCACCAAATGTCAACCTCGCTGCTAGTCTGTCACTCTCCCGCCAGTCGCCCCCATGACGTCATCCCTGCGCGACTTTGTAGTTCTTTCTAAATAACTCAATTACACCACACCCAGTATGCCTATACATTTTGCTAACTTGGCCCGGATGTGACTGATGTGAGGTTTCCAGCAGATTTTATTGTCTAGCGTCACCCCCAGAAACTTATTTTCTTGTACTGTTTCTATTCTGGTATCATCTATCGTTACCATTATTTCATGATTTATTTTATAATTTCCAAACAACATAATCTTTGTTTTTTTTTAGATTTAGAGAATTTATTTTTGTTGAACTACTGCGTTAACTTTTTCATTTCAGTTGTGACCACCTCTAAAACCTGCTGCAAATTCTCACCAGTGCAAAGGATATTTATGTCATCCGCAAACAAAATAAATTTCAGAATTTTTGATACTTGGCATATATCATTTATATACAAAATAAAGAGTTTGGGTCCCAAAACTGACCCCTGGGGCACACCATAAGTGATGTCCATGAAGGGTGATTTGTGCTCACCAATTTGTACAAATTGTTGTCTGTTACTTAAATAACTTTCCACCCAACTCAGTCCAACCCCTCTTATCCCATACCTTTCCAGTTTCCTTAGTAGTATTCTGTGGTCAATGGTGTCAAAAGCTTTCTTTAAATCTATAAATACTCCTACAGCAACCTTTTTTTTTATCTACACAACTAGTAATTTCTTCTATAAGTTCGATCAGTGCCAAAGATGTAGATTTATCTGCTCTAAAACCATACTGGCTATCTGTAAGGAGGTTGTGTTTTTCAATGAAATCATCCAGTCTCTTAGTGAAGATTTTTTCAAGTATTTTGGAGAATTGTGAGAGTAAAGAGACTGGCCTGTAATTTGTGAAGCAATGACTGTCTCCTGTTTTGTATAGAGGTATTACTTTTGCTATTTTCATTTTGTCTGGAAATGTACCAGTTTGAAATGACAGGTTACAGATGTGGGTGAGTGGCTTAACAATTCCTTCAATTACTTTTTTCACTATTGTCATGTCAATTTCATTCCAGTCCGTTGATTTTTTGTTCTTAAATTTACTCACAGTCTCGATAATTTCCTTTTCAGTAACTGCACCCAAAAAGATTGTGTTTGGATTTCTATCTTCTATTTCATTTACAGAACCACTGTTGTTTGTTTCTGTTGTCATTACTGATTTTGCTAATTCAGGACCAACGTTTACAAAAAATTTATTGAAACCACTGACCACATCCTCCATATTATTTATCAAATTGCCATTTTCAATAAAACATTCTGGATAATTAGCATTCTTAGGTCGATTACTAATAATCCCATTGAGTACTTGCCATATTCCTCTTAAGTTATTTTTGTTATCCTCTAATATTCTGTTGTAATATTCTTTCTTACAGGTCCCATTATATTAGTAAGCTTATTTTTATATCTTTTATATTTGATCTCAGCTTCCAATGTTCTGCATTTAATGAATTGTTTATATAATGTATTCTTCTTTTTACATGCATTTATTAACCCCTTGGTGACCCAAGGAATTTTTTTTTTGTTGTCTGTCACTGTATTGTTTTATAGGACAGTTTTTATTGTACAATGATTGAAATATTTGTAAAAATTTATCATATGCGTTATTTATATCATTTTCATCATAAACTATCTTCCAATCTTGTATTAATAATTCCTTTGTCAGTAAATACATTGATTCTTCGGTTCTTATTCTTTTATATTTAATATTTTTGGTATACTTTTTCTTCCTATAATCACATTGATAGACAACAAAAATCGGCAGGTGGTCACTGATATCATTCAATAAAAGCCCACTCCTGATATTATTTTCCATAATGTTTATGAATATGTTATCTATTAGTGTGGCACTGTGTGACGTGATTCTGCTAGGTCCGGTAATTGTTGGATGTAAGCCCATACTGTACATTGTGTTGATAAATTCTTCTGTAAAACTATGTTGTTTTGAGTTCATCAGATCTATATTGAAATCCCCACAGATGAACATAACTTTATGAGTTAGTTTTGCATACATTTTTTCCATCCAGTCCTTAAATAAGTCAATGTTTGATCCAGGTGTTCTATATACACAGCTCACTACTACATTCTTCATATTGTCCAGACAGATTTCTATTGTAATACATTCAAATAAATCATCCACAGTTACTGACAGATTTTCAACAACCTTGTATTTCAAGCTTTTGTCAACATAAATTGCAACTCCTCCTCCTTTTTTCACTTTTCTATTTATATAATTTAATTCATAGCCATCCATGGCAAAATCCACTCCTTTCTCTTCACTGAGCCACGTCTCTGATATTGCCACAATATTGAACAGCTCTTTAAACTGATGTAAATAATCTTTAATGTTATTAAAGTTGGTATAGAGACTTCTGCTGTTGAAGTGGATCATAGAAATATTGAAATCAGATGTGACCATTGTGTTAAACTGTTCATCCGTGTAGTAACTACAGTCATTATTAATTGAGCTAAATAAATTATTATCAGGGTCTAAGTTATATTCTTATATTATTCGTCCTGTGGGTTGTGATCTGTATATTCAAAAACTTTCAGTTCCTGTTGTTCCTGTTTGTTGATCTTTTGTTTCATGTTGTTAAATGTCTTGTAGCAGATGAGTATAATCCTTCAGTGTCCTACAATTGTCTGTTGTTGCTGTGACTCCAGTTCATAACATTCATTGATATTTGTCCAGTTCCATAATATTACGGATGTTAATGACCTTGGCTTCTTCAGGGGATCCGTTTAATTTGATGTATATTTTACAGTTTGATGTCCAGGTGTTTTGAATCTTTTTCTGCTTTCTCATGTATCTTGCTTTTCTGGCTATTTCTGTGTTTTCTTTTGTGAGGTGCTCGTTTATGTAAATGTTCGTTCCTTTCAGTTTCCTACCTTGTTTCAACAGTGCAGTCTTGTGTTTTCTATTCACAAACCTCATGATCACAGCCGGTTTGTCACCGTTTTTCCTGGGTAGAGGGTGGCAGGTCTCAATGGTATTACAGTCCAGCTGGATTTCTTTGGACTGCATGAAGGCCGCCACTTGTTGCTCCGTGGATTCCTCTTCCAGCTCACCGAGCCTCCCTCCGCTGTCCGCGGCCACTGCTCACGCGTATGATCGGGGTTTAATATGGAGCCCCGTGATGATCGTGTCGTTCACCCGGGTGTTCTGCTCCAGTTCCGACACTCTGCTCTCCAGATACGCCAGCCTCTTTTCCTTCTCAGAGTTCTGGATCCGCAGCGCTTCCACCTCCTCGATCAGCTGATTTAGTGCTGAAATCAGATAGAATAATTATAGTAGGGGACTTTAATATACATGTAGATGTAGATAGTGATTGTCTTAATATGACATTTAATTCAATATTAGACTCGATGGGGTTTTCTCAGAAAGTAGGAAATTCTACCCATTATATCCACCACATGTTGGACCTTGTTCTGACATATGGCATAGAAATAGAAAATCTGGTAGTGTCTCCTCATAACCCTGTACTGTCAGACCATTGTCTGTTAACCTTTGATTTTACTATTTCTGACTATTTGGCTCCTAAAGAAAAATATTACTACAGCAGATGCCTCTCAGATGAGGCTGTTACCAAATTTATGCAGATTGTTTCCTCTATGCCATGTGTCAACACAAAGGAAATAAGCTATGGAGAGCTTGCTCCTTCTGTAATTGATAGCATAGTAGATAGTGTTACAGCTTCTCTGCATCAGACTCTAGACTTGGTGGCCCCTTTGAAAAAGAAAAAGTCTAAGTAGAGATTTCTAAATCCTCGGTTCAACACAGAAACTCGTAGCTTAAAACAGAAGACTCGTCATTTAGAAAGAAAATAGCGCTCCACTAATTTAGATGAAATCTATTTAGCTTGGAGAAATCATCTTTTAATTTATAAAAAAAAATCTCTTAGGAAAGCTAGAACAAGTTATTACTCTGCATTAATAGATGAGAACAAGAATAATCCTAGGTTTCTTTTCAACACTGTAGCCAGGCTGACAAAGAGTCATGACTCTGTCAATCCTTGCATTCCCTTAGAGCTTACTAGTCAGGACTTTATGAACTTTTTCAATAATAAAATTTCATCTATCAGAGATAAAATCAGTCAGATTCCTCCCACCGTTAACTTAAATACAGTAACTACTACAACTTCTTCAACTGATATCTGTTTGGATGAGTTTACTCCAATTGACCTTTTAGAGTTAGACAAAATAATTTCCTCTTCCAAGCCTTCAACTTGTCTTTTAGACCCTATTCCTACCAGGTTATTTAAAGAAGTCTTCCCATTTAATGGTAGCTCTATTCTTCAAATAATCAATTCTTCATTAACATTAGGCCATGTACCGCAGGCTTTTAAAACTGCTGTAATTAAATCCTTACTCAAAAAGCCAACGCTGGACCCAAGAGTTTTAGCTAACTATACTGTAGACCAATCTCTAATCTGCCTTTCATTTCAAAAATCTTAGAAAGAGTTGTTACTATGCAATTATTTGACCACTTGCAGAGAAATGGTTTATTTGAAGAGTTTCAATCTGGGTTTAGAATCCATCATAGTACTGAAACAGCCTTAGTGAAGGTCACTAATGACCTCCTGATCGCATCTGATAATGGACTTGTTTCTGTACTTGTCCTTTTAAGACCTTAGTGCAGCTTTTGATACTATCGATCATAATATTCTACTTGATAGATTAGAACACTATGTTGGATTTAATGGAACTTCGTTGCAGTGGTTTAGATCTTATTTATCTGTTAGGTTCCAGTTTGTTCATGTCAGTAATGAGTTTTCTTCCAACTCAAAGCTCAGTCATGGAGTTCCACAGGGATCTGTGCTAGGCCCTAATCTTTTTAGTTTATATATGCTTCCGTTAGGCACATTATTAGAAAGCACTGTATACATTTTCATTGTTATGCAGATGACACACAATTATACCTGTCAATAAAGCCAGATGATAGTAATCAATTAGCCAAGTTAGAAGCCTGTCTTAAGGAAATCAAAGCTTGGATGACTTGTAATTTCCTGCTATTAAATTCAGATAAGACTGAAGTCATTCTTGTTGGTCCAAAAAACCTTAGAAATACCTTTCCAAATCAAACTCTTAGTTTGGATGTGGTTACTCTTTCTCTTAATAGCTCTATGAGGAACCTTGGAATTATTTTTGATCAAGATCTGTTTTTCAATTCACATATTATAAATTTGTTTCTAAGACTGCCTTCTATTATTTGCATACTATTGCCAAGATTAGGAGCATCTTGTCTCAGAGTGATGCTGAGAAACTGATCCACGCTTTTGTTAGCTCTAGATTAGATTATTGTAACTCTTTATTACCAGGTTGTCCTAAAACAGCTTTAAAAAGTCTTCAGTTGATCCAAAATGCTGCAGCAAGAGTTTTAACAGGTACTAGAAAGAGAGATCATATCTCTTCGGTTCTGGCCTTCCTTCACTGGCTTCCCATAGAGTTTAGAATTAAGTTTAAAATCCTTCTTCTCACTTACAAAGCTCTAAACAATCAGGCCCCTTTTTATTTAAAAGATCTGATACTACTCTATTATCCTAACAGAGCACTACGCTCCCAAACTGCAGGATTACTTGTAATACCTAGAATCTCCAAAAGCACAATGGGAGGCAGAGCCTTCAGTTATCAATCTCCTCTCCTGTGGAACCAGCTGCCAATCTGGATTCGGGAGTCAGACTCGATCTCTGTTTTTAAGAATAGGGCTAAAACCTTCCTTTTTGATATAGCCTGCAATTAGGGAGGAATCATGTGTCTCTGAACCCTCCCTTAGTTGTGCTGCTAATAGGTTTTGACAGCCAAGGGAACTCCAATAATGCACTGGGCTTCACTCCTTTCTTCACTCTCAATGAAATATTTTTTTTTTTTTTTTTGCTGGTCATTAACATGTTTGTTCTCTCCCTTAGATTGAGTCCCCATTGCGCTGTTTGCTCTCTACATATCTGTTCTTTTCATCTTCTCTATCCCCTCACCCCCCAGCCAGTCGCAGCAGATGACTGCCCCTTCCTGAGCCTGGTTCTGCTGGAGGTTTCTTCCTGTTAAAAGGGAGTTTTTCCTCTCCACCGTCGCCAAACGCTTGCTCACAGGGGGTTGCCTGATTGCTGGTGTCTTTCTGCAATTGTGGGGGTTTCCCCTACAGTTGAAAGTGCTATGAGATGACTGTTGTTGTGAAATGGCACTGTATAAATAAAGTTGAATTGAACTGAATTCAAACTCAGTACATGACAGTGAGGAGATTTCTAAAAAAAATTATATATATATATTAATATATAGAAATATTATAACAGAAATAACTGCATCTTTGGTCATTTAAATTAATTTATTTCATTAAAAATAATTTTATTAATATTTTTTCTTTGAAATCAGAGTTAAATTATTGTTCTGTTCTGGCTCTGCAAAATTATGATCAAAAAGGTAAACTGTTACAAGGAAAAGGTAAAAAAAAAAATTACCACAGTCTGTTTCAAATTTATTAAAAAACAGTAATTTTATTTTAAAAAATAGACAAAAATTAGCTATAAAATAATCCACACATTTATAATAAAGTCTCAAATGTACAAGAAAAGTCAATTTTACAAGAGGAAATTACAAATTTGAGGAAAATGGTTTCAAATTTAGATAAATTTACAGAGAAAAGTAGAAAACTATAAGAAAATTGTTATAAATTCTGGAGAAAAACCTCAAACCTTCAAGACTGAAGTCATTACTCAAGTTTTTAAGTGGGTGCTCTTTGTACCCTTAACTCAACTAGAAATTTTTGGTTGTCTACTTTTTCAAAGCACTGCTTTTACATGAGTAGAATTTCTGGCTACAATACCCAGCTCTGATCATATAATTTAAGTATGCATGAATAAATTACTATTATGAATGTTTTTCCCCTTCCCTACTCTCTGAATGGAAAAAAAGAAACACTAGAATAAAAATACAAAAAACACACATTTTTGTCATTTATGTAAACCATGACAAAAAAAAAAAAAATCCTACAGGACAAAACGTGACAATTGATATTTTCTAACCTGTTTGTATACCACCATAGACAGAGAGAGAACCTGAATTAGAGCTTAGAGAGGGCAAGATGAGACAGAAGAGAGGAGCCAAGGAGAGGAAAGTGTTCAGGCAGAGGGTCCAGGAGAGATGAGAGCAGAGGAAGGAGAGAAGGATGACACCAGTGAACAGTCCAAACACAGGACATCTGGGTGGGACCCCAACTGACCCAATATTCCAATATTCAAGCCTCGGTTGTACAATACTTCAAATAGTTAGTTCAATATACAAAGTTACTGTGGAAAATTAAAAAAAAACAAAACAAATAAACAGTATAAAATTAACATATTCTGGTTTCAATAGTGTCATCTCCGCCCCCCACCCCCCGCCCCGGAAAAATATGTTGCCACCGCACCAAGGTCTTTAAGCCAGAGGAAACACTGAACCTCTTTGTTTATAATGCACTTTTTTGAGAATGGACCTACAGTATTTTTTATTTACACACTTATTTGTACATTTATATTTGATTTTCTATTCCGTTAGTCTGACTTTTTTGTATACTTCAAATTTTTGGTTAGAGCATCTTTAGTAAACCCAGTTTCCAATTCAGCTCAATATACAGTGATGTGCACAGACATTTTGGGGGGCAGGTGGTCAACCAAAAAAAAAAGGAGCGCTCCTAAATAATGACAAAAGGAAATTTACATACAGTAGCACAAATTTTTACTGTAATTATTTGGCATTTCTATTTTATTTTAATACCTATACACTCATGAAGATATTTAATACCCCATAAATTTTTACAAAATTACCAACTAACACAGAGACCATGGTCTTCATCATTAATTATGTAAAAGTTGATGACAAAAAAATGGGCAGTTTCCTTTGAAAAATAAATCTCTTCATAATAAAAAAAAATATTTGCAAAAACCTGAAAACGCTTGTCTTTCAATAAATAAAATATGAAACCTCCATTCAGATAAAAATCTGCAGAAGAGCTTAAAAAGTCTCTTCCCCTTTTCAGCAAAATGAGCCAAAATCCTCCCCTCTGTTAACCTGCCCTCCTCCATCTCCATAAAGTCTGTAAGGATGGTTTATACAGGACAGCTTAGTATATCAGTGAGAGGATAGGAGCACATGGAAAAGAAAAATCAGGAAAATTCAAGGAAAAAGTTGCAAATTTTGTAGAAAAAAAACTTTACAGGAAAGGTAACATGTTGATCATATAATATGGCTAATTTATAGGAAAAAGAGTAATACATTGATCAGGAAAGCAAAAACTTTGTCAGGAAAAAGTTGTAAATGTATTTTTTTGTAAAGTTAACTTTCAAAAAATGTTTACAATAGGATATTATGAGCGAGAGAAAAAGGTTACATATGTGTATGTATTATCGTCGTCGGCCTCCGTCGGTCTATGATGACCATGGAAGAGAATCCTAAACGTCTACTCTGCTGGAACAGCACCGCCTGTGGCTGAACAGGCCGATGCGCGAATGGCAGTCCCTGTCACACAGGTCGCACTTGTGGGTGGTCTCCGTGCTGCTGGGTCTGTGGCGGTTCTTCCTGCGGATCCTTTTTTCATCTGCTGCAGCAGTCAGTCTCTCTTCACCCGCCTTGAGCTGTCTGGTCAGGGTGCCTCTCCATTTGGAGCGGTCCGTTGCAAGGTCCTCCCAGCGATCTGTGTTGATCTCCAGGGCCTTCATGTCTCTCTTGCAGATGTCTCTAAAGCGCAGCTGTGGGCGGCCAACGTCTCTCCTGCCAGTTGCCAGTTCTCCGTAGAGGACGTCTTTTGGGATTCTGCCATCCTCCATACGGTGAATGTGGCCTAGCCAGCGGAGCCTGCGCTGCCTGAGTAGAGTGAACATGGAGGGAAGGCCGGCGCGGGACAGAACTTCTGTGTTGGGCACTTTGTCCTGCCAGGATATGTCCAGGATGTGGCGAATGCAGCGCAAGTGGAAGGAGTTCAGTCTCTTTTCCTGCCGGGCGTATGTTGTCCACGTCTCACTCCCATAGAGCAGTGTGCTGATGATGCAGGCGTTGTACACTGCCATCTTCGTCTTGACAGAGAGTTTGGGATTCTCCCACACTCGTGTGGTGAGGCCAGCAAGTGTGAAGGCTGATTTTCCAATCCTCTTGTTGATCTCTGTATCAAGGGAGAGGTTGTTGCTGATCGTGGACCCCAGGTACGTGAACTGATTCACGACCTCCAGGGGTATGTTCTGTTCTCTGCATTTCTCCTGGAGTTGGCGGATGGAGAATATCATGTCTACCGTTGATCGCGCAGCGCGGAAGCCACACTGAGACTCGGGGTAGACACGTTCGGCAAGCTTCTGTAGACGAACGAGAACAACTCGTGCGTAGACTTTGCCAACAACGCTGAGGAGGGAGATGCCCCTGATGTAGTTGTTGCAGTCGCTTCTCTCCCCTTTGTTTTTGTAGAGGGTGATGATCTTGGCGTCCCTCATGTCCTGTGGTACGGCACCTTCCTTCCAACACTGGCAGAGGACGTCATGCAATAGCAGCAGTAGGGCGGTCTTGCAGTGCTTGATCAGGTCAGGGGGTATGCCGTCGTTGCCGGGTGCCTTGCCAGCGGCCAAGCTATCAATGGCCTTGCTGAGTTCGTCAATGGTTGGATCGGCGTCAAGTTCGTCCATGGATGGCAGGCAGTCGATGGCATCAAGGGCTGACGGTGTCACGGTGTTCTCTCTGGAGTAGAGGTCGGAGTAGTGTTCCACCCATCTCTCCATCTGCTTGTTCTTTTCTGTGATCATCACCCCAGTGGAGGATTTGAGGGGGGCCGTCTTGCTCTGAGCTGGACCAAGTGCTTTCTTGATGCCATCGTACATACCACGGATGTTCCCTGTGATGGCAGTGGTTTGAATGTCTTGGCTGAGCTGAGTCCAGTACTCGTTGGCACAGCGCCGAGCAGTCTGCTGAACTTTGCTTCTCGCAGCCCTGAGAATCTGGAGATTCTTCTCGTTTGGGTACTTCTTGTACTCAGCAAGTGCTGAGCGCTTGGCTTCAATGACGGGGGTCATCTCGGTCAACTTGGCATCAAACCAGTCCTGTGACTTCGAGGTCTTCCTCCCAAAGGTAGCCAAGGCTGTGCGGTGGATGGTGTTTTGCAGCACTTCCCACTTCTGCTTTGCAGATTCTCCTTCTTGTGGTACACCAAGTTCCTTCTCAAAGGTGGAGGCAAACTGCTCAACAAGTTCTGGTTGAGCCATCTTGCTGGTGTCAATCCGTGCCTTTCCAGGCTGTCTAGTACAATGGAATTTCTTCAGCTGCAGCTTGACCTTGCAACACACCAATGAATGGTCTGTGTCGCAATCTGCACTCTGGAACGAACGGGTGATTAGCACGTTCTTCAGTGAGGTGCGCCTGGTCAGGATCAAGTCCAGCTGGTGCCAGTGCTTTGAGCGTGGATGTTGCCAGGAAACCTTGTGTTGGGGCTTGGTCTTGAAGAACGAGTTTGTGATGCACAGATCGTGATATGTGCAGAACTCGAGCAGCCGCTGTCCATTGTCGTTCATTCTGCCCACGCCAAAAGGTCCAGGAGGGCCAGGAGTCGTGGTCAGCACCCACTCTGGCATTGAAGTCTCCAAGGAGAATGAGTTGTTCAGAGTTGGGGATGGTCCTGACAGTTGTTGCGAGATTCTCGTAGAACTCGTCTTTTGCCTCTGGTGTGGCTGTCAGTGTTGGGGCATACACACTGACGAGAGTGACTGGGCCTTGAGTGGTGTTCAGGCGGAGGGTGAGGAGTCGTGCAGAGCCAGTGCTGCCCAGTTCCACCATCTTCAGCAAGGTGTTCTTCACTGCAAAGCCCACTCCGTGTTCCCTGTGTTCGTCGCTACCCTTTCCCTGCCAGTAGAACGTGTAGTCCTTCTCTCTCAGTGTGCCTGCGTCAGCCAACCGTGTTTCCTGGAGAGTGACGATATCCACTCCCAGTCTCTTCAGCTCATTATTGATGATGGCAGTCTTCCTGGTGTCGTTGATGTCCTTGAGGTTAGCAGCGAGTCCTGTCATCATAGTGCGGACGTTCCAAGTTCCCAGTTTTAGAGTTGGTCTCTTTTGTTTTATTGTCTTGCCTGGTGCGAAGGTTCTCAGCCTGCTGTTCGGAATTTTCCTCATCCCCATGCACCCAATGAGGAAAGCAAGCTGTGGCGGGACAACACCTTATTGGCTGGGGGCTGCCCAGCTTGAGGCGGGCGGTAGCTGTCCAGTGAGATCCGATGATCCCTCCCACCGTCGGGAACAACCCCTGGCGCCGCGCTCTATGCCAATTGAGTGGTGGCTTATAACCGGTAACTGTCATTCCCCGTGTTTTTTCTACGCCAAAGGCGAAGCTGGAGTGTCCTCTCCAGTGATCCGGTGTTCTACCTTCCAGTGTTGGCGTTGGTAGGATTCAAGCCTGGGCAGGAAGATATGGAGGACAAGATGTTGCCCATGCAGCATGTCCCCCCTCTCCACGTCACTGATGAATCCAAAGGAACAGCAGGGCTGCTACAGTTTGGCACCAGCGCCGTTGCAGGAGCTGCCAGAACGATGTTGAGCACAACATAGAACTGCCTTACGGGCTCCGACTCCGGATTTTTCCTCAGGGTTGACTCCCGAAGCCTTTCCCGTGACCGGGTATGCCGCAAGGCAGTGGAGGTTTGAAATCAGGGTTTACCTTTCCCTAGATGGGCTACCTTCCCAGGTTGACGAGCCACCATCTACCCGAAGCATCTGGTTTTAAGGTGCCAGAAATCCGCCCTCGCCCCTTCTCCTATTACTAAAAGCAGTTCCGCCGGGCTTAGAGACTAAACCACATGGGCAGGCTAGGAGTTGGACTTAGTTGTCAGAGGCTTTTCGAGACGCACGCCATAAGGAGTTGCCGCTCCTGGCTATGACAACCTTGGAACACATATACACACACACACACACACACACACACACATATATATACACTACCGTTCAAAAGTTTGGGGTCACTTAGAAATTTCCTTATTTTTGAAAGAAAAGCACTTTTTTTCATTGAAGATAACTTTAAACTAATCAGAAATACACTCTATACATTGCTAATGTGGTAAATGACTATTCTAGCTGCAAATGTCTGGTTTTTGGTGCAATATCTAGATAGGTGTATAGAGGCCCATTTCCAGCAACTATCACTCCAGTGTTCTAATGGTACAATATGTTTGCTCATTGCGTCAGAAGGCTAATGGATGATTAGAAAACCCTTGTGCAATCATGTTAGGTCTGCAATGCTGTAATTGCTGCAAATGGAGGATTCTTTGACGAAAGCAAAGTTTGAAGGAAAAAATTATTATTTCAAATACAAATCATTATTTCTAACCCTGTCAATGTCTTGACTATATTTTCTATTCATTTTACAGCTCATGGTGGTAAATAAGTGTGACTTTTCATGGAAAACACAAAATAATTGTCTGGGTGACCCCAAACTTTTGAACAGTAGTGTGTATATATATATATATATATATATATATATATATATATTGTGTGTATATATATACTATATATATATATACACAGACACGCACAGACGTGGACAAAATTGTTGGTACCCCTCTGTTAATGAAAGAAAAACCCACAATGGTCACAGAAATAACTTGAATCTGACAAAAGTAGTAATAAATAAAAATTCTATGAAAATTAACCAATGAAAATCAGACAATGCTTTTGAATTGTGGTTCAACAGAATTATTTTAAAAAACAAACTCATGAAACAGGCCTGGACAAAAATGATGGTACCCTTAACTTAATATTTTGTTGCACAACCTTTTGAGGCAATCAGTGCAATCAAACAATTTCTGTAACTGCCAATGAGACTTCTGCACCTCTCAGCAGGTATTTTGGCCCACTCCTCATGAGAAAACTGCTCCAGTTGCCTCAGGTTTGAAGGGTGCCTTCTCCAGACGGCATGTTTCAGCTCCTTCCACAGATGTTCAATAGGATTTAGATCAGGGCTCATAGAAGGCCACTTTAGAATAGTCCAATGTTTCGCGCTTAGCCATTCTTGGCTGTTTTTAGCTGTGTGTTTTGGGTCATTATCCTGTTGCAAGACCCATGACCTGCAACTGAGACCAAGCTGTCTGACACTGGGCAGCACATTTCTCTCTAGAATACCTTGATAGTCTTGAGATTTCATTGTACCCTGCACAGATTCAAGACACCCTGTGCCAGATGCAGCAAAGCAGCCCCAGAACATAACAGAACCTCCTCCATGTTTCACAGTAGGGACAGTGTTCTTTTCTTGGTATGTTTCATTTTTGCGTCTGTGAACATAGCGCTGATGTGCCTTGCCAAAAAGTTCCAGTTTTGTCTTGTCTGTCCATAGGACTTTCTCCCAGAAGCTTTGTGGCCTGTCAACATGCAGTTTGGCAAATTCCAGTCTGACTTTTTTTATGATTTGTTTTCAACAGTGGTGTCCTCCTTGGTCATCTCCCATGAAGTCCACTTTGGCTCAAACAATGACAGATGGTGCGATCTGACATTGATGTACCTTGACCTTGGAGTTCACCTTGAATGTGTTTAGAGGTTGTTCTGGGCTCTTTTGTTACCATTCATATTATCTGTCTCCTCCTGAGGCCACGACCAGGGAGGTTGGCTACAGTCCCGTGAATCTTAAATTTCTGAATAATATGTGCAACTGTAGTCACAGGAACATCAAGCTGCTTGGAGATGGTCTTATAGCCTTTACCTTTAACATGCTCGTCTATAATTTTCTTTCTAATCTCCTGAGGCAGCTCTCTCTCTTGCTTCCTCTGGTCCATGTTTAGTGTGGTACACACCATGTCACCAAACAGCACAGTGACTACTTGTCACCCTTTAAGCAGGCCGACTGACTGATTACAAGTTTGTAGACACCTGTGATGTTAATTAGAGGGCACATCTTGGTTGAACATGTCCCTATGGTCACATTATTTTCAATCTTTTCTAGGGGTACCATCATTTTTGTCCAGGCCTGTTTCATGAGTTTGTTTTTTAAAATAATTCTGTTGAACCACAATTCAAAAGCATTGTCTGATTTTCATTGGTTAATTTTCATAGAATTTTTATTTATTACCACTTTTGTTAGATTCAAGCTATTTCTGTGACCATTGTGGGTTTTTCTTTCATTAACAGAGGGGTACCAACAATTTTGTCCATGTCTATATATATATATATATATATATATATATACATACACACTACCGTTCAAAAGTTTGGGGTCACCCAGACAATTATTTTGTGTTTTCCATGAAAAGTCACACTTATTTACCACGAGTTGTAAAATGAATAGAAAATATAGTCAAGACATTGACAAGGTTAGAAATAATGATTTGAAACTGATATTACCCCCTTAGAAGTTGGTTTAACTAATAAAAAATCATCTAGAGGATTATCAGAAGGTTTTTGAGGGAATTGTTTTGTCATGGTTTGCACATAATGTCTGACCTGGAGGAAGCGGAAAAAATGTGTAGAAGTGATGTCGAATTTAGTGGAAAGTTGAGAAAAACTTGCAAATTGTCCATCAAAATATAAATCCACAAAAGATTTTAAACCTTTTCTGTGCCATATATGAAATGCACTATTAATAGTTGATGGGGTAAATAAATGATTTGCAGCAATTGGACATCTAATGGAGAAAAACTGAAGACCGAATTTTTTCCTGAATTGAGACCAAATTCTAAGAGACTGACGAACTACTTTGTTATTACCCGGTGTAGACAAGGCAAGGGGAAGTGGTGAACCTAAAATTGCCGGTAGGGAGGTTTGATTGTCCACATGTGACTCCATAAGGATTCAAGTGCTATAAACACACCCAATGCTCCGCACTGGGTGTGTTTATATTTATTTATCTATATATTTATTCCATCTAGCTACAATGCTCCGCACTGTGTGTTTATATATCTACATATTATTCCATCTAGCTACATTGCTCCGCACTGTGTGTGTTTATATATTTACATATTTATTCCACCTAGCTGCAATGCTCCGTACTGTGTGTTTATATATTCATATATTTATTCCATCCAGCTACAATGCTCCGCACTGTGTGTTTATATATTCATATATTTATTCCATCCAGCTACAATGCTCTGCACTGTGTGTCTGTGTGTGTGTATATATATATTTTATAGTAATATGTACATATGTATATTAGCTGCTCTTGCTTGCTTGCTTTTTTTCTTGCCTTCTGATTGTTGCTCTGAGTGTTGCTATCCCTGTGCTGTTGCAATCCTGGAATTTCCCCGTTGTGGGACTAATAAAGGCTTATCTTATCTTATCTTATCTTATCTTATCTTAAGTGGGTGATTTGGGTTCCAGATAGAAATGTTTCCAATATAACATGCACCTGATATTTGCTGCCCAGTAGTAATATTGAAAGTTAGGCAGAGCCATGCCACCCACTGATTTGGGTTTTTGAAGAAAAGCTTTCCTCAATCTCGGATGTTTACCATTCCAAATAAATGAGGTAATCAGAGAGTCCAAAGACTTAAAAAAGGATTTAGGAATGAAAATGGGGAGACATTGAAACAAATATAAAAACTTTGGAAGTAACATCATTTTTACAGAATTGATTCTGCCAATTAAGGACAAGGATAATGGGGACCATTTGGAAAGTATTAGCTTGCACTGGTCAAATAAGGGGAGAAAATTATTTTTAAACAAGTAATTAAATTGTTTAGTAACACATATCCCAAGATTATTAAAATGATCAATAACAACCTTGAAAGGAACATTTTCAAGATCCTGAACTCGAATCTTTTCATTAATCGGAAACAATTCACTCTTATTGAAATTAATTTTATAACCAGAAAACCTACTAAAACTATCCAAAATGTTGAGTATAGCAGGTAATGAAGTAAGTGGGCTGGAGAGAAATAATAAAAGATCGTCGGCATAGAGTGAAACCCTATGCTCGATGCCGCCCCTACAAATGCCTAGAAAGTCCCGGCTCCCACGGATTGCAATAGCTAACGGCTCAATTGCCAAGGCAAAGAGCAACGGGCTCAAAGGACAGCCTTGCCTCGTACCACGGTAAAGCCTAAAATAGTCAGAATAGCGACAATTAGTTAACACTGAAGCTAAATGTAACCCCTGCCTTATGTTAATTAGGTAAGGGAAATTATCAAGTGTAGACCAGCTGCTAGGTTCGTAAGGGTTACAATAGGGAATTAAAATGAGTGTGGAATGAAATGGCTGGAGGCAAGAAATGAGCAATAATGGTTGTTATTTATAGGGAAAAAGTGAGCAATATATACAGACAATTTACCACTATACAAATATACAACGGCCGGTATGAAATAAAACCCCAAAGATGTCCTACTGAGCTCAGTGTTTGTTTGTCCGTTTGGTTTAGTCGTTTGACCAGTCAAGATATCTTGTATCTTGTATTTTTTTTTTTTTTTTTTTTTTTTTTTTTTTTTTTTCTCTCTCGGCGCCACACGAGTCGGCTGCCTTTTGCAACAGCGGCTCGATTCCGAGTCTTTTTCCCTTCCTCTCTCTTTTGATCCGTCTTTTTTTTTCACCCCACTTATATCACGGACACACAGATCGTCCTAAATGTCTCCTGAGCCGGTGGACGGAGCCACTGTCTATAGCAGGATACGATACAGCAGAGAACAGCTGCTAGCATTCAACCGCCACCCGGTCCCATTGGAAAAACTCGACATACCGAGTGAACTGAGGCGAAAACGCCGCGGCTGCCGGGCTGGAGTAAGGCGGAGGACAAAAAATATAAGGTACAGACCCTCCCTTCCATCTGTTGTCATGGGAAATGTACGGTCGATACTGGGAAAGTTAGATGAGCTAGCGGCTATCTCCCGTTATGATAGCACATACCGGGAGTGCTCTCTCCTTTTGTTTACTGAGACGTGGCTAACTGAACTAGCAGCAGATGCTAACATTGAGCTGGAGGGTTTTCACATGATACGAGCTGACCGAACACCAGACAGTGGCAAGGCTAGGGGCGGTGGAGTGATCATGTATGTTAACAACAACTGGTGCAGACCGGGACATATCACTGTTAAACAACGACACTGCAGCAAAGACATTGAGTTGCTAGCTGTTAGCATGAGGCCTACATATCTCCCGAGAGAACACTCACACGTGATCTGCATTGTTGTTTATGCAAATCCGACGGCGAACGCTGGGACAGCACGTGACGTCATCCATTCAGTAACCAGCAGGCTGCAGACAGAACACCCAGATGCTCTTCTCCTCATCTCAGGCGATTTCAACCATGTTTCACTGTCTCCCATTCTACCCACGTTCACCCAGTATGTCACATGCCACACTAGAGACAATAAAACACTGGATTTATTCTACGCAAACACTAAGGAGGCGTACACCTCATCACAACTACCCCCACTCGGGAGATCGGATCACAACTTGGTTCATCTCCGGCCGGTGTACAAACCCCTAGTGCACAGACAACCTCCGGCCATGCACACTGTGGAGTTATGGTCTGAGGAGACAATGGACACCCTAAAGGGCTGTTTTGAAGCCACCGCCTGGAAGCAGCTCTGCGATCCACATGGTGAGGACATCGATGGCCTCATTCACACCTTCACGGGCTACCTCAGCTTCTGTGTGGACAAATCCGTTCCCACCAAGACCATACGGCGTCACTCAAACAACAAACCCTGGATCAACCCTGAGATAAAAACACTTCTGAGAGAGAAGAAGAGGATCTTCAGGTCGGGGAACAGGGAGATGCTGAAGTCCGTACAGAGGGAGCTGAGGAGAAAGATCAGAGAAGGCAAGGACAGCTTCAGGAAGAAGATGGAGGACAAGCTGCAACAGAGCGACATCAGCGGGGTCTGGAGAAACCTCAAAACCATCTCGGGGCTCCAGAATACCTCCCCCCAGGCCACAGGGGGCAGGGAGTGGGCGAACAACCTGAATCTGTTTTTCAATAGATTTGACCAACCGCCCTCCCCCCTGACTGCACAACAACCACTGCTGCCTCTAAAGAAATCAAGTCCTGCTGCCCACTCCCCACTCTACCAACACCCCCCCACTCCCAACACACAGCCCCCCATCCTGACCCTGACCAGGACCCAGGTGAGGACGGAGCTGAGGAAGATCAAGGCGAGGAAGGCGCCGGGACCGGACGGCATCAGCGCAAAGCTCCTCAAGTCCTGTGCAGACCAGCTGTGTGGGATTGTGACGTATATCTTCAACATGAGCCTGAAACTGGGGAGGGTACCACAGCTGTGGAAAACATCTTGTGTGGTACCTGTACCAAAAACTTCCCACCCCAAAGACCTGAACAGCTACAGACCGGTGGCCTTGACGTCCCACTTGATGAAGACCCTGGAGAGACTGCTCCTTGCTCACCTCCGCCCCCTGGTGGAACCAGCGATGGATCCACTCCAGTTCGCCTACCAGCATGGCATTGGGGTGGAGGATGCGGTGATCTTCCTCCTTCACCGTTCTCTGTCCCACCTGGAGAAGCCCGGGAATATGGTGAGGATCATGTTCTTTGACTTCTCCAGTGCTTTCAACACCATCCAACCGATGATCCTGAAGGACAAGCTGCTGCGCGCAGGGGTGGACCAGCACCTGTCATCATGGATCCTGGACTACCTCACGAACCGGCCTCAGTTTGTGAGAACCCGGGACTGTGTGTCCGACACGATCATCAGTAGCACGGGGGCCCCCCCAGGGAACGGTGCTGGCTCCCTTCCTGTTCACTCTTTATACTGCGGACTTCTCACACAACACAACACACTGCCATCTACAGAAGTTCTCTGATGACTCTGCGATCGTTGGCCTCATCTCCAATGGAGATGAAGCTGAGTACAGAGGGCTTATCCAGGACTTCGTGGACTGGTGCCATCGGAACTGCCTCCAGATCAACGCGAGGAAAACTAAGGAGCTGGTGGTGGACTGCCGCAGGCATGGGCAGCCCCTCACAGTACCAGTAAATATACAGGGAACAGACATCGAGATGGTGACATCCTATAAGTACCTGGGTATTCATCTGAACAATAAACTAGACTGGTCACACAATACTGATGCACTCTACAAGAAGGGACAGCGCAGGCTGTTCCTGCTGAGGAGACTCAGGTCTTTTGGTGTACAAGGGGCGCTGCTGAAGTCATTCTATGACACGGTGGTGGCATCAGCCATCACTTTGGAGTGGTCTGCTGGGGCAGTGGCATTACTGCAGCCGATAGGAAGAGACTGAACAAACTGATTAAGAAAGCTAGCTCTGTCCTGGGGCAGCGCCTTGATCCGATGGAGGAGATAGGAGAGAGAAGGACGGTGGCTAAACTGTCATCTCTGCTGGAGTCCGAGTTCCACCCTATGCAGGACATACTGAATGCACTGAGGAGCTCATTTAGCAGCAGACTACATCATCCCAGGTGCACAACCGAGAGGTTTCGTAGGTCCTTCCTACCAACGGCTGTCAGACTGTACAACCTAAGCAGGGCTGCTCGCAGAGATAGCAAAAAGACGTAACAAACTAATAGTTTTTTGAATGCAAAAGATGCAATAGACTTACACAATGGTCCTCTCCGGCATACAACTAGGAACATACCGGTCGCTATGGAGGGTGAGAATATGTATGGGCACATAATCATACCATGTAGGATAACTAAGTAGACGGTTATGCTGTTTCATTCCATCTAGCAACAATGCTCTGCACTGTGTGTGTTTATATATTTGCATATTTATTCCATCTAGCTACAATGCTCCGTACTGTGGGTGTTTATATATTTATATATCTACATATTATTCCATCTAGCTACATTGCTCCGCACTGTGTGTGTTTATATACTTGCATATTTATTCCACCTAGCTGCAATGCTCCGTACTGTGGGTGTTTATATATTTACATATTTATTCCATCTAGCTACAATGCTCTGCACTGTGTGTTCATATATTCATATATTTATTCCATCCAGCTACAATGCTCTGCACTGTGTGTCTGTGTGTGTGTGTATATATATATATTTTATAGTAATACGTACATATGTTTATTAGCTGCTCTTGCTTGCTTGTTTTTTTTTTTTTCTTCTTGCCTTCTGATTGTTGCTCTGAGTGTTGCTATCCCTGTGCTGTTGCAATCCTGGAATTTCCCCGTTGTGGGACTAATAAAGGCTTATCTTATCTTATCTCCAGGCTCAGGTTTCTTTTCCTCTTTTAAAGCGGTGACTAGGGTTGTTACCACTTTGAATCTTGGGCACTGGAGAGAGGAAGGATGCTCTTCAATTGAGATCTTGGTTAGATCTCGGTTCAATCTCGGTTCAGTCTCGGGTCAGGCTCGCCATCTCCGTTCGGAGAGAATCCAGGATCCAGAAGGTTCTTGATCGGCAACCAAAAAAACCTAGCCTGCACGACAACAATGGTATTATTGTTTACAGCTAGAGTAATTCATCTTCCAATCCCTTCTTATATAACACCATAGCTTAGTGTTTAAATTCTTCTCTCATATTACTATTACCACAATCCAGCAATATAGTAATATCTTACATTTCACATCTTACATCTTACATGCATGTGTTCTTTTCCTCACAATCTCTCTGGTAGCACATGAAATACCCTTTTTTTCATGAAACCAATTAAATGAATTCCTCTGTTCATCTCTACATCATTTAACCATGAAATTATGATTAATCCTCTCTAACTTGTCTCTGTAAATCATGAAATGAAATACAATTAATTTATCACATAACCAGGGAATATACTGTCCCATCACTTCCAATATCCCCTTTTAAAAATCAGTAAAACTCGGTCTGAGCTACTGGGTTTAGCATAACCTATGCTTTTACATAGGGAACCAACACCATGTGCTTTTAGCATCAACCTACACATTTCATTTGACAGTAATAGTGCATAAGAACTAAAAGTACTTCAGCATGCTGTTGGGAACTGAAATCACATTTAGGAAACCCATACAGACACAAAGACAGCCTTTTCCATTGCTTTTAAACAGGAAAAAATCCACTCGCGATTAGCATTAGCATAATGCTAACGTTAGCATGTATCTGACTCACCAAGATGAGGTTTCAGTGTGAACACAGCAAAAGTCACCGCTTCACGGCCTCTCAAGCTCGTGCTCCCGTCAACTTAAGATAATAAAGGTTGCAAATTAGCATTTGGAGAGTGTTTAGATCCATTTATAGCATCTTTCTGAATGAAACTCACCAAGAAGCGGTATCTGTGTGAACCAGACTGCTTCACAACCTCTCTTGTCCGTTCTCATATCGTGAAAGACCGATTTCCAGCAGAGCGCCTCAGCACTTTGCTCGGAAGGCAGGGCTAATATCGCTCTTAACGAATGGAAAGACCCAGATCACCCAACGTGACCATGAAACGGAAATTTAAAAGTTGGATGATGAGGATCGCACTTCCTCTTCCCCAAGATAATCGGTTTTCAAAATAAAATCACACAATTGTATTAATACAATTGACATCTGAGAAAAAAAAAGGGTCATTTTCTCAGCTGGGTTACACTCTCCCATGCTAAATATCATGCACGTCCCGTTGCATGTGCAACCAAGACTGTCCTTTGTCAGTATTGGTTGAGTTGTAATGTGATCATTTTCAGTATTGTCTCCATCCGGTATCATTTATGGGCGGAACTACGATGGTATCTGGTCGTCTTCGAACCTCCGACTTTCGTTTCTCTTTTGGCTTTGTACTGAGTGTACTTTGTGAGTTTTGAGCTTTTGGTTCTGCAGTTAGTTTTACTAGTTGCGTTTGAATTTCTGCAACTTGTTTTGAGAGTTCTTGGAGTGAGTTTAGCATGATATTGTCCTCATCTTCATCTGAACTGCATTGCACAGTTTGCACGTGGGATTGTTGCAATTTGGACATAGCAGGATCAGTCAAGATTAATTCTACACTGGAGCGCCAAGTATCATAATCTAGCTCATAAGTTGGTCGGAGGTCTTTGCCAGAAAAAGCTCCGAGCTTTTGTGAAAACGGCTGCACGGAAAAATCTTCCCTTTTTACAATGTGCTCAACTACCACACGTTGCACTTCTGGGGGATTTAAATCATGTGCAGAAATGGTGGTCATACTTGGAGCTGGGGTGCTCGCCGTGTGATTCGACTGGTTAGTTGGCTGTGCACCTTGAATACTGGGCTCAGCTGCAGAAGGCTGAGGTTGAGGTTCATCTAAGAAAGCTTCAGGTAAGTTATCAGGTAACTTAACTTGCTCTGATTGATCATTTTCAGATTCTTCGATTGCCTCAGACATCCGTAACATCACGTATTTCAGGACATCTGCAAAATCTCTGCCCCTCATCTTCGCTAGGTTTTTAATGTTAGTGAGAAATGACTTGGTCATTTCGCTCCCTACATGGTGCGTATAAACACTGGCAAGAGATTGTATCATATAGCTGGCTCCACTATCAGATACATGAGTACATGGCAATGGGTCAAGAGTTTCAAAAGCAATACCCGAGTGATACTCAAAAATAGCACTCTGGAAAAACTCAGACTTACTATCTGTTACTTTTATGACTCTCGAAATCGATCCATACCATTTCAAAAACTCAGTCACTTCATCAAGTTGCTCATCTCCAGCGATTTCACTCACTATCACTGCATTAGGAATTTTCACAGATTCACGTTCAACAATATCCATTTTGGGTATGTATAGGCTTAACGTAAGGGAGAGAGAAAAAAAAGGCTCCTGGCTGGGCTCGCCACTTCTTTTTGTAACCCCTGCCTTATGTTAATTAGGGAAGGGAAATTATCAAGTGTAGACCAGCTGTTAGGTTTGTAAGGGTTACAATAGGGAATTAAAATGAGTGTGGAATGAAATGGCTGGAGGCAAGAAATGAGCAATAATGGTTGTTATTTATAGGGAAAAAGTGAGCAATATATACAGACAATTTACCACTATACAAACATACAACGACCGGTATGAAATAAAACCCCAAAGATGTCCTACTGAGCTCAGTGTTTGTTTGTCCATTTGGTTTAGTCGTTTAACCAGTCAAGATATCTTGTATCTCCAGGCTCAGGTTTCTTTTCCTCTTTTAAAGCGGTGACTAGGGTTGTTACCACTTTGAATCTTGGGCACTGGAGAGAGGAAGGATGCTCTTCAATTGAGATCTTGGTTAGATCTCGGTTCAATCTCGGTTCAGTCTCGGGTCAGGCTCGCCATCTCCATTTGGAGAGAATCCAGGATCCAGAAGGTTCTTGATCGGCAACCAAAAAAACCTAGCCTGCACGACAATAATGGTATTATTGTTTACAGCTAGAGTAATTCGTCTTCCAATCCCTTCTTATATAACACCATAGCTTAGTGTTTAAATTCTTCTCTCATATTACTATTATCACAATCCAGCAATATAGTAATATCTTACATTTCACATCTTACATCTTACATGCATGTGTTCTTTTTCTCACAATCTCTCTGGTAGGATATGAAATACCCTTTTTTTCATGTAACCAATTAAATGAATTCCTCTGTTCATCTCTACATCGTTTAACCATGAAATTATGATTAATCCTCTCTAACCTTGTCTCTGTAAATCATGAAATGAAATACAATTAATTTATCACATAACCAGGGAATATACTGTCCCATCACTTCCAATATCCCCTTTTAAAAATCAGTAAAACTCGGTCTGAGCTACTGGGTTTAGCATAACCTATGCTTTTACATAGGGAACCAACACCATGTGCTTTTAGCATCAACCTACACATTTCATTTGACAGAAATAGTGCATAAGAACTAAAAGTACTTCAGCATACTGTTGGGAACTGAAATCACATTTAGGAAAACCATACAGACACAAAGACAGCCTTTTCCATCGCTTTTAAACAGGAAAAAATCCACTCGCGATTAGCATTAGCATAACGCTAATGTCAGCATGTATCTGACTCACTAAGATGAGGTTTCAGTGTGAACACAGCAAAAGTCACCGCTTCACGGCCTCTCAAGCTCGTGCTCCCGTCAACTTAAGATAATAAAGGTTGCAAATTAGCGTTTGGAGAGTGTTTAGATCCATTTATAGCATCTTTCTGAATGAAACTCACCAAGAAGAGGTATCTGTGTGAACCAGACCGCTTCACAACCTCTCTCGTCCGTTCTCATATCGTGAAAGACCGATTTCCAGCAGAGCGCCTCAGCACTTTGCTCGGAAGGCGGGGCTAATATCGCTCTTAACGAATGGAAAGACCCAGATCACCCAACGTGACCATGAAACGGAAATTTAAAAGTTGGATGACGAGGATCGCACTTCCTCTTCCTCAAGATAGTCGGTTTTCAAAATAAAATCACACAATTGTATTAATACAATTGACATCTGAGGGGGAAAAAAAGGGTCATTTTCTCAGCTGGGTTACATAAAGGACTAGCATAGAGAAGTTTAATCCAGGAACAGAAGGAAGAACCAAAACCGAACCTCTCAAAAGTAAAAAACAAATACTCCCACTCAACCCTATCGAATGCCTTTTCAGCATCCAAACTAATAAGACATTCAGGTATGTTGTGGTGAGGAGTATAAATAATATTAAACAACCGCCGCAAGTTAAAAAAAGAATGGCGATTTTTAATGAAACCGGTCTGGTCCTGTGAAATTATAAAAGGAAGAATCTTTTCCAACCTTTTGACAAAAGGTTGACAACCTTTTGACAAAATTTTAACATCGGTATTTAACAAGGAAATGGGCCTGTAAGAAGCACAATCAACAGGATCCTTGTCTTTTTTAAGCAACACAGTGATACAGGCCTGATAACATGAAGGAGGAAGTGTACCAGAGTCAAGCGACTCTGTAAAAACTTGACAAAGGAAAGGGGCAAGGTCGTCAGAGAATTTTTTGAAAAAAATCAGCGGAAAACCCATCAGGTCCTGGAGATTTTCCTGATTGCATGGATGATATTGCCAGCTGAATTTCTTCTTTTGTGATGGGAGCTTCTAGAATTTGCCGAGATTCTGAGGAAATCGAAGGGATATCAATAGAATCAAAAAAATCTTGCAGATCCTTTAAGTTTGTTGTATATTCTGAGGTATATAATTTGGAATAAAATGACCTGAAGATATCATTAATCACTTGTTGATCAGATGTCACCTCTCCTTTATCTGTCCTAACTCCAGTAATCATTTGCTTAGCTCTAATACCGCGCAGTTGATTAGCTAAAAGTTTACCATTTTTTTTGCCATGTTCATAAAATTCAATCTTGTTCCTTATCAAACAACCTTCAATTTGTCGAGTGGAGAATGTTCCTTCTTGTCAAACGTTCCTTGTACAGAGCGGGTGATGGAGATTGAGCATATTGTCTGTCAATGTCCAAGATTTGATCTAAAATAGCCTTCTGTTCCTGTATTGCGGATCGTCTTTTAAATGCTGCCAATGAGATAAATTCCCCCCTAAGAAGTGCCTTCATGGCCTCCCATATCGTTTTGTTTGGCATACCAGGAGTTTTATTTTCTTTCAAAAAAAACTTAATTTTAGAAGAAATATTCACAACCAATTTTTCATCTGTAAGTAATAATGGATCCAGTCTCCAATGCTTTCTCATGGAGTCACATCCATGGAGGATCATTTTAAGTACAAGAGGGGCATGATCAGAAACCGAGATGCTATCATAACTGCAAGAGCTAAGGTTATTAATTAATAAATTGTCAACAAAAAAATAAATTTAATTTTAATTTAATTTAATTTAATTTCAAATTTACAATCTTCTTCTCTGGGCGCTATTAAATTGAATTGGGAACAAGATCTTAATTTTACTTTTACTGATGAACTGTGGGACTCTATTCTTGGCCAGGTTCACACTGCATCAATGTGTGCTCGTCACGCTCTTATTCAATTTAAGATCGTGCACCGGGTGCACCTGTCCAAGGTTAAGTTAGCACGTATTTACTCGGATATAGACCCAACTTGTGAAAAGTGTGGTAGCGCTCCTGGCACTTTGCTTCACATGTACTGGTCCTGCTCTTCATTGATGAATTTTTGGCATTCTGTTTTTATCACTATGTCTGAAGTCCTGCAATATCAAATCAAACCTGATCCATTATGCGCCATTTTTGGTGTGGCTCCAGAACTTGTCTTGCCAAATTCCACATTAAAAGTATTCAAATTTTCATTATTATTGGCCAGACGTGCTGTATTACTGAAGTGGAAAGACTCTTTGCCCCCTTCACATTTACAGTGGATAAAAGATATAATGTCCTGTTTGGATTTAGAAAAAATCAGATATACAGTTTGTGGCTCTGAAAACAAATTCTATAAATTATGGCGCCCGTTTCTTGATTTCTTTGAAAGACCCACGATTATAGTTTCTGAGTAGCTCATATCCCCTTTACCCCACCCCCACCTCACACACACAATTTTTTTTTGTATTTTTATTATTATTATTGTTTACTTATTGGGGTGATTCTATAATTCGGGGTACATTTCACCATAAGAAAAAAAATTATATATATATTGTTTTTCAGTGAATCAACCACTCTTACAAGTTAGCATAATCCTTCAGGGTAACATATCCAGTTGTTGCAAAGCTTAATCATTAACCATTTTTTCTATTTTTAATTAAATAAAATGTGTTTCCTTCCCCATCTGTCAACTAAGTTACGGACAAACTGATATGATTTCAATCATTTGGCAGAATCTTACAGTTAAAGTAAAATTAGAGTTGGAGACATATTTAGTCTTTTTTGCCAGATCTACAATTATTTGTTTTAAATATATATTTTAACTATTAAAATTCCCCCCATGGGTAAGCAATTCGACTACAACTGTTATTAGGACCATGTTTTCATTTACAAAAATGTCATATCAGTCATTTTCAGAATTTAAACAAAAGGCTGCCAAAGTTCACAACTGGTCACATCTATACCAATCATGAAATTATGTTTTTGACCTCATTTTCATTCTTTAACTTGAAAAATGTAAGTGTAACTTAGTTGACGATGGAGGTAACACGGTTGACACAAGTAACTTAGTTGACAGGACACATTAAACAACTAGTACCATGTTATTTTAATGTAGTATGAAATTTAATGAAATATCATTTAAGTAGTCAAGGTGATGGATAAAACAGTGAAAAGAACATGAACAAAGCAAAGTAGCATGTAACTGTTACACAGTTACAGTAAAGTATCAGTAGTAGGCCTAATCATCAGTAGAACTCATTCACGTTTCCAAGCAGAATCAAATGAAACGACTTTGATTCACATACATATAAAAGCAGTAAAAGGGCAACAAATAACAATTGATGAACTGCCCTGTGCTGTATTCAGTTAATACAGTAGAACAGAATTACATTGAAATACAACTGTAGTATATGAAACATTCAACTGATCAATACATTCCATATAAACCTCACTAGGACTTTTTACAAACTTGACCATATTTCTTTGTCAATTTCAACATGGCGTGAAGTCACAGCCTTTGGAGGGGGAATCATTCTCAGCACATCCTCAAACAGGTACCATAGCACATCCTCTCTGAGTGGCCAGAAGAAGCGGTTTACGCCAATGTTACTCATGCACTTCACCTGTACATGGGTTTCCATGGTGTCCTGAATTATCCCAGGGTAAATGTCCCCTTCATACCTTACAACACACCATTCTCCAATTAGCTCAGGACCCCAAGGAATTTCACTTCCTGCTACTTTGTGTGTTTGAGGGACTAATGTTGCTGTGTGTGCAACATCAAATGCAAAGTAATGTGTGCCATGACATCTGCACTCAAAACTTTGCAGAGTGGTACAAGGGCAACTGACATCCCGATACAGGATCTCTCCCAGTGCCCCTGTGACCACTTGGTGGATTCGCATTGTTGAAGGGACTGCTGGTAGGATTGGCATCATTTTCGCTGCATCATCCACCAGACTTTCTTGGACGTAGAAGAGCTTTACAGCCATCCTGTTGGCCAAAGCGTGGTAGAGGTGCTCTGCTGTTGGGATATCATGGCCGTGACTAACAAGCCTGTCAGCAGTTCTTTTCAGAAGCCCCCCCCCCCACTCCATCTGGAGCACCCTTCCCGTGGCTAGCCTCAAAAAAGTTCCACGTCCCCCGCTTAAAACCTCGATTCAAAAGCTCTGTGCTGAAGAGAAAAAAATTGCCTTTTTGCCTGTACTGGGTTGTAGGCCCATCACTGAAGAAGTGCACCACTTCAACAGACGGATGTGACTTCTTCACTTCGTCCAGAATTGGGGACAAATGTGCCCAGATTGCATGAGGGCCCTTTTCCTTAGAAGGAGAAATTGTGCAAAAACACAAGGGGTCCTCTGTCCCACCAACATAAAGGACTCCCGTGTGGAGAGTTGCTTGCCTTTGGTTGGATGCAAAGTGCATCGCTTGGATTTCTGATGCAAGCTTGCAGGAGTAGTTTTCCGAGAAATCGATGTGGATTAAACATTCTTCGTTGGACATGCATCTCCTTAATTCTCGGTAGTGGGAGAACTGGCTTTTAATGTTGAATAGATGTCGTTTGACACGATTCAGTTGGCTTTGAAACATCTGAAGCACATCAGCCATTTCCATTTCCTTTTTCTGTTTTACTGTGATTTTCACAGGAATCTTTTCCTTTTCTCCATCAATATTTTTCTTGTCTCTGATGACAGTGTCAGTTGTCCACTGTGTGATCTGTATTTTTTGCTGAAGATCAACTCCATCAACTCCATCCATGGCAAACTCTTGTCCTTTGCAATCAGGGCAGACATCATACATACAGTCCAGGTGGCTGCCTGGACCTGGGCTGCCTGGACTCCCTGGTGGTGTACATAAGTTCTGAAGACTCATCTTTCTTTACCTGCTTTCCTTCTGCGCCTTCCTCCAATAGGCCCTCTTGCTTCTCTTCTCTCTCTCACTCATCATTTCAACAGTTTTCACCCTTCTCTGTGCCCTTAGCCTGTGCCATGCCTGTCTTTGCTTCTCCAAATAAGCTGCCCTTCTTGCTGGATCAGCATCTCTTCGAGCCCTGTATCTGCGCTGTTTTTCAGCTGCTGACACCTATTTCAAATAGATTTTAAAATACTAAATTAACTTGAATAGTGAAAAAGTAAAATGCACTCTATTAACTACAGTATTCATTGAGATAGGCAGATTGATAATGACAACAATGTAGAGAAAATTACTGATGTCAGAGAGCACTGGAGTTGCATGTCAACTAAGTTACCCAGTCTGTGTAACTTAATTGACAGGTAACTTAGTTGACAATTTCCATGTTTTCTCTCATAACTTCCTTAGCTAATGTAACATAGCTATGCACATGGCATTTTCTTAAAGAGGATAACAGGTTTTTTAATCAGGTAAGTTAATTTAAATATTGAAATATCAAAGTTTGTCGGCCTCCGTCGGTCTATGATGACCATGGAAGAGAATCCTAAACGTCTACTCTGCTGGAACAGCACCGCCTGTGGCTGAACAGGCCGATGCGCGAATGGCAGTCCCTGTCACACAGGTCACACTTGTGGGTGGTCTCCGTGCTGCTGGGTCTGTGGCGGTTCTTCCTGCGGGTCCTTTTTTCATCTGCAGCAGCAGTCAGTCTCTCTTCACCCGCCTTGAGCTGTCTGGTCAGGGTGCCTCTCCATTTGGAGCGGTCCGTTGCAAGGTCCTCCCAGCGCTCTGTGTTGATCTCCAGGGCCTTCATGTCTCTCTTGCAGACGTCTCTAAAACGCAGCTGTGGGCGGCCAACGTCTCTCTTGCCAGTTGCCAGTTCTCCATAGAGGACGTCTTTGGGGATTCTGCCATCCTCCATACGGTGAACGTGGCCTAGCCAGCGGAGCCTGCACTGTCTGAGTAGAGTGAACATGGAGGGAAGGCCGGCGCGGGACAGAACTTCTGTGTTGGGCACTTTGTCCTGCCAGGATATGTCCAGGATGTGGCGAATGCAGCGCAAGTGGAAGGAGTTCAGTCTCTTTTCCTGCCGGGCGTATGTTGTCCACGTCTCACTCCCATAGAGCAGTGTGCTGATGATGCAGGCGTTGTACACTGCCATCTTCGTCTTGACAGAGAGTTTGGGATTCTCCCACACTCGTGTGGTGAGGCGAGCGAGTGTGAAGGCTGATTTTCCAATCCTCTTGTTGATCTCTGTATCAAGGGAGAGGTTGTTGCTGATCGTGGACCCCAGGTACGTGAACCGATTCACGACCTCCAGCTTGTAGTCGTCAATGGTGATGGTTGGTGGTGCTTCCGTGCCTTGCGCCAAGACGTTAGTCTTCTTCAGGCTGATGGTAAGCCCGAAGTCCTTGCATGCCTGGGAGAAGCGGTCCATAAGGGTCTGAAGCTCCTGCTGTGTGTGGGTTGCGACTGCAGCGTCGTCTGCGAACAGCATGTCTCTGATTAGAGCCTCGCGTACTTTGGTTCTGGCTTTCAGGCGGGCGAGGTTGAAAAGTCTGCCGTCAGATCTTGTGTGCAGGTAGATTCCCTCTGTTGCTGTGCTGAAGGCATGCCTCAGGAGCATAGCAAAGAAAATCCCAAAGAGGGTTGGCGCAAGTACACAGCCCTGTTTCACTCCGCTGCGTATGTTGAAAGGCTCTGAGACGTTGCCATCGTGCTGCACTATCCCCTGCATGTTGGTGTGAAACGATTCAATGAGGCTTTGCAACTTTGGTGGGCATCCTATCTTTGGCAGGATCTTGAAAAGGCCCTCTCTGCTGACCAGATCGAATGCTTTGGTGAGGTCGATGAAGGCGACGTACAGGGGCATGTTCTGTTCTCTGCATTTCTCCTGGAGTTGGCGGATGGAGAATATCATGTCTACCGTCGATCGCTCAGCGCGGAAGCCACACTGAGACTCGGGGTAGACACGTTCGGCAAGCTTCTGTAGACGAACGAGAACAACTCGTGCGTAGACTTTGCCAACAACGCTGAGGAGGGAGATGCCCCTGTAGTTGTTGCAGTCGCTTCTCTCCCCTTTGTTTTTGTAGAGGGTGATGATCTTGGCGTCCCTCATGTCCTGTGGTACGGCACCTTCCTTCCAACACTGGCAGAGGACGTCATGCAATGGCAGCAGTAGGGCGGTCTTGCAGTGCTTGATCAGATCAGGGGGTATGCCGTCGTTGCCGGGTGCCTTGCCAGCGGCCAAGCTATCAATGGCCTTGCTGAGTTCGTCGATGGTTGGCTCGGCATCAAGTTCGTCCATGGATGGCAGGCAGTCGATGGCATCAAGGGCTGACGGTGTCACGGTGTTCTGTCTGGAGTAGAGGTCGGAGTAGTGTTCCACCCATCTCTCCATCTGCTTGTTCTTTTCTGTGATCATCTCCCCAGTGGAGGATTTGAGGGGGGCCGTCTTGCTCTGAGCTGGACCAAGTGCTTTCTTGATGCCATCGTACATACCACGGATGTTCCCTGTGATGGCAGCGGTTTGAATGTCTTGGCTGAGCTGAGTCCAGTACTCGTTGGCACAGCGCCGAGCAGTCTGCTGAACTTTGCTTCTCGCAGCCCTGAGAATCTGGAGATTCTTCTCATTTGGGTACTTCTTGTACTCAGCAAGTGCTGAGCGCTTGGCTTCAATGACGGGGGTCATCTCGGTCAACTTGGCATCAAACCAGTCCTGTGACTTCGAGGTCTTCCTCCCAAAGGTAGCCAAGGCTGTGCGGTGGATGGTGTTTCGCAGGTCTTCCCACTTCTGCTTTGCAGATTCTCCTACTTGTGGTACACCAAGTTCCTTCTCAAAGGTGGAGGCAAACTGCTCAACAAGTTCTGGTTGAGCCATCTTGCTGGTGTCAATCCGTGCCTTTCCAGGTTGTCTAGCATGATGGAATTTCTTCAGCTGCAGCTTGACCTTGCAACACACCAATGAATGGTCTGTGTCGCAATCTGCACTCTGGAACGAACGGGTGATTAGCACGTTCTTCAGTGAGGTGCGCCTGGTCAGGATCAAGTCCAGCTGGTGCCAGTGCTTTGAGCGTGGATGTTGCCAGGAAACCTTGTGTTGGGGCTTGGTCTTGAAGAACGAGTTTGTGATGCACAGATCGTGATATGTGCAGAACTCGAGCAACCGCTGTCCGTTGTCATTCATTCTGCCCATGCCAAAAGGTCCAAGACAGGAGGGCCAGGAGTCGTGGTCAGCACCCACTCTGGCATTGAAGTCTCCAAGGAGAATGAGTTGTTCAGAGCTGGGGACGATCCTGACAGTTGTTGCGAGATTCTCGTAGAACTCGTCTTTTGCCTCTGGTGTGGCTGTCAGTGTTGGGGCATACACACTGACGAGGGTGACTGGGCCGTGAGTGGTGTTCAGGCGGAGGGTGAGGAGTCGTGCAGAGCCAGTGCTGCTCGGTTCCACCATCTTCAGCAAGGTGTTCTTCACTGCAAAGCCCACTCCGTGTTCCCTGTGTTCGTCACTGCCCTTTCCCTGCCAGTAGAACGTGTAGTCCTTCTCTCTCAGTGTGCCTGCGTCAGCCAACCGTGTTTCCTGGAGAGTGGCGATATCCACTCCCAGTCTCTTCAGCTCATTATTGATGATGGCAGTCTTCCTGGTGTCGTTGATGTCCTTGAGGTTAGTAGCGAGTCCTGTCATCATAGTGCGGACGTTCCAAGTTCCCAGTTTTAGAGTTGGTCTCTTTTGTTTTATTGTCTTGCCTGGTGCGAAAGTTATCAGCCTGCTGTTCGGACTTCTCCTCATCCCCATGCACCCAATGAGGAAAGCAAGCTGTGGCGGGACATCACCTTATTGGCTGGGGGCTGCCCAGCTTGAGGCGGGCGGTAGCTGTCCAGTGAGATCCGATGATCCCTCCCACCGTCGGGAATAACCCCTGGCGCCGAGCTCTACGCCAATTGAGCGGTGGCTTATAACCGGTAACTGTCATTCCCCGTGTTTTGTCTACGCCAAAGGCGAAGCTGGAGTGTCCTCTCCAGTGATCCAGTGTTCTACCTTCCAGCGTTGGGCGTTGGTAGGATTCAAGCCTGGGCAGGAAGATATGGAGGATAAGATGTTGCCCATGCAGCATGTCCCCCCTCTCCACGTCACTGATGAATCCAAAGGAACAGCAGGGTTGCTACAGTTTGGCACCAGCGCCGTTGCAGGAGCTGCCAGAACGATGTTGAGCACAACATAGAACTGCCTTAGGGGCTCCGACTCCGGATTTTTCCTCAGGGTTGACTCCCGAAGCCTTTCCCGTGACCGGGTATGCCGCAAGGCAGCGGCGGTTTGAAATCAGGGTTTACCTTCCCCTAGATGGGCTACCTTCCCAGGTTGACGAGCCACCATCTACCCGAAGCATCTGGTTTTAAGGCGCCAGAGATCCGCCCTCGCCCCTTCTCCTATTAGTAAAAGCAGTTCCGCCGGGCTTAGAGACTAAACCACACGGGCAGGCTAGGAGTTGGACTTAGTTGTCAGAGGCTTTTCGAGACGCACGCCATAAGGAGCATTTTATGAGCACTGGGAGCTTAACCCCAGTGCCGCTCCTGGCCATGACAACCTTGGAACCAATATACTGTATATGAGTAACTTAGTTGATGCTTAATTAATATACTCTCAGACCACATGTAATTTTAGATCAAATATTGAATGAAGTGAGAGGAGACTCACCATAATGCATTCAAAATGCCCGCCAGAAAGGAAGACGTCGCCACACAGGGCTGGTCACATGGTGTTGGACCAAACCATTTTTGGGTTCAGCGGGGGGAGTCTTGTTGGTAACTTAGTTGACATGAATTTTGCGGACAGCGGTAAAATTAATAATTTTAAGTATTAAGATGTTAAAATATAATGTGAAATTATTATTTTCTCCTAGTACTTAACACTCTTAAGAACATTGTAAAATAATATTATTGACTTTGATGTTTTTTAGTACTTTATTTTGATCACAACACAGTGAAACGGGAAATCGGACATGGAAAAAATGAAAACTCTAAGAATATCATTATAGATTTTAAATAATAATAATCAGAAAATATGTGAAATGTTTTACAGTTATATTGCATTATGTGTATACATGGTTAAAATGTGAAATTACAGAGAAAAAAAAGATGTTTAATAGTCAGTAACATCACTAAACATCAGCGGACATGGAATGTACCCCAAAATATAGAATCACCCAATGGTTTTTGTGTTTTGAAGCATCCACATTTGTTAGTTTTAAATTCTATTTTTGCACTGTTTGGTTAAACAAAAATGAAAATTTCCAATACTTTGTATTGTATCGATACTTCACTTAATAATAATAAAAAGACCTTTGAAAGGAATAATGATTTGTATTTGAAATAATAATTTTTTCCAGATACTCAACCTGCTCAAAGGAAGGTCAGTTTTATAGCTTCTCTAACCAGCTAAACTGTTTTCAGCTGTGCTAACATGATTGCACAAGGGTTTTCTAATCATCCATTAGCCTTCTGACGCAGTGAGCAAACACATTGTACCATTAGAACACTGGAGTGATAGTTGCTGGAAATGGGCATCTATACACCTACGTAGATATTGCACCAAAAACCAGACATTTGCAGCTAGAATAGTCATTTACCACATTAGCTATGTATATTAGATATTACAGTGCATTTCTGATTAGTTTAAAGTTATCTTCATTGAAAAAAACAGTGCTTTTCTTTCAAAAATAAGGAAATTTCTAAGTGTCTAACTTTTGAACGGTAGTATATATATATGTATGTATGTATGTATGTATATATATATAAGATAGATAGATAGATAGATAGATAGATAGGCTATGTTAAAATGTTTCAGAAAACTGATAAAAAAAAATTTGTTCTTGTAAATTTGCGACTACTGTTGTTAATTTTGGATTTTTTGTCTAAGTGTGTGTGTGTGTGTTGCTTTGGCATTTGGAAGCTGGTTTTCTCACAGAAATCTGTTTTTCTCATAAATTTGGGGCTTGCTTATAATAATAAATTTGTGACTTTTTAAGTTGTAAATTACCATCTTTTATCATATTTTTGCATCTTTATTCTTACAAATTTGTACTAAATTTATACCTTTGTAGTTCTACAAATTGCTAACTTTATGAATTTATGTTAAAAAATAGTAAATCACCTACTGTACTTTCGCAAAGCAATAAATAAATAAATATAAAAGGCAAGGTTTAGGGTAATGATGCACTAGCCAGGCTGAGGAAGCAGGCGTGCTGCAGGCTGCTGTGTGACTTTTGCAGCGCTTCAATTAACCAGGTGCAACTGTGTGGACTAATCTACTTTGCACCTTTTTAAAGGGGAGATAGGGGCCTCAGAGAACATCCATCATTACTGTTGATGCAAAATTCAGTCTGTCAAACACTTCATTCAGTCAGGGTGAATTTTATTATGACATTAATTAATTAGAAATTAAAAGATTGCAGCACAAAAAACCTTTTCATTCCTGACTTTTTGAGGGCCCTTCCCTGCAGTGGGCCCTGGGTAAACAGTACCCCCCCATAGTCCGATGCCCCTGGTTGGCGGTTTGAATCCCGCTCTCCCCAGCCATCCTGCCATTGTATTCCTGGGCTAGACACTTTACCCAGCTTGCCTCCTGTGTCCATGACACTGGGTATGAATGTGTATAAATGTTTGGTAGTGGTCGGAGAGGCTGTTGGCATGGATCGGCAGCCACGTTTCCATCAGTCTGCCCCAGGGCAGCTGTGGCTACAGCAGTAGCTTACCACTACCATTGTCTGTGGAGTGAATGAATAATGGACTTATTGTAAAGTGCTCTGGGTATCTTGAAAGGTCCATTATTATTATTATTATTATTATTATTGTAACGTCGGGGCCATTTTAAGGGAGCCAGGGATTTCCCAGCATGCTTTGCCAGTTTGAAACGTTGCTGTGTGTGTTAAATGTGTTACTTCTGAGTTATACTGCTGTGTCATTATAACTGCATTATAATGGCCCAGCAGTGTTTAGCAGGATTAGGGCAAGATGTATCATGTGTGTGTAACCGTGATTGAAACGGAGGTCTGTGAGAATGACCTCCCCGGCTCTGTGTACTAAGTTACAGGTTGGGGATCGGGGTGTGTGAAAAATAAATCAGGTTGATCACAGCCATCTGCTCCATTGTCTTTTTGTGTGAACCCTTGCAAACGTCACACTGGTGTCAGAAGTGGGATCTCCTGTCCAAAGCAGTAATGGGGCGCTGACATCGGGACGATGTCGAGAACCAGAGGGGAGTAGTGTAGCGAACTCAATATGAGCACCCTACTTGGCTTGCCAAGTGGGTTGACCCTATTGGCGACACAGGTAGGGTGCGGGACTCCGGAGCTGGAGGCGTGAGTTCAAACCTCCCGGTGGGACGTCGCCATGTCGAGCAGCACGTTACATTATTATTATTATTATTATTATTAACAGATGGAGAAACAGCAGCAAAAACAATGACTACATTATAATAATAATAACAAGACTGGCATAATTGTATTGACCATATATTGGGACTGGGCAATTCCACCTTAAATCAACATCATGGTTTATTGCTCGCAAATATCATCAGCTCCTTGAATAGCTCAAAAGCAACATGGTCTTAACGCCAAATTTTTAAAAGAAAATAAAAAATCTTTCATTTGTCCAATTACTCATCTAATCAGTCTGTCAATCAAACATGCTGTCATCCCATCTGCTTGGAAGGTAGGAGTGATCAGACCAATTTTCAAAACAGGGAGTAAAACTGATATAAACAACTACAGACCAATCAGCATCTTACCTGTCATCTCCAAAATAATTGAAAAATGGGTGGCCACACTATTATGTGAACATCTGAATTATGGAAACACCCCTCTGCATCACGCACAGTTTGGGCTCCATGCTCACCATTCAACAGAGTCTGCAATAAGCTTGTTCCTACAGAAAACTAACTCTTTCTTAGACAAGTGCAATTGTGTTGGTGCTGTGTTTTTAGATCTGAAGAAGGTGTTTGACACCATTGACGACAACATCCTTTTAACCAAACTTACTCAGTTTAACTTTTCAGAACATGCCATCAAATGGATGAAATCCTATCTAACCGACAGACAGCAATGTGTACTGGTCAACAGTGTCAAATCACCATATTTGAAATGTCAAATGGGTGTCCCACAAGGCTCCATACTTGGACCAATATTATTCTCCCTATACATAAATGATCTACCAAATGCATGCAGAAACATGCATATACAAATGTATGCAGATGACACGGTAATATTCACACCTGCAAAAAACACCCAAGAAACCATTTGTATCCTGACAACAGCGATGACCCAAATCCATAACTGGCTGAATAGCTCATGTCTCCTACTAAACACTAAAAAAAAACCTTTTTGCATGATGTTCACCTAACAACAATATCAAATAATACAAACTCGAATATGTTCTTAAAAGGGGAGGAGCTGGAACTAGTCGAGGAATTTAAGTACCTCAGTGTGATTTTAGAGTAATGTTGCTAACAGACAAACCAACCAACGTCGGCAAAAACATTACTTCCTCCCTTGACAGAGGTAAAAAGTTGCATATGTACATTAACAATCTGAAAATGTATTTAAAAAACTTTTTAGCCTGTATTACTGGACATCCATTTGTGAGTTAGTAGATCAGGGAATGAGAAAGAGTCACAGACAGTCGTCTCAGGTCCATTTCACAACAACTCACTGTGCTTGTGCATGATGGCGCCATATCCCCCACTATCACGGAGACAATCTGGCACTGCTGCATGCTGACCTAATCCAGGAATCAGTGGGGCAACAATTCCATATATCTCCTGCAAGAGTTAGCTCCTGCTCCTAACTTAGCTAACTCTTGTGCTGAATAGTAGATCTCTTTTCATTAATGCTCCAGTCTGATCTCCCTGACAGGACTTTGAGTGATATTTGATGGCACACAGCTGGGAGAACTTCTTGTATACTGCAAATGCATTACATCAGACTAGACAAAAGCAGACAGGGAGAAAAGAGAAAAGCAGGACTGAGAGTCTGAAGTGAGAGAAAGCTTGGAGAAAAGTGGAATGACAGAAGAAGTGAAAGGAAAGGGTGGGTGAGGGAGGGGCAGGGTGCTGACAGTGTTTTGTAGGCGTTATGTAGACATAATCCCTTCTGATGGGCAGGTCAAACTGCTCGCTGAATGCCGAGGCCCTGGCCAGCCTTGAGCATGCATGGGTGCCTACCGTGTTGTGCGCGTGCATTTGTGTGTGTGTGCTGGTCTGCATGCATGTGCTTCCACTAAGCCCCTTTGCTGCAGTCTGGCAAGGCTCATGAAAGAGGGAACAAAGGGTAGATTTTCTCTTTCTTTAAGTGACGAGGGCTGGCCCACTGAGGAAAGAGAGATAGATCTTCTCCAAATGCCACCGTGGGTGCACTAATGCCTGCTTTGTTCACCACACTAATTCTATTATGGTAATGTAGGATGAAGCCTGGCTCTCTTCCCCTTCTTGCTTCCTCCCAGTTCCAAGTCGCCTGTCCTCACACCCACACTAAAGAGCTTCCGGCACATGAGAACATCAGTTAAAGGGCCCCAAGAGTCTCCCCTGAGAGATTAGCTGAAAAGTCCTACTGTAGATGTCCTGAGTGCTGAAATAATTTAGCTATTTATCTCTGTTTTAAACCATTTCAGTTAATCATCACCGCCTTGTTCGTTCACAAGTTCTGCATGATCAATAGGTCTTTGTTTGCAAATAATTCAATAATGATGTTCAGCCTCAGCAGTTTAAAGAGTAGTAGGATGACTGATTTCCAGTGATTTGGAAATCGTTTTTGGCACTGCTTTGGTCATTTCGCTGGGATTTGCAATAATTCCTTGTGGTGCTGTTAGACCAGAGCCTTGGTACATATCAACTAATGTTCCCTCCACTGGGACTGGCCTTGCTGTCCTTTGGGCAACACTCCAGCTCTTTACTCAGCAGCCCCCAGAGCCCCTAATCCCTACAGCCTGGGAACAGCTCCAACTCCCCGTTCTTTAAAATGTCTTGGTTTGTGCATTGTTAGATGCTGTGAATTACACTTAGGCCCATATGGAAGGCAAACATGGCGACTGGCAACCATGGCAGTGATAAATCTGAAATAATGAAGCACGGCCTTAAGTGGAACCAGGAGAGCTCTGCTGACCTAGGGAAATCTGATAGGCCTGCAGTGCTGCTGGAGGGTGGACTACAACTAAAGCCCAGCTGGAACTGTGAGTAGCTAACCTCAACAAAATGTGAAGCCCATTGAAGACCTGGGAGATCTTCAGATGGGTCATATTCCTTGCAGGACAAGGTCTAGCTGAAAGTGAAATTCTTACGTCTTTAGAGTTATTGTCATTTCAATGAAAGCAAAAAAGTTAAGATTTACTGTGTAGCTTTAAAGGAGATACCATAATTTCTGTATTAAAACATAAAAATAACCATGAGGTATGAAAAACTGGCTTCTCTAACAACAATGTTAAAGCCAAGATGTTCAGTTTTGTAAAGTTCATAATCTCTCCCAGAAAGGTTTATTTTTGTATTGTGTTGGCTGGACTACTTCCTAAAACCAGAGCAAATCCTGTTTCAACCCCCTGCAATGCTAGGTAATAGATGGGGAAACTTCTGTGGGAGGAAACATGATGTGCTGCTGTCATAGTGACGAGAGAACGAGACCAGAGATGATTTCTACTCTGCCTAAAAAGAACAATGGTGTAACCGTGCCAGTGGGTGCTTTAAGTAACCAATTTAGTCACCCCCCCTCCCCACCACCACCAAAATCTTTTTTTCAGGAACTTCTCTGACTCAAGAAATTGACTCTCCAAGTACTGGACTCTTGTTGTGATATTGGTGTATGTCAGGTATGTGCAGCACTGCCACAAAAGTTGCGATGTTATGTAGATAGATAGATAGATTAGTTTATTTGACAGGGACAGTGCAATAAACATAGACAATTAATCAATGACAATCAATCTGATGTGTTGCACATGGAGTGTATAGCTATTAGCTAATTTGCAACTCTTGTCCCTGGATGGGCTTTAGAAAAGAGAATCAAGTAAAGAAAAGAAAAGAAATAAAGAAAATACACAATAACCACATACATCAATGCAAAAAGATTATAAATACACAATTATAAATATTATAAATATTATAAATACTATAAATACACAATTATAAATATTATAAATATTATAAATACACAAATATAACAACCTGACTCACATTTGCCTATTTCAGGCCTCCCTCCCTTCGTCACTCACTATAAACAAGCACATTCATTCCTTCCCTTCATTCACTATCACCTTGTAGACAATCAATTCATACATGAGTACATTCTTGTTTATTTTTCAGCCAGTTTTTAACCTTTTTAGTGAATGTTTTAAAGTCCGTTATTATTTTAATTACATTTGGCATTGTGTTCCAGATGTGACTGCCCTTTATAGAGAAAGCTGTTTGTCCAAATGTGGTTCTGCGGTGGAATATTTTACAGTTATTGTTAACAGAACTCCTGGTGGCTCTGCTGCTGTCCTGTCTTTGGACGAAACCAGCAAGTGGCTCGGGTGCTGATTTATGGAGACATTTGAACGTTAATTTCAAAAAACAGAGGTCAATGAAACTCTCAAAACTCAATAGGTTGTATTTTTTTAAAACATTACAGTGATGCCACCTAATGGGCTTTTTGTCCAAGATTTTTAGGGTTTGATTATATAATGAACCTATATATCTTATTGTGGAAGGGGCTGCTTGAGCCCAGACTGTCAAACAGTATGATATGTGAGAAAAAACCATAGAATGCATATACACTACAGCTGCTTCGTAAGGTATGTAATATCTAATTAATTTAAAGCAGTTCAGATTTTTTTTTACTGTTTTTGAAATTTTCTTTATATGAAGATTAAATTTGAGTTGAGGATCTAGTACAACGCCAAGGTATTTGAATTCTGTAGCTAAACTGATGTCATGATCATGTATATTAACTTTAAAACATTGCAGGTTACATTTTTTGATTGAAAAGCACATTGAGACTGTTTTCTGAAGGTTTAGCAATAGATGGTTCTGGATGTGATATCATTGTCTACATCTTGCTGAGGGAAGCTATTTCTTTGCGTTAGTTTGGTGTGCAAAGTGCCTACATCATCAAACAGCTCACAGGAATGCAGGAAAAAAAGGTCTTTTGCAACAACTAGCTGTTGAAGGCCCTCTTCTGTTAATAGTGCTACTGAAAAGTTTCCAGTATTTTGTGGTGGGAACAATAATTGTCCTTCTTTAGACTCCCATTATAGCCTCTGTAATGTCACTGAACCTCAGCAGTGGGTACTATGAGACAGACACATAAAGACAGACTACAGACAATATTATGTGTGTCTGGCCTTGTTGCTTCCCTAATACAGAATATTTTAGTTTTCCTCCATGCACCTGTAACTTATGATGCCATGCTTTAATTTCCTGTATATTTCACCATATATTTTGTGTGCATTCTGAGCTGGTCTGTATGACTGGGCCTCAGTGTTATACAGGCATGAGTAATGAAAGCAGGCGCCCAGACAAAGGAATGGTTGCTTTTTCACTCTAAAGGCAGTATAAATTCCTAGCCGGTGGTATAACATGTTTGGGTTGTGAGAGGAGGAAAGAGGGTGTGTGTGTAGTAAGGATATAGCAGGTCGGAGAATGAATAGCTCTGTCATAGAGAGGCCAGCTAATAAAGCAGGTAGTTGGGGGGAGGGGGGGGGGGTAAAAAGAATGCATCTCGCCTTTCACCCCTACTCCTTAGGTTGTCATCAAGGGTGAATTAGTTTTATGCCAAGGCGAACGCAACCAATAAGCCCGCTGCAACTCCCCCTTCTCGCCAGTGGAAATTGCATTGGCTGTGGTTTAGAAGACGCACGCAGCTCAAGTTTCAGCCCTTTTGAAGTTTTCATCGTCAATAAATTGCCAGATCAAGCCGATTAGTTAAGTGTATTTTGGCTCATTTTCACAGCTGGATGACCTCCGCCCATGTGTGTGTGTGTGTGTGTGTGTGTGTGTGTTGAGCTATAAAGCAAACGCTGAAACAATGTCAGTTTATACCATTACCAGTGTCATATTTCATGTGGCTGATTGTACTTCTGTCCAATCCAGAAATGTGGGAAATTCGGTAACGGCAATATTTTTCAATATGAACCAGTCAGCGGTCAACCAGCATATGGGCATAATTTAAAGCTATTGTTAAAATTTGAAAATGCTAAATTGAGCAAGTATGATACAATACCTTGCACAGCCTTCTTTTGACTGATATCGGTGTTTGACTCTATCTCAGTCTAACATTAAAGGGGTCATTGACGGAAAAATGGTGTTTGAAAGTTTTAACCGTCTCAAATGTGTCTGTTGGTCATGTAATTACTGAAAAAATATCAAAACATTTGCTTCTCTTTTTAAAAAAAAACGCACACACAGCCTTAATCCCATTTTTCTTTCCAAGAAACATTTTTCACTCTTCCGGGTTTTTGTCCTCGATGTCAAGAAACGTGAAATGTCACTAAAAGGTAAACATCACTAGCCTTGACACCAGCACTGCTCTTTTACTGGCCCACCCAGCTGTCTGTCATGTAGATGGAAGGAGAGCTAAAGGTATTAGCCGCTGAGCTAACACTGGTACTAGCAGGCTTGGACCAAGCATGGCTTATATTGTTTTTTCTTCAGATGTTAGTCACCCTAATAATCATCCCTGTTACCACCTGGTTCACTAATCCACAGCTGATAACACAGGGTTACAAAAATAATTTTTTTGTAAGTTGTCTGTGTTTTATCAACTGATTTAAGACAATTTTGCACCACTGAATCCGAAAATGACATCTGTTTCTCTCAATCAGGTGCTAAGTAAAAACCCGTACTTACTTAGTACTTACTTAGTACTGTGCATGTACATACCTTTATATAAAGGTAAGTACATGTAAATTGAATGTTACATCATCATTGTTCAAAATTCAGAGAATTTCAAGACATAAAAAAGAATTTTGCATCATTCATTCATTCATTCATCTTCTTCCGCTTAATCCTTTTCGGGTCGCGGGGGGGGCTGGAGTTTATCCCAGCATCTTTGGGCGAGAGGCAGGGTACGCCCTGGACAGATTGCCAGTCGATCGCAGGGCCAACACAGAGAGACAGACAACCATTCACTCTCACAGTCATACCTAAGGACAATTTAGAATCCCCAGTTTGATGCCAATTAACCTAACTTGCATGTTTTTTTTGGCATGTGGGAGGAAACCGGAGAAATCCCAGAGTAAACCCACGCAGACACGGGGAGAACATACAAACTCCACACAGATCACTGTTGGTCGGGGGCTGGGATCGAACCCAGGATCCCCCGGCCAAGGGTGAGTTGCTGTGCTGCCGCAGTGCTAACCACTCCGCCACTGCGCTGCCCTAATTATATAAAGCGAAAACACCCGTACATGTAAACAAAAACGTATAAAACAACATGTGGCCATAATTCAAAAAGTTGACCTGATTGAGGAAAACCAATGTGATTTTTGGATTCAGCACATCAAAATTGTCCTTAATCAGCTAAAAAAAAAAAAAACAGACAATAAATTTGGTGTTGACCAGTATAATATACAGTGCATCCAGAGAGTATTCACAGTGCTTCACTTTTTTCACATTTTGTTACGTTACAGCCTTATTCCAAAATGGATTAAATTAATTTTTTCCTCAAAATCCTACACACAATACCCCATAATGACAATGTGAAAAGAGTTTTGAGATTTTTTCAAATTTATTAAAAATAAAAACCTAAGAAATCGCATGTACATAAGTATTCACAGCCCTTGCTCAATACTTTGTTGATTTACCTTTGGCAGCAATTACAGCCTCAAGTCTTTTTGAATATGATGCCACAAGCTTGGCACACCTATCTTTGGGCAGTTTTGCCCATTCCTCTTTGCAGCACCTCTCAAGCTCTATCAGGTTGGATGGGAAGTGTTGGTCATTTTCAGGTTTCTCCAGAGATGTTCAATTGGATTCAAGTCTGGGCTCTGGCTAGGCCACTCAAGGACATTCACAGAGTTGTCCTGAAGCCACTCCTTTGATATCTTAGCTGTGTGCTTAGGGTCGTTGTCCTGCTGAAAGATGAACCGTCGCCCTAGTCTGAGGTCAAGAGTGCTCTGGAGCAGGTTTTCATCCAGAATGTCTGTACATTGCTGCATTCATCTTTCCCTCGATCCTGACTAGTCTTCCAGTTTCTGCTGCTGAAAAACATCCCCACAGCATGATGCTGCCACCACCATGCTTCACTGTAGGGATGGTATTGGCGTGGTGATGAGTGGTGCCTGGTTTCCTCCAAACATGACGTGGCATTCACGCCAAAGAGTCCAATCCTTGTATCATCAGACCAGAGAATTTTGTTTTGCATGGTCTGAGAATCCTTCAGGTGTCTTTTGGCAAACTCCAGGGGGGCTGCCATATGCCTTTTACTAAGGAGTGGCTTCCGTCTGGCCACTCTACCATACAGGCCTGATTGGTGGATTGCTGCACAGATGGTTGTCCTTCTGGAAGGTTCTCCTCTCTCCACAGCCAAACGCTGGAGTGCTGACAGAGTGACCATTGGGTTCTTGGTCACCTCCCTGATTAAGGCCCTTCTCTCCTGATCACTCAGTTTAGACAGCTGGCCAGCTATAGGAAGAATCCTGATGGTTCCAAACTTCTTCCATTTACAGATGATAGAGGCCACTGTGCTCACTGGGACCTTCAAAGCAGCACAAATTTTTCTGTACCCTTCCCAGATTTGTGCTTTGAGACAATCGTGTCTCAGAGGTCTACAGACAATTCCTTTGACTTCATGGTTGGTTTGTGCTCTGACATGCACTGTCAACTGTGGGACCTTATATAGACAGGTGTGTGCCTTTCCAAATCATGTCCAATCAACTGAATTTACCACAGGTGGACTCCAATTAAACTGTAGAAACATCTCAAAGATGATCAGTGGAAACAGGATGCACCTGAGCTCAGTTTTGAGCTTCATGGCAAAGGCTGTGAATACTTATGTACATATGATTTCTTAGTTTTTTTATTTTTAATAAATTTGCAAAAATCTAAAAAAAAAATGTTATGGGGTATTGTGTGTAGAATTTTGAGGGGAAAATTGAATTTAATCCATTTTGGAATAAGGCTGTAGCATAACAAAATGTGGAAAAAGTGAAGCGCTGTGAATACTTTCCAGATGCACTGTATCTCACATCATTCTGGCTTATTTTCTAATAATTTTGCCACGATTCTACAGTGAACTGTTGGCACTGGCCTGCTGAGTGGTCCATGTTGGTTGCCATGATTGACTCAGGCCAGGATATGAGGCTTCTGGCTGGAGCTGACAGTTTGGCCACTCATTCACATGTGCTTGTTGTGCTCTAGGGAGCAGTCATGTCCTGTCAACCACTGGGACCACTGGGACCACACGCCCCTTTTAACTGGTGATGCTTTGTTTTGTTAATTGTTTGAGACAAACGTTCACGTCTTGGGAGTGGCAGGTCGGCACAGCCACTGGCCTGGATCCTTGGTTCATCGAGGGGAGAACCTTTTATAATATTCCTTATATTTGTCGGTGACCAAGAAAAGTCTTAATTTTCACAGAAATTCTCTGGTCGTGCCATTATTCCTGTGTCCCACCAAGCAGGAAGCACCGGTACCTGAGGGGCTCTGTCAAAACTTGCAGGCAGCTCCTCAGCTGAGCCCTGAGGGACTCCAAACCGAGCTGAGTCGAGCCATGGACAGCTGCTGAGCCCCGGCGCCGACTTAGCTTATATTAGGTTGAAGATGCATCCAAGCCAACGCTGCTGATCCGAGCTAGTAGGAGGCTAAAAGCTAAAGGCTAGAAGCTAGCCAGCTAATGGCTAAGTGACATAGGAGAGAGGGCAGAGTTGAATAGGTGAAGAATGTTTTTTAAAGTGATAGGCTTAAAATCATAGTGTTTCAAGAAAGGTGGGGAAAATAGGAAACAAATTTGCTGCAATAATTAAATAATTTAAGAAAATGTAAACAAAACATGTCACAAACATTTCATTAAGACGTGTGAGCTGTTAAAATGTGGAAAAAAGTGCAGAATGGCCCCTTTAAGACAAATGGAGAATAAGCTCGTTCTCCCCCAGACTGGAAGCCAAATCCCTCTGGTAGTGGACTATTTTTTTCCAGGCCTTTTTTGTGGAGAAGGGGGAAGACAAAGGAGGCATTTGGACTGATAACCCCTCTCAATCTCCCTGACACTGGTAAAAGGAGAGTGTTAGAGTAGAGCCTTACCAAAGAGCCAAAGCCCAGCAGTCACCCCCAGCAAGGAGCTGGAGAAGGAAGATGGAGAGCAGGAGCATCTAAGGGAGGTTAACAGAGGACGGGGTGAAGGGGTTGGATAAAGAGTCAGAGTGAGTGATGGAGTTCAGTGGAATGGTGTAGTTATCTGTTTGGTCAGATGTTAGACAGACTCTTTCTCATAATCATTCCCGTGTCACTGGATGTCATTTTTTTTTTCTTGTGCTTCGGCGCCAACTTGTTATCAGGCCCGTGGAGGCCAATAGGTGTGTGTACATGTGGGTTATCATAAATGTGCATTACTACATACCTACTATATGACTTCACTGTGCTGCACTGATAAGATTAGGACTCCTGTTGACACCGTTTAAAATTATTAGATTTACTTTTGTACTCCCTTTTATCAGCGATACACACAGAGTTTCATATTTGGTCAAGATGCAAGTAAAAGTAGCCTTACCAAATGATACTGATTACTTAAGAGTAGTTGCCAAAAAATTACTTGAGTACAAGTAAACAAAGTACTAAAAAAGTTACTTCAATAGTGAGTAGTGACTTTCTTCCATATTCCTGAAATTTTTGAAAACTTGTTACATTTTCTTGTAAATGTATGACTTTTTACTCCTAAATCTGTGTTTTTGCATAAATTTACAAATTTTTCTTATACATTTGCAACTTTTTGGGACAAATTCACAAGCTTTTTCTACACAAATTTGGTAAGTTTTACTTAGAGATTTGCAATTTTTTTTCACATAATTTGCAACTTTTTTAATATATACAGGGTTTGTTTTGTTTTGTTTTGTTTTGTTTTTTCACTTTTGTAGCTTTTATTTGTCAATTTGCAACTTCACCTTCATCAGATTTTGGGGATCTTCCTTTAAGATATGTGTGAGGATAACAAAATATAAACTGGTTACATGTGCCCTCTTGGTTGAACCTTGGATTCAGGAGGAGCAATGTGGTTTTCGTTCTGGCCATGGCACATCGGACCAACCCTTTACCCTCTTGAGAATCTATGGGAGTTTGTTCGTGGGAGTTTGCTAACCAGTCCACATGTGGTTTGTGGACTTGGAGAAAGCATTCAACCGCATCCCTCATGGTCTCTTGTGGGGGATGCTGCGGGACTATGGGGTATTGGGCTTGTTGTTACGAGCTATCCTGTCCCCATACGACCAATGCAAGAGTTTGGTTCGTATTACTATCACCCAGTAAAACTCATTTCCAGTGAGAGTTGGACTCCACTGGGGCTGCCCTTTGTCATTGATCCTGTTCATAATTTTTATGGACAGAATTTCTAGGTGCAGCCAAGAAATGGAGGATGTCATGTTCAGTGACCACAGTGCTGCTGTTTGCAGATGACGTTGTCCTGTTGGCTTCATCGAGCAGTGACCTACAGATTTTACTGGGACGGTTTGCTACTGTTAAGCAGCTGGGATGACAATCAGCATCTCCAAGTCCAAGTCCATGGTTCTCAGTCAGAAAAGGGTGGATTGTCCTCTCCGGGTTGGGGACAAGGTCCTGCCAAAAGTGGAGGAGTTTAAGTATCTCGGGGTCTCATTCACGAGTGAGGGGAGAATGGATCGAGAGATTGACATATGGGTCGGTGTCATATTGGCTGGACAAGCCACCTGAGTGCAACGTGCAACCAACAAGCGAACACACAAAAAACGTTTGACCTTTTATTAGAATACTCAAAACAGCAATCTTGAAGAAAAGCGCCAGTCACTCGCCAGATAAGCAGGAGCCCTGCGGAGGATAGACGAGGCTGGTTAGAGAGGAATGGAGATTGAGTGGGTAACCAAATAGTACCACTCCTGTGGGGGATAGGAAGAGACCGGCACAGAACCCAGCGAAGGAGATGAACCAGCAGGCGGAACTATGGGTCCGACCAGGCTGAGAAGGAAGGCTGCTTAGAGGTGGAGCAACAGGCTGGCGAGCGCAGCAAATAACCGCAGACGCACCACTTTGTTGGCAGCAACCTGGAAAAGGTGGAGGAGAAGAGATTGTTAGATAATGTCATAAGAAACACAACCGTTTACTAAGGAGCCGTCTGTTGAGCAGTATACCCAAACAAGCCAGCGTTGAATCACTGAAGATTGCTTCCTTATAAACACTGGCCAAGCAGGAATCAGCAGGTGCATCTAATGAGAGAGCCGGTGAACAGGAAGGAGGGGGCGAGCGCTCGCCAGCACATGACAGTCAGAGCAGTCTCTGCACTGATGCAGACGTTGTACCGGTCTGTTGTGGTGAAGAGGGAGCTAAGCTCTAAAGCAAAGCTGTCAATTTACTGGTCAATCTACGTTCCTACCCTCACCTATGGTCATGAGCTTTGGGTAATGACCGAAAGAATGAGATTGCAGATACAAGCAGCTGAAATTAGCTTTTTCCATAGGCTTGCTGGACCCACCCTTAGAGATAGGGTAAGGAGCCCAGTCATTCGGGAGAGGCTCAGAGTAGAACCACTGCTCCTCCACATTAAAAGGAACCAGTTGAGGTGGTTTGGGTATCTGATCAGGATGCCTCCTGGACGCCTCCCACTTGAGGTTTTTTGGGCACGTCCCACTGAGAGGAGACCCCAGGGCAGACCCAAGACACGCTGGAGAGACTATGTTTCCCAGCTGGCCTGGGAACACCTTGGTATCCTCTCTGAAGAGCTGGAGCAGATGGTCGGGGAAGTCTGGGCTTCTCTGCTTGAGCTGCTGCCTCTGTGACCCGGACCTCCAGAAAACCTGCAGAAAATGGATGGATGGATGGATGGATGATTGAATGTGCCCTCTACTATAATTCAAAGTGTATAAAGAACCAGAAATAAATCAAATATTTCATTAGGTAGATATAGACAGATTGTGGGAAGCCACTCAGTAGTTTTCCCTCAGTAGTTTTCCCTCAGACTGAAGGGCATGACAGATCAAAGGTGCTGGGGGACAAGGGGAATTGTCATGGGGGGGTTGATATTTCAATACAGCACCTCAGGTAGCAGAGGAGTGTTAATATAAAAGAAAGTGCCTGCAACCTGTGTTTTTACTGTTTTGGATTCTGGTGGATGTGAGAGGAAGAGAATAAAGTTTCATCTGCTCTGAACACTCGGCCTGAATATTCATCTCTCCACACTGGTGACCCCTGATGCACAATGAAACGCGAGGCGAACACCCCGGAGATGACCCGGATGGGAGGTGCCAGCAACGCGTGAGCTGTTTCGGTCAAACTCCCAGACTTTTGGCTACACGACCCGAAGTCTTGATTCCTTCACACCGAGGCCCAGTTTGCGCTCCGGGGAATAATGGCAGATGACACCAGATACTCATACGTGGTTGCAGCACTGGAGGTAGGCGCAACCCAGCAGGTGCCGAGCCTGCTCCAACAGCCCCCAGCCCGCAACAAATACGGTGCTCTCAAAACCGCGCTGACCTGGTGCTACATGCTCTCGGACTGTGAGAGAGTGGAGAGGCTCTTGACACGCTCCAACTTGGGAGACGGGTCGCCAGTCGAATTGATGGAGAAGATGTTGCCGTTGATGGGCACAGATGACGGGCATTTCCTCTTTGCCCACCTTTTCCTCCGGAACCTCCCGACAGCGGCCAGGGCAGTCCTTGCCAATTCGCCGTTGCTGGCAGCGCGCCACTACCGGGCTCTAGCCCAAGAGGCTGATCGGATCATCCTCACCACCAGAGCCCTCACAGTGAACGCAGTGGCGTCGAAACCCAGCAAGACAGCCAGCGGAAGTGAGGAGCCAGCAACGGTGGCTGCAGCGGAGGCCAAGAAGCACCAGAGAGACATGCTGTGTTTCTACCACTGCCGTTTTGGAGAGGATGCACGCCAATGCGTGCCACTGTGCCAATTCAAGCGCTCGGGAAATGCCAGGGCCGGCAGTCGGTAGCAGCTGCGACTGCCGGTGAAGCAAGCAAGCTGATCTATGTGACAGACTCCCGCTCGGGGAAACGGTTCCTCGTGGACTCCTGCTCCCAAAAGAGTCTCATCCTGCCGTCCTACTCCGACCGGCTGGAGAGAACTAGCGGCCCCGAACTGACGGCCGCAAATGGCTCAGACATTAAGACTTTTGGTGAGAGGACACTGACTGTATCCTTGCACGGCCGTACATACCTATGGACATTCGTCATAGCAGCATGCAGCTTCCTTATTTTAGGCGCTGATTTTTTGTGTACACACGGACTACTTGTCGATGTTGCTAACAGACACCTGATTAATGCAATGTCTTTTGATTCTCTCCCCTGTACAGCTCGAGGAGCCGTGCCCACAATACTAGCCAACATCATAGTGCCAGGGGGTAAGTTCCACACACTACTCACCCAGTTCCCACCACTCATGGTCCCGATGTTTTTGGTGACCGTCACTAAACACAGGGTGGAGCACTTCACTGCCACCACTGGGCCGCCTGTTTTCGCACGACCCCGGCGCCTGGACGCAGCTAAACTGGCCATAGCATGCGAGGAGTTTGCCAACTTTGAAAAGCTGGGCATCATCAGATGCTCAAACAGCCCATGGGCGTCCCTGCTACATATGGTTCCTAAGGCCGAGGGATCATGGCGACCTTGTGGTGATTTCCGCAGATTAAATAATGCCACAGCGCACGACCGCTATCCCATCCCACATATTCAGGATTTTTCCTTTCACCTCACCGGGGCACGCATTTTTTCCAAGATAGACCTGGTCCGCGTTTACCACCAGGTCCTGGTGCACACTGAGGACATACGTAAAACGGCAGTAATAACCCCATTTGGTCTGTTTGCGTTTTTATGCATGCCTTTCAGGTTAAAGGACGTGGTGCAGACATTCCAATGCATGATGGATGTGGTGTTGCGCGATCTGCCGTTTGTGTTCATCTACCTGGACGACATCCTGGTGGCCAGTGCGTCCGAGGACGAACACATAGCCCACCTCAGGACAGTTTTCCAGAGGTTGGAAGAGCACGGGTTAATAATCAACCTGGTGAAGTGCCAGTTCGTGGTGACGAGAATCGATTTTTTGGGCCACTGCATCTCACCGGAGGGTGCGGTACATTTGCTGGACAAGGTGCACGCAGTGGCGGATTTTCCCCAGCCTCAGACGGTCAGGGTGCTGCAGGAGTTTTTGGGGATGGTTAACTTTTACAACCGTTTCCTCCCCCGTGCAGCCCAGCTCATGCAGCCGTTGTACGCCGCGCTTAAGAAATGGAAACCGGCGGACAGAGTCGACTGGACTCCTGAGCGAGAGCAGGCATTTTCTGAGGTTAAAACAGCCCTGGCGAACGCCGCACTGCTGGTACACCTGGACCTGGCGGCTCGGATAGCGCTCACTACCGACGCCTCAGACGTGGCCATAGGGGCCGTCGTGGAGCAGCACATCGCTGGTTCTTGGCAGCCGCTTGCCTTTTTTAGCAGGTCTTTGAGCGACAGTGAGCGTAAATACAGTGCGTTCGACAGAGAGTTACTGGCTCTCCACCTGGCCATACGCCATTTCCAGTTCTGGCTGGAAGGGCGCACCTTCACTGCATTCGTGGACCACAAGCTGCTAATGTACACGATGGCCAAGGTTTCTTAACCATGGTCGGGCCGGCAGCAGAGACAGCTGGCCGCAATCTCGGAGTTTACGACTGACATTCAGCATGTGGCCGGTAAACTCAACGTGGTGGCGGACTGCCTCTCGCACGCATTAGTTGCCCCAGTCTACGTGGGGATAGATTACACGGCCATGGCGGCTGAGCAGATCAGCGATGCGGACGTTTGCGCACTCCAGTCTGGACCAACAGGGTTAAGGCTGGAGAGCAGAGTACTGCAGGACGGGGGGCCCCCCTAATCTGTGACATCTTCACGGGCCGCCCGCGCCCGGTGGTCCCACATGCTTGGCGCCGCTGCATTTTTGAGTCGGCTCTCTCCCGGGCGCACCCAGGAGTGCGCACGTCAGTCAAAATGGTGGGAGCGAAGTTCGTCTGGCCGAGCCTGCACGAACATGTGAAACAGTGGGTGGCAGCCTGCATAGCATGCCAATGAGCCAAAGTGCACAGGCACACAAAGGCCCCCTTGGAGCCGTTCCATATCCCGGCTAAGCGGTTCGACCATGTCGACCACGTCGCAGGGGTTCACGCACCTCCTGACAGTGGTGGACTGCACCACGCGCTGGCCCAAAGCAGTCCCGCTAGCTTTCACCGCGTCTGCAGAAGTTGTACGCGCTTTTTTGACGACATGGGTGGCATGTTTCGGCGCCCCTTAGGACATCACGTCCAATCGGGGCCTGCAGTTTGTTTCTGACCTCTGGTCCACCATGGCCCAGAGCCTGGGCGTCACAATTCATCGCACAACTGCGTACAACCCCCAGGCCAATGGGTTATGCAAGCGTTTCCATAGATCGCTTAAAGCAGCTCTCAGGGCTTCGCCTATGGATGCAAATTGGGTAGACCGGTTGCCGTGGGTTCTATTAGGGTTGCGTCCAGCACCGAAGGAGGATTTGGCGGCCTCCCCAGGAGAGCTGTTTTTTTCCCAGCCGCTGCGGCTCCCCAGGGAATTTTTGCCGGATAACCCCGCGCCGAACACTGATCCGTCCCCGCGTTCACGGCATAGCGCAGGGGCAGGGACGCTACCCGGCCCAGCCCACCACTGTTTTCCCCGCGCTTTTGTGCCAAAGACCTTGAAGGACGCGTCGTTTAAATTTGTCAGGCATGATGCCCACTGGACCCCATTGCACCCGCCCTACGATGGCCAGTTCAGAGTGCTGGAACCCGGGGACAAACAGTTTGTGTTAGACTTGGGGGTCTCTGGGAGACAATCTGTATAGACAGGCTTAAGCCCGCCTTTGTTTTAGCAGACGAACAGGTGGTGTTGGCCCGAGCTCCTCAGTGCGGAAGACCCCCACTGAGAACTCCCCAGGTAATTGACTCGTCAGATCAGTCACACGAGCATGCTGAAGGTGTCCCCCCCCCCCCCCCATTGTCACCCCACAGACGGACGCACCCCCAGGAACCCCCCACCGGCACAGCAGTGCCTCGGAGCCGAAGATCCCCCGTTACAGCAGCTATGGACGGAGACTGAAGCCCAAAGGACATGATGGTTAAGGCTCAGTCTGAGAGTCTGGGGGGTGGGGGGTGGGAAGCCACTCAGTAGTTTTCCCTCAGTAGTTTTCCCTCAGACTGAAGGGCATGACAGATCAAAGGTGCTGGGGGACAAGGGGAAATGTCATGGGGGTTGATATGTCAATGCAGCACCTCAGGTAGCGGATGAGTGTTAATATAAAAGAGAGTGCCTGCAACCTGTGTTTTTACTGTTTTGGATTCTAGTGGATGTGAGAGGAAGAGAATAAAGTTTCATCTGCTCTGAACGCTCGGCCTGATTATTCATCTCTCTACAAGATATACTTTATTGATCCCAAATTGGGAAATTACAGTGTAACAGCAGCATGACAATAGACAACCAAACAACAGAAACACACACAGCATAACAGACAAAGGGATTACCCGTGGAAAGTAAAACTACTAAAAAAAGCTTATCTACATCATAGATGAATAGATGGTGACCTGTATAGATACATGAATCATACCTGCTGTACAATGCAGGACTATCAGGAGCAGAGTGAGATGTGAGGTACCAATTAGAGTAAGGTGCAGTATAGCAGCATAGTTATGACCAGAATACAACATCAGAATGAGTTACTGTACAGTGAAATGGCATGTGGCAGGAAAGATTTCCTGTACCTAACCATTCGAGAGCAAAGCTGTAGCAGTCTGCTGAAGAAAGCACTCTGCTCTCTGTCCAGTGTGTGGTGGAGGGGGTGATCCAGATTGTCCATGATGGATAGCAGTTTTTTTTAGTGTCCTCCTCTCCACCACAGTCTCAAAGGTCTCCGGCCTGAGACCAATTACAGAGCCAGCCCTCTTGATAATCTTGTCAAGTCTGTTGGTGTCACTGGATCTGATATTGTAAACCCAACAGACAGCAGCAAAGAAGATGGCGCTGGCAACACTGGTCTGGTAGAAAAGCTCCAGCATTCTGCTGCACACGTTGAAGGATCTCAGCTTCCTCAGGAAGTAGAGTGCTCATCCCCTTCTTGTGCGCAGCATCGGTGTTGGATCACCAGTCCAGCCCGTTGATGATCATGACACCCAGGTATTTGTAGTCCTCAACCATCTCCACATCCTCCCCCCTAATCTGCAATAGCTGGGAAGGTGTCCTCTTCTTCCTAAAGTCAATCACCATCTCTCTGGTCTTGCTGAAGTTCAGCCTCAGGTGATTTTGCTCTGTCCACTCCACAAATCTGTCTACCAATGCCATGCACTCCCCCTCATCTCCCCCTATTATACACCCAACAACAGCTGAGTCATCAGAGAATTTCTGCAGGTGGCATGACTCGGTGTTGTACTGAAAGTCATTGGTGTATAAGGTGAAGAGAAAAGGAGAGAGCACAGTCCCCTGTGGAGCTCCCGTATCACTAACCACCATGTCAGACAAGACACTGCCCAGCTGGACAAACTGTGGCCTGCCTTTCAGGTAGTCAGTAATCCAGGAGATCATAGAGCTGTCGACCCCCATCACTCGCAACTTCTCACCCAGCAGTAGTGGGTGGATAGTGCCGAAGGCACTGGAGAAATCAAAGAATGTGATTCTCACAGTGTCTCCTCCGCCATCCAGGTGCAGATGGGCTCGTTGCAGCAGGTAGATGACAGCATTTTCAACTCCTAAATGGGGCTGATATGCAAACTGCAGAGGGTCCAGTCACATCTTCACCTGCGGCCTCAGGTGGGCTAAGACCAGTCTCTCCAGGACCTTCATCACATGAGATGTAAGAGCAACTGGTCAGTAGTCATTCAGGTCCAATGGAGATGACTTCTTGGGGACAGGAACCAGGCAGGACGTCTTCCACAGCACCGGTACCCTTTCCAGACTCAGGCTCAGGTTGTACAGATGTTTCAGTACCGAAGCTAGCTGGTTGAAACAGGTCCTCAGGATCCTGGTGGAGATGCCATCAGGGCCTGCAGCCTTCTGCTGACAGAATCTCTTCAGCTGTTTCTTAACGTGGTCTGTAGTCACAGTGATGTGTGTGTGTGTGTGTGTGTGTGTGTGTGTGTGTATGGGAATGGAGAGGGGGGGAGATGGAGAGAGGTGCTGCAAAGGTGGGGGGGAGGCATGTGTGGAGGTCTGGCTGTGTTGTGGGGGTGACAGGAGAGTGGGGGAGGGGTGTGTGGAGGCCTGGCTGTGTTGTGGGGGGGACAGACGATAAGTTGAACCTATTAAAAAACAGATTCAGCTCATCAGCGCTCTCAAGGCTCCCAGATGTCTGTCTGACTCTCCCCTTGCACCCAGTTATTTATTTCATTCCCATCCACATATTCTTGACATTGTTTTGCTTGAGTTTATCCTCCAGCTTCCTCCTGTAATTGTATTTACACCTCCTCGGTATCTCTCTCAGTTCGTGCTGCACTCTCCTCAGTTTCTCCTTGTCTCCGGACCTAAAAGCTCTCTTCTTCTTGTTCAGAAGTGCTTTCAGGTCACTGGTGACCCATGGTTTGTTGTTGGAGAAACAGTCTGAGCTGGCATTGTTGTGTCTCCACAGAATTTGATGTATTCTGTGATGCAGTTGGTCATATTGTCTATGTCCACACCACGTGGTTCACAGAGCACGCTCCAGTCCATCGTCTCGAAGCAGACCTGCAGTGTATCAGCAGCCTCCCGTGTCCACCACCTCACAGTCTGTGTATAAGCAGGCTGCCTTTGCACAAGGGGAACATACTTGGGTGATAACATGACCATGCAGTGATCTGATTTCCCAATGGGGGTAGAGCTGTAGCACTATATGCATTTCTGACATTGGCATACAGAAAATCCAGTGTTTTGTTTTCTCTGGTGGGACAGTCAATAAACTGGTGAAAGCTTGGTAGTGGTTTTCCCAGTGAGACATAATTAAAATCACCCGTGATGGCCATACATGCGTCAGGGTGCTTCTCTAATAATGTGGCAATAGTGGAGCTGATGATGTCACAAGCCACTGCTGCGTCAGCTGACGGAGGGACGTAGACAATAATTACCAGGGGCACACATATATTCTCACGGCATATAGTAGGGTCTCATACTCACAGCCAGCAGTTCAATGTCCGGGCTGCAGCGCATTTCCTTCATATAAATGTGTCCAGGATTCAACCCGGTCTCAGTAAAAAATGTATCTAATAAGTGTTTTCTCACCCCTCTAAAAACATATATTTCCACGTTAAATCAAAAAATAACGTGCCTGGATAGACTTTCACAAGTTCACTCACTGTGCAGTCCTCACCGCGCATGCACAGAACAATGCATCTTTTACTTTGGTTTCATAATGCTCATTCAATTGGTGGGAGGGGGATGGTGGATGGTTACTTACACAGTTGTTTCAGCAAAAACATGAGTTTGACTCTCGTCTGTCACTAACCTTTTTCTTCATTTTTTTTCCTTGTTTTTTTTTTTTTCCTTACTTTGTTTTTCACTCCACTCATGAAAATGTTCCTGTGAGGTTAGGGTTAGGCATTAAAGTGTGGGTTAGGTTTGGTTAGTTGCTCCATGCTCAGACACAATAAAAGTGAAAAAAAAAATGCCGTTACTCACCTTTCTTAAAGCTGTAAACGCCACGTATCCACTGCATGTCAAAAATCCTTTTTACGTGCCTCTGTACATTTTCTCTGACTGACAAAATGTGCAATTCAATGTTTTTTTGCTGAGACTGGGCTCCCAGGATTACACCACCTTTCATTCACAAGAAGTGCCAATCCTCCTCCCCTCTTTTTCCCGCTACTTATAACATCCTTGTCCCACCAGATAGTCTTAAAGCCAGGTGTCGCTATGTTAATATCCGGGATCTGTGCGTGTAACCACGTCTCTGTAAAACACATGATACTGCACTCACGATACTCCTTTTGCGTCCTGACCAGTACTGTGAGCTCATCTGCTTTGTTCCCCAGCGACCTAATGTTCCGGGTGATGAACATCGCTACAGCCGGTTTATGCTTCCTTCTCCTCATCCTCACCTTAGCTCCAGCCTTTCTTTCATGGTGTTTCTTCCTGAGCTCATGCGGGATGAGGGGCTTCGCTCCCAGCAGCGGTGCTGGTCTTCTCATCGCAATCAGCTGGTCGTGTGTGTAAACAATGCATCCACCCCCACCTCTGTTGATCTCTATTGCCCCGAGGACGAGAAAAAAATAAGAAAGACCGGGGCTAAAATAGAAAAAACTTGGTCCAGTCGTTAATCCAAGTCTTTCTACTGAGCCCTGGTGAAAAGAAGTCACACTATATACAAGAATAAGCAGATAAAAACACAAAGACTCAAGAGAGTTGCTGCTGAGATGGCTGCCTCTCTATCTGGCACCTTAAAAAAAAACAGATATTAACCATTAACCAGAATATATAAACATATACGTATAAGTGATTTGAAGAAACACCCTATTTAGGGCAGCAGTGGCTCAGGAGGTAGAGCAGGTCGTCTAATAACCAGATGGTTGGCGGTTCGAATCCCGCTCTCCCCAGATATCCTGCCGTTGTGTCCCTGGGCAAGACACTTCACCCACCTTGCCTCCAGTGTCCATAACACTGGGTATGAATGTGTATTAATGTTCAGTGGTGGCGGGAGAGACCATTCGATTGGCAGCCACATTTCCATCAGCCTGCCCCAGGGCAGCTGTGGCTACAGTAGTAGCTTGGCACTACCTCTGTCTGTAGTGAATGAATAATGTATCTATTTGTAAAGCATTATATAAATCTGATGCATTATTTGCAGTGTAATTAAAAAATGTGACCAAAGGCACTTGTGTGAATGTTTTTTTCTTTAAAAATGTATTGAAGCAAATGCAATAAAACTACTCAGGAAAGTTAACTTGTCTTTAAAAAACAAAAGTTAATAGAGTACACAGAAGTACTTGAGTAAATGGGAATATTCACTACCCTCTGAATGCAAGTGTGCCTCTACTCATATTAGCAGAATGGGTGTACTAACAGGGAAATGGCAGACAAATACCGTGAGCATCAGTCCCTGTCTGTAAACTTGGGGAGAAACTCCATCTGTCACCATCCTCGCCTTCAGAGACAGAGACTAAAGAGGAAGGGAAAGGAGGAAAGATGGAGTGAAGTGCGAGGTTTAATGGAATCCAGGCATTCACATGATAACAAATTTCACAAAGGGGAATAAGGGAATAGCATAATGTGGAGCAGCCATGAGGAGGCCAGCAGATAGTGAGCAGCTGGACTGGCCACTGCAGCCCCAGACTGCTGCATGCCCAGACTCTACAGCTGCATGAACTGAGTTGTTCTTTTTTAAGTGCAACATAGTGCTTGGGGCTTTTACCATTTAAACTTGCATGTTGAAGCACAGATGTACACCCAACAGTATTATGCCTACCTTGCAATTATTTTTACTGTATGCTCCTGCTAGCTATTTGCTCAAAGCCATAGTAACACATTGTGATGAAGTCATATTTATAGCAACCTCGGAGCCAGGTGAATGTGGCTCATCCTTAATATTGTGGTGCAGTGGTAGTGTGGGAAGGCTGAGTTTACACAACGGATTGAGCAAGGATTCTGAACAGGAGAGGCCCTTGTTGAAATGGGCTGTTGTGATTTCACACTTTGTTTCATGATGCCAATAAAATCCCCTTCCACAGATGTCTTTCTGCTTGCCCGTTTTTAAGTGTTTACTGAAACAAGGAAGGTTTTATTATAAGAGATTAAATCTATCCCATCCGTAATATCAGCTTCTAAGATATCTAGTGTGCACACAAATAGAAACTTTTCAGTCAGATTCAAAAAAAGTTTTACATTTAAAAAAAAAGCAGTGTTCTCATGCCTAAATGTTTTTCCATCTAAACTCTAAGTAGCCCAGTCTCACAAAAATGCATATAAGTTGCACATTCACCCTTTCTTTTAAAATGTGTAATACACACAGAAAAGTTGCCTTTTTCGTATATATTACACATTTTATAAAGGTGGACAGAAGGAAAGTAATTTACTGTTTTTAGTTTTAAAAATTGTTCAGAATGAGCCCTCACCTTACCATTACCCTAACCATTACTGTAATGACCCTGAATCCAGATGGGTTGGATGCCCTGAATACTTTTGAAGCAGTGCAGTAGCAGTCTTTCTAATAGTGACAAACATGAATGTAGGACACAATATTTGTAATGGATACACAGTGGCCTGCAGTGGACCAATGTGCCAATTATATGCATGACCATGATACCGGGTTGCAGAAACACATTAAGAATCCTATTAGCTATGCATTACACAGCTGGTTGGGCTTGTCTGCAGATGTGGCATGCATGCTGGTGGTTCATGTGCTGCAACAGCAGTGATGTCACAGGAGAAGTTAAAGGGGTTAAGCTCTCCTTCACAAAATTAAAACAAATCATCCTTTTTACACTTCTCAATCATGTGTGTCTGTCCGACTGCAAAGACACAGACTATTAATCAAAGCTAACATAAATAAGTTACAACTATAGGGGAGCTGTAATGGTCTCTGCTGCCAGTGGGTTCTGAAAGCCAGATAAACAGAAGATAAGACGGGGAACCAGACAAACACAGCAGCCGCAGACATGACCACATTTTCAGGGTACAGAGCACCCAACTTCTCCTCTTGCTTTTGCAGCTGTAATGCATCGTGCCATTTAAAATCCCCTTTGTGTCAAGGCAGCGCTGACACACAAAGATTGATGTATTTTTACGCTCGTAGAGCAACCCTCCCCCATAATGTTTTGTTAGACGTAAACTAGTCAGCATGTGTGTTTTCGAAACTCACACCACTGTGAAAAGACTTGAGTGATGTGTTCCAAGGATTGGATAAATATTTAATATGTCAAAGTTGGGCCACACCAAAAGCATGGAGAAAGATCACAATGAAAACAGAAAATGCACATACAGTCCCCCATTAAGGAAAAAAAAAAAAAAATAAAATAAAATAAAATAAAAAAAAAAAAATATATATATATATATATATACTGTATATATATATATATATATATATATATGCATTTATTTAATTAAAGTTGATTTTCTTTTCTTTATATGTTTTATGTCTGAACTCCAGTTGTCAGCTTCAAAGCCTTTGTGCTTCAGCCAACTTAAAGAACAAAGGAGTTTTTACAGTCGCTGTCATTCTGGAGCCAATTTTTCTGCCCAGTACTTGTGTTTGCAGAGATATTATTATTTCATTTGAAGGCCTCTGTGGTGTATATTTTCTTTCTGGGTCCGAGCTTTGCTGTTCTGTTTGGATTTTGAGCCCTCATCTTCCCTCTGTTGCTGTTTGCTTTTTCCTGGCTCACTTCAGCTCCCCCTCATCATGGGCCAGTGATGCTCTAACGTGGGACACGCACCCACTTTTCCTTCTTTGAAACTCCTCTTTTGATTCTGAAGACTATGTTTGTTATTGTTTGCTGTACTTCTAAACAGACGGACACAATCCCCTCTGGAAACCTGTGGGTAAACAATCTGTAAGCACAAATAAGTCTCTTGTGGGGGCATGGTGTGGAACTTCTCCACCCAGAGAAGGCAGCTGGGGAAGGGGGGAACAATGAACCGAAAGAGGAGGTGTCACGGGGGGGGGGGGGGGATTCAGATGGGACAGTAAAGACTATGCGCCCCCTGGGGAGAGGAGGAACTGCCGGAGCCGCGGGAAGAAGAAAGGTGTGAGAGCAGCGCTAGCGTTATGTGATGTGCCACACAGGCTTTGTTCTAAACAACAATGTATGATGGGCGGAAGTTCCGGGTCTCAATGCATGGTATTAAAGATACAAAAGAGGAATGCACAGAGACCCTGGAGCTCTTTTACTGTACTGTATTTTGGAGATGGAATAAAGTTTCTGTGTTGTCTAGCTCGTTGCCTCGTCTGCTTCCTTTCTCCACACTCTCTCACTTTTCATACCTTGTTACTCTAAATTCTCAATTCATGTCAAACAGTTGTGAGCTTATGTTGATGCAATATTCATAGTTCAAGTCCCCACTCGTGTAAGTCCTCCATCACGACCAATACCATTTCCAAATGTGTTTCATAGATAGGTGCGTGTGCATGGTCTGCTGCGTTCTGTCTGTCGTAGCTTGGAAATCAGGGTTTTGTGCTTGTTTTTAATCAGTCCATCTCTGACTTTGACACATGGCTGTGCACTGTTCCTCTGCTTCCCCTTCTCTGCACCAAAAACATTTTCTGCTGCAGCAGGGTAGCGGCTCACTGGCTCCACACTGTGGAAAGACTCACAAGACTTTCATAAACAAAGCTGCTTCACTTTTTTGAATGGTGCTGCTAATTTTCACATAAAATAACAGCAAAGTGCAATAATTTATCATTAATGATTAAATCTGGTTTCCAACATGATGGATCTTTGTTCCACCAAATAGTGTCTTTAATGGACTTGACCAAAAAGTTACTTCACTAAAAAAAAGGCTAAAAATAGAAAATACATTGATACTGGTTGGTGATCGAGTATTATTTCCCCCAAACTAACAATCCTCAAAATATTTTATGTTTATGTTGAGATTGTTTGCATAGAACAAATGATGAGAACACTGGGATCACAACTACTACCTGAAGTGTTTTAAACCAACTGATTTGGCCAAAATAAGGCTACTTCAGTTTAATGAGGTAGATAGATAGATAGATAGATAGATAGATAGATAGATAGATACTTTTATTAATCCCCATGGGGAAATTCAGGTATCTCGTGGCTCACAGTACATACAACAGATCATCATTAAAAAGGTATCAACCAAAATATCTCAATAAATAAAATAAAATAATGCATAACACCAATGCATTGCATTTAGTCCATTCCAGACAACCTGGCAGGCATACTATATGCACACAAGTGAGAGCACGTGTATCCACATGCATGTGCGTGCATGATGATGGTGGTGGTGGTGATGGGGAAGGAGGGGGGGTGTCAGGGATCTCTGTCTTCCAGGATACTGTTAAACATCCTGATGGTTGTTGGAACAAAGAACCTCCTGTACTGCTCAGTCCGCGAGCGCAGCGAGATCAGTCACTCACTACGGCCGCTTCCCTGTCCTACCAAGATGTAATAAAGGGGGTGGTTGGTGTTGTCCATTATAACCCACAACTTAAGATAAGATAAGATAAGCCTTTATTAGTCCCACAATGGGGAAATTCCAGGATTGCAACAGCACAGGGATAGCAACACTCAGAGCAATACATAACTTAGAAGAAATAAGAACAGTGAATATACTGTACATATGTACACATAAATATATAAATATATATACACAGTGCGGAGCATTGTAGCTAGATGGAATAAACAGCATAACCGTCTATTTAGTTATCCTACATAGTATGAATATGTACTCATACATATTGTCACCCTCCATAGCGATTGATATTGTCCCAGTTGTATACTGGAGGGGACCATTTTGTATAAGTCTGTTGCGTCTTTTGCATTCAATACTATTAGGTCGTCACGTTTTTTTGCTATCTCTGCGAGCAGCCCTGCTTAGGTTATACAGTCTGACAGCCGTAGGTAGGAAGGACCTGCGAAACCTCTCGGTCGCGCACCTAGGATGATGTAGCCTACTGCTAAATGAGCTCCTCAGTGTGTTCAGTATGTCCTGCATAGGGTGGGACTTGGACTCCAGCAGAGATGACAGCTTAGCCATCATCCTTCTCTCTCCTATCTCCTCCACTGGGTCAAGGCGCTGCCCCAGGACAGAGCTAGCTTTCTTGATCAGTTTGTTCAGTCTCTTCCTGTCCGCTGCTGTGATGCCATTGCCCCAGCAGACCACTCCAAAAGTGATGACTGATGCCACCACCAAATCGTAGAAGGTCTTCAGGAGCATCCCTTGTATGCCAAAAGACCTGAGCCTCCTCAGTAGGAACAGCCTGCGCTGTCCCTTCTCGTAGAGTGCATCGGTATTGTGTGACCAATCTAGTTTATTGTTCAAATGAACACCCAGGTACTTGTAGGATGTCACCATCTCAATGTCTGTTCCCTGTATGTTTACTGGTGCTGTGAGGGGTTGTCCTTGTCTGCGGCAGTCCACCACCAGCTCTTTAGTTTTTCTCGCGTTGATCTGGAGGCAGTTCCAATGGCACCAGTCCACAAAGTCCTGGATAAGTCCTCTGTCCTCAGCTTCATCTGTGTTGGAGATGAACTTGTCCCTTATCCACCTATCCACCACAGCCCCCAGCGGGTCGAATTTCCTCCCCACCACTAAGCCAGCCTTCTTGACCAGCCTATCCAGTCATCTGGTGTCCCTTGCTGTTATATTGCCTCCCTAGCAAGCAGCTGCAGACCATTCCAGGTTACTGTCCAGTTACACACCCAGATAGGTGTGTACTGTCTCAGTTGGTTCTGTACTTCTGAACTGTACTTCTTTTCAGCTTTTGCCATTTTATTATTTTTATCACAGTGTCTTAATTTCCTGCTTCTTCCTCTGTCAACCTGTGGGCTATCACAACCTGGATGTTTGACATACTGTGATTACTGCATCACATCACCCACCTACATGAAATTAAATTACACTCAGTACCAGCCACTTAACAAAACATTAAACTTTAAGCAAAACACAAAATTAATTGGTGATGGTGTGAATCAAATTTTAGAACAAAGTTATCACAGATTACAGTTATTTCCATCATTTGAAGCTATTTCCCAAGGTTGATAAAGGTTTTATTAGCTCATTCCAGCAAAGCAAAGTTGAAAGGAGCTAATGTGATGGTGTGGCATTTGTCTGTCTATCCATTTGTCTGTCCATTTGTATGTCCACATTTCACAGCAATTGATAGTCCTTGTAGGCAATTGCCCCAATGGTCAACAAACTACCTCACAATGATCCTCAAATGGGTCTGCATCAGGCGGTTGTGCTCTAGGTCAAGGTCAAGCTCAATGGTTAGGGGATCTAGTACCTTATATGATTTCAGAAAAGTCACTCCTCCTCCTAGGCAACTGCCTTAATGCTCATCAAACTTGTACACATTCACAGTCTGGTTCCTTTTGTTGTCATGTTCTCTTTTCCACACTTCTTTTCAGGATCTGGTTTTTTTTTTTTTTTCAACTCACTTGAAGGTGTAGTTGATTGTTTCCCATGCTGGCATAGGAGAATCTTTCCTTTTTTTTCCCTGCCACCAATATCAGCGTGTGCATCTGGTCTAAGGGTTCAAAAACCACCACCAGCATGACCCTGGATTTACACTGACTCCGGATCCGGTCCGTCACGGCTGAGATCCGGACTCCGCAGCATATAATTCCCTTTCTCGTCAATATTCTGATCCACACCTGGTCTGTACCACTGTGGCATGAATCCAGCTCGTTGGATTCGGATCATTAATGCAATGCAACAAGTCTATTTTTGATAGATGCCAGATCCAATCCACAAGGAAATGCTGCAGTATCACGTGGTATTTAATAGCTGTTTGTTCATTAGAAATGATTTAAGGATCGTCCGTTATTTTCTGAGGTTTACTCCTCAACCACTGTGTCAGAGAAGGTAAAAACTTTGACATAACATACAAATGCTTCATAGCATTAAAATTAATGGGATACTTATGTATTATTAGAGCACAAAAATCCAGGTGGAGAGCCGCTACATCACGCTTCCTTGTTATCACGTGATCGCACATGATTGGTTCTCCTTGGTCTCACTCGAGTCTTTCTTGAGATCTCGCATTATTTTATCTAATTATCATGCAATCTTGTATTTCAAACCTTGTTCTTATCCATGTCGCTTCAAAACACAAACGGAGCTGGATGGACACAAGGTCTGTCCACACTGCATCTGTAATGGACTGCATCCAGAGTCAGTGTAAATCCCGGGTTAGAGGTGCCCCCTGCTGGAGTGTCACGCTACTGAATTTCTACACCATGTAAACAGAAGGCAAAATGGGTTAATTTCCCTTTCAGTTAATCTAATGTATCTTGAAAGGTTGTTATATCCTTTACAAAGTGTTACCTAAACCCGCCTTTCTTTCTTTCTTTCTTTCTTTCTTTCTTTCTTTCTTCACCCTGTTGTTCCAATTTCTTGCTGTTTGTCAGGTGAGAATAAGTGACAAAGTGACAGCCTCATTAGCAGCTTCATTACATGACTGCTTGGACAGGAGGAGGGGAGAGATCCCCCAGTTGAGCCATGAAGTAGGTAAAGCTTGCTGGGCAGCAAGCCGGGTTCACTGATGGCCCCCGGGAGGGAAAACACACCGAGACACACCTGAGCTTCGCCGTCTATTAGGGCATTGGGTGCACGTCTACGTGGAGGGCAGGGGTGGATTCCTCACATTCAGCCCAGGAGCTAACCCCCAGGCTGTTTGCTTCACACACACACACACACATGCTGTCTCCAAGGGTATTACAGCAAGTTTAGACTTTTAAACAGGTCTGCCCAACCAAAAGCAAACAGCAAACAGTGAAATGACTTTTCCAAATCTGAATAATGAGCTTTAAGGCAAGAAGCAAGTTGAGACATGAGCCCTTCACCTTTAACTTTTCAACCTTCTCCTCCTTTAAGTGTACCACGCCTCTGAATCTTGTCAGACACTGAGATGTGAGAAGCCATTTGCTCTGCAGTTGGATTTAAGTTGAACGCCTGGCAACTAATGTCAGTCAGAGGTTTGTTTTCTTAGGGAGCAACGTATCTCAAACTGGAGTGATTATGGCATTCAGGAGCCATTAAGTAGTTAAAGTAAGTGGTTTAATGGAAACCAGGTTGCTGTTTGAGGACAGGACTGAACAACAACTGTGAAAGTGTGGTCAGATATGCATCATTTATAATACTTATATTATCAAACTCATTCCAAGAAAACAATTAAAAAGAGTTCATAGACTTTAATCTTCTATTAAAATATTTTCCACTGTGATATCCTACCGTGTAGCAATGATCACACTTGAGTTATTTCTTTGGCTAACTCTGCCGTTTATTCTGCAACACACATAATATGACTGAACATGGATTCTGCGCGGGGTTTTCACACTCTTGCTCTAATGTGTCCCCTTAATAGTAGTGCTGAACAATACAGGTAGTTCCCCCTAGAGGCATGTGCCAGTAATGTTTTAAATTAGACTTGCAGTCTACCACATCCCTCCCCTCTAGATTAAACTACTTTTAATTACACTAGCCAAGTATGCTAGACATCCTGGAACTCCCATTTAATCCTAAACAATCACAGTTACTTTTAACTTCTTAAACACATGTGCCATACATATAATTTCTTTCTCTTTTCTTTTCTTTTTTTTTTTTTTTTTTTCACATGTATAACACACATAACAGTCTAACTGGGGATTTGGTTTGACTACCGCATCCCAGTGAGGTTCCAGGACGCATTCTTGTCCTGTGGCTGGGGAACTCACTACTGACTAAGTATAGTCCTTCAAGTAGTCTGGAGCTTTCCTAGCTCGCTGAGATCTTCTCACGGCGGGTGAGCCAACTGCAGGTGAAGACTCAGACTGCTCCACTGTTTCGGCTGCTGCAGTGCTGCCCGTAGAATCTGCAGAGACGGTTACCTCAGGTTTCACCTGAAGTGGTGGTTCGTTGATGCTCTCCTCAGGATGGGTGTCAGACAACACCTCTGGTGCCATCGGCAGGGGAATGGAGCTCCTACCACGAACTTGGTCGATGTGTCGCCTCACCACTTGTCCATGACCTAATGTCACCTTGAATGACACAGGGCCTGTCTTTTCTGTTATTTCTCCTGGTACCCAGGCTGGTCCTGAGCCAAAGTTGCGGGTGTAGACCACGTCTCCTTCTCTCAGTATTCTCTCTCTAGCATGCATGTCATGATAACCTTTTTGTTTCTCTTGTTTATCATGCACTTTGTTTCTGAAGTCTGGATGTATTAAGTCAAATGTTGACCTCAACTTCCTTCCACACAACAGCTCAGCTGGTGACTTGCCAGTTGTAGATTGGGGTGTTATTCGATAGCTGAACAGAGCTCTCGACATTCGGGTTTCAATAGAGTCTCCTGTCATCTTTTTCATGAGTGACTTGAACGTCTGCACGGCCCTCTCGGCTAAGCCGTTAGAAGAAGGATGGTATGGCGCAGTCGTGATGTGACGTATGCCATTCTTTTCAGAAAACTCTTGGAACTGTTCACTCGTAAAACATGTACCGTTATCTGATACTATGATTTCAGGTAGCCCATGTTGGCTGAAACTCTTTCTAAGACATTCAATGGTAACAGTAGAAGTAGAGCTACTCACAGAATATGCATCGATCCACTTTGAGTATGCGTCAACTATGATCAGGAACATTCTTCCCATCCATGGACCTGCGTAGTCAATGTGAATTCTTCTCCATGGTTTATCTGGAACTTCCCAGGGATGTAGTGGGGCTGCTGGAGGACTGTTCCTGTTCTCCTGGCATGCCGCACATGACTTCACAAGCGCCTCCACCTCTGCATCCATGTTGGGCCACCACATGTAACTCCTCACCAACGCTTTCATGCGAGTGATGCCAGGGTGTGCTTGGTGTAGTTGTTGCAGTAAGGCATTCCTACCAGGTGGTGGAACAACCACGCGTCCTCCCCACAGGATACAACCTTCCTGGGTGCTGAGCTCATCCTGTCGTCGGGCATAGGGAATGAACTCAGGACTGTTCATCTTCGGCCATCCTCGCAAGATGTATTCTCGCACTCTTGCTAGAACAGGGTCTTTGTCTGTCCACTTCTTTATTTGTTGTGCGTTCAACAGGGGCACGCCGATATCTTCAAACAATAGCACTCTCTCCTCCTCCTCAGGCGTGCTGTCTCTTCCTCCATCCAAGGGTAGCCTACTCATCGCGTCAGCATTCGTATGGTCCCGTCCGGCTTTGTAAACGATGGTGTACTCATACGCTGCTAATGTAACGGCCCATCTCTGAATTCTCTGAGATGTCATCTGGGGTATGGCTCTCATTTCACTGAACAGTGAAATTAGTGGCTTGTGGTCAGTCACTATAGCGAACTGTCTCCCATACAGGTATTTGTGGAACTTTTTTACACCAAATACTACTGCAAGGCCCTCCTTGTCTAGCTGGGAGTAGTTTTTCTCAGCTGCACTAAGAGTTCTTGAGACGAACCCTATGGGTCTCTCTGAGCCATCCTCCATACGATGAGAGAGTACAGCACCCACACCGTAGGGTGATGCGTCACACGCCAGGATGAGTGGTTTGTTTGAATCATAGTGCACTAACACACTACAGGACTGAAGTAGCGCTTTGGACTCTTCAAACGCCTTCTGCTGCTTGACCCCCCATGACCATTTTTCTTCCTTCTTAAGTAAGGTATGTAGTGGTGCCAGCAGCGTGGAGAGCTTTGGGAGGAACCTATGGTAATAGTTCAACAAGCCCAGGTAGGCTTTTAACTCAGTAACATTTTGTGGCTCAGGCGCCTCCGCAATGGCTTCCACTTTGTCTGTTAGAGGGTGTAGACCACTGGCGTTGATCTTGTGGCCTAGGAACACCACCTCTTTTCCCATGAACTCACACTTGCTTCTTTTCAACCTCAGACCGCTTTTCTCCAACCGTTGAAGCACTTCCTCCAGCGTTTTCAGATGTTCTTGTTCATTTGGTCTTGTACAAAGGATGTCATCCAAATAAATGGCAACATTCGGAATTCCACCTAGGATGCCCTCCATAGTTCTCTGGAATATAGCAGGACTGGAAGCTACTCCAAATGGTAAGCGTGTGTAGGTATATAAGCCTTTGTGTGTATTGATGGTTACATACTTTCTTGATTCTTCTTCCAGGACTACTTGTTGGTAGGCGTGACTCATGTCTAATTTCGTGAAGTGTCGGCCGCCGTTCAGCTGTGCGAAGAGGTCCTCCACTTTAGGAATTGGATACTGATCCACCCGTGATGCTCGATTGACAGTGAGTTTGTAATCTCCACATATTCTAATGGAGCCATCCGGCTTTCTCACTGGGACTATGGGCGCCGCCCATTCTGCAACCTGCACTGGCTCAATGATCTTGTCATCCAGCAGCCTCTGTAGCTCGCTTTCAACCAGTGGCTTGACTGCATAGGGTACCGGTCGGGGTTTGCAGAATCGTGGTTGGGCCTCCTTGTCCACATTAATCTTTGCAGTGACACCTTTTAGCTGTCCTAAGCCTTCTTTGAACACCTCAGCGTGTCTTTCGAGGATCTCCTCCAGCTGCAATTTGGGCTGAGATTCCACTTTATTCACCAACTGATCAATCATGGCCAGTTCTTGTAGCCAACTTCGCCCTAGTAGATTTGGTCCTTCGCTCCCAACTACTACTACAGGTAAGTCCTTTTCTTTGTTTTCGTGCTGCACCTTCACTTGTGCCATGCCTAGCACGTCTAGCTTCTCTCCTGTGTATGTTTTTAATTTTAATGAACAGGGATTTAATTCTGCTGTGTCTGTTTTCTTCCACAGTTGTGTATATTGCTGTTTACTTAATATGGTTACTCCACAGCCTGTATCAACTTCAAATGTTACTTTCATTCCATTAACATTCATGGTACGCGTGATGGGCGCTACCTTGGTCAGCTCCTCTGACGTGTTGTAAATTGTGTGAAAACCCATGTCTTCTGTATCACTTTCTCCCTCCCCTCTCAGTTGATTCGCTTGCTGTTCCTTTCCTGGGCCCTTGTTTTCATACTTTTGCCCATTAACTGTCGCTTTCAGCACCTGTGCGCTGTCCACCTTTATTCTACATGCTTTCTTAATGTGCCCTCGCTTGCCACAATTATGACACAGCTCAGTGGCAAATTTGCACTCGGCGGCATTGTGCTGGCCTTTGCAGCGATAACAACTGGGGAATTTGTGCTGAGTTTTGTCAGTCAACACTTTGTGGACACCTACTTGGGTCTTAGGCACACGAACATGCGTTGCTGTGTCCTCTGTTAGCTTCCCTTGCATCTCTCTCACATCTTTAGATGCTGTTTCCATCGCTTGGCATAATTCCAAAGCCTTCGCAAAAGTGAGTTTTGTTTCAGATAAAAGTCGCCGTTGCATTCGGTCATCATTCACTCCACACACAAGTCTGTCTCTTAACATTTCTTCCAATGAGTCTTTGTAATCACAGTGCAGTGTTAATTTCTTCAATTCTGCCACATACTCTGCTATGGACTCAGTGTTCCTCCTTATGCGTGAATTAAATTTGAATCGTTGCACGATTTCACTCGGTTTGGGGCTGAAGTGCTTCTGAAGCTCAGCAGTAAGCTGGTCGTACGTTTTATCTTTCGGTAATGCAGGGCTTATTAAATTTCTCAACAAGCTGTAAGTAGTTGCACCAACTCCACTCAACAGTACAGCCTTCCTTTTGTCCGGCTCCTCAATGTCATTAGCTTCGAAGAAAAAGTCCAACATTTCACTATATTCTTCCCATGACTGAGTCGAGTTATCAAAAGGGGTTACCGTTCCGATTACAGCCGCCATTGCTCGTCGTGGTGGGGAAACCTCGTTTTTCCTCCTCTGAACTTGCACTCGAACTACTGGAGTCACTTGAGTTCGCCACACTTGCAATGTTCTCTGTTTCTCGCCGCTGATTTTTTTTCTTTTAATCCTCGTCGCCAATTGTGTGATATCCTACCGTGTAGCAATGATCACACTTGAGTTATTTCTTTGGCTAACTCTGCCGTTTATTCTGCAACACACATAATATGACTGAACATGGATTCTGCGCGGGGTTTTCACACTCTTGCTCTAATGTGTCCCCTTAATAGTAGTGCTGAACAATACAGGTAGTTCCCCCTAGAGGCATGTGCCAGTAATGTTTTAAATTAGACTTGCAGTCTACCACATCCACTCATAATGTTAGGGCAGTGGTTGGCAACCTCTACTATGGAAAGAACGATTCCAAGCAATATTTGGCTTAAAAAGTCAGTACAGGGTGTGAAAATGAAATTAAACCTGATTTGTGAACATGGACTTTTCTCTCATCAATATGACTTTTTTTCAGAGTACAGTTGCAAGAGTTTATCCAAATGTCAGAGATTTTAACTGAAAATGTAGGACTTTTTAATACACATTTGCAGTGAATTGACAAGTTCTTTCTCATGGATTTGCAACTTTCTTTATGTAATTTTCATTTTTGTTTTTCCACAAAAAGGGAGTTTTTTTTTTTTACTTTTTATTGTAAGATTTGCAGTTTCTTTTTTTAATAGCCCTTTCTTCCCACTTTTTTTTTTTTTTTTTTTTGGTGGTGGTGGTGGTTCTCTTTTAAATTTGCAGTTCCATCATGTAAACTTGATTTTTTTTTTCCTTGTAAATTTGTGTTTTGGGTTGTTCTTTTTTGTCCAAGTCACAGGAAACTACTTGTTACGGACCAAGGAGCCACATGTAGCTCTGGAGCTTCAGGTTGCAGACCCCAGTGTTAGGGGTGCAAATACAGTTTAAATGTCTGCATGAAAAACAAAGCAGCTTGTTGTATGGTGCTTCTGCACTGCATTATTAGCTCCTTTAAGCATCATAAATACTTCAGCCTCTGTCCAAAATACTGATAGCCATCATGTTTTGTGTCAAAATACAGGGATTTTCCACTAGCAGGTTTCAGCACCTGTTCCAGGCTCCTTGCACTTCCTTAATAGTGATAAATGAGCCACGGCGAGTCTGTTGGGTCCTTATTGAAACAGGCTGCACCCACAGCTTTGTGCCAGTGAAATATATCTTAATGAAGGAAATGTGGCGTCAATGGGACTTAACAGCTGCCACAAATATGCAAGACTGCTCTGTTAAATGTGGTGTCAGTGAGCTGGGAACAGTGAATGGCTCTGATCAGGACGCTGGCTAGGTGCTAACATTAAAGAGTGATCTTGTATGTTAGATCAATTAGCCACAAAAGCCAAACTGCCAGCATGATACGTGGCAATTCTCCCTTATGTCTCCTATCAGTGGTCTGCAGCATTGTTTAAGTGGGTAGTAGGTGACAAAGTAACAATCATTAAAGCCAGGACTCAAGGTTTTCCACCAGAACATTATGTTTTAACAAGCTCTTGCTGTACACTCAACCTGTTTTATACAGATGACATCAGTGATATTATTTCATAGTTATTAAAAATAATAATAATGCTGTATACCTAAACCTGTAAAAGGAGGTCTTCATTTTCTGGATTTAGAGAAAATGGAGCAGATGATATCTTGAAATCAATCTTGAAATTGAGGCCAGAGGTGCTGTTTTCTGTATCAGAGCTTAATCACACAAACGAGAGACACGTACTGCAGCGTACAGCAACACTCCATCAAGCTACAATCCAGCAGTTTCGCTGAGCGAGTAACCTCTCCACAGATGACTTTATGAACATGTGGGTTGGCCTGTTGTGGCTGTTGGAGGAGCAGGCAGTGACAGCAGTGTGGAAGGTGTGATGCAGGTGATGCAGCGTGCTCCTGTTGTTTTGGTCATTACAAAATCCATTTACACGAGTTTGTCTGCTGGAGCCTGAGGGCATGATTAGATTAAAAAAAAATATGATGGGAAATCAGGTGAAATTCAAGATATAATGACAGCATTACTGCAGCTGTGTTCTGAAATATGTTTATTTTGATTTTTTTCTTTTTAAGATTTGTCTTACGTTTAAGGGTCAGAATTCAAGCTTTCAGTTTTTTGCCTTGTCTCAAATTCTCAGTCCCTCCAGGATTACAATTCACACCAATTCATGCGAAATCAGCCAATCAGCGCAACTATTGCACGACCGTGCAACTTTGTCCAATCACCACAATTTTCCCGCAATTTTGGCAAATCCTTGTCAACTTCTGCCAATTTCACCAATCAAATTTGTCTCTATAACTGGCGCTGAAACACTCAGTCTAACCAATCAAATACATTGTTGCACCGTGTTCACTTCCGTGTTTACAGTGAGTAGTGAGTTTATAGTGAACAGTGAGTAACGGAACACATCTGCAAACAGAGTGTGTGATTTAAAAAAAACACTCACCCACGAGGTTTTCAACACCGTCCCTTCCTCCGTCTCCCCCAGCCTGCCCGTGGACGCCTCGCCATGTCTCCGTCCTGACCGCGTGTGCGAAGCACTTGGTTAGTGTTGAAAAACATGCGCCTGCCCCAAAAGCACCCTATCGCGGGAGCACACATGAGGAGAGTACACTATACACAACAGCCAGTGTTTCAACATGTATACATCTTTAGAGGTAAAATCATTACTACAACTGGCCAATGAGCTTTAAAACTGTGAATGTCTGGTGTGGACTCTGGACGGACAAACGCACGCACCCATCCCCCCCCGTCCCACTGTAAATGAAAGATGTGTGTGTGAAGACCAACATGCAGCAGACAGACAGGTAGGCATGGAAAGAGATTCTCTGTATTTTTTTTTTCAGAAAAACATAGACTCCAATAGCCAATACAGTGCAACAGAATAATTTATTTTTTCCTCCTCACTCAGTACAGAGTGGTTGGGGACCGTAGGGAGTTTTCAAATGAAGGTGCTGCCAGTAATCTCCAAATCTACACTCTAACATGCATTCAATGCATTTTAGCTGTTGTAATAGATATTGTGTTAATGTTTGTATTTGCTGTTGTACGAGAGTTTTTCTGTATAGCAGAAGTTACTGCTTAATTTACAAATCACTCTAATAGGAAATTTTTGACAATCTGTGCTTTTCTTGTATTGTTATATAGAATATCACTGCAGTAAACTGGGGAAAAGCATCTGCTTTAAAATTTAAGAATTCTTCCCACAACTTTTAGTGCAGAAACACTCTAAAAACATTGCAACTTTTATCACAACTTTTTAAAAAAGCTCCCGCGAATTCAGGCTTTTTGGCCCGCAACAATCATAAAAACATCCTGCAAAATCCTGGAGGGACTGAAGTCTGTTTGCTTTCAGTTTACCTCAAACAGCACATATCTCTTTTAAGACTGTCTCTGACATAACGCACGGCTCAGGAGACACACACGCAGGCTCAGGGTAGATTTAATAGCTTTATTAACAACAGGGATGTGTGACTGCGCGTCTGTAGAATAAGGATGTATTGGTGGTGGCGTCTGCATCAGGCACGGAGGCAGGAAGCCGTTCAGCCGGACAACCCTATGGGAGGAAGCAGAGGGAGAAGGGTAACGGGCACCACACCAATACAGAGGATAATAACGGTTTTGCTGGCTTACTTGGTTAGGACAGGTGGCTGGTGTCGACAAGGGCGGAGCCCAGGAGACAGCGACCTGGAGTGCCTGTAGCAGCAGCGAGGAGGCAGCGGCGAGATGGGGAGGTCTGCCGCCGGGGAATCCACCTGTGCACAGGGGAGAAGGCTGGAGGAAAGGAGGTAAGGGGAGCTTACCCAGATTATCTTGCTCGTAGGCGAGAGTTCCGTTGTAGCAAGAGGTGTCGAAGTAGAGAGACGGCTTCAGGCCGAAGCCCAGGGCAGAGTGGGTTAAATACCTCGCCGCTGACGAGATGCAGGTGTGCGCGCAGCTGGCGCCGCTGATGAGCGGCGAGTCATGACAGTCTCCAGGCGATTTGAAGGGGAATGAGGGCTGATGCTATCCCCCTGTTAGCAAAATAACCAAAAAGCATCTCTCTTATTAACCTGCTATTGCCCCATCCCCATCCCCATCCCCATCCCCATCGAGACAGCGGGATAAACAGGTTATACAGTCCAGTCCAGAAGATTGAACTCTTCTGGACTCATTGATCATTTATGTGACTTGTGTTTGAAGAAATACAAATGTAAGACTGATGAATCTACACAACTGGTCGCACCATGTCCTCAAGAATCCCAGGCACTGAACATGAAGGAGCCCAGCCCTTCTATTAGTTTTGTTTTGGCTCTAAAATATTTCAGTCCTATGTATACTCAAATCTGAGGTCATCATCTGAACAGGATATTGTATTAATACTGGTAAGAGTAAAGTAATTTCTCACAACTCAGGTGACTTTTTTAGTAGATGTTTGCACTAAAGTTGTCATTATCATAAGATTAACTTGGTTACAATCTCTGAATACTCTACCTCAGGTTATAAATTGTGCTTTTTTGCAACCAAATATGTTATCTATTGAGATACAGCGGAGAAAATACTGTAAACACTGAACACATCAACATTTTTCTCATTAAACATATTTCTGATGGAGCCATTGCTCTGAGATTTTCATCAGATATCAGTAACAACCCAAGTAATCCATACATACAAAGAAATCAAGGCAACTGTGTTCTCAAAATGTTATATTTAATAAAGTGGAATGACACAGGGAATAAGTATTGAACACACTTGGTGAGATTCATTTAATATGGAAAATTTAAAATCCCCTGAATTTCCCTCTGAGGATCAATAAACTATATAAAATACAAAAAATATTTAGTAGAAAAGCCTTTGTTGGTAATACCAGCTTCCAGATGCCTCCTGTATGGAGAAACTAGGCGCAGGCATTGCTCAGGAGTGATTTTAGTCCATTCTTCCACACAAACTGTCAAATCTTGAAGGTTCCGTGGGTGTCTTCTATGAACTCTGATCTTCAATTCATTCCATAGATTTTCAATTGGATTCAGGTCAGGTGACTGACTGGGCCATTGTAGCAGCTTTATTTTCCTTCTCTGGAGCCAGTTGAGAGTTTCCTTGGCTGTGTGTTTGAGATCATTGTCTTGCTGAAATGTCCACCCTCGTTTCATCTTCAGCATCTTAGCAGATGGCAACAGATTCTTATTAAGGATGTCTCTGTACATTTGTCCATTCATCTTTCTTTCAATTATATGAAATCTGCTTGTACCAAGTGCTGAAAAACACCCCTGCACCACGATGGGATGTGCAGTGCCATTTCTCCTCCAAACATGCTGTGTGTTGTAGCATCCAAAAAGTTCAGTTTTGGTCTCATCTGACCAGACTATAGTCTCCCAGTATTTTACTGGCTTACCCAAATGTTGTGCAGTAAACTTTAAACAAGCTTCAACATGCTTTTTCTTCAGCAATGGAGTCTTACGAGGTGAGCCGGCATAGAGCCCATGTCGACTGAGTGCATTACTTGTTTTCTTTGAAACAGCAGTACCTGCAAATTCCAGGTCTTTCTGGAGCTCTCCATGAGTGGTCTTTGACTCTTGGATAACTCTTCTGATAATTCTTTTGACTATTCTGTCAGAAATCTTGTGAGGAGCTCCTGGTCGTGGCCAGTTTATGGTAAAACGATGTTCTTTTCACTTCCGAATGATGGTGGCAACAGTGCTCACTAGAACATTCAGCAGTTTAGAAATGTGCCTGTAACCAGTGCCATCATTATGTTTTGCAACAATAAGGTTGCAAAGGTCTAGAGAGAGCTCTTTGCTTCTACCCATCATGAGTTCTTTGTGGTGGGACAATCTGATATTCACAGACCTTTTTTAAATGCTATCATCAGGACTTAACCAGCTGAAATTAATTTGCACTGATGGGGGGATGGGATGGCTTCCTAAATTCTGATGGATTTCAGCTGGTTTCTTCACTTTCTATGCCTTTTTGCACTTCTTTTTCTTCATGTGTCCAGTACTTATTTTCTGTCATTCCACTTTATTAAATAAAACTTGTTTTGTGAACACAGTTGCCTTGATTTCTTTGTATGTATGGATTACTTGGGTTGTTACTGATATCTGGTGAAAATCTCAGGTCAATGGCTCCATCAGAAATATGTTTAATGAGAAAAATGTTGATGTGTTCAATATTTATTTTCTCCATTGTATATAGCAGTTAGTGTAATAATCATGCAGTTATCATAAAAGCTTGCCATTAATTTTAGTGCTCAGCAGCCAGTGAGATCTAGTTTTGCAGAGTTACTAGTCACTGAGCTCTTTCATTACACAAAACATATTTGGCAGTGAAGGTAAAAACAATGTAAAATGGACTGTGCTCTGTACATTTTTTTTTGTCTTTTTTGTCAGTTTGCATTTTTTGTGAATTTCTTTCATGGAAATGAACCTTTCCCCCATAAATTTGAAAAATTTTGAATATTTGCTGCTTCTTGTGATCCTTTTTTCTCATAAATTTGGGATTTGCTTATGTAAACTTTATTAATTTGTAAATTAGCATTTTTTTATTATAATTTTGTACCTGTATTACACAAAGTTGTGTTGTTTTTCTCCCTCTCTTTCATTTATATCTTGGTTAAACTAAATTAGTGACCACCCCTCCGGGCCATGCTCCAGCTGGGCCATCCCCTCATCAAGAAATGATAAAATGCTTGTCAAAATGCTAGTTAAAGCACACCTCAACTCAGAGGTGTGCTTTAACTGGTTTTAAGATACTTGGCAGAAGAAACCCGTCGGCTTTGTGTTGGGTGATTCTGCGCCTCTGTGTAGTGTTTTAAAACCATTTAATGCACAGCTTTTTGTTCATTAACATTTGCAAATTAAATGCAGGGCTTGTCTTTAAACGGGGTTTTACAAGGGGAAAAAAATAACTAAAAGTGAGGTTTTTGAATTTGTATCTAAATCAGAAGCTCAGCTGCACAGAATTGTCTCTTGGTTCAGGTTGCAATCACATGGGAAAAATGAACACAAAGTCTAACCTTCAGTTTTTCAAACATCTTTCTCTTCTCTCGCTCTCTAACCACAGCTTCTCATTTCATTTTGCCAGTGCAAGAACCACACTTCATTGATCTTTCCTTTTGTGTGGCTGTCTTACTCTCCTATCCCCAATATCAGATGTGACCTTTCACCTGTGGCGGTGTCTAATGATTGAAGCTACCTATATGTGGGTTAAGTCACGGTCATTTCCGACACCGACAGTCACTGCGACTGGAAGAGGCAGGAGATGGAGGATGGATGCAGCCATTGCCTTGGCTAAATATAAACCATTATGGACAATTGGACAATGTATGGACAATTTTTTTCCCATTTTCCTCCACTATTTTGGAGAAGAGCAGATGCCTTGTCTCTTCGTCCACTCTTTTATCACTCACAGTTCTCCTCTTCTTTATTTTTCTTTTTGCACTGCAAGCCTTGGTCAGCACTGACAGCCCAAATGCAATGTTTGGTTCTGTATTTCATTACTGATTATGTTTCCCTGCATTTGAGTTTAGAAAGTGGTTGGTTCATGGATTCCTCACAGTAGCCTCTCATCCGGTGATAGAGTATTCTTTTTGAGAATGGCTATGCCGCTGTTTCCTTCTAAATTAAAGACAGACAGAAAAATAAAGCCACGTCAGGCAAATCAAGCATTTATTCAAAACCCCATGGTGGCTGCATGGCTGGATATCATAGTTCTGTTCAGTCAAATGATGATTATGGTAATTATTCTGTGAACTGTAGCTATGTAGGGTTGTATAGCTGCTCTCCCCTCCACGGCAACTGTGGGCTCTCTGCACAGGCTTGCCAAAACCACAGAGCTTACACTGCCCTCAGGATGACAAGACAGGGGGAGCAGAGGGAAGGGGTGAATAAAACAAAGAATGAGGCACACTAAAGGGTCCCATAAAGACTTTCATATGTACTGTGCCCTGCATGTTTGATTTTCAGTCACAGCGGCATGGCTTGGCTGCTTCTCAAGGCAATCCAAGAATAATTTCCATGAGCAGAGGCATAGATTTCTGACAGATCATACTATGACACTCTGTTGGTCATACAGTATGTGTCTCATTTACTGGGTTTCCATCCAACTTATTCAATTTTTTTTAATGTGCATTTCTGATGTCTCAACAAAAGAAGTATCTGTTTCTATCAGTATTATTCAGCAAATTATCCAGAAAGGTGACTTGTAGAAATGGCACGTTTACCTACTTTTACAAAATGTGGACTAGAGAAGACAACAAAGGTATTTTAAACAGTACCTTCTGGTGGGTGTGAAAATAAGGGTGAGAGGAGTTGTAACCACATTTTGAACTGAGGCCCTCACCTTGCTACAACCCTAACCATCACTGTAAACAGGGTCTCACCCTAACCACAGCCCTAATAGTAACAATGTAATAACATGCACTGAAATCCAAAAGAAAGTGAAATGTAAAGCCAGAAGTTAAGGTGAACAAAGATAGGACTTAATGCACATTTGTCTTTATTGAGCGAGAGCAGTTTTTAATAGCACCAGCCATCCCTCACCTGCCTCTTTAGGAGAATTTCAGCCATTTTGAAATTGTGGGAAAAAGGGACACAACAGCCTGATATGGGCCCCTTGATGGATGGATGGATGGATGGATGGATGGATGGATGTCTCATGTATTGCGGGGAGAAGCCACGATACTGATTTTTTTTTTTTTATTACTTATTTTGTACACATAGGTAGATTTGTTTTGCAGTCTGGTGACAAACCACCAGCTGCCGGTCGCTGCGTGCGCAAGCGCCCCTTAACTCCCTAACCTGCATGTTTTTGGCATGTGGGAGGAAACCGGAGAAATCCCAGAGTAAACTCACGCAAACACGGGGAGAACATGCAAACTCCACACAGATCACTGTTGGCCGGGGGCAGGGATCGAACCCACGATCTCACGGTCCCCGCGATCCCCTGGCCGAGGGTAAAACTGTGCTGCCACAGTGCTAACCACTGCGCCACCGTGCAGCCCATTGACGCATTGTAGAGTACCAGTGGGTTAATGACACGTGTGACCATGATACCAGGTTGCTATGGCATATGTAACTTGTTCTACAAACGTTGACAGGGAAATTAAAGATGGAGAGCCTAAATGCAAACATAAATGAAATTCTAGATGGAGGAAGCGGCACGTCAGCCATTCAACCACATGCCTCTTCAGTAGCCATGTTTGTTTTCTTGGAGCGATAACCTTGGTAACCTGTCACACAACAGTGATGTAATTACTTATGGACATCAGCTGTTTCATCCACTTTATTAGGTTTACTCTGAAGGTATTCAGAAGTTAATACATGCCTTGGGCCTCAATTTTTAATGTACAAATGATTATCGTATTTTCATCCACCACTTCTTATACACATATTCTTAATTTGCAGTAATACCGTTACATAAAAACTATTCTTTTGCAATTTCAAATAAATTGAAACAGAAAATACCATACTTAATATCCTAAAATAAAGTCATTTTTTAAGTCACAAGATCTGTGTAGAAATCCCCTCTTCTACTATAAATCACGTGAAGTATACCAGTCAGTCTAGCTTCCATTTACCTCATTGTTGATACATTTTACTAAAGCGCTTTGAGTGTGCAGTCAGACCAGAAAAGCACAATATAAACACTAATCCATTATATTTACTTCCCATTTTATTTTCTACTAGGTTTCCTTCTGTAAACTATGATGAATGTTCCATCTAAGAAAATTTACAAATAAACCTAACATTTTCATCTTTACTCCACATGGGTTGATAAGTAGTGTCAAACAATGGATCAGCCGTGTCTGTTTTTAAGCAGTCGCTCATTCAGTGCTAACATGCAAAAGATGAAGCCTGCAGGGAATGAAACTGGCGTCACTTAAATTAAACTTTACACCATTTTTAAGTAAGTCACATGTAATTTGTGCATTTAATATACTTTAAGTTGGCCTTTTTTAGAGGGAATGAGTGAATGCTACACTGTGAGGAGTAGTCACAATAATGCTCATTTGACGGAAATGATGATTTGTGTTCAGCAGCGGTGGCCCCAGGCCTGACAAGGAGCTGTAATAACAAACTGAACCATCACACCAAAAAAAAAGAATGATAATATTTTAAACTCGAAATGAAGTATTCTACAATCTGAAACAATATTATTTCAAATTTTCATAAGCTATAATCATAATCATCAAAATCAAAACAAAAATGCTTGAAAGAATATAAAATATACCAAGAGAAATTAAAATGCAATGTATCAGTTTCAGAAAGTGGTGTAAGTTGTCACTGAATAAAACACAAATGAAGATGCACTTCATAATGTTTATTAGCTAATGGTTATTATTGCACAGATTCTGATCATCTGGACATACAGATATGCAACAAAAATTAATCCTTAATCACTTCTCTTGAATTTATCTTTCATTAATATCATGTGTGTGACATCCATTTGCTGCCAGCAAAGCCTCCATTCTGTGTAGGACTGATGCTACTAAGTTGTTAATCTGACACTGAGGACTGTGGTCTCATTCAGCGAGCAGCGCTCCCTCAAGCTCAGCATGATTTGTTGGTGCAGGATCCCGACTGCATACAGATGATCCAGAACATCACGTGGATGTTCGGATCGGGAGTTTTATGCATTGAGATGACCAGGATTATTCTGACAAAATGTGTTTCATTTTTTTTATCGTTCTATTAAAAAAAACCCTGTTATAATGCTTTGGTGAGTTAATTAGAGTGAGTTACTTTATATAAATCTTTTATCTGTCTGACCCATACCTCATTTGGCTGCAGCTTTTCAGTCAAGTCAGAGTAATCCACTTTTTGTCCAATATGGAGTCTTGTATGGAGACTTGTCCAATTTGTACAACCGTTTTTATCCAGGCATGTGCACAAATGGGGCCCATGCGATGCTCCAAGACTGTCCCTTAAGGGGAAAACAATCGACCCATCAGTGATACTTTGTGGTGGTGATGCTGCATTGATTCAGAGACACAGTATCGTGATGCTTTATTAAAAATGACTAATAAATGTTACAAATACCAACTTACTTATTTAGGTACCAGAGTAATAAAAACCATTTGACTTTTCAGTCCATTAGATGGTGCTAGGGGTTGAGCAAAAGATTGATTCAATGTAGTATCACGACACTTGACACTCATGTTGATGCACCAATCCCTAAACACACATACTGATCTTTTATCAATTATTTACTGATATACTTATACTGTATACTTGTGTGTGTGTGTGTGTGTGTGTATATATATATATATATATATATATATATATATATATATATATATATATATATATATATATATATATATATATATATATACTTTTATATTTACTTTTCCCTGGAACATTTATAGTTTTTGTAGTAAATTTAGTACTTTTTTCTATAAATTCGACATGTTCTGTGGTGAACTTGTTACCTTCCCCCACACAAATTTACAACAATATACTCATAATTTTGGATTCTTAATATAAAATTTGCAACTTTTTTCACAAATTTACATGATTTTTTTTGTACATTTGGTACTATCCTCTCACTGATATATTAAGCTGCCTTGCAGTCTTGATGGGGATGGAGGGTGGCAAGTTAACAGAGGGAAGATTTTTGGTCATTTTGCTGACAAGAAGGGCCTTATTCATTTATTTAGTTATTTAGTCAGTCAGTCAGTTAGTTAGTTTGAATGGCGGGTTAATATTTTAGTTATTGAAAGAAAAGCATTTTTTCAGATTTTGCAAAGATTTAATTTGAATAGGTATTTATTTTTCAATGGAAGCTGCCCATTTTTGTCATATAAATACATAATTATTGGTGAAGACCATGGTCTCAAATCAAATCAAAATCAAATCAAATCAAACTTTATTGTCATATTGTTGTACATACAACTGTTGTGCAGGCAAGATGAAATTGCATTTCTCTCGGCATCCATATAAATCGAAGCAGCATGGTTTAAGACACACTCACACATAGCTTCACCCCCCACCCCCACCCCCCCATCCATTCACACATCCCTGAGACATACTTGGGAAAAAACTAACTAACTATAATATACAAATAATATACAAAATGTCCGTAGGTGCAGTAGTGTGTATGAGAGATTCCGGGTCAACTGTTCAGCATCCTGACAGCTTGTGGAAGGAAGCTGTTGATCAGTCTGGTGGTTCTGCCTCTGATGCTCCGGAATCGTTTACCAGATGGAAGAAGTTCAAAGTGTTTATGCAGAGGGTGAGAACAGTCCTTGACAATGTTCAGTGCCCTGCTCCTACAACGGTTCTGAAAAAGTTCTTGGACAGAGGGGAGGGAGACTCCAATTACCCTCTCAGCCCCCTTGACTATCCTCTGCAGGGCTTTTTTGTCTGACATACTGCAGCTGGAGTACCATGTAGCAATGCAGTACATCAGAACACTCTCCACCACACCTCTGTAGAAGGTCCTGAGGATGCAGATGGGGAGAGAGGCCTGTTTGAGTTTCCTCAAGAAGTGCAGTCTCTGCTGAGCCCGCTTCCTGATCCCCAAGGAATTGTTGCTCCAGGTCAGGTCCTGCGAGATCTGCACTCCGAGGAACTTGATGTTCTCCACTCTCGCCACTAAACGGCCGCCGATGCTGAGGGGGACGTGCTCAGGCTGTGATCGCCGGAAGTCGATAATCATCTCCTTCGTTTTGTCCACGTTGAGCACCAGATTGTTCTCCCTGCACCAGCCCTTCACGTCTCTCACTTCTTCCCTGTACATTGATTCCTCATCCCTCTGAATAAGTCCCACCACCGTGGTGTCGTCTGCAAACTTAATAATCTGGTTCCCCACGTATCTGGATACACAGTCATGTGTTAGAAGTGTAAACAACAGTGGACTGAGTACACAGCCTTGAGGGGATCCGGTGCTCAGCGTGACAGAGTTGGAGATGTTGTTTCCAACCCGGACAGACTGAGGTCTCTCAGTCAGGAAATCCAGGATCCAGAGACATGTGGCGGTGTTCAGACCGAGAAGGAGTAATTTCTCCATCAGTCTCTGGGGAATAATGGTGTTGAATGCTGAACTGAAATCAATGTACAGGAGTCTGGCGTAGGTGTCTTTCTGGTCCAGGTGGGTGATGACAGAGTGTAGGGTGGTGACTATAGCATCCTCTGTGGAGCGGTTTGAACGATATGCAAACTGGAGCGGGTCGTGTGATGCAGGGAGGCAGGCTGTAATGTGTGGTTTGACAAGCTGTTCAAAACACTTCATCATAATTGGTGTCAGTGCAACAGGACGATAGTCATTCAAACAGGACACAACTGGTTTCTTTGCCACCGGTACAATGATAGAGGTCTTGAAGCATCTGGGAACGATGGCCTGACTCAGGGAGATGTTATAAATGTCAGTCAGGACATCCGACAACTCGCTCGCACAGTCTCGGAGCACACGTCCCGGAATGTTGTCCGGACCTGCAGCTTTGCGTAGGTTGACTCTGGTTAGGGTCCTCCGTGTGTCCGCTGTGTTGATGGTAAAAGCTGGTCCGACCGATGGTGGGGGTGGGCCAGCCCTCCCTCTGATTGTCGAGTTTGATGCTTCAAAACGTGCAAAGAAGTCGTTAAGTCTGTCTGGAAGCGAAGCGTCATCATCATCGACGTCAGTGTCCGAACTCCCTGCCACATCTGCTTGGTGTTCCTAGTGTCACAGAGGTGTCCCTGGATTTTCTCCGCATAGGCGCGCTTTGCCGCCTTAATTCCCTTTGAGAGCGCAGACCTGGCTGAGCGGAGGGCGATCCTGTCCTTCGCTCTGAAGGCTGCATCTCTGGCTGTAAGCAGCGAGCGCACCTCTGCAGTCATCCAGGGCTTATGGTTACCCTGCATAGTGATGGTCTTCACTGTGGTGACATCCTCTGTGCACTTCGTGATGTAGCTGGTGACCGTATCAGCATACTCCTCCACATCTGTCTTGTCTTCCTGGGAGGCTGCTATTTTGAAGACCTCCCAGTTTGTGTGCAGAAAACAGTCTTTCGGTGCAGAGGTTGCACTCTCTGGCCAAATTCTAATTTGTTTCACTGCTGGCCTGCTGCGCTTCAATAAAGGTTTGTAGGCAGGCAGCAGCATCACGGATATGTGATCAGAAAGGCCGGGATGGGGGCGGGGTATCGCCTTATATGCATCTGTGTTTGTGTACACTAAGTCCAACATATTCTCTCCTCTGGTCTTAAAGTCTACACATTGTTTAAACTTGGGGAGCACAGTCTTTAGGCTGGTGTGGTTAAAATCCCCCGCAACCACCACAAAACTGTCCGGGTGTGAAGTTTGGATTTCACTAATCGCATTGTGCAGTTCCCCGAGTGCCTTCTTAGCATTAGCTTTAGCATTAGCGCTCGGCGCTATGTAAACACCAGCTACAAACACGTTGCTGAATTCCCTCGGCAAATAATATGGCCGACAATTTACAATAAGGAACTCCGCCAACGGAGAGCAGTGTTTAGACACTAACGTGGCATTGACGCACCAGTTCTTGTTAACATAGATGCATAGCCCACCCCCCCGGCTCTTACCGGAGCTCGCCGTTTCCCTGTCGGCACGGAACATCGCCATATCTTCCAGTTGAATGGCCTTGTCAGGAATGTTGCCGTGGAACCATGTCTCCGTGAACGCAAGCACACAGCAGTCTCTCCACTCTCTCCGGGTTTCTCTCAGCAGACGCAGCTCGTCCAGCTTGTTTTCGAGGGAGTGGACGTTAGAGAGAATGAGCGATGGTACCGCTGGTCTGGAGGGGTTAGCCTTTAGCCTAGCATGGATCCCGGCCCTTTTTCCACGCTTTTGCTTGCGTTCGCTCCGCTTGCGCCTCCTCCTCTTTTGGGTAGCTTCCAGCGGGGACTCCGCCAGAATTCCATGCTGGCGTAGAATGTCCAAGTCACAACCGATCGCCGCGATTCTTGCAGCGTGCAGTACCTTGATGTTTAATAAGGTCTCACGGTTGTAAGTTTTACAGAATGTACGTCTGGGAAGATCAAAACACTCAAAACTCTCACACTCGCTGATGCCAAGAGGGGCCGCTGCGTCCGTGCGCGCTGCCGCTATCTTATAAAAGATGGTGGCAGCCATCTTTACAATTTATAATTATATCTTTATAATTATATCTTTATAATTTTGTAAACATCTATTGTGGCATTAAATATTTCCATGAGTGTACAGGTATTGAGATAAAATAGAAGTACCAAGTAAGTACAGTCAAGTATGTAACTTTAGTTTTTTGTTGTTGTTTTTTTTTTGTTAATTGGGCCCCTGCCACCTGAAATATCTGCCCACATCAGTGGTTCTATCAGTCATTTATTATGTGCAGTATATGACTCAAATCAACTGATATCAAATGAGCACATGGATTTATCCAACAGTTTAATTCCATTGCAACTACTAGTTTTTAAATGATGGTACTTATTTTTAAGGGTAAAAAGAAATCCAAACCTACATGGCCCTGTGTGAAAAAGTGATTGCCCCCTGTTAAAACATAAATTAACTGTGGTTTATCACATCTTTGGAAAGCTGAGTTCAATTTCTTGAGCCACACCCAGGCCTGATTACTGCCACACCTGTTCTCAATCAAGAAATCACTTAAATAGGACCTACCTGACAAAGTGAAGTAGACCAAAAGATCCTCGAAAGCTAGATATCATGCTGTGATCCAAAGAAATTCAGGAACAAATGAGAAACAAAGTAACTGAGCTCTATCAGTCTGGAAAAGGTTATAAAGCCATTTGGGACTCCAGTGAACCACACTGAGAGCCATTATCCACAAATGGCGAAAACATGGAACAGTGGTGAACCTTCCCAGAAGTGGCCAGCTGACCAAAATTACCCCAACAGCACAGCGACGACTCATCCAAGAGGTCACAAAAGACCCCACAACAACATCCAAAGAACTGCAGGCCTCACTTGCCTCAGTTAAGGTCAGTGTTCATGACACCACCATAAGAAAGAGGCTGGGTAAGAATGGCCTGCATGACAGAGTTCCAAGACGAAAATCACTGCTGAGGAAAAAGAACATAAAGGCTCGTCTCAGTATTGCCAGAAAACATCTTGATGATCCCCAAGACTTTTGGGAAAGGTAACAGCATTTCAGAAAAGGAACATCATACCAGCAGTAAAATATGGTGGTGGCAGTGTGACGGTCTGGGGCTGTTTTGCTTCTTCAGGACCTGGAAGACTTGCTGTGGTAAATGGAACCATGAATTCTGCTGTTTACCAAAAAGTCCTGAAGGAGAATGTCCGGCCATCTGTTCGTGACCTCAAGCTGAAGCACACTTGGGTTCTGCAGCAGGACAATGATCCAAAACACATCAGCAACTCCACCTCTGAATGGCTTAAGAAAAACAAAATGAAGACTTTGGAGTGGCCTAGTCAAAGTCCTGACCTGAATCTGACTGAGATGCTGTGGCATGACCTTAAAAAGGCGGTTCATGCTCGAAAACCCTCCAATGTGGCTGGATTACAACAATTCTGCAAAGATGAGTGGGCCAAAATTCCTTCACAGCACTGTAAAAGACTTATTGCCAGTTATCACAAACACTTGATTGTAGTTGTTGCTGCTAAGGGTGGTCCAGCCAGTTATTATGTTTAGGGGGCAATCACTTTTTCACACAGGGCCATGTAGGTTTGGATTTTTGTTTCCCTTAATAATAAACACCTTCATTTAAAAACTGCATTTTCTGTTTACTTGTGTTATCTTTGTCTAATATTTAAATTTGTTTGATGATCTGAAACATTTAAGTGTGACAAACACACAAAAAAAAGAGAAAAAAAAGAGAAATCAGGAAAGGGGCAAACACTTTTTCCACACCACTGTATAATTGTTAACACAATTTGAATTTATTCATCTTGATACACTTACACTGACTTTGTTCCAAAACTAGATGGAAATATCAGCATCACCCTCGTTAGTGCTTGGAATCCTGAACAAAGCCAAGGTGTCTCAGTGTTGAAAATAATGTGACATAAATGTTGTGAAACTGTTCTCATCATCTCAGAGTTAAATAGAGCTCTGTCTTCTCTCTGTCTAAGTCCCCTCCGGATATCCAGCCTGGATGGCTTCTTGTTTTTTCCAGAGCCCCTCCATTAGCACTCTGAACAGTCCTGGAGTGATACCGCCCAGCTGTGCCAGGCACAAGGCGACAGATCAGATGAATCCTCACCCTCTTCCTTCTCTGTGATTTGTGAAGTGAGACACCATTTCTTTCATAATGTGAGTCAGTGTGTTTGATTTATTTTAGCCAGAGTACTTCCAGAAGTAAGACTTGGTAAATGGTAGTGCCTCTATAAAGTTAATATAAATATCCAACCTTTACTTAAACAGAAATTGCTGACCCCATGTCTGTCAGTTCTAATGTTTCAGGATGTGTCGGTGAGTTGAAGCTGACTACAGCTACACACCGCTCTTTGATCAGATATAATCATTAACCTGATTCCATGAATCAGCTCTCTTTGTTATTTTCAGATTCTGGTCAGATTCCCACCTGCCCACACAGTCACACACACGCACGCACACACACACACACACACACACACACACACACACACACACACTCGATGCTGACGTCACATTCTGGCAAAGCTATAATGCTCACATACAAACACCAAAAGGCTGATTCTGTTTTCTATGTCTAATTCGGGATTTTCAGATTGCACATGTGCGTGGACAGTGTGTGCATATTGCCAGGGTTGCGTCAAGGTTTCCAGTGCTCTCGCGGCGTTAATGGCTGGGCTGTTAATCATCACCACAGCAATGGCCAGGCTGAATGATGCACACTGATGAGTGCATCCAAGAGAAACAGCAAAATGTGTGTGCATGTATTCTGACGTGTGCTCAGAGTCTTCCTGGCTCCTGAGAAGTGGGCAGCAGTGTCAGTGGGTGCAGCGCCAGACCCGGGTTTCTTCATCCACACTGGTGAGATCTGGCACCTCACAACTCTTGTAGAGTCCAGAACCCTGTTTTCTCTGAATCTCAGCAGCACAACCTCACTTAGCAGAACTGATCCTCTCCAGGGCAACTCCGGAGCTTAATTTAATAATTGTGTAGCTGGTTCCGCGTGGGGAGAACACATACTTCCCAGACTGTATAATGTTTTGAAGACAGGGTGGCCTGCTGGACCATTTTGTCACTGAAAGGTTGCAAGTTCAGTCCAAACCCAAATCCCCTTTTTGGCCAAAGAGCAAAGTGAAGTGAAACCAGTCAACCATGAAAAGGGCAAAGTGCTCAGAAAGAACTTTATTTTTGTAGAAACACTTTTGCTTAATTGCTGTGACAAGGTTTCACCGTAGCAACCACTGCTCCACCTTCTTTTTTCCCTTCTACAAACACATCCAAATGCGGGAATTGACATCCAGCGATGCTTGCTTACATCTTAATTCCCTCAGTGCCCCAGCTGGCCCGGCTTGGTTGGCTCAGGAACAGCAGCAGCCATGCAGCGGGCCGTGCTGCTGGGGGGCAGAAGGGAAAGCTCCTAATTGGCCTGAATGGCTACAATGAGAGCCAGTAAGTGGTAAGCGCTGGATTGCTCTCCAGATCATCAGAAATAGCATTGTGCTCCTGCGACCCGGCCACGACAGCACTGTTGACCAAACAGAGAACAGGTGTGCAAGCTCTCTCATGCTCAGGTGGCCCTCCCAGTAACCCCAGTGCAAATTCTGCCACGGCAGGCCTCACACACCCTGAGCAAACACACTGAACGCTTGGATTACTTTGCACTATATGCTTTTATAATTTGAGGAAAGAAATCCATCTCTGTGTGACAGGTTTGTTCTGATGTTCTAACTGGAGAATTTACAGTATGAAGGAACGCTTTCATAAATTGTTGGAACAAAGTCACTCCTAACCTGTTTCCTTCACACCTAATCGAGCTGTATTGACTTTAGTGATAGGGGGCTGCTTAGACTAATGTTGGCGAGTTGAATGAGCACAGTCCAATCTATTACTGTCTAATCTGTTCATGGATCACAGAGGTGGGGTAACGAATAGAATTCTTGTCTTTCCTGTGACTGCTCTGAATGCTGATTGCAAATCCCTTCCAACCACAGAGCCCTGCAAGCAGTATTTCTGTTTCACCAACAATATATACTGTAAATGTTTGGCTCTGGTGGCCGATCTGTTTTGATTAGTAGCCATGAGTGTATAAATATGCCTATAACCTTCTTGGCAGACAGTCCTCAATGATAATGGCTTCCAGACGGCCCAGTGAAAGTATGTTAACAAATTCACATTTAGCACTGTAAACAAAGGAAGACAAATGGGGGTGGGGGTGGGGGTAATAATAACTAGTAATTTTAAAATAAATTATTATCAGTTTTTTTAGGGTTCACAGTTCTGCTTTGCTTCCAGTATCCCTGTTTGTTTGGTATTAATGATTTTAACAGTGTGTGTATCAATGATTTATTTACATGGAACAAAAGCATTAAATTTGCTCTATGTGCACATCATACCCCTGGTAGTCCTCTGCACCTGTGCCGTTTACATTTGCACTTAACTGAGTAAGTGTAACTTCTTCAGAAAGAGAGGAACGTGGTGTTTAAACGGAGGGATCACATCCTGTGCTCTTGTTTCCAAAGCCAGCCGGAGTGATGGCTGTGCTGGGATAATGAGGGGGGTCAGTATCGAAGGGTGAAAGCATTTGAGGATAAGCCACGACTAATGACAAGGAAGTCCGAGGTGGCTTTGATCTGCACGGGTCCTTTGGCACATCGAGGGAAAGCCGTATGCTGTACTGAGGAGACCCCCTAATCTTCTTAGGGGTATGCTTAACATTCCTGTACCTCTGGGGACCGACCGGAGCACCCTGTCTTTATTGATTCAAAACAGTGTGCAGGCCTGCATCTGATTTCGCTGTTGTTTTTTTCAGAGAAACCACAAAGTGTGTCAGTTGGAGAGAGCTGTAGGTTTTTCAGCTGGTTTTTTGTTAAATGAAGGCCTCTTTTGGTCAGTGTGTGGAATGGTTTCCTCAGAGCTTCCTTTATTTTTTTTTTTACGGGTTTTGGGAAGATTTCCGCATCAATCATGAGGATCCCATAACCAAAGCTAATCCTGCAAAGGAAATTTAAGTTTTTATTTTGAATGTGGGGGTTGTTATCCTAGCAGCATCGTCATCACATCTAAATGGCTGATTTCTCTCCGTGTTTGCTGGGATACTTTTAAAACCACTTTTTCTGCTGTGGTTGGAAGGTATTTATATTTCCATTTAGTTTGAACTGAAGAGTGACATTAAGCACTATTCTTTGAGGCATTTTGAGAAAGGACAGAACTGGAAATCTGTGGCATCCATGCCAGCCTGCTGCCTGCCTGCATACCAGTTAAAGAGAAAACACCAAATAACTGCTGTGAGAATGGAAAATGTGGAACCAGTCTTTTTCAAACCTGGCTGGACTGGCACTGTGACTCACAAACAACTAAAATGAGTTGAGCTCAGTTCGCAGCAGGACATGTTTTACATCAACACTTTTCCCTTGTTGGTTTTATGAGTATCCAACAGAAAACACTTTCAGTCTCACTGTCCATATTTTGGTTTTTTAGTACATCCCATATAATGAAAGAGCTCAAGCAGAGAAATGCTATGAGGTCAGTTAGATCTTGGGGATGGAGAATGTAAAGGACCCCAAGACCTTTGTGTCTCCAGCCAGCCAAGGCCTGCGTGTCTTCAGGGGCTTAGGACTGCCTCTGTTCACTTCTCTGCAGCCAAAGTCGATACCACTCCAGGGCACGAGGAGAGAGGAATGCACCCCACCTCTTCACCCTCCTCTCCTTTTCCCTCTAGATGAGCTGGAATAGAGGCCCCTCGATGGAAAGCGACCAAGACCCGAGGCATCAAATCCTTCTGTTTTTCATCCATCGCTTTACCTTCTCACCCTTCACTTTTTTTTCTCCCCTTTGTGTGAGGGCTGTTTGCAGTGGTAGAATACACAGTGCACAGTGTGTAGTGTATAGCAAGCAAGGCCGGGGCCCCGATAAGGGCTGCGTTCGGCTGCTGTGAGGGCATGAGAGCACAAACATTACGCCACTGAGTAAACGGACCCTTGGGCCCACTGCTGAGCACCTTTGTTATTTAGGCTCACATGCAGCCGGTCAGAGCAGATAGAGAATGCAGCTCATATGGCTGGCTTATCACTAAATCCAATCCCGGACCTTGTGGTACAGCCTATTCTTGGAAGTGGGAACATGTTAAATCTCTGGTTGTTGTTTTTCCTTCCTTTTTTTGGCTCTTTCGGGGACTTGATTCAAAGCTATTTATAAGTGCAGTTCTGTAAGGGCATTTTCGGATGGCCTCTGCTCCAGATGGCTATCTTTCAGTAGATGTTTGTTTGACTGCGATTAACCAGCTCAGTCACTTTTTAAATTGAATATTTGCATGTGATATTAGTATTGATTAAAAAGGAAACACTGGTCAATCTGGCTGCAACTAATGTTTTCTCAGACTGTGGGAAGGTTATAGTGTCTCTGCTTATGTTAGGATCTGATCATATCTAGATGTCCTTCACTTTCAGCACTAGGTTAGGGTAGTATCTCACTGGGCTGCAACTGCTTGTGATGAGCTGGAAAGCGGCATTCACAAGGGCGTTTCCAAAATCTCTCCAAACATTCACAGGGATTCGCAATTCCCTGTCGTGAGTCGCAAGGCCTCGCACTCATGTTGCAGGAATTTTGAACATGTTCCAAAAAATTTGTGTAACAAATTTTCTCTCAAAATAGTCACAGTGTTGTTGCAGGTGTCTCAAACCCATTTCAAACCCTTCTCAATTTAGTCTTTTGGTTTTTGATTAGTCTACGCAGACACAGAAATGAACTTTGCAGGAGTTGAATCAACAAAGCCGTGAAGATCCACAGCCACCTGCTAACTGATCTTGTACATTCTGCCGCATGTCACGGACTACAGAGTGAACAGAGAAATAGATGGTAAGTGTCGCAGCCAGAAGAGTTGCCGGCGGCCGTGAGTCGCTGTGGAAATGTACCTTTCTGTCCGGGTGTCGGCGCTGCTGGCATGCCGTTTCCCAGGAGTCGCTTCCGGCGCCAGGGCGACGGGCTGGGGTCCATCTCGGGGGCTGTCGGCGGGACGTTCTTCGCCCTGCACGGCGCCTCCGGCGCGAGGCGCTGGCGTCCGGGCCGTGCTGAGGAACTCCTGGACTGTCACCCTCACTCTCTGTACCATCTGGAGGACAGTGCCAGGATAGACGTTGCAGGTACACAGCGAGAGAAGCTCCACGGGGTGGATGGAAATCCCGGCAGGGAGTCGAAGTGGGCGACGTCTTTCCCCGCTTCGGAGTCCCGTTCCTGCCGCCATTCCAGTCCGGGAGTTCGCGCCAACCAGAGGACTTCCCCCGACCTGCGCCACGTCACTCGGGATTCCCTTCTAGGAGCCGCAGCTGACAGCAGTTATGTCCGGGGTCGAGTGGCTGTCGCGAGCTCTACTGTGTTTCCTGTCACCACCTTCAGGCATGTGGCGGCGGCAGTGAGATTGATGGTGAGGACTTCAGGGCTACGAAGCTTTCCCGTGCTCGACGCCTTCCTCGTCTCGATCTCCGATCTGGAGCGGCGAATCCTGGGTTTCCCCCTCGCTTCGTCCCCTGGGAGTAGTCGTCATCACATCGCCGAGTCACCTCTGCACGAACCTCGTCCGGATCCAGTTCTGGGTCATCGTCAGGACCGTTCCTCCCACGCAGCTGTCATCCCTTCGCCTCGTCAGTGTGGAGATCCTACAGCCTCGTCCCCTGAGCCTCGTTCCCCCGCTGTCATTCCTGGACATTCGGGCTGGCTCACCCCGGCTGTTTCCCCCTCCTCCTCGACGCGCTTCCTGACCGCTGTGTGTGCCTGGAATCCCGGCCTGGTGAGCTCTCTGCTGGAGACAACGCGAGCGATCCTCAGACGAATTCCCGGGGGGTCCTCCGTTATCGCCGGGCGGGGAGAGGAAGAAGCAGATTCCACTACAGCAGGCGATACTCAACCTCCAGGGGGCAGGCAAGTCATTGTTTTTTCACACCTGCTTAATGATTTGCTCTGTCACATCCCTGGAGGAGAAGTTCAGGGTTCGCAGCTCCCTGAACTCTCCCCACCTGCTGTAACCTGTTTTCCTAATCCCGCATCCTCTGTGTCTCTCTCCGCCGAGCGGTCCCCGGCTCCGGGTCAACGTGGTGGGATATGGAGAGGGCCTGTGGTTCCGCAGCTACATTGCGGACGGAGGAGGGGGACTGACTGCTGCGTGGAGTCTACGCTGACGACTGAGCGTCCCTGGGTCTCCACGGAGAAGCGGTTCGGTCCAGCGGGACGAGATTCTTCTGGCTTCACGCCGAGTGGGTCGTCGGCGGGGTTACCTGAGCTGGAGGGATCTCAAGCTGCGCTGACCATCGTGCTGGCTGCGGGGCCCGACGCGGCTAGATGGGAGCCTGACAACGACCTCCTGACGACGGATCCTGGATCTTCGCAGTCCTGGACGGCGTCAGAACCCGAGATCAGGCGAGTGCTCTCCTTTCTTTTCTCTCTTTTTATCTTTGAGCACTTCAGCCTATCTCCAGGGGAGACGAGCAGGGTGCAGCCGCCCGCTGCGTCTGAGCTCGTCTCGCCGGGTTCTGGCGCTGCCGGTGATCCTGATCCCGGTTCTGTTTTCTCTTCTGAGCCTTCTTCCAGGGTCACCGGCGAGGAGTTGCTGTTCCTCGTGGTGCTGGAGGGTCCGGGTTCAACGTTGGAGGTCGGTTCTGGTGCAGTGTCCAACGTGGGTTCGCCCGAGACCCAATCGGGGTCCAACGTGGGTTCGCCTGAGGCCCGATCGGGGTCCGACGTGGGTGCTGCCCCAGTGTTGTCCAGGTCCGGTGAGGAGGTGGCCGTTTCCCTGAGGCCCGCCGCCCTCGTCATCGGCTCTCCCCTGAGCCTCTTCCACCGGGATCCGCTCTGACCCTTCGTCCGTCTCAACGGTCCTGGTGGTTGAGTGATGCGGGTCGACGACCCGACCCGCAAAACTTTCGGTTCGGCGATCTGGTTTCCCCCCACTGGTCTGTGTTTGCCTTTGGGCGGCCTGGTTCGGCAGCCGTTGGACTGGATTCCTGGGATCTGGGTCCAGAGTTCGCCGTCCGAACATTTCTCTTCCCCTGATTCGCCAGCTGGACAATGGGCGGGGAGATCTCCGGAGCCATCTCGGCTATTTTTGGACTCTGCCTGCCATACACCTCGGGTGTCACTTTTTCTTTTATCGTTATTAAGGTCACTTGGGTGTAATGTCTGTCCTGTTGGTGGATGTGTATTTATAGTGCTGTGCGTTTTCCTTCCCTCGTACCCAGCATTTTATTTTTTGTACCATGTTTTTAGTCTCGTTTTTGCATTGTAGAGTTATGTTTTGTTCCCTTTCAGACCATACTCTGCAGTTGCCCATTCATTCCAGTCACTTTCATTTCTTTAGGTGACTGTGGGTATTTATATATTCATGTGTGTGGGTTTTTCTTTGCCTGCACTCAGTATTTCTTTTTTATGCCCTGTTGGTTCATTATAGAGTCATGTGCCTTGTTTTCCGTAACACCATGCTCTGTAATTGTCCATTTGTTCCAGTCACCCTCACTTTTCTTGGTGACTGTGTGTATGTACTTATATTGGTGCTGTGTATTGTGTTTTCCCTTTATTTGACCATACTCAGCATTTTTTGCCCTGTACCTTTTTGGTGGTTCTTTTTTTTTTTTCTTGCTCTGGGTCACGCATGGTTGGTACTCTCTGGGTAGTATGTAACCGGCGTGCTGACCCAGTTCTTCTCCCCATCTGTACCTGGGTTAATTGTTCTGTTGTCAGTATTGTATTTGGGTTTTTCTTTCCCGCTACCCTACATTGCCCCATTGGTGTTGTCCTTCCCTTGGCTTCTTCCCCTCCGGTCCGCCTCCCTTCCTCCCACCCTAGGTGGGGGGGGGGGGCTGGGATGTTCCTGGTCGTTCAGGAGCCCGACCTTGAGGGAGGGGCTCTGTCACCATGGGTTGAGATGCCGTCTCGGCACTGAGCCCATGTTTTCCCTCATCCCTGCCTCCCATTGAGCAGCGTCTCAGCTGGCCCCCAGCTGGCAGCATTATGGACGGCTGGGGCCAATTAGTCTTCATCAGCTGGGGCGCTGCCAATGAGGATAAATAGGAGCAGCCTCGATGACTCGGGGCTGCGACATAAGCACTGCTAGGCTGAAGCCCCTTCGTCTGGTGTCAGCCTCAACTCCCCTTGCAGCATTCCTGTGTTTGTATCCCGCTGTGAGGATGTACGTCTTGCTACCCCCACGTCCGGTACGAGCTGCTTACCTCTGCGCTGTGCAACCTGTGAGTGTACCTCTGCATGAGTATCTGTGCTCTCCTCATCCCTTATCCCTTACCCAAAATAAACCATCTCGACTCACTGGCTTGTCCCTGGCTCTGATTGCCCGGCTCCCTAGAGCCGGATATGACAGTAAGATTGGAAAAAATGCCCTTTGTTGACACACATCTTCATTTGAAATTAAATTTGGTAAGAAATCAAATGTGTAGGCAAGAAATTTTTTTCATGAATGTGTGGGCAAGAAGTGTTTTCCCCTCACTTACTATTTTTTCCTCATTTAAAGCTATACATTATTTAGCAAACTGATATTATCTGTCCAGGAGGCATCCTGATCAGACGCCCAAACCACCTCAACTGGCTCCTTTCGATATGGAGGAGCAGAGGTTCTATTCAGTCTCTCCCGGATGACTGAGCTCCTCACCGTATCTCTAAGAGTGAGTCCAGCAATCCTACGGAGAAAGCTCATTTCAGCTGCTTGTATCCGCAATCTCATTCTTTCGGTCATTACCCAAAGCTCATGACCATAGGTGAGGGTAGGAACGTAGACTGACCGGTAAACTGACAGCTTTGCTTTAGAGCTCAGCTCCTTCTTCACTGCAACAGACCGGGACAACGTCTGTATCACTGCAGAGGCTGCTCCAATCCGTCTGTCAATCTCTCGCTGGTGTTTCAGGCACATCCCACTGGGATGAGACCACGGGGCAGACCCAGGACACGCTGGAGAGACTACATCTCCCAGTTGGCCTGGGAACATCTTGGTATCCTCTCTGAAGAGCTGGAGCAGGTGGCCAGGGAGAGGGAAGTTTGGGCTTCTCTGCTTGAGCTGCTGCCTCCGTAACCCGGACCTCTGGAAAAGCGGTAGAAGATGGATGAATAGATGGATGGATTCCTGGATGGATGGATATTATCTGTGCAAGGCAGGTGACGTTCACATGTGTTGTAACTACCAATTCAGTGATTCCAGGTGAAAATTGTCACAAATTTGTGTATTTGTCAAGTTTTTTTTTTTTATCTCCATCTAGTTGAAAAGCTGTCGCAGCCCAGTGAGATACTACCCTTAGTTTACATATTTTATGAATAAAATTTACTGACATGTATTTACAAAACCACAGGGGATTCCAGCACCATCTAGTGACAGAATAAAATACACATTTATTTTCTCAGTTTACTGCTTCTTCTCCGCCTGTCTCTGGCTCATCTCAGTTTCTTCCTTCCGGGATCCTGGAGGTGCAGGCCAGAGGAGGTATGATGAGTTATAGTGGGAAGCAGAGACTTAAGCAGTTGTCTAAACACTGTCAGCAGTGTTCCTGGGCTTTAGAGAGCAATCTCCTTGTGTTGCTGTGTGTTCTGTCTGGGGTGACACGCTGAAGGCTCTGGTTCCTGTCCTGGACTGAGTCTTTGGATTTGCTTCATCCCTGCTGATGTCTCACAGGCACTGAGACTATTTCAAAGAATTTAAGTTCAAAAGTAAGAGACTCGTTTGGTAAAATATAGCTGTTTCTTCATTTTCAGCTCAACTTCCTGGTTTCCTGCTGATTGGACAAGTGTATGATTGTCCAAGCAACACATCTTGCGGACTACTCAGGAATCCATGAAGCATGCTATTTTTCCTTCCAAATGATGACTTAGCTGGAATCTACTTTAAGGACACAAGGCCAGCGACCCAAGTCATAGGCTCTGCATGGTATGCCAAAACTTACAGCACCAGGTTCTTTCCCACTCCAGTATTTTACTGGAAACTTTGGGCTCACTGTTGTTCCAAGTTTCTCTCTGCTCTCTTTTATGACCCTCAGCTCAGAGTCTCGACCCAGACTGTGCAGACAGAATGGTCTCACCTTGGTAAAACCAGCGCACTTAATGAAAACCGATGACAGATCAATCATTAGATCTATGCCCAGCAGCCATTTAGTCTCTTCATCTGTCAGACACTGGTGACCTTGGCTGTGCATACATGATTGTGCTCTTTCAGGAGTGTTTGAACAGAAAGACTACTGACAGATATGAATATGTGAACTTATTTTTTCATGTAAAAAAAAAACATCATTAGCCACAGTTACATGGGCAAAATTTCTTCAGTCTGATTACAATTCAGATCAGAATTTTACTGTTTACATGGATACTGAAAAAGCTGATTTGATTAGGACGTGCGTTTCCATGTGTCACACGTTTGAACGGAATAAATCATTTTGACATGTGCACGTCGACATTTCAACATTCCGAAAATAGTAGAAGAAGAAGCAACTTCCGGTGTTAGCAAGCCCCGCTTCGTGTCGAAATTGACCTGTATTGTGTTATTCAGACTGTAGTTTTGCTTCTGCTGGTCTCCGTAATGAAGCGACAAGTACATACTTCTGCATATGACGAACAGAGGGAGACAGCAGGACGATACAGACCGGTTTTGTTTTACTCCCGCTATGTTTTCCTCTAGCTGCTGCTAAGGCGGAAATACGTCACGTCGACGTGCGGCTGGTGTACAGACATGCGCAGTAAACATATTTTCTGCCCTACGTTCGGAATAAGTGTTTTCATGCGCACCATTCCGATTAACAATCGGCATAACCCACCCCTCTCAATCGTAATGAAATTTTGATCCGAATTGAGCATGATTGGGTTAGAATATTCAGATTGCCATGTTTACATGAAGCATTTTTATTCTGATCAGGCTTTTAATCCGGTTACTTGTGTCCATGTAAACATAGCCACTGCTTCATTTAACTGTGATGAGACTCCAATCTGTAAACTATAAAATCTTAAATGTGTGTGTTTTTTATTTTGAGTGATTTAAAGCCTGTCACTTTGAGAAACATCTTTCAGCTGTTCAACTCCGCCCTCCCCCTTACGTCAGTTAGCCATTAGGTGAGCAGCTTCTAGCCTCCTTCTAACTTGGATAAGCAGCACTGGTTCACTGATCCACAGTTGATTGTGTATCTCGTGTCATTCCAGCCCATCTCCCAACAGCCTCGCCGGGATGCTGCAACAAATCACCAGCACCACGCGCCCCACTGATCGCCACAACCCGAGGCTGCTGACCGAGCCAAGCTGCTCGATCTTAAAGTGCAGTGTGTCATTCCGCGGGACTGCGCTCCTCTCCCACGGCCAGCTGGGGGATGCGCCATCACGAAGCAGCTCCCCAACGTCGCCTGCGAGAGTAGAGCGGAGTCGTGCAGAGCCCTGGAGGATGGTGGGGGAGCAGCCTTGGGTTGCGCCGTAGGCAGTTGCCGCAACCGGCACACTGGCACCGGATGCAGAATCATGGCTAAACCACTGGGAGATGGGCCGGAATGACGCAAGGTATATTGTGGACTGTGGACCAGTGAACCAGGTGGTAACAAGGACGGTTATTAGGGTGACTAAGATTTGAAGAAAATAACACTATGAGCCACACTTGGTTCAAGCTTCCTGGTATTGCTTGGGTGCTAATAGCTCAGGGGCTAATAGGCTACCTTTAGCTCCCCTCCATCTTCATGACAGACATGGCTAGGTGGGCCAATAATAGAGCAGTGGACGGGTCTCAAGGATAGCAGTAGGTGGGCTTTTGAACACTTGATGTAGAAAAATTACCATGAAGAGTCAAAAAAAACGTTTTTGGGAGTTCCTCTGAGAGAAAAATGAGATAAAGGCAGTGTGATTTTTTTCAGATTGTTGACCGTTTGGAAAAATTTCAGCTAATCACATGACCAGTTGACACATTTGAGACAATTAAAACCTACAAACACACCATTTTTCAGTCAATGACCCCTTTAAATACGCATACTGGGATGCATTTGTTTCAAGATCTTATACATTCTGCTGATGCAGTAAGCCACTAGTGATGACAGACCTGTATCTGTGGGTCTGCTTGTAATATTTTTCCATGCTTTAGCTCAGGGGTGTCAAACATATGGCCCGCGGGTTAAAACCGGCCCACCAGAGGGTCCAAACCAGTGGGATGGATTTGCAAAGTGTGAAAAGTAGGGGTGTAACGGTACTTGTGTTCGTATTTGGATTTTTCGGTACGCCATCCACGGTACAGTACAGACACGTACTGAGGTACAACATGGACTATATTGAGTGACGGACACAAAGTGTAACTGTCATATCACGCCCCCTCCTCCTCTCAGTTTTCCCATCTCCGGCTGCCTGTCAGAGGACTTCTGTAGCGTTCCGCCCTGGTGAAAAATGACTGAAATTTGGCTACTTCTAAACACAACACCAGTAAGGTTAATAAGCTTTTAGCGAGTGAAGTTGGTGCTTCTTATTTTCAGTGAGCAACTTGTCTCAGCTTTAGGAAACTGATTAAACTGTTAGCATGTGCTTATATTACCTGTTGCACAATAATCTCTCTTGGATGATATTTGCTGACAGCTGAGCTGTTTCAGTTCTGCTGGTAATGTGTTAACTGCCAGTAAATGAGTGAATTACATGAGTAGTTTACTCTTTTTCATCTTCTCTATTATTATGGTGGTAATAAGCCCTCATTCTAAATATTAGTGCATCTCGGTAAAAAAGAATATCATGATTTGTAATTTAATTTAAAAAAAGATAACCATAATCATCACAAATAAATTAAAACCGCTTACAGTCATGTGAAAAAATTTGGACACCTCTTTAAATATTCAGTTCTTTATTAAAAAATGTTCACATATCTATGTCTAACCTTGTTTTTGTTTTTATTTGCATTTTTTAACATTTATTTTAGCCATTTTAAGTGGGAATGAATGTGGGGGGGTCCTAAAAAAGATGGGAGGTGTTCTAATTTATTCCTCACTATTTGTTTAGAATTACATTTTACAGAAAATTTGTAAAAGTCTTTAATTCATTTTAATTGTTTAGTTGTATTACATGAATCTCCCAGTATTTTTAACATTGATATTCAATATCCATATGTCCAAATATGTTAAAGAACACTCAGGCTTATACAGGGTGTCCTAATTTTTTCACATAACTGTAAATCTTTCACTGTATGTGTAGTGAAGACTCACATTCCACTACTGTAACTTAAAGCATTTTAAACTGTTATTTTGGACTGCAAAAAGTTATTTAAATTTTTATTCTGAAGCCTAATTATTAAACTTTGAAACTTCTAGACTCTGCAAGGTTTCAAACAGGATGGACTAGTTTGTTATCTTCTTTTTGACTTTAACGGAGTTGAATATTATTGCTGCAGTTTGTTTTAAACAGTAGAGTTACAACAGCCCTGTATGATGCAGTAGAAGCTGACATTTGAGTTTTATTTTTTTAGTTTTGGGGTGAAAGACCAAACTTTAATGTCTGTTATTTAACTGTGTTGCTACAAACACTTTTGATTAGGCAGTTAAGTTCAAGTTTCCAACTCATGTTTCATGGGTCAGTACTTTATTTGGCTACGGGAACTTTTTATAATAGGCTGTTCAAACTTCTATTGTTGCACTCGTCTGCATCATTCATTTCCTAAAAAGAGAATTTATTTATTGTATACATTTTCATTTTGTTTATTTGAGAACATTTTTTATTGGAGAACTGGCAGTTTGCGGGGTTTTTTGTCAGTAAAGCTGTTCTTGCTAATACAAAAGATAAGCAGTTTTATGTTTTGCATTTTGTTTCCCTACTGTACCGAAAATGAACCACACTGTGACCTTCAAACCAAGGTACGTACTGTACCGCGACTTTAGGCATACCGTTACACCCCTAGTGAAAAGACATGGGCTGCCATTTTTTCATTCAATAAAGTAACTGCTTTTCCCAGTTTGTACACTGGGGTCACACGGTTTTATGAAGAAGAGCAGACACAACACAACATTGAGAACTAGTCTAAATGGTAGATAGCAGCAATGTGCATGCCCTATTGCCAGTGTTGGGAGTAACACGTTACAGTAACGCGTTACAAAGTAATGTATTACTGTAACGCCACTACTTTTGCAGTAATGTGCTGTGTAACGAAATTACTGTTTAAAAATTCAGTAATGCCTTAGTTACTGAAATTTGATTAGATGCATTACTCATTACTCATTTCATTGATATGGATAGATATTTTAGCGCAAACAAATGAATATGCAAACTGACCATACCGTAGCTGAAACAAGCCGTCAGTCGACGTGACCTGTTGCAGAGAGCCGAGTCTTCTCTACTGAGTCAAGGAAAAGATGATGCTCCTTTGTTTTTGTGGAAATAGACAGATTATTTTTCCTTTATCACGGTTAAGGACAAAAGTATATTGGTGGATTGGAAGCCAAGTGCCAGTTGAGACCTACTGCAATCTTCACAAGTGGCTGAAAACAGCAACAAAGCTCAGACAAAGCTAGTGCTAAGTAACAGCTAGCTATGCTAACAACACCATGTTAGTGGATCTACGCTGTCTGAACAGCCATGGCTGGATGTAAAATGGAAATACTCTTGTCTCAACAGCCAGATTTCAAGCACAGCTTGGACAGCTTGTGACCCAGCAAGAATTAAATTGACTGATGTCCAGATACGTCATTACAGACTGAAGACGTGATAACAGTCACTTTCCATCAGACAGCTGAGACTGTGATCCACTGAAGTTAAAACACATTTATTGCTACGTGGATAAAGATTATTCAAAAATGGATTTTGATCTCTAAAAGGAATTTGAGGGACTGGATCATGTCTCTGTCACAGCAGACATTTGGACCGTGGATAATGGACATTTTCTCTGGATCACTGCATATCGGATTAAATCCAGGTAGGATAAACATGGACAGCTTTATGCAGTGTTGCCAACTCTCACTCCAAAATGAGGAAATTACTGGCAATATCATGTTGATTTTCTGCAGATTTTTCCACACAGAAAGAGCCTTCAAGGCAGGATAAAGCAGACTGAACATGTTCTAAAAGCTCTGTCTGAAACAGTCTGTTTTCAGCCTTACATTAATAAGCCTGTAATGTTATCCATTAATTAAATTATCTTGCCATGTGTACAAGATGATTTAAGTATACATTTAAAAGTAACATGAAAGTTACTTTTCCAAGTAACAAGTTACTTTAATCACGCAGCAACTGGTAAAGTAACTCAATTACTTTTGAAAAGAAGTAACTAGTAACTGTAATTAGTATTTTTTTAGTAACTTACCCAACACTACCTATTGCACACAGCTTTTATGTATTTTTATGTGTGAATTTTATACTTTTACAAGCTTACTTTCTTCCTTAACATTTCCCACTTTAGTTTATATGTATATTGTATGTTTAGTGTGCATATTGTGGTGAGTCAGTTCAAATGGTTAGGATTGATGACACATGTAGAAATGTATGTAAATTTTATATAATTTCTAGATCTTGAAAAGTTGTTTTAGTTGTAAAAGGAAATACTCTGTTTTTGAGTTGCAGGAAGTGAGGTAATATTTTGTGGATCCTTTGTGGATCCACTGGGATGTGTACACTGTAATGCACATATAGGGCTGTGTGATATAAGAGGGGTGTGAAAAAGTGTTTGCTCCTTCCTGATTTCTTATTTTTTGTGTGTTTGTCACACTTAAATGTTTCAGATCATCAAACAAATTTAAGTATTAGACAAAGCTAACACAAGTAAACAGAAAATGCAGTTTTTAAATGAAGGTGTTTATTATTTAGGGTAAAAAAAAATCCAAACCTGCATGGCCCTGTGTGAAAAAGTGATTCCCCCCCCCCCCCACACACACACACACTTCTCCTCCACTAAAACATAAATTAACTGTGGTTTATCACATCTTTGGAGAGCTGAGTTCAATTTCTCTAGCCACATCCAGGCCTGATTACTGCCACACCTGTTCTCAATCAAGAAATCACTTAAATAGGACCTGCCTGACAAACTGAAGTAGACCAAAAGATCCTCAAATGCTAGACATCATGCTGCAATCCAAAGAAATTCAGGAACAAATGAAAAACAAAGTAACTGAGATCTATCAGTCTAGAAAAGGTTATAAAGCCATTTCTAAAGCTTTGGGACTCCAGTGAACCACAGTGAGAGCCATGATCCACAAATGTCAAAAACATGGAACAGTGGTGAACCTTCCCAGGAGTGGCCGGCCCACTAAAATTATCCCAAGAGTGCAGCAACGACTCATCCAGAAGGTCACAAAAGACCCCACAACAACATCCAAAGAACTGCAGGCCTCACTTGCCTCAGTTAAGGTCAGTGTTCATGACTCCACCATAAGAAAGAGACTGGGCAAAAATGGCCTGCATAGCAGAGTTCCAAGATGAAAACCACTGCTGAGCAAAAAGAACATAAAGACTCGTCTCAGTTTTGCCAGAAAACATCTTGATGATCCCCAAGACTTCTGGGAAAATACTCATGGACTGATGAGACAAAAGTTGAACTTTTTGGAAGGTGTGTGTCCCATTACATCTGGCGTAAAAGTAACACAGCATTTCACAAAAGGAACGTCATACCAACAGTAAATTATGGTGGTGGTAGTGTGATGGTCTGGGGCTGTTTTGCTGCTTCAGGGCCTGGAAAACTTGCTGTGGTAAATGGAACCATGAATGCTGCTGTCTACCAAAAAATCCTGAAGGAGAATGTCTGGCCATCTGTTCGTGACCTCAAGCTGAAGCGCACTTGGGTTCTGCAACAGGACAATGATCCAAAACACACCAGCAAGTCCACTTCTAAATGGCTTAAGAAAAACAAAATGAAGACTTTGGAGTGGCCTAGTCAAAGTCCTGACCTGAATCCGATTGAGATGCTGTGGCATGACCTTAAAAAGGCGGTTCATGCTCAAAAACCCTCCAGTGTGGCTGAATTACAACAATTCTGCCAAGGTGAGTGGGCCAAAATTCCTCCACAGTGCTGTAAAAGACTCATTGCCAGTTATTGCAAACGCTTGATTGCAGTTGTTGCTGCTAAGGGTGGCCCAACCAGTTATTAGGTTTAGGGTGCAGTCACTTTTTCACACAAGCCCATGCACGTTTGGATTTTTTTTACCCTTAATAATAAACACCTTCCTTTAAAAACTGTATTTTGTGTTTACTTGTGTTATCTTTGTCTCATGTATAAATTTGTTTGATGATCTGAAATATTTAAGTGTGACAAACATACACCGTGTTCCAAATTATTATGCAAATGATATTTGTCTCTGATTTTCCTAAATAATTGATGCAAATGATAGTCAGTATAATTTTGAAGTCATCAATCATTAGAGCATAATTCAATTTTATTGAACAAACCTCCCAATGATAACTATTTTTGTGCAAAAATAAAAAAAAAAAACCCTCAAAATGCACTGTTCCAAATTATTATGCACAACAGAGTTTCAGAACATTTTATTGGTTGTAAAGAACTGAAAATGGTCATTTGTTGAATTTGCAGTATTTGGAGGTCATATTTACTGAAATCTACTGAAATCAAAAGTTATTTCAATCAAAAACATCTTAACAGGCTAAGTTACATGTCAACATAGGACCCCTTCTTTGATATAACCTTCACAATTCTTGCATCCATTGAACTTATGAGTTTTTGGAGAGTTTCTGCTTGAATTTCTTTGCAAGTTGTCAGAATAGCCTCCCACAGCTGCTGTTTTGATGTGAACTGCCTCCCACCCTCATAGATCTTTTTCTTGAGGATGCTCCAAAGGTTCTCAATAGGGTTGAGGTCAGGGGAGGATGGGGACCACACCATGAATTTCTCTCCTTTTATGCCCATAACAGCCAATGACACAGAGGTATTCTTTGCAGGATGAGATGGTGCATTGTCATGCATGAAGATAATTTAGCTACGGAAGGCACAGTTCTTCTTTTTGTACCATGGAAGAAAGTGGTCAGTCTGAAACTCTATATACTTTGCAGAGGTCATTTTAACCCTTGTATTATGTTAAGGATCAATTTGACCCATTTCGGTTTTTCTGTTGACCAAAGTACGGGTTATCCTTTCTTTTTCTTCATGAAATTTTGTGACTTTTCCTTATCTAGGGTCATGAACTGGTGTGTAAAATCTGGACACTTTGATGTGTAGTGGAATGTATGTGCAGAGTTTGTATACAAAGATGATGTTGTGGGTCATTTTGACCCGGACACTTTTATGTGGGTAAGTAGCTGTACAGATCCAAAATAAACATGCCTCTTTGATGTACTTTATTTTGACTGCCCAGTTAATTGTATTTTGACTGCCAGAGACCCAGGTGTGTGTCGAGGAGGGACTTTCTCTCCCTTGTCCTTGTCACTTTTCTCATGCCATCTCTTTGACAAACACACCAAAAATGAGCTCCAGAAGGTTTACAGCTGAAGAAGCTTCATCACATATTTTGAACTGGGATAGTGACGCAGAGGAAGAGATTTCAGAGACCGAGGACAATGTAATTGATGATCCAGATTGTCAATTTTCCGACGATGAGGAGGATTCAGAGGACGAGCCTGCCATTGTGTCTCCATCGGATGAAAGCCAAGGAATGCAGCAATCATCATCCACAGAGGGGACATGGGCATCTAAAGATGGTAATATAAAATGGTCAACATCACCACACCAAAGCCGAGGTAGACTGTCATCTTCCAATGTCATCAAAATGACTCCCGGTCCTACAAGATTTGCTGTCACATGAGTTGATGATATTCAATCAGCATTTCAGCTCTTCATACCCCCACCAATAGAGAAGATTATACTAGAAATGACCAACTTGGAGGGGAGGCGTGTATTTCAGGAGAAATGGAAGCCACTGGATCAGACTGACTTGCATGCTTACATTGGAATTCTGGTATTAGCTGGAGTGTACAGGTCAAAGGGAGAAGCAACTGCAAGTCTATGGGATGAAGAGTATGGAAGGCCAATCTTTCGAGCAACAATGTCTCTGGAGACATTTCACATGATATCTCGTGTGATCTGATTTGACAACCGTGACACCAGAGCTGGTCGACGTGAAAGAGACAAACTTGCTGCGTTTAGAGATGTATGGGATAAATGGGTTGAAATTCTACCTTTGTTGTACAATCCTGGTCCCCATGTTACTGTAGATGAGTGCCTTGTACCATTCAGGGGGCGCTGTCCTTTCAGACAGTGCATGCCCAACAAGCCTGCCAAGTCATGGCATCAAAATGTGGGTAGCCTGTGATGCAAAATCTAGCTATGCATGGAATATGCAAGTGTATACTGGAAAGCTACCTGGAGGAGCATATGAGAAGAAACAGGGGATACGTGTGGTGCTGGAGATGAGTGAAGGGTTGCAAGGTCATAACATCACATGTGACAACTTCTTTACATCCTACCGCCTTGGAGGTGAACTTCAGAAGAGAAAGCTGACTATGTTGGGAACAGTTAGAAGAAATAAGCCAGAAGTTCCCAGTGAAATTCTGAAGATGCAGGGCAGACCTCTGCATTCCTCAATATTTGTTTTCACTGAGAAAGCAGCAGTTGTTTCATACTGCCCAAAGAGAAACAAGAATGTTCTTGTAATGAGCACAATGCACACAGATACATCTCTGAGCACAAGAGAAGACATGAAGCCACAAATGATCCTGGACTACAACTCCACCAAAGGAGGAGCTGACAATCTGGACAAAGTCACAGCAACATACAGCTGCCAGTGCAAGACTGCCCGTTGGCCCTTGGTGATTTTCCACAACATTGTCGATATGTCTGCTTACAATGCCTATGTCCTGTGGACTGAAATCAACCAACAATGGAATGCCGGCAAATTGTACCGACGTCGGCTTTTCCTGGAAGAACTCGGCAAAGCACTTGTCACTCCCAAGATCCAGAGGTGAGCCAGGCCAGCTCGATCCCCAGCAGCTGCAGCTGTCATTGAAAAGGTCAAGGTGGTCATCCAACCAATCTGCAATGGATCCAGTGGACACAGGTGTAAAGAAACGGAAAAGATGCCAGGTCTGCCCCTCCTGAGAGGACAGTAAATTGGTTTAACCTGTTTTTTGACTGTTTTGAGTGGATTTACACAGTACGGGTCAAAATAACCCGCAAACATAATCAATGTAATTTTTTTAACATAATACAAGGGTTAACACCTTCATGGACCCTAAAGGGGCCTACCAGCTTTCTCCCATGATTCCAGCCCAAAACATGACTCCACCACCTCCTTGCTGACGTCGCAGCCTTGTTGGAACATGGTGGCTATCCACCAGCCATCCACTACTCCATCCATCTGGACTATCCAGGATTGCATGGCACTCATCAGTAAACAAGACTGTTTGAAAATTAGTCTTCATGTATTTCTGGGCCCACTGCAACCGTTTCTGCTTGTGAGCATTGGTTGGGGTGGCCAAATAGTAGGTTTATGCGCAACTCAAGCCTCTGGAGGATACTACACCTTGAGGTTCGTGGGACTCCAGAGGCATCAGCAGCTTCAAATACCTATTTGCTGCTTTGTAATGGCATTTTAGCAGCTGCTTTCTTAATTCAATGAATTTGTCTGGCAGAAGCCTTCCTCATTAAGCCTTTATCTGCACAAACCCATCTGTGCTCTGAATCCATCACAAATTTCTTCACAGTACGATGATCACGCTTAAGTTTTTATGAAATATCTCATGTTTTCATACCTTGTCCAAGATATTGCACTATTTGACGCTTTTCGGCACCAGAGATCCATATTGCTTGAAACCTGTGGCATGCTTAATAATGTGAAACATCCTTCTTAAGCAGTTTTCCTTTAATTGGGCTCACCTGGCAAATTAATTATGACAGGTGACTGAGACTGATATCAGTGATCCAAAGACCCCTGAGACACAACACCATCATGAGTTTAATTGAAAAACAAAAAATTGAATGTTTATGACACTAAAATCCCATTTGCATAATAATTTGGAGCGCGGTGTACAAAAAATGAGAAATCAGTAAGGGGGCAAACACTTTTTCACAGCACTGTATATTGGATGATAATAATAATAATAATAATAATAATAATAATAATGCATCAGATTTATATAGCGCTTTTCATAGACACTCAAAGATGCTTTACAAAGGATACATTATTCATTCACTCCACAGACAATGGTAGTGGTAAACTACTACTGCAGCCACACCTGTCCTGAGGCAGACTGATGGAAGCGTGGCTGCCAATCCACGCCAACATGGATGACGACATAAAAATGTCTTTCGTTTCATAGAATAATCTATCGTTTATATTGTGATTTAAAATGCACATAAGCCTACTCCCTTTTCTTGAGCAAAGCTCCTCACTCACTACTTGTCAGCCCCCTGCCTCTCCCCTGTAGTGTACACAGCAGTGTGTGGTGGGTGGCTAGGCTGTCCGGTGGTTGCTAACTCCAAACTACCGGTTTATTAAAATAGCTGCTACTCCTGTTTGCCAGGGATTCATTCATTCATTCATTCATTCATTCATTCATTCATTCATTCATCTTCTTCCGCTTAATCCTTTTCGGGTCGCGGGGGAGCAGGAGCCTATCCCAGCATCTTTGGGCGAGAGGCAGGGTACACCCTGGACAGATCGCCAGTCCATCGCAGGGCCAACACAGAGAGACAGACATCCATTCACTCTCACAGTCATACCTAAGGACAATTTAGAATCCCCAGTTTGATGCCAATTAACCTAACTTGCATGGGATGTGGGACTGTTTTCCATCGTGCTGCGTCAGAGAGGATAGTCTGCTAACCTTGTTTTAAGATAAGATAAGATAAGCCTTTATTAGTCCCACAATGGGGAAATTCCAGGATTGCAACAGCACAGGGATAGCAACACTCAGAGCAATAATTTAGAAGATAAGAAAATAAGACCAGTGAATATACTGTACATATGTACACATAAATATATAAATACATATACACAGTGCGGAGCATTGTAGCTAGATGGAAAAAAACAGCATAACCGTCTATTTAGTTACTCTACATGGTATGAATATGTACCTATACATGTTGTCACCCTCCATAGTGACTGATATTGTCCTAGTTGTATACTGGAGGGGACCATTTGTGTAAGTCTGTTGCGTCTTTTGCATTCGATACTATTAGGTCGTCACGTTTTTTTGCTATCTCTGCGAGCAGCCCTGCTTAGGTTATACAGTCTGACAGCCGTAGGTAGGAAGGACCTGCGACAGAGCTAGTTTTCTTGATTAGTTTGTTTAGTCTCTTCCTATAGGCTGCTCTAATGCCATTGCCCCAGCAGACCATTCCAAAAGTGATGGCTGATACCACCACCGTGTCATTGAATGTCTTCAGGAGCACCCCTTGTACACCAAAAGACCTGAGCCTCCTCAGTAGGAACAGCCTGCGCTGTCCCTTCTTGTAGAGTGCGTCGGTGTTGTGTGACCAGTCTAGTTTATTGTTCAGATGAACACCCAGGTACTTGTAGGATGTCACCATTGTGGTGTAATCTAAGTATTACATATGTGGAGCCACTAGGGGGCGACACAGACCGGATGTTGTCAGGTGTACAGCATGATAGATAATAATATGGCGGAGTTCGTGTGTTAATGTTGTTCCAGCCAGTTAATAAAGGAGGCTCCGTGTTCACCCAAAGCCGCAGTCTTTATTTATAAAAGAACCCAACACAACATGGTGTCAGAAGTTGGTGCGCTTTGAGGTGAGAAAAGTCAGCTTTGCAACCGGCTAGCGGCTATGCCAGACGAAGTTCAAAGAGCTGCAGCTGCGCCAATTGATCCAGTAATGGCGGCGGCTACTCCAGCGGCAACCTTCACCATTAAACCACCGGAGCCCTTCGACTTTGCGAGACCCCAAGAGTGGGAAAAGTGGATAAGACGTTTTGAGCGTTTTAGACTGGCAAGTAACCTGAATAACTCAGCTGAGGCGAACCAAGTAAATACGCTGGTTTATTGCATGGGAGATGAGGCTGACGACGTGCTAAGAGGGCTCGAGCTAACGAGCGTGCAGCGCCAGCAGTACAAGGCCGTTAAAACAGCCTTTGATAGACATTTCGTTCCCAGAAAGAACGTGATTTATGAACGAGCAAAATTCAACAAGCGAGTGCAACAGCCAGCAGAACCAGTAGACTCGTTCATAACAGCACTCTATGCACTGGCAGAAAACTGTGAGTACGGTGCACTTCATGATGACCTCTTGAGAGACAGGATTGTAGTGGGTCTAAAAGATTCGTCGCTGTCAGAAAGAATGCAGCTTGACAAAGATCTTACCCTAGCTAAAGCTATAACAATGGCAAGACAATCTGAAGAAATAAAACGACAATAAACTGACCTAAGAGGTGAAACTAGCATTAACAGAACAAGCGTGGATGCAGTACACATCAGAAAAGCCAAGCCAAACAAGTTCATAATCAAGGAACAAAAACAGATTAAGTCCTCAAGGCCTCAGCAGACAAAACAAGACAGTAAAGTATGTTCCAAGTGTGGCAAAGCACCAGCACATGCAGCAGTACAGTGCCCAGCTAAAAACGCGGAATGCCATAACTGTAAAAAACGTGGACACTATAGTAGAGTCTGTAGGTCCAACCCAACTGTGAATGAGGTCACTGACAATGCAGACAGACTTTTTCTGGGTGAAGTGGATCTAGGAGAGGATCCATGGTTGGCAGACATAAATGTGAGAGGAAATAAAGTGACTTTCAAGTTAGATTCTGGAGCGGACGTCACAGCGGTTTCTGACCAAACATTTGAAATCTTCAAGAAGAAAAATGAACAGTTGGAAAAGGCACAAAAACCACTCTACGGACCGGGTGGAACTGCACTAACCGTGTTGGGGTCTATGACAGAGACTATTACATACGGTGACAAGAGCGCTACTGAGAAAATCTATATTGTCAAAAATCTGCGCATGGCACTACTGAGTAGAACAGCTTCCGTGAGACTGAAACTAATTGCCAGAGTTGACACTATAGACCAAGAGACAGTGAGAAAAGCGTACCTCAAGTTATGCGATGGACTTGGGCTTGTTCAAAAGCCATACACAATTAAACTGAAGCCTGATGCTAAGCCCTTTTTGCTCAAGGTGCCAAGGCGTGTGCCACTGCCACTCATGGGTAAAGTGAAAGAAGAGCTCGAGAGGATGGAAAAGTTGGGAGTCATCAGTCGCGTGGAGCAGCCAACAGATTGGTGCTGTGGCATGGTTGTAGCTCCCAAAAAGGACAAAGAAAAGGTGCGTATCTGTGTGGACATGACACCTTTAAACGAGTCAGTGTGTCGCGAAAGATACATCCTCCCGTCTGTGGACCAAACGCTAGGCATGCTCACAGGTGCTCAGTATTTTTCAAAGCTTGATGCAAATATGGGATTTTGGCAAATACCACTGTCTAAAGAGTCGGCCTTTCTCACCACATTCATAACGCCATTTGGCAGATACCACTTCAACTGTTTGCCATTTGGTATTTCCAGTGCTCCTGAACATTTCCAAAACATGATGGTAACAGAGGTTACAGCGGGTCTCGGCGGAGTCGTCTGTCACATGGACGATATCCTGGTCTGGGGATCCACCAAGGAGCAGCACGACGCAAGACTGCACGCTGTCTTGAAGCGCGCGGAGAAAGCCGGCGTTACGTTGAATATGTCAAAATGTGAGTTTGGCAAAAGAGAGGTCAAATTTCTTGGGTTTATTGTTTCAGCAGAAGGAATGAGGCCAGATCCAGACAAAACCCAAGCTGTTCAGGACATGAAAGAGCCAAGCAACGTGAGTGAGCTCAGGAGCTTTCTCGGAATGGTGAACCAGCTGGGGAAGTTCATTCCGAACCTTTCTGAAAAGGACAAACCATTGAGAGACTTGCTTTCAACAAAGAACATGTGGTACTGGGGGCATGAACAACAAAATGCGTTTTGTAACCTCAAACAAGAACTGTCCTCTGCTCCTGTATTGCAGCTCTATGACCCAAACAAACCACAGAAAATATCTGCAGATGCCTCTTCATACGGATTGGGGGCAGTCATGCTACAGAAGGAGAGAGACGTGTGGTCACCAGTTGCTTACGCTTCCCGATCATTGACACCTACAGAGCAGCGCTACGCCCAGCTGGAAAAAGAAGCGCTGGCTCTCACGTGGGCCTGTGAAAGATTCAATGACTTTATCCTGGGTCTGCACTTTGAACTAGAAACTGATCATAAGCCACTAGTGAGCCTGCTGGGAGGACAAGCTTTGGATGCGCTTCCACCGCGTATACAGAGATTTTGTATGCGCCTAATGAGGTACTCATACACTATAAAGCACATCCCGGGCAAAAGTCTAACCACTGCCGACACGCTCTCACGCTTACCGCTCACAAACAGTGTTACTCACACAGACACAGATCTTATGGAGGACACTAACATTTATGTTGACTCTGTGCTAGAGGGACTCCCTACAAGCAGCAAATATCTTGCAGATCTCCAAGAGCAACTGCAGTCCGACAGCGTCTGTTCACAAGTCATGAAATACTGCACAGAAGGCTGGCCGGATCGTAACCAGCTACAGGGAGCGGTGAAGCACTACTGGTCTGAGAGAGCCGTTTTGAGTGTGCATAACGGACTACTACTGAGAGGCACGAGGTTAGTTATCCCTGCTAACATGAGAAATGCAGTTTTGGATAAGATACATGAGGGCCACCAGGGGGTGGTTAAATGCAGAGAGCGCGCCCGTCAGGCTGTATGGTGGCCAGGTTTAAGCAACCAGATTAGTGAAATTGTACTCAAATGCAGAAAGTGCATACAGGAAAGAGTTAATGTGAGAGAGCCTTTAATGCCCACAGATTTACCAGAAAGGCCATGGCAGAAGTTGGGAGCTGATTTGTTCACGGTACAAGACAAAAACTACCTGTTATTAGTGGACTACTTCTCTAGGTATATAGAGATTGCCCAGCTCAGCCCAACTCGCTCTGCCAATGTCATTGTGCATTTAAAATCAATGTTTGCACGTCACGGAATACCAGAGATACTGATCACGGATAACGGCCCACAGTTCGCAAGTCAGGAAATGGAAGACTTTGCAAAGGAGTACTGTTTTGAGCACGTGACCAGTAGTCCCAGGTACCCCCAAAGTAACGGTGAGGCAGAAAGAGCTGTCAGAACAGTCAAAAATCTTATTAAGAAAGCCAGTGATCCATACCGAGCACTGTTAGCCTACAGAACCACAGCGTTGGCAAATGGCTACAGCCCAGCACAGCTTCTCATGGGGCGTAGACTTCGTACCACCCTGCCAATGCTTCCAGAGGCCTTGCAGCCATGCGTGCCGAATCTGCAACAAATTCGTCACGTGGAAAAGGAGAGACGGATGAGGCAAACAGAATGTTTCAACAAAAGACACAGAACGAGAGATTTGGATAAACTGTTACCCGGAAACTCTGTTTGGATTACAGATGCAAAAGCACAGGGCACAGTGACATCTGTCCACAAAACTCCACGGTCCTATGTCATTAGTGGACCACAAGGGACAATCAGGAGGAATCGCACTCATCTTGTGCCTATGTCGATACCAGAGACTGAGATGGAACCACAACGGACCCAGTCAAATGGAAAAGACACTCCTACAGAAACTGTTTCTGAGCCCAATGCACAGGAAACACCAGGTGTTGTTAGAACCAGGTCTGGTAGAGAAATGATTAAACCAAAGAGACTGGATCTGTAGAGTTGCATGCTAATATTTGTGAAAACAGAGTTGAGTTCTGAAAATGCCTTCTTTAAATAGAAAATAAGAGGCCTTTGCATAATATGTCCTTACATGGCAACAGTGTTGAAAAAAAAAAGAAATGTTATAGATTTGTAAAAGGGGGTGATGTGTTAAATCTATGCTGTCATAGTTAGTTGACAAAAGGGAACGGAAATAAGAATGTATTTTGTGTTTTCAGCTAAAAGGGGTCAACCTGGCTTCAGTAAGGGGGATGTGGTGTAATCTAAGTATTACATATGTGGAGCCACTAGGGGGCGACACAGACCGGATGTTGTCAGGTGTACAGCATGATAGATAATAATATGGCGGAGTTCGTGTGTTAATGTTGTTCCAGCCAGTTAATAAAGGAGGCTCCGTGTTCACCCAAAGCCGCAGTCTTTATTTATAAAAGAACCCAACACAACAACCATCTCAATGTCTGTTCCCTAGATATTTACTGGTGCTGTGAGGGGTTGTCCTTGCCTGCGGCACTCCACCACCAGCTCCTTAGTTTTCCTCGCGTTGATCTGGAGGCAGTTCCGATGGCACCAGTCCACGAAGTCCTGGATAAGTCCTCTGTACTCAGTTTCATCTCCGTTGGAGATGAGGCCGACGATCGCAGAGTCGTCAGAGAACTTCTGTAGATGGCAGTGTGTTGTGTTGTGTGAGAAGTCCGCAGTATAAAGGGTGAACAGGAAGGGAGCCAAAACCGTTCCCTGGGGGCCCCCTGTGCTATTGATGATTGTGTCGGACACACAATCCCGGGTTCTCACAAACTGTGGCCGGTTCGTGAGGTAGTCCAGGATCCATGATGACAGGTGCTGGTCCACCCCTGCGCACAGCAGCTTGCCCTTCAGGATCATCGGTTGAATGGTGTTGAAAGCACTGGAGAAGTCAAAGAACATGATCCTCACCGCGTTCCCGGGCTTCTCCAGGTGGGACAGGGAACGGTGAAGGAGGAAGATCACTGCATCCTCCACCCCAATGCCATGCTGGTAGGTGAACTGGAGTGGATCCATCGCTGGTCCCACCAGGGGGCGGAGGTAAGCAAGGAGCAGTCTCTCCAGGGTCTTCATCATGTGAGACGTCAGGGCCACTGGTCTGTAGCTGTTCAGGTCTTTGGGGGTGGGAAGTCTTTTGTACAGGTACCACACAAGATGTTTTCCACAACTGTGGTACCCCCCCAGCTTCAGGCTCAGGTTGAAGATATGCTCCACAATCCCACACAGCTGGTCTGTGCAGGACTTGAGGTGCTTCGTGCTGATGCCGTCCGGTCCCGAGGCTTTCCTCGCCTTGATCTTCCTCAGCTCCGTCCTCACCTGGGTCTTAGTGAGGGTCAGGTTGGGGGGCTGTGTGCTGGGAGTGGGGGGGGGGGGGTGTTGGTGGAGTGGGGTGTGGACAGCAGGTCTCGATGACTTTAGAGGCAGCAGTGGTTGGTGTGCAGTCGGGGGGGAGGGCGGTTGGTCAAACCTATTGAAAAACAGGTTCAGATTGTTCGCCCACTCCCTGCCCCCCATGGCCTGGGGGGAGGTATTCTGGAGCCCAGAGATGGTTTTAAGGTTTCTCCAGACCCCACCAATGTCGTTCTGTTGCAGCTTGACCTCCATCATCTTCCTGAAGCTGTCCTTGCCTTCTCTGATCTTCCTCCTCAGCTCCCTCTGTACGGACTTCAGCATCTCCCTGTTCCCCGTCCTGAAGATCCTCTTCTTCTCTCTCAGAAGTGTTTTTATCTCAGGGTTGATCCAGGGTTTGTTGTTCGAGCAACACCGTATGGTCTTGGTGGGTACGGTGTTGTCCACACAGAAGGTGATGTAGTCCGTGATGGTGTGAGTGAGGCCGTCGATGTCCTCACCATGTGGATCGCAGAGCTGCTCCCAGGCAGTGATTTCAAAACAGTCCTTAAGAGCATCCATTGCCTCCTCAGACCATAACTTCACCGTGCGCATAACCAGAGGTTGTCTGTGTACTAGAGGTTTGTACACCGGCAGGAGATGAACCAAGTTGTGATCCAATCTCCCGAGTGGGGGGAGTGGTGATGAGGTGTACGCCTCCTTAGTGTTTGCATAGAATAAGTAAGTAGGTGGGTTTAATAGGCGGTAAGTAACATTAACGCCATGTCTAATTATAAAACGACAAATGCTGCAATGCAAAATAATGATGCTAAGTTGTGTTAATAGGAAATATTATAGTGTATCAGACCATCATTTCCTTGGTTTGAATTACTGCCAAGTTTCTTAGTTTTGTCTGAAAAACACTTATTAAAGCTGCAAAGGTGCATGATGGTGGCACATACACACAAAACAAATAATAAACAAATAAAAATGGGTCAGAGGAGCAAGTTGGCTCTTAAGAAAACATAAGACAAGATAAGCCTTTATTAGTCCCACAGTGGGGAAATTACAGGATTGCAGCAGCAAAGGGATAGCAGCACTCAGAGCAATAGTAAATAAGATAATAAGATAAGAATTGGTTCTCCATCCATCCATCCATTCATCCATCCATCTTCTACCGCTTAATTGTTTTCGGGTCGCGGGAGGGTGGGTGGGGTGGGGGGCTAGAGCCTATCCCAGCATCTTTGGGCGAGAGGACAGATTGCCAGTCCATCGCAGGGCCAACACAGAGAGAAAGACAACCATTCACGCTCACATTCACACTTAAGGACAATTTAGAATCTCCAGTTGATGCCAATTAACCTAACCAGCATGTTTTTGGCCTGTGGGAGGAAACCGAAGTACCCGGAGTAAACCCACGGACACAGGGAGAACATGCAAACTCCACACAGAAGGGTCACTAATGGTCAGGGGGTGGGATCGAACCCACGATAGTCAAGGGTGGAATTGATCCCGTGACCCTCTAGCTGTGCTGCCACAGTGCCAACCACTGCACCACCGTGCTGCCAGAATTGGTTAGCCAAAGGAGTAAATAGATATACATATGTACACAGTTATATACGCAGTGCAGGAGCATTGCAGCTACAATAGATGGTATCAACAGCGTTATAGTTAAATTACCAGGCAACATATAAATATGGACCCAGACAGTATATTTCACATTTGAATGAACAGTGTTGTTGCCACCCTCAATAACAATTGTAATTGTCTTAACTGTGTATTGGAGGGGACAATCTCTATTGTGCAAAGTTGTGATGTTTAATACGGCCTCTATGAGCAGCACCAGTTAGATTATAAAGTCTGACAGCCATAGGTAGGAAGGACCTGCGGAACCTCTCCCTCGAGCACTTAGGACGGCACAGTCTACCGCTAAATGAGCTCCCCAGTGTGTTCATCATGTCCCGCATGGGGTGGGACTAGGGCTCCAGCAGAGATGACAGCTTAGTCACAGTCCTCCTCTCTCTTATCTCCTCCACTGGGTGGAGGCGTCACCCCAGAACAGAGCTGTCTTTTTTGATCAGCCTGTTCAGTCTCTTCCTGTCGGCTGCCGTGATGCCGCTGCCCCAGCAGACCACTCCAAACGTGATGGCTGATGCCACCACCGAATCGTAGAAGGTCTTCAGGACTTGCCTCTTGTACTCCAGAAGACCTGAGTCTCCTCAGGAGGAACAACCTACGCTGCCCCTTCTTGTAGAGCGTGTTGGTATTTGTGTCCAGTCCAGTTTATTGTTCAGATGAACACCCAGGTACTTGTAAGATGTCACCATCTCAATGTCTGTTCCCTGGATGTTTACCGGTGCTGTGGGGGGTTGTCCACGCCTGTGGTGGTCCACCACTGGCTCCTTGGTTTTCCTCGCATTGATCTGGAGGCAGTTCCACAGGCACCAGTCCACAAAGTCCTGGATAAGTCCTCTGTACTCCACATCATCCCCATCAGAAATGAGGCCGATGGTCGCAGAGTTATCAGAACTTCTGTAGATGGCAGTATGGTGTATTGTGTGAAAAGTCTGCAGTGTAGAGGTTGAACAGGAAGGGAGCCAGAACTGTTCCCTGTGGGGCCCCCGTACTGTAGATGATGGTGTCAGGCATACAGTCCCAGGTCGGTCTGTGAGGTAGTCCAAGATCCACGATGACAGGTGCTGGTCCACCCCCGCACATAGCAGCTTGTCTCTCAGGATCACTGATTGATGGTGTTGAAAGCACTGGAGAAATCAAACAACATGATCCTCACAGTGCTCCCAGGCTTCTCCAGGTGGGACAGGGAACAATGTAGGAGGAAGATCACTGCATGCTCCACTCTGATGCCATGCTGGTAAGCAAACTGAAGTGGATCGATCGCTGGACCCACCAGGGGGCGGAGGTGGGCGAGGAGCAGCCTCTCCAAGGTCTTCATCAGGTGTAATGTGAGGGCCACTGGTCTGTCGCTGTTCAGGTCCTTGGGGTGCGGAGACTTTGGCACAGGTACCACGCAGGATGTTTTCCACAGCTGCGGTACCCTCCCCAGCTTCAGGCTCAGGCTAAAGATGTGCTCCACGATCCCGCACAGCTGGTCTGCGCAGGACTTGAGGACCCTTGAGCTGATGCCATCCGGACCTGCAGCCTTCCTCGCCTCGTATAAATTGGCCTAGGGGGTATGAACGTTGGTTACATTACTTATGCCTCGGTGCAAAGCAGCGTAGGCATACCATTATCACTACATGCGTCTGTGTGTGTACCTGTATGTTTGTTACCACCTTTTCAGCTTGCCTGGTCAAAATCAAGTGGAAGGAAAGGCTTTTATGATTGCATTGACATATTTTATCAAATTTTTATTTGCCAAAATTTCCATATACGGCTTTGTTATCAAAATAAACACTAATTTAACTCACCTTTACCATCACTGCAGCTGGGAAAAAAAAAAGTATTGTAATAACTATGACAGGCCAGTGGAGGTGGCAGTGCACCTTTTTTACAAGACCTACAAGACCCTACTCCGCCCTCCCTTTGGGAAATATGACCATAGATCCATCCAGCTACTCCCCGCCTACAGACAGAGACTGAAACAGCTGTGTGCTTTGGATTGGATTATCCAAACCACACCTCTGAATAATTAGACCAGCCTCTTTTACGCTATGCGCCCAGCAGAAAATTAATTTTTGCACTGCTGTGATAAGGAAATGAACTTGGAAACACCCATAAACGTGTTCTACATCAGTGAGAATCATGTGTATTGGGCTTTCACCTCCAGATATTCACAATTATATTCTTCCTATCTAGAATGAACATTCTAAATATCTCAAATAGAATTCTTACTAGGAGAAACTCTCATTTCAGATATTTACAAAACAAAACATTCCAGATGACTAGAAACAATTAGATGATATCTGAAATGAATTTCTCATAGAAAGAATTTAATTTCAGATATCTACAGATAGATTCTAGATAGCTAAAATATAACTGTGGATATCTAGAAGTGAAAACCCAGCACACGTGAGTGGTTAAAAGTGGCATCATTTGTCCCAGGATGAATGACGTCTAAGATATCCCAAATAATAATTATGGAGAGGAAGAATGTGATTGACTAAGAAGTGAATTGTGGATATCTGCATTTAGGATCCACTCTTGTGATTAAATGTTAAAATGGCTTGCCATAGCAGCCCACAAATTTGTGACCACAGTGACTACACATCTTCTTCTTCTTCTTGCTGCTCCCTTTAGGGGTCGCCACAGCGGCGATCCAAAATCCTTCTTAAAAGGTAACACCACCGACATAGTATACACAAGGTCCCAAGCATATGCACAGCACTGATGTGGAAAGCATAAATTCACCTTTACTCTGAACAATGGCATTTTTCTATCTAATTTTAAAGGTAATTTTTTTTTTTTTTTTCTTGCCTTCTGATTGTTGCTCTGAGTGTTGCTATCCCTGTGCTGTTGCAATCCTGGAATTTCCCCATTGTGGGACTAATAAAGGCTTATCTTATCTTATCTTATCTTATCTTAATTAAAAAATCGACTAGCAAAATGGTTTATTACTTTAAATACCAGACTGTTGTTCTAGAAGTCTACGTAGCTCTACAATTTAGTCTATACCTGTTTAACACTGACAGAAAAAACTGTTCTTCAGTTGATTAAATCCTCAGAGTCACTCATAAGGATTGAGACACATAAAATATGTTTGTGAATCTGCCCCTGGGATTCGTGAAGAACCAGATCAGATAGCCCACTGGTTTGTTATGACAAGGAAATCTACTGTTGTGTGAAATCTACTGTGAAGGAATTACAACAGATCACAAATGCACTGTGCCATTTCCTCCTTTCCTTTTCCCCTTACATCTGTGATGATAAAAATGCTACCACCCCAGATTTCACCCTGTTGTGTCATTGTGTGTGATGTGAAAAGAAAACACATTTTTGTGGCCATAATTTGCAAATTGCATGCTGTAATTAAAATGGTTATTATACAGTATGTTGAGCTTGTGCAACTCCGCATCATCCAGAGGACTAAACTAAACTTGTTTGCTAAACTTGTTTGGAGCATGAAGACCAGCAATGTGTCTAACCCTTTGTGCTTCTTAGCCATAGAAATAAACCTGTAATTTCAACCAATCCAGACACATACTGTCAAGTCCAATATTTATAATGGTGGGAAAAAATAGGTCACTAGAGTAGATGAAACATCACGTGAGACACTTGAACGAAAGATGCAACATTCTTGCATTATGTAGAGCACAAGATTGATGGCTTAAAGCCCTTAAACAGAGTTCAAGGATGGAATTTTCCTTTTAGGTGTGTGCCTCCATGCATGTCTGTATACACATTCATACATCCAAGTATATATGAAGTAAAAGCCTACATGTCCCAACAAGCGGTGACTAGATGAAAGATAAATCAAGGCGATCTTTGAATTCAGTCAAGCATCCCAAAGGCCTGAACAGCTTTGCTTTGCCTTGTACAAATTGTGTTTGTGTTTTAGCTGCTTTAGTTGTCATAAATGACACTTTGGCAAGACACACCAGGAATAAATCCAGTTATATATTCTGTTGTAATTTAAACAACTGTCTCCACCCCATTTGCAAAGTCAGCATGCTACAGATGAAATCAGCCTGATACACTTGTTTTCTGGTTAAATTTGGAGCTGCTGGAGAGGATCCAGCTCTCTTTATAATCTACAAAACAAAGTCTCAGTGAGTTTGTTTTTGCCACTGACTTTTCCAGGCTCATTAACAAGATTAATGGGTATCTGAAAAGCTAAAATAAATCCTATTGAATCCAAGCATAGCATTGGGTTTCCACGGCTTTTTAATTTCTCATCACTCACTCTTACAGCATAATTCCTGAGACCGTCAATGAGAGATAGACAGGAAGTGAAGGGATTTATTAATGACTCTTTCTGCAGCCCACCAAAGCATATACTGTAGTGCATCTTTGCTAATTTAAAAAAATGCTGGAATTTTTTCCACCAAAACACCCATTCATTGATCTCGTACTGTTTGAATTCTGAGAAAAGGTCTCTCCCTCTCGGTTGCCTCATACCAGAGAACGTATTACAGACTTTATCTCCTCCCCCTTGTTGCTTTTCTTAATGAGGAATTTCATTTACAGGGGAAGTGATCCGTTTTGTCCAAGCATAAATTGCAGATAATTGTGCCATTTGGACGCCAAACAGTGGGGTCGCTAGACGAACAGGCGGGCTGGGTGAAAGTGGATGCCTGGGAGTTCACGGTTGACTGAGGCTAAATGCACAGATACATGTGCGCAATGTGTATGAGTTGCTGTGGGCTTTCACTTGGTGTATACAGTGTGGTGTGTGTGAGTGAGAGAGGGAATGAGTGAGCGTTGCAGCGTATGTTACTCTACTCACGGTGGGTTTAAACAAGGCCAGTGCTGACTGAGAACTGTACTTTTAACTTTACTTAATTGTCCACTAGAATAACAGCCACCATGTTTGCTCTGGCTGCACCGACTGTGTGTGAGGGGCTCCAGTCCAGATCTGTGGGGCCCTTGTTGTATTTTCTTGTGATATCTCCCTTTACCTCACCCTGCCAAGATCTACGAGGAATGTATGGCGGTATCTGCGAGGTGTGGCAGTATTTGAGCATTTTCCCACTCCAACATCCAACTCTTTTTCTCACAAATCACTGAGAAGCACTAAAAGCAGATGGTTCTCACAAGTTCTGTGACCCGGTGGCTGGCACATGTGGGAGGAAAGGGCAAGCTGGTGCTATGTTGTTTCACCTGAGATGAGGCAAGGGTCTCGGCGCAAGCTCAGTCAGGTGCAATTGCTGGGGAGGGGAGGAGTTAAGTGGTGCCCCGAGCCAGCACACAAGAGCTTAAGCTTTTGTACTGACAGCTCTTTAAAGCATGGGGCCTGGAGCAGATCCAGGTGTGAGAAGGAGGCTGCACAGACACACACCCTGATTCTGAGATTTTTCTTTAAGTAGATCAGTCAGGCTCAGTGGAACAACTTAATACTTATGACAAGGAAGTTGAATTATCAGCTTCCTATGTATGACAGGCTGAAACACTGGTGGCATCTGACAGGAATCAAACTGTCAGCCCTCTCCATCTAGGTCTGGCATCCAACCATGTCAACAATGGTTGGATGTCAGACTCGTTAAGTCAAATAGAATGTTTTGGTTTTTTTTAGTTTGAAAGATTGTATATTTGAAATGATACAAATGATGAGCTTTCTCCGTAGGATTGCTGGACTCACCCTCAGAGATAGGGTGAGGAGCTCAGTCATCCGGGAGAGGCTCAGAGTAGAACCGCTGCTCCTCCACATTGAAAGGACTCAGTTGAGGTGGTATGGGCATCTGATTAGGATGCCCCCTGGACGCCTCCCACTTGAGGTGTTTCAGGCACGTTCCACTGGTAGGAGACCCTGGGGCAGACCCAGGACTCGGTGAAGAGACTATGTCTCCCAGCTGGTCTGGGAACGCCTTGGTATCCTCCCTGAAGAGCTGGAGCAGGTGGCTGGGGAGAGGGAAGTCTGGGCTTCTTTGCTTGAACTGCTGCCTCCGCGACCCGGACCTCCGGAAAAGCGGTAGAAGATGGATGGATGGATGGATGAATGGATGGTATATTTGAAATGCAACAAATCATAGCTTACAATTCGATTGTTGTACCATAACTGGTTGACATATTTCTGAAATTTTTGACTGGTCATTATTTGCTTTGTGTGACCCTGATGAAGTCTTCCAAATTAGGACAGTCTGACTGAGCAAAGGGAAATGGCAGGACGAAAAAAGATGTGTCCGAACTTCCCCTTGAAGTGTTTCTTTAGTCTGCCTAAATGAGATCCAGTACCATCCTTCTTCCAGATTCTGTCAAAATCGGTTACAGGTCCTTCACTCTGTCCTAGGGCACCATCGGCACTGGCAACAGGAAATCAGTGGAGGCACAGAGACATGCATCAGCCCAGGCAGACATCTGCTTAGCCACCACAGATGAGTGTGTTTTGGCCTGCTCAAAAACTCTAAGAAACATTCCCCAAGAGGCAAGCTACATACCCTCTGTCTCCTCCACTCATGTCAACCTTTGTACATACAAGCTAAAGCTACAGGAATCCTAGTAATGTAGCAGTGATTCATGGCAGGGGTGGGTTTCGGTGGCACATTTGGCACTGCATATCAAGTCAGAGATGAAATATTCCTTCTTTGCTTCACAACATTCCAGGCCTTTTGTGAAGATCTTCATTTCTGGATGCCCCACCACATTAGAATCACCTCCATAGAGAAACCTGTTCACTGGTTATAGGTCAACCAGTTTGATAAGCTATTTTATTTGAAACATGACCAGCAAATGTAGCATCTTTTCATTTAAAAAAGGATTTATCAAACTGAAAATATTCTGTATTAGTCCTACCTACCTGTACCTGCTTCTATTTTGCATTAAGGCATACACATATTATAGCTGTGCTTTAGTGAAATCTCATTACAAAGTGGATGATGTAGAATATTTTGACTGAAACAGGACAGAGGAGTTTTGAACTGGAACTGGGAGTTGTCCAACTCACTGACATCATGACTTACCCACAGTGGTTGCTTCAGAGCTCTGCAGATGGAAGTCTTGTCCTTACATGCACATATGTATTTACTGTAAATATTTATGTCCCACTCTTTTGAATGAACTCCCACTCTATCGGAAGAGAGGAAATGGAGACAGAAGGACGGGGGATTGTTGGACTATTTGGAATTAATCTTGCTTCTTGTGTGCATTCCCCATCACAAAGCTTTCCGTCTGGGTTCTCATGAGAGAATCAGATAGTTAATCTGTAAGGGTTAGGGGAGCTCACCATATGGAAAACTGTCTGCGGAGCTCAACCTGTACTGACAAGCAAGGTTAAAAGTCATTTTGATGTGACGCATGCCCCCCACTCTCCTATGGTTTTATTCTGTTGGTTTGTTTAGTTGGCTAATACCAGCTGCACTCTTTGGTGCACGGCTCTAGACATAATGTTTGGATTTTAAAGTTCACTTTAGTGTGGGTTTTGAAGAGGTCTGTGCTCTGAACAACAACACCACTAAAACAACAACACAGCTCTGGAGAATTTAAAATAAAGGCTATCAAATAGATTTTCCCCCCGTGGTTCCATCTCTTTTCCACTCGCCATAATCTTGCATGACAATGTTTGTTTAGTAGTTCGGGTTTTTATAGGAATTAAGCAGCACTGTGGGGAAGCAGATTTGGCAAGAAGTACCCAAGTAAACACTTGAGTGCCAACAAACTTGTCAGAAAGCGGTTGCTCCAGAGGGGGTAGAGAGTGCAGATTCTAGTATAAACTCCTCTGCAGATGCACAAATACACAAAAGCACTCCTGAGTCTATAAACACACACTTTCTCAGCCATCTCCACAGACATACACAGTCTCAGTGTCTCTTCTGCCTGTTGGGGGTAGATGTCATAAGTGCTTCGGCTGCCAAAAGAAATCACTCTTGTATTTATATATGTGAGCACAACTATTATTATAGGGGATGTTTTAAACAGGAGAAAATAGAAGTAATGAATGAGGCTCATACATTCCACAACTCCAGTGGTTTTTATTCCCCCACTCGCCCCTCCTCTGGCAAACAATGAGACTTTGTCACTGGAGAGACGAAATCCCTATTCAACAGACTGCTGTTGCATTTGTCCCCCTCTGTTTCTTCTTCTGCTCTCTTCATCTTTTTCCTTCTTTTTTTGCACTCATTTTTTCCTTATCTGTCATGTTATTTAGATGAGCTCATCCTGGTCAGGCGGGTTGTCAGGCTGGGCAGCTTGAGAATGTAAGGTTCCCCTGGAAAAAGCTTGGTACAGCAGGTTGAGGAAGGTGGGTCATCTACACAGAGGACTCTTGTGTATGTCCCCTGTTTGCAACCACTCTGTGCCACTCTTCTTTTTACATATACAAAGATGTGTATCAAGCTGCACTCATTTTTTTCAAAAATACATTCGGCAGGTGTCACTTATTTTTTCCAGAGGGTGAACTCTGTGGCTCTGAACCCAGGGTGCTGGCAGTGGGAGCCTGTGACGCAGCAACAAATTTAAACCAGTCCCCCTCAGTCTGGAATCTTGCTGCAGTGACTCTTGCTTAGATGGGAATAGCACCCAGATGTTAAGATGCATTATAATGCTTTGGTTCTGTCATGGGCTCCATTATCTCCATTTTCCTGCTGACATAGTCATACAGTTTTGGGTCCTAGAAATTCAATCCTGTATTTCCTCCCTTTTCACTTCAATACACCTAAAGATGCTCTGCTGGTGAAGATTGTTCACTTATGTGTTTGTAGTATGGTATACATTTCTGTAGGAATAGAAATTAAGGGTTTTTTTGGCCTTTATAGTAACAACAGTGTAGTGGACAGGTGAATGTGCACATCTAGTAGTCCTAGCTAGCTCTATGCTCTAAGCGGTTGTCTCCCTAGAGTTATGTCCACAAACCTAGTAATGAAGGACACAAAAACACACCTAAGGACTAGGGCCTGCAGGTAGACCACCACTGGGCCCAATGCGGCTAGGTGGGTTATTCTGTCACCTGCTCCTAGCCACGCTCCTAAACATTCAGTCTCTCTTTTTTTTTTTACAGTCTTCCACGGGGAGAGCAGTCCTACCTGAGGGGCTTTGTGGCGGGCACGTGGCGGCCACATCCCTGAGGCTTTGTAGCAGGCCCATGGCAGGCGCATCCCTGGAGCGGTAAGACCCCAGGGCCAATCTTCATGATGCTGGGGCCCGGGTCCCACACTGTGGTAGCTGACTCCTGCGAAGCCTCGCTGTCTGGAACAGCTACCTGGACATGCCATAGTTGTTTTGTGTGCCAAACCAAACCGTTTGTCAGCCGAAAGCATACTGTTCCCAGCTTCGCCACGATCCTTACCGACGCCCGCTGCTTCGCTGGCTGTGGCCCGGTTGGTCACCGTTCCGGTCTCTCACTGGCACAAACCCAAACACAGTCCATGACTTGGAGCAGCGCCTTACTTGATTTCATGTGTTGTTGTGCTCCCAGTGGCTCTGCGTGCTCGTTCAGCTTGGGACCTTCATCGTGCTGCAGCAGTTCCATTGTCACTGTGTTCGTTGCAGACCCTTCACCCGTTGTCTCAGTTGTTGGTTGAGGCTCGTCGTGGGTACGTTAGGTGTCCGGTGCCTCTCCGGTGTTGCTTGTTGAGGTGGACTCTTCACCTGTCAGCTCAGTCATAACCTCCGTAGCTTGTTGAGCAAGGGTATGGAAGCGGTCCGATTCCTCCTCTCTTCCATCTGAAGAGCTCTGGTGTGCCGCGACGTGCGTTGTGTTTGTGCTCGGTTGCTGTTGCTGCGCTTCGGACTCTCTGCATGCTCTGGCTCCCTCTCCCATGGCTCTGGTTCTGATTGAGCGAGGGACAGAGGCGAGTCCAGCTGCTCCCCCTCCGGGCGGCTCTCCTCCTGAGAGCGCGGGGTGGCTTGTGTGGTGCCGGCGTCATTCTGAATTACCTGGCTGGTGTTATTCTCGGTAGGCATGGGTTCCCTCTCCTCCAGCTGAGTGAGGAACGGAGGCAAGTCCGGCCGCTGCCCCCTTCCGGGCAGCTCTCCTCCTGAGCACACAGGGTAGGTGGAGTGTTGTCGGTGCTGCTCTGTATTACCTCGTCGGCATTGGTTTTGATAGACCAAGGCTCCCTCTCCTCCTGCTTCGGTTCTGGCTGTGGGAGGAACGGAGGAGAGTCCAGTCTCTGTTTTTTCTCCATGTTGTCTTCACAATCCGTGCCGTATCCACTCTCTGCGTTATGTTCGCTGTCCATACTGTGCTCTTCGGCTGTACCCACATCTGCGGAGCCTGGGTAAACTGGGCCTGGGCTGCTGACCGTCTGCCCCCCAATCATGAGAGTAAAACCTAGTTCGCAGAACAAATCCCACCCCATAACATTTTCCCCATGGCTTGTCACCTGGAACCGGAATGCTGGAATAACTTTTTCGCTGTACTGCACTTCAAATGTGATGTTCCTGCCGGTACTGGAGCTCTCGTCGTCTGGTTGTTCCACCGCATCAGGATGCTGGGGGGTGAGCCTCTGAACCGTGGCCTTGTTCACTATGGACTGCGTGGTAGCGGTGGCCACCAGCATGGGCACACTCACGCCGTCTAACTTCACTACACACTGCAGTCCTGACCCACCTTCAGGACCCACAATGTTTATGCCGTCTCTTTAGGGTGTGGGGTTAGTTAGCTTAGCTTCTTGTTGACGGCGGTGAGTTGTTGCGCGCCGCACCACATTTCTGGGTTTAGCAAAGTAGCTAGTTAGCATCTCGACAGCATCCTCATAATAGTCCGTCAGACCAAGCATTTGAAAAATTCTCTGACCTTCTATACCTAGGTGGTGGACAAGTAGTATCCGTGTTTTAATTTCATCCAATTCCCCCAAGTCCAGAGCTGAAATGAAGGTCTCAAAGGTGCACAGCCATCGTGGCTACGGGATAGCTGGTTCATCAGGGGACTTGAGAAATGGCTTTAGTCTGAAGCATGCGTCCATGGTTTGTAATTCTTGTCGCCAAATGTTATGTCCACAAACCTAGTAAAGAAGATAGACAAGGATGCTGTGCTCGAACTTGAACTTTATTACAAGCTGTAAATATTACACTGCACCAATGACCACTCAGTTGTCACTCTCTGTAACCCTCGCACCAACTCCCATATATATGTTGGTGTGATGACATCACCCGTAGGCTGTGTCATCACACTGTATCCTGCACTAAATCCCTACCCTACACCAAGGACCAAGGGGGACTGATTGCATGCAGTTGGCTGGATCGGCTGTCTGAGGGATCATCACGTAGTAAACCTCCAAGTGAACGCTATGAACAAACAAACCTGTGCTTGCCCATGAATCCTGCTCACCTGCTTCTCTGCTCCTTTGCTCCTATATCCCATTTTTATTGCATAGTATGTCTTAAGTGCTTCCACACTCAGGGCTATTTGGTCCTGGAGGTTTAAGGGTGTTTTACTGATTGATTCCCACAAACTGTGCTGTTTGAATGTTTGGATGTGTATGTGAATAGTGGTCTGTGGACTGTAGAAGCTGAATTGCCCCTTTGGGATTAATAAAGTTTTCTGTTTCCTATAGGAAAACCTTCTTGTCTGCCAGCCTTGGTTCATGCACACTCACCTGACAGCAAACCACCTACCTCCCGATTCAGGAGAATCTACCTGTGCACTTTTTGCCCTCTGAAAACTGGAACTCAGGTAAGCTCAGTACAAGCACGCAATTATTCCATAATCTACTTTCAGCCACAGACATTGACTCTTCTCTGTGCATTACCTGGAAAAATCCCGGTACCTCGATCTGGAAACTCTGTGTTTGCTAAACTTCTAATTAGCTTCCCTCTGCGGTCTGGTGCACCTTAAGTACATAGCAAGCAATTATTCTTATATTCTTACTATCCTTGTGCTCCATTTACTTACGCTTTCCTTCTCCCTCTCCCCTGCAGGCCAAATTCCCACGGTGCGGGTTCCAATATTCATGCACTTGTTTATGCTGTACACCCATGAACAAAAAAAAAAAAACCAGTGTGATATGACTCATAGGTTTATACTTATGAAAGTGATTCACACTTGGACACCATAATGTCCAGTTGCGTAAGTAGCAATTATCATTTTTAGTTTTCACCATTGTTCCAAAAAAGTTGAGGTTTTTTTTTTCAGTCACCACCCATAAACTGCTTCATTTCCTGCCCAGAAATTGTGTGTGGTAATGACTAAAATATAATAAAATGCCAAAAACTGTCACCAATTAACAGTTATGTGGCATTTTCCTACTGCACAGCTTGCCAAGGAAATGGCGATAAAGCTCAGAGTCAAACCTGTAAATCAAGACTTCACAATCCAGTGGATGACATGATGGTGGTACTAACTTATTTTTAGTGATGTAAACAACAGTCAGTCATCTTAAGCTGGACTTATATAGAGGAGAAAAAATGTCACCAAATCAAACAAAAAAAAAAGAACATATCAATCCAATATGACTGATATGGGGGAGGTGAGGGGATGCATAATACAGTTAATTAATTCAGGATAATGAATGTGCTATTTCTCTTTATTGTAAAACATAACTACTGTATAAATGCAATGCATCACCCAACATAATAAACAGCAGAGTGGTAGTTTTCATTCTACGCTCCATGAGACATGCATACATTTCTGATGAGAAAGAATGTGGACAGGCAAAAAAAAGATTTATGAAGGTCCCGCTAAAAGTCAATATGGGTTTCAAATTACATCTATGGAGCAGTGAAGACTTCTGTTTAATAAGCTTCAGGTGCTTGCTGGCTTGAGTTTGGTAGGTGATGGGGTGGGTAAATTGCTCACGGGGAATGGTGTGGGTGAAAGTTGCACGCACACACACACACACACACACACACACACACACACACGCGCGCCCTGCTCTTAGCCCATTTTTGCTGTCAGATTCTATACCAGTGCTTCAATTTGCACGGCTGCTTTGTGTCTGAAGAAACAGAGCTACCTTTGTGCCCATGCCTGAAATGGTTTCATGTGGTCATCGGCAAGGCCCGCATGACAACACGCAGCCCGGCAGGGGTGGGTGTAGACAAATGGAAAAGCTAATATAGGACTAATAAGCAAAGAAGGGAAGGAATGCACAGGAGAGGTCAGAGGGGAGATTGGCATTGACTATTAACAGCACTCCCTCTTTCTCCTTCCATCTTCCTGTCATCTTTTAATGTGTTCTTGTAATGTGTCTTCTCCGTAGGTAGGCTGATGAAACAAAGGTCACAGTGTATGTATGTAGTAGGTGCCCCCCCCCCCCCGCCACTACCAACCCAGAGAGAAAACGGTAAAGAGGATCACAAGGGCTTCAAGAGCTGTGTGGGGTGTTTGGCACCTACACACAGATTGATTTGGCCAAGTTTCATTCTCCACACCCAGAAATGTTTGTCTGGTCTTGCCCTTGGACCCCCTCTCAAACCCCTCCGTTTCTCCCCAAGCGCATCTCAAGGATCTTAGCTCTCATTTTATAATCTGACTGTAAATCCTTCAGCCTTTAAAGTGCCTTGACAAGAGGTCTTGATGTGTAGAGTATGCAAGAGTGTGAATGGGAAGCCTGAAATTTAATAGCAGAGATTGTAGTCTTGGATGGAATTTTGCACAGAAACATAACACAAAATGTCTCATTTCTGCTTATCTCCCACTTGTTTGTCTTTTGTCTGCCTACGAAGGTAAGTGCTGGCTGACTTAAAGCCATCGTAAGGCCTAAACTGGGCCACCCACAGCAACAGACCATTAAGTTTGCAAAGAAAGTGAGACAAATTAAGTGCAGTTACCATGGTGCAAGAGTAAATTGGAGAAAACAACTTAATCACATATTTTAGACCCTTAACAAGGCTTTGTGTTATTACCTTTAATCAGCTGTGTTTGAAATATGTTTTGTTTTTTTTGTTTTTTTTAAAAAGGTCAGATGTTCACAAAACAGCAAATGAAGCTGGGATGTAGATAGATGTTCAGGTGTGCATGTTTTTTGGGGCGACATCACTGGGATGTGGTGCTCTTTTAGTGTCTGTGAGATGTTGCTGGGTCGGGAAGTAATAATCACAAGTGTTTGTATACAAGGTCACCACACAGAGGAGAAAGAACAGCCTGTTGGCTTGATTGGTTCATCCTGTGGTGGTGTTATTGTATGTTTCGTAAAATGGCACAAGTGGCTCTTATTCAGCAGACACACGCTCGAGGGCCCCGTCTTTCTCCTACAGACAATGGCACACAATTCCCTGGGCATTTCTCAGGTGGATCGCCTTACCCATACTGCCGGTAGTTCAGCCGAATACTGGGTGAGCAGCTTCAGCCTGCTCCAGTCCCACATGGAAACCTCGATGCATTTTGTGTGTCTCTAACAACAAAGACAGATTCATTCAGAGTACCTTTGTTAATTGGTTTTTAAGCTACTAAAACAGCTGGAAAGCCCCAGTCTTGAATACTTGAATGCACATGATGATATAAATTTTATGACAGAAATGCACACTGTATACCGTCACCCAAGCTGCAGCTGTAGAGATTCATTTCACACTACAACCCAATAGCAGGCCTTCCCTCCCGGCTAACGTTCACATGCTTGTTGATTCTTGAACAAGATTGAAACATGACACTTTCCCAAAAACAACGGGCAACCTAACCCTACACACACCTCCCGCATACACTCATGATCAAGTTACTTTACTGTTTTCCACAGCAAGACACACAACTAAATGCCAAAGTAGGACAAACTCATACATGATAGTGTTTCTTAGCAATCAGACTGACAAAGTGGCCTTTTCACCCAGCGGCAGTCAAATACAGGCGATGTATGTGCTGCTTTTCATCACTTCAACCCAGATTATATAGAGTAATTATTCCTGACTCTGACAGTTGACGTGCCCATTCAAGCGCTTAGCCTCCAAATCACCTCTACTCATTTAATATCAGGACCAACCAACACACTTGGGCTAGTATCCAATTATAAACGTCATCTTCAGAGGGGATTTCATTAGGCCCTTCTGTCTAGTTTTGTCTGAATCATGCAGTTCTTTAATGTTCACAAACATCTTCCTTATGGGCACACAAAGACAATCATCCACAGATCTGAGAGCTAAGCTGTCAGAGTGTCTGCCAACCAGAGTTTATGACCGACTCTGAGACAGAAATGAAAGGAACAAAAAAAACTGTGGTGAGTTTTAACATGTTAAGTCATTGATCAAATGAATTTCAGAGGGATCACTTACAGTATATTCTTCTATTTGACCTTTTGGTTTTACTTATTCTCATATTTGTTATCCATCCATCCATCCATCCATCCATCTTCTGTGCTTATTTGGGTCAGAGTCGTGGGGGCAACAGTCAAAGCAGAGATGCCCAGACTTCCCTCTCCTCAGTCACTGCCTCCAGCTCCTTCTGTTGAATGCTGAGGTACAGTGGGGCAAAAAAGTATTTAGTCAGCCACCAATTGTGCAAGTTCTCCCATTTAAAAGATGAGAGAGGTCTCCAATGTTCATCATAGGTATACCTCAACTATGAGAGACAAAATGAGAAAAAAAAAATCCAGAAAATCACATTGAAGGATTTTTAATTAATTAATTGGTAAATTCCTCAGTAAAATAAGTATTTGGTCACCTACAAACAAGCAAGATTTCTGGCTCTCACAGACCTGTAACTTCTTCTTTGAGAGGCTCCTCTGTCCTCCACTCGTTACCTGTATTAATGGCACCTGTTTGAACTTATTATCAGTATAAAAGACGCCTGTCCACAACCTCAAACACTCAGACTCCAAACTCCACTATGGCCAAGACCAAAGAGCTGTCAAAGGACACCAGAAACAAAATTGTAGACCTGCACCAGGCTGGGAAGACTGAATCTGCAATAGGTAAGCAGCTTGGTGTGAAGAAATCAACTGTGGGAGCAATTATTAGAAAATGGAAGACATACAAGACTAATGATAATCTCCCTCGATCTGGGGCTCCACGCAAGATCTCACCCTGTAGGGTCAAAATGATCACGAGAACGGTGAGCAAAAATCCCAGAACCACACGGGGGGACCTAGTGAATGACCTGTAGAGTGCTGGGACCAAAGTAACAAAGGCTACCATCAGTAACACACTACGCCACCAGGGACTCAAATCCTGCTGTGTCAGACGTGTCCCCCTGCTTAAGCCAGTACACGACCAGGCCCGTCTGAAGTTTGCTAGAGAGCATTTGGATGATCCAGAAGAGGATTGGGAGAATGTCATATGGTCAGATGAAACCAAAATAGAACTTTTTGGTAAAAACTCAACTTGTCATGTTTGGAGGAGAAAGAACACCATACCTACTGTGAAGCATGGGGGTGGAAACATCATGCTTTGGGACTGTTTTTCTGCAAAGGGACCAGGATGACTGATCCGTGTAAAGGAAAGAATGAATGGGGCCATGTATCATGAGATTTTGAGTGAAAACATCCTTCCATCAGCAAGGGCACTGAAGATGAAACGTGGCTGGGTCTTTCAGCATGACAATGATCCCAAACACACCGCCCGGGCAATGAAGGAGTGCCTTCGTAAGAAGCATTTCAAGGTCCTGGAGTGGCCTAGCCAGTCTCCAGATCTCAACCCCATAGAAAATCTTTGGAGGGAGTTGAAAGTCCGTGTTGCCCAGCGATAGCCCCAAAACATCACTGCTCTAGAGGAGATCTGCATGGGGGAATGGGCCAAAATACCAGCAACAGTGTGTGAAAACCTTGTGAAGACTTACAGAAAACGTTTGACCTCTGTCATTGCCAACAAAGGGTATATAACAAAGTACTAAGATGAACTTTTGTTATTGACCAAATACTTATTTTACCGAGGAATTTACCAATTAATTCATTAAAAATCCTTCATTGTGATTTTCTGGATTTTTTTTCCCCTCATTTTGTCTCTCATAGTTGAGGTATACCTATGATGAAAATTGGAGACCTCTCTCATCTTTTAAGTGGGAGAACTTGCACAATTGGTGACTGACTAAATACTTTTTTGCCCCACTGTATTTCCTGGTCAGCCAGAGACATAATGGGCCTTATTATGAGGATCAACGGTGTATTTTTATGCCACACTTCCTGCCTTGTGACGGTGCTGTTCGTTTCTGTCACAGCATTGTCTGTTTTTTATGCTTTGCATCACACTATCTAATTACCAGTAGACAGTGCGCTGGCTTTGCACTGGGAGAAGGAGGCTCCTCAGTGCGCGTTCGAGCATGCAATCTCATGCGCATTGGTATTTTGTTGCATCTTATGACAATGCTCTTTTGATTAGAAAAAAGGAGGTCTGTGGTCAGAAGTGCATTGTTAATGCTATTTCAGTGGCATGTTTTGAAATCACAAAGCTCCTACTGACAAGAGCACATGAGGAAATAGCATGCGCTGAGATTTTCTGTTATTTTAATGGAGAGGGTTGCAACAGTTATAATCTAATCACCCATCATTTTAATTATATGATGACACACTTAATAGTTTTTTTTAATTCCATCCACATTTTCATTTTAATTGTGGACTTACCATTTAGTCTATAGATTAGAAGTGTTGGGCAAGTTCTTAAAAAATAGTAACTAATTACAGCTACTAGTTACTTCTTTTCAGAAGTAATTGTCAGTACATGGGTTGGAGCCATGTTCCCTCCTTGTGTTGTATTTTATGTTTATTGTCACCAGGTCATGGTCTCCAAGCCACATCCTCACTTTGAGTTCATTTTCTGGGTTTTTCTGTTTTTATTTTCTATCGTGGTCTTGGCTGTGTATTTAGTTTGTCCCTGCATTAAGTTTATTTTCTGGGTTTCTGTATTTATTATTGTTTATTATTTTGGTCCTGTTTGTTATTTTGATTTCTATATTCATGTTTCTATCTTGTTTGTATTTATGTGTGTTTTATTTCACCGTAGTCTTGCCTGGTTTGAGTTCTTCATTATTCAGAGGTGTTTTGTATTCTGTTAATCAGTTCATCCTTATTTAAGGGGAGCAGCTCGTTTCACTGGTGCTGCGGCCTCATTATGTGGCATTCTATCACGCGTCAGTCTAGCCTGTTTTTGTCTTGCCAAGTTTTGGATTATTTTGTGCTTTGTTTGCCTGTCTTGCCTGCCCATGTTGGAATTTTTATTTACACCCTTGAGCTGGCCAGGGTTTGGACCAGCTCTAATAAAATAATTGGAACTTAAGTCTCGGGTTTGGGTTCAGCTTCTTCAACTCACCATGATAAATTGTGTTACTTTACCAATTACTGCATGATTAAAGTAACTAGTTACTTGGAAAAGTAACCTTCACGTTACTTTTAAATGCATAATTAAATCTTGCACACATAGCAAGATAATTTGATTAATGGATTACATTACGGGCTTATTAATGTCAGGCTGAAAACAGACTGTTTCAGACAGAGCTTTTAGAACATGTTCAGTCTGATTTGTCCTGCCTTGAGAGCTCTTATTGTGGGAAAAATATGAAGAAAATCAACATGATATTGTCTATAATGGAGGTGTCGATCTAAGGAGTACCAACTTGTGACCTCAGGAAGGATAACTGAATTAAGCTGACTTGTTGGATTTGCACTTGCCACTGTCCGATTAGAGCAGCTGAATAAAATCAATCCAGTCAAAATATACACTCTTCTCATGCCACTCACTTATTGAAAGCCCTTTTCTTGGGCATCTGGATGGATGAGTGCATTTATGTATGGGTGTGTGCATTGCTGTTGAGAAACAAAGAGACAAATATAAATTAATACAATGCACAATCTGTATATATAAAAACATGAAACCAAACATATTTGCTTTCATGTCTAAATTGCAGGATAATGCAATTAAACTGCACAGAGCTCTACCAGAAGGAAAAAGCAGGTTAAGCATAAGGGAGTGTCAATATTTTACCATTCCAAGCTGCAATTAATTAGAGTGAATACACCCTCAACACAAGGATAATAATTTGGTGACGGTCGCTAAATGAAGCTGTAGCACTTAATAACGGCAGCTCTGATAAACTTATGTGTCTCCAACACGGCAAACACTCTCTGCACTAGAAACTGGCAAACCAAAGCAAAGGGATGTTAATCTTGGTTGTCCATCGATCTGATGATGACCGTCCCTCATGTGTTAAGTCCTCTTCTTGCGTGAGCACGGAGATGGCTGTTTAGGCTGATCCTCGATCGGCAGACACGGCTGCAGTAGGGGCAAGGAAACTACCAAGGTAATAACGCTTTTCTTCGTGCCCGTGCTTCAGCTACATCAGCTCGCCTCTTCTCTTCAAAGTAGTCTTGCGCCTGGGTAGTGAGGGCGCACCAGCTTGGCCTGTCCATAGCCCACAGCTCTAATTGTTTGGGAAGGATGCCAGTGTGTCTGATGTTGAGCTTCATGCAGTCTTTGAATCTTTTGCGTGGTCTGGCTTGGTTCCGCTTCCCAGAGCAGAGTTTGCCGTACATGAGCTGCTTGGGCAGCCTGTGGCCATCCATCCGGATCACATGACCAACCCATCGGAGCTGGGCTTTCAGAATCATGGCCTCGATGCTGGTCATCTCAGCTCTGTCCAGGACCTCAAGGTTTGTGACCCGTTCTTGCCAGTGAATGTTCATGATCATCCGTAGACTTCTCATGTGGAATTTCTCCATCTGCTTCAGGTGTGTTTTGTACATGGTCCACGTCTCAAATCCATGGAGAAGGCTGGTGAGGACAACAGCTCTGCACACTTTGAGCTTCGTGGACAGCTGGATGTTGTGCTGGTTCAGGACGCAAGCTCGGAGACGACCGAGAGCTTGACTGGCCTTGCTGATTCTGGCGTTGATCTCCTTATTCAGGCTGCCATCATTGCTGATGGTGCTGCCGAGGTATTTAAAGTCGTCTACAGTCTTCAGTTGGGTACCCTCGATGGAGATAGAGGGGGGTAGGACGGTGGAGGCGGGTACTGGTTGGAACAGTACCTCTGTCTTGCCGAGGCTGATGGTAAGACCAAAAAGGCGGGGGGCTTCTGTAAACTTATTCACGATGATCTGGAGATCAAACTCCGTGTGGGCCATGAGGGCACAGTTGTCAGTGAAAAGTGCTTCCAGGACAATCTTTTCTGCAACCTTGGTCTTAGCCTTCAGTTGGCGGAGGTCGAACAGTGAGCCATCAAGTCTGTATCACAGGTATACCCCAAGGTCCAAGTCCCTGAAGGCATGGTTGAGGATGCAAGAGAAAAAGAGGTTGAAGAGGACCGGGGCCAGAACGCACCCCTGCTTGACGTTGTTGCTGATACTGAATGGTTCCGATACCTCTCCACCTGAGAGAACTTGCCCAGTCATGTTGTCGTGAAACTGGCGTATGAGGTTTACAAATTTATCTGGGCACCCAAGCTTGGATAGGATGATCCAGAGGGCCTCCCTGTTCACTGTGTCAAAGGCCTTGTCAGGTCGATAAAGACCACATATAAGTCCATGTTTTGTTCTAGACATTTCTCCTGCACTTGGTGGGCGGAGAAGATCTTGTCCACGGTGCTGTGGTTTGAGCGGAATCCGCACCGTTTCTGGCAGGTTTCCTTCAGAGATCTTGTTAATCAGTTGGTTGAGGAGGACCCGGGCCAGTATTTTTACGGCAATAGATAGAAGGGAGATACCTCGGTAATTGCCGCAGTCCGACTTGCTACCCTTATTCTTGAACAGGGAGACAACAGTGGCATCCCTGAAGTCTTTGGGCAGTTGTTCTTCATCCCAGATGCTGGTGAGGAGGGAATAAAAGATTTCAAGGGCCACAGGACCGGCTGATTTGAATATTTCTGCCGGGATTCCATCCATCCCAGGTGCTTTGCCTGAATTGGTCTGCCTAATCACCTTCAAGACTTCGTCCATTGTAGGGGGGAGGTCGAGGCAGTGGACGGTGGGTTTTTGTGGGATCAGAACAAGGGCGTGGGGTTCATACAGTGGAGGGCCTGTTGAGCAGGTAGCTGAAGTGCTCTCTCCATCATGCATTGATGCTGCTCTTCTCCTTCAGCAGAGTTGAACCATCTGCCGACAGAAGTGGGGTGGTACATGGCTTGGCAGGTCCATATACTTCCTTGATGATGATGAAGAACATCTTGGAATTCTGCATGTTGGCGTATCTCTGCACCTCATCTGCCTTCTTCTCCCACCATTCATTCTGCATCTTTTGCAGCACTGCTTGTGCTGTCTCTGGAGGTGCTTGAAGTGATCACGCTTGGAAATGGAAGTGGGGTCATTCTGCCACTCAACAAAGGCCTTCTGCTTGTCATCCAGGAGTGTCTTGATGTTCTCGTTGTTCTTGTCGAACCAGTCCTGGTGCACTCGTTTCCTGGGGCCAATGGTGTTTTTTGATGACTCTGTCACCAGTGCTCTAAACGGTTCCCTCCTTTGTGTTGGGCAGCCAGTCACGAGTCCATGGGCAATAAGTCCGCCGTCCAGATCTTCTGCAAATTCAATACGTCGCTGAGGTTGTTCAAGTTTGGCGACGTTGAACGCTGGCCTGATGACTTTTGGCGTCTTGCGGTGTGTTGGGGCAATATGCAGGGATAGGATGGATCTGACTAGACGGTGGTCCGTCCGCGCATGGCCCTGGTGATCCTGACATTACAGATGTGTCTCTGATGGCAAATGGCAAAGTCTATCAAATGCCACTGCTTGGATCTTAGGTGTATCCATGTTGTCTTATATTTGTCTGCTTGCCGGAACAGTGTGTTTGTGATAGCGAGGTGGTTTTCAGCACAAAGGCTCAAGAGCATCAAGCCGTTGGAGTTCAATTTTCCAGTGCCGTGTGGCCCCAGCACGCCTTTCCAGTTACAGCAGTCTGTTCCGACTCTGGTGTTGAAATCACCTAGCAGAATGAGTTTGTCATTGGGGGGAGTGTCCTTCATGAGGGTACTGAACTCCTCATAAAAGGCTTCCTTCACTTCATCGCTGCTGGTGAGAGTTGGGGCATACGCGCTGATGAGGGTAACGTGCCGGTTACAGTTAAGGGGGAAACGGAGTTTCATCAGCCATTCATTAACTGATGTTGGTAGGTCAGGAAGTTGCTTGAGAACTGCTGTCTTAATGGCCAGTCCTACTCCATGGATCCTCTCTTCATCTTTTGCCTTGCCTTTCCAGAAGAAGGTGTAGCCACCTTTTAGTTTGGCCACAGATCCTTCTTCGGCTAGTCTGGTCTCGCTGAGGGCCGTGATGTCAATGCGGTAGCGGGCCAGTTCCCTTGCAATGAGGGCTGTTCTTCTCTTAGGCCTCGAGGAGGCCTCTCTGTCCATGAGTGTGCGTACCTTCCACGCACCAAGAATTAGTTTCTTTCTTCTTTGGTTTCGACCGCTTGGGGGATAGAACTGACAGCCGCAGTATGCTGGCCAGTTGGAAGGGACAAGCATTTGTTTGGGACACATTTTCTAGTCCCCTCCCTCATGTGAGGATGAGCAGTGCTGTCTTAAAGAGGCTGCTTAGTCGCCTGGGGGAACGTCGAACTCCACTGTTGTCCCGGGGTCAGAAGGAGAGCGACTATTGCCACCAAGCCGCCTGCGTGCAGGGTTCAAGCTACAAATGCCAGTGGTCACCTCCACCTGTTGCTTCACTCGTTCTCCATCGCCGCAGGACTGTTGTAGGGTTGTGAGGACTAACACACACGAGGGAAACCTGTGCAGGAAAGATTTTTTAAAAGTGGGAAAGTCGATGCACAGCGGCAATCCTACTCTCTCGGCCTCAAAAGCCAGGATCTGGTGGTATGAAAAGAGCCGTCATGACCAGGGACTTCCTCGGCTGCAGTGGATGACCACGACGTCTATAGTGCCTTGCCATGCCCTTGCGTTCCACAGCGCCTGCTGTCGCTGCCTTCATGACCGTTGGGACAAAAGATGACCTCATCCGCTCAATCCGCCAACTACAGTCTTCACATGAGTAGGCATACCTTGTTTAACTCACCGGAGGGTTTGAGGCCTGACTGGCTACCCTCACCTGGTTCAGCCCGCCTGCCAAAGCGGTTTACCCTGGTGTGGCTGCTGCGCATGCTACAGCTTCGAGGAGCCACAGGTGAGAGTTGGGTGCCAGGTGGGAACCAATGTAGAATGAGCTGTCCTAAAAAGGATATGGCAAGCACCCCCTACAGAGGTACTATTCCTCCCCAGACACCCTTGCTGCCAAACTACTACAGAACCTAAGACCCATGAAGCAGCATACCATCAGAATAATAACGTGATTAAGGCAAGGCAAGTTTATTTGTATAGTACGTTTCATGCACAAGACGATTCAAAGTGCTTTACATAAAAACATTAAAGCATTACAGCGAGGTGCAAAAGGAATCTACACATTAGAAGGCCTTGAATCTCCTTTCCCTTTACTTAAAAAAAGAAGAGTAATTGCAGCATTGTAACACTACTTACAGTCTCATAGATGCACAAAAAAATGAAAGTGAATCATGAAGAAGAGAACCCAAACAACAATACAACTCAACAGTCCAATAGTATAATGGTGAGTGTTAGAGATGGGTGTTACCAGCTGGTCAATACTCTGGAGTCAATACAGTGGTACCTCTACTTACGAATTTAATTCGTTCCGGAAGAATTCTCGTAACGTGAAAAATTCGTAAGTAGAGGCGCGTTTTACATGTAAATGCCGTAATCCATTCCAAGCCCCCAAAATTCGGGCATAAATTTTTTATAAATCGTAAAAACGCATCAAAACATGTAACAAATACATGTTACAATTAGATTACTGCACAATAAACATAAAATGAGAGTTTAAAATGAGAGAACGAATAATAAAAGAGAAAGAATAATAAAAATTATGTTCATTTACCCTTTAACTGCTATCGTCGTCGACGTCGTCACCGTTTGCCTTCTTTGGTTCATGTTCTGATCCAAGGACGTTTGCTTTTGTCGGCTTGTAAGTGCTTCGTTTTGTTTTAATACCGTGCTGATCGTTGATGTATTACGGCCATATTCTTTGGCGAGATCAACCAAACGCATAAAGTTTTGGAAAAAAAAAAAAAAACTTTGTGGCCAATGGGATACCAGGAAGATGCTAGGCGATAGCCAATGGCAGAGCAGCTACAGGTATGTTTACGTTCGGTAAACTACGGAAGCTGCGAGGAGCGCGTACTTTTTTGCCTTTCGTATCCTGAAATTTCGTTTGTAACTAGAGGCAATATTTTCCCGTTGAGGCGTCTCGTAACCTGAAAATTCCGTATGTAGAGACGTTCGTAAGTAGAGGTACCACTGTACTTTTTAAAATATTGTAACACCACTATGTTAATACAAAAGGTGCAATTTATTTTCACTTCTGAGAGTTTTAGTCATTAAATTTATGTGTGAAAACTGGTGAAAAACCAACCCAAGCATATTTTAGAAATGGTCTGTCGTGTCACACAATTATGGCAGCCTATCAGATGTCAGAGTCGAAGACTCACACAGCCAAGCACTCACTCCTGTGCAGAGTGAGCTCAGCAGCGTCGAGGGTGGCAGAAGAAGTATTACGTCTGACATGTTTCACCATTCATCCAAATTCTATGGCCATTTGAAAAATAAACAAAATAAACACTATTTAAGTTGGTAAAATAATAGTGTAAAAATAAAATAAATAAACAAATAATAAAATTTAAAAAAAACGTTGCACTGTGAAAAAAATTGCACATATATGGTGCTTGGTATTACCATAGAATTTGGATAAATGGTGAAACATTTCAGAAGTAAAAAAATACTTGAATCCAGCTGAGAATCTTCAGCAAATTAAGAAACTGAATTAATTTTGCATTAATTTTAAGTCTAATTATTTTTATTATAATTGAAAAAAATCATTTTATTTTTATTTACTTTGCTCATCGTATCAAAAGGAAAAATGCTGGTATCGCCCATCCCTAGTGAGTGTTGCTTCTTAGGCTACGGTCACACTGCAGGTTTTTGATGCTCAATTCCGATTTTTTGCCGAGATCCAATTTTTTTGTGTGGGCGTTCACATTATTATTTAAATGTGACCCCCATCAGACCCCAGTGTGAGCAATCTACAGCTATGAAGTGACCCGCATGCGCAGAAGAAAACGTAACGTCAGACACAGCGTTGTGTTTGGGGGACAGAACTTCTTCACCCTGATGCAGTGCAGCAAAATAAAATGTTAAAATCATAAATATGAGACCAACGCCCTTCCTCTACACACCAGATGACTGCTGTGATCAACTCTGCCTTAACAGAAATGATCGCTTAAACAGCTCTCTTTAAAATGAGACCCCGTGTCTCAATGAGATTACCTTGTGGAGGTAACAGAACAGGTGAGAGGCAACGAGCTGGAAGGGTACAAGGTTTTATTCCTCCAACATACTGAAACACGCTTCGTAGCTCGTGTGAGCTACTGCGCTGCTGATGCATGTATAAACTAGAAAAGCACTCGGAGAGCGCAGACCTCCGCCAAGCGCCACAGTTCCCCCCCATACAGTGTTTGTGTGTACGTTTTCAGATTCCTTGACCATGAAAACATATGACTAGCAATTGGATTCACAATGATAGGATTAGTGGTTCAGTAGTAAAAGCATTACCTCCTTGGCGGAGGTAATAAACTGAATTGTTGCTGCTGTGTCCATCTTCTCCATCTGCAAAGTGCCAGGCTGCAACCTGTCAAGGCATACCTCATGCCTCCCATATTGGGGGGGGGGGCTTTCACACCTGTACTGAGTACTTAAAAACTGTATTTATCGGCAGATGAAAGAAAACTGAAGCAAAAACAAACAAACAAACAAACAAACAAACAAAAACTAAACAAACAGCAACTGCAACATAACTATTTCAAACATATTTATTCAAATGTACACTTATATGGACACAATCTTGAGCCATAACTTTTTGGTAATGTGAAAATAATAAGGCAAGTAGCACAAAAAAATTGAGTGCTCTTGCTGTCAGGAAACAATGTTGGCACCAAATCACTGAAGTGATCTGCCACCAATGGGGGTAGATTGTGCTCTGCCACAAAATGACAAAACATCACTTCTGCTAGTGATGCATTGGATTTGGAAGGCGTCGGTTCTCTCACTGGCTGAAAATGTTCATCCACCGATCGAATTTGGCTACACCGTTTTTGTGGCCCTGTGTAGCAAAGTGCGACTTCAGGTCGAAAATCCCTGATGCAGTTACTTTTAGCATTAGAGTCACACATATCAGGCGCAGCATTACTGGCGCCGGGCTTCCTCTCTGTTTCGGAGCCGCAGGACAAAAGAAGGTGCGATAATGGTTGCCGTGGGTTTTATTGGGGTTGCGCTCCGCGGAAAAAAAGAGGATTTGGAAGCTTCCCCGGCAGAGAGCTGGTTTTTACGCAGCCCCTATGGCTGCCCGGGGAATTTCTGCCAAATAATCCGGCGCTGGAACGCTGCCCGTCTCAGTTTTTGCAGCGTAGCGCAAACACAGGCACACTGGCGGGCCCGGCCCACCACTGTTTTCCGCGTGCTTTTGTGCCTAAAACTTTGAAGAACGCGGAAATTGTGTTCGTCAGACACGACGACCAGCGCCCTCCATTGCCCCTGCACACATGTTGAAAATGGCCGTATCTCACAATGTTAAAGAATCCTTTAAAAAATTCCTGTATCCAGACGGTGATCTGGATCATCCCCAAAATTTAATCAGTTCTTCCTTGTACCATTTCCAACAAGGGCTGAAAGTTTCATCGAAATCCGTCCAAAACTTTTTGAGTTATCTTGCTAACCAACAGACAAACAGACAGACAGACAAACGCTGGCAAAAACATAACCTCCTGGCCTTCGGCCTGGCGGAGGTAACCATCTCTTTTATACAGGTTATACAGACAGAGAGAATGCATGGCACATTAGCATAGTGATTGTCATCTAATAACATCAGTTAATACATATCACGGTGCACGTGATATAGCACTGTGGCAGCACAGTTTTACCCTCGGCCGGGGGATCGCGGGGATCATGAGATCGTGGGTTCGATCCCAGCCCCCGACCAACAGTGAGCTGTGTGGAGTTTGCATGTTCTCCCCGTGTTGCGCGGGTTTACTCCGGGATTTCTCCGGTTTCCTCCCGCACACCAAAAACATGTAGGTTTAGGGCGCTCGCGCACGCAGCAACCAGCAGCCGGTGGCTTGTCACCAGACTGCAAACCAAGTCTACCTACGGGTACAAATAAGTAACAAAAAAAAAAAAAAAAAATATCATTAGCATGACATCAGCTGGCACCCGGATGTCCTCTCCGTCCTTGGGGGCGCATACATAACAGTCCAGTCTGATTGCCCCCCCGGGGCTCTCTGTCCGTATGTCAATTGTCCTCCCTTTCCTCCAGCCTTGATGGGTGTGAGATAATGTCCGTCCGCAGCGTACTGGGTCACCACAACCTATATAACTAAGGTTAATAATAAACTACACGGCTCATACCAGCGGCATAACACCGGTCCTGCTGCAGGAAGGAGGAGCCACCAGAGACTCCCCTCTCCTGTGTGTCCTCCTATCTGGCCATTCTGCTCCACAGTCATGTCCATGTTAACTTTACATTTTAGATATTACAGCAGCCAAGACTCACGTGTGCCGTTCACAGGAAAAAAGGAATTTGCAGCATCTAGTAAATGTGCCATTAGTGTGCCTGCTTGTCTCGCGGTTTCAGCCCTGAGGACCCCCCCCCCCCGAAATTTTGAAGTTATTGTGCAGTTGGAGCTGACAAAATTACAATCCAGTGTTAAAGGGAAGAAGACCGATGAAAAACAGAGCACAAATCAGCTGTGTCTGCCATGCTTGCTGCATCCTCCAAAGCAGAATTGTAGCATCTGTCTCACTTCAATGAGGAAAAAGTCAGATGAAATGCAACATGACAGTTCGGACTGAGGTCACTTTGGAAAATATCAGATACGTACGATACGATGGTTTGTCCTTCAGTTAAACCTGAGCCGTCCGTACTCACCCATCAATTCCAGGGAAGGCTGCTGTAACTCTTCCAACTTTGCTTGCGATAGCTGCTGATCAGTGATGAGGACAGTTGTGCTTACTGCTAAATCCTCCCTTTCTTAGTGCCACTTTGAGCAAATCTGGAGAGAAGGTACAGTGGGGCAAAAAAGTATTTAGTCAGCCACCAATTGTGCAAGTTCTCCCACTTAAAAGATGAGAGAGGTCTCCAATTTTCATCATAGGTATACCTCAACTATGAGAGACAAAATGAGAAAAAAAAATCCAGAAAATCACATTGAAGGATTTTTAATGAATTAATTGGTAAATTCCTCAGTAAAATAAGTATTTGGTCACCTACAAACAAGCAAGATTTCTGGCTCTCACAGACCTGTAACTTCTTCTTTAAGAGGCTCCTCTGTCCTCCACTCATTACCTGTATCAATGGCACCTGTTTGAACTCATTATCAGTATAAAAGACACCTGTCCACAACCTCAAACAGTCAGACTCCAAACTCCACTATGGCCAAGACCAAAGAGCTGTCAAAGGACACCAGAAACAAAATTGTAGACCTGCACCAAGCTGGGAAGACTGAATCTGCAATAGGTAAGCAGCTTGGTGTGAAGAAATCAACTGTGGGAGCAATTATTAGAAAATGGAAGACATACAAGACCACTGATAATCTCCCTCGATCTGGGGCTCCACGCAAGATCTCACCCCGTGGGGTCAAAATGATCACGAGAACGGTGAGCAAAAATCCCAGAACCACACAGGGGGACCTAGTGAATGACCTGCAGAGAGCTGGGACGAAAGTAACAAAGGCTACATCAGTAACACACTACGCCGCCAAATCCTGCAGTGCCAGACGTGTCCCCCTGCTTAAGCCAGTACATGTCCAGGCCCATCTGAAGTTTGCTAGAGAGCATTTGGATGATCCAGAAGAGGACTGGGAGAATGTCATATGGTCAGATGAAACCAAAATAGAACTTTTTGGTAAAAACTCAACTTGTCGTGTTTGGAGGAAAAAGAACACCATACCTACTGTGAAGCATGGGGGTGGAAACATCATACTTTGGGTCTGTTTTTCTACAAAGGGACCAGGACGACTGATCTGTGTAAAGGAAAGAATGAATGGGGCCATGTATCGTGAGATTTTGAGTGAAAACCTCCTTCCATCAGCAAGGGCATTGAAGATGAAACGTGGCTGGGTCTTTCAGCATGACAATGATCCCAAACACACCACACGGGCAATGAAGGAGCGGCTTCGTAAGAAGCACTTCAAGGTCCTGGAGTGACCTAGCCAGTCTCCAGATCTCAACCCCATAGAAAATCTTTGGAGGGAGTTGAAAGTCCGTGTTGCCCAGTGACAGCCCCAAAACATCACTGCTCTAGAGGAGATCTGCATGGAGGAATGGGCCAAAATACCAGCAACAGTGTGTGAAAACCTTGTGAAGACTTACAGAAAACGTTGACCGAGGAATTTACCAATTAATTCATTAAAAATCCTTCAGTGTGATTTTCTGGATTTTTTTTTTTCTCATTTTGTCTCTCATAGTTGAGGTATACCTATGATGAAAATTGGAGACCTCTCTCATCTTTCAAGTGGGAGAACTTGCACAATTGGTGGCTGACCAAATACTTTTTTGCCCCACTGTAGGTAGTTTCTGATGAAATGAGTTGAGAATTGGTGAGCCACAGCTTGGCACTGCTTCCATCTCCGACGGCTCAGAAGCTGTGTTTCGGGATAGATGACCTGTGGTGTTGCTGGATCAAGCCGCCCCATCAGAAGCATGTTAGAAGTGACTGGATCTGGGTCTGCAACATCTGATGAGACATATCCAAGAGACTTGGAGTTGATGGTGCTTTCCACCTCAGTAAATATTGTTCTCAGGACGTCTTCTGTGATGGACTGAGAACCCAGAATTTTGTGAAGGGCCAACTTGATGGAATGGATCTCACGTTCCCAGGAACCACTAAAGTGTGGTGCTTGTAGAGGGTTGAATTTGAAGTGAATCTGTTGACTGGCAAGTGCTGACTGAAAAGATGGGCTTAGTGCACTGAAAGCTTCAGCTAATGCCGAACTGCCACCCTTGAAGTTTGTACCTTGGTCTGATAGCAGTTTGTAGGGTTTCTCTCGCTTGGCAATAAAACAACAACACGCCATCAGGAATGAGTCCGTGTCCATGCTAGCCAGCGGGTCAAGGTGGACAGCATGGATGGTGAGACATTTAACCTCTTGCGCTCCGTTGTACCGCGGGCGGGCAAGTCTCTGCGTCCGAGGGCGCACGAGAGCACCCTCGTGCGCTCTCGGACGCATGATGGAGATCCTGATGGAGATTTTGATGAAGGTGGTGTATGGCGTCAAAGCACGCACTGAAAATAAAAGCTGCAGACACAGCCGTGAACAGATTAGTTCATCTGAGTGACCTCTCATTCGACTAATAAGAGCCTTGAATTAGGTTTCTGAAACCTTGAAGAGCCAATGAATGAAAACCTAGGAAGGAGGACCCGCCTACTGTGAATGCAGGAGCCAATTGAAGCACAGAAGTTTGGGCTGGGTGAACAGAGACATTACTGCTGCAACAGATGAAAAAAAGGTCGCTGGAAGAACCTGGTACAGACCCAGCAGCACGGAGAACACCCACAAGTGCGACCTGCACTCATTCCAGCAGAATAGACGTTTAGGATTTTCTTCCGTCATCATAGACCGACGGAGGCCGACGACAAAGGTCGTAAATCATTCGCCCAAACTGCAATAATGGAATTATGTTTTGACCGGGATCCACGAGCGGACCAGCGTCGCGTTCGTCTGACAATGGGGAAGAGAAGTTGGCCAGGACAATGTGGCTGTGAAGAGGTGTTATAAGCCAAATTATTTTCTATCCCTGAAAATTGTAATCAAAAATCACTTTTGACCGATCGGTAAATTACAACTGTGCGGCGCATGAGTGCCGAAGTGCGAAGTGACGAAGTGCGTGCGCCGCGTTACACGGTTCGTTCGTCGCCTCCGGACCATGAACGCCCCCCCCCCCCCGCCACTACGATTCTGTCGCGGGGGAGGGGGGAGCCGCGGTGACAGCGGTGCTGTGGAAACATCACCACATCCGAGTGTAATCCGTTATGTAGCGAGGGCGGATCTCCGTCCTCTGTAGCGGGGGGAGGGGGACAACACCCCCCCCCCGAAACACACACACACAGACACAGCCCTGAATGAAACCTTTCATTTGAGCCCAAGATGAAGCTTCTATGTTGAATCATTCAAAAGTTAGACGTTTTTCCAAACTGTGCCATTTGGCACAGTTCCAAAACGAGAACAAAGCTGTGTAATATATTCATTTTTTGTGGAATTGTTACAAAATTTGGACCTCAGCTGGATAACACTTGGTTCTACATTTCTGTTGCATTTTCCAGCACGGATCTGAAGCTGTGTGTTATTTGCAAGCATTTGTATCCAAAAAAACACCCAGGCCAAATTTATTTTCTTCAAGTTCACTATGTTTAGATGACTGTAACTCAGTGGCCGGAGCACTTAGAGAGATCATGTTTTTTTTTTTGCCAAAAAATTCAAAGTGTTTTCTTTTAAATGAGACCAACCCCATGAAGATTCTGCAAAGGGTTGAATAACAGCTTTCGATTTACTTTGGGCACGTTATTTTTTGGCGTTTTTAGGAAAATTGCCCAGAGTGCAAGGGGTTAAACACAATTCCCTATCGTTTCTTGGTGCACCTCTGAAGCTTGACGATGTGCGGTCTGAAGCAGTAAACACCAGCGGAGTAGAATGCTGGTTTATGGAGCCATAAGCTGGAAGGTGGGAGGTGGACCATTTTGGGGATGACTGGGCTGCTGTGCCATTTGCAGCACTCAGAGCAGTGATGCTGTTTCCAGATGGCTTCTATGCCATGAAGAATACAGAAGCATCTATGAAGCTCAGCAAAGACCCTCTCAGGGCCTGGGTGAGCTAGCTTGTTATCAAAGTCCCAGATTAGTTTGGTGATGGGGATCAAGTACTATGGGATGCAGCATGTCTTGGCACAAATCACCACACCTGTGGAGTTTTCCTCCAACACGAATCACCTGAACTTCTTCATCACACTCCGGAACCAGAGTGAGCAATCTACTGCTCGTTGCCACTGGTTTCTGAGCTGTCAGGACAGCAAATTCTTCAGGGAAGTATTCTGTCTAGACTTTCCAGAGGAGGGCCAGCTCTGCTTGCCTATAGTCATCTGCTGTGAGATCTGAGGCAGGAGCCGCCCCGCGGCGGGCTTGCACTGAAGCCTCCAGCAGGTCCTTGAAGTTGCTGAAGGCACATGAATCTGGTAGGTATGAATGCGGAATCACTGAAATATGACCACAAAAGTTGCCTTAATGTAGTTCAACTGTGTCACCACACAAAGAGATGTCTGGAATAACTGGCCAAGTTGATTGAACTTGACTCAGGAAGTGTGGTCCGTGCTTCCAGTGACATCGACCAAAGATCTGTGAAAGAGTCAACCCCACGAGTAATATCATCAGCAGCATTGTCTCTGGAGCTAATATACCACAATGTGCTGCCCTCTGTTATCTCCTGGATGTCTGCAACTCTAGCACTGATGAACTCTTTATAGCGGCAGGATTGTGACTGAAGCCAATTCAAGACTATGGTGGAGTCAGTACAATAAGTAATGTTGGAGATGGGGATTGTAAGCTCCTTCTTCAGGACAGCACCAAGCTGGGCACCAATGTGGGCAGGACAGAGTTCCAGCCTTGGAATGGACTGCTAATGGACTGGTGCAACTCAGGATCTTGCTGACAAGAAGGTCACTTGGATCCCCCCTACCTGATCCATTGTTCGAAGGTAGGCAACAGATCCATATGCTCTCTCTGAAGCATCTGAGAAGATATGAATGCTTTGGGTGGAGGCTGAGGTCTCTGTCCTTGGATGTACATAACATCTAGGAAGAGAGATGACAGGCAGCCGATGAAGCTCATCTTCCCAGGCTTGCCACACCTTGAGAAGGTCATCAGGAAGTTGTGGGTCATCCCAGTCTCTTTTCTTCTCCCAGAGATGTTGCACCAGGATTTTGGCTCAAGTGTTGTAAGGGATGTGCAGACTAAGGGAATCATACTGACAAGCTTGTACCCGATAAATACTACGCATTGGTGTAGGATGCTCAGTGTAATGTATCTTATAAGTGATGATGTCTGACTTACAGTGCCAGTGCAGCCCAAGTCAGGTGGATCTACTCCATCTGTTGACAGCCAGAGATCAAAGCTATCCGATGTTGATCCAGATGGCAGGTGACTGATGATGTCTGGAACACTGGAGGCCCACTGACGTAACTCAAAACCACCTGCAATGAGGAGCTGCTGTAGTTTGTTGACAAGATGGTTGGTTTCTGAGACAGAGTTGAAGCTCTGGAGGAGATTGTCAACATAGAAGCAGTTCTCAGAGTGGCAAGTATCTTCACCAGGAGTGTTATGATCCCAAATTTGTTTCTGGAGTGCTAAGGTGGCACAGCATGGACTGCATGTTGTACCGAATGGCAACACCTGCCATTTATAGATGTCAAGTGGACATCTATAACTATCTATAACCACTGCACCACCGGCAGCACGGTGGTGCAGTGGTTAGCACTGTTGCCTTACAGCTAGAAGGTTCCTGGTTCGAATCCCCAGGTTGGCAGGGGTTGGAACCTTTCTGTGTGGAGTTTGCATGTTCTCCCTGTGCTGCGTGGGTTTACTCCGGGGGCTCCGGTTTCCTCCCACAATCCAAAGACATGCATGTTAGGTTAATTGGCTGTTCTAAATTGTCCCTAGATATTTGTTTCCTATAGGCCCTTAGAATAGAGGGTTAGTATTAGTGAAAGCGCTTTGAGTGGTCTTTGTGACTAGAAAAGCGCTATATAAGTGCAGGTTAGTTAGTTAGTTAGTTAGGTGATGAACTGTGATCCATGTCTCTCCAGAGCAATCTGAGAAAGGGCTTGTCTTCCGGTAGGAGGCGAACTTAGTGAAACATCCCCTTTATGTCACTGCTCACTGTGAGGGGATGCTCTCTGAATCGGAGCAGAACACCTAGCAGACTTGATCCTAGTGTGGGTCCTGGAAGGAGATGTTTGTTAAAGCTAGTACTCTCATAAGTGAATGAGCAATTGAAGACAATGTAATCCTTCCCATTGTGATGGACCATGTGGTGAGGTATGTCCCATGATCTTTCACTGGATTGTGTCCCGGCTGAGGTGAGTTTACAGATGTAACCAGCATCCAGCAGCTTCTTAATCTTGTGGTTATATGTCTTAGCTCTGGCAGGGTCTGTGGAGAGTTGTTTCTCAGTCCCACACAGGTGACCTAACACTACTATCTTTGGTGCTTGAAGAGGGGGGATATTCTCTTTCCATAACAAGGGGGTAGCACACCTCTTGATGCCATCTATCTTCACTCGAATGGTCTTCTCTAACATTCACACCACTGCATTGTCCTGCTTTGACCATATGATGAGGTTTTCTTTCCAATATGGGAGGACATCTATTTGTCAGTTTACTCACATGACTGAAGAGTTCTGCTGATGGAAACAAAGTGTTTGTGAGCAGGCACTGTGGAGTGGAGGACTGATGGAGCAGAACTTTGGCAGGGCCTTGGGAGTGTCCAACCTAGTCGTGTCTTGAGTGCGGCTGGTCCCCCTGGTGGTCCTAGATGCACAGGCTCAATTGGAGTGAGAAGATGAGGATAATCTGAGCCAATAAGCAGTAGCAGTTGTGCCTGACTGAAGGAGTGGAGGGGGAGAGCTCTCAGATGACCATAAGTTTTCTGTAGGGTTTCAACAGGATGTGAGTGCTTGGAGAGGCCAAGATGTACTACAGTGAATGGTATGTGGATGCGGAACCTTTTCTGTGGATTTACAGCTGAGGATACTGAGAAGGAGACCGACCTTCCTGACACTGTCTTGATATCCTGACAAATGGTTCTCAGTGCCAATTCTTCACTATGCCTTTAAGTCCCAGCTCCTGAGCCACACTGTAAAGGAGGATTGTGTGCTCAGACCTGTCATCCAAAATGGCATAGGTGTCAGTCCTCTTCTGCCCATTGTAGATGTGTACTCTGACCATTTTTAGCAGTAGACAGCTACTTCTCCATGCTGGATCTAAGTAGTGTGTGACTGGCTGGACACTATCTAGAACTGGCTTCTCCAATCTGTTGAGGAATGGTGAGTTAACATCATGCAAGATCTCCAGGTGCATCTGGTTGCACCGCTGACATTTGACTTTAAAGATAGCATTGTGATGCTTGATGATCTCTTCCACATCTCCAGCATCGCTTGCCTGTCTTGATCCATGCAACTTTTCGGTCTTTGCTGAGCTTCTTAAAGTCTGAACATTGATTGAAATAATGTTGAACATTGTCGCAAAAGGGGCAGCATTTCTTGGGCTTTTCTGTATTCTTAACCTGAGACCCTGCTGGTAAAGGGGGCTCAGATTCCTTTGCGGGGGGGGGGGGGGGGTGTCACATCCAAGTAGGACAGTGATGGAGCGTGTTGCAGACTTTGGCTTAGGTTTGATGGCTCTCTGATGGTCTAGACATCTTTCTGATCTGGGGTGAGTAATATCAGCCTCATCATCATGAATGCGGACCTCATACTCTAACCACCTTAAAAAAGTCCAACAAAGTTGGGATGGGTGTGACCATGGGATTAATGAAGCACTTAAACTGTGCTCTCAAGTAATGTGGCAACTTTGACAGCAGGCACGAGATGTGTGAGCCACACTCTAGTTCTGTCCCCCCTTCCTTCCCCAGCTGATCCAACATTCCAGCTAGGGCCCTCACCTTACTTGCAAACAGGCAGAAACCTCTGCTGTCACTACTCCTGATAGCTGGCTCAGCTAGGACTTCATTAATGTGCTGCAGGGCTAGTTTATGTGGTTGACCATACAACTCTGTCAGAGAAGCCATGGTTTGGGTGTATGGGTACTTACTATTGCTGTAGGAGTCAGCAATGAGAACAGCATCTTCTAGCTTTAGATGGCCAACGAGGATCTGATATTTGAAGTGTTCACTGGCGTTGGGGGGTAGCATATTGTCTCGAGCTAGCTTCAAGCGGGCAAACTGGCGGGGGTCATCCTCAGTGAAGTATGGTATACGAGGCTTTGGTCCATGATACAGAGCTTCCTGATGAAGTGGAGGGTGTGGCTCACCATAGCTGTCCCATTCTCTTAATTCAGTCAAGGGCTGTTGGGGGGGCATTGATTGAAGGACGAGGAAGGTGATCCAGTGATATATGAGGAGGAGTGTATGGCTCTGCATACTCTAGTGTGGGCTCTACATAGGCAGGAGGAAAATTAGCACTGTAGGACCTCATATTCATGTTACTGAACTGTCTTGTTAGCTCTCTAACAAACTGAGGTTCAGGATGTTGAGGTAGTGGAGCCTAGAATGTTTCCTGCGCTACTGCATCATCGAGAGGAAGAGATGACACTGGACAACACTGGAGGTGTCTGGATTTCTCAGGCCATGGCACATCTTGACGGTCATCCACAGGTTGACTGAAAGCCTATCTGCTATTGTGCAGTGGAGTAGAAGCGTCGTCTGCAGCACTGAAACTTGAGCTGTGAGGTTGCGAGTGAGAACACTGAGGGGAGTCTGCATCTCATGTCTGAGCTGATTGTTATCATCCTTCATCTCACTCAGATCAGACAGGATCACTTATGGTACAGAGCTCTCAATACCTTGGTTCTCAGGGGTGGCTATCGGTGCCCCGTAACAGTTGCTGGCTCTCAAGGTGGAGTGGTCCTGAAGTGTGTGAGACTGAGGCAGCTGTTGTCTGGGCAGAGCCACCATGAAGTCGTCGAGGTAACAAGGAGGACGAACATCATGGCAAGGATGAGTGATACAATGGAATGCCATGACTGTGGAAACTGCACGGGTCCGGCTAGAAGGACCATATAATGGAGGTGTCGATCTAAGGAATACCAACTTGTGACCTCAGGAAGGATAAGTGAATTAAGCTGACTCTTTGGATGTGCAATCACCACAGCCTGTCCAGTTAGGACAGTTGAATAAAATGGATCCAGTCAAAACACACACTTTTCTCATGCCACTCATTTATTGAAAGCCCTTTTCTTGGGCATCTGGATGGATGAATGCATTACTGTTGAGAAACAAAGATGAATATAAATGAATACAATGCATAGCCTGTATATACAGTATCTCACAAAAGTGAGTACACCCCTCACATTTTTGTAAATATTTTATTATATCTTTTCATGGGACAACACTGAAGATATGACACTTTGATACAATGTAAAGTAGTCAGTGTACAGCTTGTATAACAGTGTAAATTTGCTGTCTCCTCAAAATAACTCAACACACAGCCATTAATGTCTAAACCACTAGCAACAAAAGTGAGTACACCCCTTGAGAAAATGTCCAAATTGTATCCAATTAGCCATTTTCCCTCCCCGGTGTCATGTGACTCAGTGTTACAAGGTCTCAGGTGTGAATAGGGAGCAGGTGTGTTAAATTTGGTGTTCTCTCTCACACTCTCTCATACTGGTCACTGGAAGTTCAACATGGCACCTCATGGCAAAGAGCTCTCTGAGGATCAGATAAAAAGAATTTTTGCTCTACATAAAGATGGCCTAGGCTATAAGAAGATTGCCAACATCCTGAAACTGAGATGCAGCATGGTGGCCAAGACCATACAGCCATTTAACAGGACAGGTTCCACTCAGAACAGGCCTCGCCATGGTCAACCAAAGAATTTGAGTGCACGTGCTTAGTGTCATATCCAGAGGTTGTCTTTTGAAAATAGACGTACAAGTGCTGCCAGCATTGCTGCAGAGGTTGAAGGGGTAGTGTAATTGTTTGGGGCTGATGAGTGCTGCAGGCACTGGGGAGCTATGGTTCATTGTGGGAACCATGAATGCCAGCATATATTGTGACATACTGAAGCAGAGCATGATCCCCTCCCTTTGGAAACTGGGCCACAGGGCAGTGTTCCAACATGATAACAACCCCAAACACACCTCCAAGATAACCACTGCCTTGCTAAAGAAACTGAATGCAAAGATAATGGACTGGCCAAGCATGTCTTCAGATCTAAACCCTACTGAGCATCTGTGGGGCATTCTCAAACGGAAGGTGGAGGAGCCCAAGGTCTGTAACATCCACCAGCTCTGTGATGTCATCATGGAGGAGTAGAAGAGGATTCCAGTGGCAACCTGTGAAGCGTTAGTAAACTCCATGCCCAAGAGAGTTAAGACAGTGCTGGAAAATAATGGTGGCCACACAAAATATTGACACTTTGGGCACAGTTTAGACATTTTCACTTATCAAACTTTATTTCCAAAGCACTTTAAAAACAACTACAGCTAATACAACGTGCTGTACATCAGGAATAGATAAAATAAAAAGGACATACGTAAAAGACAGTAAAATGCAACTAAAAAGGTATAAAACAAAACAAGTCAAAATGACAATCATATAATAAAAGCAATAAAACAAGTACAATTGGTGTCTCATGCTGGATTGAAGGCCAAGGAGTAAAAATGAGTTTTTACTAGTGAGTACACTTAGGGGTGTACTCGCTTTTGTTGCCAGAGGTTTAGACATTAATGGCTGTGTGAGTTATTTTGAGGGTACAGCAAATTTACACTGTTATATAAGCAATACATTGACTACATTACATTGTATGAAAGTGTCATTTCTTCAATGTTGTCCCATGAAAAGATATAATAAAGTATTTACAAAAATGTGAGGGGTGTACTCATTTTTGTGAGATACTCTATAAAAACATTAAACCAAACGTATAATTAGCCATTATGTCCAAATTGCAGGATAATGAAATTAAACTGCACAGAGCTCTACCAGAAGGAAAAGGCAGGTTAAGCATAAGGGAGTGTCAATATTTTACCATTCCAAGCTGCAATCAATTAGAGTGAATCCACCCACAAGGCAAGGATAATCATTTGGTGACTGTCCCTAAATGAAGCTGCATTATTTAACAATGGCAGCTCTGATAAAGTTATGTGTCTTCAACACAGCAAACACTCTATGCATTAGAAATTGACAAACCAAAGCAAGGGACCATTAAACTAAAGAAATATAGCTGCCAAACTACGACGAACCTAAGACACACAAAGCATCACACCGTCAGAATAATAATATAATTAAGAAGAGTAATTGCAGCAATTTAACAGTACTTACAGTCTCATGGATGCATAGAAAAATTAAAGTGAATCATGAAGAGGAGAGCCCAAACAACAGCGCAACTCAACAGTCCAATACTGTAATAGTGAGCGTGGCTTCTTAATACTCCCTCCTGGCTGCAAAACTGATTTGCTCATCAAGGTGAAAAAAATCAGCAGTGTGGCTGCCGACACGTGATTGCCCCAGAAGGTGGGCGGATGGGGTCACTGATTGGGCTGCTTAGTTTGAAGTCAATATACCAATCAGCAGCAAGCACTGTCGATGCTCTGTGTCTGATGAGTTGCAGACCCTTTTGTACATTGCCAGTAATTTCCTCATTTTGGAATGAGAGTTGGCAACACTGCATAAAGCTGTCCATGTTTATCTTACCTTTATGGTATGGATTTAATCCGATGTGCAGTGATCCAAAGAAAATGTCCATTATCCACAGTCCAAATGTCTGCTGTGACAGAGACATGATCCAGTCCCTCAAATTCCTTTTTGGAGATCAAAATCCATTTTTAAATAATCTTTATCCAGGTAGCAGGTACAGACGTGGACAAAATTGTTGGTACCCCTCTGTTAATGAAAGAAAAACCCACAATGGTCACAGAAATAACTTGACTCTGACAAAAAGTGGTAATAAATAAAAATTCTATGAAAATTAACCAATGAAAATCAGACAATGCTTTTGAATTGTGGTTCAACAGAATTATTTAAAAAAAACAAACTCATGAAACAGGCCTGGACAAAAATAAGATAAGATAAGATAAGCCTTTATTAGTCCCACAATGGGGAAATTCCAGGATTGCAACAGCACAGGGATAGCAACACTCAGGGCAACAATCAGAAGGCAAGAAAAAAACAAAAAATAAAAACAAGAGCAGCTAATATACATATGTACATATTACTATAAATATATATATATATATATACAGACACACAGTGCAGAGCATTGTAGCTGGATGGAATAAATATATGAGTACATAAACACACAGTGTGGAGCATTGTAGCTAGATGGAATAAATATGTAGATATATAAACACCCACAGTATTGAGCATTGCAGCTAGGTGGAATAAATGTGTAAATATATAAACACACACAGTGCGGAGCATTGTAGCTAGATGGAATAAATATATAGATATATAAACACACCCAGTGCGGAGCATTGTAGCTAGATGGAATAAATATGTAAATATATAAACACACCCAGTGCGGAGCATTGTAGCTAGATGGAATAAATATGTAAATATATAAACACACACAGTGCAGAGCATTGTTGCTAGATGGGATGAAACAACACAACCGTCTACTTAGTTATCCTACATGGTATGATTATGTACCCAAACATATTCTCACCCTCCATAGCGACCGGTATTTTTTTTTTTTTTTTTTGTTACTTATTTGTACCTGTAGGTAGATTTGGTTTGCAGTCTGGTGACAAGCCACCGGCTGCCGGTCGCTGCGTGCGCGAGCGCCCTAAACCTACATGTTTTTGATATGCGGGAGGAAACCGGAGAAATCCCGGAGTAAACCCACGCAACACGGGGAGAACATGCAAACTCCACACAGCTCACTGTTGGTTGGGGGCTGGGATCGAACCCACGATCTCATGATCCCCGCGATCCCCCGGCCGAGGGTAAAACTGTGCTGCCACAGTGCTAAACCACTGCGCCACCGTGCAGCGGTATTTTCCTAGTTGTATGCCGGAGGGGACCATTGTGTAAGTCTATTGCATCTTTTGCATTCAAAACTATTAGGTTGTTACGTCTTTTTGCTATCTCTGCGAGCAGCCCTGCTTAGGTTGTACAGTCTGACAGCCGTTGGTAGGAAGGACCTGCAAAACCTCTCGGTTGTGCACCTGGGATGATGTAGTCTGCTGCTAAATGAGCTCCTCAGTGCATTCAGTATGTCCTGCATAGGGTGGAACTCGGACTCCAGCAGAGATGACAGTTTAGCCACCGCCCTTCTCTCTCCTATCTCCTCCACTGGGTCAAGGCGCTGCCCCAGGACAGAGCTAGCTTTCTTGATCAGATTGTTCAGTCTCTTCCTATCGGCTGCGGTAATGCCACTGCCCCAGCAGACCACTCCAAAAGTGATGGCTGTTGCCACCACCGTGTCATAGAATGTCTTCAGCAGTGCCCCTTGTAAGCCAAAAGACCTGAGCCTCCTCAGTAGGAACAGCCTGCGCTGTCCCTTCTTGTAGAGTGCGTCGGTATTGTGTGACCAGTCTAGTTTATTGTTCAGATGAACACCAAGGTACTTGTAGGATGTCACCATCTCGATGTCTGTTCCCTGTATATTTACTGGTGCTGTGAGGGGTTGTCCTTGCCTGCGGCAGTCCACCACCAGCTCCTTAGTTTTCCTCGCGTTGATCTGGAGGCAGTTCCGATGGCACCAGTCCACGAAGTCCTGGATAAGCCCTCTGTACTCAGCTTCATCTCCATTGGAGATGAGGCCAACGATCACAGAGTCATCAGAGAACTTCTGTAGATGGCAGTGTGTTGTGTTGTGTGAGAAGTCCGCAGTATAAAGGGTGAACAGGAAGGGAGCCAAAACCGTTCCCTGGGGGGCCCCCGTGCTACTGATGATCGTGTCGGACACAGTCCCGGGTTCTCACAAACTGAGGCCGGTTCGTTAAGTAGTCCAGGATCCATAATGACAGGTGCTGGTCCACCCCTGCGCACAGCAGCTTGTCCTTCAGGATCATCGGTTGGATGGTGTTGAAAGCACTGGAGAAGTCAAAGAACATGATCCTCACCACATTCCCGGGCTTCTCCAGGTGGGACAGAGAACGGTGAAGGAGGAAGATCACCGCATCCTCCACCCCAATGCCATGCTGGTAGGCGAACTGGAGTGGATCCATCGCTGGTCCCACCAGGGGGCGAAGGTGAGCAAGGAGCAGTCTCTCCAGGGTCTTCATCATGTGGGACATCAAGGCCACCGGTCTGTAGCTGTTCAGGTCTTTGGGGTGGGAAGTTTTTGGTACAGGTGCCACACGAGATGTTTTCCACAGCTGTGGTACCCTCCCCAGCTTCAGGCTCAGGTTGAAGATGTACGCTACAATCCCACACAGCTGGTCTGCACAGGACTTGAGGAGCTTTGCGCTGATGTCGTCTGGTTCCGACGCCTTCCTCGCCTTGATCTTCCTCAGCTCCGTCCTCACCTGGGTCTTGGTCAGGGTCAGGTTGGGGGGCTGTGTGTTGGGAGTGGGGGGGTGTTGGTGGAGTGGGGAGTGGGCAGCAGGACTTGATGTCTTTAGAGGCAGCAGTGGTTGTTGTGCAGTCAGGGGGGAGGGCGGTTGGTCAAACCTATTGAAAAACAGATTCAGATTGTTCGCTCACTTCCTGCACCCCGTGGCCTGGGGGGATGTATTCTGGAGCCCAGAGATGGTTTTAAGGTTTCTCCAGACCCCGCTGATGTCGCTCTGTTGCAGCTTGTCCTCCATCTTCTTCCTGAAGCTGTCCTTGCCTTCTCTGATCTTTCTCCTCAGCTCCCTCTGTACAGACTTCAGCATCTCCCTGTTCCCCGACCTGAAGATCCTCTTCTTCTCTCTCAGAAGTGTTTTTATCTCAGGGTTGATCCAGGGTTTGTTGTTTGAGCAACACCGTATGGTCTTGGTGGGAACGGTGTCGTCCACACAGAAGCTGAGGTAGTCCGTGATGGTGCGAGTGAAGCCATCGATGTCCTCACCATGTGGATCGCAGAGCTGCTCCCAGGCGGTGGTTTCAAAACAGCCCTTTAGAGTGTCCATTGCCTCCTCAGACCATAACTTAAAAATGATGGTACCCTTAACTTAATATTTTGTTGCACAACCTTTTGAGGCAATCACTGCAATCAAACCATTTCTGTAACTGTCAGTGAGACTTCACCTCTCAGCAGGTATTTTGGCCCACTCCTCATGAGCAAACTGCTCCAGTTGTCTCAAGTTTGAAGGGTGCCTTCTCCAGACGGCATGTTTCAGCTTCCGGCTGCTTAACTTAAGGCAAGGAACCAAGTCCGTAGCCGACTATGCTGTGGATTTCCGGGTGGTAGCCACGGAGGTGGGGTGGGAGGATGCCTCGCTTTGTAGCATTTTCATTAGGAGCCTTAGCCCTAGCCTGCGGGATGATCTAGCCCACTTAGAGAAGCCCAGTAGATTAACCGAGCTCATCTCTCTAGCCATCAGCCTAGATAATCGGCTAAGGGAGCGGGCCACCAAGAGTAAGGCTTCCGGTCGCTAGGGTGCCCAATTTCGCCGCTCCCTGCAGCCTCCCCTGCTGGCCCTACCTCCCTCTGATTCCCTTGACTCCCCCGAGCCAATGGTAATGGGGCAGTCTAAACTACCGTTAGCGGTAGTTAGGGTTGTGCCTCTACTGTGGCAGCGAGGAGGATGAGGTAGCTACCTGTCCCATACGGCCAAAAGAGGGAGTCCGTGCATCGCAGTAGGGGGACTCACGGACTCACCTCAAAACAACCCCCTCACTAGATTCCTATTACCCATCCGTTTTGTCCATAACCAGACAGAGATAGCCACACACGCTCTAGTGGATTCAGGGGCCAAGCAGAGCTTTATGTCTGGGGAACTGGCAACCTGGTTGGGGTTCCCGTGTCATCAGTTAAAGACCCCCCTGAAACTAATCGCCCTGTCTAAAGCCCCACTGGCAGTGGTATCTAAGCAGACCACTCCAGTTTCAGTCATAGTGTCTGGGAAACATCGGGAGCAGCTCAGGTTGTTCGTGCTGCCAGTGTCCACTTCTCCTGTTATCCTCGGCTACCCCTGGCTCTCGATTACACAATCCTTCCATTGACTGGCGCTCGGGAAGCGTGGTCTCCTGGAGTTCATTGTGTCTCAGTGCCTGCCTTCAGTCCGCTGCTTGCTCGCCGTCCGTGCCCCTCGGTGCCCCCCCCCCCCCCATCTAGCTAAAGTTCCCCCGGAATATCACGACCTGGGGGCCACTTTCAGTAAAACCCAAGCCCTAGTATCTCTTCCCCCCCACCGCCCATATAATTGTGCCATCAACCTCCGGGTTGGCTCTACAGCCTGTCAGTACCGGAGCGAGAGGCTATGGAGACATATATTAAGGAGTCATTAAGCTCAGGCATAATCCGGCCTTCGTCCTCGGCGGTGGGGGCGGGCTTCTTTTTCGTGAGCAAGAAAGACGGCTCGCTGAGGCCTTGCATTGTCTTCTGGGAGCTCAATAATATCACTATTAAGGACAAATATATGCTCCCCTTGATCAATACGGCGTTTGATTCCCTCCAGGGGGCCTCCTGGTTCACCAAGCTTGACCTCCGCAACGCTTACCATCTGGTGTGGATTTGGGAGGGCGATGAGTGGAAAACAGGGTTCCAGACCCCTAGCGGACATTTCGAATATCTTGTTATGCTGTTTGGGCTGACCAGTGCCCCTGCCATATTCCAGTGCCTTATCAATGATGTCCTGAGGGACTTTTTGGGCTCATTTGTCATTGTATACTTGGATGACATCCTGATTTTTCTCAGACCTTGGATGAGCACCGGGTGCACGTGAGGCGAGTCTTGCAGCGGCTACTTGAGAACAAACTCTTTGTGAAGGCTGAGAAATGTGAATTCCACGCCTCCAAGACATCATTCCTGGGGTTCATCATTTCTCACAATGTGGTCATTGCGGACCCTGAGAAGGTAAAAGCGGTGGTAGAGTGGCCAACTCCCTCCTCCCAGAAGCAACTCCAACAGTTCCTGGGATTCGCCAATTTCTACCGCCGCTTCATCAGAAACTACAGTATTATTGCCCTGCCTCTAACCCGGCTCACCTCCTCCAAGGTGCCCTTCCGGTGGAAGGAGGAGGCTGAGGCGGCCTTTGCTTACCTGAAATCTCAATTTTCCTCCTCTCCGATCTTGGCACAGGTGGATCCCGCTCTGCAATGCCTGGTGGAAGTGGACGCCTTGGACTCTGGCGTAGGAGCCGTGCTTTCCCATCGCTCCCCGGTAGATGATAAGATCCGCCCCTGTGCGTTCTTCTCCCGCCGCCTTTCCCTGGCGGAGAGGAATTATGACATCGGGGACAGGAAGCTCCTGGCGGTCAAGCTTGCGCTGGAGGAGTGGCGCCATTGGCTGGAGGGGGCTTCCCAGCCGTTCGTCATCTGGACGGACCACAAAAACTTGGAATACCTCAGGACGGCCAAGTGTCTGAATGCGCACCAGGCCCATTGGTCCCTGTTCTTTGGCCGCTTTGATTTCACCATTACCTACCGTCCCGGGTCCAAAAACACCAAGGCTGACGCCTTGTCCAGACAATTCACCTCAGATGCAGCGGAGGTGTTGGAGCATCCCATCATACCCCCATCATGCATCGTGGGGGCCCTCTCGTGGGGTATCAAAGAGAAGGTCTTGAGAGCAGAGGAGTCCGAGGCGGACCAGGGCGGGGGACCAGCAGGGAGGCTGTTTGTCCCATCTGCCGTTTGGGGCGAGATGATCAATTGGGCATACTCCTCCAAGCTCTTGTGCCACCCTGGCATGGTGGTGCTCCTGCAGAGGACTTTTTGGTGGCCTTCGCTCCAGAGGAACTTCGGAGAATATATCCGTGCCTGTCCCCAGTGCGCCACCGGCAAGACATCCTCCTTTCCTCCAGCTGGCCTTCTCCATCCTCTTCCTACCCCTGGCAGGCCCTGGTCCCATGTGGCCCTGGACTTCATCACCGGTCTTCCACCCTCTAACCACCACACTGTCATTCTCATCATCGTGGACAGGTTCTCGAATGCAGCCCACTTCATCCTCCTACGGGGGCTGCTCACAGCGAGGGAGATGGTGGACCTGCTCATCCTTCACGCGGTGAGGCTGCACAGCATCCCCCTGGACATCGTTTCCGACCGGGGGCCCCAGTTTGTTTCCCAGGTGTGGAGATCATTTTGCAATGCCATCGGGGCTATGGTGAACCTGTCATCGGGGTACCACCCACAGAGTAACAGACAGTGTGAGCGGGCCAATCAGGAGTTGGAGGCTGCGCTGCGGTGCGTCGCCACCGCCAACCCAGCGTCCTGGAACACCCACCTCCCGTGGATTGAGTATGCACATAACACCACCATGTCATCAGCAATAGGCATGTCCCTTTTTGAGGCATCTCTGGGCTATAATCCCCCGCTGTTTCCCGAGGAGGAGGGGGGCATTGCTATACCGTCTCTTCGAGCCCACCTGAGGCGCTGCCGCCAGCTGTGGAGTGCTACCCGGACCGTGCTGCAGCGCACGGCGGAACGCAACACCACAATCGCCAATCATCGCAAGATGCCACTTGGAACCACTGCACGGTGGCGCAGTGGTTTAGCACTGTGGCAACACAGTTTTACCCTCGGCCGGGGGATCGCGGGGATCATGAGGTCGTGGGTTCGATCCCAGCCCCCGACCAACAGTGAGCTGTGTGGAGTTTGCATGTTCTCCCCGTGTTGCGTGGGTTTACTCCGGGATTTCTCCGGTTTCCTCCCGCATACCAAAAACATGTAGGTTTAGGGCGCTTGCGCATGCAGCGACCAGCAGCTGGTGGCTTGTCACCAGACTGCAAACCAAATCTACCTACGGGTACAAATAAGTAACAAAAAAAAAAAAAAAAATGCCGGCTCCACCCTACTGGGTGGGTCAACAGATATGGCTCTTGACGAAACACATCAACCTCAAGGCTGAGTCGAGGAACCTCTCTCAGCTGTTTATTGGGCCATTTGCTATAACCCATATTATTAATCTTGTGGCTGTGCACCTAGCTCTCCCCCCCTCCCTCCGCATCTGTCCCACCTTTCATGTCTCTCAGGTCAAACCGTTCTGTTCCAGCCCTCTGTGCCCCCCTCCCAAGATGCCACCTCCAGCAGTGGTGATCGACAGCGATCTGGCGTGGAGGGTCAACGCCATCCTGGACGTCCGCCGCCGGGGTCGCAGCCTGCAGTACCTGGTGGACTGGGAGGGTTACGGTCCTGATTGGAGGTCCTGGTTGCATCCCTCCTTCGTGTTAGATCCTCAACTCATCAGGGATTTCCACCGGACGCACCCGGGTAGGCTGGATCAGTCGCCAAGAGGCGCCACGTGGGGTGGGAGGGTATTGTGATGATTCTCTCTGCCTGCCTAATTCTCCACAGCTGCGTGCACACCTGCTCTCCCTCATCACCGGAGCTATTTAGGCCGTGCTGCCCACAGATCAGCGCGGAGTCGTCTTACTCCTTGGTCTGATGAGACTGGCACTCTTCTTCGTCCTCCTCAGAGTCTTCTTCCTCGCAGTTTACATTCACTAAATAATCTCACCTCTCTTCGTCTTTCAACTGGAAGGGCTACGTCTCCATGACAAGTAAGCCATCCTCTCCTTCACTATTATTCTACACTCTATCCCCTGTGCACAGGTGGAGATCCGTTGCGGCGGAGCTCTCTCCCCTGGCAGCGGACCGAGCAGCACTACACCGCAACTACACCACCAACCTCCCCATCCACAACCGGGACAGTGGACGCTGTCTTCCTGGCTGGAGCCTTCGGGACTAGCCTGAGCCTGTTCACCATCTCATCGACAGTAAGCTCCACACACCACTGTACATTCCCTCCAGAGTCAGACACTAATCCTCCCTGTCTTTGCTCATTCCTAGGGTTGCTAGGCTGCACGACGCTCTGCTCGCCCCAGCTGCACGTCTACACATACAAGCACGGACACACACACTCAACACATAATAAAGATAATTGAATCTACTTTTGAGTCTGTGTCTGCTCACTGGGTCCTAAAACCATGTCAGTGTCACCCTGCACTTTAGCTTGCAACCCACCAATATGCTTTTGTCCTTTACCACGGCAAAGGAAAAATAATCCTTCTATTTCCACAAAAACAAAGTAGCTTCATTTTTTCCTCCACTCAGTAGTGAAGACTCAGTTCTGTGCAACAGGTCATGTCAACTGACGGCTATGTCTCAGCTATGATAGGGTCAGTTTGTATGTTAATTTATTTGTGCTAAACCATATTAACAAAATGAGTAATGAGTAACGCATCTAATCAAATTTCAGTAACTGTAATGCATTACTGAATTTTTAAACAGTAATTTCGTTACACAGCACGTTGCTGCAAAAGTAGTGGCATTACAATAACGTGTTACTTTGTAACACGTTACTCCCAACACTAGATTAGGCATCAGTGTGTGAATGTGTGTGTGAATGGGTGGATAGCAGGATCTGTAAAGCCCTTTGGTCATCTAAAGATTAGAAAAAGAGCTATATGAACGTCATTTACCATTTACAATTAATGTATGAATTTTTAGGAGAGTGAATGAATGAACAGGGAGCGTGTGGATGTGGTGCACGGGGGAGTTGTGGTGGGATACTGTCAGTCACAGAAGACAAGTTTGTCATTTAAAATCTTCAGACTAAGTATTCTGTCCACAAATCTGTTGTGTGTCAGTCATCATATCACATCCCCATATCGCATGTCCCAATTAATGAAAAAAACACACTCATCCATTGTTTTCTGTTAAATGAGGACAGTTAAATAAACACAGCAGAGTTCTTCACTGCACAGAGGGAAAAAAAAAAAAACGGTGCATGGGTTTACGATTCAACGGATGATCCTCTTTTTAATTTAACTACCGGACCATAGCGGGACCAGTTTGCCCTATACTGGGAAAAGAGCTGTCACTGTGGCCCTGGAAAAGAAACGGCAGGTGCACACAAAACCGACATGCATCATTATCTAATGATGACAGTTTTTACAATTTTTAACCTCATTCACTGTCATTCTTTTAACATTATGATTCAAAATGAAAATATTCTGACAGTTGTTTTAAATTAGAACAACAATTCTGCATTCAGCAGAGCAGATTAATAGACCTTGGCCGAAATGAGTGACTCCTCTTTCTAGGTTTAAAACAGAAGTTTGGATGAATGATAATATAACTGAAGGAAATTTTACAACTCTGCCAAAACCATGGACAAAAAGAAAGACTAGCATAATCTCTGAACAGTCTCCCAGGGTTAAAAGCTCCTTAAAGGCTTCTTTTGTTTAAACACATTTTCACTTTGTGAACAAGCCCGCGTTGTCCTCAGTGCAAAATGGATTTGTCCTCCCATTTAAATACTGTGATGTTAGTATTAAGCCTTTGACCTTGTGCCCCTGTTTATTAGAGGGAATGAGAGCAAAGACAGAGATTGGTTTGTTTCACAATACACCCCAAACACACCTTTGAATAATTAAGAGCAATAACGCAGCCTCTTTGTACTTTGTGCCCAGAGTAAAATTCATTTTTGCACTGCTGTTATTGTACAATGAACTTGGAAATGTCCATAAATGTGCCCCAAGCCTTATAATAATAATTGGGGTGCACATAACTTTTTTTGGTCTTGTTCTCAGGGAAGAACCTGAGGTTGTTGTTTGGTCCCCATTTTTTTTCCTTGACCCACCTCACAAAATAGAGGAATATGTGGATAATGTAACACATTTTAATTTCAAATGAAAATGAATGAAAGCATTACAACAAAATGTCTGTTCTTTAAAGCTCCATAGTATGTAACTTTCTAATGAAATGTGCTTCAAGCACTGAAAACTAAATGTACAATGTCTGACTTTCAAACAATGAAAACCAAATGAAATGACAGCTTTTAAAGCACTGACAACAGTTGTTGCTATTTAAAAGCACGGAATGATTCTCAAGAATGATAAACGGTCCCGATGTTAACTCCAAGCCTTTTGAGAAGTGGAATATCCTCCTCATATGAATGCACAGGATGTGCATGTTTCGCTTTGTGAAAGGCCAACAGAAAAAAAGTTATTCAGTGCTTGATGCTGTTCTTCATTCAGTTCGTCTTGCCATCTGTCGAGTGGACCACTGGGCCTCTGGCCCTGGCTGCGCCTGCTAGCAGCATCAATCACTTGCACTACTTTCCAGTGCTCTCTGCTATTTGCATGCTTATCAAAAGCTGAATGATTAAAGTTTTTAGTACCTGTATAAAAGGTACTGTTTTTATCTACCAGAGTAGGATTTTCATGGCATAGTTTGCACCACATCTCAGTGCGGGTGTCATTTGCTGAAAGCCAGCTGACCTCCTGCAGCCACTTTTCCGAGAACGCACGCTTCTTTTGTGACTCAGGTTCAGTCTGGCGTTTCTTTGGAGGTTGGAGGAACACCAAAGTAATTGCTTAACTGAGTTTGCTTCTTGGACATTTTTAATGAAAGGAGATATGATAACAGTCACTTTCCATCAGACAGCTATGACTGTGAGCTCGTGAAGTTAAAACACATTTACTTGCTACCTGGATAAAGATTATTCAAAAATGGATTTAATCTCCCAAAGGAATTTGAGAGACTGGATCATGTCTCTGCAGTGGCGGACCGTGTATTTTACAACTAGGCCTACAGTGGTGAACTACCCGATTTAAGTGCCATTCATACCAAGCATCATAAAAATAGCCTATAGGGCCGTCCACACAAAGCATGTTAAAGATAAGTTTAACTAAATTATAGTTTTAAAATCTTTACCTTTTCATTGTAGAGCTCCATTTTCCTGTGCACTTTTTCGTTGAACAGCAGATCCACTCTTGTTTCCCCAAAGGTTTAAAAGTACTGTTGCTTATAAGTGTCTGGCTGGTGGCCATGTTTTGGTGTCTCGCTGCTGCCTTGGTTAAGGCCCTGTCACACCTAGACAATTTAGGTAGCATTTGCAAAACCTATGAAAAATTTGGAGAATATGCTGGCATACGTCGAATCCGTTATGGCTAAGTTTTGTCTAAGAGCACACTGAAGAATGCTGAAGCACACTGGTATGCAGCATTGTTCACCGAGCTCCTCTGAAAATTAATTTTCAGCATGCTGAAAATTTTCCAACTTATCCAGCCAGCTGATACGTCCCGCATTCACAGAACAAATGGCATATTTCCAGCATTGGTTCACAGGAAGAACCCATACAGAACTCTGGCTGCAGCGCGCATGCGCACACACACACACACACATACACAGAACTAAACACACGTACTTGTTCGTATAATGAGACCTGTCGGGGGGGGTTTATATTTGACTGAAGTATGTACCATCAGTTGTCCAATGTTGTTCTGATAGATATGCCAAAATGTCCAAACACCAAAGGAGGTAGATCCAATCAGCTGATCGCCTGAAGCGCAGAGCACAGCTGTTTACTTTGCTGTTGGCTGCACCTCCCAGCAAAAACACATTCCATGCATTCTTGTTGGGTTTTTTTTTCACTTTATTGAAAATAAACTTTTTTATTGTCATCAGTTCATGTGCCTTTGAGCCAGCTTGTGGATCTGATGTTCCTGACGTGTCACATCAGCTGTTTTAGGTGTGATTGACCTGACAGATTTGGCAGCTCTGCCAGCTTGGTCACGCCCCCTGCCGTGGTGTTTTGAGGGGAGAATCATCTCGATTGAACAGAGATGATCTCTCCCACACCTAGGATTCATGGATCAGGAGGCAACGGCAGTTTGGCATGACCATGCTATGCAGAAGTTAGACTATTGTGCATAAATTGTGAATGTCAGCAACACGCTAAGCATTAGTTGGTTTAAGTTACTATTACTTAATTATATGTCCAAGTCGTTATGGATACAAGATGCATATAGCCAAAAGTGAAAATTTCAGCATATCCCAGCGTTTTAGACCAATTTTTATACGTTTGGCGAACGCTGCCTAAATCGTCATGGTATGACAGACGGCTCAAGTTTGCAAACCCTGTCTGGCTCCAAGTATCTACTCAATCAGCAGTGTTGGGCAAGTTACTAAAAAATAGTAACTAGTTACAGTTACTAGTTACTTATTTTCAAAAGTAACTGAGTTACTTTTGAGTTACTGTATGATTAAAGTAACTACTTACTTGGAAAAGTAACTTTCATGTTACTTTTAAATGCATACTTAAATCATCTTGCACACACAGCAAGATCAAGGGCCCCTTGTTCCCATCAGAAAAAAGAAGAATAAGAAAACTGATGAGAAAAACAGTCTTATCTTACAGATAAAAAATGTCTCATATTTACACAAACTATTGTAATAAGTAGAAAATCAGAAATGTATTAGAAATAAAGCTGTGAATTGACAGAGAAAAATTTGGACCCCCTGGTGGGCTCTTTTTGGCCCACGAACCATATGTTTGACACCCCTGGACCAGCACATTAAAAATGCATATTTAGAGGATTTACTTCCATGAAATAGTTGCAGATCACAACAGCATGTACATGAACGAGATAAAATAAAATAGAAAGCACAGATAAATGAAAGTTCACCACTGACAAGAAACTGTTCTTTACTGCAGCAAATCACAGTCACTTTTTCTCTGTGCATAAGAAAACTTTAAATGCATTTAATGGGGACATTAAATGTGAGCTTCTTGCTCAAAAATACTCATGTTTAACCACAGAGGTAGGAGATGTTGCGAGTACTCACCACTCGGACAACAGTTGATCAGGGCTCGATATGAGAAGTCGCCACCACCACGGCATTTCTTCACCGGGTTGTGATGTGAACTGGGGCAGGACAGGAAACCGACCCATGGAGGAGACTTTGTGATGGCTGTGTCAATTACGGTAGGGTCAGTTTATATTTATTTGCTTTCCTTTGCCTTTGGCATGACAACCTCCAGTTGCTTAAGGCCGCTGGTGACGCTGGCGATAGCAGTCCCACCAATAGCCATCGAAACTGTGTATTCATCCCCAGTTGGCAGCTGATGAGGAGGGTGTCTAGCAACTGCAAGTTGTATGATCATCTATTTGTGCTAAAAATATCTATCCATATTAATAAAACAAGTAACGCATCTGATCAAATTTCAGTAACTGTAATGCATTACTGAATTTTTAAACAGTAATTTCGTTACACAGCACATTACTGCAAAAGTAGTGGTGTTACAGTAACGTGGTACAAAGTAATGTGTTACTCCCAACACTGTCGATCAGTTGCAAACAGGCATTCCCAGCAAGATAATCTGCAGCACTCCTCAGAGGCTTTAATCCAAGGATACCGCTCGTTGCCATTACGGAAGTGACTGACAAATCCTTTCCCTGGCTGAGACGGGCCCACTAGCTTCGGGATTGGCCGACCTCTCTTCACAGTGACCAGCTTCTCTTGAAAAGTCCATCTGGAAAATTGAGTTTTTAAAATATCAGTGACCAAATCATTTTCCTTTCCCCAGTCAGCCATTGTGGGTGGAAAAACAGCCATTATATTAAACAGATACAGTATATTGTAGCTGCTTAAGCAAGTCCTTGCACTGGCGTTTTGCTTGCTAGGATCCTCTGCATTGTGGCGCACGTGTAACTGCACGGTGGCGCAGTGGTTTAGCACTGTGGCAGCACAGTTTTACCCTCGGCCGGGGGACCGCGGGGATCATGAGATCGTGGGTTCGATCCCAGCCCCCGACCAACAGTGAGCTGTGTGGAGTTTGCATGTTCTCCCCGTGTTGCGCGGGTTTACTCCGGGATTTCTCTGGTTTCCTCCCGCATACCAAAAACATGTAGGTTTAGGGCGCTCGCGCACGCAGCGACCAGCAGCCGGTGGCTTGTCACCAGACTGCAAACCAAGTCTACCTACGGGTACAAATAAGTAACAAAAAAAAAAAAAAAAAAAATTGTGGGTGGAGGAGTCTAACCGTCCAATCAAAAGACGTGAAAATGCCGACGTCCTCGGATGCCTTCTATGCGCACCCCTGGACGTACAGAAGACATCTAATTGGTTAAAGCAACAGGATATGTTTAACAGTTAATTTAACCTACAGAGCCGCACTGTTAATTCCTGAAGGCCCAAGGCAGATTTGCTTGACCCTGGCAACACAGATGGCCGAAATATGGACAAAAAAAACTCTAACATGCATTACACTACTGGAAGGAGTGCAACCAAGAGAAAAGCTACAAAATGAAGAGAACAGACAATTGTAATGTAATTCTGATAGTGTTTAGGCCAGCAGAGAAGGCTTTGCTGGCCCTGAGGGTCCACCACTGTGTTTCTGTTACAGCAGACATTTGGACTGTGGATAATGGACACTTTCTTTGGATCACTGCACATCGGATTAATCCATATCATAAAAGTAAGATAAACATTGACAGCTTTATGCAGTGTTCCCAATTCACTCTTTTGGAGCGATTTTCACTCTTTGTTCCTCTCTCCCACTCCACAAACCCTATTTCTCACTCCAAAATGAGGAAATTACTGGCAACTTCATGTTGATTTTCTTCAGATTTTTCCACAATAAGAGCTCTCAAAGCAGGATAAAGCAGACTGAACATGTTCTGAAAGCTCTGTCTGAAACAGTCCATTTCCAGCTGGACATTAATAAGTCCGTAATGTAATCCATAATTAAATTATCTTGCTATGTGTTCAAGATGATTTAAGTATGCATTTTCAAGTAACGTGAAAGTTACTTTTCCAAGTAACTAGTTACTTTAGTCATGCAGTAAATGGTAAAGTAACTCAGTTACTTTTGAAAAGAAGTAACTAGTAATTGTGATTAGTTACTATTTTTTAGTAACTTGCCCAACACTGCTGATTACTAATGATTTGAGATATCTTATGAATAGCTGAAATATCATGCTTATAGAAAGGAGGTGGGATGGAGACAACTGAAAAAAGCCCATTCTTGCACAAATTCTAGCATTTATGAGACAAGGAGCACACTTTTTTACTCTCTGGAATTAGTGTGTTCACCTGTATCAAAGAAAAACTGTCTCCCATAATTGCTCCTGCCACTGTGAAGTTGTGTTTCACTCAAAAATCAAACTTTACTTCCCTCGCAAAGATTTAGATTGATGTGAAAAGTTTTTAAAATAATGTTTAGTTTTTTGCTCTTTGGAGAACTGAGCAGTAAGAGGAAGGATGTCATGTATGTAGAGTTAAATGCAAAACATATATTCAGTATCATATGTATCTGAATGAAGTGTTAGGTATGGAAGTGGAAACAACAAGTAATACATACCAATGAAAAGACAGGAATTACAGAGCAGATACCCCACCATGTGGACCAGTTTAAAGAAGACGAGATTTGTTTCAAGTCCAACACAGAGTCCAAGAGAGCAAGTTTACTAACAGACTGAACTGGCATAAAAAACCAAGACAATGATGAATCTACTGTGTAACCTGATTCAAAGGACAGTCGACTGTATTTTTAGTTAGTGAACAGTTTAAGCTTCCAAATGAGGCTGTATTGCTATTTTGGTTTGAGTTTCCAGTGGAATCCATTGTACATGGTTAACAGTTGTCAGTATATGAGTACCCTTAAAGGCCTGTCACTCATATTAAAACACTTTCCTTCAAACATTGCTATGAATTCATATCATTCAACAACCTTGCATATTTTCAGCTGAAATGATGTGATAATTGCCTCCAGCTTCTGGTTTGAGTTCTCAATAATCTCCTCCTTTTGCTTTTCATTAATATTTTATTGAAAAGGGTTGGCGAAATGTCTGTTTCTCCCAAGTTTATGTAGAAACATTCAGGGACTTTAACAGATGCATGAATTTTTTCTGGATAAGGACAGGAGCAGTAGAGATCAGTTCTATCAGATGAATATATTTTTAATAGCTTACTAGTGCAGTTTAAAATACTCTCAATAATACTCTCAAATTCACAGCATAACTATGTGGTAGGGTTCCTATTTTTCTCGTTTTCATCTATCTTGATTTTTCAATATTACATTTATGAATTAAATATAATTTCCTAAATGTATAGCCATGTCTGAGGAATGTGAATAATGTTTCTCACGTGGAAAGACTAAATAGTATGTGTTTGCTTGTGAAAGAAACACAACTGAGAATGGGGGGGGATGAGATTGCAGAACATCAAGATTTACAATTTCTAAACGTTTTGGAAGTCTCCAAAGTCTCCTGAGTTGATGGATTTAAGCAAGAAAGGATTTGGATTGATATTTGATTCTGTCTGGAGTTGGTTTCAACACTGCAGCTCACCTCATCAATCTGTCCTACAGGGACAGAATTTACCTTAGAAGTACAAAGACCCCCCCCCCCCCCACACACACACACACACCTCCCCATTGATGATTCGTGACATCCCTACCGTCACATGTTGCCAACCAGGTGCAACACTCCCCCTTACTGTATCTCTTGTGTAAATGTGCTGATGTCTTTAATCCATCTAGAAGGTGGATAGAGATAAGGAATGAAGCAGTAAACCATTTGGATAGGCAAAGATCCAACTGAAGGGGAGATAAAAATGGACAAGCAATAGATGGGATAAGAGAAGAGTAGGTGAAGAAGATTGGAAAAGGAAAAGGGGCATAACATGAGGAGGATAGTGCATTTGTCACACGGTAAACTTAGCTCCCTTTGTGGCTACATGGACAGGAGATTTCTCATCAGCAGCTAAATTATATAACTGGCACAGCATTACAGCAACACTATACATGCCAGACAAGCCATTTGAACATCCTTTATGTCTACATCAGTCTATTTTTAAGCTCCACCCAAATGTCACTGCAGGGAAAGAGACCAAAAATTCCTTCACATCAGCTACAGTTGAATTGTAACCCTGGATTTACACTGACTACAGATGCAGTACGTTACAGCTGCGATCTGGCCTCCACAGCAAATAGTTCCCATTCCCGGGACCCCAACTACCCCCAGCACAGAATGTTCACACTTCTACCCTCAGGCCGGAGGTACAGAAGTGTGAAATGTAAGACAACCAGACTGAAAAATTCCTTTCTCACTGCCATCAGACTCCTGAACAAACAACAAACTCCCAAAACTCCGCAACACAGCTTCGCAAATAGGAACTCACACACCGGTTGCTAAATTTGCACATTGTTCACTTGTACAGTGTACTATAGTCTCACCCCGTCTGATGTCCATATTATCTCTGCTGCTAATTATCATGCACAGTCTACTAGCATTAACATTGCAGAGAAATTCTCACATTGGGTGCTAATTGTAATTTGTATACTGCTCATTTGCACACTGCTCATTTGCACACCGTATATAGGCTTATGCCATCTCAGGTTCATATCATCTCTGATATCAATATATCACTGTCCACTATAGTCATCCAGTGAACTTTCAAATTTCATTCTTCTTGTTTCCTCTAGTTTGACTGCTTTAACTGTCCAAATTACCTAATGAGTGTTATTAGTATTCATTAGTATTAGTACTTAGTATGTGCTTAAGGTGTCCTAATTGGCTAACTGTGTTACAGTGTGTGTAATTAGTATCCATTAGCATTAGGTGTGTTATTACCTCATTAGTATGTTGTGTACCTCTTACCTTGGCATTTGTTCGGAGAGCAGAGGAAGAATTTCATTGCTCAGGAAATGTTGCATTTCTTAACTGTGCACATGATAATAAAGTCTTTGAATCTTGAATCCTGAATCCATTCTCATCAATTTTCTAATCCCCACCTGGTCTGGACCACTGCGGAACAAATCCAACTTGTCAGATTCGGTTCGTTAATGAAACGCAAGGAAATCCCATGGTATCTTGTGGTATTTAATAGCCATTTGATCAATTAACCTGTTGCACTTCTGTGTACCGTGGGCGGGCACGTCTCTGCGTCCTACAGCGCACGAGGGCGCATGAGGCGCTGCGTCCTAGAGCGCACTGAAAAAAAAAGCTGCATTTCCGTTCTTCCACTACAGACACAGCCGCGAACAGATTAGATATGATTGACCTCTCATTCGACTAATAAGAGCCTTGAATTGGGTTTCTGAAACCTTGAAGAACCAATGACTGAAAACCTAGCAAGAAGGACCCGCCTACCAACGGCTGCGAATGCAGCGAGCCAATTGAAGCACAGAAGTTCGAAAGCTGTTTTGTGTAAGGCTGGGTGAAGAGAGACTGACTGCTGCAGCAGATGAAAAAAGGACCCGTAGGAAGAACCGCCACAGACCCAGCAACACGGAGACCACCCACAAGTGCGACCTGTGTGACAGGGACTGCCATTCGCGCATCGGCCTGTTCAGCCACAGGCGGTGCTTTTTTTTTTTTTTTATTCCAGCAGAATAGACATTTAGGATTCTCTTCCATGGTCATCATAGACCGACGGAGGCCGACGACGAAGGCTGGGTGACACACACGCGTTCGCCAGTCTTTTTTTATTACTACTGTTATTTGTTTTGAAAAATCGTTCGCCAAAACCGCAATCATGGAAGCGCAAAACCGCAATAATGGAATTATGTTTTGACCGGGTCGCGAGACCAGAACCACGAGTCCGTAATAAGCGGACCAGCTTCATGTTCGTCTGACAATGAGGAAGAGAAGTTCGCCAGCTACGCTGCTGTTGTGAGCAGGTAAGTGTTATAAGCTAAAATATTCTTTATCCCTGAAAATTGTAATCAAAAATGACTTAGAGCGGATGCTGTATTTAAATTATGGAATTTAAAAGGGATTCAAAAGATTCAAGACTTATATTTAGCATGTTCAGACAACATAATGTCTTTTGAAGAACTGAGGGCTAAATTTAATCTTAATAGAACACATTTTTTTAAATATCTTCAGCTTAGGAATTTCATTCGATCAAATCAAAATAATGCTCTCACCCGTCCTACCTATTCATACTTGGAAAAAATTTTGACGAAAAATAGTAAGAGAAAGGGTATTATTTCAGAGTTCTATAACTCACTGATATTATCCTCAAGTGAAAACTCACAGAAAAGAATGAATTATTGGAAAGAAGACCTACAAATTGAAATTTCAGAGGAACAATGGGAATTGGCTTGCACAGAAGCTCAAACCAAATCAATAAATGTACGCCTTAAATTGATACATTTTAAATGGTTAATGCGGATGTATGTTACACCGGTGGAGTTAAATAGATATAACAAAAACATACCAGATACGTGCACAAAATGTATGGAAAGTAAAGGAACTCTATTTCATTGTTTTTGGGAATGTAGAAAAATTAGAATGTTTTGGGAAGAGGTGAGGGTAACAATTGAAAAAATAATTTCAAAACAACTCATATTGAATCCTAAATTGTTTTTGTTGGGTCTGTATCCAGAAAAGCATAACTTTAATAAGAGTGAAAGAACATTCATAGACCTCAGTTTGCTTAACGCCAAAAAATGTATTGCACTGCTGTGGAAAAAGACTCATAGACCAGATGTGACTCAGTGGTTAAGACAGATGTTAACAAACCTTCCACTAGAAAGAATAACATACATATTGAAATTAAAGGAAAATGTGTTTGAGAATATATGGAGACCTTTCATTGATTATGTAAAGAAACTAAACATAACTACTGAAGAAGAAGGTGAATGATGTGTGTGGACCTTGTAATTTCCAAATTGGTGAATGTATAATATGTATACTTATGCAATGGATTACCTAGGCTAAACAGAGGAGCATTGTTTGACTTGTTTTGTTAACGGTTGATGGTGTTTTTGGAATATTTGTTTTTTTTTTTTGGTTTGTTTTAGTGTTGGGGTTTGATTGTTGGTGTCATGTTTGTTGAAAAAAGGTTCAATAAAAATACTGTGGAAAAAAAAAAAAGACTTTTGACCAATCGGTAAATTACAACTGTGCGTCATCGCCACATGACGGACCGCGGCGCATTAACCTGTGCACCGGGAGATGTCCGTCCTCTGTAGCGGAGGGGGGGAGACAACCCCCCCCCCCCACACACACACACACACACACACAGCCCTGAGTGTCACCTTTCATTAGAGCCAAAGATGAAGCTTCTATATTGAATCATTCAAAAGTTACAGACGTTTTTCCAAACTGTGCCATTTGGCACAATTTGGCACAGTTCAAAAACGCCGGGGAACAACCTGAGAACAAAGCTGTGTAATATATTCTTTTTTTGTGGTATTGTTACAAAATTTTGACCTCAGCTGGATAACACTTGGTTCTACATTTCTGTTGCATTTTCCAGCTCGGATCTGAAGCTGTGTGTTATTTGCAAGCATTTGTATCCAAAAAAAACACCCAGGCGAAATTTATTTTCTTCAAGTTCAGTATGTTTAGATGACTGTTACTCAGTGGCCGGAGCACTTAGAGAGATTATGACTGTTTTGCCAAAAAATTCAAAGTATTTTCTTTTAAATGAGACCAATCCCATGAAGATGCTGCAAAGGGTTCAAGAACAGCTTTTGATTTACTTTTGGCACGTTATTTTTTGGCGTTTTTAGGGAAATTGACCAGAGTGCAAGGGGTTAAAACAATTTAAGGATCATCCGTTATTTTCTGAGGTCTACTCCTCCACCACTGTGTCAAAGAAGGTAAAAACTTGACTTAACATGCAAACGCTTCATAGAATTAAAGTTAACGGGCTACTTACATTTTATTTAGAGCCCAAAAATCCAGGTGGGGAGCTGCTACATCAGACTTCCTTGTTGTCATCATGTGATCACGATCGGTTCATCTCAGTCACTCTCGGGTCTTTCTTGAGATCTTGTGTTATTTTGTATAATTCTCACATGATCTTGTATTTCAAACTGTTCTCATCCATGCCACTTTTTCCATGCCGGATTTGGTAGGGATGAATGCAAGAGTCCATCCACACTGCATCTCCAACGTACTGCATCCGGAGTCAGTGTAAATCCTGGGTAAGTCTACTGTCTGTGTGCCCCAATATTAATGTGCTCCACAAAGTTTCACATATATTATTTACATCACAAAATGAAAACGTTTGAGCTGTGTTGGTTGGCAGAGTTGTTTAACTTCAAACATGGAGGGTATAGGGCATGCAGTACTAGTTTTCCTGCAGTGATTCTCTGGGTACTATACTGCTCTCTTCTCAGATCAACTTAATTGGACAACACACAGACTTTGCACAAGGGGTTGGCAGGGCAAAGGCAATTTTCTGGCACAACACTTCCCAAACATATCCAATACAAACGCACACTGCTGTATTGGATATATTAAAGGGGTCACTGACTGCACTTTTTTTCCACATTTCAACAGCTCACATACGTATGTCTTAATGAAATGTTTGTAACGTATTTTGCTCAAATATTCTTTAATTATTCAATTATTGCAGCTATTTTGTGGCTGGTTTCACTATTTTTACTCTAAAATCTCAGAGACTGCATACAGCTCCACCATTCCTTACATCACTATTGCTAGCTGACATTACTGGCCCATACCTGTCTAGCTCAGAGCCAACTAAGTTAAATTGTGTTATGTCGGAATTACCTCTGTAATGACGAGGCCAGGTGTGTTGTACCCTTAAATAGGGAAGAAAAGGAATGAGGGAAGGAGAAATGATCACACACGTATCTGCTGCCTTCACTCGTCTGTATTAAGTCTTGAACATGACCAATAACATGTACACATCTTCAGCATAATCACATTTCAGCTGCACTATGAAACTCCAGGACCTTAGTACACCTCTGGCACAGCAAATGTAGGCCAAATTGTAAATGCATTTTTCTTAACCACATTAACAAGCAAGAACAAAATACAGTTTTAAACAAACACATCTCATCACTACACACACATGAACCCATGGTTAGCTTATAAGACAATGACCATATGTTGCACAGTTGAAGACGGTAGAACAGCTACGGGGTTTCCCTGCTGCTAGCTTAAATTTTGTCTATTTAGCTCACATTCTTTCATCAATAAAGCCATGTAAAACTCATCAAACAGTACAACAATACGTGGAAAAGAATATCTAACACGTTCCGTCAAACTCACCGTGCTTTATGTGCAATATTTACCTCAAATAGGGAAGAAAAGTAGTGAGGGAAGGAGAAATGATCACACACGCATCTGCTGCCTTCACTAGTCTGTATGAAGTGAGGTGCAGAGCGCCAACTCCCTCTACTAGATCCCTCAGGCGTAAACAACAGATCATGGAGCAAAAAGGCATGACCAACAGATCACAGAGCAATCCAAAATTAGCATACGGTCTTCCTTGTCTATCAAAGCGTTTGCAACAGCCTTAATTACACATCCCGAAACATTAAAAAAAACTTAGTATGAAACCATTTCTATCAAATGCACAAAACTATAGTCAGTGCATTAAAGGAGAATGAAGCTAGTGGGTTAATCATGTCTGACCCATTTAACCTGTTACACACTCCCCCTCAAAATAGATGTTATCCCCATCAAAACCCTCAACCCCCAACGCAAATCAGGTATTCAAAACTTCTCACGACCAAAATACTTGAATTGTACATTAGTTCAATGCTTCTATTGCAGTATCTGACATTTAGGAATGTATTGTTACAGACTCGAACTCTTTTCATACATTCTGTCAAGCAAGTATCAAATACTCTTTGTCCAGTGTTTCTTGTGTATGCATTTTGTTACAGACTGGAACTCTTTTCATACATTCTGTCAAGCAAGTATCAAATACTCATTGTCCAATGTTTCTTGTATATGTGTTTAGTGCCGAAAGCGTTGGTATTGGTATGGCCGTCCAATGTATGTCCATGGTTCCTTAGCATTTATGTGTTGTTGCCGTGCTCTCAGAGGGTAACAAACTGGTGAACCAGGCCTGTCATATGTGAAAACCTTAGGCCGCCTGTGTTGTCACCGTGGTTGCCGAAACTCCTCATGACTGAACACACTTGAGGTTGGTGAGGGAACAGGATTCTGCACAAGTAGGTCTTCCATGTGGCTGTTGTCCCAGTTCCTAGGCTCTCATGCTTCCTCCAACTGAGGAGGTATGCTTTCCTCTGACTGAATATGCTCACATTCTGGCAGTGTGGCAGTGGGCACAGGATTCACAGCTTCAGATATGCGTGTTTTTGGCTGCTGCTGCTGCTGCTGAAATGGCACAGGATAATACTCATCCTTATCATCCTCCTCGTCTGACTCAGCTTGTTTCTGCACTTTTACCACATTCTTTTTCTTTGGTCATGGCTGAACAGAAGTCTTAAGTGGTAGATGGTCACATGGAAGAAGATGATTTTGATGTAATATCCTGAAGCTCCCATTCCCTTTCTCAGGTCTGAGTTCATACACAGGACTATCCTCACCCATCCTGCACAAAACTGTGTGAACGATATCCTCCCAGTGATTTCTCAGCTTGCCTGGACCACCTCGTAGAGTCAAGTTCCTGACTAAAACACGATCACCTGGTTGTAAGTGTCAATTACTTCTCACTGCAGCTTTGTGAGCATTTTGTCTGGTGATCTCATAAGCTTCTTCCATGCCCTGTTTTCACTTTTCCATGTAGTTGTGATGATTTCCATCTCCGGTCACTGAACTCAAGTTGAACAGCATGTCTACTGGCAAATGAGGGGAGCGTCCATACAACAAATAGAAGGGTGAAAAGCCTGTCACTTCACTGCGAGTGCAGCTATATGCATAAATCAGCTTGTTCAGTGACTCTTTCCAATTTGTCTTTTGTCTTTCTGTCAGTGTCTTTATCATCTGTAGTAATGATCTGTTAAATCTTTCCACCTGGCCATTTCCTTGGGGCTGGTATGGGGTGGTTCTCGACCCCGCAACTCCACAGCACTTCTTTAGTTGACTAAACGGTTTTCAAACTCACCACCCTGATCATGATGTATTCTTGTTGGGAAACCAAACTTGAGTGCATAATCATTAAAGATCTTATCTGCAGCAGACTTGCCTGATTTTGAAGTTGTAGCATACGCTTGAGCAAAGCGTGTGAAGTAGTCGATGATTACAAGAATATATTCATAACCACCTTTGCACTGGTCCAGATGCAGGAAGTCAACAGACAAGTTCGAATGGTTAAGTAGTAACAATGCTTGTTAGGGGTGCTCTTGACTCGTGGCTTGGCTTCTTTTGTTTCAGGCACGTACATTTCTTTGTAACATACTCCTTTATTTCTCGTTGCATATACAGCCAGTAAAAGCGGTCCCTTATTAGTGATGTGGTTCTGTCCACACCCTGGTGACCCATCTCGTCATGCAGTTCCTTTAACACTGTACCTTTATGTTTTTCGGGGAGCATCAGCTGTTGTCTGTGTGAAGTTTTTCTGTAAAGCACACCACTATCATTAGTTTCTAGTTTGTCCCACTCTCTTAGGAGACAGGTGATCTGTTGGCTGAGTTGATTTAGTTCTTGTGCAGTTGGTTTTGTTCCTGCCAGTTTGTACCGAACCACTGGTCCAGTAGTCGGATCATTTTCCTGGTCATGTCTGATTTGTTCGGTTGTAAGGGGGATCAAGGTTATCTTTGCATCTACTGTTGCGTACTGAATTGAGATACCCATGGACCAAGACACACTGGATTCATCTTGGTTTTCTACTGCTTGTGTAGCTGCACCGATGACATCATATGACATTTCCTCTGTGCACTCTTTCATAACTGTTTCAATATCCAAAAGCATCTTGGACAAGCTGTCTGCATCAATATTTTCCTTGCCAGTGGGGTATTTGATTGTGAAGTGGAAATCAATGAGTTCTGCCACCCAACGGCACCCAATTGCATTCAGTTTGGCGGTAGATAGTACGCAGGTCAGTGGATTATTGTCGCTGTACACAGTGAAGAATGGTGCATAATGAAGGTAGTCACGAAATTTCTCTGTGATTACCCATTTGAGTGCTAAGAACTCTAACTTGCCTGAGTGCAGATGATCATTTTTCTCTGCTGCAGTTAAAGTACAGGAGCCATAAGCAATCACACGAAGCTTTCTGCTCTGTCTCTGATACGATACAGCACCCAGTCCCTGGTTGGACGCATCAGTGTGAAGGATAAAAGGCTTTGAAAACTCTGGAAAGCCAAGGACAGGGGGCTTTAGAAGGCAATCTATCAATTGCTCCAATATTGACTGATGTACATCCTTCCATTCGATCGGAGTATTAGATGGAGTTCCTCTGTTGTTCCATTTTGTGTGCCACTTTCTGTTTTTGTTTCTGTTTTGCATGGTGTCAGCCTGTACAGGGGCTTTAAGGAGGTTGTACAAGGGGCTAGCAATACGTGAAAAGTCTTGGATGTACTGTCGATAATAACTTAACAGTCCTAAAATGGCTCGCAGCTCACCTACAGTACCTGGTGGTTTGTCTTTCAGGGACATTACAGCAGCAGTGTCAGCTGGGTCCATCTGATTCCCCTCAGCAGACACAATCCTCTCAAGGTATCACACTTTAGCTTTAAACAGTTCCCATTTTCTGGGTTTCAATTTTATTCCATGATCTCTCAAACGTTGCAGCACTTTTCTGACATCACTGACGTGGTTTGCAAATGTCCTGCTAAAAAGAAGGATATCGTTAAGATAAGGCACACATATTTCATCCCTTAACCCAACCAAGCACTCTTCCATGCAACGCTGAAATGTGGCAGGTGCTGACATGAGTCCAAATGGAATCCTGATCCACTCATATAATCCCCAGTGGGTCACAAAAGCAGTTAAGTGTCTACTGTCTTTGGCCACAAACCCCTGGTGATATGCCTTTCCCTGGTCAAGCAGTGAAAAGAGTGTGTTTCCTCCCGGATTGTCCATATTGTCCTGCATTCTCGGTGTTAGGTGGCAGTTTGGGTGAGTTTTTCTGTTGAGCTCTCTGTAGTCTATACATAAGTGCAAACTACAATCCTTCTTTCTTACACAGACGACAGGGGAAGAATAGGATGATGCGGACTTTTCAACCCATCCTTGTGCTATCAAATCCTGTAAGTCGTCTTTCATCTCCTTGTATAATGGTTTGGGGACAGAGAGATAAGTTTTTGATACTGGCTCAGTATCTTTTAATGAAATCTTCATTTGCAGATTGCTGATACAGCCTATGTCATCATCAATGTGGGAGAATGACCCTGACTCCTCTCTTAACATCTGGCTGACAACTTGTCTCTGCTTTTCATCGGGGTGGGTCAAGTCAACAGGAGGGCCCCATTGCTCGTGGGCAGGTGTGCTTTTGGAGGATGGCTGAGCTTGGACATGGTGGACAGATACAGGTGGTGACTCTTCAGTTTTGAACAGATTGATAGGGTAGGCTGATCTCACAGGCTCCACAGTTCCAATAACAGTCCTCCCAGGCAATGTAATATCATGACTTGTGGGATTTTGCACACTAACAAAGATTTTTGGGGCTCTACCTGCCTTTACTGAAACCAGGGTGTCACAAAACCCTAATCCTTCAGGCCAGCAGCAGTTCTCATTAGGCTCAAAAAACAGGTTTTTGTTCTCTCTTAAAGGTGGGGCTTGTACTCTACACTCAATCTGTAATGAGCTGTTTTTAGGTACACTTACTCTCTCGTTTGTTGTCCTCACATTACGTTCAACTGTCTGCCCAATACTCACTGCATTAATAAAGATTCTTGCTTTGTTTTTCCTGAGGTAAGGAAAACCTGTTCTAACTGCCTTTATCAGTTTTTCTTTGCCACTTGGCTTCTTCTTGCCCTGTACACTATCCAATACTAATCGTTCAATAACATTGAAGCCTATGATAGGACACTGTTGTTGTTCTCCTTTAAGCACCAATATGGGTATCATTAACTCATTATCATTAGCTGTGAGCTTAAAGGGTACTTCAAGCCAACCAATATAGGGCATTTCTGTACCATTAGCAGCTTCAAGGTGCAGAGGATCACATGAATCGATAAGCTCTGTGACATCTCTTCATGATACATCAGGTAAGTAGTTTTCTTTCCAAACCTTATCTATGGCACAGACCTGTGAGCCTGTATCCCAAAGTGCTTGGACAGTCTGTCTGTTTACGAAACACCTTATGAGACACTTTTTGCCTACCAGCTCTCTGACAGCCGGTGTTTTCTTTGGTACAGTGTTTTCCTGACACTTAACTTTCTCCCATGGCTGAGTTACCTTCTTCTTCACAGCTAAGCATGTGTATGGCTTACATTGTTCTTTATGTAATGGCCAATTAGCCTTTTGACATTCTTTTGAACAGTATAGTGTTGTTTTACACACACTGAGCAGCATTTAAATTTCCCTCTGTTTTCTTCTGTTTCACAGTTTGCACAAAATTGGGACTTGCTTGTTTTGCTGGTTGCCCCGTGCTCTGTGGGAGCAACCCTGCTTAGTTTAAAGAGCCCTTTCGTATGGTTTTGGTTTCTGATGGTCTCTGCACTTTACAACCTGCTCTGAAATGCTCATTGCTTCCACACCTGAAGCAATATTGACAGTAGTCTTTACCACTCAGAGTACAGGAGAAACACCTTGGTCGAGGCCGTGGTGCTGGGTAATACCACTGAGGTGCAAACCTTTGCTGGAACTGGGCTGTTCCCTACAGCTGCCCCTGGCTGTAGGTCTGCTGGTAATTGTGCTGTGGGATTGATGGCTGCTGGTAATAGGGGGGCATAGCATTTGACTCAGGCTCATAGGATGATGATTGATGGGAAGAAAACACTGGGTAAGTGGCAGACACGTGTGTGGGTCCTTTGCTTTGTGATGAAGGTTGTGGTGGGGCAGGGGTTGACTTTTGCATGGTTTCTCGAATTTGGCAAGACCTCAGCTTTCAAGTCTTTTAACAACACCATATCAGAGTGCATTTCTTTAATTTCAGATAGCAGATCAGGGGCAAAGTCACTGTGTGCTGTTGGGTTGTATTTTTCTTTTCAACCTGGGCTTCACTTGACTGTACAGTGTTCACATTCGTTACTTTAGATGGAGTAGCATGTTCCTTTTTGTCCTGTCTTTCCTTTTCGTTGTTGCAAGCAATGTTCAGTTTCTCCATTAACCATTCATCTGCTGTGTTTGTCTGTAGGAGGTAAGGCTGTAGGTCACGTCTAACACTGTCATTCTGCAGGCCTGTTAAGACTGTGCATAAAAAGACTCTGGACTAGTGCTGGATTATACTTTAAACTATTTTCCGCCTTCTGAGAAGCAAACAAGATTTTCTGCCTCAGGTCCATTGTCCTTATCAGAAAGTTTTGAGGGGTTTCTTTACTGCCCTGAGCTTCTGATATTAGTTGTCTATATAACTCGGTGGCCCCTTCCTCCTGATAATGGCATCTAAGAATATGTCGAAGGGCAGGGAGTGTAAGCTTGTTTTTTTCCTTCTAGGTAACTTCTTAACTGCAGGCCTGGTGTGACGGCACGAACAACAGCATCAATGATCTCTAGTTCTGGGTAGCCTTTACTAAGCCCGCTTTCAATCTGTCTGGCAACGCTTGAGAAAGTTAACCAGTCTCTCTGTCCCAGCTCGCCATTCTGAACTGATTTCTTAAAATCTTTTTGCCACATGTTGCCACTAGTGGGTGCTCTGGGCACGTTCCCCAGTGGTGTGCTTGCTTTTTCAGGGAGGATCACGCTCGTGTCCCATGTCTGTTCTCCCAGTTCATCTTCCTGCTCATTTACTGATGTCATTTGGATTTTGTCAATTATATCCTGAATATTAAGAAGGGCTGACATGCCTTCTCCTCAAACTCAGACAACTCTTCCTGCTCCAGGTACCTTATTATGTGTGTAATCACTTTACTGCGAGTTTTGCCTGTTACATGTTCCTTGACTTGCCCTGAAATTTGTAGTGCATTGCATACCTTTATCAGTTGTTCAACAGTCAGTCTATACAGTGCTCCTTTAATTTCCAGCTGCAACTTTTCACATTCCGACTCCATTTTATCTGAGAAGTTAGCTTTAGCAGGAAAATGAGGCTTTAGTAGACCTTACTTGTTTCTTGCCGCTCCCAAGTGGGCACTTTTGCTCACTTCAGGATGCAGAGTGCCAACTTGTCTGGAGACCTCTTTAACTGCTGGACTGAACTCCTCTGATGCCTGGGAAATTTGAGGGATGATCGAGGAGAAGGTTCCACTATCGTTTAGGGACACTCCTCCAGCCAAACCATCCCAGTGGTGCCTCCAACTGTTGTACCCTTAAATAGGGAAGAAAAGTAGTGAGGGAAGGAGAAATGATCACACGCATCTGCTGCCTTCATTTGTCTGTATTAAGTCTTAAACATGACCAATAACATGTACATATCTTCAGCATAATAACATTTCAGCTGCACTACAAAAAGTCCAGGGCCTTAGTACACCTCTGGCACAGCAAAAGTAGGCCAAACTGTAAATGCATTTTTCTTAACCACATTAAAAATCATATGAATTTATAAGATATGTTTTTAACCTTTTAAATTATTGCTAACAAGGATTATGAATTATGCTTTTAACACACTAAATTGTTCTCACTGCTAAAAGAACTCACCAAGAACAAAATACAGTTTTAAACAAACACATCTCATCACCACACACACATGGCTAGCTTATAAGACAATGACCATATGTTGTACAGTTGAAGACAGTAGAACAGCTACGGGGTTTTCCTGCTGCTGTGGAGGAACAAAATATAAGTTCAGGCGAGAAGCGACGTGCTGGAAGGTTTAAGAGTTTTATTCCTCCATCATCATGAGACACATTGCAGCGCTGTGCACTGTGCTGTGTGTGTGTGCATGTGTGTGTGTGCTCTTGTGAGTGCGCTATGTGAGGCATGTAAAGTCAGGTCTTTTATACAGACAAGAGAGAGTGCATGGCACATTTGCATATTGATATACAGTACATATCAGTCAATACATATCAATCGCATGATTAACTGGCGCCGGACTTCCTCTCCTTAATCCGGGGATGTATAACAATAGTCATTGTTCTGGTTGTCCCCCTAGCGGCTCTCTGTCCGTATGCAAGTTGTTCTGCTTCGTGCTCTAGCTGAGTGTGATGGCTGAATGTCCATGTAGATTGTGGTGGGTCACCACAGGGCTCCCCCCCAGAGCACTCAGCAGGGGTTGTGACCCCCCCCCCCGCACCGTCGTTTGGGCTTCAGCTCCGGTAGAACTGTCGGAGGGCATGTCAGCCCGTGGGGGGGATGGAGGAGGGGTGGAAAAACAGTGTTCTCCACTGTGAGTTCCAGCACGTTGAATGGCCGTGGATCGTGGGCGCCTGGGCCGGTGTGTTTCGTGCGTAATGGAACAAGACGGCAATCGGCCGGTTTTAGGGAGCAAGGTGCGGGAAAAGCGCTGTGCAGGAGGAGGGGGAGGGGGTGGGAGTAAGCGAGTGCCGGCCTGGGCCATCAAAGGTGTCTGGGCCGCGCAAAAATTGCGTGTGGATCCGCGATGGTGAGGGACTTTCCCGGTAAACCTGGCGGAGATCCACAGCGGCTGTGAAAAAAAACATTTTGTCTGGCTCCTCCCGTGGCTCGATCCAACGAGGATGTGGGGGGAACGAGCGGCCAAATTCCCCCAGGATGCATGCTGGCTGTGATAAACTGAAGCTGTGTCAAGGACTCGGCAGTTTGGCATTAGGTGCGGGAAGCAGCGTTAAAGTCATCGGGGAAAGCAATCGGCTAAATTCCCGATGTGCGCCGCGGCTGAGAAACCCATACAAAGTCCTGTGTGCGGGCTGCACGTCCGGTCCAGGTGCACGAGCAGCCCTGAAGGATCCGAGGGTGGCGATTGGCCGTTTTTCTCGGGCATGAGCAGTGGCGGAGGATGCTGTATCAGTCTGTGGAGCCGGTTTGTCCCTGGTGCATGGCGCGCGCCTGGCGCAGTGACCACATACAGTAGCTGGCAGTTGCGCTGTCCTCGTAATCCTGCGGAGTGCGAGCAGGGCTTCTGTGCACGGGAGGTCCGCTGTCCGGAGTTTAGTCAGAGTCGGGGAGCTCGGTGGAAATCAACGCAGCCGGCGTCGATGATTGTCCCCATTTTGGCCGCTTCCTTCGTTCGCTCGTGTCGATCATGGTGCGTTTTGGTCCCAGCACTGCGCTCCGGTGAGGATGAAGAGGTTGCAGGTGTTCTCTGGTCCTCTGGGATCCACAGCGCGGTGAGAGGGAGCAGACGGTCATTCTCCCTCGTCAGGTCACCAGTGTGGAGGTAAAAGATCAGGCGAGGAGTGCACCATGATGCGTGCTGATGCTTTCCCGGTCGGGGTGATCTCCGGGGTGTTCGCCTCGTGTTCCATTCTTCGTCAAGGGTCACCAGTGTGGAGGAACAAAATATAAGTTCAGGTGAGAGGTGAGCTGGAAGTTTTCAGAGTTTTATTCCCCCATCATCATGAGACACACTGCAGCGCTGTGCGCTGTGCTGTGTGTGTGTGCTCTTGTGAGTGCGCTACGTGAGGCATGTAAAGTCAGCTCTTTTATACAGACAAGAGAGAATGCATGGTACATTTGCATATTGATATACATATCAGTCAATACAGTGATCCCTCACTTATCGCGGTTAATGGGTTCCAGAACCGACCACGAAAAGTGAAAAACCGCGAAGTAGCGTCACCCCTAATGACGTCACCCATAAATAACACGTACGTTCATTCTCTCACTCTCTCTCTCATATGATACGTGTGTGTGTGTGTGTGTGTGTGTGTAAGTGTACATACATACGTAGATGTAAATAAAGTGTACATAAATATGTTTTTAGAACTCTTTTATTTTTATAACAAGATACGTAACTCAAGATGAAGATGATTTACTGCACAGGTTAATGAGAGCTTTACTGCTCCTCAGGTGACGCCTCGTCGTCAGGTGCTAGAGGCGCAGGATCGTCAAGGGCAGCTGCAGGAGGCGGCGTAGTGGCTCGACAGGAAGACTATTTCGCACAAAAAGGCACAAGAGAACAGCGAAAAGTTCCACGCGGCGAGACTAGCGATAAAGAACAATGAATGCGGTCTTCCTTCGCTGGGTATGGGCGCTCGGCAGGGAGAGAAGCTGGGTAAAACGTCTCGGCCAATCAGCTTGCGGGGTAAAACGTCTCGGCCAATCAGCTTGCAAGATTCCCGAGCAGTGAAGAGGTGGGCGGAGAGGAGTGGAGTGGTGGTCAGAGAGGTGGATTTTGAGTTGTGCGGCTCTCCGTGTTGATACCTGATGATCTAATGTAGTCTCCCTGCCTTCTGCTAGCGCCCGCCCATTTTTTCTCAATTTTGAATTTTTGATGAATATTTCTGAAAAATCCGCGATGCACTGAGGGCGCGAAAGGTGAAGCGCGAAGTAGCGAGGGATCACTGTACATATCAATCGCATGATTAACTGGTGCCGGACTTCCTCTCCTTAATCCGGGGATGTATAACAATAGTCATTGTTCTGGTTGTCCCCCTAAGGGCTCTCTGTCCGTATGCAAATTGTTCTGCTTTGTGCCCTAGCTGAATGTGATGGCTGAATGTCCATGTAGATTGTGGTGGGTCACCACACTGCTAGCTTAAATTTCGTGTATTTAGCTCACATTCTTTCATCAATAAAGCCACGTAAAACTCATCAAACAGTACAACAATACGTGGAAAAGAATATCTAACATGTTTCCTTAAACTCACAGTGCTTTATGTGCAATATTTACCTTAAATAGGGAAGAAAAGTAGTGGGGGAAGGAGAAATGATCACACATGCATCTGCTGCCTTCACTCGTCTGTATGAAGTGAGGTGCAGAGCGCCAACTCCCTCTACTGGATCCCTCAGGAATAAACAACAGATCACGGAGCAAAAACTCATGACCAACAGATCACAGAGCAATCCAAAATTAACTTACGGTCTTCCTTGTCTATCAAAATGTATGCACAAGCCTTAATTACAAATTCCGAAACACACTAAAAAAAACTTGAAACTGTTGTATTGTTATGGGGACATATTATTGTGTGACACAGGTGGTGGCTCCTCCTTTCCGGTTCCGCTGCCACCCGGGGTATAAGAGGGCTGTGGGGAAGAGGGGCGGTCTCTTTGGCCTCCTCTCAGCCTGACAGCAGCGCCTGTATTGTGAGAGTGAGTCACTAATAAAGTCGTGTCCAGTTCATTGCTTGGTCTCGTCCCTGGCTCCCTTTTACCGTCATAACATTTGGCGACGAGGGTAAAAAGTATGGATGCGGGGTTTACTTCAATTCAGCCGTTTTTGGCGCTTCCCAGTGAGCTGCCTGTCCTTTGGGCAAGGTGGTTCGCTGCCTTTCAAAATTATTTAGTAGCATTGGACCTTGGAAGACTGGAGAAATTGCGGACACAGGCACTGTTGGTTCACTACTTAGGAATGGAAGGACAACGTATCCTCAGTACTTTAGGCGAGGGTGATAGCTTTGAAGACGTCATTGAGCTAATGGCGCGACATTTTCGCACCCCGGAAAACATCATTGTCTGGAGGACCCAGTTTCGGCAGTGCCGCCAGTGGACTGGCAAGTCAGTGCAGCGGTATGTAGCAGACCTACGTCAGCTGGCCAAGGACTGTCAATCTGGAGCGTTAGAGGAAGAGATGGTTTGCGACCAGTTGGCGGAACATACTGTTTGCCCGGCAACAAGGTCGAAGCTCCTCACAAACTAACATTAGCCATGTCCATCGAGTTAGCTCAACAGTTTGAGGCGACAGACAAGCTATCACGGGAGCTCAGTGAGAAAGTGTCACACCACCATTTTGAACCACAGCCGATGGCGCAGGCAGTGGACCCGTACAGCGAGGTGGAAATAAGGATGTCTATTAGGGTGATAGAAATCTAAAGAAAATAATAATAATAATAATAAAAATTTCCCTCTGGAATTAATAAAGTATACCAAAATATAAAGCATGCTCGGTGCAAGCTTGCCAGTTCCATTCTTAGCTTGGAAGAGAACACCTTTGGCTCCCATCCATCCACATGAGAGACAGTTGGGTTGGCCAGTAACAGCAGAGGACAAGTATCAAGATGAGTGACATTTGCCTTTTAGTGACGTTTCCCATTTCTTAATGTACAAGAAAATACCCAGAAGAGTCAAAACACCTTCTTGGAGAGAAAAACAAGATAAATGCAGTGTGCTTTTTAAAAGAGAATTTTATGCTTTATCTTTATAATCACATGACCAATAAACACATGTCAGGAGGTTAAAACCTACAAAACTAAATTTTTCAAAGACCTCTTTAAAAATTAAAAGTAGTAATCAAGATATAGCTGGCTTCCATAAAGCAAATAACATGCAATGTAGGAAATCATTCACATTATATGAAACTGTTTGGCAGCAGGTAAAATGAACAACAACAACAAAAACACAACAGTTTGCTTTAAAGGGGCTATATGTAATTTTTCTATTTTAAGATGTTCAAAAACTGCCCATCATTATATTTAGAGTGCTTAGAAACAACAGTTATGATTGTTAATGTGTTATACTAAAGACGCCTGTGCATTACATTACAGCACTGAATTTACAGTGAGAATCAGTCAAAACCAAACGTTCTGTAATAGCAAGCTTCATTTGCAGGATGTGTATGTGTCACTGGCCTCAACAATATTTTTTATTTATTTTATTTATTTAGTTAACCTTTATTTATACAGGGTAGTTCCAGTGAGAGGCAACCTCGCTTTTTCAAGGACCCCCAGTTCACACTCACACCAGGAAGCTGCCCAGTACAACCACAGACTGACCTGTGACCACTGAGCAGCACCACTGGAGCAGGTGGGGTTAAGGGCCTTGCTCAAGGGTACCACAGTGGGGTTAAGGAGGGTGGGGCAAACACTGCAGTGTTATCTGTCCCACCCAGATCTAATCCTGCCGGTCCAGGGATCGAACCCGCGACCCTTCACTCACCAGTCCACATCCCTAGCCATTAGGCCACCACTGCCCACCATCACTTAGAGTGATCTGCCCAATCACTTTTTGGCACAGTCCTGCCACCCAGTGTTGATGGTCTGAATTATATAAAAAGTATATACATACATACATACATACACACACACATACTGTATATATATGTATATATACAGTGGGGTAAAAGAGTATTTAGTCAGCCACCAATTGTGCAAGTTCTCCCACTTAAAAGATGAGAGAGGTCTCCAATTTTCATCATAGGTATACCTCAACTATGAGAGACAAAATAAGAAAAAAAAAATCCAGAAAATCACATTGAAGGATTTTTAATGAATTAATTGGTAAATTCCTCGGTAAAATAAGTATTTGGTCAATAACAAAAGTTCATCTCAATACTTTGTTATATACCCTTTGTTTTCTGTAAGTTTTCACAAGGTTTTCACACACTGTTGCTGGTATTTTGGCCCATTCCTCCATGCAGATCTCCTCTAGAGCAGTGATGTTTTGGGGCTGTCGCTGGGCAACACAGACTTTCAACTCCCTCGAAATATTTTCTATGGGGTTGAGCTCTGGAGACAGGCTAGCCCACTCCAGGACCTTGAAATGCTTCTTACGAAGCCACTCCTTCGTTGCCCGGGCGGTGTGTTTGGGATCATTGTCATGCTGAAAAACCCAGCCACGTTTCATTTTCAATGCCCTTGCTGGTGGAAGGAGGTTTTCACTCAAAATCTCACAATACATGGCCCCATTCATTCTTTCCTTTACACGGATCAGTCATCCTGGTCCCTTTGTAGAAAAACAGCCCCAAAGTATGATGTTTCCACCCCCATGCTTCACAGTAGGTATGGTGTTCTTTCTCCTCCAAACACGACAAGTTGAGTTTTTACCAAAAAGTTCTATTTTGGTTTCATCTGACCATATGACATTCTCCCAGTCCTCTTCTGGATCATCCAAATGCTCTCTAGCAAACTTCAGACGGGCCTGGACATGTACTGGCTTAAGCAGGGGAACACGTCTGGCACTGCAGGATTTGAGTCCCTGGTGGCATAGTGTGTTTCTGATGTAGCCTTTGTTACTTTGGTCCCAGCTCTCTGCAGGTCATTCACTACGTCCCCCCATGTGGTTCTGGGATTTTTGCTCACTGTTCTCGTGATAATTTTGACCCCACGGGGTGAGATCTTGCGTGGAGCCCCAGATAGAGGGAGATTATCAGTGGTCTTGTATGTCTTCCTTTTTCTAATAATTGCTCCCACAGTTGATTTCTTCACACCAAGCTGCTTACCTATTGCAGATTCAGTCTTCCCAGCCTTTTTTTTTCTCATTTTGTCTCTCATAGTTGAGGTATACCTATGATGAAAACTGGAGACCTCTGTCTCCAATTGCTCCCACAGTTGATTTCTTCACACCAAGCTGCTTACCTATTGCACATTCAGACTTCCCAGCCTGGTGCAGGTCTACAATTTTGTTTCTGGTGTCCTTTGACAGCTCTTTGGTCTTGGCCATAGTGGAGTTTGGAGTCTGACTGTTTGAGGTTGTGGACAGGTGTCTTTTATACTGATAATGAGTTCAAACAGGTGCCATTAATACAGGTAACGAGTGGAGGACAGAGGAGCCTCTCAAAGAAGAAGTTATAGGTCTGTGAGAGCCAGAAATCTTGCTTGTTTGTAGGTGACCAAATACTTATTTTACCAAGGAATTTACCAATTAATTAATTAAAAATCCTTCAATGTGATTTTCTGGAATTTTTTTTTCTGATTTTGTCTCTCATAGTTGAGGTATACCTATGATGAAAATTGGAGACCTCTCTCATCTTTTAAGTGGGAGAACTTGCACAATTGGTGGCTGGCTAAATACTTTTTTGCCCCACTGTACATATATATATATTTTTTAACTTCTTTCAAGAGCACTGAGTTTCCAATAGAGTAGGTCTGTTATGTGGGCAAACGAGAACCAATGATGAGGCTGGAGGTATAATAGAACATGACTTTATTATGGACTCACCACACAGTATAGTCACTCCCATCAAGCAGAGGTGAGGTCAAAGGGACCTTCCCTCTTCCACACAGCCCTCTTATACTCCGGGTGGCGGCGGAACCGGAACAGTGGAGCCACTACCTGTATCACACCATAATATGTTCTAAGAACAACACAACATTTTGCCGCCCCTTCAAAATGGTCCAAAACATACACACAATTAAGACCCTCCCCAATTTGGAACCCAAAACATGCGCTAACTCAAACAGAAACAATTAAGGCCTAACCATGCACACAAAACAACTAAGGTTAGAGGGAACAGGTGGACTACCATTCCACCCCCACATGGCCAGACGGATTATTCTGCCATCTCTGCTACAATATAGTCCATTAAACAAAAAAAACTGCCATGTTCCTAAAATAAAACATAAAACACCAAAATAATCCCATTAACAAACCCAGCATACAACTTAATTACTACTTATATCAACACCATGCAATAAACACATCACCCCAAACATCAGTCTGACCCAGTTGAGGAACCACCCCCGGGAAAACCATCCAAGGGCTCCCCTCCGGCACGTCATTTTCTCTTCATGCCCAGGGATGGCTTGCACCACAGCCCAAACACCTCCTTCTCCTGCTTGGCATGCCACAGCTCGTTGGGATGCCGCCATGAGCCATCAGATAGCTGAAGGTAGCTATCCTCCCAAACAGCCACCACCTGCAGCCGCCCCTGGTCGTCCTGTCGCTTACGTTTGCCCAGAACTCCTCTTGACCGGGCCTTCTCCCTGGGTCGGACTACATCAGCGACCCCTAGAGGAGCCTGACTCGGCTTCCAGTGTTCCTGTGTGGCATGTCGTTTTACTGTGCCAGCCGGTCCTGCCCCGCTCGCTTTCATTTTCTTTGCCGGCAAAACCATTATGACTCCTTGCTCCTCGGTACCTCCCAGCCAAACTCCAGAAGCAGAATGGGCCATCCACTGAACTCCACCCGCCGTCATGGGCACCCCACCATGCTGCCCAGTTCCCTCAGCTAGGGTTACTTGGACACTGGCACCGGAACCCTCCTGCGATGGCCCTGGGTGGGGTTGGTCCTGCACATCTTCCAGAATACTAGTCCAAGGTTTGTCCCATACAGCATCATCCACCACTCGTGGAACTGGCCAGTCCCACAAACCATGGCCCGACCACTCCTCTCCTACACCGCTGGTGATGGTGAAGCCCTGTCCATAAAAAAAGGTCACAGTCCATAATATTCTCGCCACTGGCGGTCACCACGAACTTCAGGCTGATCACCTCTGCCAACTTGTACCGAGCTATCAATTCCACCGACCCTACCATGGCCAACCTCTTTTCACCATACCCACACAGCGGCACTGAATGACCTCTTATTCGGTAATATGGGAAGAAACTCCTCACGGTGGGCCAATTCAACACAGACCTCACCGCGCCCGTGTCAATCAGCAGCGGCACCTCCACCCCGTCCAATTTCACCACACAGTACATACGACCCTCGGTGCTCAGGGAGATGGTGTGGATGACAAAACATGCAGGTTAGGTTAATTGGAGACTCTAAAGTGGCCCCTCGGTGTGAATGTGTGTGTGAATGGTTAAGGGATAGTGCCGTATTGTGGCTGCTTCATCCATCCGGGTGGTGGATGACCCTCAGTTTCTGTAAAGCGTCTTTGAGTGTCTATGATAAAGCGCTATATAAATCTGATGTATTGATTGATTGATTGACCGTGGGAGTTGTAGCAGGGGAATCTACTTTGTGCCGTCACTCTCCTTGCTTGAACCTCTTACAGGCCCTGGCAAAATGATGCAGAGGTCCACACTTGCCGCAGTGTTTTCCTCTTGCCAGACACTCTCTAGCCTTATTACGGTGCTTGGTGGACCCACAACCCAAATACCTGGGGGATCCTGGGGCGGACCTTATCTTCACAGCAGCAGCATACTCTTCCTTATCTTCCACACTATCATCGCTGTCCGGGTCCACAGCTTGCACCATTGACTGTGATTCAAATTGGCGGAGTGTAGCTCTCTCACCGAGGTCACATGATAGTTTGTCTGCTGCTTCACACTGCTGAGCTATCTTGATAGCCATGGCTAATGTCAGTTCGCCGGAGTGCTCAACTGTGCTGCCGAGAAGAGCGTGTGCTCAGCCAACTGGTCGCAGACCATCTCTTCCTCCAGTGCTCCAAACTGGCAGTCCTTGGCCAGCTGTCGCAGATCCGCAACATACCATTGCATTGACTTGCCAGTCCGCTGGCAGCGCTGTCGAAACTGAATCCTCCGGACAATGACGTTTTCAGGGGCGTGAAAATAAGATAAGATAAGATAAGATAAGCCTTTATTAGTCCCACAATGGGGAAATTCCAGGATTGCAACAGCACAGGGATAGCAACACTCAGAGCAACAATCAGAAGACAAGAAAAAACAAGAGCAGCGAATATACATATGTACATATAAATATATAAACACACAGTGCTGAGCACTGTAGCTAGATGGAATAAATATATAAATATATAAATACACACAGTGCGGAGCATTGTAGCTAGATGGAATAAATATATAAATGTATAAACACACAGTGCGGCGCATTGTAGCTAGATGGAATAAATATATAAATATATAAACACACACAGTGCGGAGCACTGTAGCTAGATGGAATGAACAGCATAACCGTCTACTTAGTTATCCTACATGGTATGATTATGTACCCATACATATTGTCACCCTCCGTAACGACCGGTATTTTCCTAGTTGTATACCGGAGGGGACCATTGTGTAGGTCTATTGCGTCTTTGCCATTCAATACTTCTAGGCTGTCATGTTTTTTTGCTATCTCTGCGAGCAGCCCTGCTTAGGTTATACAGTCTGACAGCCGTAGGCAGGAAGGACCTGCAAAACCTCTCGGTTGCGCACCACAGTTTTGCCGATTGAGCTAATGATGCATCATTAGCTCAACCACGTCCTCAAAACTATCGCTGTCACCCAAGGTACTAAGGATGCATTGTCCCTCCACACCTAAATTGTGAATCAACACTGCTTGTGCTCATAACTTCTCCAGTTCACCAAGGTTCAATGCCACCAAATAATTCTGGAATGCGGCAAACCACCTCGCCCTAGGGACTGGCAGCTCACTGGGAAACTCCAAAAATGGCCGAATGTTAGCGACTCCTGCGTCCATGCTTTTATCCTCGTTGCCAAATGTTATGCTGGCAAATGAGAACCAATGAGGAGGCTGGAGGTATAACAGAACACGACTTTATTATAGACTCACTGCACAGTACAGACGCTCCCGTCAGGCAGAAGTGAGGTCAAAGAGACCGTCCCTCTTCCACACAGTCCTCTTCTACTCCGGGTGGCGGCGGAACCTGAACAGTGGAGCCACCACCTGTATCACACCATAATATTTCCTAAGAACAACACAATAAGGTCGTCACATAAACTTATTATTTTTTCTGCAAACTGAGAATGCACCTGAGGCCGCTGTTATTGTGGTGAGACGGAATTATTAAAACACTTTTATGTTCATCAGTAGATGATAATGTCTGTATTCTGCTGTAATTTTGTCTGTATTCCTGCACATTTTCTGAAAGTGGACCAAAGACTGCAGTACCCCTGGAAAACACTGGGGCAGTGTCGGGCAATGTGTTCCTCAATTTAAGCAAGACCAGCAAAACAAAACAAAAGTAACAAGAATACTTTAAAAAATTGTGAAACTTTTTTAAGAAAAGTTGCACAAGTTTTCATGGTGCTACATCTGATTATGGCTGTTTCTTAATAGAAAACATCATTATCTCCTCCACTGTCGACATATTGTAGTCCGAAAATTTGACGACTCTTCTTCTTGGAGTTATTTTTTCGCCCTCTGGTAGATGTTTTGCTTGACACATATCAATGTAAAGTATACAATGAAGTATGAGGACAGTGATGGATATATTGTAACGTCTGGACCTTTCACTCCTTAAAATCTTAAGACTTTGGGAAAAAATTTGCCACCATATGCTGCTGGATCATAATCAGTTGTAAGTAGAGCTTCAAAATGCAAAAGGAAGAAACAGGAGCAAGAGGCAAAAAATAGAGAGTAGGCAGTTTATTGAAAACTGTATTTAAACTCAAACAGGCCGTTCATCAGCATAAGAGAAATTATAATGTACACCATTTTTTCACCCTCTCTGTCCTCTTTACACTTTTGTGTTCTCAGAACTTGCTTGTCATGGTCTCTCGCAATCTAAAGGTGCTAGACTGGTGCAGCATGTTTTTTTTTTTGAGTGGAATCTCGTGCATGTGTGGCTGTGTGAGTCCTTTTTTACAGTATATATGAACATCTCTGTGTACTTTGTGTACATTTTCTCTTGAGACATCACCTATTATCGCAGTGTAACCCAAATAGAGGCACAGGTGTCCAACAATTTGGACTAAACACGCTGTCACACACTTGTGTCAAAATCCAACTTTAAAGCATATACATTATCATCTACAAAATGTTTATTACACCATGTGAATGTGGGAACCTGCAAGTACATTATGTAACATCAGTAGCCATTTAATTTTCCTTCCATGGTGAATAACAGTTTGCTAATATTTGTTGATACTTTTCACAACACAATGGAGAGAGCAAAGACTAGCAAAAATCTTTCTTTGAAGTGGTAATGGGTTTGCAGCATGCAGGTGATAATACGGTGTATTATTTGATGAAGCATTGCAGTGGATCCTGTGGTTTTGTTTGATACACTGTCAAGTTGGCTCATGAGAACAGCACGCCATTATCTGTAATTAAGAAACCCACTAAAACTGAAATAAAGCATCGTCAGAAGGTGAATAGAGTGGATAATTGTATAGCATGCACCCATGATGTACCATATATAATAAGATATAATTGGTGAAATTGCACTTGGGGAAAAAAACGTATACTGCAGTATACTAACAGCAGTACATTTTTGGCTTTGAACCAACTGCATTTTGGGTGTTGTTTGCATATTCGCTTTTTCCATGTAACTGCTAGTATTTGTGTTAGCTTCTCATAAAAGAAAGGCAGCAAGTATGCCTTGTGTAACCCTTGCCTTATGTTAATTAGGTAAGAGAAATAATTAAGTGTAGACCAGTTGCTAGATTCGTAAGGGTTACAATAGGGAATTAAAATGAGTGTGGAATGAAATAGCTGGAGGCAAGAAATGAGCAATAATGGTTGTTATTTGGAGAGATAAAGCGAACAATATATACAAACAATTTACAACTATACAAATATAACAACAGCTGGTATGAAATAAAACCCAAAAATGTCCGACTGAGCTCAGTGTTTGTTTGTCCTTTCGGTTTAGTTGTTTGACCAGTCAAGATATCTTGTATCTCCAGACTCAGGTTTCTTTTCCTCTTTTAAAGCGGTGACTTGGGTTGTTACCACTTTGAATCTTGGGCACTGGAGAGAGGAAGGACGCTCTTCAATCGAGATCTTGGTTAGATCTCGGTTCAATCTCGGTTCAGTCTCGGGTCAGGCTCGCCATCTCCATTCGGAGAGAATCCAGGATCCAGAAGGTTCTTGATCGGCAACCAAAAAAAACCTAGCCTGCACAACAATAATGGTATTATTGTTTACAGCTAGAGTAATTCATTTTCCAATCCCTTCTTATATAACACCATAGCTTAGTGTTTAAATTCTTCTCTCATATTACTATTATTACACTCCAGCAATATAGTAATATCTTACATTTCACATCTTACATCTTACATGCATGTGTTCTTTTCTCACAATCTCTCTGGTAGCACATGAAATACCCTTTTTTCATGTAACCAATTAAATGAATTCCTCTTCTTATCTCTACATCATTTAGCCATGAAATTATGATTAATCCTTTCTAACCTTGTCTTTGTAAATCATGAAATGAAATACAATTAATTTATCACATAACCAGGGAATATACTGTCCCATTACTTCCAATATTCCCTTTTAAAATCAGTAAAACTCGGTCTGAGCTACTGGGTTTAGCATAACCTATGGATTTACATAGGAGACCAACACCATGTGCTTTTAGCATCAAACTACACATTACATTTGACAGAAATAGTGCATAAGAACTAAAAGTACTTCAGCATACAGTTGGGAACTCAAATCACATTTAGGAAAACCATACAAACACAAAAATAGCCTTTTCCATTGCTTTTAAACAGAAAAAGATCCACTCGTGATTAGCATTAGCATAACACTAATATTAGCATGTTTTGTTTGGTTTTCACTCACCAAGATGAGGTATCATGTGAACACAGCAAAAGGACACAGCCACAATGCCTTTCAAGCTCGTGTTCCCGTCAACTTAGGATAATAAAGGTTGTAAATTACCGTTTGGAGAGTGTTTAGATCCATTTATAGCATTTTTCTGAATTAACTCACCAAGAAGAGGTATCGGTGTGAACCAGACCGCCCACAGCCTCTCTTGTCCGCTCTCGGATCGTGAATGACCGAAACCCGAGTGTGTGCCTGCTGGCTCTACTCGGAAGGCGGGGCTAATATCGCTCTTAACGAATGAAAAGACCCAGATCACCCAACGTGACCATGAAACGGGAATTTAAAAGTTGGATAACGAGGATCACACTTCCTTTTCCCAAAATAACCGTTTTCAAAATAAAATCACACAATTGTATTAATACAATTGACATCTGAGAAAAAAAAAAAAGGTCATTTTCTCAGCTGGGTTACACTCTCCCACGCCAAATATCATGCACGTCCCGTTGCATGTGCAACCAAGACTGTCCATCGTCAGTATTGGTTGAGTTGTAATGTGATCATTTTCAGTATTGTCTCCATCCAGTATCATTTATGGTCGGAAGTACGACGGTATCTGGTCGTCTTTCAACCTCCGACTTTCGTTTCTCTTTTGGCTTTGTACTGAGTGTACTTTTTGAGTTTTGAGCTTTTGGTTCTGCAGTTAGTTTTACTAGTTGCATTTGAATTTCTGCAACTTGTTTTGAGAGTTCTTGGAGTGAGTTTAGCGTGATATTGTCCTCATCTTCATCTGAACTGCATTGCACAGTTTGCACGTGGGAGGTCACTTTTTGTTTTGAACTGCTCAAATGTTGTCTCATCCTTAAGTTTTTGGCAGCAATTTGGTCTTCTTCAGTGTGTAGCAAGAGAAGCAAATCAGGAAAAGTTGGGGGACTTGTTTGTTTTTGTTTTAACTGGAGTGCAGTTAAAAGGGAATCATCCAAACAACCTCGACAAAACTGTATGACAAGCAGCCCGTCAAAATCCTGGCTTGAAGCGCCACCACGCTTCACAGTGTGAGTCAAAGCTACATGAAGACGTTGTAGATATGACGAGGGTTTCGCACCTGTGTTTTGGAAGGTGTCAATAAACCTGGCGTAAAGCTCTCCGCCATCTTAAGCTGTACCATAAGCAGAATCTAACAGCTGAAGGTATTCTGATAGTGAGCTGTTGGGGTTCAAGTACTTGACTACATCAGCTGCTGGGGGTAAAAGAGACTCAATGATCTTTCGGGATTGTTGCAATTTGGACATAGCAGGATCAGTCAAGATTAATTCTACACTGGAGCGCCAAGTATCATAATCTAGCTAATAAGTTGGTCGGAGGTCTTTGCCAGAAAAAGCTCTGAGCTTTTGTGAAAACGGCTGCACGGAAAAATCTTCCCTTTTTGCAATGTGCTCAACTACCACACATTGCATTTCTGGGGGATTTAAATCATGTGCAGAGATGGTGGGCATACTTCGAATTGGGGTGCTCGCAGTGTGATTTGACTAGTTAGTTGGTTGTGCACCTTGAATACTGGACTCAGCTGCAGAAGGCTGAGGATGAGGTTCATCCAAGAAAGCTTCAGGTAAGTTATCAGGTAACTTAACTTGCTCTGATTGATCATTTTCAGATTCTTTGATTGCCTCAGAAATCTGTAACGTCACGTCTTTCAGGTCATCTGCAAAATCTCTGCCACTCATCTTCGCTAGGTTTTTAATGTCAGTGAGATATAACTTGGTCAATTCGCTCTCTACACGGTGCGTATAAACACTGGCAAGAGATTGTATCATATAGCTGGCTCCACTATTAGATACATGAGTACATGGCAATGGGGCAAGAGCTTCAAAAGCAATACCCGAATGATACTCAAAAATAACACTCTGGGAAAACTCAGACTTACTATCTGCTACTTTTATGACTCTTGAAATCGATCCATACCATTTCAAAAACTCAGTCACTTCATCAAGTTGCTCATCTCCAGCGATTTCACTCACTATCACTGCATTTGGAATTTTCACAGATTCACGTTCAACAATATCCATTTTGGGTACGTTATAGGCTTGAAATAATGTAAGGGAAAGAAAAAAAAGGCTCCTGGCTGGGCTCGCCACTTCTTATTGTAACCCTTGCCTTATGTTAATTAGGTAAGGGAAATAATTAAGTGTAGACCAGTTGCTAGGTTCATAAGGGTTACAATAGGGAATTAAAATGAGTGTGGAATGAAATAGCTGGAGGCAAGAAATGAGCAATAATGGTTGTTATTTGTAGGGATAAAGCGAACAATATATACAAACAATTTACAACTATACAAATATAACAACGGCCGGTATGAAATAAAACCCCAAAAATGTCCTACTGAGCTCAGTGTTTGTTTGTCCTTTCGGTTTAGTTGTTTGACCAGTCAAGATATCTTGTATCTCCAGACTCAGGTTTCTTTTCCTCTTTTAAAGCGGTGACTTGGGTTGTTACCACTTTGAATCTTGTGCACTGGAGAGAGGAAGGATGCTCTTCAATCGAGATCTTGGTTAGATCTCGGTTCAGTCTCGGGTCAGGCTCGCCATCTCCATTTGGAGAGAATCCAGGATCCAGAAGGTTCTTGATCGGCAACCAAAAAAACCTAGCCTGTACAACAATAATGGTATTATTGTTTACAGCTAGAGTAATTCGTTTTCCAATCCCTTCTTATATAACACCATAGCTTAGTGTTTAAATTCTTCTCTCATTTTACTATTATTACACTCCAGCAATATAGTAATATCTTACATTTCACATCTTACATCTTACATGCATGTGTTCTTTTCTCACAATCTCTCCGGTAGCACATGAAATACCCTTTTTTCATGTAACCAATTAAATGAATTCCTCTTCTTATCTCTACATCATTTAACCATGAAATTATGATTAATCCTTTCTAACCTTGTCTTTGTAAATCATGAAATGAAATACAATTAATTTATCACATAACCAGGGAATATACTGTCCCATTACTTCCAATATTCCCTTTTAAAATCAGTAAAACTCGGTCTGAGCTACTGGGTTTAGCATAACCTATGGATTTACATAGGAGACCAACACCATGTGCTTTTAGCATCAAACTACTCATTACATTCGACAAAAATAGTGCATAAGAACTAAAAGTACTTCAGCATACTGCTGGGAACTCAAATCACATTTAGGAAAACCATACAAACACAAAAATAGCCTTTTCCATTGCTTTTAAACAGAAAAAGATCCACTCGCGATTAGCATTAGCATAACACTAATATTAGCATGTATTGTTTGGTTTTCACTCACCAAGATGAGGTATCATGTGAACACAGCAAAAGGAACACAGCCACAATGCCTTTCAAGCTCGTGCTCCCGTCAACTTAGGATAATAAAGGTTGCAAATTAGCGTTTGGAGAGTGTTTAGATCCATTTATAGCATTTTTCTGAATTAACTCACCAAGAAGAGGTATCGGTGTGAACCAGATCACTCACAGCCTCTCTCGTCCGCTCTCGGATCGTGAAAGACCGAAACCCGAGTGCGCGCCTGCTGGCTCTACTTGGAAGGCGGGGCTAATATCGCTCTTAACGAATGAAAAGACCCAGATCACCCAACATGACCATGAAACGGGAATTTAAAAGTTGGATAACGAGGATCACACTTCCTCTTCCCAAAATAACCATTTTCAAAATAAAATCACACAATTGTATTAATACAATTGACATCTGAGAAAAAAAAAGGGGGTCATTTTCTCAGCTGGGTTACACTTGCCAGCACTGGAATTCATTGATCTTTACTGTCATTACCAACGGTAACAGAGTTGAATGGTCCTCAACATGGCAACTGAACGCACACGCAGACTGGCAGGCTCTGCATGCTCTTCTCTTGAATCTCCTTTTAAACCTTTTAAACCCCCTCAACCTGTATCTTTTAGACCTATGTTTTTTTACAAAACAGACTCAACTACCACCAGAGCACTGGATAGTTGGTGCTGTTTTAACTGTCTGTCTACTTCTACTATCAATGTGGCGGCGCCTCACAATTGAGAACCACAGTGCTATGGTCACCCACTAACAACATCTGCTGTACTGTACATTTCTGGACAATGGCTGTGCCCGGGTGCTTCTTGTGAAATGTGTACAAGTAAGCCCTGGAAGGACAGCTTTGGGGTCTATCTACCTAGCAGCTATGATATTATTAGCGGGAGATGTGGAGGTGAACCCAGGCCCACAGCCATTGGAAAATGGAAACCCGATTGGGCCAGCACAGCCAGTCCAACAACCACTGCTAAGCTGTTCAACCTGGTCACCACAGCTAGCTGAACAACTACAAATAAACTAGAAAACCTGGATACTGCAACCAGAATGACAATTTTAGCAAATCTGGCCAACCTGGCCCCTGCAGCCAGCACAGCAGCTAAAGTGGCTAACTCGGCAACCACAGCTAAACTGTTGACAATTGAATCCACAGCACATGGTCCCCCCAAACACCAATACGGCAACAGTGGCCATTTTGGTAGACCCATGCTGACAGCACAGTGTCCAGCGATTGGAGGTTGGCACCAACCCGGGCAACCGTGATGTTGGTGCTCCAGTGGCTTTCCTGGTGGGGTGGGCCTGCCAGGCGGAGTCAGGATGACAAATTGTGGCCCAACAGTGAGGTGACGGCGCCGGCCTGGTCCCCCTGTGCCGGCACAGCGGCAGCTTTTCCAGCAAGGGATGTCCATCAAATGAAGTTGCGTCGATAGCTTAGAGCCCGATGGCTGAATGTTGGTTTTGACCCTTTTCCTCCGGACGCTGATGCAGCAGTGGCTCTTTCAGTGAGGGATATTTGCCGGGCCGAGCCATGTTGATGATTCGTGGCCCAGCGGCTAGCTGTTGATGTCGTCCCGGCCTTGCTGAACACCAATGCAGCAACAGCCCATCCAGAGGAGGCTGACGTCGGTCAGTTCTCCAAAGACACCGGTGTTCTCAACACAGGAAAGGTCTCCACAGATGCCGGTGTGGCGGTGGTCCATCTGAAGGGGAATGGCATCAGTGGAGTTGCCCGGGATACCATTGACATTGACACAAGAAAAAATATTATTACTGCATCCGGAAAGTATTCACAGCGCTTCACTTTTTCCACATTTTGTTATGTTACAGCCTTATTCCAAAATGGATTAAATTCATTTTTTTCCTCATAATTCTACACACAATACCCCACAACAACAATGTGAAAAAGGTTTGTTGTTTTTTTTCAGGTTTTTGCAAATTTATTAAAAATAAAAAACTAAGAAATCACATGCACACAAGTATTCACAGCCTTTGCTCAATACTTTGTTGATGCACCTTTGGCAGCAATTACAGCCTCAAGTCTTTTTGAATATGATGCCACAAGCTTGGCATACCTATCTTTGGGCAGTTTTGCCCATTCATCTTTGCAGCATCTCTCAAGCTCCATCAGGTTGGATGGGAAGCGTTGGTGCTCAGCCATTTTCAGATCTCTCCAGAGGTGTTCAATTGGATTCAAGTCTGGGCTCAGGCTGGGCCACTCATGGACATTCACGGAATTGTCCTGAAGCCACTCCTTTGATATCTTGGCTATGTGCTTAGGGTCGTTGTCCTGCTGAAAGATGAACTGTCGCCCCAGTCTGAGGTCAAGAGCTCTCTGGAGCAGGTTTTTATCCAAGATGTCTCTGTACATTGCTGTATTCATCTTTCCCTCTATCCTGACTAGTCTCCCAGTTCCTGCCCTGAAAAACACCCCCACAGCATGATGCTGCCACCACCATGCTTCACTGTAGGGATGATATTGGCCTGGTGATGAGTGGTGCCTGTGGTGAGCTGAGCGCTGATTTCGTCCGCGCTCAGGTTGCTCAGTATTTCTCCTTTTCCACCGTTGATTCCAGGGTTTGCTATTAGGACTGCTCAGGGGCTTTTGTTGTGACAGCGTCACGGCTGCACTTCCAGCTGTCAAAGCCGAGCCGGCGCCGTGACAGCTGTTTGTCATTTTGTTAATTACTTTACCTCTTTAATGATTTGTTTGTGCCCTGTACTTAAGGCAGCAGCTGAGGCTCACTCCTTGCTGTGACCTACACAACCTTACTTCATCGTAACGATGGACTGGAGCTCCTACTCCTGACTCCAGTCTTCCCCTGTGTTTTGAACTCTTTGCTGCATATCTTTGTAAGTGTTTTTGTACAGCACAGGCTCTGTTCTCACTGTCCCTCCTAGTTTCTCTTCAGAGTTTATTATTTTGTATCTCAGTACATGCTCATGTTCTGCCCCACGTGGCTGTTTATTTTGTCATTTCATCTTCTTGTAAATAAACGAGCAAACTTACTGTTTGGCATCTGGCGTCTCACTAATTCCCTGCAAGGGGCACTCATAACAGTGCCTAGTTTCCTCCAAACATGACGCCTGACATTCATGCCAAAGAGTTCAATCTTTGTCTCATCAGACCAGAGAATTTTTTTCTTTTATGGCCTGAGAGTCCTTCAAGTGCCTTTTGGCAAACTCCAAGCAGGCTGCCACATGCCTTTTACTAAGGAATGGCTTCCATCTGGCTACTCTACCATACAGTCCTGATTGGTGGATTATTGCAGAGATGGTTGTCCTTCCAGAAGGATCTACTCTCTCCACAGAGGAACGCTGGAGCTCTGACAAAGTGACCATCGGATTCTTAGTCACCTCCCTGACTAAGGCCCTTCTCGCCTGATCGCTCAGTTTAGACGATCGGCCAGCGCTAGAAAGAGTCCTGATGGTTCTGAACTTCTTCCATTTATGGATGATGGAAGCCACTGTGCTCATTGGGACCTTCAAAGAAGTAGAAATTTTTCTGTACCCTTCCCCATATTTGTGCTTTGAGGCAATCCCGTCTCGGAGGTCTACAGACAATTCCTTTGACTTAATGCTTGGTTTGTGCTCTGACTGTCTCAGAGACAGAGAGAGAGAGATGAATCCAAATGCTGGATGGTGCCATGTGTTTATTAACAGAAGAGTAACAGTTCAAAATGTGCCAAATACAAAAAGCCCAAACGATACAATTTAACCTGTAGTGCCTCAGAGCAGGACACGGCTCTGGAGGGGAAGCCAGCACTACAGTGGATAAACAGTTCCAAAATAAGTACAAAATGCCAAACGACAAAATGTAGCGTGTAATGCCTCAGAGCGGAAAAACCGCTCTGGAGGGGAGACCAGCATTACAGCGGACAACAACTGAACAAGAGGAAAAACGTATATGTTGCGCCTCAGAGCGAGGCTAAGCTCTGGAGGGAAAATCAGCACGACAGTGGAAGTATGGTTGAACAGGAGGAAGACAATTGACGGAGCGGTGAGGACAAAGTGAACAAGTGAGCTTAAGTATAGAGTAATCGTGATAACATGAGTACAGACAGGTGTGGGCTGACCTGAACAGAGGAGGAAAACAACAACTTATTATTGGGAACAGCTCATAGTAATAATGAGGGAGAGCGGCGGACGGTAATGACAGGTGAGGGAGGGGCAGCTGACAGTTTGACAGGTGGTACCAACACTAACCTGGAAATGCCACCTGTCAACCCAGAGACTGAAATGTAAACAAAACCAAATACAGACTGGACAATGATTTCAAATGAAACGATACAAAATCAAAGCAAACTGAAACATCAACAGACACATAAAAAACAGTGACAACTCAAAAGGATTCCAAAAAATACAACAGATAAAAAAATGTAAATGCAAAGGAGGGGCCATGAGACTGAGTCCAGCAGAACATTGGACTCAACACGTGATACTGACATGCACTGTCAACTGTGGGACCTTATATAGACAGGTGTGTGCCTTTCCAAATCATGTCCAATCAATTGAATTTACCACAAGTGGACTCCAATTAAGCTGTAGAAATATCTCAAGGATGATCAGTGGAAACAGGATGCACCTGAGCTCAATTTTGAGCTTCATGGCAAAGGCTGTGAATACTTATGTACATGTGATTTCTTAATAATTTTGCAAAAATCTCAAAAAACTTTTTTCACATTGTCATTATGGGGTATTGTGTGTAGAACTTTGAGGGGAAAAATTAATTTAATCCATTTTGGAATAAGGCTGTAACATAAAATGTGGAAAAAGTGAAGCGCTAAGAATACTTTCTGGATGCACTGTAAGACTGGTAAGACTATTACAAAACAGGATGGGTATGGGATAAAAACTGTGGCTGAAAAACGGGATGGGTATGGGATGAAAACAGTGGCTGAAAAATGGGATGGGTATGGGATAAAAATGGTGACTGAAAAACAACAAACTACTAAAATATTTCAAACTTAAATCATGCCAAGGTATTGTGGGATCCGACTATGAAACCTAAAGGCTTTTTTGGAGGTCATTTCAATATTAGGAGCATTGTCTCTAAAACAGAACAAAAACAACTATTGACAAATTCAAATCTCGACTACCTATGCCTCTCAGAAACCTGGTTAACCTCAACAACACCTCCAGCTATTTTCAATGTACCAGGGTACAATACCTATATACAAGACAGAAAAAATGGCAGGGGAGGAGGGGTCATGATTTATGTAAAGAATGGTTATCAGTGTACACAACTTGTCATTGCTGAAAATACGCTAGAATGTGTTAGAGTTAAAGTAGTACTATCACCAGAAATGTCTTTTGCTTTGATTGTGATCTATCAACCTCCATTCTCCAAGGACACATTCTTTAATTGTCTATCAAATGTACTGAAACAGCTTGGCAGCAAAGAGTTAATCCTCCTGGGTGATTTCTGTCAGGAGCTGAGCTCTGGAAGTTCTGTCAGGCTCAGTCTTGTGGCTTTTCTCTGTATTTATATTTATTTGTTGTATTTTTTGTGCCTTTTGTTTTTTGTTGTCTCCATGTTTTCTGTTTTCCTGTTTATGTCTTAGTTCCACTATATTCTGATTCTGTATTATTGGTACCTATTTCTCAGTTGTACTTGTTTATAATTTATTCTGCTCCTTATTATTTGAGGTTGACAGCTGTCAGGGCATTTCCTGATTGGTGCCCCATGTGGGTGTAGCCCTGTCAGCTGCCAGCTGGTGTGGCCTCATCTCATTACTTCCAGTTTATCCCAATCACTATTCAATGTTACCTTTTTGCCCGCTCATGTGAACCCACACCTGTCACTACTTATGTAATGGTTTTTTGACCCTATTTAAGGGGAGTTACTTCCATTTCCATTCTGCCACTGTCTTGACTCTACAAGCTACTCCTCGTATCCACCAGAGCCCTGCCCTCCTCTGGTGCACAATATCTGTAAGTCTTCTCCCTCATTTGTATTTTGTGTTAAGAGCACCTTGTTGAACTTTGTTTGTTTCCTTTTTTCAATAAATTGCCCAAACTCACAGTCCAGCATGTGGGTCTTCCTGCCTTCCTACCTTCCTGCCCCGTAGGGCATTCATGACAATTTCAACTTAAATTGGTTTTGTAAACCATGGAGACAGAAATTAAAGGACATCACCAATAAGTTTCATATGGATCAGATGATCAGTAACCCAACCAGAATAATCACTTCATCTCAAACTCTCCTTGATTTGATTTTTACCAACAAACCTGACCGCATAACAAAAAAATACAGTCTAATTACTGGCATGTCTGACCATAATCTCACTTGAGTAGTACGCAAATTGTCAAAATCACAATACAAAAAGCCTACTGATGGTGGAAAATATATCTCATACATACCAAAGAAAAACAGAATCATTTGAAAATAAGTTACAGCACGTAAAGTGGAATGAAATAAACTGTGATACAAACTATGAACAGACATGCGAAAATATATCAACAATCAATTCAATTCAATTCAATTCAGCTTTATTTATGTAGCACCATATCACAACAGAAGTCATTTCATAGCACTATCAAAAGCAGGGAAAAAACCCACAATTGCAGAAAGACCCAGCAATCAGATGATCCCCTGTGAGCAAGCACTTAGCGACGGTGGAGAGGAAAAACTCCCATTTAACAGGAAGAAACCTCTAGCAGAACCGGGCTGAGGGAGGGGCAGTCATCTGCTGCGACTGGCTGGGGGTGAGGGGATAAAGAAGAAGAAAAGAACAGACATAAAGAGAGCAAACATTAACGGTGAGAAGCCAAGTACATTATTGAAGGTCACCCAGCAGTCTGAATCTATTAACAGCAAAACAAAAGGGGGGTTAAGAGACACAAGATCCCTCCCTAATCGTAGGTTATATTGAAAAGGAAGGTTTTTACCCTATTCTTAAAAACAGAGATCGAGTCTGACTCCCGGACCCAGAGTGGTAACTGGTTCCACAGGAAAGGAGTTTGATAACAGAAGGTTCTACCTCCCATTGTACTTTTGGAGATTCTGGGTATTACAAGTAATCCAGCATTTTGGGAGCGTAGTGCTCTGTTAGGATGATAGGGTAATATCAGATCTTTTATATGTAAGGGGGCCTGATTATTAAGAGCTTTGTAAGTGAGAAGAAGGATTTTAAACTTAATTATCTTATCTTATCTTATCTTAATTCTAAACTCTATGGGAAGCCAGTGAAGGGAGGCCAGAACCGGAGAGATATGATCACTCTTTCTGGAACCCGTTAAAACTCTTGCAGCAGCATTTTGGATCAACTGAAGACTTTCTAAAGATATTTTAGGACAACCTGATAATAACGAATTACAATAATCTAATCTAGAACTAACAAAAGCGTGGATCAGTTTCTCAGCATCATTCAGAGACAAGATACTCCTAATTTTGGCAATATTGTGCAGATGATAGAAGGCAGTCTTAGAAACAAATTTAATATGTGAATTAGCGAACAGATCTTGATCAAAAATAACTCCAACGTTCCTCACAGAACTATTCAGAGTGAGAGTAGCGGCATCCAAATTAAGAGTTTGATTTGGAAAGGTATTCCTAAGGTTTTTTGGACCAACAAGAATGACCTCAGTCTTATCTGGGTTTAATAGCAGAAAATTACAAGTCATCCAAGCTTTGATTTCCTTAAGACAGGCATCTAACTCAGCTAATTGATTACAATCATCGGGCTTCATTGACAGGTATAATTGTGTGTCATCTGCATAACAATGAAAATGTATACAGTGCTTTCTAATGATATTGCCTAACGGAAGCATATATAAACTAATAAGAGTAGGGCCTAACACAGATCCCTGTGGAACTCCGTGACTGAGCTTAGAGTTGGAAGAAAACTCATCATTGATGTGAACAAACTGAAGTCTATCAGACAAATAAGATCTAAACCACTGCAGCGAAGTTCCATTTAGTCCAACATAGTGTTCTAATCTATCAAGTAGAATGTCATGATCGATAGTATGAAAGGTTGCACTAAGATCTAAAAGGACAAGTACAGAAACGAGTCCATTATCAGATGCGATAAGTAGGTCATTAGTGACCTTCACTAAGGCTGTTTCAGTGCTATGATGAACTCTGAACCCAGATTGAAACTCTTCAAATAAACCATTTCCCTGCAAATGGTCAAACAATTGTGCAGCAACAACTCTTTCTAAGATTTTTGAAATGAAAGGCAGATTAGAGATTGGTCGATAGTTAGCCAAAACTCCTGGATCGAGCATTGGCTTTTTGAGTAAGGGTTTAATTACAGCAATTTTAAAAGCCTGTGGTACATAACCCAAAGTTAAAGAAGAATTAATTATATGAAGAATACAGCTACCAATAATTGGGAAGTCTATTTTAAATAACCTGGTAGGGATAGGGTCTAAAAAACAGGATGAAGGCTTGGATGAGGAGATAATTTTATCTAACTCTAAAAGGTCAATTGGAGTAAACTTATCTAAACAGATACCAATTGAAGGAGTTGTGGTAGTTGCTGTACTTAAGTTTACGGTGGGGAGAAACTGACTGATTTTATCTCTAATAGATAAAATTTTATGATTAAAAAAGTTCAAAAAGTCCTGACTAGAAAGCTCTGGGGGGATGCGAGTATTGACCGAGTCCTGACTCTTTGTCACCCTGGCTATAGTGTTGAAAAGAAACCTGGGATTATTCTTATTCTCTTCTATTAATGCAGAGTAATAACTTGTTCTAGCTTTTCTAAGAGATTTTTTGTAAATTAAGAGATGATTTCTCCACGCTAAATAGAATTAATCTAAATTAGTAGAACGCCATTTTCTTTCTAATTGACGAGTCTTCTGTTTTAAGCTATGAGTTTCTGTGTTAAACCAAGGGGTTAGAAATCTCTGGTTAGACTTTTTCTTTTTTAAAGGGGCCACCAAATCTAGAGTCTGATGCAGAGAGGCTGGAACACTATCTACCATGCTATCAATTACAGAAGGAGCAGGCTCTCCATCTTTTATTTCCATTGTGTTGACCCATGGTATAGAGGAGACAATCTGCAAAAATTTGGTAACAACGTCATCTGAAAGACATCTGCTGTAGTAATTTTTCTTTAGGAGTCAAATAATCAGAAATAGTGAAGTCAAAGGTTAACAGACAATGGTCTGACAGTACAGGATTATGAGGTGACACTACCAGATTTTCTATTTCTATACCATAAGTCAGAACAAGGTCCAATGTGTGGTGGAGATAATGGGTAGAATTTTCTACTTTCTGGGAAAACCCCATTGAGTCTAAAATTGAATTGAATGCCTTATTGAGACAGTCACTATCTACATCAACATGTATATTAAAATCCCCTACTATAATTACTGATTTCAGCACTAAATCAGCTAAAAATTCAGCAAATTTGAATAAAAACTCAGAGTAGGCCGAGGGAGGACGGTAAACCATGACGAAGAAAACTGGGTTCAAGCCAAGATAGCCAACATGCCCCACACTGATGACCAGGCCTTCAAAGGAATTAAAACATGATTTTTGCTTTACATTAACTAGTAATTTAGAATGGAAAATTGCCGCTACTCCACCTCCACGACCAGAACTTCTGGGATTATGATAGTTTAGATAACCAGAGGGAGCTGATTCATTCAAACCAACATAATCATCTTGCCCTAGCCAAGTCTCTGTAAGGGATATTAAATCAATCTGATGATCAATTAATAGATCATGAACTAGTAGAGACTTGGGAGTTAGAGACCTAATATTTAACAAACCACATTTAATTTTTAAATTATGAGGAGGAACAGAGGCCAAATTATTAAATTTAGAGACTTGAGGTTTGAGTTGGGTTTTACCAACATTTTGTTTAATCACTTTGGGATGTTTATGCATTGTATTTTTATTAACTTTAGGGGGAGTAGACAGAGGTTCTCTAAGGGAGAAGACAGTGGCAAAGTTGAGGGGTGGTGGATGAGGAGGAGCTGTAGAAAGACATGTATTTATCAAGTTGTGTTGTATTTGTCTTGGGCTATAATATTTTGGGTAATGGGAGACAGACACAATCTCTATGGGGTTACAAATTGAAGATTGATCTAAACAGTGAGGATTATATGGATTAATAGGATTAATATGAGAAGTGGGAACAAATAAGGGCTGGTAGGCAGACCAAGGAACTTCGGAGTGAGTTAACGCACCAAATTTCAGTCACTGTATTAAAAAACACTGAATGGAATAGAACAAATAATCAAAAAAATAAATAATCAAAGAAATTATCTCAAAATATAAAATAACAACATTATCCAAGCCCAAGAGAAAACAGGATCTACCTTGGCTAAATGAAAAATTATGGAATCTCATGAAAAAAAAGGAATTTAGCTCTTAAAAATTGCCAAAAACTGATTTAAGTACAGATACTGATTTCTAAAAGCCTCAGAAATGAAGTCACCCTGCAGCTCCATAAAAGCAAAAGCAAATTTCTTCTTAGACATAATCAAAAATGCAAAAGGGAACAACAAAAAAACTCTGGAAATGTATTGATAAACTCACAGGAAAAAAATGCAAAAAAGTGAAGTCATAGAACTCAATTTCAATGGAAAACTTTACTCAGATACCTTAGATATAGCCAGCAATTTTAATGAGTATTTTATCAAATCAGTACAAGAACTGGGTCTGAATTTTTTGCAAATATACCCATACCAAATTAAAATAAATCATGAAAATGATCTAAACCTTAAACCCACAAATGAGGTAAATCTTAACAAAATTTTGTCTCTATCAAGTTCCAGAGCTAAGGATATTCATGGTTTAGACACTGTATTCTTGAAAAAACATGAAGACACTTTAATAATTCCAATTACAGAACTAATAAATCAATAAATACATGAAAACATTTTTCCTGATGCACTGAAACCCGCCATTGTAACCCCCATACACAAAGCCGGAGACAAACAGGAAATTAGTAATTATAGGCCAATAAGTATATTTCCTGTTTTGTCAAAAGCCATTGAAAAGGTGGTAGTAGACCAACTGGTAGAACATCTTAAATCTGCCCAGCTGCTCCATTCCATGCAGTTTGGTTCCGACCGAACCACTCAGCGAAGATTGCATGTTGTTACTTTATTGAAATGATTAAAGAAAATCTGGACAAAGGTAGGAGTCATCTTTTTAGACTTGCATAAAGCCTTTGATATGGTCAATCACTCAGTCCTTCTTTCTAAACTATCAGGATATAAACTGTCCATAAACACTCTTAGCTGGTTAAAATCTTATCTATCTGGTCACTCCCAGTGTGTGTCCATAAACAATACTGTATCCCAATCAAAGGCATGCTCCATGGGAGTACCACAAGGTTCAATTTTAGGCCCACTGCTGTTTACTTTGTATATTACTTTGTATAAACTCCATGCATACATGATGAGACACCTTTGAGCCATAATGAACATCCCATGGAAAGACAAGATAACCAACATAGAAGTGTTGAAACGAGCTGGTCTACCATCAGTGGAGGACATGCTAATACAGACGAACCTGAGATGGCTCAGACATGTTGAAAGGATGGACCACTAGCATCTCCCTCGGCAGTTACTCTACTCACAGTTATGCAAGTTATGCAAGGGCAAATGCAATCAGGGTAGACCAAGGCTCAGATTTAAAGACACTGTAAAAAGAAACTTGAAGAAGCTGGATATACACAGAAGTTCCTGGCAGCGGAAGGCTAAGGACAGAGCTGCGTGGAGGAATCTGATCAGACCTAAATGAAACAGTCATTGTCGCCCACGACAGACTGCTATGATGATGATGATGATGTGAAAATGTCATCTACACACATGGGAAGGATGCCAAACAAGTGGCTGACAAGTTAATAAAGTAGTAATAGAAAACCAGATTAATAATAATCATCATCATCATAAAATGTGAAAATTAAAAAATGTAAAACTTGAATAGCTACTGAAAAAAGGAAAACAAATATTCACCAAATCACTAAACTGTAAATGGAGGGGATTTGTTTGTTACAGTAAAATTGCTTCTTCAGCTCTTGGGTAGTGAAGAGGATTACATAAGGAGTGAGTGTGAAGTCACACCTGCTCATTGCTGCATCTTAGTAGAAACTCCTATGAACAGGCCTAGTTAGCACAGAAAAGACACACACCTCACTGAGGTGTTCCAACTTGTTGGAGGACTAACGGAAAAGATTAACACTGAATAGTTTCTGCACACATCCACTGGTGGGAGGGGTAATAGTCTTGCCCGGCTGGGACATGGCTAAAAAAGAACAACTTGAGTGAGGCTCTTCCAAGTGGTTTATTTGTTATATATAATTCTGCCCTGCAGCTAGTCTGTCTTCCTGAGAATGGAGCTCCGTCTCTCCATTTCTCTCTTGGCTGTTTAGAATCTGCCAACAAGTCCTAGAGCAGAGACAAACTGAAAAGCCCACCATGCTTGCCAGCACACAGGCATAATGAAAACACTCAGCAATGACATAAAGTCATCCGACAAGACGATACATGCAGCCTCACCAGCAAACTCACCCAGAGAAGAGCAGTGCTGTCACTTTCCCACTGATTAAAAATGCCTGTGGGGAAGAGGAACAACTGTCATTGTACCAAGTATGCGCATCATTGAAGGGTCTATAACAGTGTTTTTCAACCAGGGTGCCTTTTTATGTTCAGGTATTTGTGGGAAATTAGATAATTTCACTTCTTAATTGGTAAAAAAAAAAAAAAAAAATGCTAATAATTTGCCATTGTTGTGTAGGGCTGTGCGATATGACCAAAATTTCATATCACGGTATAAGTAATCTTTTGATGATAACAACATACAGTATCTCACAAAAGTGAGTACACCCCTCACATTTTTGTAAATATTGTATTATATCTTTTCATGGGACAACACTGAAGACATAACACTTTGATACAATGTAAAGTAGTCAGTGTACAGCTTGTATAACAGTGTAAATTTGCTGTCAGCTCAAAATAACTCAACACACAGCCATTAATGTCTAAACCGCTGGCAACAAAAGTGAGTACACCCCTAAGTGAAAATGTTCAAATTGTGCCCAAAGTGTCAATATTTTGTGTGGCCACCATTATTTTCCAGTACTACTTTAACTCTCTTGGGCATGGAGTTCACTTGAGCTTCACAGGTTGCCACTGGAATCCTCTTCGATATCACGGAGCTGGTGGATGTCCTTGTCCTCCTCCACCTTCCATCTGAGGATGTCCCACAGATGCTCAATAGGGTTTAGGTCTGGAGACATGCTTGGCCAGTCCATCACCTTTACCCTCAGTTTGTTTAGCAAGGCAGTGCTCATCTTGGAGGTGTGGTGGGGGTCATTATCATGTTGAAATACTGCCCTGCGGCCCTGTTTCTGAAAAGAGGGGATCATGCTCTGCTTCAGTATGTCATAGTACATGTTGGCATTCATGGTTCCTTCAATGAACTGTAGCTCCCCAGTGTCGGCAGCACTCATGCAGCCCCAAACCATGACACTCTCACCACCATGCTTGATTGTAGGCAAGACACACTTGCCTTTGTACTCCTCACCTGGTTGCCACCACACATGCTTGACACCATCTGAACCAAATAAGTTTATCTTGGTGTCATCAGACCACAGTACAAGGTTTCAGCAATCCATGTCCTTAGTCTGCTTGTCTTCTGCAAACTGTTAAAGGGCTTTCTTGTGCATCATCTTTAAAACGGGCTTCCTTCTGGGACGACAGCCATGCAGACCAATTTGATGCAGTGTGCGGCGTATGGTCTGAGCACTGACAGGCTGACCCCCAACCCCTTCAACCTCTGCAACAATGTTGGCAGCACTCATATGTGTATTTTCAAAAGACAACCTCTGGATATGATGCTGAGCATGTGCACTCAACTTCTTTGGTCGACCATGGCGAGGCCTGTTCTGAGTGGAATCTGTCCTGTTAAACCACTGTATGGTCTTGGTCACCATGCTGCAGCTCAGTTTCAGGGTGTTGGCAATCTTCTTACAGCCTAGGCCATCTTTATGTAGAGCAACAATTCTTTTTTCAGATCCTCAGAGTTCTTTGTCGTGAGGTGCCATGTTGATCTTCCAGTGACCAGTATGAGAGAGTGTGAGAGAGATAACACCAAATTTAACACACCTGATCCCCATTCACACCTGAGACCTTGTAACACTAATGAGTCACATGACACCGGGGAGGGAAAATGGCTAACTGGGCACAATTTGGACATTTTCACTTAGGGGTGTACTCACTTTGGCACAGTTTGGACATTTTCACTTAGGGGTGTACTCACTTTTGTTGCCAGCAGTTTAGACATTAATGGCTGTGTGTTGAGTTATTTTTAAGGGGACAGCAAATTTACACTGTTATACAAGCTGTACACTGACTACTTTAGATTGTATCAAAGTGTCATATCTTCAGTGTTGTCCCATGAAAAGATATAATAAAATATTTACAAAAATGTGAGGGGTGTACTCACTTTTGTGAGACACTGTATATCGTGATATACACTACCGTTCAAAAGTTTGGGGTCACCCAGACAATTATTTTGTGTTTTCCATGAAAAGTCACACTTATTTACCACCATGAGTTGTAAAATGAATAGAAAATATAGTCAAGACATTGACAAGGTTAGAAATAATGATTTGTATTTGAAATAAGAATTTTTTCCAGATACCCAACCTGCTCAAAGGAAGGTCAGTTTTATAGCTTCTCTAACCAGCTAAACTGTTTTCAGCTGTGCTAACATGATTGCACAAGAGTTTTCTAATCATCCATTAGCCTTCTGATGCAATGAGCAAACACATTGTACCATTAGAACACTGGAGTGATAGTTGCTGGAAATAGGCCTCTATACACCTATGTAGATATTGCACCAAAAACCAGACATTTGCAGCTAGAATAGTCATTTACCACATTAGCAATGTATATTAGATATTAGAGTGTATTTCTGATTAGTTTAAAGTTATCTTCAATGAAAAAAACAGTGCTTTTCTTTCAAAAAAAGGAAATTTCTAAGTGACCCCAAACTTTTGAACGGTAGTGTATATTTTCTGTAAATTCTGTAGTTTATATACAGTGGGGAAAAAAAGTATTTAGTCAGCCACCAATTGCGCAAGTTCTCTCACTTAAAAGATGAGAGAGGTCTCCAATTTTCATCATAGGTATACCTCAACTATGAGAGACAAAATGAGAAAAAAAAATCCAGAAAATCACATTGAAGGATTTTTAATGAATTAATTGGTAAATTCCTTGGTAAAATAAGTATTTGATCAATAACAAAAGTTCATCTCAATGCTTTGTTATATACTATTTGTTGGCAATGACAGAGGTCAAACGTTTTCTGTAAGTCTTCACAAGGTTTTCACACACTGTTGCTGGTATTTTGGCCCATTCCTCCATGCAGATCTCCTCTAGAGCAATGATGTTTTGGGGCTGTCGCTGGGCAACACGGAATATCAACTCCCTCCAAAGATTTTCTATGGGGTTGAGATCTGGAGACTGGCTAGGCCACTCCAGGACCTTGAAATGCTTCTTACGAAGCCACTCCTTCATTCCCCAGGCAGTGTGTTTGGGATCACTGTCATGCTGAAAGACCCAGCCACGTTTCATTGAAGATGAAACGTGGCTGGGTCTTTCACAGTACCTACCTTCACAGTAGGTATGGTGTTCTTTCTCCTCCAAACACGACAAGTTGAGTTTTAACCAAAAAGTTCTATTTTGGTTTCATCTGACCATATGACATTCTCCCAATCCTCTTCTGGATCATCCAGATGCTCTCTAGCAAACTTCAGACGGGCCTGGTCATGTACTGGCTTAAGCAGGGGGACACGTCTGGCACTGCAGGATTTGAGTCCCTGGCGGCGTAGTGTGTTACTGATGTAGCCTTTGTTACTTTGGTCCCAGCTCTCTGCAGGTCATTCACTAGGTCCCCCCGTGTGGTTCTGGGATTTTTGCTCACCGTTCTCGTGATCATTTTGACCTCACGGGGTGAGATCTTGCGTGGAGCCCCAGATCGAGGAAGATTATCAGTGGTCTTGTATGTCTTCCATTTTCTAATAATGCTCCCACAGTTGATTTCTTCACACCAAGCTGCTTACCTATAGCAGATTCAGTCTTCCCAGCCTGGTGCAGGTCTACAATTTTGTTACTGGTGTCCTTTGACAGCTCTTTGGTCTTGGAAATAGTGGAGTTTGGAGTCTGACTGTTTAAGGTTGTGGACAGGTGTCTTTTATACTGATAATGAGTTCAAACAGGTGCCATTAATACAGGTAACGAGTGGAGGACAGAGGAGCCTCTTAAAGAAGAAGTTACAGGTCTGTGAGAGCCAGAAATCTTGCTTGCTTGTAGGTGACCAAATACTTATTTTACCAAGGAATTTACCAATTAATTCATTAAAAATCCTTCAATGTGATTTTCTGGATTTTTTTTTTCTCATTTTGTCTCTCATAGTTGAGGTATACCTATGATGAAAATTGGAGACCTCTCTCATCTTTTAAGTGGGAGAACTTGCACAATTGGTGGCTGACTAAATACTTTTTTTCCCCACTGTATAATAACCAATAAAAAGGACCATCTCTTTTTCTACATTTTAAATTACATAGTGAAAAAAATCAATTGTACAAATTCATCTGTTATTAATTTTATGCACCCTTTTCCCCTCTTAATTCTGCTGTGCTGTAATCCACCTTATTCCTAGCCCCCATGATGCTTTGCGGGAATTATGGGTGCAAGTTCCAGTACTAGTTTAGAAAGTGGGGTTGTCACAGAAACAGGACACTTTTCCGTGTTAAGAAATGATGACTTCAGCATCAGAAATGAGGGAACACAGCCTTTTGCACCTCAGAAAGAGTAATATAATCATACCACTTCCCACGACTATCGAGGGATGAGATGACCTTAAAAAGTGGCCTGGCAGACAGTAGCTCCGTTAGTTAGCTCGGCTGCTTAAATGCTAATGCCGTAAACAAGTAAAAGCTCTGAGATATATCAATGTTTCCACCACAATAAAGTCGGTTGCATTTTGTTAAAATATGTTAGCCATAATCAAATTTACCTTAGAGCAGACGTAGAATCTAGTCAGAGCCACAAAGAACCACAAAACTGAGCTTGGGTGTTTTAATGTCAAGGTAAATACAGACAGCTGCAGCTGTCTGTTTTACCCCGAAATTAAAATGTTCATGCCGCTGTCATGCCGTGAATGCTTGTGATTTAACTTAACATGTACAGACATTTTCTGACCATTGTTAAAAATTTTATCGATCTATCCACCTTATTCCTAGGCCCCATGATGCCTTGCGTGAATTATGGTAGCCACTTCCGGTACTAGTTTAGAACATATGGTTGTCATTGAAATGGGACACTTTTTCTTGTTAAAAAACAATGACTTTGGCATCAAAAATGCAGGAACATGGCTTTTTGCACCTCAAAAATAGTAATATAATCATACCACTTCCCACGACTATGTCAAAAAACATGCAAGTTAGGTTAATTGGAGACTCTATAGTGGCCCCGGGTGTGAATGTGTGTGTGAATGGTGAAAGGGTTGAGCGCCACACCAGCGGCTGCCTCATCCACTCATATGGATGCCCTGTAATTTCCCCATTGTAGGACTAATAAAGGAATCTAAAATCTAAATTTAAAAAAAAATTACTGGATATATTCATGTCGATACTGAATAAATATATATTCTCTGCATCAACAATGTACTATACATGTATTCATTTAGTATTATACTAGGAATTTTGACAATAAACTTTTGTCGTTTTTGCAGATCTGTCTCCACTTTTGTTTTATTTGTGAAGGTTGCCAACAAGTGATATAAATTAAATACTATAAGATTGGAAAAGCTGTATAAGAATAATCCAGCAGTTTGAGAAATCACTTTTGGTTTGGTGTAAGTCTTTCAACAAAATTATGAATCATAAAACAATTTGTGTTAAAATGTTAAATCCCATTAAACCCTAACCCATTATTAGGAAATACAGCCACTAATATGGCACATAATTCCTCAATATACTGGTACTATCACTAAAGTGTGCAGTGTCTTCTGCACTGGCACATCCAACAGTACAGCCTTCTGTAAATAAAATAATTGTTTTTGGTTACTTTTTCTTCAAAATGAGCCATTATTTTCAGTGTCACTGATAAATGGTTTCTACTGTTGACTCTGTTTCCACTGGTGTCAACAGACAAAATAGAAAATCATGATGCAAACACATAAGCCATTAAATTGTTTATTACAATCATCAAAAAAAATCCAGATTATTTAGAATGTGCAAAATTCAAACTATGAAAAAAAAACTGAGAATGGGTCACACATCAGCCACTCATCACGTTCACAAGGTGGCTCAGCACACCAAGGAACGCTTGATTGAAGGCAGCATTCTGAGCCATCTCCTCCCTTCACAAGGTAGTTTCATGCTCCCTTGCCTCACTGAGAAGCAACTGGATGTGCCGCTCATGCTGGTCCCGGTTCAGCTGATCTTCATCCTGCATCTCTGTAAATAGTGTCATAAGGTCCGGGTTGGGGTGGATCGTTTTCCTCTTGCCTAGATGAAAGACAGAAATGGGTGGTGGTTAATCAAACCAAGTTTTTCAATTATTCTGTAATTAATATTCACACAATCAAATAAATCTCAGTTCAGTCCCTTTCATATTTGTCAAAGTCTAACATGTGTGATTGCCTGCATAGAGGCTACATACACATCTGCATTCCACTTTCAAACACAGCCTACATTTATGTCTGTAAAGCTTGATTGGGCTACCTGTTTCAGACAGGAATACTTGCTTTCTACAGTCATGCACTAGTTGTACTTCAGGTACTTTCAAAAGTGAGTTCTTTAATATTTTTACTTAAGTGGAAATTGTGCTACTTTTGTTTTGGCACTTTATCTGTACTTTAACTTAAAAAGCAAAGGATTTGAGTACTTTGTCCACCACTACTAAAAACAATGGTGTGTTCAACTTTACTTACGAGTCATGACACATTGCTGTGTTGTGCTACGTTACCGGTGTCAAAGCAGATGCTGGTTGGACTCTAGAACAAAAATACACACAACTTAACCCTTTGAGTGTGAGAATGGGCGGCGCGGTGGCGCAGTGGTTAGCACTGCGGCAGCACAGCAACTCACCCTTGGCCGAGGGATCCTGGGTTCGATCCCAGCCCCCGGCCAACAGTGATCTGTGTGGAGTTTGCATGTTCTCCCCGTGTCTGCGTGGGTTTACTCCGGGATTTCTCCGGTTTCCTCCCACATGCCAAAAACATGCAAGTTAGGTTAACTGGCGTCAAAACTGGGGATTCTAAACTGTCCTTAGGTATGGCTGTGAGAGTGAATGGTTGTCTGTCTCTCTGTGTTGGCCCTGCAATGGACTGGCGATCTGTCCAGGGTGTACCCTGCCTCTCGCCCAAAGATGCTGGGATAGGCTCCAGCCCCCCCCCCCCCCATGACCCGAAAAGGATTAAGTGGAAGAAGATGAATGAATGAATGAATGAATTTGCATGCCCCTAGTGGCAGAGCGTGGCACTGCACCTGTCTTCTCACTCTGACTTTGTCAAAAGTAAGTGAGAAATTTCTGGGGTTTTTTTTTAAATGTACTCATTTCTTGTTCATGTACTTTGAAGATAAGATGATGAGGTACCTCTGTACAAAAAAACGGTGTCAAAAGACTTAACCATGTTTTGTGTAAATACGTCCAAAGTCCAGTTTTGACTGAATTATGGAATTTAAAGAGCTGCCAAGACATTATGCAAATTAGATGCCTAAATTTATTCCTATCTGAAACTTTGGATCATATTTTACATCTTTCTAATTGACAGTAACCCATTATCTCTTACCACTTTCAAGTTATAGCCTTGGGAATCTGAACTATTTAATTGACAAAAAATATTTACCACTCTTGACCACTAGGGGTTATGTCACAGTTTGGCAACATACACACTCATAGGGTTAAGTACATGCACAGCACGAAAGTGCAACATTGTGAAACAAAAAACAACTTTTTAACCAGGATTAACACTAGCTTTTTTTGTCAGATGTTGTCAACACAAGCGCAAAATACAAGCAGAGCATAGAATTAGCATTGATGGCTAACTAGTTAGCTGATTGTCTGCATACAGGAGACCACGGTGTTGTTTGTTCAAAGTGAGCTTTCCACCACTGGGATAAATAATGTAAAAGATGCATAATATCACATCATATCACATCACTCACCATCCTCTATCATGGTTTTCAACAATGATGCCGTGGTCGGGTCGATGCCAGTTTGTCTCCAGTTATTTGCCAGTTGGTGGCTGTAAATTCATTTTGGGTCACTCCATCTAGCTCCCTCTGGATTCTCTTATCAGCCAAAAGGCACACAAAAGTCTGGACCACGATGTTGATTTCTGTGAAGCCATTTCTATCGTTGTTGTGTTTACACTGACGCTCGCTCGCCGAAGAATTTTTCCAAATGGCGGCTGAAGATTCTGGTGAAGACATCGCTCTCATGATGTTACACCCCGACCAATCAGTGGCCTGCAGTCTGCTGACATCACATTTTCAGCTCGACTCAGCACGGTTGGAACCCGACTGGAGTAGCTACAAAAAAAATGGAAAACCCTACAAACCGAATAAAGTTGAGGTGAGTCGGGCTAAGTAGGACCTAGTGGAAAAGGGGCTTTACTTACCCAGCTGTCCTGTGTTAGTTAATTTCTGTGTCCCTATTTATACCCGCAGTTTTCATTTCTTTTTATGGCATCATTACAGGATTTACCTTTCGATTCCTCTTCCCATTAACTGTCATCATCGTATGTGAGTATTCTCAACTGCTAAGGCCTTTTATATTTTCACAGCTCCTGTGCTGCATTTATTTTGTATGTAATAAATTGCTCATACAACTACAGCCGTACTTACCTTAAGGAGTCATCCTTCCTGCTCACTGAAGGTTGTTCCTTGACAGAATGATGCCACCACTAGACTCTGCGGGAACGGACTACAGCGTATTTGGGCTGGATGAGGTTGAGTGTGGTGTGGCTCAGCTGATCGAGACATATATTTTGGAAGCCTGGTCATGCCACACTCAGGAGCAGGTCATGATGTTCCTGGATGCGGCAGCCGGAGTGGTTATAGATCACCCCAGTCTGTGGAACTACCCCAGTCGCCTGTTCACTTCATTGTACGACTCGCTAAATTCGCTCCACAGACTGGTGAAAAGCCTGGAGCCTGTGCCATTGAGACAGTGTTCTCCTCCTCCTTACCCTTCAGCTTCAACGCCAGCCTCACCAATCTCACAGCCCATTTTCCCCGACCCTCTGTTCCCTCCGTCCCTGTGGAGTACAATGGGACCTGCAGGGCGCACGGCGGTCCGGGTTGGAAAGGAGGCTTTGGGAGATGCTACTCTTCTCGGCGTTCCGCTGCTGCTCGGACAGCTGAGTTTCCAACGCCCACAGCTCCAGCTTTTCTTCCTCCTTGTCACTTTTCTGCCTCTGCTCCAGCCCTATGGAGTTTTCCAGTCCCCCAGGGCCCTCCTACATTGGTTTCTATGGCAGTTGCAGTGCCGGCTCCCACAGTTACTGTGCTGGTGCCCTAGCCCACAGCTTTTTTTCAGACTGCCTCCACCGCTGTTCCGCCAACGTCTCCAGAGGCTGTCACAAAAGCTCCTCCAGGGTCTTCCAAGGTCACACCACCAGCAGCTTCACCTGAGACCAACAACCCAGCAGCAGTGAACCAGGAGAGCTTTTCCCCTTATTTTCAACATCTATTTTTGAAAAACCTTGTCTTGCTCCTGCTGGGGGGGGGGGGGGGGCGAAGTGCAGTTCCGATCTGCTTCTGGGTCCTCTCTGCTGCTGACAACTGTGGCGACCCATCCCATATTTCTTCCTTCCCATCTGAGGTGGCAGCAGCAGGGATGGAGGAGGATGCTTTACCTTCAGCTGTCTCTGTGATCCACATCCCAGCTCCAGTGCTGGCTCCTCATTGCTCCTCAGCTCCAGTACCTGCTCCACAGCGCCTCCCGGCTCCAGTACCTGCCCCTCAGCACTTCCCAGTTCCAGTACGAGTTCCACCGGCCATCTCTCCTGCATTGCTTCCTGAGGTCATCCCACTGGCAGCAGAAGACCAGGAGTTAAGGCAAGTAACCACACAGTCTAAGGATGGATCTTTTTTTCATACATGAGGAGTTTTTCAGAACTCCTTATAAGAACTCCTTATACAAAGATATAGAGTGATGATAATCAAGTCAGTGGTGGTAATGCACCTGTAAGCTGGTTGCCAACCACCAATCAAATCTAAAAGAAGAAGAAGAAGTATCTCTTCATTTATATTCTACCACAGTTTTTGAAAAGACTTGCCTTGCTTCTGGTGGGGAGACCCAAGCACACTCTCCACCAGTCTCTGCTGCTTATGACTGTGGTGACGCCTCACTGACCCCCTGTTTCTCTCCATTGTCTGAGGTGGCCGTGTTGAGGATGAAGCCGCAGGAGAACTACTCTCCATCATCTCCATTATCAGAGCATGCTGCTCCATCCTCACTAATCTTCAGAGCAGTCCACTCCCCCCATTGTCCAGCAGGTTGAGCTGTCTGCTTCACCCTTTGTCCAAGAGGTCAGGAGACCTCCACCATTTGTCCAAGAGGTCAAGAGACCTCCACCCATTGCTCAAGGCATAGAGCAGTCCACTCCACCCGGGTCATCTAGGCAGTCCGCTCCACCCAGGCCATCTGAGCAATCCTCTCCACCTGGGCTATCTGAGCAGTCTGCTCCACCTTTGCCACCTAGGGTCGCCACTCCTCAGCTGCTGTTGGCCCCTCCACCAAAGGCAACTCAGGTACTATCTTCAAAGCAAAAAGCTTCTGTGTTGTATCTTCATCTTTGGAACAAACGGCTCCTATGTTGTTATGTTTGGAGCAAAAAGTTCCTATGTTGTCATTTTCAAAGCAAAAGGCTCCCATATTGTTGTCTTCAGAGCAAAAAGCTCCTATGTTGTCATTTTCAGAGCAAAAGGCTCCCATATTGTTATCTTCAGAGCAAACGGCTCCTATGTTGTTGTGTTCAGAGCAAAAGGTTCCCATATTATCTTCAGACCAAAGGGGTCTTATGTTGATGTGTTCAGAGCAAAAGCCTCCTATGTTGTTATGTTCAGAGCAAAAAGCTCCTATGCTGCCATTTTCAGAGCAAAAAGCTCCCATATTGTTATCTTCAGAGCTAAAGGGATCCCAGTGTTCAGAACAAAAGGCTCCCATATTGTTTTCTTCAGAGCAAAGGGCTCCTATGTTGTGCTCAGAGCTAGAGGCTCCTATGTGGTTATTTTCAGAGCAAACAGCTCCTACGTCGTTATTTTCAGAGCAAGCAGTTCCTAGGTGGTTATTTTCAGAGCAAACAGTTCCCACATGGTTATCTTCAAAGCAAACAGTTCATTTGTGGTCTCCAGGTCAAAAGGCTCCTTTGTGGTCTCCAGAGCAAAGAGCCCCAATGTCATCTCCTGAGTTTAAAACTCCCAAGTTATTTTCTTTTGAGCAGGCGGTACCTATGTTATCTCCAGAGTTTAAAACTCCCATGTTATCTCATGTTGTCATTCTCTCCTGAGATTCAAGTTCCTGTATGGTCATGACCTCCTGAGTTTAAAGTGCCCATTTGGTCACCTCTTGATTTTACAGTTCCTATGTTATCACCTTCTGAGTTTATAGTTCCCATGTTGCTATATCCAGAGTGTAAAGTTTCCAGGTTTTCCATTATCTCCCGGGTTCAAAGTGTCCATATCATCATCTCCTGAGGTTACAGGTTCCATGTTACCCCCTGAGGTTTAATATTTCATGTTATCACCTCCTAAGGTTATAGTTTCCATGTTATTTCTCGAGGTTAAAAGTTCCTTGTTGACACCTCCTGAGTTTAAGGATTCCATGTTGTTATCCTCTAAGTGTTAGGGTTCTATGTCATCTCCTGAATGCAAAATTTCCATGTTGTCTTCGCCTGAGTTTAAGCGTTCTTTGTTGCCTTCTCCAGAGGTTAAAGTTTCAGAGGGTAAAGTTTTCATGTCAGTATCTCCTGAGTTTAAAGCCTCTGTGTTATTGTTCTCTGTGTAAAAGGCTCCTGAGCTTAACACCCCTACGGTACCATGTTCTTCCATCAGGTGTCTTATGGACTGTGGCAGGCTGCCCCACGCACCGTCTTCATCCATCTGGTGGCCCTTGGACTTCGGTAGGCCACCCGACGCATCTTGTTTCTCTGTCTTGTGGTTGATAGACTTTGGCAGGCCACCAGATGCACCACATTCTGCCTGGTGGTAGTCTTGGTACTTTGGCCGACCACCTGATGAACATTTTTTCTGTTGTGTTGGTGTCCTTGTTTTGCCCCGCGATGCCTTTGTCTCCCTCCTCCCGTCCAATTTGGGTGCTCTTTGTTTTGTTTTTGGGCATCTGGAATCCGCCCTTAAGGAGGGGTGGGGCACTGTCCTAATCTGGACATTTTGTCCATGCTTTCTGTTATTTTTTTGAACTATTGGCACAATTCTGTTTTCATTAGTAGTTTGTGTATCTTTAGTTTCTTATTTCAGCTATTGTTTTCTAGTTTCTCCCATCATCCTTCCATTACTCCAGCCACTCACGTGTTTTCATTTGACCCTAATTACTTACCCAGCTGTCCTGTGTTAGTTTCTTTTTCTTCTTCTTTTAGATTTGATTGGCGGTTGACAACCAGCTTACAGGTGCATTACCGCCACTAACTTGATTATCATCACCATATCTTTGTATAAGGAGTTCTTTTAAGGAGTTCTGAACAACTTCCCATGTGCGAAAAAAATTATCCGTCCCTGGACTATGTCCTTCTTCTTTTAGATTTGATTGGCAGTTGGCAACCAGCTTACAGGTGCATTATTGCCACCTATTCTATCTTCAGACGTCACTCTATTCTATTCCTGGACTGTGTTCTATATTCTTCTTCTTCTTTTATTTTGTATCATCACTCTATATATTCTGTCATGATGTCATAATGTCATGATGTCACGATCATAGGACTTGCTAAAAGATCATAGGACACGCTATGAGATCAAAGGCAGGAATCGCTCATGATCATAGGACTCGCTAAAAGATCATAGGACTCACTATGGCATCATCAACAATCAAAGACAGGCTTCACTCACGATCATAGCACTCGCTATGGCATCATCAAAGATCAAAGGCATCCATCACTGAACGAGTGGTGACGTCAAAGAGCATAGGCAGCTTTCACCATGGTTACTGATGCCATGGTAACAGTAACTCTATGGGCATGCAGAAATGCTTTCTTACACTTGCTTTCTGTGGGCATGCACGGGTATGCACGGACATGCACAGGTATGCACTAGTGTAATAAATTCCTCATACAACTAAAGCCGTAATTGTCTTCAGGAGTCATCCTTCCTGCTCATCAAAGATTGTTCCTTCACAAACCCTTTTACCAAGACATCCATGACAGGGCAGCAAATTCTTATCCTCCTGCCAACCATCACATTACTGGATTTCAGACTTTTTTTTTAGTATTTCACAATTATCCACTCATTTATCATATTTTAACCATCCAAACCACACAAACGATATAACCATTTTCAGTGTGGAACGTTTCTCTGCTAAGCCACTTACAGAAGTAAAAGCATCTGCATTCATAGATGGCTCTGTTATCAATTAGTGCATCTGGTTTGGTGCATCTTGACAACACAAGTGAGCATATAGTAAATCAAGTTCTGTATATAAGAGAGCCTGGATAGATTTTGTGGGTCAGATGCCATCATCAGCCTTGATGTGGATACACTCTCCTCTTGGTTTACCATAAAACATTCAGCAAAACTACACTTTCCCAAATGAAAGACTTTCACTGTGGGTTAACTGAGAACAACGGGGTTTTGCTCAAGATGGCTCTGAGAGGGACTGCCTTCTGGGAGACTGAACAAAAACATGTCCTGAGAGTGAAAGGGCAATGAAGTAGCACTGAGGAAAATAATTGTGAAATACAGTAAATCTTTCTACCAATAGAGCTGTTGATTTAGCTTAACCCTTTACAAATTATTCATTTTTTAAAAATATTAAAGACCAAGTTTCTGTGTTCATTGGCAACATAACCATAACACCTCTTCTCTTATTTTTTTTTTTTTTTTTTGTTACTTATTTGTACCCGTAGGTAGACTTGGTTTGCAGTCTGGTGACAAGCCACCGGCTGCTGGTCGCTGCGTGCGCGAGCGCCCTAAACCTACATGTTTTTGGTGTGCGGGAGGAAACCGGAGAAATCCTGGAGTAAACCCGCGCAACACGGGGAGAACATGCAAACTCCACACAGCTCACTGTTGGTCGGGGGCTGGGATCGAACCCACGATCTCATGATCCCCGCGGTCCCCCGGCCGAGGGTAAAACTGTGCTGCCACAGTGCTAAACCACTGCGCCACCGTGCAGCCCCTATCTTATGACACTTTTATATGGTTGACTTACTATATACAAGTTTTTTATGATTTTTACACACAGATGATAGCACCCAATTCCTGAAAACACAGCCCATGACACAGATGAAATGTGTTATTGTTGTTTTGCGTGTCACTAAGCATTGAAATGTCTGTGTTACACCTGAGAGCACACAATACAAAGGAATGCAAAGCAAGGCCACACCATGACACAAATATTACTGTCTTCTGTTTAGCCCTGGGCAGCCTATGAACACCTGCTTGCAAAACAGTTTACCATGAAACCAGTGGTGAAGCTCTGGGCCCACCCAAAGACTTCAACTACTTTGTATGAGTTTTTAGAAGAAGAAAATATTTTGTTTTGTATAAAGAGTTACTTTCTTTTTTTTTTTTCTACATACACATGTACAAGTGGCTTCAGAGATAGGCTTTATTAAGTAGTGAATGCGTGATTGCACTGAATTAAATAGTGTGTGCTGAGATGCTGGTGTATACTGTATACACAGTTCAGCATCTTGTACACAGACATACTGCACATAACTCAGCTTTTGAAGATGTCCAGTGATTTCTTTTGACTGGGAAACCCACTGGCGGCACCTGATGGGGACTGAACTCATGGTCTTCCATGTTGGAGTCCAATAGCTCCACCTGTGTCCCCAAGAGGGTCAACCCACTTGGTAAGCTAAGTAGGAATGTTTTAACTGATACTGTCATTTTGACATTGACACAAATATGACTGACACTGAGCCAAAAGGCCATCCACTTTTACTGTGTCCAGTAAAAAGGTGATTGGGCAGAGTCCTGCACTGGCGGGATAATCAATGTTATTCTTGTAGCTTTGCTTTGACTGCATACTTAGACTACACAGGAAATATGATTGGACAAAAATCAAAAACTCTAACACACACACTACTGTACTGGAAGCGGTGCAACCAAGAGAAAAGCTACAAAATGAAGAGAATAGACTCTTGGGAATAATTTAATACATCCTTATGGAGCAAATATATGAATGTAGAGTATAAAAAACTAATAGATTATTGCCATATACTGTAGATGGGGGGATTTACACCTGAAAACTACCATCAGATCAAATGCTAAACTCCAGATTAAGATTAAGATTCTGATTAAGGTAATGTAAGTACCTCATTCTCAATAATACCAGCGTTAAAAAAAAAAAACCAAAAAACCAAAAACCCAGTGATAAATGATTGGATGTATCTGTATCTATTAAATTATGTAAAACTATATGTAAATATACTTTTTTTTCTTCTCCTCTCGGCGCCACACCAGTCGGCTGCCTTTTGCAACAGCGGCTCGATTCCGAGTTTTTTTTCCCTTCCTCTCTCTTTTGATCACTTTTTTTTTTCACCCCACTTATATCACGGACACACAGATCGTCCCAAATGTCTCCTGAGCCGGTGGACGGAGCCACTGTTTATAGCAGGATACGATATAACAGGGAAGAGCTGCTAGCATTTAACCGCCACCCGGTCCCACTGGAAAAACTCGACATACCGAGAGAACTGAGGCGAAAACGCCGCGGCTGCCGGGCTGGAGTAAGGCGGAGGACAAAAAATATAAGGTACAGACCCTCCCTTCCATCTGTTGTCATGGGAAATGTACGGTCGATACTGGGAAAGTTAGATGAGCTAGCGGCTATCTCCCGTTATGATAGCACTTACCGGGAGTGCTCTCTCCTTTTGTTTACTGAGACGTGGCTAACTGAACTAGCAGCAGATGCTAACATTGAGCTGGAGGGTTTTCACACGATACGAGCTGACCGAACACCAGAGAGTGGCAAAACTAGGGGCGGTGGAGTGATCATGTATGTTAACAACAACTGGTGCAGACCGGGACATATCACTGTTAAACAACGACACTGCAGCAAAGACATTGAGTTGCTAGCTGTTAGCATGAGGCCTACATATCTCCCGAGAGAACACTCACACGTGATCTGCATTGTTGTTTATGCAAATCCGACGGTGAACGCTGGGACAGCGCGTGACGTCATCCATTCAGTAACCAGCAGGCTGCAGACAGAACACCCAGATGCTCTTCTCCTCATCTCAGGCGATTTCAACCACGTTTCACTGTCTCCCATTCTGCCCACTTTCACCCAGTATGTCACATGCCACACTAGAGACAATAAAACACTGGATTTGTTCTACGCAAACACTAAGGAGGCGTACACCTCATCACAACTCCCCCCACTTGGGAGATCGGATCACAACTTGGTTCATCTCCGACCGGTGTACAAACCCCTAGTGCACAGACAACCTCCGGCCATGCACACTGTGGAGTTATGGTCTGAGGAGACAATGGACACTCTAAAGGACTGTTTTGAAGCCACTGCCTGGAAGCAGCTCTGCGATCCACATGGTGAGGACATCGATGGCCTCATTCACACCTTCACGGGCTACCTCAGCTTCTGTGTGGACAAATCCGTTCCCACCAAGACCATACGGCGTCACTCAAACAACAAACCCTGGATCAACCCTGAGATAGAAACACTTCTGAGAGAGAAGAGGAGGATCTTCAGGTCGGGGAACAGGGAGATGCTGAAGTCCGTACAGAGGGAGCTGAGGAGAAAGATCGGAGAAGGCAAGGACAGCTTCAGGAAGAAGATGGAGGACAAGCTGCAACAGAGCGACATCAGCGGGGTCTGGAGAAACCTCAAAACCATCTCGGGGCTCCAGAATACCTCCCCCCAGGCCACGGGGGGCAGGGAGTGGGCGAACAACCTGAATCTGTTTTTCAATGGATTTGACCAACCGCCCTCCCCCCTGTCTGCACAACAACCACTGCTGCCTCTAAGAAATCAAGTCCTGCTACCCACTCCCCACTCCACCGACACCCCCCCCCACTCCCAACACACAGCCCCCCATCCTGACCCTGACCAAGACCCAGGTGAGGACGGAGCTGAGGAAGATCAAGGCGAGGAAGGCGTCGGGACCGGACGGCATCAGCGCAAAGCTCCTCAAGTCCTGTGCAGACCAGCTGTGTGGGATTGTGACGTATATCTTCAACATGAGCCTGAAACTGGGGAGGGTACCACAGCTGTGGAAAACATCTTGTGTGGTACCTGTACCAAAAACTTCCCACCCCAAAGACCTGAACAGCTTCAGACCGGTGGCCTTGACGTCCCACTTGATGAAGACCCTGGAGAGACTGCTCCTTGCTCATCTCCGCCCCCTGGTGGAACCAGCGATGGATCCACTCCAGTTCGCCTACCAGCATGGCATTGGGGTGGAGGATGCGGTGATCTTCCTCCTTCACCGTTCTCTGTCCCACCTGGAGAAGCCCGGGAATATGGTGAGGATCATGTTCTTTGACTTCTCCAGTGCTTTCAACACCATCCAACCGATGATCCTGAAGGACAAGCTGCTGCGCGCAGGGGTGGACCAGCACCTGTCATCATGGATCCTGGACTACCTCACGAACCGGCCTCAGTTTGTGAGAACCCGGGACTGTGTTTCCGACACGATCATCAGTAGCACGGGGGCCCCCCAGGGAACGGTGCTGGCTCCCTTCTTGTTCACTCTTTATACTGCGGACTTCTCACACAACACAACACATTGCCATCTACAGAAGTTCTCTGATGACTCTGCGATCGTTGGTCTCATCTCCAGCGGAGATTAAGCTGAGTACAGAGGGCTTATCCAGGACTTTGTGGACTGGTGCCATCGGAACTGCCTCCAGATCAACGCGAGGAAAACTAAGGAGCTGGTGGTGGACTGCCGCAGGCATGGGCAGCCCCTCACAGCACCAGTAAATATACAGGGAACAGACATCGAGATGGTGACATCCTACAAGTACCTGGGTATTCATCTGAACAATAAACTAGACTGGTCACACAATACTGACGCACTCTACAAGAAGGGACAGCGCAGGCTGTTCCTGCTGAGGAGACTCAGGTCTTTTGGTGTACAAGGGGCGCTGCTGAAGTCATTCTATGACACGGTGGTGGCATCAGCCATCACTTTTGGAGTGGTCTGCTGGGGCAGTGGCATTACTGCAGCCGATAGGAAGAGACTGAACAAACTGATTAAGAAAGCTAGCTCTGTCCTGGGGCAACGCCTTGATCCGATGGAGGAGATAGGAGAGAGAAGGACGGTGGCTAAACTGTCATCTCTGCTGGAGTCCGAGTTCCACCCTATGCAGGACATACTGAATGCACTGAGGAGCTCATTTAGCAGCAGACTACATCATCCCAGGTGCACAACCGAGAGGTTTCGTAGGTCCTTCCTACCAACGGCTGTCAGACTGTACAACCTAAGCAGGGCTGCTCGCAGAGATAGCAAAAAGACGTAACAAACTAATAGTTTTTTTTTTTTTTTTTTTTTTTTTTTTTTTTTTTTTTTTGAATGCAAAAGATGCAATAGACTTACACAATGGTCCTCTCCGGCATACAACTAGGAACATACCGGTCGCTATGGAGGGTGAGAATATGTATGGGCACATAATCATACCATGTAGGATAACTAAATAGACGGTTATGCTGTTTCATCCCACCTAGCAACAATGCTCTGCACTGTGTGTGTTTATATATTTACATATTTATTCCATCTAGCTACAATGCTCTGCACTGGGTGTGTTTATATTTATATATCTATATATTTATTCCATCTAGCTACAATGCTCCGTACTGTGTTTTTATATATCTACATATTATTCCATCTAGCTACATTGCTCCGCACTGTGTGTGTTTATATACTTGCATATTTATTCCACCTAGCTGCAATGCTCCATACTGTGGGTGTTTATATATTTACATATTTATTCCATCTAGCTACAATGCTCTGCACTGTGTGTTCATATATTCATATATTTATTCCATCCAGCTACAATGCTCTGCACTGTGTGTGTGTGTGTGTGTGTGTGTGTATATATATATTTTATAGTAATATGTACATATGTATATTAGCTGCTCTTGCTTGCTTGTTTTTTCTTGCCTTCTGATTGTTGCTCTGAGTGTTGCTATCCCTGTGCTGTTGCAATCCTGGAATTTCCCCGTTGTGGGACTAATAAAGGCTTATCTTATCTTATCTTATCTTATCTTAAATAAATAGAAATCCAACAGAGTCCTGACTCATCCGAATTCACAAGGGTGAAATAAGAGAGAAATATACTTGGTTACACATAGTTTGTAGTTGATATTAAGTAGATATACACTACTCACAATAAGTTAGGGATATTCGGCTTTAGAGTGAAATTTCAGGATGCACCTAAAATGCACTATAACCTTTACAGGTGAACTTAATTGGACCTCTAACCTTTTGAATGCACATGTCTAACTGTTCAGTGTTTCAGCACTTTTTGCATAACTTGCTGTTCTCTAACAAGCTGTTTAACAGCAAAATTCACAAGGGGTGTTCAATCCATGAATTGACCAATACATTTTCTGGTTCAATTAGAATTGGTATTTAAACAGTCCACTTCATCATGCTGTTCACATTTTGACATCATGAGACCAAGACGACACCTAACAATTGATCTACAGTGCCTTGCCATTGTAAGCCTTCAAACAGGATGTTCTCAGAGGGAAGTGGCCACTAAGCTTAGGGTGTCACAGAGTGTCATCAGCAGGCTGCAACAGAGATACAGAGAGACTGGAAGAGTCGCAAAAAGGCATAGAAGTGGACGTCCTTTGGCGCTGATGTCTGCTTCATTGTGAACAATGCCCTGTGGAAGCGGATGATGAATGCCACTCAACTCTGAGAACATTTAAAGGAGAGGCACCCAAGTGTCATGTCAGACCATTTAAAACTGTTTCCATCAGTGTGGTCTGCATGCTAGACAACCTGCAAGGGTACCTGACCACACCAGCCACAGGCGTTATCATCTTGCATGGGCCAGGGAGCATTTACGCTGGACAAGGGACCAGTGGGCCTCATTGCTGTTCTCTGAAGAAAGTCAATTCACACTGAGCACAAATGATGGCTGCCAGCGATTTTGGAGACATCAAGGAGAGCACTATGCATCAGCCACTGTTGTCACCAGATGAGCCTTTGATAGTGGTGTTACAGTCTGGGCAGGTGTGCCTAGTCAATACAAAACTTCTCTACACCTTGTGAATAGTACAGTGACAAGCCGACACTACCTGAATAGCATCATTAATCCAGTCATTGTGCCCCTGCATAAACAACACAGGCCTAATTGCATCTTCATGGACGACAATGCTCCAGCTAATCGAGATCGCATCATTAGGGAACGGCTGCTGGAGGCTGGGGTACCTCAAATACAGTGGCCTGCACTTTCTCCAGACCTGAATCCTATAGAAAACCCAGGGGATCAGCTGAGTCACCTTGTAGAGGCTTGTAACCCTGCTCCTCACAACCTCAATGACCTGAGCGCCGCCCTTCAAGAAAAGTGGAATGCCATACCTCAGCAGACAATAAGTCGACTTGTGAACAGCATGAGACATCATTGTGAAGCTGTAATCGATGCTCAAGGACAAATGACAAGTTATTAAGGCATTGGCATTTTTGTTGTGGTATACCCACCACTATTGTTGGCTTTTGTTTCAATAAATTGTTTGAGATGAGGAAATCACCATTGCATGCTTCTACTTAAATGCTCTACTTTCATGATATAATATCACTGTAGTGTGAATTTTTTAATTTTCCATAAATTTCATTCAAAAGCCAAATGTCCCTATCTTTTTGTGAGCAGTGTATATATACAGAGGTGTGAAAAAGTGTTTGCCCCTTCCTGATTTCTCATTTTTTTGTATGTTTGTCAACACTTAAATGTTTCAGATCATCAAAGTAAACAAAAAATTCAGTTTTTTTGTGAACATTTATATTATTAAGGGGGAAAAAAAATCCAAACCTACATGGCCCTTTGTGAAAAGGTGATTGCCCCCTCTTTGTTAAAACACAAATTAACTGTGGTTTATCACATCTTTGGAAAGCTGAGTTCAATTTCTCTAGCCACACCCAGGCCTGATTACAGCCACACCTGTTCTCAATCAAGAAATCACTTAAATAGAACCTGCTTGACAAAGTGAAGTAGACCAAAAGATCATCAAAAGCTGAACATCATGCTGCAATCCAAAGCAATTCAGGAACAAATGAAAAACAAAGTAATTGAGATCTATCAGTCTGGAAAAGGTTATAAAGCTATTTCTAAAGCTTTGGGACTCCAGCGAACCACAGTGAGAGCCATTATCCACAAATGGTCTGTCAGGAGTGGCCGGCCGACCAAAGTTACCTCAAGAGTGCAGCAACGACTCATCCAAGAGGTCATAAAAGACCCCACAACATCCAAAGAAATGCAGGGTTCACTTGCTTCAGTTAAGGTCAGTGTTCATGACGCCACCATAAGAAAGAGACTGGGCAAAAATGACCTGCATGGCAGAGTTCCAAGATGAAAACCACTGCTGAGCAAAAAGAACATAAAGGCTTGTCTCAGTTTTGCCAGAAAACATCTTGATGATCCCCAAGACTGTTGGGAAAATACTCTGTGGACTGATGAGACAAAAGTTGAACTTTTTGGAAGGTGTGTGTCCCATTACATCTGGCGTAAAAGTAACGCAGCATTTCAGAAAAGGAACATCATACCAACAGTAAAATATGGTGGTGGTAGTGTGATGGTCTGGGGCTGTTTTGCTGCTTCAGGACCTGGAAGACTTGTTGTAGTAAATGGAAGCATGAATTCTGCTGTCTACCAAAAAATCCTGAAGGAGAATGTCCTGCCATCTGTTCGTGACCTCAAGCTGAAGCGCACTTGGGTTCTGCAGCAGGACAATGATCCAAAACACACCAGCAAGTCCACCTCTGAATGGCTTAAAAAAAACAAAATGAAGACTTTGGAGTGATCTAGTAAAAGTCCTGACCTGAATCCGATTGAGATGCTGTGGCATGACCTTAAAAAGGCGGTTCATGCTCGAAAACCCTCCAATGTGGCTGAATTACAACAATTCTGCAAAGATAAGTGGGCCAAAATTAATCCACAGCACTGTAAAAGACTCATTACCAGTAATCACAAACGCTTGATTACAGTTGTTGCTGCTAAGGGTGGCCCAACTAGTTATTAGGTTTAGGGGGCAATCACTTTTTCACACAGGGCCATGTAGGTTTGAAATTTTTTTCCCTTAATAATAAACACCTTCATTTAAAAACTGCATTTTGTGTTTACTTGTGTTATCTTTATCTAATATTTAAATTTGTTTGATGATCATTTAAGTGTGACAAACATACAAAAAAATGAGAAATCAGGGAGGGGGCAAACACTTTTTCACACCACTGTATATAAATTTTACTTTATTATAAATTAGAAATATTTGTGGCAACACAAGTATTACTGACTGTTACAATGGACACATGCTCCACTCCCCTCCATTCACCTGAACTGAAAATGATGAATTTACTTTAGCACAGGCTCTTATTTGCCATGTCAGCACAGCAACAATGATGTGCTTAATTGATCTGATTTTAATGTGCCTTTACATGACTGTGTTATATCATTCAACAGCAGCCAGCTCAGCAGATGTTTAGTAAAACTTGTATTTTCTCTCTGCAGCAACATATCAATATGCCACAGATACAGCCAGCTCTGACCAGGTGTTCCCACTCAGGCAGACATATGAGATCATGGCTTGTGAGAAAGACATCACACTGCAGAGTATATAGCAAAGATGGTGTCCTTCTTCTGCACTCATTCCTCAGTTTATCCATCTGCAGTCTATCTTCCATCCGTTACCACATTATCCATCAACAATCGGGCCAAACAATGTCTCTGTCTTTCCTTATAATCCAAACCAAAAATACGTTGTATATCTACTTGAAAACAAGCATTCATCCATTTTTATATCCATCTAGGGTTGAATAGGGCTACTTGAGCCTATCCCCATGGATGCTCATCAGGGGGCAGGGTACACCCTGTACAGGCCACACGGCCAACACATCAATCATCCAAGTTATTTTCATGTTAATCACAGAACTTTTATTGCCTCTGCACTGCTCCTCATTCTTCACCCTCCATGCACACTCACCCCACTTCCAGCTCTGAAAAGTTGTCATTGTCGCTTAAATCTCCAACGACTGCAGGTGACCCTAAAACTGCATTGTTTGCCCCCAGCTCATGAGACGAGATCAACCTTGCCACCAAGCCAGGTGCTTATCTGATGCAATGGACCATTGATCACCTCTTACCCCTGCAATGAATCTACTCTCTGTTAGCTAACAGAAGAGTCATCCTCTTGGTAACCCAAAACTAACCCAATATATTGCTGCTTCAGGTTCACTAGACCCCCACTTGTTAGTGCGCTCCTGTTTCGAGCAGCATCTGAAGGTGGATCATGTTCAGCCGCAAATAAAATGGAATGTCACATTTTATCTGAGCAGAATTCAGGCATTCGGTTTTCCAGTGTGACAGCAGTTTAGGTGATCCAAGACACAAAGGCACAAAGATATCACAATTACACTATATTAAACAAGATTTAAGAAATCCCTCAGCCATCCTCCTACTGAGAAACCATCAAAAACTAGATAAATGGCTGTATACCAGAGCTGTAAATATTTATCCATTGCACAAATCCAAACTCCATTAAAGAAGTAAACATAAACATATTTCTTTCTTAAGCAGGAATATATGAAATTAAACAATAAAATTCTGACAAAGAGTTCAACTAAGTGCCTCCATCTGGTCAGCTGTGGTTCCCAGAGTGCTATTGTTATGTGCGTGCATGTGTGTGTGTGTGCAGCCTGTTTCTGACAATGGCTTGGCTTTCGTCAGCTCTCCATCACCAAACACACTGCATGTGGTGCTCCCTCCAACGTGGCCTCTCTGAACGCCCAAACACTGCAATGATTTGTAATTTGTCACAACTGTGTCAGAAATAAATGGATGTGTTTGGGGTTGTGGAAAACATCCACATTGGGGAAGGGGGGTCTGTGGGTGTCCCTTATACAGCAAATAGCTCATGAACAATTATATATGCCCACATCCCTTTGTAACTTGGTTTAACTTTGTCGCTTCCACAAAGGGTTTTGGGAAGAGATGAAGCACTGGACTTTTTGTATTTGGCAGAGAAAGGCTTTTGTCTACTATTGATGTGCAACATGTTCATATAAATGTCCTTTGTGCAGTTCATTCAAACACAGCTGCGGTTGTGGTTCCATACTTCCTCAGAAGTGGATTTGTGTTTCTTTTTTTCTATAAAAATAATAACAGCGCAGAGAAGGGAACCAAAATTGTGAAGAAATCACATTGTAGTAACAAGTGTGTGTGGGGGGGTGCTACTCCAACAATTGCTCTCAATGTGTGTTGGGAAACTCATTAGGCAGGGCTCGGTTCATTACTGGTTCCGGACCCTGTGGCACCAAACTGTCTGCATCCATTGCTTCTAAAAGAGTGGGTGGAGGGGGGGTTAGGGCTAGATGGCCCCCTGTGCTCCCCTGAGCTGTGCTGATAGCATCATGCCAAGAGCAGCAGCCACAGTTAGACCCTGAAACTTAACCACCAGCACCCTCCGCCCCTCTTCTCCCCCACACTTAATTGGGCCATAATTTTACTGTATGCCACAACGTGGAGACATCCGCCATGTGGGGAGAGAGAGTGGGGGTGAACCAGGGGCTTAGCAGTGGTTCCAGAAGTACCATTAAAGGATTTTAGGAGCTTTTCTGGATTGCGTTTGCAATTCATTCAGCCACAAATGTTATGTTTTGACATAGGGCAGCATTCCCCTATATCAGGGGTCACCAAATGGCAGACGTGGGTATGGATCCGGACCCCAAGGGTCTATCTGGACCCTGAAGCCTTTTGATACAATTTGGAAAAAAGGGAGATTGTTTTATTTTGGTGGGAGAAAAAAGCAGAACTAAACTATTGCATCGGCGACCACCCGGACAGGTTATGGCACAAGCCCTTGGGCGCTCTCCTGCTGCAGACTCCCCTTTTTGCTGTCCCACGAACACCACTCTCTGCAAAGACTTTGTGGCTCCAACCGCTCCAGAAAGTATGCAGCGGGTTGCAAAATCAGGTTCGCTGCAGGCGCCACACACACACACACACACACATACACACATACGCATGTGCACACACACAAAGCCGACAGCCAGGATATCCACCCCGGACAAATGCACTTTGATTCAGGTCTGAACCCACAAAAAGAAGCACTTTTGTGAAATTGAGTGTATTTACCAGGGCACTTCTTCCTCTATTCTGCCCAAAATATTCCATGCTGGGACGCCGGGGTGAGGTCACTGGTTATGGAGGCCCTTTTCGTAGCCTCCAATATCACGTAAAAACTCTGTAAAAGCTCTGTGTGTTACTGAGCATGAAAAGTTCCACCTCCTCTCTCCCTGTAATCATGAAGTTACAGCTTCATCCATGCTGTAACAGAGTTCACTGTTGAGATGGAAAAAAAGTTGTAGGAATTCTGTAGTGTGGAATTATATTTTGTGTCCAGTTTTTTTTTTTTGTCTTAGTTTGAAAGCTTTTTCTGCACTGAAAATATTAGAGGTGGACTTTTTGTGAAATTTAGGGGCAGATTTACTAAGGCAGCGCAAATTAGCAAGTGCACAATTTAGGTTCAGGTTCAGGTTCAGGTTACTTTATTTGTACCCGTAGGTAGATTTGTTTTGCAGTCAGGTGACATCCATATTTACAAACCACAATTACATTCAACATGAAAACAAACACAGGCACACATGAAGCTGACTATAAACACGATAAAAGTACTCAAGGCTCCACCAATCAGGACATAGGACAACGAGATAAGAGAAAAAACAGAGATAAGAGAAAAGGGTCATATTAAAAAGTTAAAGACTAGTCAAAGAGGTTAAAATCTCAAAAGTCTAAAACCCAATAAAAGATTTAGAACCCAAATAAAAAAACTACAAAAATAAGTACATATAAAATAAAATTAATAAATAAGTAACTAAATTATGTGCAATATATTGTTACATCTTGTTCAACTCTTTGACAGCAGCAGGAACAAAGCTGTTTTTGTAGCGCTGGGTTTTACTTTTTGGGACAGCAATCCTCCGTCTGGAGGGAAGAAGCTGAAAGTGGCAGTGCAAAGGGTGGGAGTCATCATTTAAAATGGAGGTAGCAATCCTCTGTACCTGTCTGGTGTACAGGGATGTCAGGTTCAGTGACTCACCAAGTAAAGACTGGACCATCTAACAACCTGATCCAAGGATTTCCTCTGTTTCAGTTTTATCTGACCAAACCATGACACTAAAGAAAAGGATAAAACAGATTCAATAAAAGCCCGATAAAACATTGTCATTATGGTTCGGTCAATTTGAAAGCGTGCAAGTTTCCTTAAACAATGCAAATGTTGCTGACCCTTTTTGCACACCCTTTCACAGTTCTCTTCAAAGTTTAAATTACTATCAATAATCGTCCCAAGATATTTGTAGGATTGCACACATTCAGTGGTCTGGCCTTTTAGTACAGTGACTTTGTGCCTGGGAGTTTTCCTCCTAAAGTCAATAATCATATCTTTAGTTTTTGTCGTATTCAGCTGCAGGTAGGAATCCTCACACCAGTGAACAAAATCATAAAACTACTGGGCCGTGGCCACTCTCACCATCCTGGAGGAGACTGACAACAACTGAATCATCAGCATACTTTATATATAATGTGTTGTCATGTCTGCTCCGACACATGTTTGTGTACAGGATGAAGAGTAGTGGTGACAACACACACCCCTGAGGAGAGCCAGTAGAAGAACACTTTTGGTCAGACAATGTACCATTGACCCTTACTCTCTGTGTCCTGTTGGTTAAAAAATCCAGAATCCAACCCACCAGATTATTACTCAAATCAAATATGCAGGAGCCTTTCAACTAAAATATAAGGCTGGATTGTATTAAAGGCAGAAGAAAAGTCCACAAATAAAAGCCTGGCGTGTGTCCCATTAAAATCCAGATGTTCAAAAAGCATGTTAAACAGAGTGACAGTGGCATCCCCCACTCCTCTGTGAGGCCTATAGGCAAACTGCAAAGGATCCAATGCATGCTCAGTCTGCTTTAGGACCTCAAATCTGTCCAGTTTTTCAAAAATTTTCATTAAAATTGAGGTATTTAGACAGCGCGCCTAAGGGAGTGGCTAATTTTTGCCAGTGATCTACTAACAACACGCAAAATTATGAACATAGATGCAGACACTTCATTTCAATAATGACCACCCATCCACCAAGAGCACCACAAAATTGCACACAGGCACAGCTGATGAGGAAGCAGGTCATCAGTACAGGCACAGCCAGTTCAGAGACCGTAATATATAGTTTTTTTAAGCATTTGTTTAAGCACAAACCCCACTAAAATAGTTTGTTTTTGTTTAACATGTATATGTATAATGAAGCATCACTCTAGAAACTGAAGAAATCTCTGTGTGTTTCACGACCAAAGATCATAGGACCGCCTATGATGTTCCTACGACTCCTTATGTGTGAAATGTCCTATGATGTTCCTATGTATAATGACTCCTTATGTGTGAAAAAATTATCCGTCCTTGGACTGCATCACTCACGATCATAGGACTCGCTATGACATCATCAAAGATCAAAAGCAGGCATCACTCACACTCACTCACGATCATAGGACATCAAAGATCAAAGGCAGGCATCACTGAACGAGTGCTGATGTGCTTGCTTACACCATTGCTTACACCTGCTTTCTATGGGCATGCAGAAATACATGCTTACACTTGGTTTCTATGGGCATGCACGGGCATGCACAGGTATGCACAAGTATGCAATAGTTTGTATATAATTTAATAAAGGACAACTCACGAATAAATTGATTATTTAACCAACGTGTTTATTTTATTAACACTAGAACCATCAAGATAAGTAGGAAGGTAGGAAGATGGCGGCGCAGCGGCTGTCTGCAGCGGCCTCTCCCAGTGTTAACACAGTATCTTTGTTTGAGCCCCTATCTTTGTCCATGTCATCGAGTGACAAGAAGGGGAAATATGTCTATGATCGTCAGACTCTTGAATGCACGATACAAACATTCTGGTTGTGAGAATTTAAATCGTTGGCTGGGCAAGCTGAGCAAGTTGGGATTATTGCGCAGGACAATCACAGGTTCAGTGGCCTCGCTCCATACACCAGTGAGGGGGAGACGCAAGCGGTGTGAGAGAACAAGGAAGCGGGGTAAACGTAGAGGATTACGCACCAGGATAACGGCTAATCCATACAGGCGGCAGTTCCTACCATCATATTGGCCAACGTGCACTCCCTGGATTGTAAAATGGATTACATCAGACTGAGGAGAGCTTCTCAGCATAGCATGAAGAATTGCTGTGTGTTAGTTTTTACGGAGACGTGGCTGAGTCATAACATTTTGGACGCTGCGATTCAGCTGGAAGGGTTAACTCTCCACAGAGCAGAGAGGACAGCTGAGTCGGGTAAGCGAAGAGGCGGGGCACTGCCTGTTTACATTAATAACTTGTGGTGCCAGGATGCAAAGGTGATCACCGTTCATTGTACACCTAACATCGAGTACATGACTGTGAAATACAGACTGTTTTATCTGCCGCGGGAGTTGGCGGATGTCTTGATTGTAGCAGTCTATGCTGCTCCAAGTGCTAATGTAAGAGAGACTATGTGAGACTTGTATCACAACATCAGTTCACTGCAGACAGCTCACCCAGATGCTGTATCATCATTGCAGGTGATTTTAACCAGGCGACCCTCAAATCTGTTTTACCTAAATTCCATCAGCAGGTGAGCTGTACCCCACATTGGAAACTCTGATCACCTAACTGTTAGGCTTGTGCCTGCATACAAGCCAATTGTGAACCAAATTAAACCTGTTTTAAGCGAAGTGAGATTGTGGCCCCAGGAGGCTATTCCAACATTACAGGACTGCTTTGAGAACACACAGTAGGAGATCTTTAGAGAAGCTGCAACAAAGGACAGAGTCACTGATCTGCAGGAATATGCAGAGTCTGTCATGGGGTACATAAATAAATGCAAAGATGATTAACTGTTACCAAAAGTATCAAGAAAAGAGCAAATCAGAATCCCTGGCTGAATGGAGAAGTGAGCTCCTTGCTTAGGGTGCGGAATTCAGCTTTTACAGTAAGTCAGGACACACTGCTGCATACAGGCTGGCAAGACAAAATCTGTCCCGGGGTATCCGGGAGGCCAAGAAACTGTATGGGCAGAAGCTAAACAACCCCTTTATGAACAATAAAGATTCACAGCAGTTGTGGCAAGGTTTTAATACAATTGCTGAAAATAAGCCCCCTTCCCCACAGGCCAGCCACAAGGATGTCACACTCCCAGACAGGCTGAATGGCTTTTATACACGTTTTGAAGTTGGAAATGGCAGCAATGATGAGGTACAGACACCTCTATCATCATCATCCACTGAGCAGGCATTTCAGGTGACAGCTGCCCAGGTTAGAAGAGTCTTTGCCACTGTTAATTCATGCAAAGCAGCAGGACCTGACAACATTCCTGGATGTGTGGTGAGGGAGTGTGCTGAACAGCTGAAAGATGTCTTTGCAGACATCTTTAACACCTCCCTCTCTCAGGGTGCTGTGACCACCTGCCTGAAGAGTGCCATCATAATCCCCGTGCCAAAGAAACCAAACCCTGACTGCCCTAATGATTTTCGTCCTATGGCATTAACATCAATTGTGATGAAATGTTTTGAACGGCTTGCTTTGCAGCACATTAAGGCCCAGCTCCCTCCAGAGTTGGACCCCCTGCAGTTTGCATATAGAGCTAATCGCTCAACCGAGGACGCTATCTCCTCTGTACTTCACCTCACCCTATCACATCTGGAGGAGAGGAATACCTATGTTAGGCTCCTCTTCATTGATTTCCTCCTCTGCATTTAATACCATCATTCCAGGGCAGTTGGTGGAAAAACTACGGTTGCTGGGGGTGGATCTTAGCACGTGTGGCTGGATTCTCAACTTCCTGATGCAGAGGCAGCAGCGAGTCAAGGTGGACAGTTCTATCTCAAACATCAGAACAGTGAGCACAGGATCTCCTCAGGGCTGTGTCTTGAGCCCCCTGCTGTTTAGCCTGCTCATTCACGACTGTACTGCTACATTCAGCACCAATCACATCATTAAGTTTGCTGATGATATGATGGTAGTTGGTGTAGCTGTCACAGTGAAAAGGCTTATGTATCTTTGGTTCTTTTTCTGAAATAATGTTTGTTCATGGGTGTGTGCACCAGTGTTGCGGACGTTAGCAGTGTCCTTTTCTCCGCGTTCAGTACCTCCATATCACGGCGCATATGCGCTTGTGCTGCCAAGCTCGCGGGTGAGCCGGAGAGCTCGTGAAGGGGGCTCGTGCAGGCGTCTCGCTCCGCCTATCAGCGCCATTGTGTGAGCGAGTGTCAGAGAGAGGACGGAGTGTTTTTCCTGCAGGCAGCCGGACTGTTAAATGTTCTCCATGTTTGTGAGGAAACCAGCGGCGAACCTGGATCTGATATGGTGCAAAAATGGGTGGTAGGCATGCGCTGTTCACATGCCTGATTAGAAGAGTCACACGGCTGCTGGAGGCTGTCCACAATCAGATGCGGAGAGAGGACTTTGTTTGGGAAATTTGTGACATGACTAACAACTAAATTTTAGGCAGAAGGCGCACACGGTATGTGATTATTTTTGTTTATGAACATTTGTTAAGTGTTATAATTCATTTGTATTCATGTTTTTTATATCTGTATTTTTAGTTTTTCACGGTGTTTAAGGGCGAAGATTTGCTGTGGCAAAATAAACAAAAAACTTGTCAACATCAGTTGGAGCGTGGTTTTCTGACCTAGAAGAAGACTTTGGGAGCAGTTACAGTTGGTCTGATTAATGAAAACAATGAGCCGACATACAGAGGGGAGGTGGACCAGCTTACAACATGCTGCAGATTACATAATCTTCACCTTAATGTGGAGAAGACTAAGGAGATGATGATCAACTGCAGGAAGGCAAGCAAGTACCATCACACACCGCTGTCTATTGGGGGCACTTTTGTGGAGAGGGTGAACAATGTTAAGTTTCTGGGGACTTACCTGGCAGATGGCATGACCTTTAACACCAACACCACAGCCATTATTAAAAAGGCTCATCAGTGACTCTACCCTCTCCAGCAGCTAAAAAAGGCAGGTCTTCCCACTCAGCTCCTCACCACTTTTTACAGAAACACCCTGGAATCTGTCCTTTCATATGGCCTGACTACCTGGTTTGGGAATTGCACAGCTTTAGAGAAGCACTAGCTGAATAGGGTTGTTAAAACAGCCAGTAAGATCATCGGTGTTCCCCTCTTCTCCTTGCAGGAGATTTACAATAAACGCTGTGCTAACAGGGCTGTTAACATCATTAAAGACTGCTATCATCCTTCCCACAGTTTGTTTTCTCTTCTGCCCTCAGGGAAGAGGTACAAGTGTCTTCAGGCCAGGACAGCCAGAATGTCGAACAGTATTTTTTCACATGCAGTCAGGATTATAAATGGACTGTGCTCTATTCCCCTGCCAATTGCTTTTCCTACCCCTCACCTCTGCTAAACTTGTATATGTATTCTGTTAGGTTGGTCTGACCATAGTGTTTAACTGATATGTTATTGTTGCATTTTATTTTTTATACTGTTGTTTTTAAACTTATTCTCTATGTATATTGTGGTACTGCGTTATGCTGGGGGATCATAATTTCGTTTTTTTTATGCGCATGTTCATACTAAATGACAATAAAGAAATCTTGAATCTTGAAGATGGTCTAATGGAGACTCTGGGGTTTTATTATGTGAATGACTTTGTTTTAACAAAATCTACAGGTCTCCCACTTCACTACTTTTTATAAATTCAATTTTCAATTCAATTCAATTCAATTCAATTCAACTTTATTTATATAGCGCCATTTCACAACAACAGTCATCTCATAGCACTATCAACTGTAGGGGGAACCCCCACAGTTGCAGAAAGACCCCAGCAATCAGGCGATCCCCTGTGAGCAAGCACTTGGCGATGGTGGAGAGGAAAAACTCCCTTTTAACAGGAAGAAACCTCCAGCAGAACCAGGCTCAGGGAGGGGCAGTCATCTGCTGCGACTGGCTGGGGGGTGAGGGGATAGAGAAGATGAAAAGAACAGACAAGAGAGCAAACAGCACGATGGGGACTCAATCTATGGGAGAGAACAAACAAATGTTAATGACCAGCAAAAAAAATATTTCATTGAGAGTGAGGAAAGGAGTGAGGCCCAGTGCATTACTGGAGGTCCCCCGGCTGACTAAACCTATTAGCAGCATAACTAAGGGAGGGTTCAGAAACACATGATCCCTCCCTAATTGTAGGCTATATCAAAAAGGTAGGTTTTAGCCCTATTCTTAAAAACAGAGATCGAGTCTGACTCCCGAATCCAGATTGGCAGCTGGTTCCACAGGAGAGGAGCTTGATAACTGAAGGCTCTGCCTCCCATTGTACTTATGGAGATTCTAGGTATTACAAGTAATCCTGCATTTTGGGAGCTTAGTGCTCTGTTAGGATGATACGGTAATGTAATGTAATGTACTTTATTTATATAGCCCTTTAAAACAACCCGTAGGTGACCAAAGTGCTTTACAGAAAATAAACAGCATTAAAAACACACAGAGCATTAAAAACAAATAACATAAACAAAAACAACCTAAAAATAAAATAAAAACAAATGCCAAGACAAATATCACCACTACTGGGTATTAAAAGCCATCCTAAACAAATATGTCTTAAGTTCTGATTTAAAAAGGGCCAGGTCAGAGATAGCACGTAGGTCAGGGGGGAGATTATTCCAGAGCCTGGGGGCGGCAACAGAAAAGGCTCGGTCACCCCAATGTTTATACCTTGACCTAGGCACATCCAGCAAAAGCTGATTGGATGACCTCAAAGCCCTGCCTTGGTCACGGACAGTCAAAGTCTCAGACATATAAACCGGAGCAAGGCCATTAAGAGCTTTAAAAATAAAAAGCAAAAGTTTAAAATTAATTCTAAAATGGACTGGAAGCCAATGAAGTGAATAAAGGATCGGAGTAATGTGCTCTCGCCTAAGTGTGTTGGTCAAAAGACAGGCCGCTGCATTTTGTACAAGTTGAAGGTGGCCGAGAGAAGACTGAGAGATGCCAACATAAAGTGCATTGCAGTAATCAAGTCGAGTCGTGACTAAAGCATGGATGGCTATCTCAAGATCATGACGGCTCAGGATCACTACGGTATCATGACGGTAGTATCAGATCTTTTAAATAAAAAGGAGCCTGATTGTTTAGAGCTTTGTAAGTAAGAAGAAGGATTTTAAACTTAATTCTAAACTCTATGGGAAGCCAATGAAGGGAGGCCAGAACCGGAGAGATATGATCTCTCTTTCTAGTACCTGTTAAAACTCTTGCTGCAGCATTTTGGATCAGCTGAAGACTTTTTAAAGATGTTTTAGGACAGCCTGATAATAAAGAATTACAATAATCTAACCTCGAGCTAACAAAAGCGTGGATCAGTTTCTCAGCATCAAATAAATGCCATTGAGTTACGGTGTTGCAATTTCAGGGACGTTTCTATGGATTTGTGCGCTCTTTTTGTTAATAATCTCATTGGGGGTTTTTTTCCTCCTATATTGTGTATCCTGAACTGGCAGAGGGAAATAGAGAGAAGAGGGAACTGATTTACCATTTTTGTCACGTTCTGAGCGTGGGGGGATTCCACCGGGCTCAGGTTGTCTGCCTTTTTTTTCTCATATTTGTACTGTGTTGTCATTTTGAGTTGTCATTTATTCTATATTGTTTCTCAGTATGACTTATTTTCCTGTTTATGTTCATTGCAGTTTGTTTGTTACATTTTTTGTTTGCAGTTTGTTTGTTACATTTTTTGAGGTTACTGGTCTTTATTCCCTGCCATCTTATTATATTGGTATTCTGTTGTGCTATCTCTCTCTCGGGGTTGACAGCTGTCAGTGGCTTCCTGGGGTTTCACTCTGCGTGGGTGTGGCCCTGCCAGCTGCCAGCTCCAATTGCTCTCTTCTCTCTCATTCCCAGCTGGTCTAGATTGTTTCTTTGTTTTCTCCTTCCCGCTCAGGTTTACCACACCTTTTACCACTTGCTTCATTTTGTGTCTAGCATTATTTTAGGGGCTGCGCACTTTTGTCCGGTGCAGCACCCTACTTCCAACTCGCTCCTACAGGATGTAAGTGTTGTGTCCGTATTTCTCATAATAATGAGCAGGGCAGAGGTGCACTGAACTGAACTTTATTATAATGATAAGTTATACATACAACAGATGTATGGCGCTCCGAAGTCCAGGGCTTGACGGCACAAAGACGGCGAGCCTCTTCCGCCCATGCCTTTTATACCTCGAGCGGCGTCACTACCGGAAACGGAAACGGCAGTCCGCCACCCCGTCTAATCCCCAGCCAACCCCACCACCATCTTACTACTACTAATGCTGAAACATTTGTAACATCCACCCCTCCTTCAAAAAACTGCAAGCACACGGGTTGGCCCACCCCAAATTTATTACCCGACTCATGCTCTAATCATAAAACAAATGTTCAGAAATAAACAAATAACCTATCCATTCACGCAACCAATGCTGGAGGGCTGGGTAGACTACCAGTGCCCCCTACACGGCCAGGCAGATTATTCTGCCGCCTTGTCCCTAGCAGTCCAAATGAAAAGAAGCCATGTTTCTAAATAAATTAATCCCAGAACATTTATCATATACAGCCGTGGACAAAATTGTTGGTACCCCTTTGTTAATGAAGGAAAAACCCACAATGGTCACAGAAATAACTTGAATCTGACAAAAGTGGTAATAAATAAAAATTCTATGAAAATTAACCAATGAAAATCAGACAATGCTTTTGAATTGTGGTTCAACACAATTATTTTAAAAAACAAACTCATGAAACAGGCCTGGACAAAAATGATGGTACCCCTGGAAAAGATTGAAAATAATGTGACCATAGGGACATGTTCAACCAAGATGTGTAATCTAATTAACATCACAGGTGTCTACGAACTTGTAATCAGTCAGTCGGCCTATTTAAAGGGTGACAAGTAGTCACTGTGCTGTTTGTTGACATGGTGTTTACCACACTAAACATGGACCAGAGGAAGCAAAGGAGAGAGTTGTCTCAGGAGATTAGAAAGAAAATTATAGACAAGCATGTTAAAGGTAAAGGCTATAAGACCATCTCCAAGCAGCTGGATGTTCCTGTGACTACAGTTGCACATATTATTCAGAAATTTAAGATCCACGGGACTGTAGCCAACCTCCCTGGACATGGCCGCAGGAGGAGATGGATAATACAAATGATAACAAAAGAGCCCAGAACAACCTCTAAACACATTCATGGTGAACTCCAAGGTCAAGGTACATCAATGTCAGATTGCACCATCCGTCGTTGTTTGAGCCAAAGTGGACTTCATGGGAGATGACCAAGGAGGACACCACTGTTGAAAACAAATCCTAAAAAAGCCAGACTGGAATTTGCTAAACTGCATGTTGACAAGCCACAAAGCTTCTGGGAGAATGTCCTATGGACAGACGAGACAAAACTGGAACTTTTTGGAAAGGCACATCAGCTCTATGTTCACAGATGCAAAACTGAAGCATACCAAGAAAAGATCACTGTCCCTACTGTGAAACATGGAGGAGGTTCTGTTATGTTCTGGGGCTGCTTTGCTGCATCTGGCACAGGGTGTCTTGAATCTGTGCAGGGTACAATGAAATCTCAAGACTATCAAGGTATTCTACAGAGAAATGTGCTGCCCAGTGTCAGACAGCTTTGTCTCAGTAGCAGGTCATGGGTCTTACAACAGGATAATGACCCAAAACACAGCTAAAAACACCCAAGGATGGCTAAGAGCGAAACATTGGACTATTCTAAAGTGGCCTTCTATGAGCCCTGATCTAAATCCTATTGAAGATCTGTGGAAGGAGCTGAAACATGCCATCTGAGACGTGGCTAACTGAACTAGCAGCAGATGCTAACATTGAGCTGGAGGGTTTTCACATGATACGAGCTGACCGAACACCAGACAGTGGCAAGGCTAGGGGCGGTGGAGTGATCATGTATGTTAACAACAACTGGTGCAGACCGGGACATATTACTGTTAAACAACGACACTGCAGCAAAGACATTGAGTTGCTAGCTGTTAGCATGAGGCCTACATATCTCCCGAGAGAACACTCACACGTGATCTGCATTGTTGTTTATGCAAATCCGACGGCGAACGCTGGGACAGCACGTGACGTCATCCATTCAGTAACCAGCAGGCTGCAGACAGAACACCCAGATGCTCTTCTCCTCATCTCAGGCGATTTCAACCATGTTTCACTGTCTCCCATTCTACCCACGTTCACCCAGTATGTCACATGCCACACTAGAGACAATAAAACACTGGATTTATTCTACGCAAACACTAAGGAGGCGTACACCTCATCACAACTACCCCCACTCGGGAGATCGGATCACAACTTGGTTCATCTCCGGCCGGTGTACAAACCCCTAGTGCACAGACAACCTCCGGCCATGCACACTGTGGAGTTATGGTCTGAGGAGACAATGGACACCCTAAAGGGCTGTTTTGAAGCCACCGCCTGGAAGCAGCTCTGCGATCCACATGGTGAGGACATCGATGGCCTCATTCACACCTTCACGGGCTACCTCAGCTTCTGTGTGGACAAATCCGTTCCCACCAAGACCATACGGCGTCACTCAAACAACAAACCCTGGATCAACCCTGAGATAAAAACACTTCTGAGAGAGAAGAAGAGGATCTTCAGGTCGGGGAACAGGGAGATGCTGAAGTCCGTACAGAGGGAGCTGAGGAGAAAGATCAGAGAAGGCAAGGACAGCTTCAGGAAGAAGATGGAGGACAAGCTGCAACAGAGCGACATCAGCGGGGTCTGGAGAAACCTCAAAACCATCTCGGGGCTCCAGAATACCTCCCCCCAGGCCACAGGGGGCAGGGAGTGGGCGAACAACCTGAATCTGTTTTTCAATAGATTTGACCAACCGCCCTCCCCCCTGACTGCACAACAACCACTGCTGCCTCTAAAGAAATCAAGTCCTGCTGCCCACTCCCCACTCTACCAACACCCCCCCACTCCCAACACACAGCCCCCCATCCTGACCCTGACCAGGACCCAGGTGAGGACGGAGCTGAGGAAGATCAAGGCGAGGAAGGCGCCGGGACCGGACGGCATCAGCGCAAAGCTCCTCAAGTCCTGTGCAGACCAGCTGTGTGGGATTGTGACGTATATCTTCAACATGAGCCTGAAACTGGGGAGGGTACCACAGCTGTGGAAAACATCTTGTGTGGTACCTGTACCAAAAACTTCCCACCCCAAAGACCTGAACAGCTACAGACCGGTGGCCTTGACGTCCCACTTGATGAAGACCCTGGAGAGACTGCTCCTTGCTCACCTCCGCCCCCTGGTGGAACCAGCGATGGATCCACTCCAGTTCGCCTACCAGCATGGCATTGGGGTGGAGGATGCGGTGATCTTCCTCCTTCACCGTTCTCTGTCCCACCTGGAGAAGCCCGGGAATATGGTGAGGATCATGTTCTTTGACTTCTCCAGTGCTTTCAACACCATCCAACCGATGATCCTGAAGGACAAGCTGCTGCGCGCAGGGGTGGACCAGCACCTGTCATCATGGATCCTGGACTACCTCACGAACCGGCCTCAGTTTGTGAGAACCCGGGACTGTGTGTCCGACACGATCATCAGTAGCACGGGGGCCCCCCAGGGAACGGTGCTGGCTCCCTTCCTGTTCACTCTTTATACTGCGGACTTCTCACACAACACAACACACTGCCATCTACAGAAGTTCTCTGATGACTCTGCGATCGTTGGCCTCATCTCCAATGGAGATGAAGCTGAGTACAGAGGGCTTATCCAGGACTTCGTGGACTGGTGCCATCGGAACTGCCTCCAGATCAACGCGAGGAAAACTAAGGAGCTGGTGGTGGACTGCCGCAGGCATGGGCAGCCCCTCACAGTACCAGTAAATATACAGGGAACAGACATCGAGATGGTGACATCCTATAAGTACCTGGGTATTCATCTGAACAATAAACTAGACTGGTCACACAATACTGATGCACTCTACAAGAAGGGACAGCGCAGGCTGTTCCTGCTGAGGAGACTCAGGTCTTTTGGTGTACAAGGGGCGCTGCTGAAGTCATTCTATGACACGGTGGTGGCATCAGCCATCACTTTTGGAGTGGTCTGCTGGGGCAGTGGCATTACTGCAGCCGATAGGAAGAGACTGAACAAACTGATTAAGAAAGCTAGCTCTGTCCTGGGGCAGCGCCTTGATCCGATGGAGGAGATAGGAGAGAGAAGGACGGTGGCTAAACTGTCATCTCTGCTGGAGTCCGAGTTCCACCCTATGCAGGACATACTGAATGCACTGAGGAGCTCATTTAGCAGCAGACTACATCATCCCAGGTGCACAACCGAGAGGTTTCGTAGGTCCTTCCTACCAACGGCTGTCAGACTGTACAACCTAAGCAGGGCTGCTCGCAGAGATAGCAAAAAGACGTAACAAACTAATAGTTTTTTGAATGCAAAAGATGCAATAGACTTACACAATGGTCCTCTCCGGCATACAACTAGGAACATACCGGTCGCTATGGAGGGTGAGAATATGTATGGGCACATAATCATACCATGTAGGATAACTAAGTAGACGGTTATGCTGTTTCATTCCATCTAGCAACAATGCTCTGCACTGTGTGTGTTTATATATTTGCATATTTATTCCATCTAGCTACAATGCTCCGTACTGTGGGTGTTTATATATTTATATATCTACATATTATTCCATCTAGTTACATTGCTCCGCACTGTGTGTGTTTATATACTTGCATATTTATTCCACCTAGCTGCAATGCTCCGTACTGTGGGTGTTTATATATTTACATATTTATTCCATCTAGCTACAATGCTCTGCACTGTGTGTTCATATATTCATATATTTATTCCATCCAGCTACAATGCTCTGCACTGTGTGTCTGTGTGTGTGTGTATATATATATATTTTATAGTAATATGTACATATGTTTATTAGCTGCTCTTGCTTGCTTGTTTTTTTTCTTGCCTTCTGATTGTTGCTCTGAGTGTTGCTATCCCTGTGCTGTTGCAATCCTGGAATTTCCCCGTTGTGGGACTAATAAAGGCTTATCTTATCTTATCTTATCTTATCTTATCTGGAGAAGGCACCCTTCAAACCTGAGACAACTGGAGCAGTTTGCTCATGAGGAGTGGGCCAAAATACCTGCTGAGAGGTGCAGAAGTCTCATTGTCAGTTACAGAAATTGTTTGATTGCAGTGATTGCCTCAAAAGGTTGTGCAACAAAATATTAAGTTAAGGGTACCATCATTTTTGTCCAGGCCTGTTTCATGACCTTGTTTTTTAAAATAATTCTGTTGAACCACAATTCAAAAGCACTGTCTGATTTTCATCGGTTAATTTTCATAGAATTTTTATTTACTACCACTTTTGTCAGATTCAAGTTATTTCTGTGACTATTGTGGGTTTTTCTTTCATTAACAGAGGGATACCAACAATTTTCTCCACGTCTGTATGTATGTACGGTGGGGTAAAAAAGTATTTAGTTAGCCACCAATTGTGCAAGTTCTCCCACTTAAAAGATGAGAGAGGTCTCCAATTTTCATCATAGGTATACCTCAACTATGAGAGACAAAATGAGGGGGAAAAAAATCCAGAAAATCACATTGTCTGATTTTTAAAGAATTTATTTGCAAATTATGGTGGAAAATAAGTATTTGGTCACCTACAAACAAGCAAGATTTCTGGCTCTCACAGACCTGTAACTTCTTCTTTAAGAGGCTCCTCTGTCCTCCACTCGTTACCTGTATTAATGGCACCTGTTTGAAATCGTTATCAGTATAAAAGACACCTGTCCACAACCTCAAACAGTCAGACTTCAAACTCCACTATGGCCAAGACCAAAGAGCTGTCAAAGGACACCAGAAACAAAATTGTAGACCTGCACCAGGCTGGGAAGACTGAATCTGCAATAGGTAAGCAGCTTGGTGTGAAGAAATCAACTGTGGGAGCAATTATTAGAAAATGGAAGACATACACGACCACTGATAATCTCCCTTGATCTGGGGCTCCACGCAAGATCTCACCCCGTGGGGTCAAAATGATCACGAGAACGGTGAGCAAAAATCCCAGAACCCCACGGGGGGACCTAGTGAATGACCTGCAGAGAGCTGGGACCAAAGTAACAAAGGCTATCATCAGTAACACACTACACCGCCAGGGACTCAAATCCTGCAGTGCCAGACGTGTCCCCCTGCTTAAGCCAGTACATGTCCAGGCCTGTCTGAAGTTTGCTAGAGAGCATTTGGATGATCCAGAAGAGGACTGGGAGAATGTCATATGGTCAGATGAAACCAAAATAGAACTTTTGGTAAAAACTCAACTTGTCGTGTTTGGAGGAGAAAGAATGCTGAGTTGCATCCAAAGAACACCATACCTACTGTGAGGCATGGGGGTGGAAACATCATGCCTTGGGGCTGTTTTTCTGCAAAGGGACCAGGACGACTGATCTGTGTAAAGGAAAGAATGAATGGGGCCATGTATCGTGAGATTTTGAGTGAAAACCTCCTTCCATCAGCAAGGGCATTGAAGATGAAACGTGGCTGGGTCTTTCAGCATGACAATGATCCCAAACACACCGCCCAGGCAACAAAGGAGTGACTTCGTAAGAAGCATTTCAAGGTCCTGGAGTGGCCTAGCCAGTCTCCAGATCTCAACCCCATAGAAAATCTTTGGAGGGAGTTGAAAGTCTATGTTGCCCAGCGACAGCCCCAAAACATCATTGCTCTAGAGGAGATCTGCATGGAGGAATGGGCCAAAATACCAGCAACAGTGTGTGAAAACCTTGTGAAGACTAACAGAAAACGTTTGACCTCTGTCATTGCCAACAAAGGGTATATAACAAAGTATTGAGATGAACTTTTGTTATTGACCAAATACTTATTTTACTGAGGAATTTACCAATTAATTCATTAAAAATCATTCAATGTGATTTTCTGGATTTTTTTTTCTCATTTTGTCTCTCATAGTTGAGGTATACCTATGATGAAAATTGGAGACCTCTCTCATCTTTTAAGTGGGAGAACTTGCACAATTGGTGGCTGACTGAAAATAAAATAAAATAAAACTGAAACAGAGGAAATCCTTGGATCAGGTAGTCAGATGGTCCAGTCGTTTGCTTGGTGAGTCACAGCTGAGCCTGACATCCCTGTACACCAGACAAGTACAGAGGATGGCCGACTCGATTTTAAATGATGACTCCCACCCTTTGCATTGCAACTTTCAGCTTCTTCCCTCCAGACGGAGGTTTGCTGTCCCAAAAAGTAGAACCCAGCACTACAAAAACAGCTTTGTCCCTGCTGCTGTCAAAGAGTTGAACAAGCTATAAAAATTATATTGTACATATTTTATATTTACCTATTTTGTAAGATGTGTGCCTGTGTTTGTGTCTATGTTGAATGTAATTAGTGGCTTGTAAATATGGATGTCACCAACTGCAAAACAAATCTACCTACGGGTACAAATAAAGTAACCTGAACCTGAACCTGAACCTGACTAAATACTTTTTTGCCCCACTGTACGTATGTATATATTTTATTTTTTTATTTAGCGAATGCAAAGTCCTTAAGCCAAGCAGTTGCCTCCTGGTTTGCTGTATGGAGGGTGTGTAATCCTCCTTCCAGTCTTTGGAGCGGGCAAGCCTATGATGTGTTCCATAGTTTGCTCCTCTCCACATGCGCACAGTGGGCTAGGGCTACTGCCCCATCTGTGAAGGCTGGCCAAGCAGGGGCCATGTCCAGTCCTGAAGCGATTGAGTGTAGACCACTGTCTCCTTGGGACGTTGGTGCCCGGGACCTGTTGGTTGGGGTTTATCACCAGCTGTTTGTTTGGGACCTCCTTGGTCTCCCATTCCTCTTGCCAAGCTGTCTGGATGGTAAAGTCAGCTGGGGGAGGGTTTTTCCAAATCGGCCGTCTGGATGAAAGTCGGGCAGTGGGTGGGGTGTAGATATCTGCATGGATTGGTAAGTGAGGAACTTACCAAAACTTTTTGGAGCATCCTTTGAGTTAATGCTGCTCGCCGGATGTGTGGAGGGGCTATGTTTGACAGTACAGAGAGCCAGGGGAGTGGTGTTGAGCGGATTGTTCCCGTTATAGTTCTCATGGTTGAGTTGAGCTGGGTGTCTACATGGTGTGTGTAAGATGACCTGGACCAGACAGGGGCACAATATTCTGCTACAGAGTATGAAAGGGCCAGTGCTGAGGTGCGCAGGGTGGAGACTGCCGCCCCCCATTTTGCACCAGCGAGCTTGCAGAGCAGGTTGTTTCGTACTTTCACCTTAGCAGCCGTCCCCTTTAGATGTTCCTTGAAGGATAAGGTCCTATCAAGGGTCACTCCAAGATAAGTTGGATTTGGGGCATGCTTAAGCTTGAGTCCGCTCAGGTGGATGTTTAGTTCTCTGGCAGCTTTTGCATTGTGGAGATGAAATACACTGGAGACGTTTTTTGCTGGGCTTGGTTTTAGGCGCCAGATTTTGCAGAACTGGTCCAGTTTAGCAAGATCTTCCGTGAGCACCCATTCCAGTGGTTCAAAGTCTGGTGCTTGGAATGCCAAACAGATGTCGTCTGCATAGATGAATTTGCGGGATTTTGTAGTAGGCAGGTCGTTTATGTAGAGGTTGAACAGAGTTGGAGCTAGAACTGAGCCTTGTGGAAGTCCGTTTTTCTGCATTCTCCATGCACTTGTGTTCTGACTGAGGTGGACTCTGAACCTTCGGTTGGTCAGCAGGGTTTTTATAATTGCTGTTGCCCAAGCAGGGATCGCCTTTATAAGTTTCAGGAGGAGGCCTTTGTGCCAGACCGTATCATAGGCGGCTGTAAGATCGAGAAACACAGCCCCTGTCTTCAGTCTGCTCTCGAAGCCATTTTCAATGAAGGTGGTTAGGGCCAATACTTGTTCTCCTGTACTGCGGTCCTTGCGGAAACCTGCTTGATCCACACTTAGAATATCCTCTATTTCTGGGGAAATGCGTTGCAGTATTAGGCACTCCATGATTTTGTAAGGAACGCTGAGTAGGGAGATTGGGCGGTAGCTTGCTGGTAGTTTGTGGTCTTTGCCAGGTTTTGGGATGGCAATGACCTTTGCTGTCCGCCATTTCTTTGGGATCGAGTTTGTTTGTGTGATCCTTGTGTAGAATTGTGTCAACCAGGTTAGGGCTCGGGGGCCAAGATTTTTCATGAATTCTGGGAAGATGTTATATATCTTGTTATATAAGATATATAACATGTTATATACATGTTATATATATATAACATGTTATCTATATATAACATATTATCTATATATAACATGTTATATATAGATGTTATATATAGATGTTATATAAGATGATATATATATATATATATATATATATATATATATATATATATATATACTGTATATATATATATATAAATATATTTGTCGGCCTCCGGCGGTCTATGATGACCATGGAAGAGAATCCTAATCGTCTACTCTGCTGGAACAGCACCGCCTGTGGCTGAACAGGCCAATGCGCACCGGTGTTCTACCTTCCAGCGTTGGGCGTTGGTAGGATTCAAGCCTGGGCAGGAAGATATGGAGGACAAGATGTTACCCATGCAGCATGTCCCCCCTCTCCACGTCACTGATGAATCCAAAGGAACAGCAGGGCTGCTATAGTTTGGCACCAGCGCCGTCGCAGGAGCTGCCAGAACAATGTTGAGCACAACAGAGAACTGCCTTAGGGGCTCCGACTCCGGATTTTTCCTCAGGGTTGACTCCCGAAGCCTTTCCTGTGACCAGGTGTGCCGCAAGGCAGCGGAGGTTTGAAATCAGGGTTTACCTTCCCCTAGATGGGCTACCTTCCCAGGTTGATGAGCCACCATCTACCCGAAGCATCTGGTTTTAAGGCGCCAGAGATCCGCCCTCGCCCCTTCTCCTATTAGTAAAAGCAGTTCCGCCAGGCTTAGAGACTAAACCACACGGGCAGGCTAGGAGTTGGACTTAGTTGTCAGAGGCTTTTCGAGACGCATGCCATAAGGAGCATTTTATGAGCACTGGGAGCTTAACCCCAGTGCCGCTCCTGGCTATGACAACCTTGGAACCAACCTATAAATATATATATATTTATAGGTGTGTGGGCCGCCAATAGGGGTTATTTAGGTTGTGTTTTACGTTGTTAATTGTTGTTGGTGTGTGTGTGTGTGTGTGTGTCTGTGTACATACTGTACATATGTACATGCGTATGTATGTACAGTGTGTATGTATGTATGTATACAACAACAATTAACAATGTAAAACAGAACCTAAATAACCCCTATTGGCGGCCCCCACACCAACACACCCACCCCACCTGGGCACATCATAACATTCACAGTGTTGGGTATTCCAGACCAAAATTATCACTTTAATCATATACACACTCAATCCGTCAATATACTCAAATTTCCACTCCCTTATAAAATTACACACCATTTACCCCTACTGTAATCAACTCAGTGATTATCACATCCAATGTACTTGGATTTTCTTTTACAATTTACGAAAATTTCCTAACTATAATCCATACTTTCCAGAACCCAAATGTATAATAATTACTTAGTGATAAATTTCTGCTTTACTTTTACAACACAATCAATTCAAACCTTTTCACTCATTTATTTGTTTTAAAAGATTTTCATGGGGCACAAACCCAATAAGAACATAACTATTCACACTATGACATGGGGTTCGGAACTCAAAACACACATCAATTACACCCCAGCCACATCACAGACCTAATGGAGAGTCCCCCCCCCCCCTTGGATCGCCATCTGGTGGGTCCCACCCAGAGTGCCTCCATCTTCTGGCCTCTGGAAAAGAACTGCGCTGTCTCCTCTTCTCCAACACGCGGCGCAGCTCGTTGGAGTGCCTCCATGTCTCGTTGGACAGGCCCAAATAGCCATCACTCCGGGCCGCCATCACCTGTAGCCACCCTTGGTCATCACTCTTCTCGCGACGTGCATGAGTTCCTCTCGGTCGAGCCTCAACCCTCGGGCGAACCGTGTCACCAACATGCAGGGAAGCTTTGTTAGACCTCTTTGGACCACCATGTTGCGAGCAGGCCTCCCATTTTGGACTGGTTGAACTCTCAGTCCGACCTGAAGCCCTTTTCAAAGGCCATCTACTGGTGTGTCTTAAAACTGCACTTGTCAGTCTTGCTCTGGTGCTGTTCAGCACCGCCGGGTTGGTCTCACCTACTGACCCGGGGGTCCCGCCATGCCGTTCAGTTCTCACGTCAAGGGCAACTTGAACACTGGCACCAGGTCCATCCCTGTTCATCCCTTCCATCTCCTGCAAGGCCAGGCCAGTCATGGTCCCACACTTCACCGTCTTCCATCTCCAGAGCAGGTCGGTCCCACATGCCACAACCAGGCCTCTCCTCTCCGGTGTCACTGACGATGTAAAAGCCCAAGCCACAGAATATGTCGCACCCCATGATGTTGGATCCCGAAGCAGTCACCACAACATGCATGTCCGTCATGATCTGTGACTTGTACCTTGCCGTTAATTCCACCGCCCCCAGCACATCAAGCTTCTTCCCGCCGTAGCCGTAGAAGTGGGTGGGTTCCTTGTGTACACAGTAATGGGGAAATAGACTCTTCACCGTTGCCGAATTCAGCACCGAAGCCACTGAACCAATATCCACCACTAGCAATACTTCAACACCATCCAGCTCCACAGTGCAGTGCACATGTCCGTACGTCTCCGGGGAAACAGCATGGACCACTGTTGGAGTCTTTATGGAAGGGCCTTCCTCCTGTCTCCTGTAGCCTCCGCTCAAAGTTTTTGCAGGCCCTGGCAAAATGGTGCAGCAGACCACATCTCCCGCAGTGCTTGCCCTTCGCTGAACACTGGACTTATATTTATGTCTCGTGGACCCACAGCCGTAACATCTCGGCGAACCTGGAGCAGACCAAATTTTGACAATGGAGGTGTACTCTTCTTCCTCGACGTCATCTTCATTCCTGGGGTCCAGCATCAGCGCCTTTACACGAGGCTTGTCTAATGTTGGAGTGGACCTCCCACCGAGGTCCCTCGTTATTGTTTCTGCAGCCTCAAACTGTTGCACAATTTCAATGGCTGTGGCTAGCGTTACCTTGCCTGAAAAAGTCAGGAGTCTTGACCGGGCCGCAGGACAGCATACATGCTCTGCCAGCTGGTTCGGGATCATCTCATCCTGCAGGGCTCCAAAATGGCACTCATCCGCCAGTTGACGCAGGTCCAAAACGAACTGCTTCACCAACTCTCCCACCTGCTAATGGCGTTGCCGAAACTGGATACAGCGAACAATAACGTTCTCTGGGGCGCGAGAGTAGCGCCATTAGCTCCACTGCTCGTCAAAACTGTCGGCTCTTCCCAGCGTCTCGAGGATCCGCTGGCCCTCCTTGCCCAAATTATGGACCAATATTGCCCTCGCGTGAAGCTTCTCGAGCTTGCCGAGGTTAAGGGCCACCAGATAGTTATTGAAAGCCACAAACCACCTAGGCCAGGACACGGGTGTCATATCCGGCTCTAGGGAGCCGGGCAATCAGAGCCAGGGACAAGCCAGTGAGTCGTGATATTTTATTCAGGGAAAAGGGGAAGGGATGAGGAGAGCACAGATACTCATGCAGACGTACACTCACAGGTTGCACAGCGCAGAGGTAAGCAGCTCGTACCGGACGTGGGGGTAACGAGACATACATACTCACAGCGGGATACAAACACAGGAATGCTGCAAGAGGAGTATAAGCTGACACCAGACGAAGGGGCTTCAGCTTAGCAATGTGTTTATGTCGCAGCCCCGAGTCATCGAGGCTGCTCCTATTTATCCTCATTGGCAGCGCCCCAGCTGATGAAGACTAATTGGCCCCAGCCGTCCATAATGCTGCCAGCTGGGGGCCAGCTGAGACGCTGCTCAATGGGAAGCAGGGATGAGGGAAAACATGGGCTGAGTGCCGAGACGGCATCTCAACCCATGGTGACAGAGCCCCTCCCTCAAGGTCGGGCTCCTGAACGACCAGGAACATCCCAGCCCCCCCCCCCCCCCACCTAGGGTGGGAGGAAGGGAGGCGGACCGGAGGGGAAGAAGCCAAGGGAAGGACAACACCAATGGGGCAATGTAGGGTAGCGGGAAAGAAAAACCCAAATACAATACTGACAAAACAGAATAATTAACCCAGGTACAGATGGGGAGAAGAACTGGGTCAGCACGCCGGTTACATACTACCCAGAGAGTACCAACCATGCGTGACCCAGAGCAAGGAAAAAAGAACCACCAAAAAGGTACAGGGCAAAAAATGCTGAGTACGGTTAAATAAAGGGGAACCTATACACAGCGCTAATTTAAGTACATACACAGTCACCAAGAAAAGTGAGGGTGACTGGAACAAATGACAATTATAGAGCATGGTGTTACGGAAAACAAAGCACATGACTCTATAATGAACCAACAGGACAAAAAAGAAATACTGAGTGCAGGCAAAGAAAAACCCACACACACGAATATATAAATACCCAGTCACCTAAAGAAATGAAAGTGACTGGAATAAATGGATAACTGCAGAGCATGGTGTTACGGAAAACAAAACATAACTCTACAATACAAAAAACGAGGCTAAAAACATGGCACAAAAAGTAAAATGCTGAGCATGAGCGATGGAAAACAGCACTATAAAAACAAATCCACCAACAGGACAGAACATTACACCCGAGTGACCTTAATAACAAAAGAAAAAGTGACACCCGAGGTGAATGGCAGGCAGAGTCCAAAAATGGCCGAGATGGCTCCGGAGATCTCCCCGCCCATCATCCAGCTGGCGAATCAGGGAAAGAGAAGTGTTCGGACGGCGAACTCTGGACCCAGATCCCAGGAATCCAGTCCACCGGCAGCCGAACCAGGCTGCCCAGAGGGAAACACAGACCAGTGGGGGGAACCAGATCACCGAACCGAAAGTTCTGTGGGTCGGGTCGTCGACCCGCATCACTCAACCACCAGGACCGTTGAGACGGGCGAAGGATCAGAGCGGATCCCGGTGGAAGAGGCTCAGGGGAGAGCCGATGACGAGGGCGGCGGGCGTCAGGCCGCAGGGAAACGGCCACCTCCTCACCGGACCTGGACAATACTGGGGCAGCACCCACGTCGGACCCCGATCGGGCCTCAGGCGAACCCACGTTGGACCCCGACTGGGTCTCGGGCGAACCCACGTTGAATACTGCACCAGAACCGACCTCCAACGTTGAACCCGGACCCTCCAGCACCACGAGGAACAGCAACTCCTTGCCGGTGACCCTGGAAGAAGGCTCAGAAGAGAAAACAGAACCGGGATCAGGATCACCGGCAGCGCCAGAACCCGGCGAGACGAGCTCAGACGCAGCGGACGGCTGCACCCGGCTCGTCTCCCCTGGAGATAGGCTGAAGTGCTCGGGGATAAAAAGAGAGAAAAGAAAGGAGAGCACTCGCCTGATCTCGGGTTCTGACGCCGTCCAGGACTGCGAAGATCCAGGATCCGTCGTCAGGAGGTCGTTGTCAGGCTCCCATCTAGCCGCGTCGGGCCCCGCAGCCAGCACGATGGTCAGCGCAGCTTGAGATTCCTCCAGCTCAGGTGACCCCGCCGACGATCCACTCGGCGTGAAGCCAGAAGAATCTCGTCCCGCCGGACCGAACCGCTCCTCCGTGGAGACCCGGGGACGCCCAGTCGTCGGCGTAGACTCCACGCAGCAGTCAGTCCCCCTCCTCCGTCCGCAATGTAGCTGCGGAACCACAGGCCCTCTCCATATCCCACCACGTTGACCCGGAGCCGGGGACCGCTCGGCGGAGAGAGACACAGAGGATGCGGGATTAGGCATACAGGTTACAGCAGGTGGGGAGAGTTCAGGGAGCTGCGAACCCTGAACTTCTCCTCCAGGGATGTGACAGAGCAAATCATTAAGCAGGTGTGAAAAAACAATGACTTGCCTGCCCCCTGGAGGTTGAGTATTGCCTGCTGTAGTGGATTCTGCTTCTTCCTCTCCCCGCCCGGCGATAACGGAGGACCCCCCGGGAATTCGTCTGAGGGTCGCTCGCGTTGTCTCCAGCAGAGAGCTCACCAGGCCGGGATTCCAGGCACACACAGCGGTCAGGAAGCGCGTCGAGGAGGAGGGGGAAACAGCCGGGGTGAGCCAGCCCGAATGTCCAGGAATGACAGCAGGGGAACGAGGCTCAGGGAACGGGGCTGTAGAATCTCCACACTGACGAGGCGAAGGGATGACAGCTGCGTGGGAGGAACGGTCCTGACGATGACCCAGAACTGGATCCGGACGAGGTTCGTGCAGAGGTGACTCGGCGATGTGATGACGACTACTCCCAGGGGACGAAGCGAGGGGGAAACCCAGGATTCGCCGCTCCAGATCGGAGATCGAGACGAGGAAGGCGTCGAGCACGGGAAAGCTTCGTAGCCCTGAAGTCCTCACCATCAATCTCACTGCCGCCGCCACATGCCTTAAGGTGGTGACAGGAAACACAGTAGAGCTCGCGACAGCCACTCGACCCCGGACATAACTGCTGTCAGCTGCGGCTCCTAGAAGGGAATCCCGAGTGACGTGGCACAGGTCGGGGGAAGTCCTCTGGTTGGCGCGAACTCCCGGACTGGAATAACGGCAGGAACGGGACTCCGAAGCGGGGAAAGACGTCGCCCACTTCGACTCCCTGCCGGGATTTCCATCCACCCCGTGGAGCTTCTCTCGCTGTGTACCTGCAGCGTCTATCCTGGCGCTGTCCTCCAGATGGTACAGCGAGTGAGGGTGACAGTCCAGGAGTTCCTCAGCACGGCCCGGATGCCAGCGTCTCGCGTTGGAGGCGTCGTGCAGGGTGAAGAATGTCCCGTCGACAGCCTCCGAGATGGACCTTAGCTCGTCGCCCTGGCGCCGGAAGTGACTCCTGGGAAACGGCATGCTAGCAGCGCTGACACTCGGACAGAAAGGTACATTTCCACAGCGACTCACGGCCGCCGGCAACTCTTCTGGCTGCGACATACTGTCATATCCGGCTCTAGGGAGCCGGGCAATCAGAGCCAGGGACAAGCCAGTGAGTCGTGATATTTTATTCAGGGAAAAGGGGAAGGGATGAGGAGAGCACAGATACTCATGCAGACGTACACTCACAGGTTGCACAGCGCAGAGGTAAGCAGCTCGTACCGGACGTGGGGGTAGCAAGACGTACATACTCACAGCGGGATACAAACACAGGAATGCTGCAAGAGGAGTATAAGCTGACACCAGACGAAGGGGCTTCAGCTTAGCAATGTGTTTATGTCGCAGCCCCGAGTCATCGAGGCTGCTCCTATTTATCCTCATTGGCAGCGCCCCAGCTGATGAAGACTAATTGGCCCCAGCCGTCCATAATGCTGCCAGCTGGGGGCCAGCTGAGACGCTGCTCAATGGGAAGCAGGGATGAGGGAAAACATGGGCTGAGTGCCGAGACGGCATCTCAACCCATGGTGACAACGGGAGGCTCGTCTGGGGCCTCCAGGAATGGCCAAAAACTGGTAGCAGCACGCTCCATAACTGTGTTCTCCTCATCGTCAAATGTTGTGTCCATATTTCTCATAATAACGAGCAGGGCAAAGGTGCACTGAACTGAACTTTATGATAAGTTATACATACAACAGGTGTACAGTGCTCCAAAGTCCAGGGCTCAACGGCACAAAAAGAACGAGTCTCTTCTGCCCGTGCCCTTTATACCTTGAGTGGCATCACTACTGGAAACGGCAGTCCGCCACCCCTGTCTAATCCCCGGCCAACCCCGCCGCCATCTTACTACTACTAATGCTAAAACTCATATGTAACAGTAAGTTCCTCGTAATTCTCCTGTTTTTCTTTATGTATTCTAAACGTGTGTTCCTAGCTCTGTTCTCCAGGTTTAACCAGCAATCCCCTTCGCCTTAGCTGTTCGCTATTTTACTTGCCTGCATTTTTTTCTTCTTCTCTAGTTTTGTAGTTCTGTGTTGTCTCTAATAAATTCGCAAATTCACAGCTGGCGCGTGGTGCCTTTAATCCTGCCCTGAAGGGCATTTATGACAGTTTTATGCACAGCAAAAAGAGCTACTGTAAATATAGAAATATGGATGAAGGAAAAAAATGAAGAAAACTGACAATGTGGAAGATTTTGCTTCAAGAGCAAGGGGGAGCTGATCGGAGAGAAAAACTCCAGAGTCCAAGTCTGAACCTCTGCAGAAAAGAAAAAAGTCAATATCCTCTGATACATCTGTATGTTCACTGCAGGTAGAAAGGGCTCCTATATCCCTTTTTATGGATGCAGATTCAAGTAGTAAGCTATATACAGTATAAACAGATGAAACAAAAAAAACCTGCCAGCTGATGTCCAGTTCTGCATAACACCGATCTCTGTGAGACTGTATAATCTGTTCTTCTGTCATGCCAAATAAAGTCATGCGCAGAGAGAAGCTTCTGTCTCTTCGGTCACGTGCCCTCAGTTCTCGCCGGTGTCTCGGCATCAACAATCACTGTCATCAGGCGCAAATGAATTAAGACAAGCTTTTTTTATATTAAATCCTGGCGCATTTATGTAGGAGACTGACAACTGCAAACCTTAATAAATCTTGCGATAGTCATACTCCCCTCCTCAAATTTGTGTTTTGACATGACAACTCTCATAAATACATATGCAATGAGGCCAGGTGCAAAATTAACATACAGTAGTCCACGCCTTTCCACCACTAATTTTGCCCTGCGTCCTTTAGTAAATCTCAACAGTAGTTTTTTAATGCCAAAGCAGGATTTTGCAGTGGCGCAGCACATTAGTAAATCTGCCCCTTAGTTTTTTAGATATTAATCTTTTTTCAAAAAAATGCAATACAGTTTAGTTTGTGTTCTCCTGTAAAACATTTTTAGGATTTTCATTGTAGATTTTAGAATTTTAGACCTATTTATTTGGAGTCAACAAACATATTTAGTGTTCTCCTGTATTATAAAACTTTATATTACATTTTGTTTGAAAATGAACAACAAATTCATTTTCATTTTTTGTTTAAAAATTAATATAGAGCTAAAAGCAGCTAAAACATAAGCTTAATAAAATAATGTATAAAAGCTGGTTAAATGACATTGACCTGTCTGGAGACAGCTGTGGTCTTGTGAAAGAATGTCAATGAAAGGATGATAGTTCTTAAAAGCACATTTTGAGATACAGTAAATTTGTCCATGTATGTTATGTCTGGAAATAAGTGTGGACACATCCACAAGTTGAGGTTAGCTTTATTGAACGTCAGGTAAATAATATGTGACCAGCCATTAAAAAGCTAGGAACAAGTCTCCCAAAGGGTATTTTGAGTTATTTACTGTCACGCCGCGCCATTCATCAGCGGCGCCACCTGCTCACGCACCTGCTACTCGTCAGCGGCGAAGGATAAAAGCCGCCTCGCCCTGAGCGTCGGCCTGAAGCCGTAGACTTCGTTTCCTTTGCATGGACTTCTACCACATTCCCTTCAGCATCCTCTTTACCGGTAAGAAGTTCACTTACCTCATCTCTCCAGTCTGCTCCCCTGTGCACAGGTGGATTCCTCGGCGGCGGACAATCCCGTCCCTCGTCTCTCCTCGCTGCTGCACCGAGCCCTGCAGGTGGCTGTCTCCCGGGCTTCCATCCTTGAAGCGCCAGTCATCTGCCCAAACAAGTAAGCTTCTCTCCCTCGCCTATTCTCCTCCCGTGTTGGTGTGTGCTCATCACCCTGTGTCTGATTTCTCCCATAGGGTTGCCGGCTGAACGGTCTCCTGCCTCTGGGTCCGAAGCAGACGCCCCCACCAACACATTAACATTCTGCAGACACGCACCCAAACATCCCTGTTGTTAATAAACAGTTTGAACTACTCTGAGCCTGTGTGTGTGCGTCTCCTGAGCCGAACGTTATGTCAGTACGGCTTCAGCAGAGCGGCTCGGCGGACGGCGGGCTCGCACACCGGTTTACCATCCTCGAGGCTCGGGTGGATCAGATTGTTTATCAGCAACAGGTGGTTCTTAACCAATTATTAGAACTGACTAACCGATTGAACCGCTTGGACCCCCAACAGCCGTTCCTCCCGACTCGCCAGGGTGGCGCGGCTCCTGCTGTTCCAGCGGCCGTCCAGCCGGCTCCAGTGGCACCGGTTCGGCTCACGCCGATTCCGACCCCCGCCCGCTTTAGCGGTAAGCTCGGCGGAGCGCGGGGGTTTATTATGCAGTGTGAGTCCGTGTTCCACCGTGTGCCCGGAGATTTTCCCTCGGATCACAGCCGAATTGGTTACATAGGGAATCTTCTGGAGGGGCGTGCGTTAACTTGGACCTACGCCGTAATGGCGAGGCCCAGTTATGCCACCCTCACCTATGACCAATTCGTGAGGCGCTTTCTGGAGGTCTTTGACCACTCACAAACCGAAACGGTCCAGGTCGATCGGCTTCTCGCTCTCCAGCAGGGAGGCCGGTCGGCAGCGGACTACGCGGTCGACTTCCGGGTAGCGGCGGAGGAATTGGGCTGGGAGGAACGCTCCCTCTGTGGCCTGTTCCTCCGCAGCCTCAATAGTGATCTGAGGGATGAACTGGCTGGTCGGGATATCCCTGGGACGCTAGCGGAGCTGACGTCCTTAGCGATAAGTTTGGATAACAGGCTGCGCGAGCGCTCCTCGGGGCGGAGGTCTTCTTCTTCTCGCCCTCGTGGAGCCTCGCCGCACCTGTTCCAAGCTCGCCCCCTGGCGGCGCCGCCAGCATCGCGCCCCGAGGAGTCGGAGCCGATGGTGACGGGCTGGACTAAACTTTCCCCTGTGGAGAAACAACGCCGCCGTGAGTTGGGCCTCTGCATGTATTGCGGAGGCGACCAACACACCGTGGAGTGTTGCCCACGGAAAGCCAGTCGGTGGGGTCCGCGAGTCACTGTTGGAAGCCTCGCGGATGTCAATCGGTTAGGATCACTGACTCAATTGAAGCTGCCCATCCGTTTCTGCCATAACCCTACTGGGCACCTCACCCACGCACTGGTGGATTCGGGCGCAGAAGGCAGCTTCATTTCACAAAGCCTGGCAACCCGATTGGGCATCCGCTGCCAGGCACTCAATACTCCCATCTCCCTAATCCACCTCTCCCGTGCCACCCTCGGGAGAGTGACACATCAAACTGTTCCCCTACCGGTCATCATCTCGGGAAACCACCGGGAGGAAATGACCTTTTACGTCCTTCCCAACTCTGTGTCGCCCGTCATCCTGGGGTATCCCTGGCTCCGCCTTCACAATCCGGTCCTGGATTGGAAATCAGCTGGGATCTCGGCATGGAGTACGTTCTGTATGGGCACCTGCCTTCAGTCCGCTGCCTGCTCTCCGTCCGCTCCTCCCCCTGCGACGGACGCTGCACCCCCGGACCTGTCTCTGGTGCCCCCAGAATTTCACGACCTGGGTATGGTGTTCAGCAAAGCGAAAGCTATGTCTCTTCCCCCTCATCGGCCCTATGACTGCGCCATCAACCTCCGCCAGGGGGCTCCCTTACCTTCTGGTCGCCTTTATAGCCTGTCTGCGCCGGAGAAGGAGACGATGAACGCCTACCTGAAGGAATCTTTAAGTGCTGGGATTATCCGCCCATCATCGTCACCCGTGGGGGCAGGGTTCTTCTTCGTGGGGAAAAAGGATGGGTCCCTCCGCCCTTGTATCGACTACCGGGCCCTCAATAATATCACGGAGAAGGACCGTTACACCCTGCCTCTCATGGACACTGCTTTCCACTCCCTCCAGGGGGCGACCTGGTTCACCAAGCTGGACCTACGCAGCGCTTACCACCTCGTCCGGATCCGGGAGGGAGATGAGTGGAAAACGGCCTTCCGTACCCCGAACGGCCACTTTGAATATCTGGTGATGCCGTTCGGGTTGACCAACGCTCCTGCAGTCTTCCAGCGCCTCATAAATGACGTCCTCCGGGACTTCATTGGCCTTTTTGTGTTCGTCTACCTGGACGATATTCTCATCTTCTCCAAGTCCAGGGATGAGCACCAGGTCCACGTGAGGCGGGTCCTCCAAAGGCTGCTGGAGAACCGTCTGTACGTTAAGGCAGAAAAGTGTGAATTTTACGCCAGGAGCACGTCCTTCCTGGGGTTCATCATCGCCCACGATAGGGTGCTCCCCGACCCAGAGAAGGTAAAGGCGGTGGTGGAATGGCCCACACCTGCATCCCGGAAACAGGTGCAGCAATTTGTTGGCTTCGCCAATTTCTACCGCCGCTTTGTCCCCAACTTCAGTGCCATCGTGGGACCACTGACCCGCCTCACGTCCCCGAAGGTCCCGTTCCGGTGGACCGAAGAGGTCGCTGCCGCCTTTGAGGCGCTGAAGGCGGAATTCTCCTCCTCCCGGGTCCTTCGCCAGGTCGACCCCGCGCTGCAGTGCATCGTAGAGGTAGACGCCTCGGACACGGGAGTGGGAGCAGTGCTGTCCCAGCGGTCACCGGACGATGGCGCCAAGCGACCGTGCGCCTTCTTCTCCCGGCGCTTGTCCCCGGCGGAGAGAAACTACGATGTGGGGGACAGAGAGCTCTTGGCCATCAAGCTCGCCCTGCAGGAGTGGCGCCACTGGTTGGAGGGGGCAAGCCTGCCGTTTGTGGTCCTCACGGACCACAAGAACTTGGAATACTTACGATCTGCCAAGCGCCTGAACGCCCGCCAGGCGCGCTGGTCCCTGTTCTTCGCCAGGTTCCAATTTTCCATCACCTTCAGGCCTGGCTCTAAGAACGTCCTGCCTGACGCCCTCTCCAGGCAGTTCGCCCCCGTGGAGTCGGAGGAGGCGCCCCACTCCATCCTGCCCAGGTCGTGCGTCGTGGGAGCCATCTCGTGGGACATTGAGAGCAAGATCCGGAAGGCACAGCAGGTGGAACCTGACCCTGGCGGCGGACCGGAGGGGAGGCTGTTCGTGCCATCCGCGGTCCGAGGAGAGGTCATCCACTGGCTCCACACCTCCAAGCTCACCTGTCACCCTGGCACCTCCCGGATGATAGATCTCCTCCAACGGTCCTTTTGGTGGCCAGGCCTGCGGAGGGATGCAGCCCGCTACGCCCGGGCTTGCCCAATCTGTGCCACCTGCAAATCGGGAAATGCCCCTCCAGCGGGTCTGCTCCAGCCCCTGCCCGTCCCTGGCAGGCCCTGGTCGCACATCGCTCTGGATTTCGTCACCGGACTCCCCATCTCCAACTCCTATGACACCATCCTGACCATCGTGGACCGCTTCTCCAAGGCCGTGCACTTCATCCCCCTGCGAGGCCTCCCTACTGCCCTGGAGACGGCGGACCTCCTCGTCCAACACGTGGTCAGGCTGCATGGGATTCCGGTGGACGTGGTCTCGGACCGGGGCCCCCAGTTTTCATCTGAGGTTTGGAGGTCATTCTGCAACGCCATCGGAGCCAAGGTGAGCCTCTCCTCCGGCCATCACCCCCAATCCAACGGGCAGTGTGAGAGGACCAACCAGGAGCTGGAGGCTGCGCTCCGCTGTGTGTCCAGATCCAAACCCGCGTCCTGGAGCAACCATCTTGCCTGGGTTGAATATGCCCACAACACCGCTCGCTCTTCTGCTACAGGGATGTCCCCCTTCAAAGCGTCCCTGGGTTACGACCCCCCGCTGTTTCCGGAGCAGGAGAGTGAGGTAACTGTCCCGTCAGTTAGGGCCCATCTCAGGCAGTTCCGCTCCACCTGGGCTGCCGCGCGCCATGCGCTATTACGCACAGCGGAGCGCAACAGGACTGTGGCGGACCGGCGTAGGAGACCTGCCCCGGCGTACAGAGTTGGGCAGCTTGTTTACATTTCCACCCAGGACGTCACTCTAAAAGGCGAGAGGAGAAAGCTGGCACAGCGCTTCATGGGTCCCTACCCCATCACCCGGATCATCAACCCGGTGGCTGTGCGCGTGGCTATTCCCCCCTCCCTCCGCATTCATCCTACTTTCCACGTGTCGAAGGTGAAACTGGCGGTTTCTGACCCCCTTTGCCCTCCTCCTGCAGCGCAACCCGCGCCCCGGATGATTGGTGGCCATCCGGCCTGGTCCGCTTCCTCCATCCTGGACTCCCGGCGCCGGGGTCGTGGGTTGCAATACTTGGTGGACTGGGAGGGCTATGGGCCCGAGCATCGACAGTGGGTGCCCCCGTCGTTTGTGTTGGACCCATCGCTCATCGCGGACTTCCACCGAGCGCACCCGGATAAGCCATCGCCAGGAGGCGCTGCTAGAGGGGGGAGTACTGTCACGCCGCGCCATTCATCAGCGGCGCCACCTGCTCACGCACCTGCTACTCGTCAGCGGCGAAGGATAAAAGCCGCCTCGCCCTGAGCGTCGGCCTGAAGCCGTAGACTTCGTTTCCTTTGCATGGACTTCTACCACATTCCCTTCAGCATCCTCTTTACCGGTAAGAAGTTCACTTACCTCATCTCTCCAGTCTGCTCCCCTGTGCACAGGTGGATTCCTCGGCGGCGGACAATCCCGTCCCTCGTCTCTCCTCGCTGCTGCACCGAGCCCTGCAGGTGGCTGTCTCCCGGGCTTCCATCCTTGAAGCGCCAGTCATCTGCCCAAACAAGTAAGCTTCTCTCCCTCGCCTATTCTCCTCCCGTGTTGGTGTGTGCTCATCACCCTGTGTCTGATTTCTCCCATAGGGTTGCCGGCTGAACGGTCTCCTGCCTCTGGGTCCGAAGCAGACGCCCCCACCAACACATTAACATTCTGCAGACACGCACCCAAACATCCCTGTTGTTAATAAACAGTTTGAACTACTCTGAGCCTGTGTGTGTGCGTCTCCTGAGCCGAACGTTATGTCATTTACAGATTCTAAAAGCGTGGAATCTAAGCTTTCCAATTATGTCTAACACATGGAAATCCGAAAAGATTTTAAGAAGATATGGCCAATTGAGCGTTAGCACCTCTCAAACTACTTCTTTGAGAAAATCAGGTTCAAAGTTTCCAAGGATTGTCACCTTCCAGGCAAGCCAGGTGGGGGAGTGGTAACAAAAGCTGGTCATTTGCACAACTTAGCACAGCGGTCCCCAACTTTTTTTGTACCAGGGACCAGTTTCATGCAGGAAATTTTTTTCCACTGACCAGGTAGAGGCATGGGGGTTCCAATAACAAAAACAGAAGAAGCTATCTCTATTGTCATTCAGTCCATCATGTACAGTAGAACAAAATTACGTTTCTCCTATCTACAATGTTATTCCATTGTAGAATCAGAGGGGTTGCTGCCATGCAAGGCGCCGCCACAAACAACTTCTCCTTCCCCCATCCTATTACACTGAGCACCAAGCTAGAAGGCAGGAAGTACCATTTTTATAAGGTTTTTGGTATGACCCGGCTGGGACTTGAACCCCCAACCTCCCGGTTGTGGGGTGGATGCTCTATCAATGAGGTGGCCTAGTATGTAATTGTATGTAATCCAAATGCAACAATTACACTTTGTATTAGGCACTTACAATAATTATTACACTATAATATCAAATCACCATAATGCAGAATCAGTGGGAGCACTGGGCCCTATTAACTCTTCAAAAAGTTCACTGCAAATGTCAGTAACAGGCAGAATCAATTCTTCCCCAATAGTAAAGGGCTTTCTAGCTTTAGCAATGCGGTCCACCACTAAGAATGATGCTTTCAGCACAGACACATTTGCTGAAGTGGTGGTCCTCAGTAACTGTTTCTGTCCTTCATGTTCACATTTTTTTCTTACAAAAAATTTCAAGGGCTTGTCTTTTAATGCTGGGTGTTTTGTCTCAATGTGGCAAAGCAGTTTTGAGGGTTTCATGGCTTCATTAGCTAGCTGGTCACTGCATATTATGCAGAGCGGGTGTGGCGCTTGTGAATTACCTGTTGTAATGAACCCATAATTTAGGTAGGAATCTTAGTATTTTCTTTTAAATGCACCTTTCTTTTTTGCTGGCAGTCTATGACCCTTCTGCTGTCCCATCGTTTGCTTGTTCCCCTTTCCAAAAAAAAAAAACCTCTCCAGTGAACTTTGTTTTTGGGTCATTTTTCAAGGGTTAGCTTGTGTCGCTGATGCATGAAAAAGACGCACTACTGAGTCAAGTGTTGTAGTCACTACAGTGTAGTGAGGCAAGGGCAGAAGTGGTCATTTTTTAAAATAAGATACCTGGATGACTAATGAAAAGAAAATAACTATAATTTTAACCACGGTTATTCTTTCTTTGTGGTCCGGTACCAAATGATCCCGGGACCGGGGTTGGGGACCCCTGACTTAGCATGAACCCAACCCCCTTACAGTGCTTATCAAATGCAGGAAGATTAGCTGCTTAAGTAGCCATATGCTTCTACCTGAAGGTGGTGTTGATTGATCGAAATAAATAACAAAGACGTGTGACTAACCAAGCAAACCAGATATGTAAATCAGCTGTTGTACCCATGCTCCTGCAACTAGCAAGTGGTCTCAATGATATTTCTCTCTGAAACTACTCTATTTCAAATACAAAGTTTGTGGTTTTAAAATATCCCACACTGTTATTTGAAGCATGGAGTAGCTTCTTCATGATTTCAACAGGCATATTTTGAAAAAAAAAAAAATCACAAAGATTTAAAAAAAAAAGTATTTCTGTGTTTCTTAGGAATCACGTCAGGCCAAATTGTTGCTGGTTTACTCATGGGGGGGTCACATATAGTACTCAGTACAGGTGGAACATGGAAGGGTGGGATGCCAAGAGAGGAGGGCTGGCCCTGGATAGCCATATAATATACCCTGCGGTGTTGTGACGTCACATGTGCATATGTGCTACCACAGTGTAGTGCGTCGCGCCATTTCTCCATACACCACATTTACTCCCCCCTTAAGAAGCTTAGAACTTTAGCTCACTTAGCTCATTTAGTTAGCTTAGCAGGAAGAAGCTAGCACAAGAACATACTTGTTGTTTATCAGGCTAATGTACAACTGAAACACATTTATATGAATGGGCCGAATGGGCCATTATAATGACTCCCTTAAAGCACATTTCAACCCTAACATTTCTGACTGGGCAACTGGATAGACTGCCGGTGTGCTCGCATGGTCATGAGGGTTATTCTGCCACTGAATAGACAATGCGCTATCAATGTATTTAAAGTCAGTAACATAGTCCTTAATACGAAGAGGCCTCCGTTGGGCTCGTGTCAGGCGGGGCTCAGGCTGCATTGACTCGGGTAGTTCCAGCGTGTGCCCCGCTGGAGCTGCGAACCGTTCACCGGCGAAATCCCAGTCTGGGCGGGCAGGTTTGGTCGCTGTCTCTTGGTCAGACAGGGAAGGTGGCATCCTCCTTCTGCAGTGGCTGGTGTACTGTTGAGGTCCGTCAGTCAGGCGGAAGGCGGCAGGTCCTAGCTGAGTGGTGATCCGCATCAGCACTGGTCAGAACGACTGCAGCTTGTATGAGCGATTGGATCAATGTACCTGAATCCAGTCAAGCACCGTGAGTGAAGGGCACTCTGCTCGGTGTTCCTTCTTCATGATGTACTGTTGCTGCTCTGCCACCCTGTTCTTCGGGGAGAGCGCGACTGCTAGAGTGTCATCTGGTGGAGGATGTGGCCGGTTCTGTTCAGCCACAGCTTGCAACTCCTGCAGTGATGTGGCAGTTCAAGGAGGCTCGTGCTGTGTTGAAGGCCTATACATACTCCACAAGAACAGAGAAATTTGTTCTTTTTCTTGAGGTGGCAAGAACAAGAACAAAGTTCTTTCTTGCCAGGACAATTCATTGTTCATGAGAAATTCAAGTGCAGAAATCCCGGAAGTCCTCATAGGACCCTCCCACTGCAGCATACGTCATGCACGCTAAGCATTGTGGGAATCTGACAGAAACAACAACAAGAACATAGTGATAGCATGATGAAAATGGCAGAGGTGGCAGTTTTTGAGTTGATGGAGCAAGAAGAGGAGGAGAAGAACAACATTTTTGAAGCAGAGGAGGAGGAAGATCTGTTGTTGCTGTTGTTGACTGCAGAGGATGATGGAAAGAAAAAGAGCAAACGAAGGTGGCATGTTCAACCACTCAATACAACTAGAGTTGAGCAGGGCAAGTACAGTGTCTTGGTTCAACAGAAGCGGGAGACGGACAACAAGAGACACTTTCCTTATTTCAGGATATCGGCCAGTCGTTTTGATGACCTTATCTGTCCTGCCATGCCGTTCATTCGGCATGCACCTACAGCGGGGAAAATAAGTATTGAACACATTGTAGGGAACCCATGCTGGGATAATCATCTCAGACTGGAAGCAGAGGGGAGGCAAATAGACCCTCTGCCGGTAGAGCGTGGGGGATTAAACAGATGAGGACAATAGGTATTGTGATGGGAGAAGTTATGGTGATGCAGCAGGAAGGAGTAGCTGCGGGAACAGAAGGGGTGATGATGTGTTGAATGTATTGTGAGGCAAGATCTCAGGCAGGAGGGGGTAAGGAGTGGGGTGATATAAAAGGAGAGACCCTGGTGTATAGGAGTGAGGCTTTTTCTGTGTATGAATGAAGTGAGAGAGTGATTAAAGTTGGTCTGCCGTGCAAGTCTGGTTTCTTTATTTGCACTCTCCACACTGGTGACCCTTGACGAATTATGGAACACGAGTCAAAAACCCCGGAGTTGGCCCAGATGGGAAGCCCCAGCAACGCGGCAAGCATCCCAGAGACGGCCCGGACGGAAAGCCCCAGCAACGGGTGCGCTGTTTCGATCAAACTACCGGACTTTTGGCTGCACGACCCGCAGTCTTGGTTCCTCCACACCGAGGCTCAGTTTGCCCTCCCTGGAATAACGGCAGATGACACCAGATATTACTATGTGGTCACAGCGCTGGACACTCACACGACTCAGCAAGTAGTGAGCCTGCTCCAACAGCCTCCAGCCCACAATAAATACGGGACTCTCAAAGCCGCGCTGACCCAGCGCTACACACTCTCGGACTGTGAGAGAGCAGAGAGGCTCCCGAGGCGCTCCGAGTTAGGAGATGGGTCGGCAGTCGAACTAATGGAGAAGATGTTGACGTTGATGGGCACGGACGATGGCCATTTTCTGTTTGCCCACCTTTTCCTCCGGAACCTCCCAACAGAGGCAAGAGCGGTCCTGGCCAACTCACCGTTGCTGGCTGCGCGTGACTACTGTGCGCTAGCCCAGGAGGCAGATGAGGATGATCCAATGATGAGGCCAAGGTTTTGGAACCATGGTCGGGCCGGCAGCAGAGACAGCTGGCCACGATCTCGGAATTTACGACTGATATTCAGCATGTGGCCGGTAAACTGAATGTGGTGGTGGACTGCCTCTCGTGCGCAGCAGTGGCCCCAGTCTGTGTAGGGATAGATTATACAGCCATGGCCGCAGAGCAGATTGGCGATGCGGACGTGTGCGCGCTCCAGTCTGGACCAACAGGGTTAAGGCTGGAGAGCAGAGTACTGCGAGACAGAAGCCCCCCCCCCCCCCCCCCCCCCAGTCTGTGATGTCTCCACGGGATGCCCACACCCGGTGGTCCCAGTTACTTGGCGCCGCCGAGTGTTTGAGTCAGTTCACGCTCTGGCGCACCCAGGAGTGCGTGCGTCAGTCAAAATGGTGGGAGCAAAGTTCGTATGGCCAGGCCTGCACAAACAGGTGAAAGAGTGGGCTGCAGCCTGCGTAGCGTGCCAATGAGCCAAAGTACACAGACTCACAAAGGCCCCTTTGAAGCCGTTTCGTATACCGGCTAAGAGGTTCGACCATGTTCACGTGGACCTCGTGGGCCCCCTACCGGCATCGCAGGGGTTCACGCACCTTCTGACAGTGGTGAACCGCACCACACGCTGGCCAGAAGCAGTCCAGCTAGCAGCAACCACGTCCTCGGACGTGGCGCGTGCCTTTTTGACAACATGGGTGGCACATTTTGGCATCCCTTCGGACATCACGTCCGATAGGGGCCCTCAGTTTGTTTCCGACCTCTGGTCCGCGATGGCCCATAGCCTGGGTGTCGCAATTCATCGCACAACTGCGTACAACCCACAGGCCAATGGGTTATGCGACCATTTCCATAGGTCACTGAAAGCAGCGCTCAGGGCTTCGCTTATGGATGCAAATTGGGTAGACCGGTTGCCGTGGGTTCTGTTAGGGTTGCGTTCCGCACCAAAAGAGGATTTGGAGGCTTCCCGGGCGGAGCTTGTTTTTTCTCAGCCACTGCGGCTCTCCGGGGAATTTTTACCAGATAATCCCGCGCCAAACAACCATCTGTTTCAGCGTTCACAGCATAGCGCGGACACAGTCACGCTACTGGGCCCAGCCCACCACTGTTTTCCACGCGCTTTTGTGCCAAAAACTTTGAAGAACGCGGCATTCGTGTTTGTCAGGCACGATGCCCACCGCCCCCCATTGCACCCACCCTACGATGGCCTGTTCAGAGTGCTGGAACCAGGGGACAAACATTTTTTGTTAGAGTTGGGGGGTCGTCGGGAGAAAATATGTATAGACAGACTTAAGCCTGCCTTTGTGGTGGCGGACGAGCAAGTGATGTTGGCTCGAGCTCCTCGGCGTGGAAGACCCCCACTGAGAACTCCCCAGGTAAACGATTCATCAGAGCAGCCACACGGGCAAGTCGAATGTTCCCCCCCCCTCGCCATTGCCCACCCGCAGACAGACATACCCCCAGGAGTCCCCCACTGGCACAGCAGCGGCGCAGAGTCGAAGAACCCTCGTTACAACAGATATGGGAGGAGACTGAAGCCAAAAGCACGTCAGGGTTGACACTCAGTCTGAGACTCTGGGGGGGGGGGGGGAACCCATGCTGGGATAATCATCTCAGACTGGAAGCAGAGGGGAGGCAAATAGTCCCTCTGCTGGAAGAGCGTGGGGGATTAAACAGATGAGGACAATAGGTATTGTTATGGGAGAAGTTATGGTGATGCAGCAGGAAGGAGTGGCTGCGGGGACAGAAGGGGTGATGTGTTGAATGTATTGTGATGCAAGATCTCAAGCAGCAGGGGGGAAGGAGTGGGGTGATATAAAAGGAGAGACCCTGGTGTATAGGAGTGAGGCTTTTTCTGTGTATGAATGAAGTGAGAGAGTGACTAAAGTTCGTCTGCCGTGCAAATCTGGTTTCTTTATTTGCACTCTCCACAACATCAACATTTTTCACATTAAACATATTTCTGGTGGAGCCATTGACCTGAGATTTTCACCAGATATCAGTGACAACCCAAGTAATCCATACATACAAAGAAATCAAGGCAATTGTATTCACAAAACAAACTATATTTAAAAAAATTGAATGACACAGGAAATAAGCATTGAACACGCTTGTTGAAATTCATTTAATATTTAGTAGAAAAGCCTTTGTTAATAATAGCTTCCAGATGCCTCCTGTATGGTGAAACTAGGCATGATTTTTCTAGGGGTGATTTTAGCCCTTTCTTCCACACAAACTGTCAAATCTTGAAGGTTCTGTGGGTGTCTTCTATGAACTCTGATCTTCAGTTCATTCCATAGATTTTCAGTTGGATTCAGGTCAGGTCAGACTGGGCCACTCAGCTTTATTTTCCTTCTCTGGAGCCAGTTGAGAGTTTCCTTGGTTGTGTGTTTGGGATCATTGTCTTGCTGAAATATCCGCCCTCATTTCATCTTCAGCATCTTGGCAGATGGCAACAGGTTCTTATCAAGGATGTCTCTGTACACTTGTCCATTCATCTTTCCTTCAATTATATGAAGTCTGCCTGTACCATGTGCTGAAAAACACCCCCACACTATGACGCTCCCACCTCCAAACTTCTCTCCTGGTTTGGTGTTTTGGGGCTGATGTGTAGTGCCATTTCTCCTCCAAACATGCTGTGTTGTGGCATCCAAAAAGTTCAATTTTTGCCTCATCTGACTAGACTAAATTCTCCCAGTATTTTACTGGCTTGCCCAAATGTTGTGCAGCAAACTTTAAACAAGCTTCAGCGTGCTTTTTCTTCAGCAATGGAGTCTTGTGGTTTATGGTAAAATTATGTTCTTTCCACTTCCGAATGATGGCTCCAAAAGTGCTCACTGGAACATTCAGCAGTTTAGAAATACACCTGGAACCAATGCCATCATTATGTTTTGTAACAATAAGGTTGCAAAGGCAAAGGTCTAGAGTAGGGACCTCCAACCTGGGGCTCCTGGAAAGTTTAGGTTTCTGTGGGAAATTTTCTAATTTCACTTCTTAATTGGTCCAAAGATTTGCAAATAAATTGCTGTTGCTGTGCATGGGTGCAAGGGCGCCTACAGAAAATATGCACAACAGTGACAAATTATTTGCAAATCTTTGAACCAATTAAGAAATGAAATTAGAAAATTTCCCACAGAAACCTGAACATTCCAGGAGCCCCAGGTTGGAGACCCCTGGTCTAGAGAAAGCTCTTTGCTTCTACCCATCATGAGTTCTTTGTGGTGTGACAATCTGATATTCACAGACCTTTTTAAAGGCTATCAGTCAGGCCTTAACCAGTTGGTATTAATTTGCACTGATGGGGGATGAGATGGCTTCCTAAATTCTGATGGATTTCAGCTGATTTCTTGACTTTCTATGCCTTTTTTGCGCCTCTTTTTGTCATGTGTTCAATACTTATTCCCTGTGTTATTCCACTTTATTAAATATAACTTGTTTTGGGAACACAGTTGCCTTGATTTCTTTGTATGAATAGATTGCTTGGGTTTTTATTGATATCTGGTGAAAATCTCAGGTCAGTGGCTCCATTAGAAATATCCATCCATCCATCCATCCATCTTCTACCGCTTTTCCGGAGGTCCGGGTCGCGGAGGCAGCAGTTCAAGCAGAGAAGCCCAGACTTCCCTCTCCCCAGCCACCTGCTCCAGCTCTTCAGAGGGGATACCAAGGCGTTCCCAGACTAGCTGGGAGACATAGTCTCTCCACCGAGTCCTGGGTCTGCTCCGGGGTCTCCTCCCAGTGGGACGTGCCTGAAACACCTCAAGTGGGAGGCGTCCAGGAGGCATCCTAATCAGATGCCCATACCACCTCAACTGACTCCTTTCAATGTGGAGGAGCAGCGGTTCTACTCTGAGCCTCTCCCGGATGACTGAGCTCCTCACCCTATCTCTGAGGGTGAGTCCAGCAATCCTACGGAGAAAGCTCATTTCAGCCGCTTGTATCCGCGATCTCGTTCTTTCGGTCATTACCCAAAGCTCGTGACCATAGGTGAGAGTAGGAACGTAGATTGACTGGTAAATCGACAGCTTTGCCTTAGAACTAAGCTCCCTCTTCACCACAACAGACCGGTACAACGTCCGCATCACTGCAGATGCTGCTCCAATCCGTCTGTCGATCTCTCGCTCCATTTTCCCCTCACTCGTGAACAAGACCCCAAGATACTTAAACTCCTCCACTTGGGGCAGGAGCCTGTCCCCAACCCGGAGAGGACAATCCACCTTTTTCCGGCTGAGGACCATGGACTCGGACTTGGAGGTGCTGATTCTCATCCCAGCCGCTTCACACTCAGCGGCAAACCGTCCCAGCAAGAGCTGTAGGTCATTGCTGGATGAAGCCAACAGGACAACATCATCTGCAAACAACAGAGATGAGATCCTGTGGTCACCAAGCATGACACCCTCCATTCCCTGGCTGCGCCTAGAAATCCTGTCCATAAAAATTATGAACAGGACCGGTGACAAAGGGCAGCCCTGGCGGAGTCCAACTCTCACTGGGAATGACTCCGACCGAGTGTTGGCAATGCGAACTAAACTCTCACAACGGTCGTACAGAGACCGAATAGCTCGTAACAACAAGCCCGATACCCCATACTCCCGAAGCACCCCCCACAAAAATCCACGAGGGACGCGGTCAAATGCCTTCTCCAAGTCCACAAAACACATGTAAACTGGTTGGGCAAACTCCCACGAACCCTCAAGAATTCTCGAGAGGGTAAAGAGCTGGTCCGATGTGCCACGGCCAGGACGAAAACCACATTGCTCCTCCTGAATCCGAGGTTCGACCAACGGCCGGACTCTCCTCTCCAGTACCTTGGCATAGACCTTCCCAGGGAGGCTGAGGAGTGTGATCCCTCTAAAGTTGGAGCACACCCTCCGGTCCCCTTTTTTGAAGAGAGGAACCACCACCCCGGTTTGCCATGCCAAAGGCACTGCCCCCGACCTCCACGCAATGTTGCAGAGGCGTGTCAACCATGACAACCCAACAACATCCAGGGCCTTGAGGTACTCGGGGCGAATCTCGTCCACCCCCGGGGCCCGGCCACCAAGGAGATTTTTAACCACCTTGGCGACCTCAGCCCCTGTGATAGGCGAGTCATCCCCCTCGTCCCCAAACCCTGCTTCCTCTGTGGAAGGCGTATCAGTGGGATTGAGGAGATCCTCGAAGTATTCCTTCCACCGCCCGACGATATCCCCAGTTGAAGTCAACAGTGTCCCATCCGCACCATACACAGTGTGGACGGGGAGCTGCTTTCCCCTCCTGAGCCGCCGAACAGTTTGCCAGAATCTCTTTGAAGCCGACCGAAAGTCTTGTTCCATGGCCTCACCGAACTCCTCCCATACCCGGGTTTTTGCTTCAGCAACCACCCGAGCTGCACTCCGCTTGGCCTGCCGGTACACCTCAGCTGCTTCGGGAGTCCCACAAGCCAACCAAGCTTGATAGGACTCCTTCTTCAGCTTAATGGCCCCCCTCACCACTGGTGTCCACCACTTGGTTCGGGGGTTGCCACCACGAGATGCACCGACCACCTTGCGGCCGCAGCTCTGGGCTGCCGCTTCAACAACAGAGGTGGAGAACATGGCCCATTCAGACTCCATGTCTCCAGACTCCCTCGGAATGTGGTTGAAGTTCTTCCGGAGGTGGGAGTTGAAGACCTCCCGGACAGGGGCCTCAGCCAGACGCTCCCAGCACACCCTCACTATACGTTTGGGTCTACCAGGTCTGAATGGCTTCCTCCCCTGCCATCGGATCCAACTCACCACCAGGTGGTGATCAGTTGACAGCTCTGCACCTCTCTTTACTCGGGTGTCCAAGACATACGGTCGCAGGTCTGATGATACGATAACAAAATCGATCATCGACCTGCGGCCTAGGGTGTCCTGGTGCCAGGTGCACATATGGACACCCTTATGCTTGAACATGGTGTTCGTTATAGACAGACTGTGGTTAGCACAGAAGTCCAATAACTGAACACCACTCGGGTTCAGATCGGGCAGGCCGTTCCTCCCAATCACCCCCCTCCAGGTTTCACTGTCGTTGCCCACGTGCGCATTGAAGTCCCCCAGTAGGACAATGGAGTCTCCAGGAGGAGCACCCTCCAGCACCCCAGTCACAGACTCCAAAAAGGGTGGGTACTCTGAAACATCATTTGGTGCATAGGCACAAATGATGGTCAGGACCCGTTTCCCAACCCGAAGGCGCAGGGAAGCAACCCTTTCGTCCACCGGGGAAAACTCCAATATAGAGGCAGCAAGGTGGGGCGATACAAGAATACCTACCCCTGCTCGTCGCCTCTCGCCCGGGGCAACTCCAGAAAAGGCCAAGCTCCAGCCCCTCTCCAGGAGACTGGTTCCGGAACCGGAGCTGTGTGTTGAGGTGAGGCCGACTATATCTAGCCGGTATCGCTCAATCTCGTACACCAGCTCAGGCTCCTTCCCCACCAGAGAGGTGACATTCCACGTACCAAAAGCCAGTTTAGAAAGCTTGGGATCAGTCCGCCAAGGTCTCCGCCTTTGACTGCCACCTAATCCACATAGCACCGGACTTCCATGATCCCTCCTGCAGGTGGTGAACCTACTGGAGGGCGGACCCATGTAACTCCTTCGGGCTGAGCCCGGCCGGGTCCCATGGGTGGAAACCCGGCCACCAGACGCTAGCCTTCGAGCCCCTCCCCCAGGCCTGGCTCCAGGGTGGGGCCCCGGTAACCCCATACCGGGCGGGGTACACTGAATCCTTGATATACAATTTATCATGAGAGTCTGTTGGATCGTTCTTCGTCTGGCCCTTCACCCAGGACCAGTTTGTCTTGGGAGACCCTATCAGAGGCAAATTGCCCCGGACAACATAGCTCCTGGGATCACTGGGGCACGCAAACCCCCCCACCACGATAAGGTGACGATCCATGAGGGGGCATTAGAAATATGTTCAATGAAACATATTTTTTTTTTTTTTTTTTTTTTTTTTCATTAGAAATATGTTCAATGAAAAAAATGTTGATGTGTTCAATACTTATTTTCCCCACTGTACACAGAGTATGCCAATCTCTACCCGGGAGAGATTAGCGGTCACACTGCAGATATTAGCTTCTGGGAGTTCACAGAATAGTGTAGCTGCTAGTGTAACGGATGCCAACTAGTACTGTTCGGCGTAGAACGTTAGTAAACCTCCCTCCCAAAGCCTCATACAGTATCGGTAGCGCTGAGCTATCGGTCGGACCTTTAGCTCAGCGCGATCGTGCTGTGTCTCCCATGCTCGAACTGTGTAGTTGACTGAGAGGTCGCGGGTTCGTGTCCCGTGTGGGGCGAATTGCGCAGGATGATCTCTGTCACACTGGTGCCGTGAACCCGGCATGGGAGTGAGGTTTAAGGGGGAGAGTGTAACGGATGCCAACTAGTACTGTTCGGCGTAGAACGTTAGTAAACCTCCCTCCCAAAGCCTCATACAGTATCGGTAGCGCTGAGCTATCGGTCGGACCTTTAGCTCAGCGCGATCGTGCTGTGTCTCCCATGCTCGAACTGTGTAGTTGACTGAGAGGTCGCGGGTTCGTGTCCCGTGTGGGGCGAATTGCGCAGGATGATCTCTGTCACACTAGCTACAAAACGGGATTGACAACCATGTGTTCAATTGCCTCCGAGGTGACCAAGGCAATCTGGCTGGCCTTGAAATATGAGTTTGTGGCCTTTCCATCACCGGCACAGAAGTCTGAGATCACCCAAGACTTTTAGAGGCTGTGGAACTTTCCCAATTGTGTTGGGGTTATTGATGAAAAACATGTAAATATCAAAGCCTCACTAAGATTGGGAAGTGACTTTTTTAATTATAAAGGTCAGCACTCTATTGTTTTGATGGCTGTGTGTGCCGCACAATATACAGTAGTTTCACAATGGTTGATGTCGGGGCCTATGGCAAAGAAAGTGATGGCGGAATGTTTGAGCAGAGGTCCTTTGGGTCTGTTCTCAAAAATGGCACATTCTTTTGCCACCACCAGCACATCTCCCTGGCATAACGATCAAGACTCTACATCTGTTTGTAGGAGATGCTGCATTTCCCCTGCTCGTCAACCTCATGCATCCCTATTCAGGTAGTTGCTATTAATATAATGTAAAATTTATCTACTTGCTAGCTCTGTAAATACTATTTTATTTATTTTTTAAATGTAAAAACTATTTCATTTAACTTCTTGCACTGTGTATATACTGTTTTTGCCATATTTTTGTTTTTGCTTTGAGTGCTAACTAGGGGTGTGCCATATTGTATCATTTATGATAATACCGGTATAAATTTTCATACCGGTGTAAAAATGAATATCGTGATATTTGGGGTCTGCTGTGTGACAGCGTCTCACCATTACGCTGCTGACGGAAGTTATACGTTAGCATAGAAACAGCAAAACAAACATGATGCGGGAAGCTGCAGCTCCAAAGTCAGACCGTCTATATCCAGTTGAGTGGAAATATTTAAGTTTCACTTTCTGTTTCAGATTGCTGTAATGCTAAAAAAAAAAAAAAAATTAATTAAAAAAAATGGTGCAGCAATGTGGATAATCTGCCTGCATTTTTCCCCACACATCAACAACACCGCTGGAGTGGTATTAACGTCGGACAATGTACCACTCGAAGTGGCTGTAGTTGTATTTCTGTTTTGACTGCTTCTTGCTGATTTTATTCAACCACCTGAAGAGAGAAGGAAAAAAAATCTGTTCAGTGCAACAAGAGCCAAAAAGCTCCAGGACAGGTCCGTGCAACAAGAATAATGAAGGTAAAGTGATTCAGCATAAAACCCAAAATCTGTGAGCAGTTAAGATGTAACAGTTTATATCATTTTCTTGTAATATTTGATACAGAACTAAAAAAAATTTAAACTAAATCTGAGCCACTGTTTATAAACTGGAGAAATAAGTTTTTGTTTTGTTTTTCCCAAATATGTTGAAGGTAAATAATGCTGGCCTGTGAAACTGTCCTTTTTGCATAAATTTAAAAGAAAAAAAAACAATCCACTGCAATACCACAAAAATATCATTATCGTGAAAAGTAACAGAAATATTGTGATATCATTTTAGGCCATATTGCCCAGTCCTAGTGCTACCATCCCTTTGCTACTGCAATGCTGTAAAGTGCCCTGTTGTGGGACTAAAAGGATTATCTTATCTTAAAATTGTCAGAAGGAACATCATTTAAATCAATTCCAAATTGGTGTAATCAATATAAAAAAGTTTATGCTAACATAAAATGTGGTTACTGCCAAACGTCCTGTTTTGAAACATGACTGCTCTATACCAATGGTGCCCAAAGTGGGGTCATGAGGGGGTTTCTGGTGTCCCGAGCAAAAGGTGATGTAATTTAACCACTTGGCCTATTTAGAAAAAAAAGGATTAAAAAAAATCTATAGAAAGTACCAATCAATGCATGGCCATCACTTTATCTAATTTCAGCACAGCAACAAAGGACAGCTCCACCTCCCTTGGCAGCTGTCCCCTGCATAGCACCTGTGCCTCTCACAGGTGAGACCTGGGGCAATCAGTTATGAACCCTCATGGACGAGTGTCTTAAAAATAATTGTTATATTTTCCTCAATATTTCTTTAAATGTATTTTATCTAATTTTAAACATACTAGTTCCATTACTGTGCTAATGAAAATTAACGATCTGCAAACTCACAACACAGCAAGCGTGGGTTTGTAGATCTTCTATTTTCACTATACATTTTTTTTTTTTAAAATAGAGGTCTGCGGCCCAATACGTATGGGGGGGGGGGGGTCCTTTGGCATAAAATTGCTTGAAAACCACAGCTACAGTGTAAACTGTTTGAGTCATGTTGGAACATGTTGTGACTACAAAATACAGTAGTTTGAAATAATACATGCCTTTTTTATGTCTATTATGTACAGATCGCAATCTCACAGTGAAGGAACTGATCTACAATTACCGCCACTCTCATGCCCGGCAAGTAATTGAAAATGCTTTTGGCATCTTGCCAAGATGGAGGATCCTTGGCCGGGTGATAGAGTGTTTTCCAGATAAGGTTGGGAATATGGTCAAGGTCTGTGTTGCCCTCTCAATTACCTTGCCTGCACAGATGCTGCTAATGCTCCAGCTGCAAGATACGTCCCTGCAAACTTAACAGACTCAACCTCTATTTCTGGAGAGCTGCATCATGGACAGTGGAGGAGACAAGTGGAAGAAGACAGCAACCTGCAGGATCCAGGGAGAGTGTCAGGAGCCCAAGCATCTCGGGCAGCCCATCTCACAAAAAAAGATTTTTGTGAGTTCTTTCAGACACCTCAAGGACTTGTGCCATGGCAAGAAGACATTATCCAGAGAGGGTGTCTACAATAGCCAGGGAAGATAAACAATAATCCAAAGGGGTGACATAATTTGAATATACAGTATGAAAAGTATGTGAACCAATTGGAAATTCATGGCTTTCTGCATTAATTTGTCATAAAATGTGATCTGATCTTCATCTAAGGGTATTGACAACTGGATAGTTTTGAGGACCAGCTGGCCGAGGCGGTGAGGAAGTACGAAAATCTATATAACACATCTTATAAGGCATATAAAGACACCCAAATGGCTAATGATTCATGGAAGGAGGTAGCCCAAACATTGTGCACAGAGGAGAACATCTGTTGGAAAAGCTGGTGATACCTTCGTGATAAATTTGCAAAGGTCAAATGGCGTGTACAACCAAAGAAGAGTGATACAATACATCTGATCTTCATGTAATTCAAGGGTTCATATACTCTTTTTCCACTAGCACTATGAGGTTTTTATGGCTGTTCTCCATAAAGATATGAAAGATCAGAATTTTATGTGTTATTGTTTTAGGCACATATTCGTCAATACCCTTGAATTAGATGAAGATCAGATCAGATCTTCTACCGCTTTTCCGGAGGTCTGGGTCACAGAGGCAGCAGTTCAAGCAGAGAAGCCCAGACTTCCCTCTCCCCAGCCACCTGTTCCAGTTCTTCAAATAGGATACCACGGCGTTCCCAGACCAGATGGGAGACATAGTCTCGCCAGCGAGTCCTGGGTCTGCCCCGGGGTCTCCTCCCATTGGGACATGCCCAAAGCACCTCAAGTGGGAGGTGTCCAGGAGGTATCCTGATCAGATGCCCATCAGATCACATTTTATGACAAATTAAGGCAGAAAGCCAGGAAATTACAAAAGGTCCACATACTTTTTATTGCCACTGTAATTTTCATGGTAATACTGTATAGTTGTTTGTTTTTCTTTTTTCCAAGCAAGCTTATTAAATTGTCAGGAATTTTAGTAGTGGAGACAGTAAATTTGTTACACAAAACCATTTTAAAAATAATACAAATGTCTCAAAATGTCATGATTTGCCCCTCAGGGCAGAGAGAGACAGACCCAGATGCCAACTGCAGTTTGTGGCATTTATTAACAAAAAACACACAAAGTTCCAAAAGTGCACTCACATAAAAATTCAAACAGAAAACAAGGTAAACTTACAAACGGAGTATCAGAATGAACTCAACAGAACGGGGAAGGGGTTCTGGTGACAAGGAGGAAGGATCATTAAGGCTGCGACAACAATGAAAAGAAAATGCAGTCCTTAAATAGGGTTAGAACAAATAACATAAGTAATGACAGGTGTGGGGTCACACGAGCGGGCAAAAAGGTAACAATGATTAATGATTTGGATCAGCTGGAAGTAATGAGAGGAGAGCACACAAGCTGACAGCTGACAGGGCTACGACCACACGGAGCACCAATCAGGAAATGCCCTGAAAGCTGTCAACCGCAATAATAAGGGATTAGAATAAAATATAAACAAGTAAAAACCGAGAAACAGATACAGAATCAGAATATAGTAAAACTAAGACATAAACGGGAAAATAAAAAACATACAGGGATAACAAAAACCAAAAGGCACAAAAATACAACAAATATATAAATACAGAGAAAAAGCCACGAGACTAAGCATGGCGGAACCTCCAGTGCTCAGCTCGTGACACAAATTCATTAAATTTGTTCTTGAAAAATGTGCAGATACTCTGACAACTCTTGTTTGTTCAGTGTACACAGTAATCCAGATTCTTTTCCAAACACACTTTCAGGTTTGTATTTTCTCAATATATATAAAAATATCACAATGATATACTTTGGTTCTGAAAAGACAAATTTATTATCATCAGCATGGAACACCTTGGAATGAATGAATGAATGAATGAATGAATGTCACTGTAGAAGATGATTCATCTACATTTCTAGTGTTGATACGAAGGGCAACTTTCTGCTTGGTCTCATGCATCAAGTTTTGCAACTTCCGTTTAAAATCCAACAGCATTTCTGGTGGCAGTGTCCTCATGAAATCTGCCACATGCAGAACATATCTGCCACAGGGGTCCATCAGTTGGAGCCTCCATCGCAGCTTCCCGCTTGGTACTCCTTTTGTCCAAGGCAGCAAGTGCAGTTTCAATATTAAGGCATGCCAAGCTTCCTCGCTTCCTCTTCTTGGACCTTAGAGCTGGACCAGCAGGTGAAGTTGGAGGTGGAGGAATTGTCAAAGGTTGGGTGGGAACTGGAGCTGAAACGAGAGGGGCTGGTGGTGATTGTGGTGTAGGCATGGGTAGGGCTGGAAACTTTGATGGAGACACAAGTACTGAGTGTTATGTCCACAAACCTGGTAATAAAGGAGGCTGACAGAGAGGTAGCACTGAACACTGCTTTATTATATAATGAGAGCACACAGCATATGACACACCGTGGCAGAGTCATCCAGGGCAAGAGGAAGCCCTCATGGTGGATGCCCCTTATAAAAGGGGTTGTGATGACGTGACAGGAAGGCGGCGTCATCACACCGCATTTCACAATAAAACCCCACACAACATCCCCCCCCCTTTAGAAAGTACAAAACACATGCCGAATTAAACCCAACCTAATATGGAAACATAACCAAAATGCACACAAAATAAAACTGTTAAAAAGAAAATCAGAGCATAAAACACTAACAAAAATAAAATAGAACCAATGGGTCGACTACCACATGGCCCGCAAGGCACAGTGAATTATTTTGCCATTTTTCTCTCTTTTTTTTTAAACAAACCAAAAACAGCCATGCTCCTAACTAACACAAAACTAACAACTTTCAGTCTCTTATGCACAGTCCTCCATGCAAATGGAGGATCAGGCGGGGGGGCCCTGTGGCAGCCCCGCAGAAGACACGCCAATGGAGGTTGCAGGCTCCCAGGGTGAGGACTGATCGTCGAGACGCAGGAGCCCAGATCCCAAACCACCTTCTCCGACTCCTGTCCAGCCGTGCCATGCGGAGCGTCCCTCTGGACACACCACAGCTGGTTAGCATGCCTCACTGAACCATCCAACAGCCGGAAGCACGCTGCTCTTAACTTCGCCACAATCCTCAGCGGCACCCGATGTTCCACCGACTGCTGTCTGGCCCAACATCGCCTAGGTCTTTCATCAACCCTAACCCAAACCCAGTCCATGACCTGGAGTGGGACCTTACTTGGTCTGATGTGCTGCTGAGCATGCGGTAACACCATGCTCCCATGTGGTCTTGCCCCATTGTCTTCCACTAGCGATGCAGTGGTCACAGTCATTGCAGCGGACCCCTCACCCAACTGCAGCCAAGTACTGAAGGTGTCCGGTGTCCCGTTGGTGTCGCTCATCGGAACGGGCGCTCCACCCTCATGCTCGCCCCCCTTTTCTACCTCCCGCCGAGCATGGGTGCTGAAGCTGTCCCACTCCAACACTGAGCAGGGACTGGGCGACATGATTGCAGGGCTGCTCATCAGTCCTTGGTGCCAAACCACAACGTTGTCAATCACAGGAGCCTGCGAGCCCCAGCGACCCCAGTCCATAGAACAGGTCACACCCCATGATGTTATCGCCGCCCGCCGCCACTTGGAATGTGAAGTCGTGCCCCGCTTCAGACTTGTAGCGAACAGTCAACTCCGCAGTCCTGACATTGCACTGCTACCACCATAGAAGTACAATGGCACTGGGTTACTCCTAATCCTGTGGTATGGGAAAAACTTCTTCACCATGGCCCAATTCAGCAGCAACCGCACCGCTGCCATGTCAAACAGCAATGGTATATCAACACTATCCAATTCCACCGTACAATACAAATACCCATTCGTGTTGGGACTCACCGACTAGATGGTTGTCGCAGGTGGGCTGGGAGTTTTCTTCAGCGGGCTCCGCGGCTCAGGTAAACGGCACACCCTGGTGAAATTATTCAAGCGCCCACACTTGCTGCATCATTTCCCTCTTGCCAGGCACAGTCTCGCTTTGAAACAGTGCGTCGAGGACCCACAACCCCCACAAATGGGGTCTCTCCGGGCAGACCTTTGGCTAGTTGCATTAGCCTCACAATCTTCATCCATGCTATCTTCGTCCTCCAGGTCCATTACATTCGCTGACATGGGCGGCTCCAGCGGCTTCTGTGACTGGCGCCAGTTTAGCTTCAAAGCTAGCTTATCGGCGGCTCCATCTGGAAAGCTAGCTCGACAGCTGTAGCTAACTTCAAGTCATTAGGCGCCATTAATAGCACTAAACCAATAATAGTACGTAGCCCAGCATTGCACATGTGCTCAGCCAATTGGTCTCCCACCATCTCGTCTTCCAGTGGCCCAAAACGGCATTTGCTAGCTAGCTTCCTAAGGTCAGTGATGTGCTGATGAATTGGCTCACCGACCCTCTGGCGTCTCTGGCAAAAGCGAATTCTCTGTACCGTCACACTGTCCAGAGTGGTGAAATTGTATACTTTATACTTTATTGGTGGAAGTGGTTAGCCAGCAGCTCCATGACATCCTCGTATGAGTCCGTCACACCGAGTTTCTGCAGAATCCTCTAGCCTTCAATACCCAGGTTGTGAACAAGGAGCGCACAAGCCCTCATCTTATCAAGTCTCCTGAGGTCCAGCGCTGCAATGTACGTCTGGAAAGCCTCTAACCAGCGAGGCCATGGCACCGGCTGCTCACAGGGAAGCTCTAGGAAGTGCATCACATGCATTACACCAGAGTGGTGTAATGCATGCCTCCATCCATTAATCCTCAGTTGCCAAATGTTATGTCCACAAACCTGGCAATAAAGGAGGCTGACGGAGAGGTAGCACTGAACACTGCTTTATTATATAACGAGCGCACACAGCATATGACACACCATGGCAGTGTCACCCAGGGCAAGAGAAAGCCTTCATGGCGCATGCCCCTTAATATAGAATGGTGTGATGACGCGACAGGAAGGCAGCGTCATCACACCGCACTTCACAATAAAACCCCAGACAACACTGAGCTCCAAAGGTCTGTCATGCTGATGGTGGGGAACTGGGAACTGAGGTAAGATAAGATAAGAAATAAGATAAGCCTTTATTAGTCCCACAATGGGGAAATTCCAGGATTGCAACAGCACAGGGATAGCAACACTCAGAGCAACAATCAGAAGGCAAAAGAAAAAACAAGAGCAGCAAGTATACACATGTACATATAAATATAAATATATATACAGTATATATATATATATATATATATAGACACACAGTGCGGAGCATTGTAGCTAGATGGGATAGATATATAAATATATAAACACAGTGCGGAGCATTGTAGCTAGATGGAATAAATATATGAGTATATAAACACAGTGCGGAGTATTGTAGCTAGATGGAATGAATATGTGAATATATAAACACAGTGCGGAGCATTGTAGCTAGATGGAATAAATATGTAGATATATAAACACACACAGTGTGGAGGATTGTTGCTAGATGGAGTAAATATAATAATAATAATAATGCATCAGATTTATATAGCGCTTTATCATAGACACTCAAAGACGCTTTACAAGTAGATACATTATTCATTCACTCCAGACAGACAATGGTAGTGGCAAGCTACTACTGTAGCCACAGCTGCCCTGGGGCAGGCTGACGGAAACGTGGCTGCCAATCCGCGCCAACGGCCTATATATAAATTATATAAATATATATATAAACACACACAGTGTGGAGCATTGTAGCTAGATGGAATAAATATGTAAATATATAAACACACACAGTGCAGAGCATTGTAGCTAGATGGAATGAAACAGCACAGCGATCTACTTAGTTATCCTACATGGTATGATTATGTACCCATACATATTCTCACCCTCCATAGCGACCGGTATTTTCCTAGTTGTATACCGGAGGGGACCATTGTGTAAGTCTATTGCGTCTTTTGCATTCAAAACTATTAGGTTGTCACGTCTTTTTGCTATCTCTGCGAGCAGCCCTGCTTAGCTTGTACAGTCTGACAGCCGTAGGTAGGAAGGACCTGTGAAACCTCTCGGTTGTGCACCTAGGATGATGTAGTCTGCTGCTAAATGAGCTCCTCAGTGCATTCAGTATGTCCTGCATAGGGTGGAACTCGGACTCCAGCAGAGATGACAGGTTGAATTGAGATGAAGTCTGGGTCACAGGGGTTAATGATGGTCCTTCCTAAACGTCTGAATCCATTTCCTCAAAAGCAAAATTATGTTTTGTTTTGTTTTTAAAAAGTGTTATATGTCAACAACCAAAAATACAAACAAAACATATTTTAAGTTACAAAACCACAGATCCGGTGTGCTTCAGCAAAGAAACTTTTTTTCTTTAATTTTGTAAATAACGTCAGGCTTCTTGAGCCAGCCTTTCTAATGATAAGTGCTTCAAAATTGCCGAAATGTAGGACTGTGGTGATGGCTGACCAGGGTGTTCCATATGGGTTCGACCAAATTAATGTTTTTTTGATCAATTACTTTTAATATGCACTATTATTGTACTGAATACATGAGAACATTATGGGTATGCATAGCACTAGAGGCCATAGTAAAAGATATTGAAGGCCCAATTTAATATTCAACACTGCTTTATGGAATATATAATATGTAGTAGAGGGTCCGCCTGTATATCAGCTTTTATGACCCCAGTCATAATCAGTGAGGCAGTTTGCCTGTGTCTATCACAGTCTTGACGTGAGTCCAGCATTGTATTTGTGTGGATGGACTAGTGGTGTTGGACAATTAAATTTTTTAATCGCGATAAATCTTTTAGAATGAATGAATGAATGAATGAATTTATTTCGGATAGTACAGTACAGGTTAAAAGAAACTGAATAATATAACAACAAGGTCAAATTAGACAAAGACTCCTCTGATTATACAATTCCACGTAAGTTATCCGAAATGGGTGATGGCTGAAGCCGCAGCTTATATTGCCCACCCATATTCCATCCAGGAATTCAAAATAGAAAAAAGAGAAAAGAGAATGTAGAGTTAATCGCGATTAATGATGCGTTACTCACGTTTTTTTCCATACAGATACAATGTACCTTAAGTGGGTAATTTTTCAAGTTTGTCATACTGTTATGAACATGGGAGTGGACAAATATGTGGACAAATATGCCTGCTGTCTTCACCTGCAGGTTTATTAAAGCTCTCAACATATCCAAAATGACAAAAACTATCCAGAATATTCTACAGAAACAATATTTCTGTTGCGCACCACGTCATTACAATCCAAAGACATGCATGCTAGGTTAATTGGTTGTTCTAAATTGTCCCTAGATATCTGTCTTCTATAGGCCCTTAGAATAGAGGGTTAGTACTAGTGAAGCGCTTTGAGTGGTCTTTGAGACTAGAAAAGCGCTATATAAGTACAGGTCCTTATTACGAGCTACAGGCACGAGGAGTCATAAATCATGACTCTTTCTTTGTTTGCTAGCAGCAAGTCCAGAGAAAACCCCCGTGAGTGTCTGGTATCTTTGGAAAGCTTTGAAATTGTACTTTCTAAAAATATACATGTTTTTGTGGAAGACGTAACTCCCAACTGATCGTACGCGAGTTTTCCACCTAGCCAAAATATAAATAAATCGTCTTTTTTCTGGTCCGCTTTTGCGCACTTCCTACAAATTAAATATCATTTTGAAGGTCTTTCAATACAGAATATGGAAATAATGTTACATCAGTTTTGAAAATGTCCTCAAAGTGACTCATTTTGCCAGCACAGGTCATTTGTTTACAGCGTTAGCATCTTAGCAGCGATGCTAACAAACGGAGCTACTATCGGGCTCATGACGACACTCCAGCATGCTATAAAAACGGCGAGGGAGTGAATGGACATTCCGAAAACAGCTTGAGAATTTTTTTTAGACTGGTGCTCACCAACAGTTGGACCTATGGAGATGAAAAAGTCAAATTTCTCTCCGTCTCAGCAGATGGAGATCAGCTATAACCTAGCATGTAGCTAGTAGCTACGAGCTACCTAGCTTCCACAGAAGAAAAACACAACATCCAGGCGAAGTTTTGGAGGAGGCTCTAACAATTATCCAGGTGAGAGCTCTGACAGATAACATAAACTTAAAGGTCTGATGACACGTTTTTGATTTCATCTAATTTTTCAACACGTAATACAATATGACGAAATAGGTTGGTCTGTGCAGTTCTAAGTCAAACAGGCTTTTTTTCACGCAAATATCCAACGTTTTCATGAGCGCCACGTCACCAGTTGCGTCAATGGCTGGAAAACCCCCCGGCCATGTTGTAACGTCATCGACAGAACACAGCGCTTGGCTGCCCATTGTACATACAGGATGGAAGCGACAGAAAACATCGACGATGGTCCCAGCACATGTAGTCTGGAATTGGTTTGTGTTGTCCAATCTTCAGACAATTATAGTTCCGAAGAATGGGATGACAATGAAGAATCTGGGGGCATCAGACCATATAGGTTTGAGCCGTGCCAAGCGGGCATCGTGCCTAGCGAGTCAGACTCAGAGAGTGACAGTGGAGAGGCACACATGCCCGCCACAGCAGCAGCGACAAACACATGGCAGGGGAACACCGAGTGTTATGCTTCTGTTACAGATATTGCAACAAATTATTTGTTCATAAATATAATTTATTTAAACCCAATTTTTCAATAAAATCATAGCAGTGTATTCTCTGTGGCTCAGGCATCGGGTTTATTATGTATTATATTTTGAGTTCTTGTAGTTTTTGTTTTGTACATATGTTTTATGTGCGTTTTGACCCACTTTCAGGTGGGTACTGTCCAAGATTCACCAGTCCGACCACGCGCCCTCTCTCTTTGACAGTCAGCTGTTCATGGTTTGTGTGCATCATCTGCTATGTTGTCAGCCAGCCAATATTGCCAACACTATCACGACGTGCTAGCCACTCCACACAGCCGTGGTTCTGTTGCTCCCCTTGAAGTGATGTCGGCCCTGGGGTGCAACCGTGGTTAACACGTCTCCTCTCCATGTTCGCTGGGCGATGTTGGCCCCGAACACCAACTGTAAGTGTTTCTGTTTATTTTTGTAAGTCTTCACCTTTTTGGGAACTGTTGTCATCATTCTCATGTTCAATACATGTGCTGTGGTGAATTCTGCCCGTAAATCCATTCATCATGACCCTCTGTGCGCTCTTATGCAGGGCAGGGAGAGGGAGGATGAAATAACGAGGATTTTTGTGTAGGGTTCACCACAACACATTTAATACAGAAAGACAGACAATTCCCAAAAAGGTGAAGACGTACAAAAAACACAAACACACTTACTGATGGCATTCGGGGGCCAGCATCGCCCAGAGAACAAATAAGAGGAGAGGTGTTAGCCACAGTTGTGCCCCAGAGCCGACATCGCTTCAAGGACACATGAGAACCACGGCGAACATGGAGTGACTAATGTCGTGAGAGTGCTGAAAATACTGGCAGACAAACAGCACAGATGACAATACTATGGACCAGCAGTGCGTGACTGGCAAACGGCTGCTAAGTACACTCATTGCTGGTGATGGTGTGATGAGAAGCACCTGGGCGAGGACAGGGAAACATAATCAGCAGGAGTTTAAATCAGCTGGTGATAATGACAGAGGGGACGTGGCCGGACCAGCGAGTGTCAGCATGCAATCACAGAAAGTATGTCAAAGCTGAGCGTAAATCCATTAATCCTTCCCCTCCTTGTGCGCTCCTCCTGCATAAAAGCGCACGAGGAGCACACGAGGAGGCTTATGACAGTTGGAGCTGAAGCGTGTGATATGGTCTTTCACGGCCTGCTGTTTATCTAAGCCTGTGACACAACACGAAGGCATAGCCGTAAAATTAAAACAAGAAACCAGAGAAACTGTGAGCTACAAAGCTGCTGTCATTCCAGTCAACAACACCGGCATCCGTTCTGTTGCTTATGTCATGGTGGTGCCACCCTTCATTCGGTGGGCGGCACCACTGTCCAGTCAGCAGCTGCGGTTCTTTGATGATAACTAGTTTATGCAGGGACGGCTGTAAATATTATATTGATCATCGACAACGACTTTTGGGTTTACACAACATGCTAAAAAATGTCAAAATTGTGTCATCAGACCTTTAAACATGACAGCACTTTGGGGATATCCATGGCTGTAATCCAGTATGGCGCGCACAGTGTCAGTGGCCACAACGGCCTTGGTAAAGAGAGTAGCTAGGCCAAAAAGTACTGTTTGCGTTTTCTGCCGTTAACTGCTGTTAACCGCGATCACAAAATTTGTCACCGTTAACGGGGGCAATGCATTGGTGTGAGACACATCCTCAACACGAGGTGTGACACCCTAATCTTTGAGATTTACCTGGGATTTCTTTGTTCTCAACTTCCAATTTGTCCAAAGGTAGACACCTCAAGCTTCTACTATTTTGATTGGTTGCTATTTTACTATTTTGATTTGTTACTATTTTGATTTGTATGCTATCGCTGTTGTTACGGGAGTGCTTTGTATTTCCACAAGCAGGTAGTGTTGCAAGGGTTTTAATTTTTTTTTCTTTTTCTTTGTTAGCTGACGAGCTAACTGGCTAGCTGCTCCTGCCAGCCCGAGAATGTACACTCTTGAGACGAACTGAGCTGTGAGTCTCACCAGTCTGTGTTTAAGGGAAAATACCGCTGTTTTTTTCTCTACAAGTGCTTCTCCTGAAGCTGGGTTTTGGTTCAGGTTTTTTTGTTAGCAACCATAGACTGTTTATGTGAGTTTGTGTTTTAAAAGTGAGCACTGCGAAGGGAGGTAATGCCGTGGTTCCTGGACCGAAGAGAGCAGGCATGTGTGCATGGAGCAGGGATCAAGGAGGAGGACAAGGAGCACGGAGCAGGGATCCAGGAAGAGGACGAGGAGTGCGGCGCGTGGATCCAGAATGAGAAAAAGGACCGTTAATCGAGTTGTTTTCTCCACACAGAAGAAAAAGGGAGCGTGGATTGAGTTGCTCTCTCCACGCAGAAGAGGCCGGATAGGACCATTTGCTGGTACAGGGATTAAGGCAGTGGACTGCCAAGCACAATAAAAGGGATGCCTAAAGTTACATTTCCCCTCTGGTCCCCTTTGGTCTGCGTGCAGTTTGGACAAGCCCAGTGCATAGGCAGCGCTGTACATGCTCACTTTTTTCATCTACCAGGCCAAGCGGTTGACGCATCTGCGCAGCTGTTATTTGTAGTTTCGCCCCAGCCCTACGGGTAGCGCAAATGTGCTAACATGCCAGTTTATTCACCAGCTATAAACATGAGAGTGACCCACATTTTTTTTTTGTAGCAACAACAATGGCATTGTTTCAAGGAAAAGGAGGAATTACCGTTTTCCAGTGCCCTTCTCCACTCAAGCTGCTGCTGCTGCTGCAAAATGATTCATATATGTTTATTCTTGTCTTCTTTCTCTTCGTCTTCTTTGTCTACTTTGACTTTGTATGCTGTGTTGATAGCACCACCTCATGAATGGAACGTTCAATCTTGCACGTGCGCAGTCAATGCGGTCAGGCCACACGGTCAGAAAATTTGGGTTGCACGCGGTCGTCCACTGAGGAGCTCTGCCGACACTAGCAGACTGGAGGATATGACGTAAATTTTGTCACACAAGCCTTCCGGTTGCACGTACACGGACAACAGAGGTGTAGCAGGAATCCAGCTTATTGCTACTTTGGGTGGGTGAGAGCGACCACTGGTCAGGCCTGCAACAATTTTTTTTGTTTGGTTATATTTTTCTATTGCTGGCTTATGGTACTGGTTATATGTGAGGCTGCTGATGTGAAAAACTGTTTTTGCTTGAGGTTTCTGCCTCCAGTTCATTATAACTTTCTCCAAATATTACAGTGCAAAGCTACTGAAGGATTTGTTTTTTTCCCTTTTGTTTTTCTCTGTTTCATTTGGTTGGAAATACTTATACCTTGTTTGGTGTCATACTTTGCGTTAAAGTTGTGTTTACCAATGTGAAGTTGCTGATCTAAGGTTAATGTGCTCAGGATAAAGGGCAATATTCAGTCACATTTATCATATGGTGACAGTATTGGGAATATTTTTCATTTGATTCACAGGTGACTTTCAAGGCTGGTTATTACTTTTAAGCGTGACTATACCAAGTATAAAAGTGTGATTAAGGGTAACAAACCCAGGGTGCTGTATCTCAGGTAATAGGTACGGAGAAAGTGCTACGTGTGTTTCCCCAAAGCAGTATGCTGAGGTGAGGCCTGTCACTACAGGAATGTGAACTTGGGTAAATAGATTACCATCTCGTCATTGATTCTGTTTCACTGGAGTTCATCCAGTTAGCTCATTAATAAAAGTTGAAGTGTCCAATGTGTAAGCACTGCCTTGTGAACTTTTGGGCAGCAATGAGATTTATCTTTGAGCAGACAGCTACTGTTCTTTTCACACTTTCACACATCAGGCAAGATTATAATGTCAGAGCATACTCATACCTAAAAATGTGTAAGTGGGTTCATGAACACAACCCTTGGGTCAGAGAATCTCAATTTAATAGCTATTTATCTGAAACTACAATTAAATCACCCAGTATCAATTTTGGTCAAAGTACTGTGTTATAATGCAGCCAGATAATTACTGTAGTGTAATAAATGTACTGACTGTTGTTGGACAACTTCTGCACTTAATGAGCTTTTATACTCTGCATTCTTTCATGGAACAAATGTAACAGCTTGTATATGCCAAGAATCACACAGCATCAATAAACCAACCAATACGGATGTCCAAGTCAGTCAGTTTTCATCCACAGTATGTTATTCACAACTGAGAATCAGACAAGCATGTGTGTGCATATGTTAGTATTTGTATGACATGCTGGTCTCTTTTATAGCTAACACATATTTCACAACTTTTCCTGCCCTGGAGCCAGAGGAAGACCAAACATCCTCCACCGTAAATTTTCTTCCAGAGCACAACCTGGAGACTATGCCACACAGGAAACCATTCACACACATGCACACGCACACACAGGGTGGGATGGAAAAGGAGGAGGGAAAGAGCGTCATATATCACACGCACAAATTAAGAGTCTTCATTTCAACACAGAAAATGTACTGTTTTTATCACCTACACAAATAGCACACATTTTCTGCCAAACTCACTTGTGACTGTATTAGTGGTTTTTCCTTTAAACAATAAGACATTTTCATACAAATTATCATCATTTCAATCACAGTAGCTGATGTGGTGTTTGTGAGGAATCCTTTACACTAATCAGAGCAGATTTAGAGGATATCTTAAACTCATTGCTCATCTTTAGTCAAATGAATTGATTCAATTTATCAGACATGACTCGTCCCCAACACAAATTCCTATTTACCTCAACTGTGATTGATGAGGATCATTATGATTATTAAATTTGGTTCAGATCTGCTCGTGCGACAGCTGTCTTTGTCTTCACAAAGCATTTTTTCTGTTTTGCCTGTGAGTATAAGTAGAGACAAGCTGAATATTAATTAGTTTTCAGTTGGAGGTAAGTATTGTGTACTTGTGTGTTGTGTCGACATCATGTGGCATATGTTTCTTCTTCTTCTTCTTCTTTTAGGTTTGATTGGTGGTTGGCAACCAGCTTACAGGTGCATTACCACCACTGGCTTAATTATCATCACTCTATATCCCTGCATATGTTTCGCAGAACTTTCTGTGATCTTGCATGTTTCATGTTTTTGGTTTTGAACTTGAAGCAAGGGCAGGCGACTGGACAGCCTCAAGAATTTGTGGTCAGCTCTTCTGTTACACATACATGCCTTTGGAGCTTTCTCACACCAAGAAATGGGTATAGAGCCAGGGTTTGTTTGAATTATCCAGTTCATTTGGTTTCTGCTTTGAGCATATCGAGACATCCATGATTAAAATCCAAAGGATAAGGGGAAGAATTGATTTAAGATAAGATAAGGTAAGATAAGATGAGATAAGATAAGATGAGCCTCCATTTGTCCCACAGTGGGGAAATTACAGGATTGCAGCAGCACAGGAATAGCAGCACTCAGAGCAATAGTAAATAAGATAAGGTTAGCCAAAGCAGTAAATAAATATACATATGTACACAATTATACAGTCATGTGAAAAAATTAGGACACCCTGTAGAAGCCTGTGTGTTTTGTTAACATATTTGGACATATGGATATTTAATATCAATGTTAAAAATACTGGGAGATTCATGTAATACAACTAAACAATTAAAAATAAATTAAATACTTTTTTCAGATTTTCTGTAAAATGTAATTCTAAACAAATAGTGAGGAATAAATTAGCACACCCCACATTCATTTCCACTTAAAAAAGGCTAAAATAAATGTTAAAAAAAATGCAAATAAAAACAAAAGCAGGGTTAGACACAGATATGTGAACATTTCTTAAAAATGAACTGAATACTTAATGGCGTGTCCTAATTTTTTCACATGACTGTATACACAGTACAGGAGCATTGCAGCTAGATGGTATCAACAGCATTACAGTTAGTTAAATTACCCGGCAAAATACAAATATGGGCTCAGACAGTATATTTCACATTTGTTTTCTGCCCAAAGCTAAAGTAACACAGTGTTTGCTTTTGTGACCGATGTCAGGAACAGCAGTTTAGGCAGTGGAGTCATCGCTCTCTGTTTGTTATGCTCATTTTAGCTCTTTATTTGTTCTGTGGGTAAAAAAAAAAAAAAAAAACAGAACTAGAATGTCACCTAACACCGAAGATAAAGAGACCTGGGTTGAATGAAGAAAATGCAGATGGCGCAGTCAACAGATGTGAGCAGTTTTATCTTGTAGTTACAAATTACATTATTCATACAGTATGTTTGTATATTGTAGCTTTAAATGAAGCTCCACTGAGACAAAAATGCCATATCAATTTGTTTTAGGAATGTCATAAAATTTAACTCTCCTGGTGTTTTTAATGTTACATTCTGTCACGATTTGCCTTTTGGGGCAGGAAGATGAGACCCACACGCTGAACTGTGAGTCTGACAGATTTGTTGGTGGAACAATAAACATAAAGACTAAACCGTGCTTTTCTTAGTCAATGCTCACTCGTGATGTTAAGAAGATCTCACATTGATTTGTACCCCGTGTGTCTATCTGGTCCACTTATGCAGTGGAAATGCGCATTCCCGTTGCGGACTTGAACCGGGACCGCCAAGCTCTACCTTGCCCGAACAAACCTATTTGGGCTTTGTGGTATCAAACGCTTGGTTTACAACTTTTTACACATCTATTTACCAATTAAATTTACTCACTGTGATCCGCCTGCGGGTTAACTCCGTCACTCACCAGCTCCCAGTGTCTCAGGACCGTGCCTCCACTTCCACATAAACAGGGTCATTGGTCCAAGTCAGGGGAGGGCTTCTCCGCAGCCGTGCACAGCTGTCCGTGGTCCAAAAACGCCGGGAGCAGAGGAGAGATATTTGGCGTCCCTGTTCGGGCATCAAGTATGTTAGAAAAATCCTTGAAATCCTTCAGTCAAAAACCAGGCTAGATCAGAGTTTCAGCAAATTTAATTACACTGGCCAGTGGAGAACAATACAATAATAGTCTCAGAGCCTATTCGCACATCATTCTGACTCAGACACACATCACTCAGTTCTTTAAGCTCTCCGTTATCTGAGAGGTGGAGGAGCAAATTGTTCATCATGATTGGTCCAGTACATCTGGTCAAAACTTGGTGTACAGATTAGCTTTTCTCAGGTCACTCTGTCCCAGTCACACAGGAACCATGCAGGCTAGACTAAAAATAAGATGATAACTAGTGCAGCTGTAGCCTTGGTATTTTTACACAAACTCTAAGTTAGACTCTGAGACCAGACAAATGACAAATGCAAGACAAATATAGAATTTTTCTATCAGGAAATAAACTTATTGATAGCGCACCAGAGCAGGGCAGGGCTCTAGTGGAGACGAGGTGAATACAACCAAGACTGCGGCGATGAGAAAATGAAAATACAGCCCTGAAATAGGATCAAAAACTATTTACATAATTAATGACAGGTGTGGATAATATGAGCGGGCAGGAGAAAGCAATGAAACCTAATTAGGACCAGCTGGGGGCAGTGAAAGAGTTGCAAACTGAAGCTGACAGCTGACAGGGCAGCGCCCACATGGAGCACCACACCACTGATATCTTTTAACCAGCAACAGAACAACAAAGAAGATATAAAGAATAAAATATCAACCCAAGCAGACTAAAATATAAATATAAATTAAAACAAAATAAAATGTAACAAAACTAGAACACAAAGAGGAAAATGGCAAACAGTACATAAATACAGAAACCCAAAAAGCATAAAATACAACAAATACGTAAATATAATGAAAAAGCCATGAGGCCGAGCCTGGCTGAAACCTCCAGCTCTCAGCTCATGACACATTCCTTTTATAGGGTCATCTCCCCAAGGCCATATAGTATAAACTAAAGAAGTCCTGTTGCCAGAATGTACATGTAAATCCCCCAGCTGAGCAGTAATTGCATGATTTAAAGCAAAATGGATAATGCCTTGAAGAGGCCCCACACTGGCTATGTGTGGACATTATATAGACAGATCTGCACAGGGGATCGGAAATGGGAGGAGAAGAAGCGAAGGTGGGGGGTACAAATATGTTACAGTTGATGAAGATAGGAGACCTCAGAGCTAATGGGTAACGTCTATCTGATTAGACTAACATACACTCATATTTCTGTGTTCTGGCTTTCCCATTTAGTCCTCCACTCTGAATTTTTTCAGTTATATTGCATAGCTTAAAAATGACTGTAGTAGCACATGGTGAGGCTGTGTTGCGTGGCCTACTGAGTAGCTGGGAACAAATTCAGGGCTGCAGGTGAATTCAATCAATATTATATGTAACACCTAAATAATATACATCTTACTTTAATCCTTAAGCTTGTTATGAGAGCTGCTTTTGGGATTTCCTGAAAATTTCATTTTGGCGTTGGTGACAGCCTCTTTCGAATTTATGGTATTAGAAGCATGCAGCTATTTTAGGTTAATATCCAAACTGAGATGCAGGCACACACTATTTGGTTCTAACAAGAAAATTAAATTAAATTATATCAAAAAATCTGTATTCTTCCTATAACACAGCAAACACTGCGACAGTGAGCAAAACATGATCCAGCATACAGGAGTATCAAAGTCTAATTGGTAGAGGACCAATCAAGGCAGCAATATCTAAGATTTACACCTTAAAACAGTATTTCCATAATTATTTTGATGGTCCTTTGACCAGATGAATGGGACTTCCCCATAGCCTGAGTGGGCCCACATTGCCTGCAACAGCTCTGTTCTTGGTAGGAATACTCAAAAGACTTCAACTATGGCAGCTATGAGCTCAGTCCTAACAACCAATCACAGGGCACAATGGTAGCCATCAACAACAAAGCACCCTGTGATTGGCTGTTGGAACTGTGGTCATAGTCACTATAGTTGTAGTATTTCAGTGTTCCTACCCAGAACAAGAAAGTTGCATAGTGCTGCTTTAACCAGTAGAGCCTTTGCTCTTAATTGGTGGTGATGCTATCAAGAGCCAATAACTTCCTGCGCTTATTACTTATTTTCAAAAGTAACTAAATTACTTTACAATTACTGCATCATCATCTTCTTCTCCATGTCCTCCTCCACTGCATCCATGAATTTTCTCTGTGGTCTTCATCTTTTCCTCCTGCCTGGCAGTCCCATCTTCAACATCCTTTGTTCAATATATCCACTATCCCTCCTCTGCACATGTCCAAATCATCTCAGTTTTGCCTCACTTACTCCAAACCACTCAACCTGAGCTACCCTCTGATATACTCACAAGCTATGATAAGATAAGTTTATTAGTCCCATAGCAGGGAAATTTACAGTATTGCAGCAGCAAAGGGATAGTAGCAATCAGAGCAATAATAAAATAAAATGCAAAAACAGTATATACACAGTGCAAGAAGTTTTTTTTAAAGAAGTAAAATAATTTTAAGAGTTAAAAAATAAGTACAATAGTATTAACAGCATCACAGTTAAATTAAATAATTAAATTATTCAGGAATATATAGTATATATAATATACACAACGGAGAAAATAAGTATTGAACGTCAACATTTTTCTCAGTAACAACCCAAGTAATCAATACATACAAAGAAATCAAGGCAACTCTGTTCACAAAAGAAGTTATATGTAATGAAGTTGAATGACACAGGGAATAAGTATTGAACACATGAAGAAAAGAGGTGCAAAAAGGCATAGAAAGCCATGAAAACAGCTGAAATCTATCAGAATTTAGGAAGCCATCCCATCCCCCATCAGTGCAAATTAATTTCAGCTGGTTAAGTCCTGACTGATAGCTTTTAAAAAGGTCTGTGAACATCAGATTGTCACACCACAAAGAACTCGTGATGGGTAGAAGCAAAGAGCTCTCTTTAGACCTTCACAACCTTATTGTTGCAAAACATAATGATTTTATTGTTTCCAGGTGCATTTCTAAACTGCTGAATGTACCAGTCAGCACTGTCGGAGTCATCATTCGGAAGTGGAAAGAGCATCGTTTTACCATAAACCAGTCACGACAGGCGTTCCTCGCAAGATTTGTGACAGAGGAGTCAAAAGAATTATCAGAACAGTTATTCAAGAGCCAAAGACGACACGAAGAGAGCTCCAGAAAGACCTGGAGTTAGCAGGTACTGCTGTTTGAAAGAAAACAATAAGTACTGCGTTCAATCAACATGGGCTCTATGCCCACTCACCTCGCAAGACTCCATTGCTGAAGAAAAAGCATGTTGAAGCTCGTTTAAAGCTTGCTGCACAACATTTGAGCAAGCCAGTAACATACTGGGAGAATATAGTTTGGTCAGATGAGACCAAAATTGAACTTTTTGGATGCCACAACACACAGAATTTTTGGAGGAGAAATGGCACTGCACATCAGCCCCAAAACACCATACCAACAGTGAAGTTTGGAGGTGGGAGCATCACTGTGTGAGGGTGTTTTTCAGCACATGGTACAGGCAGACATCATATAATTGAAAGAAAGATGAATGGACAAATGTACAGAGACATCCTTGATAACCACTTGTTGCCATCTGCCAAGATGCTGAAGATGAATTGAGAGTGGGCATTTCAGCAAGACAATGATCACAAACACACAGCCAAGGGAACTCTCAACTGGCTCCAGAGAAGGAAAATAAAGCTGCTAGAATGGCCCAGTCAGTCACCTGACATAATCCAATTAAAAATCTATCAAAATGAACTGAAGATCAGAGTTCATAGAAGACACCCACAGAACATTCAAGATTTGAAGACAGTTTGTGTGGAAGAATGGGCTAAAATCACTCCTGAACAATGCCTGCATATAGTTTCTCCATACAGGAGGGGTCTGGAAGCTGTTATTACCAACAAAGGCATATTAAATTAATTTCACCAAGTGTGTTCAATACTTATTCCCTGTGTCATTCCACTTTATTAAATATAACGTGTTTTGTGAACACAGTTGCCTTGATTGCTTTGTATGTATGGATTACTTGGGTTGTTACTGATATCGGGTGAAAATCTCAGGCCAATGGCTCCATCAGAAATGTGTTTAATGAGAAAAATGTTGATGTGTTCAATAAATTTTCTCCACTGTTTACAGTGAGGAAAAAAAGTATTTAGTCAGCCACCAATTGTGCAAGTTCTCCCACTTTAAAGATGAGAGAGGTCTCCAATTTTCATCATAGGTATACCTCAGCTATGAGAGACAAAATGAGAAAAAAAAATCCAGAAAATCACATTGAAGGATTTTTAATGAATTAATTGGTAAATTCCTCACTAAAATAAGTATATGGTCAATAACAAAAGTTCATCTCAATACTTTGTTATATACCCTTTGTTGGCAATGACAGAGGTCAAACGTTTTCTGTAAGTCTTCACAAGGTTTTCACACACTGTTGCTGGTATTTTGGCCCATTCCTCCATGCAGATCTCCTCTAGAGCAATGATGTTTTGGGGCTGTCGCTGGGCAACACGGACTTTCAACTCCCTCCAAAGATTTTCTATGGGGTTGAGATCTGGAGACTGGCTAGACCACTCCAGGACCTTGAAATGCTTCTTATGAAGCCACTCCTTTGTTGCCCGGGCAGTGTGTTTGGGTCATTGTCATGCTGAAAGACCCAGCCACGCTTCATCTTCAATGCCCTTGCTGATGGAAGGAGGTTTTCACTCAAAATCTCACGATACATGGCCCCATTCATTCTTTCCTTTACACGGATCAGTCGTCCTGGTCCCTTTGCAGAAAAACAGCCCCAAAGTATAATGTTTTCACCACCATGCTTCAAAGTAGGTATGGTGTTCTTTCTCCTCCAAACACGACAAGTTGAGTTTTTACCAAAAAGTTCTATTTTGGTTTCATCTGACCATATGACATTCTCTCAATCCTCTTCTGAATCATCCAAATGCTCTCTAGCAAACTTCAGACAGGCCTGGACATGTACTGGCTTAAGCAGGGGGACACGTCTGGCACTGCAGGATTTGAGTCCCTGGTGGCGTAGTGTGTTACTGATGTACCTTTGTTACTTTGGTCCCAGCTCTCTGGAGGTCATTCACTAGGTCCCCCTGTGTGGTTCTGGGATTTTTGCTCACCGTTCTCGTGATCATTTTGACCTCACGGGGTGAGATCTTGCGTGGAGGGAGATTATCAGTGGTCTTGTATGTCTTCCATTTTCTAATAATTGCTCCCACAGTTGATTTCTTCACACCAAGCTGCTTACCTATTGCAGATTCAGTCTTCCCAGACTGGTGCAGGTCTACAACTTTGTTTCTGGTGTCCTTTGACAGCCCTTTGGTCTTGACCATAGTGGAGTTTGGAGTCTGACTGTTTGAGGTTGTGGACAGGTGTCTTTTATACTGATAACGAGTTCAAACAGGTGCCATTAATACAGGTAACGAGTGGACGACAGAGGAGCCTCTTAAAGAAGTTGTTATTGGTCTGTGAGAGCCAGAAATCTTGCTTGTTTGTAGGTGACCAAATACTTATTTTACCAAGGAATTTACCAATTAATTCATTAAAAATCCTTCAATGTGATTTTCTGGATTTTTTTTCTCATTTTGTCTCTCATAGTTGAGGTATACCTATGATGAAAATTGGAGACCTCTCTCATCTTTTAAGTGGGAGAACTTGCACAATTGGTGGCTGACTAAATACTTTTTTGCCCCACTGTATATTAACAGTATATTTCATAGTTGAATGAGTATAGTGTTGTTGCAACCTTCAATAATAATTATATTAACAGTGTGTTTGAAATGAACATTCCTTATTTGTGCAAAGAAGTATTATATCTGGTCTCTATGAGCAGTGCAGATTGTAGAGTCTGACAGCAGCAGGGAGGAAGGACTTGAAACCGCTCCGTTGTGCACCTTGGATGGAGCAGCCTGCCGCTGAATGAGCTCCTCAGTGCGCTCAGCGTGCCTCGCATGGGGTGTGACTCAGACTCCAGCAGAGATGACAGCTTAGCCACCATCCTTCTCTTTCCTATCACCGCCGCTGGGTCGAGGTGGCATTCCAGAACACAGCTGGCCTTTTTAATTAGCCTGTTTAGTCGCTTCCTGTTGGCAGCTGTGATGCTGCTGCCCCAGCAGATCACTCCATACATGATGGCTGATGCCACCACAGAGTCATAGAAGGTCTTCAAGAGTGCCCCCTGCACTCCAAAAGACCTGAGTCTCCTCAGAAGGAACAATCTGCACTGCTCCTCCTTGTAGAGCGCATTGGTGTTGTGTCCCCAGTCCAGTTTATTGTTCAGGTGAACACCCTGGTAGTTGTAAGATGTCACCATCTCAATGTCCATTCCCTGGATGTTTACCGCTGTTGTGGGGTATCCACACCTGTGGCAGTCCACCACCAGCTCCTTGGTCTTCCCCACACTGATATGGATGCAGTTCCACAGGCACCAGTCCGCAAAGTACTGGATTAGTCCTTTGTATTCTGAGTCATCCCCATCAGCGATAAGGCCGACAATCGCAGAGAACTTCTTTAGATGACAGTGTGGTGTGTTGTATGAAAAATCAGCAATGTAGAGGGTGAACAACAAGGGAGCCAGAACTCTTCCCTGGGGGGGCCCCCATGCTGCAAATGATGGTGTCAGACACACAGTCCTAGGCCCCTCACAAACTGGATAGTCTGTAGGGTAGTCTTGGATTCAAGATGACAGGCGATGGTCTACTCCTGCACACAGCAGCTTGTCCCTCAGGAGCACTAGTCAAATGGTCTTGAAAGCATTGGAAAAATCAGTTAACATGATCCTCACAGTGCTCCCAGGCTTCTCAAAGTGAGCGAGAGCACTATGTAGGTGAAAGATCACTGCATCCTCCACCCCTATGCCATGCTGGTAGGCAAACTGAAGTGGGCCAGTCGCTGGTCTCACCAGGGGGCAGAAATGGGCAAGGAGCAGCTCTTCATCAGGTGTGATGTGAGGGCCACTGGTGTATAGCTGTTTAGGCCCTTGGGGTGCAGTGTCTTCAGCACGGGTACCACGCTGGATGTTTTCCACAATTGTGGTACCCTCCCCAGCCTCAGGTTCAAAATGAAGATGTGCTCCACAATCTCACACAGCTTGTCTGCACAGGACTTGAGGAGCCTTGAGCTGATGACGCCTGGGCCTGCAGCCTTCCTCGCTTTGATCTTCCAAAGTTGATCACGTGTGCAGAACAACTCACACGTCTTTACAGACATTTTCAACACCTCTCTGTGTCAGGCAGTTGTTCCATCCAGCTACAAAACCTCAGCCATCATCCCTGTGCCAAAAAATCATAAGTCACCTGTTTAAATGACTATCGGCCAATTGCGCTCACTTCCCTAATAATGAAAAATTTTGAAAGACTGGTCAAGAATCATATCATTTTCATTTTGCCACCTGGACTTGATCCACTTCAATTTGCATACCGCCCAAATCGTTCCACTGAGGATGCAATAGCCACTGCACTGCACCTGTGTTTGGAGCATTTGGAGGAAAAGAACACATGGGTCTGGATGCTGTTTGTTGACTTTAGTTCAGCTTTTAATTCCATAATTCCTCAGCATCTGGTCAACAAACTGGACCCCCTGGGTATAAATACACCCCTTCAGAATTGGATCCTTGATTTTCTTGCAGACAGACCCCAATTTGTGCAAGTAGGGAACAACAGATCAGCCACTACTTCACTAAGTACTGGTTCGCCTCAGGGGTGTGTTTTGAGCCCACTACTCTACACTTTGAGGACACATGACTGTTGTGCCAAATTTAGTACAAATTACATCATAAAGTATGTACTGTAGATGACACAACAGTGGTGGGTCTCATTCAGAACAATGACGAGAGGAACTACAGGGAGGAGGTGGACGTCTTCACAGACTGGCTTAGGAATAAAAACTTGCTCCTGAACATTGAAAAAACAAGGAACTGGTAGTCGACTTCAGGAGGACACAGCCTGTGCATGCCCCTGTATTAATTAACAACACAGCAGTGGAGAAGGTGCAGAACATGAAATTTCTGGGGGGTTCATGTGTCTGATACTTTGACCTGGTCCCTGCAGATCTTTTCGCTTGTCAAAAAAGCACACCAATGCATGCACTTCCTGAGGAGGCTGAAGAGGGCTCACCAAAATCCATCTATCCACCTTCTATAGAGGAACCATTGAGTGTGTGCTGCCAAACAGCATCTCTCTCTGGCACGTGAACAGCAGTGCCTCACACTGTAAACCCAGACTTTGTTTTAACTTAACTTTCAGAGTGATGATTACTTATTTTTTCATGTTTTGTAAAATAAAGTTGTCATTACTAGAACCACATTAGCTTTCTGAACTATTCAGCTGAAATGTGCAGTGTATTGATCAAGTTAAGCAGAGATAGCTTATTAAGTTAAGTTTCTGTAAGGAAGAGGAGGGGTTTAGTCGAAATTCTGTCTACAAAACAGGCTTGAACTAGTTTGAGAGCAAAGTGACTTCTGTGTGAAGGACGTGAAGAGTCACACCACTCTGCCTGCCTAATGCCCCGAAAACAGTTTTTCAGGAGGTCCACGGTGAGTGTGATATCTGTAACCGAATATTTCCTAGCCCACTTATAAGGTCCTGGAGAAAATAATCAGACATATCTGCCATGCTGAATTTCCTTTATTACTGCTGGCAGGAGAGAAGCGAAGAAACAGCCAGCCTGAAGTTTCTGCATTGCTCTGCCTAACAAAGGAGGCTCCTGGTTTTTAAAGGCACCCCAAGAGTGCTCCCCCACATTACCTTATATGGATACATAGAAATTGGCAGAGCAAATACGAGAACATTCTGGTAGTAGCCTTCAAACCAAGCAAGTACTAGAACATTCTGACAGTACTATTCCACTGACCATAGTTACACTCAGGGCATGTATTAGCAGCAATTGTTCAGAAGAAGAAAGACATTTAAACATAACTGCACATCACCTAAATTACACAACAGATTGGTATATAGCAGTAAATTTCCACCATGATGAACATGTGAATAATAAATTTCTACCACATATCTTTTTGAGAATATTTACTACTTAGGAGACAAAAGTTATCAAATTTGTGGAGACAGCAAGTTAAATGAGTGCTAAAATTAGGCTTGTGTTAGCTGTGGACATTAACATTTTTTCAGTCATTTTACAGTTTATAACGTTAGCACATATGAGGGCACATGTTTAGTCGGCTCACAGTTTAGCTAAAAACTTTTTCTGTCAAGTGGTTCTGTCATTTTATGTTAGCTCTGTGCTTGACATGGTGTTAGTGACCCACAGAGCAGACACGACTCAGGATAGATACAATTAACGTTGTTTATTGAAACAGTGAGTGAATGGATGCGTGCATGCAGGGTGTGTAGTGTAGTGTAGTGTAGTGTAGTGCGATCTGTATTCTCCAGCTGGGACCGGCAGAGCACCATATGACCTGGCAACCCTGGAACAAGACAAAGGCCATTAGTTGCAGCTTAGCTTATACAGCACTTGGGATGTTACTGCACTTACTGTCAGAGGGTGTAGAGTGAAGCCCAGATAGCGCCGAAGCTGCAGCCAGGAAGACAGTGCCCGCTGGAGGCCGAGGAGCTGGAGGTGAGGAAGTGAGTCCGCCGCCTGGAAGGAAGGAAGGACCGCCGCTGCGGATCTCCGCCTGTGCACAGGGGAAGCAGACAGGGTGGAAAGCGTGAAGGCTTACTTGTATAGTTGGTCCGGGAGGCACAGGCCCGGACAGGGTTCAGCAAGGGCTTGGAAGCCGATGTGTAGAGGAGTAGAGTGCTAGGAAGCACAGAGGCAGGCGTAGCAGGATTCAGGAAAGGAAACCAGATGACTCCGCACCAAGCACAGATCCTGGTGGAATAAATAGGCCGCTGGAGATGACAGGCAGGTGCACGCACAGGTGCCGTGATTGGCGGCCATGACAGTACTCTCCCCCTACGGCACGCCTCTCAGCGGGCGTTCCAACCTACCCGGGTGCGTCCGATGAAAGTCCCTGATGAGCTGCTTGTCGAGCACGAAGGAAGGACGCACCCAGGACCTCCACTCCGGCCTGTAACCCTCCCAGTCCACCAGGTACTTTAGGCCACGACCCCGGTGGCGGACGTCCAAGATGGCAGAGACAGACCAGGCCGGGTCACTGTCGATTACCATCGGTGGAGGTGGAGACCTAGGAGGGGAACACAAAGGGGTGGAGGAGACAGGCTTCACCTGTGACACATGAAAGGTCGGGCAGATGCGGAGGGAGGGGGGGAGAGTCAGGCGCACAGACGCAGGGTTAATGACCCGACAGATGGGAAAAGGACCAATGAACCGTTGTGCAGTTTTCTTACGTTCAGCCTTAGATTGATGTGCTTCGTAGAAAGCCATACCTGTTGACCCACCTGGTAGGCAGGGCCCAGAACCCTGCGCCCGTTGCGTTCCGCCATCCGTTGCCGTGCTGCTCTGGCCGTCCTCCAGATCCGTCGACAACGCCTCAGGTGGGCGCGAACCGAAGGAACAGCGATGTCTCCCTCCTCTTCCGGGAACAGCGGGGGGTTATAACCCAACGAGACCTCGAAGGGAGACATGCCGGTGGCTGTCGATACCGCAGTGTTATGAGCATATTCGATCCAGGGTTGGTGTGTGCTCCATGACGACGGGTTGGCGGTCGCGACGCACCGCAGTGCTGCCTCCACCTCCTGGTTGGCTCGCTCACACTGTCCATTAGACTGGGGGTGATAACCGGAAGACAAACTCGCTGTGGCTCCCAGAGCGGCGCAGAATGACCTCCAGACCCTGGAGATGAACTAAGGTCCTCGGTCCGAGATGATGTTCTGTAGGATGGCGTGCAGCCTAATGACATGCTGGACCAGAAGATCAGCCGTCTCCTTGGCCGAAAGCAACCCCCGCAGGGGAATGAAGTGGGCAGCGTTAGAGAACCTGTCCACCAGCATGAGGATGGTGGTGAAATGGTTGGATGTGGGCAGACCGGTGACAAATCCAGAGCCACATGTGACCATGGCCTGCCTGGGATGGGGAGGGGATGAAGCAGCCCGGCTGGTGGTGAAGAGGACGTCTTCCCCGTTGCACATTCAGGGCAGGCGCGGATGTAGTCCCCCAAGTCCTTCTGGAGGGATGTCCACCAAAATGACCTCTGCAGGAGCGCCACAGTGCATGCCCTTCCCGAGTGGCAGGAAAACTTGGAGGTATGCTCCCATTGGAGGACTTTCCCCCGGACCGCTGAAGGGACGAATAACCTGCCCACTGCTCCCCCCCCCCTCGGGTCGGCCTCATCAGACTGTGCCCTTATGACCTTGTCCTTAATACCCCAAGAGAGGGCACCCATGACACAAGCTGAGGAAAGGATGGGGTGTTCGGCCTTCTCCGCCGTCTCCAGGGCGAATTGGCAAGACAGGTCATCGGGCTTGGTATTCTTCGACCCAGGGCGGTAAGTGATGGTGAAATTGAACCGCCCAAAGAAGAGCGACCAGCTAGACTGTCGGGCGTTCAAACGCTTGGCGGTCCGAAGGTACTCCAGATTTTTATGGTCGGTCCAGACGATGAATGGCTGCAATGCTCCCTCCAACCAGTGCCGCCATTCCTCCAAGGCCAGTTTAACCGCCAGCAATTCCCTGTCACCGATGTCGTAATTACGCTCCGCTGGGGACAGGCGGCGAGACAAGTAGGCACAGGGAGCAATCTTACCGTCCGCTGGAGAGTGTTGGGACAAGACAGCCCCAACCCTCGAGTCCGAGGCGTCCACCTCCACCAGGCACTGAAGAGCGTGGTCCACCTGCGTCAGAATCGGCGAAGAAGAGAACCTGTCCTTCAGATGAGAGAATGCAGCGTCCACCTCCTCCGTCCACCGAAAGGGCACCTTGGTGGAGGTCAGGTTGGTGAGGGGAAGGGCAATGCGACTGTAGTCCTTCACAAAGCAACGGTAGAAATTCGCGAAGCCCAGGAACTGCAGGAGCTGATTCCTCGACGAGGGAGTGGGCCAGTCCACCACCGCCTTCACCTTGGCTGGGTCCGTGTTGATCTCCTTAGGGGCGATGATGAAGCCGAGAAAGGAGGTCCAGGAAATGTGGAACTCGCACTTATCCACCTTCACAAAGAGTTTATTCTCCAGCAGCCGCTGCAAAACCCGCGTGACGTGGGCATGATGCTCTTCCATGGACTGGGAAAAGATAAGACTATCGTCAAGGTAAACAAATACAAATGTGCCCAAAAAGTCCCTTAGAACATCATTAATGAGACGTTGGAAGACGGCCAGGGCATTGGTCAGCCCGAACGGCATAACCAGATATTCAAAATGCCCGCTAGGGGTCCGAAAGGCCGTCTTCCACTCATCCCCCTCCCATATCCGCACCAGGTGATAGACGTTGCACAGGTCTAACTTCGTAAAGCAGCAGGCCCCCCGGAGGGAAATGAACGCCGAGGTTATGAGTGGGAGAGTATACTTATCCTTAATGGTAATGTTATTGAGATCCCGGAAGTCGATACAGGGCCTGAGAGAGCCATCCTTCTTTCCCACGAAAAAAAAAAAACACCCCCACCGCCGAAGATGAAGGTCTAATTATGCCTGAGCTCAAGGACTCCTTAATATACGAGTCCATGGCCACGCATTCCGGAGCAGACAGATTGTATAGTCTGCTAGATGGCAGCGGAGCACAAGCCCGAAGGTTAATCTCACAGTCATACGGGCGGTGAGAGGGAAGGGAAAGGGCCTGGGACTTGCTGAAAATGGCTCCAAAGTCGTGATACTCCGGTGGCACTTTAGACAGTTCGGGAGGGGGAGAGGCAGGGACACCCAAAGGCACGGCAGGCGAGCGTGCAGCAGACTGCAAACAGGCACTTAAGCAGAAAGTGCTCCACGAAACCACACTCCCCGAATGCCAGTCAATGGATGGGTTATGCAGGCGCAGCCAGGGATAGCCAAGGATGACCGGAGAAGATGACACAGGCAAGACATACAGTCCCAATTCCTCCCGATGGTTGTCTGAAATAATGACTGACACGGAGGCGACCCGATGAGTGACTGTGGCCAATGGGGCTTTAGACAAAGCTATGAGTTTGAGTGGAGTCTTCAACGGCTGCATAGGGAATCCCAGACGGGTTGCCAGGCTACCTGAAATAAAGCTCTACTCGGCCCCTGAGTCAATGAGTGCATGCGTGTTAATTTCTTTATGACCAAAACAAAACTGGATGGGAATCAAAAAACGAGTGAGGAGATTATTGCGGGTTACGTCTGTGAGACCCTCTACTGCGACACATGGACTCCCCCTTTTTGGTTGCTTGGGACAGGATTCAAGGTCATGCTCCTCGCTCCCACAATAAACGCACAACCCCAACTCCTGGCGGCGCTGTCGCTCTGCGAATGAAAGCTTAGATCCACCCATAACTATAGGCTCCTGGTCCTCCGGGGAATCAGCAGATGGGAGGGCCAGCAGGGGGGGCTGGAGGGAGCGGCGAGGCAGGCCATCCGAGCGACTGGAAGTTCTGCGTTCAGCCGCCCGCTCCCTCAGACGATTGTCAATGCTGATAGCCAGGGAGATACACTCATGCAGTGTAGAAGGTTTCTCCAGGCGGGCCAACTCTTCCCGCAGGCTAGGGCTCAAACTCCTAACAAATATGCTACACAGGGAGGCATCCTCCCACCCGACCTCCGTAGCCACGACCCGGAAGTCCACGGCATAGTCAGCAATGGCCCTCGACCCCTGCCGAAGATTTAACAAGCGAGAGGTAAGCACGTCCTCCCGGTCCAAGTGGCCGAATACCTCCTGAAACTCTTGTGTGAACTGAGTGTAAGTCATAGAAGCATAGTTGGCCCTGGCCATTACCCTGCCCAAGCTAAAGCCCGTCCCTCTAACAAATTATTCATATAGCCTATGCGGCTCTGGTCAGTGGGAAAATCCCTGGGTACCCATTGGAACACAATGTCGCACTGCATGAGAAACTCCCTGGTCTCCCCCAACATACCTCTAAAATGAGCGGGAGTAGGGACGGGAGTAAGCCGACAAGCAGGCCCCAGAGTGGGTGGGCTAAGGGTACAACTAGCGTTGGAGCTAGCGGAAGCAGAGGAGCTAGTAGGAGCTGCAGGGAAACCCCATGGGCTAACCAGCTGATCTAGCCTGTCGGTGATGCGGGCTAACTGGGTTAGCATCACCTGCTGCTGGTACGCTAATTGATCTACCCGAGACTCTAAGTTGTCCAATCCGCACACTAGCGCGCTGTCTGCTGGATCACTCTGGTGGAGTCGTACTGACATGGTATTAGTGACCCACAGAACAGACACGACTCAGGATAGATACAATTAACGTCGTTTATTGAAACAGTGAGTGAATGGATGCGTGCGTGCAGGGTGTGTAGTGTAGTGTAGTGTAGTGCGATCTGTATTCTCCAGCTGGGACCGGCAGAGCACCATACAACCTGGCAACCCTGGAACGAGACAAAGGCCATTAGTTGCAGCTTAGCTTATACAGCACTCGGGATGTTACTGCGCTTACTGTCAGAGGGTGTAGAGTGAAGCCCAGGTAGCGCCGAAGCTATAGCCAGGAAGACAGTGCCCACTGGAGGCCGAGGAGCTGGAGGTGAGGAAGTGAGTCCGCCGCCTGGAAGGAAGGGAGGACCGCCGCCGCGGATCTCCATCTGTGCACAGGGGAAGCAGACAGGGTGAAAAGCGTGAAGGCTTACTTGTATAGTTGGTCCAGGAGGCACAGGCCCGGACAGGGTTCAGCAAGGGCTTGGAAGCCAATGTGTAGAGGAGTAGAGTGCTAGGAAGCACGGAGGCAGGCGTAGCAGGATTCAGGAAAGGAAACCAGACGACTCTGCGCCGAGCACTGGTCCTGGTGGAATAAATAGGCCGCTGGAGATGACAGGCAGGTGCGCGCACAGCCGCCGTGACTGGCGGCCATGACAGTGCTTGCATGTGCTGCTGCCACAGTATTATTTAGACTTGAAATGTAATACTCTATATTTCTTTGTATTTCTCTGTTTCCAAGTATTTATGGAGTTCAGCAGGATTGTGGGCAAGAACTTCAAGCAGGAATTCTATGATGGCATTGATCAACACAGTCTTCGTCTTACTGAGATATTTCAAACTAAGAGAGGGAACACTGGGCAGCTCTTGACACAGCTTTCACAGCAGGCCAAGGTTGGTCCATATAGATGGTGTTTTTTTCCCTCCAAAATTAATGAAATAATCAATAAATAATTGTCATGATGTATTAAGTTTTGACAGCTCACATGCACAATGCCAAACACAGGATGGAACCACACAGAAGGGCACATTTGACAGTTTTATTAATAGAGAAATATAACAGCGCATAGCTACAGAAACAGTCACTTGCCAGGGGAAAGGACCTGTGGAGAGAAGACGAGAACCGTGAGCTGAGGAGTGGAGTAAGGGGAAAGTGGGTGAGCCAAATTACCACTTACTTGAGAAATCCAGAGAGGACCAGCAGGACCCAGTGGGGAATAGACAAACCAGTAGGGTAAGGAGGGGTCGTGGAGCTGATGGTGCCTGACCGGGGGGATGAAGTCGCTGAAGGACAGTGTGGTGGGGCAGAAGAGCACGCGCAGTCCCGGTGACACATTTACACGGTGGCAGCAACCTGAGAAGGGAAAAAAGAATAAATGTTAACTACGTGGGCTGCATGGTGGCGCAGTGGTTAGCACTGCGGCAACACAGTTTACCCTCGGCCGGGGGATCGCGGGGATCATGAGATCGTGGGTTTGATCCCTGCCTCCGGCCAACAGTGATCTGTGTGGAGTTTGCATGTTCTCCCCGTGTTGCGTGGGTTTACTCCGGGATTTCTCCGGTTTCCTCCCGCATGCCAAAAACATGCAGGTTAGGGATACGGGGCGCTTGCGCACGCAGCGACCAGCAGCTGGTGGCTTGTCATCAGACTGCAAAATAAATCTACCTACGGGTACAAAATAAGTACAAAAAAAAAAAAAGTGTTAACGTTTAGATTGTACACAGCTTGCCTGATTACGGGCAGTATGCCCAGACGAGCCAGCGTAGACTGCGTGGAGGAGATCTCCTTAAGTACGCTGACTGATGAGCGGGCGCAGGTGTGTCTTCTGCCTTAGATGCCATGATGAGTTGGAAAAGGTGAGACCGGAGGGGAGGGGCGCGCTCCCGCTGCCCATGACAGCGCCCCCCCTTCTAGGAACGCCTCCTGGTGGTCCGGAGGGCTTGTCTGGGTGAGCACGGTGAAAAGCCCGGAGCATCCCTTTGTCCAGTACCAGTGATGAGGGAGTCCAGGATTGCTTCTCCGGCCTGTAGCCCTCCCAGTCGACAAGGTACTGAAGGCCCTGACCCTGGCAGCAAACATCCAGAATCTGCCGAATTGTGTGGGCGGGGTGGCCGTCGATAATGCGGGGAGGAGGAGGAGGCTTGGGGGGGCAGAGGGGACTGATTGAGAGGGGCTTGATGTGACTCACGTGGAAGGTTGAGTTCACCCGTAGGGACAGGGGCAGCTTGAGCTGGACCGACACGTCGCTAATCACCCCGACAATAGGATAAGCCCCAAGGAAGTGGGGAGACAGTTTTAAGATTTTTCCTTGAGAGGAATCTGGCTAGCCGCCAGCCAGACTCACTGTCCCACGACATACTTGGGGGCCGGAACCCGTTTCTGATCCGCAGTGGCCCGGGTGCGTTCTGTGGTGCGGGCCAGGGCGGCCCGAGTAGATCTCCAGACACGCTGGCAGCGCTGGACGTGGGCCCCTACGGATGGAACTGAAACCTCCCTCTCGGCCATAGGGAGAAGAAGCGGCATGTACCCCAACAACACCTCAAAGGGGGTCAGTCCGGTGGCGGTGGACACCACAGAGTTCATGGAATATTCCACCCAGGTCAGGTGTGCGCTCCAGGATGAGGGATTATCAGCTGCTACGCACCACAAGGCGGCCTCCAGGAACTGGTTGGTATGCGCCGCCTGCCCATTGCTCTGAGGATGATTACTGGATGAAAGGCTCACTGTCGTTCCCAGAGTCCGGCAAAAGGCCCTCCAGACCTGGGACATGAATTGAGGACCCCGGTCAGACACAATGTCAGTTGGGATGCTGTGGATCCTGATGACAGGTCAGAGAGGAGGACCGCTGTCTCCAAGGCCGACGGGAGTTTAGGGAGAGCCACCAGATGGACCACCTCGGAGAAGCGATCCACAATGGTCAGAATAACCATTTTGCCGTGGGAGGAGGGCAATCTGGTCACAAAATCCACAACAATGTGGGACCACGGCCGACCAGGGATGGGAAGGGGATGGAGGAGTCCCGATGGAGGGGAGGAGTCAGTCTTACCCCGGACGCACATCTGGCAGGTGTAACCCAGCTGAGAAAATGATCTTTTTTTTTTCTCAGATGTCAATTGTATTAATACAATTGTGTGATTTTATTTTGAAACACGGTTATTTTGGGAAGAGGAAGTGTGATCCTCGGTATCCAACTTTTAAATTCCCGTTTCATGATCACGCTGGGTGATCTGGGTCTTTTCATTTGTTAAGAGCAATATTAGCCCCGCCTTCCGAGCAGAGTGCTGAGGCACTCTGCTGGTTTGTCGGTCTTTTACGATCTGAGAGCGGACAAGAGAGGATTGTGGACGGTCTGGTTCACACTGATACCTCTTCTTGGTGAGTTTAATTTAGAAAGATGCTGTAAATGAATCTAAACACTGTCCAAACACTAATTTGAAACCTTTATTATCCTAAGTTGATGGGAGCACGAGCTTGAGAGGCCGTGAGGCTGTGACTTTTGCTGTGTTCACACTGATACCTCATCTTGGTGAGTGAAATACATTCTAATGTTAGCGTTATGCTAATGCTAATCGCGAGTGGATTTTTTCTGTTTAAAAGCAATGGAAAAGGCTATTTTTGTGTCTGTATGGGTTTCCTAAATGTGATTTCAGTTCCCAGCAGTATGCTGAAGTACTTTTAGTTCTTATGCACTATTTCTGTCGAATGTAATGTGTAGTTTGATGCTAAAAGCACATGGTGTTGGTCTCCTATGTAAATTCATAGGTTATGCTAAACCCAGTAGCTCAGACAGGGTTTTACCGATTTAAAAGGGAATATTGGAAGTAATGGGACAGTATATTCCCTGGTTTTGTGATAGATTAATTGTATTTCATTTCGTGATTTACAAAGACAAGGTTAAAAGGGATTAATCATAATTTCATTGTTTAATGGTGTACAGATAAAAAGAGAAATTCATTTAATTGGTTACATGATGAGAAAAAAAAGTATTTCATGTACTACCAGAGAGATTTTGAGAAAAGAAAACATGCCTGAAAGGTGTGAAATGTGAATTGTAAGATCTTACTATATTACTGGATTGTAATAATAGTAATATGAGAGAAGAATTTAAACACTAAGCTATGGTGTTATATAAGAAGGGATTGGAAAACGAATTACTCTAGCTGTAAACAATAATATCATTATTGTTGTGCAGGCTAGGTTTTTTTGGTTGCCGATCAAGAACCTTCCGAATCCTGGATTCTCTCCGAATGGAGATGGCGAGTCTGACCTGAGACTGAACCGAGATCTGACCAAGATCTCGATTGAAGGACATCCTTCCTCTCTCCAGTGCACAACATTGAAGTGGTAACAACTCAAGCTGCCGCTTTAAAAGAGGAAAAGAAACCTGAGTCTGGAGATACAAGATATCTTGACTGGTCAAACGACTAAACCAAAAGGGCAAACAAACACTGAGCTCAGTAGGACATTTTTGGGGTTTTATTTCATGCCGGCCGTTGTTATATTTGTATAGTAGTAAATTGTTTGTATATATTGTTCGCTTTATCTCTACAAATAACAACCATTATTGCTCATTTCTTGCCTCCAGCTATTTCATTCCACACTCATTTTAATTCCCTATTGTAACCCTTACGAACCTAGCAACTGGTCTACACTTAATAATTTCCCTTACCTAATTAACATAAGGCAAGGGTTACAATAAGAAGTGGCGAGCCCAGCCAGGAGCCTTTTTCTTCTCTCCCTTACGTTATTTCAAGCCTATAACGTACCCAAAATAGATATTGTTGAACGTGAATCTGTGAAAATTCCAAATGCAGTGATAGTGAGTGAAATCGCTGGAGATGAGCAACTTGATGAAGTGACTGAGTTTTTGAAATGGTATGGATCGATTTCAAGAGTCATAAAAGTAGCAGATAGTAAGTCTGACTTTTCCCAGAGTGCTATTTTTGAGTATCACTCGGGTATTGCTTTTGAAGCTCTTGACCCATTGCCATGTACTCATGTATCTGATAGTGGAGCCACTATATGATACAATCCCTTGCCAGTGTTTATACGCACCATGTAGGGAGCGATATGACCAAGTTATATCTCACTGACATTAAAAACCTAGCGAACATGAGTGGCATAGATTTTGCAGAGGTCCTGAAAGACGTGATGTTACAGATTTCTGAGGCAATCAAAGAATCTGAAAATGATCAATCAGAGCAAGTTAAGTTACCTGATAACTTACCTGAGGCTTTCTTAGATGAACCTCAACCTCAGCCTTCTGCAGCTGAGCCCAGTATTCAAGGTGCACAGCCAACTAACCAGTCAAATCACACTGCGAGCACCCCAGCTCAAAGTATGCCCACCATTTCTGCACATGATTTAAATCCCCCAGAAGTGCAACGTGTGGTAGTTGAGCACATTGTAAAAACAGAAGATTTTTCCGTGCAGCCGTTTTCACAAAAGCTCAGAGCTTTTTCTGTCAAAGACCTCCGAGCAACTTATGAGCTAGATTATGATACTTGGCGCTCCAGTGTAGAATTAATCTTGACTGATCCTGCTATGTCCAAATTGCAACAATCCCACGTGCAAACTGTGTAATGCAGTTCAGGTGAAAATGAGAACAATATCACGTTAAACCCACTCCAAGAACTCTCAAAACAAGTTGCAGAAATTCAAACGCAACTAGTAAAACTAACTGCAGAACCAAAAGCTCAAAACTCAAAAAGTACACTCAGTACAAAGCCAAAAGAGAAACGAAAGTCGGAGGTTCGAAGACGACCAGATACCGTCGTAGTTCCGACCATAAATGATACCGGATGGAGACAATACTGAAAATGAACACATTACAACTCAACCAATACTGACGATGGACAGTCTTGGTTACACATGCAATGGGACGTGCATGACATTTAGCGCGGGAGGGTGTAACCCAGCTGAGAAAATGACCTTTTTTTTTTCTCAGATGTCAATTGTATTAATACAATTGTGTGATTTTATTTTGAAACACGGTTATTTTGGGAAGAGGAAGTGTGATCCTCGGTATCCAACTTTTAAATTCCCGTTTCATAGTCACGTTGGGTGATCTGGGTCTTTTCATTCGTTAAGAGCCATATTAGCCCCGCCTTCCGAGCAGAGTGCCGAGGCGCTCTGCTGGTTTGTCGGTCTTTTACAATCTGAGAGCGGACGAGAGAGGACTGTGGATGGTCTGGTTCTCACTGATACCTCTTCTTGGTGAGTTTAATTTAGAAAGATGCTGTAAATGAATCTAAACACTGTCCAAACACTAATTTGAAACCTTTTTTATCCTAAGTTGATGGGAGCACGAGCTTGAGAGGCCGTGAGGCTGTGACTTTTGCTGTGTTCACACTGATACCTCATCTTGGTGAGTGAAATACATGCTAATGTTAGCGTTATGCTAATGCTAATCGCGAGTGTTTTTTTTCTGTTTAAAAGCAATGGAAAAGGCTATTTTTGTGTCTGTATGGGTTTCCTAAATGTGATTTCAGTTCCCAACAGTATGCTGAAGTACTTTTAGTTCTTATGCACTATTTCTGTCGAATGTAATGTGTAGTTTGATGCTAAAAGCACATGGTGTTGGTCTCCTATGTAAATTCATAGGTTATGCTAAACCCAGTAGCTCAGACAGGGTTTTACCAATTTAAAAGGGAATATTGGAAGTAATGGAACAGTATATTCCCTGGTTATGTGATAGATTAATTGTATTTCATTTCATGATTTACAAAGACAGGGTTAAAAGGGATTAATCATAATTTCATGGTTAAATGATGTAGACATAAAAAGAGAAATTCATTTAATTGGTTACATGATGAGAAAAAAAAAGTATTTCATGTACTACCAGAGAGATTTTGAGAAAAGAAAACATGCCTGAAAGGTGTGAAATGTGAATTGTAAGATCTTACTATATTACTGGATTGTAATAATAGTAATATGAGAGAAGAATTTAAACACTAAGCTATGGTGTTATATAAGAAGGGATTGGAAAACGAATTACTCTAGCTGTAAACAATAATATCATTATTGTTGTGCAGGCTAGGTTTTTTTGGTTGCCGATCAAGAACCTTCTGGATCCTGGATTCTCTCCGAATGGAGATGGCGAGCCTGACCCGAGACTGAACCGAAACTGAACCGAGATCTGACCAAGCTCTCGATTGAAGGACATCCTTCCTCTCTCCAGTGCACAACATTGAAGTGGTAACAACTCAAGCTACCGCTTTAAAAGAGGAAAAGAAACCTGAGTCTGGAGATACAAGATATCTTGACTGGTCAAATGACTAAACCAAAAGGACAAAAAAACACTGAGCTCAGTAGGACATTTTTGGGGTTTTATTTCATGCCGGCCGTTGTTATATTTGTATAGTAGTAAATTGTTTGTATATATTGTTCGCTTTATCTCTACAAATAACAACCATTATTGCTCATTTCTTGCCTCCAGCTATTTCATTCCACACTCATTTTAATTCCCTATTGTAACCCTTACGAACATAGCAACTGGTCTACACTTAATAATTTCCCTTACCTAATTAACATAAGGCAAGGGTTACACAGGCTCTAACATACTCCCGGATGTTCCGCTGCAGCGTGGGCCACCAGAACACCCGTTTGACAAAGTCTATGGTTCGAGCGATTCCAGGGTGGCAGGAAAAATGACTGGTGTGACCCCATTGGATGACATCACTGCGGAGGGCAGCCAGGATGTACAGACAGTTCCGGGGGCACCCTACTGGCACAGGTTCCTACAACTGGGCCTGGCGGACCCTCCGATCGATATCCCAAGTAAGGGCTTCAATGACGCATGCAGGTGGCACAATGGTTTGGGGGGGGGGCTATGTCCTTGGAATCAAACTGGCGCGAGAGCGCATCTGGTTTGGTATTCCAGGTGCCAGGCCGGTAAGTGATGGTGAAATTAAACCACTGGAAGAATTACGCCCAGCAAGCCTGCCTGGCATTCAGTCGGCGGGTCGACCACAAGTACTCAAGGTTCTTGTGGTCGGTCCACACGACAATGGGGTGAATGGCCCCCTCTAACCAGTGTCTCCACTCCTCTAATGCCAACTTAATGGCCAGCAGCTCTCTGTCCCCTACGTCATAGTTCCTCTCAGCCCACGTGAGCTGCCAAGGGAAATATGCGCATGGGCGAAGCTTCTGATCGGGGGGCGTGCGCTGCGACAGTACAGCGCCAACCCCCGAATCAGACGCATCCACCTCGAGGACAAATGGAAGCTGCGGGTCAACCTGAGCCAAGATAGGTCTTTCCGTGAACTGGCGCTTTAATTTGTTAAACGCCAGTTCAGCTGCCTCAGTCCACCGAAAGGGGACTGTAACGGAAGTCAGCTGCGTCAGAGGCAGTGCGATCCCACTGTAGTTCCTGATGAATCTGCGATAGAAGTTTGTAAACCCGAGGAAGCGTTGGAGCTCCCTGCGGGAGTGGGGAGTTGGCCAATCTAACACTGCCTTTATCTTGGCCGGGTCGGCAATCAGCTCCCCCTCAGCCACAATGAAGCCCAAGAAGGTGGTGGGTGGTGTGGAGAACTCACACTTCTTGGCTTTAATGTAAAGCTGGTTCTCCAAAAGCCACTGTAAAACGGCTCTGACATGGACCTTATGTCAGAGTCGTTCCTCTGGTGAGTGGGAGAAAATGAGAATATCATAGACAAACACGAATTGATAGAGCATATCGTGGAGGACGTCATTTATTAACTGCTGGAAGACAGCAGGGGCATTAGTGAGCCCGAATGGCATCACTAAGTATTCGAATTGGCCCTGGTGTGTTTTAAAGGCCATCTTCCACTCATTGCCCTCGCGAATGCAGACCAAATTATATACGTTCCTAAGGTCTAACTTGGTGAAAACCCGTGAGCGCTGAAGGAGCTCAAACACTGAATTGATCAATGGCAGAGGGTACTTGTCTTTGATGGTGATAGTGTTGAACTCTCGGCAGTCGATGCACGGGCGCAGCGAGCCATCCTTCTTACCGACGAAGAAGAACCCAGCCCCGAGCGGAGCCGAAGATGGCCGAATAAGGCTGGCGTTCAGCGACTCCTTAATGTACTGCTCCATCGCCTCCCTCTCGGGACCAGAAATGCTATACAGCCGGCTGGACGGCAGCCTCGCCCCCGGGATGAGGTCTATAGCACAGTCATAAGAGCGGTGAGGCGGCAGCGACAACACTCTTGACTTGCTAAAGACCTTGCCCAAATCGTGATATGCCTGAGGGACAAGGCTGAGGTCCGGCTGCTCAGCCTGAGAGGGAGGAACAGAGAGCGATGAGGAGCACTCAGCTGAAGGCATACAGTTGGCCATACAAAACGGGCTCCAGGCAGAGATGGTACTTTTGGCCTAATTGATTATTGGGTTATGCTTCTGGAGCCATGGATAACCTAGAACCACTGGGGATGATAAAATGGGGAGAACCAGGAACGATAGTTCCTCCTGGTGGTTCCAGGAAAGAAGGATAGATATAGGCACTGTGCTCCAGGTGACCACCGTGACCTCGCCACCAGATATAGCGGTGATTCTCTGATTATCCCCTTGGCCAGGGGATCGTGGGTTCGATCCCAGCCCCCGACCAACAGTGATCTGTGTGGAGTTTGCATGTTCTCCCCGTGTATGCGTGGGTTTACCCCGGGATTTCTCCGGTTTCCTCCCACATGCCAAAAACATGCAGGTTAGGTTAATTGGAGACTCTAAAGTGGCCCTAGGTGTGAATGTGTGTGTGAATGGTTAAGGGATAGCGCCGTATCATGGCTGCTTCATCCATCCAGGTGGTGGATGACCCTCAATTTCCCCTCTGGCGATCAATAAAGTATACTAAATCTAAATCTAAAAAAAATTATAGGGCAATTTACGCGTGGGAATGCCCACCTGCTTGACGAAAACAGCAGACATGAAATTACCCTCCGACCCCAAATCAATCAGCACCATAACCCTCCTCTTGACCCCCGGCAACTGAACAAGGGCCAAAATAGAAAAATTGCCTGGGGAGGTTGATTTGGTCCCGCCCGCCAGCCCCCCCCCCCCCCCCCCATGGTTACTGACAGGCTGCGTCTTTTTGGCCGCTGGCGGCACTCGTCCAGACTGTGGTTGAGTGAACCACAGTACATGCACGTACCAGCCCTCCACCTTCGCCAACGCTCATCATCAGTTAGGCTCCGAGAGAGCTCCGTTGGTTTGGGCGAAGAGCCGGCGCCGCCAGTGCCAGTAACCACAGCAGGTACGCGCTCGGCGCGCGGGCAAGGGGTGGGGCCACGCTACTTCACGCGCTCACAGTGCCGATTGTCCAGCCCTACCGCCTGATCTATGAGGCCGTCGAGCGTCTCCGGGACAGGATGAACCGCAAGATCGTCACGGAGTTGGTCGTTCAATCCATGGAGGAACGCATTGCGTAAAGCAGTATCGTTCCACCCCAACTCGGACGCCACAACCCGGAACCCCACCGAGTACTCGGCTGCCGACCGGGTACCCTGGCGGAGAGTCAATAGGCAGCTCATTACGTTGCCCTAACGCTAGGTCCGGCCAAACGTGCAGGTGAAAGCGGCCACAAATTGGTCAAACATATAACGGCGCCCCTCAGGGTTGTCTAGAGTGGACTGAGCCCACTCCAGGGCTCAATCCCTGAGCAACAGGGTGAAAAACTGGGTCCTAGCGACATCCCCCGGATACTCCCTCTCGACCTGCTCTAGGTACATCTGCACTTGAAAAAGAAAAGGCTTACACTTCCCCACCTCCCCCGCGTACGGGGAAGGCATGGGAACGGAGGTGGTACAGCGCACCATAGTGCACAGAGCAGGCTGAGGGGACATGCCCGTGGGATGCGCTGTGGACCACAATGTAATCATGTTGGATACCTGTTGCATCAGCGCAGCGAGCTGTCGCTCAGCTGCCACTAGGCAATCCATAGCGAACTGCTCCTGCGGTGAGGCACCGGCTGAGCTACCATCCAGGCTGGCTCGTTCTGTCATGACTTATTAAGTTTTGACAGCTCACGTGCACGATGCCAAACACAGGATGGAACCACACAGAAGGGCACATTTGACAGTTTTATTAATAGCAAAATACAACAGCGCATAGCTACAGAAACAGTCACTCGCCAGGGGAAAAGACCTGTGGAGAGAAGACGAGAGCCGTGAGCTGAGGAGTGGAGTAAGGGGAAAATGGGTGAGCCAAATTGCCACTTACTTGGGAAATCCAGAGAGGACCAGCAGGACCCAGCGGGGAATAGACGAACCAGTAGGGTAAGGAGGGGTCGTGAAGCTGATAGTGCCTGACCAGGGGGATGAAGTCGCTGAAGGACAGTGTGGTGGGGCAGGAGAGCACGCGCAGTCCCGGTGACACACCTACACGGTGGCAGCAACCTGAGAAGGGAAAAGAAAATAAATGTTAACGACATGTTAACGTTTAGATTGTGTACAGCTTGCCTGATTACGGGCAGTATACCCAGACAAGCCAGCGTAGACTGCGCGGAGGAGACCTCCTTAAGTACTCTGGCTGATGAGCGGGCGCAAGTGTGTCTTCTGCCTCAGGTGCAGTGATGAGTTGGAGGAGGTGAGACAGGAGGGGAGGGGCGCGGTCCCGTTGCCCATGACAATAATTACATGTATTATTAATAAAGTCAAATGGAAAAAAATAGAATAATTTTTTAAATACACGATTAATTAAAATGATCAGTAATTAATTAGTGTTATTTCAAATTTGAATTAACAGACACTTAAATAATAAATTATTGATGTATTTATTTAAATTTGTCATTAAAAACAAGCATACATATCCATTTTATACCTGCATCACATTATTTTTCATATCTTATGCAAAGAATGACAATATGCCAAAGTGCTACTATGTTGGTTGCAAAACTGTCAAAATTGCTTTTTGTTGGTTGAGTTTTCTTTTGTTGGCCTTGCCCCTTTAATGGGCTTTGGAATTGGCTATGCCCTCAAGGCTCCACCTTGACACCCTTAGAGAGATCTTTGGGTGAACTCCTCAATCAGGAGGTAGTAACCACACATCAGGCTCTCAGCATAAAAGGCTGTTGCACCCGTCACTCGTTTCCTCTTGGAAATGAGCAACAGAATAGGTATGTAGGGGCTGCCTGGGATCCCAGTTAGAGAAAAATGAGCCATGGGTGCAACAGCCTCTTATACTGATGTGTAGTCGGCCGCCTTCTGATTGGGCAGCGAGTACATCTTGGATCCATCTCAGGGTATCAAGTAGAAGGCTGCAAGGGGTAACCAATAGAGGGCTACACACCTCCTCATAGAACTGGAGTAACAGTCATTAACTACTATTCCCTTATCATTCTAGTGGCATAACTTCTGATTCTGTTTTACTACCCAACAGATTAAAGAGCCAACTTATATTCAGACACTTGTGCTCAGAGGGCTTCCTGTTCTTCTTGGAGACAACCCTACCGACTTCTACAAGGCAGTTTTTGTAAGTAAGCTCTCACTTTCTCAAAGAGTTATTAAAAGGCCTGTAATGGCATATTGTTGAATTTTCACCATTATTTGATAGTTCCTATCTCTGACCCGGTGAACCTAATTTTATATTTCTCTGGTATTTGGTGGCTTTTTGGGTGATCTGTTTTAACTCTACTGAAGTATTCCTAATTAATGCATACCTTTCAGGCATCTGATTCTGCTCTGACTATGTTGTTTAACATGTTAAATAGTTTTCTAATAGAAATGTCCCGATTATGCTCTTATGTTCCTAGAACTACGATGGTGAGGACTCATCCATCACATTGACATAGGAATCCTTCTTGTCGTGCATAAAAGTGCAGAGCTCCAATCTTCAGTCCATCTCAATCCAGCTTCATTGAAGATCATCACTGAGGGAGAAGATGTGATGAACAGCACTGAAGATCTGCCAAAAGATATGTGCGTTCTGTTTGGACTTTCATACGCACTGCATCTCACCCCACCCCCACCCCCCCACAAATCCATGAAGAACACATTTCAGTTCATCCAGCAGGTATTTCTCCAACTGGGCAGCAGCGGACTAAAACCTAGGTTACAAACATTGAAAAACCAGCTAGTAACATAAAGAAGCACTCGATGAAAACCCATGGCTCATCAGTTAGGATGCTTCCTGCTCTGTATTTACCATTTCACATTGTTCTGCTGTCCAAATACCTTGTTGTGGGTGGTTTTCAAGATTACAAAATCACGAGAATTATGCAATATCATGCAAGAATAACTACCACTGTATAAATGGCATTGTCACATTTCTACGCAAAACAGATTTCTGTTGTATGATGGCATATATTGTCATAACACACTCAACCCTAGATCTTACCTGCAGACACACTACACACTTGGTGTTTTCCATCCTGCCCCCCACCCCCTCCGCAACCCGAAAAGGATTAAGCGGAAGAAGATGGATGGATAATACTGCATTGACTTTTGATGTATTGTCCAGTTCTCAGGCATATGCCTGTTGTTACTGTTTTTGTGTTTTTTTTTTATTGTAGGGAGTAACGCATTTTAACTGTTACATTTAAATGTTTTAAATGTTTATCAATAATATATATATATGTATATGTATATGTGTGTGTGTGTGTGTGTGTGTGTGTGTGTGTGTGTGTGTGTGTGTAGTGGAACTCTGAAATATATTGTGTAATTTCTTGTAGTTTTGTTGGAACAATGTTTTCATAAAGTAATTTCAAAATACAAGTAGTATATTTCAAGCACAAGAAAAGTTACAGTATATTAAGATTTTAAGTAGTGATAGTTATTTTTAAGTTAAACACAATGAATATTACAAGTTAGACTGAAAAAATAAATAATTTGTGTTAACTAATGATTTTGAGTAAACACTGCTACTAAAAAGATGTTTTGTCAACTATAAAAACTGAAGATTCTGTGTTAATACAAATTAGCATGTTTAGTTTTTACCTTGTGTAAAAACTTAAGTGGTTTAAGGCAATTGGTTTCCACACAAATTTCAAGTAATGTCCACTAATTCGGGTTTACACTGCAGATAAAAAAGCTCTGAAGAAGGTGGTGAGGTTAGCAGAAAGAACTATTGGGGTCACTCTGCCATCTTTTGAGGGTCTGGCTCAACAGCGCTGTTTTTCAATGGCAAATAGAATGATCAGGGACCCAACTCATCCCAGTTACAGTCTGGTTTCCAAGCTGCCCTCAGGCAGATGCTATCACAGTCTGAGGTGCAGGTCTGTACGTTTCAGAGACAGTTTTTTTTTCCTACAGCAATCAGATTGTTGAACTTTCACAATAGTAAAAGCGATCATTTGGGGTAGTGCAATATTGTTCTGGTGGAGTTTCTGGTTTTTAATATAGATCTATTTTTTAATAGATTTGTTACCTCCGCCAAGGAGGTTATGTGATCATCGGCGTTGGTTTGTCTGTCTGTTTGTCTGTTCGTCTGTTTGTCTGTTTGTCTGTTTGTTTGTCCGTTTGTTTGTTTGTTAGCAAGATAACTCAAAAACTTATGGACGGATTTTCATGAAATTTTCACAGATTGTCAGAAATGAGGTATCCTACAGATGATTACATTTTGGTGGTGATCCGGATCACTGTCCAGAAGAAAACCGCCATTACGGAAAATGCCATTTTCGTGAATAACTGCTGAACCACTAATCCTGTCATTGTCAATCCAATTGCTAGTCATATGTTTTCATGGTCAAGGAATCTGAAAACGTACACACAAACACTGTATGGGGGGAACTGTGGCCGCCATTACGGAAAATGCCATTTTCGTGAATAACTACTGAACCACTGCACGGTGGCGCAGTGGTTAGCACTGCGGCAGCACAGTTTACCCTTGGCCGGGGGATTGTGGGGATCGTGGGATCGTGGGTTCGATCCCAGCCCCCGACCAACAGTGATCTGTGTGGAGTTTGCATGTTCTCCCCGTGTTGCGTGGGTTTACTCCGGGATTTCTCCGGTTTCCTCCCACATGCCAAAGACATGCATGTTAGGTTAATTGGCTGTTCTAAATTGTCCCTAGATATCTGTTTCCTATAGGCCCTTAGAATAGAGGGTTAGTATTAATGAAAGCGCTTTGAGTGGTCTTTGTGACTAGAAAAGCGCTATATAAGTGCAGGTTAGTTAGTTAGTTAGTTAGTAATCCTATCATTGTCAATCCAATTGCTAGTCATATGTTTTCGTGGTCAAGGAATCTGAAAACGTACACACAAACACTGTACGGGGGGAACTGTGGCCGCCATTACGGAAAATGTCATTTTCATGAATAACTACTGAACCACTAATCCTATCATTGTCAATCCAATTGCTACTCATATGTTTTCATGGTCAAGGAATCTGAAAACGTACACACAAACACTGTATGGGGGGAACTGTGGCGCTTGGCGGAGGTCTGCGCTCTCCGAGTGCTTTTCTAGTTTTTAATATAATTGATGAGGTGTAATAGTATTTATATATAACCTTGTCTTTTAATCTGATACTTTTTTTAAAATGTGTTAGATTCTGTTGCTAGAGGTGCTTTTGTGTTTTTATTGTGTATGTTTTTATTGGGACAGATTGCAACATAATTTTGTTCTACACTGCTCTTTTGATGTAGTGCTGAATGACAATAAAGTAATCTTGAATCTTGAATCATGAAGCTCAGTTCTCACCTGGATCTTAGTGAGGGACAGATTTGAGCAGAGGGGCTGTGTGCTGGGAAGGAGGGCAGGGGTCTTGGATATGTGAAGGGAAAAACAGCAGAAGGCGTGGGCTTAGGGCTGAGTGATGATAAACTGGGGGTAGAGGGAGGGCAGTGGACAGACTGAGTAGTAAAAGGTGGAAGCAGTAGGGGTTACAGGGCAAGGGGAGGGGTAGGCGTTGATCAAACCTGTTGAAGAACAAGTTCAGATCGTTCATCCATTCCCTTCACCCACAGCCTGGGAGGTGGTATCCTAGTACCCAGAGATGGTTTTATGGTCTCTCCAAACACTGCTGACATTGCTCTGCTGCAGCTTGTCCTCCATCTTCTTACTGTAGTTGTCAGTCCCCTCCCTGATCCTCCTCATCAGCTACCTCTGCACACACTTCAGCTCCTCCTTGTTCCCTGAACTGAAGACCCTCTTCTTCTCCTTCAGCAGGGTCTTTATGTCAGCGTTGATCCAGGATTTGTTGCTGGGGAAACACCATATAACCTGTGATGGTGCATGTGAGGCTGTCGATGTCCTCCCCATGTGGATAGAGTTGCTCCTGCACAGTAAATTCAAAACAGTCCTTCAGAGCATCCTCACCCTCATTAGTCCATCGCTTCACTGTGCAGGTAACAGGAGGTTGTCTGTGTACCAGGGTTTGTACACAGACAGAAGGTGAAGCAGATTGTGGAGCGACCTCACATTCCCCATGACAATGGGAGAATGGGCTTGTACCTTCTTGGTACAAAATTCAGTGGCCAGGCTCACAAATAGCCTGCAAAATCCACATGGATGCCACCAGTCTAGGATGGAATTAATAAACAATTGTTTTCAGTTTACCCATTATAACAAAAGCGCATTTTGTTAGCAGTAAAAAAAAACCTCTTGTGGGCAGACCATAATGACTAATGATCCTGCATGTTGCAAGCCACCAAATTTGGGGTTGTATGGAACCTGTGCATTAGACTGTGGGTTAGCAAAATACTGTTTACTGCTGATACTACAAAGATATGCAGAAAAGATGAGACAGAACGAGCACACCAGCCCCATATAATGACTACAACCAATATTGCATCAGTAGCATTTACAGTAGTATTTACAGTAAATTTGCCAATCTTCAGTCAGACCAACCTACATCTGTCTTCATTCATCAGTCCATTAGCCCTCTAGTGCTTGTCTGCCATTGGTAGGCAAGGATAATGATTATTCCTTCTGCCTGATGATTACCCTTTTTCTGCTGAGATTCATCTGACCTTTTCCTTTCCAGCTGCTTTTTGGCAAGATTTTATTCTTAAAAAACAACCATGCTATAGAATTTAGGACTTTAGCATGTGTGAAATTTATTGCACCACCTGAACTCACTTCTGTGTCCTACGTTACAAGCATGAATGTGCCCATTTCTAACTTTCTAATACAGTATTATGTTGTGTGTATTAGTCTGACTTAGTTTTCTCTTATTGAGCCATAGCATTGCACAAATACACAAACTGATAGCTTATGGACCTTGAAGAGATATTTGGTAGTTTTCACCAGAAAAGATCAGCTAAGTTGTAATTCCATTTAATCTGATAAATCCTCTTTAAAATGTACTTCCTAATAAATAAACTAAATAGGAAATGTCCTTCTGCCATTATACTCAACTAGACTCAACTCACCTCTATTGGTTCTTTTTTTAAGTATTTTCTTGTCTTTCCTGTAAGTCTTTTCATATAAAAAGGTGCAAATAAAAATACAAAGTAAAGTTAATAGCTGAAAAGGAACTTGGATTAAAGCATTTCCCGTTTTGACTAAGCCCTCTGGAGATGCTCTTTTGCCACTCACACTAAGTGCAGGACCTGGAAGAGTTCTAAAGGTCCCAAAATCCACCCTAGCCACGAGGCCTGGGAAGACCATAAAGTCTTTTTACAAGGTGACATGACATAAAATCAGCAGAGAGAAAGCAGAAAAGAGGGGAAAAAGACGAAAGCCTTTCACATTTGCTCAGTTTCATTCTCTGCTGTTTGTGTTAGTGATATTATACTGTGTGTATGTGAATTTTTGAAAGATGAACTTGTGTGTTGTTGCTTTTTTATACTGTGTCTTTGTGAAGCTGCCTGTCCAGCTTGAGCGGGTTGAGTTGAAGAGCCGGTGCCTGTCTGCCATCACCCATGTTCACTTACACACAATCTGGGTCTCAGTGGGAATGAAGAGGGGATTACGGTTCTGAGTGATCATAGAGGCGCACACACTTAACACTACTGTAAACAACAGGGCCATTTCAGTGGTTCACACTGAGCTCAACTTGAGATGGGGAACATCTTCCTTAAATCTTTATGCATTTATTTTTACTGTAAGAAACATGCTTCATTTATAATCCTGTAAGAACCACCCACAAATAGCAATGGATGCTAGGAGACCTGTTATTCAACAGCTTAGTAATATTTTTTTTCTTTATGAAACAGTTTGGAGCAATAATGGCTCAGGAGATAGTGCGGGTTGTCCAATAACCAGAGGGCTGGCAGTTTGAATCCCGCTCTCCCCAGCTATCGTGCCGCTGTGTCCTTGGGCAACACACTGTACCCACCTTACCTCCGGTGTCTAGGACATCAGTGTGTGAATGTGAATAAATGCTTGGTGGTGATTGGCGAGCCTGGCAGCCATATTTCCATCAGTCTGCCTCAGAACAGCCGTGGCTACAGAAGTAGCTTACCAGTGTCTGTCTGTGGAATGAATGAATAATGAACTCACTGTAAAGCACTTTGGGTGTCATGAAATGCTCTATATAAATGCAATCCAGATTATTGGAACTCCACAGTGGATAGCACTGTTGTCTTACAACTCAAAGGTTCCAGGCTGGCAGCGGTAGGAACCTTTCTGTGTATAGTTTGCATGTTCTCTCTATGGGTTTACTCAGGGTTCTCCAGTTTCTTTCGACAATCCAAAGATATCCATGTTAAGCTAAATGGTGATTCTAAATGGTAAATGCCTGTACCGGAGTGGTGGCCTAGAGGTAGAGCATCTGCCCCACAACCGGGAGGTTGGGGTTCAAGTCCCAGCCTGGTCATGCCAAAGACCGTATAAAAATGTAACTTCCTGCCATCCAGCTTGGTGCTCAGCAAAAATGGAACGGAGGAGAGAAATGTGAGCGGCAGTGGCTCAGGAGGTAGAGCAGGATGTCTAATAACTGGAGGGTTGGCGGTTCAAATCCCGCTCTCCCCAGCCATCCTGCTGTTGTGTCCCTGGGCAAGACACTTTACCCACCTTGCCTCCAGTGTCCATGACACTGGGTATGAATGTATATAAATGTTCGATAGTGGTCAGAGAGGCCGTTGGTATGGATTGGCAGCCACGTTTCTGTCAGTCTGCCCCAGGGTAGCTGTGGCTACAGTAGTAGCTTACCACTATCAATGTCTGTCTGGAGTGAATGAATAACGGACTCACTGTAAGTACTTTGAGATGTCACTTGACATGTAAAGTGCCATATAAATCTAAATCAATTAAATTATCCCTAGGTATCGATCTTTGATAAACCCTTAGAATAGCATAGTTATTAGTTAATCGCTTTGAGTGGTCATGATCCTTAATTACAGTAACTGTAGGTGGCTTCTTATAATATAAGAGAATTGTTGTGTACCTTAATTTCCACACCGAGGCACTGTTTGAAAAGAAAAATGCTTTGCAGCTTAAAATCTGTATTCTTGTGTTCTGGGTCCATGCTAATAGTTTGACTGGTTAGTTAAGTCATTTTACTTTATAATTAGTTGCTCAAAAGTTTGGATTAAAACCTCACAGCCTGCAGTTCCTACTGAAGCCTCACAATGTACTGCATGCTTTTGACTCTTTACTTAATCGGAAGATGACAATAAGAAGGCACTGAAGAGAACGTAAACAAAAGCAAAGATAATGATCAAGTTCTGGCCAGCTAGCTAGCAGGCAGCTCAATTAAACGGACTGGCCTAATCGACTCTGCAAATGTACTGTATATAAACAATGACTGCTGGTGAATGGCAAATTTCATTGAACTTGTGTCTTAAATGACAATGAAGCCATTATTCTATATTATGCTCAGCGTTCATGTTAGCATCATCCAAGAGTAGCAGTCGAGAACTACAGTGGTGTGATAAAGTGTTTGCACCCTTCCTGATTTCTCATTTATTTTTGTATGTTTGTCACACTTAAATGTTTCAGATCATCAAACAAATCTAAATATTAGACAAAGATAACACAAGTAAACACAAAATGCAGTTTTTAAATAAAGGTGTTTATTATTAAGGGTAAAAAAAAAATCTAAATCTGCATGGCCCTGTGTGAAAAAGTGATTGCCCCCCATCCCCCTGTTAAACCATAAATTAACTGTGGTTTATCACATCTTTGGAAAGCTGAGTTCAATTTCTCGAGCCAGACCCAGGCCTGATTACTGCCACACCTGTTCTCAATTAAGAAATCCCTTAAATAGGACCTGCCTGACAAAGTGAAGTAGACCAAAAGATCCTCAAAAGCTAGACATCATGCTGTGATCCAAAGAAATTCAGGAACAAATGAGAAACAAAGGAATTGACATCTATCAGTCTGGAAAAGGTTATAAAGCTATTTCTAAAGTTTTGGGACTCCAGCGAACCACAGTGAGAGCCATTATCCACAAATGGCGAAAACATTCAACCGTGGTGAACCTTCCCAAGAGTGGCCGGCAAACCAAAATTACCCCAAGAGCTCAGCGACAACTCATCCAAGAGGTCACAAAAGACCCCACAACAACATCCAAAGAACTGCAGGCCTCACTTGCCTCAGTTAAGGTCAGTGTTCATGATTCCACCATAAGAAAGAGACTGGGCAAAAATGGCCTGCATGGCAGAGTTCCAAGACAAAAACCACTGCTGAGCAAAAAGAACATAAAGGCTTGTCTCAGTTTTGCCAGAAAACATCTTGATGATCCCCAAGACTTTTGGGAACATACTCTGTGGACTGATGAGACAAAAGTTGAACTTTTTGGAAGGTGTGTGTCCCATTACATCTGGCGTAAAAGTAACACAGCATTTCAAAAAAGGAACATCATACCAACAGTAAAATATGACAGTGGTAGTGTGATGATCTGGGGCTATTTTGCTGCTTCAGGACCTGGAAGACTTGCTGTGGTAAATGGAACCATGAATTCTGCTGTCTACCAAAAAATCCTGAAGGAGAATGTCCGGCCGTCTGTTCGTGACCTCAAGCTGAAGCGCACTAGGGTTCTGCAGCAGGACAACGATCCAAAACACACCAGCGAGTCCACCTCTGAATGGCTTAAGAAAAACAAAATGAAGACTTTGGAATAGCCTAGTCAAAGTCCTGACCTGAATCCAACTGAGATGCTGTGGCATGACCTTAAAAAGATGGTTCATGCTCCCAAACCCTCCAGTGTGGCTGAATTACAACAATTCTGCAAAGATGAGTGGGCCAAAATTCCTCCACAGCGTTGTAAAAGACTCATTGCCAGTTATCGCAAATACTTGATTGCAGTTGTTGCTACTAAGGGTAGCCCAACCAGTTACTTTTTCACACAGTGCCATGTAGGTTTGTTTTTTTTTTCCCTTAATAATAAACACCTTCATTTAAAAACTGCATTTTGTGTTTACTTGTGGTATCTTTGTCTAATATTTAAATTTGTTTGATGATCTGAAACATTTAAGTGTGACAAACATACAAAAAAAAGAGAGAAATCAGGAAGGGGGCAAACACTTTTTAGATTCCTTTATTAGTCCCACAATGGGGAAATTACAGGGCATCCACATGAGTGGATGAGGCAGCCACTGATGCGGCACCCAACCCTTTCACACACACATTCACACCTGGGGCCACTTTAGAGTCTCCAATTAACCTAACTTGCATGTTTTTGGCATGAGGGAGGAAACCGGAGAAATCTCAGAGTAAACCCACGCAGACACAGGGAGAACATGCAAACTCCACACAGATCACTGTTGGTCAGGGGCTGGGATCAAACCCAGGATCCACCGGCCAAGGGTGAGTTGCTGTGCTGCCGCAGTGCTAACCACCGCGTTGCACTTTTTCATACCACTGTAATTGTAGTGATACTAATCTTACTATAACATTAAGATATAAGACAAGATCATCACACTCAACACTGGTGTACCACAGGGCTGTGTGCTCAGCCCATTCCTCTACTCCCTCTACACCCATGACTGACATAAAGTTCGCAGATGACACCACAGTGATTGGACTCATCAGGGACAACGACGAGTCAGATTACAGGGCAGAGGTTGAGCACTTGGCTACTTGGTGCGCTGACAATAACCTGCTCCTTAACACCAGCAAAACCAAGGAGCTCATAGTGGACTACAGGAAGGAGAGGGAAGAGACATCCATATCAATGGCATAGCTGTTGAACGTGTCCCCAGCTTCAAATTCGTGGGGACCCACATCTCGGAGGACCTGTCCTGGTCAGTTAACACCACCAGCCTGATCAAGAAGGCCCATCAGCGCCTCTTCTTCTTGAGGACACTGAAGAAGAACCATCTGTCAACTGACATCTTGGGCAACTTCTACCGCTGCGTGATAGAGAGCACCCTGACCAACTGTATCACAGTCTGGTATGGGAGCTGCTCTGTCGCTGACCGCAAGGCGCTGCAGCGGGTGGTGAAAACCGCCCAACGCATCACAGAGACTCCACTTCCAGTTATAGAGGACGTCTACAGGAAAAGATGTCTGTGCCGGGCACGCAGCATTCTTAGGGACTCCAACCATCCTGCTTATGGACCGTTCCAGCTTCTCCCCTCCAGAAGACATTTCAGAAGCCTTCGGACTAGAACCAGCAGGTTTAGTAACAGTTTCTTTCCAACAGCTGTCACGTTATTGAACTTAGTTCCCCGCTGACTCTCTTACCATCATCTCTTACCATCCTCACCTGTACATAACTGCATAACTACATAACTACATCTAACTTATTGCACATTATTTGCACATAACAGTACTCTTAACTTTCTGCACTGCTGCATATATTTGCATATATTTGCTTAAATTGCACATACTGTTAATTACCGTATATACTGCACTGCTGTCCTTTGCACTTCTGATTGGATGCTAAACTGTGTTTCCTTACCTTGTATTCATACATGTGTAATGACAATAAAGTTGAATCTAATCTAATCTATTCTAAGATAAGATAAGATAATCCTTTATTGATCCCATGGTGGAAATGCAGGTGTTACAGCAGCAGGAAGTCAGGAACATAACAGAATATAACAGAAAAAAACAAGTATGTTAGATATATGAAAGATAAAATGACAGAAAAAAACCCCAAGACAGATTAAAAAATAATTATAATTTCTTTACCAGGCCTACATATTTATTTGTTTGTATTAAATTCTCTGAAGTGTTGCCTTCACTGTCTAAGTTTTTGATATTTTTTATTTTGTCTCTCTTTTGATTAAGGGAGGCCTCAAGCATTCAAAAAAGTCAATGGGATGAAACAGGGCCCACTGCAGGAGATGGGAGAGGGAGTATTTATATTTTGCGTGACAGCGGTTCATATAAAAAGATTTTGGTCCATAATTTGCTTAGTTTGGGTGATATCCAGAAGGGTCATGGAATTTAGCTCTGTTGCTGAAGTTGGGGGATGGGAAAGCCTTCCCACTAAAACACCCAGCTCAATATGGTTCACATTTTCCCTCCCCTGTACTTAATGTACCATGAATTATTGTGCTTTTCAGCTGAAAAAGAGAACTTTGATTTCATCTCATGTGCAGCAATGTGGCTGAAATACAGCAACAAGGCTTACAGTATAAGTGCTTCACAGAGCAGATCTGAGTGTATGTATGCAAGTCTTCACTGCCAGGCGCACACATTGTGTCCATCTTGCATTTGGCATGTGTCCCTCCTTTTCCAAACCTACTTTCCAACATTATATAGGTCTGGATCTGAACAGTAAACAAACCCAATGAATGGGTGAGTCAAGAGTCCTTTTTCTGTCACTTTATTTAAGTGTGTATGCAGCAGCACATAGTGTTCTGATCATTCCCACTTGCCTTGGCTGCTGACAGCCAGGGCACAGACTTCCATAAACATAATATATTACTTTTGACGATAGCATCTCATCTCTCACAATTTAATCTTTCTTTTCCCCAGTTTTTCTCATTATGTTGTCAAGCTTTTCCTTCAAAAGCCGAATGCAACTTGAACAGGTTTCCGGGTGCAGTTTAAATATGATTACCATCTTCACAATAATCTAACACGTTCATCACCAAAACAAATCCCATTCATAGTTTTGTATAAGAGTCTGTGTGGGCAGCTTTTAAAGTAGTTTTGTCCAGCTCAGTAAAAGGCCACTTTACAGTTCTCCCATGGGAATGATCTTCACGGGTGTGGGTTAGGAGCCAAAGGAATTTTAGTAAAGCACCAATGGTTTATTTTCTCAGCCCACTGTGGTGTGTCTCAACCTAACCCAACCAACTCAGCCCAGGCTGGCTCTGTGCAGCTCACAGAGCAGCTCAGGAAAGGCCCCATCATTCCAGATGGCAGTTAAGCCTCTGCCAGCAAGAGGGTCTTGAAGGCCTGGCTCCTGGCCTACAACCACAACCTCTGACAGGCGAAAGCCTTTGGCCCTTCTAAACCAGCACAAAGCACCTTTTCAGGGGCTCCTGCTTTCCTTTGGTCAGGGGCCTGCCACTTCATGGACCCTGGGAGGGAATATATTCAAAGCAAAAATTGGGCTGAGGTTCAACCTTCAGATTCAAATGTTCCCAAGTGGCGCAGATGGATGAGACCAGACTGACTGCAATCATCTGTCTGAATATCTGAATAAGTAATATTTAAAAACATACATACAGTCATGTGAAAAAAAAAATTAGGACATCCTATGAAAGCCTCTGTGTGGTTTTTTTTTGTTTTTTTTTACAGTTTTGGTGGGGGGGCTGTGGGAGGAAACCAGAGTACCTGGGGTAAATCCACGCAGACACAGGAAGAACATGCAAACTCCACACAGAAGGGTCACCAATGGTCAGAGGGTGGGATCGAACCCACAATGGTCAGGGGTGGAATTGAACCCGTGACCGTGACTCCACCTGAGCTTGCAAACCCGTGTGACTTCTTACAGCTCAGTGATGAGGCCATATATAAAAATGAAGAGGTACCAGAGGAGGAGGACATTTGTGACATTATGAAAAGTTTTAAGAACAACAAAAGCGCAGGAACAGATAAGCTAAAAACAGAGTACCTAAAGCAAGGATGGGCAACTTTGGTGGTAGTGAGGGCCAGAAAAATTTTTTCTCACTTCATGAGGGCCAGATTTACATATAAACCTACCGTGGGGGATGGGGTACTATTTACTGCAAAGTTAAAAGTGTCACAATTAAAACTGAAAATGCAACTGAAAATAAAAGCTACTCAGTGTTTTATCATATTAAAATTAAAATTACTGATAAATTATATCTGCCCTACAATGGACTGGTGATCCGTCCAGTGTGTATCCCGAGGTTCCTACTCACACGTGGTGATTTAAAACAAAACAAACCACAACAGTGGATGTGCAATGTTTGTTAATGTTATCAATCTTTTCTTGGGGGGTTTGTGCACTAAAATGTTTGACAGTTCTTTTTTATTCAGCTAAATGCACTTTGTGATGTGCCAAGGTCAGTTATGACCAGGATATTTTATTTCAAAATGGAAAAAAAAATGGTAGTGCTACTAACAGTGCACATTGAATTTTTATGCACTTTGAGATGTGCCTGAGAAGATGTGACCAAAATGGTTATTTACAAAATTTTAATTTTTTCATCCTATTCTTTTAATTGTTGTTCAAGAGGGAAAAATATTTCTACTACTTCAAGTTCTGCTGAAACCCAGCACTGTTATTGTGTTTTTATGCACTTTTGATGTGCCTTTGTCATGTGCCAAGCGCACATTTAAAACCAAGCCAGTGACTAAAAAGGTGCATATTTTTCATCATATTGATCTGTGTTGGTTTCAAATTTGTCATATTCAACAGATTGCTGAACATGTGCGGCCCAGTTACATGTCTTGATTTCAAATTGTGATCCAGCTGATTTTGTAACTGAATAGCCCTGCGGAAGAAGATGAATGAATGGATTAAATTACATCATGACCTAATTTTTAAAACTCTCTTCATCAAAATGATGAGCAAAGAGAAATTTCGGATGATAATTAACAAAAGAAGCCAAGAAATAGCTGTGTGGGCTTGGTAATGTCTGGCTCCCCAAAATGGGGAATTAAAAAAAAGTCTAAGAGCCACTGGTATAAATGAACAACAGCCAAAAAAAAAAAAAAAATTCAGCAGATTACAATGACCAGTTTCTAAACTTTTATTACTGACATGACTTCACCTGCCAAACAAGAATAAATGCTACAGCTCCTCAGCTGTACAATTTATTGTTGTTTAAAAGTAGCCTACTTTGTACATTTAGTGCTGTTTGCAGCCTATTAATGCATACCATGCAAAACATACCTGACAGCACTCTGGTGCACAGCACACTGTTACTGCTGCTCCCACTAGTGGCTTCCTCACTCTTGCTCTATGTTCTATCACTTACACAGAGTGGCACTAGGTTTTGATTAGAGCTGCCTCTGCTGGTGGACTCTATAATTGCATTAAAGAATGTGGTTCAAAACGTGATATAAATAATTGATTTTTGGAAATGGACTGGTGGGCTGCATGCAGCCCACGGGCTGCCAGTTGCCCATCCCTGATCTAAAGTATAATGTGAGTAAATACCTAATTAGTATGATCTTATCTCTGATGGTATTGATATGGACACTTGTTAAGGTCCCTGTCTCACGGCTTCACTCCAATATTATTTGTTTATATAAAAAAGGTAAACTGAGTGCCGCTGAGAACTATCGTGGTCTGTCTACTGGAGCAAATATGAGTCGTATTCTTGCAAAAATCATCATAAACCGATTTAAGGAGGTGTACGAAACACACATTAGTGAAGCCCAATATAGTTTCCGCCAGTATCGATCAACAACAGATGCAATATTTATTTTGAAGTCAGTAATTGACTAGAGGGCGGCGCGGTGGCGGAGTGGTTAGCACTGCGGCAGCACAGCAACTCACCCTTGGCCAGGGGATCCTGGGCTCGATCCCAGCCCCCAACCAACAGTGATCTGTGTGGAGTTTGCATGTTCTCCCCGTGTCTGCGTGGGTTTACTCCGGGGTTTCTCCGGTTTCCTGCCACATGCCAAAAACATGCAAGTTAGGTTAACTGGCATCAAACTGGGGATTCTAAATTGTCCTTAGGTATGACTGTGAAAGTGAATGGTTGTCTGTCTCTCTGTGTTGGCCCTGCGATGGACTGGCGATCTGTCCAGGGTGTACCCTGCCTCTCGCCCAAAGATGGATGCTGGGATAGGCTCCAGCCCCCCCCCCCCCCACGACCCGAAAAGGATTAAGCGGAAGAAGATGAATGAATAATTGACAAGATTGGTGGCCCTCTCGTCACCATTTATATTGACCTGAGTTCTGCGTATGACTATGTTCGTCGTGATTTCCTCTTTCAAGTGCTGAGTATATGAATGGGTGCAGCATGGTTCACATCGATATTACAAGCACTTTACATGAACATAACAGCATCCATCAGTGGGGTGAAGTCCAAGTTTGATGTATGTATAGGACGCCGCCAGGGAGCCCAAGAATCCCCTTGTCAGTTCAACTATTACTTTGACTTTGTGCTAAAAGTCACAGCTAGTGAGGTTGATAAGGCCTTCCCTGATGGATGGGGAATTAATCTTGAATACAACATGCCACATCTTTGTACTAATAGAGAATAGTGCTGTCATGGCCGGCTGAGAGGAATGGAAGTTGTCAAGTGGATCTTGTATGGCGATGATGTTGCTCTGTTTTCTAAGTCCACCCATGAGACAGAAAAAGTTTTGAGTATCTTCAAAGAGACGTGTAAGTGTTTTGGGCTAACAATATCTTTCAAGAAGACTAAGAATCAAGTGTTCAACGACCAAGCCCTTGTAAAGCAGACAACCTTGTTTTCTATAGGTCATGTCATTGAGAATGTGACACAGTTTTGCTATCTTGGTCAGATTGTTACCAATGTGCAAGACGGATGTCTTACCAAACATCGTGTGGCCAGTGCAATAGCTAAGTTCAATGAGCTGCATAATGTGCTGACCGATTGCAGGGTATCCAAGAACATGGGACAAAAGATCGTAGTGTGGAGTGTGTAAATGAAGAGGCAGAATCATTTCAGACGATTTATTACACACTCACATCTCACAAGCAAAGAACAGACTGAACATTTCAGCAGGCACTCTCCTCTTAAGTTTCATGGCATTTCTCCACACACAACATGACATTTGCATCACACTGCATTCAACCCCCTACATCCTTGACTCCTTCCTGCTATCTCGCCAGGAACCTCCTGAGTATTGTTCTCCCATGTTTATCCACTGTCTCTTGTCTGAGATGCTAAATAATCTGGCTCCCCCAAGGTGCTAAACTTCCCCCCCCAGCATCTTAGATAGAACAATAGAATAACAGTCCACATGCTGTGATAGAACAACAGAATATCAGTCCACATGCTGCTTGGGCTTCCGTCTCCTCCCGTATCTGCTGTAACTGGGGTTTACCGCCTCCGTGGCACTGCTGTGCCGGTGGGGGGCTGCTGGGAGTGTGTCTGACTGCGGGTGGGCTGTGACTGGGGGGGGGGCACTTCGGTCTGTCCGTGTGGCTGCTCTGGTGAATTGTTTCCCTGGGGAGCTCTCCGTGGGCGTCTTCCACGCCGAGGGGCCCTGGCCAACAGCACTTGCTCGTCCGCCACAACGAAAGCGGGTTTGAGTCTGTCTATGCCATTTTTTTCCCTCCTACCCCCCAAGTCTAGCAAAAAATGCTTATCCCCTGTTTCCAACACTCTGAACGGTCCATCATAGGGTGGGCGCAATGGAGGGCGGTGGGCGTCGTGTCTGACAAACACGAACTCCGCGCTCTTCAAAGTTTTAGGCACGAAAACACGCGGAAAACTGTGGTGGGCAGGGCCCGGCAGCGTGCCTGTGTTTGCGCTATGCTGCAAAAGCTGAGATGGGCAGCTGCCCGGTGCGGGATTATCTGGCAGAAATTCCCCGGGCAGCCGTAGTGGCTGCGCAAAAACGAGCTCTGCCAGGGAAGCTTCCAGATCCTCTTTCGGCGCGGCGCGCAACCCCAATAAAACCTACGGCAGCCTGTCTACCCAATTTGCATCCGTCAATGAAGCCCTGAGTGCTGCTTTCAGTGATCTATGAAAACGCTCGCATAACCCATTGGCCTGTGGGTTGTACGCGGTTGTGCGGTGAATTGTAACACCCAGGCTGTGGGCCATCGCGGACCAGAGTTCGGAAACAAATTGAGGGCCCCTGTCGGACGTAATGTCCGACGGGACTCCAAAACACGCCACCCATGCTGTTAAAAAAGCGCGCGCTACGTCTGCGGACGTGGTTGCCGCCAGCGGGACCGCTTCTGCCCAGCGCGTGGTGCGGTCCACCACTGTCAGGAGGTGCGTGCACCCCTGTGATGGCGGGAGGGGGCCCACGAGGTCCACGTGAACATGGTCAAACCTCTTAGCCGGAATACGAAGCGGCTCCGAGGGAGCCTTCGTGTGTCTGTGTGCCTTGGCTCGTTGGCAGGCCACGCAGGCTGCAGCCCACTCTTTCACTTGTTTGCGTAGGCTCGGCCACACAAACTTCTCTCCCACCATTTTGACCGACGCGCGCACTCCTGGGTGTGCCAGAGTGTGAACCGACTCAAACACGCGGCGGCGCCACGCGACCGGGACCACCGGACGCGGGCGACCCGTGGAGACATCGCAGATTAGGGGGGGGGGCGCCATCTTGCAGCACCCTGCTCTCCAGCCTTAACCCTGTTGGTCCAGACTGGAGCACGTGCATGTCTGCATCGCTAATCTGCTCCGCGGCCATGGCTGCGTAATCTATCCCCACTCAGACCGGGGCCACCACGGCGCATGAGAGGCAGTCCGCCACCACATTCAGTTTACCTGACACATGTTGAATATCGGTAGTAAACTCTGAGATTGCGGCCAGCTGTCTCTGCTGCCAGCCCGACCACGGTTCTGAAACCTTGGCCATCGCGAATGTTAGCGGCTTGTGGTCCACGAACGCGGTGAAGCTGCGCCCTTCCAGCCAGAACTGCAAGTGGCGTATGGCCAGGTGGAGAGCCAGCAACTCTCTGTCGAACGCGCTGTATTTACGCTGTCGCGCAAAGTTCTGCTGAAAAAGGCGAGCGGCTGCCAAGCCCCGGCGACGTGCTGCTCCATGACAGCCCCTATGGCCACGTCTGAAGTGTCGGTGGTGAGCGCTATGCGGGCCGCCGGGTCCGGATGCGCCAGCAGTGCGGCGTTTGCCAGGGTTGCTTTAACTTCCGAGAACGCCCGCTCTCGCTCCGGAGTCCATTCGACCCTATCCGCGGGTTTCTGTTTCTTGAGCGCGGCGTACAATGGTTGCATGAGCTGCGCCGTGCGGGGAAGGAAACGGTTATAAAAGTTCACCATCCCCAAAAATTCCTGCAGCGCCCTGACCGTCTGAGGCCGGGGAAAATCCGCCACAGCGCACACCTTGTCGGCCAGCGGGATCGCTCCTTCCGGAGAGACGCAGTGCCCCAAAAAATCAGTCTCCATCACGCCGAACTGGCATTTCACCGGGTTGATTATTAACCCGTCCTCCTCCAACCTCCGGAAAACCGTCGTGAGGTAGGTTTCGTGTTCGTCTTCAGACGCACTGGCTACCAGGATATCGTCCAGGTAGACGAACACGAGCGGGAGATTGCGCAGCACTGCATCCATCATGCGCTGGAACGTCTGTGCCGCTCCTTTTAACCCGAATGGCATGCGCAGGAACTTGAATAGACCGCACGGAGCTATTACCGCTGTTTTGGGTATGTCCTCAGCGCGCACTGGGACTTGGTGGTAACCGTGGACCAGGTCTATTTTGGAAAAAATGCGTGCTCCGGCAAGGTGAACGGAAAAATCCTGTATGTGGGGAATTGGGTAGCGGTCGTGCGCTGTGGCGTTGTTCAACCTGCAGAAATCCCCGCACGGTCGCCACGATCCCTCAGCCTTAGGGACCATGTGTAGCGGGATGCCCATGGGCTGTTCGAGCGCCTGATGATGCCCAACCTTTCAGGTTGGCGAACTCCTCGCGCACTATGTCCAGTTTAGCTGCATCCAAGCACTGAGGTCTTGCAAAAACGGGCGGCCCGGTGGTGGTGATAAAGTGCTCCACTCCGTGTTTAGCGATGGCCGCGGAAAACGTCGGGACCGTGAGTGCTGGGAACTGAGTGAGCAGTGTGTGGAACTTACCGCCTGTAGCTGTGACGTTGGCTTGTGCTGTTGGCTGGGTCACTCGAGCTATACAGGGGAGAGAGTCAAAGGACAGTGCATTAACTAGGCGCCTGTTAGCAACATCAACCAGTAAACCATGTGCACACAGAAAATCAGCCCCCAGGATATGGTAATTCAGTGCTGCTACGACAAAAGTCCACTCATATGTATGGCCGTGTAGAGATAAGAGCAGAGTCCTCTCACCAAAGGTCTTAATATCCGAGCCGTTTGCTGCCAACATCTCGGGGCCGCTAGGTCCTGCCAGCCGGTCAGCGTAGGTCGGTAGAATGAAACTCTTCTGGGCTCCGGTGTCCACGAGGAAACGCCTCCCCGAGCGTGCGTCCGTCAAGTAGAGCAGCTTGTTCTCTTCACCGAGGGTCGCAGCTGCTGCCGACCCCCGGCCTTGGCGTTTCCCGAGCGCTTGAATTGGCACGGGGGCGCACATCTGCGTGCCTTCTCTCCGAAGCGGCGATGGTAGAAACAGAGCATGTCTCTCTGGCGTTCCTTGGCCCCCGCTGCTGCTACCGTCGGTGGCTCCTCGCCTCCTCTGGTCGTCTCGCTGGGCTCTGCCGCTGCCGCGTTGACTGTGATCGCCCTGGTGGTGAGGATGATCCGGTCTGCCTCCTGGGCTAGCGCACGGTAGTCGCGTGCGGCCAGCAACAGCGAATTGGCCAGAACCGCTCTCGCCACTGTCGGAAGGTTCCGGAGGAAGAGGTGGGCAAACAGAAAGTGCCTGTCGTCCGTGTCCATTAACGCCAGCATCTTCTCAATCAGGTCTACGGCCGAACCATCTCCTAACTTGGTCCGCGTCAGGAGCCTCTCCGCTCTCTCACAGTCTGAGAGCGTGTAGCGCTGGATGAGCGCAGCCTTGAGCGCCTCATATTTGCTGCTGGCTGGTGGCTGATCGAGCAGGCTCGCTACCTGCTGAGCTGTGCGGGCGTCCAGCGCTGCAGCCACATGGTACAATCTGGTGTCGTCTGCCGTTACTCCCCGGAGGGCGAACTGGGCCTCGGTGAGGTGGAACCAAGAGCGCGGGTTGTGCTGCCAGAAATCCGGTAGCTTGACTGAAACCGCACACCCGTGGCTGGAGGTTCCAGTCCGGGCTGTCTGTGGGATGGCTGCCGCCTCGCTGTAGCTTCCTGACCGGGCCGGCTCCGGGAATCTTGCCTTGTGTTCCATAATACGTCTTGGGTCACCAGTGTGGAGTGTGTAAATGAAGAGGCAGAATCATTTCAGACGATTTATTACACACTCACATCTCACAAGCAAAGAACAGACTGAACATTTCAGCAGGCACTCTCCTCTTAAGTTTCATGGCATTTCTCCACACACAACATGACATTTGCATCACACTGCATTCAACCCCCTACGTCCTTGACTCCTTCCTGCTATCTCGCCAGGAACCTCCTGAGTATTGTTCTCCCATGTTTATCCACTGTCTCTTGTCTGAGATGCTAAATAATCTGGCTTCCCCAAGGTGCTAAAGTAGAAGCGTGCATTCAGTCTAGACTTGTCTATGGCACTCAAGCATAGTTCCCTAATGAGAGGCAAATTGCCAAACTTGAAGTATGTTGGACACAATGCCTGAGAAGTATAGTGAAAGAAGGTTGGTGCCGGAAGGATTGTGATGATGAGGAAGATGCATTTCACTTTGTTTATTCCAATGAAGATATTTTTAAATTGACAAAGACTGTGGCCATCACAGATTTTATCACAGTGCAGTATCGGTGGATTGCTCATGTGTGTAGGGGTGAAAACACCAGTCTTAAGAAAAAGGCTTTATTTGCATTGCCATCAAAGAAATATTACAGAGATCCCTGGCTGAAGATCAACAACTTGCTGGGTGTAACATCTGAACAGGCAAAAAAGGTTACCCAATCTAAATCTGAGTTCTGCAGGATCATAAATATTTGCTTTGGCCTGCCCCCATAGTGACTAATGTAATCAATTGGGGAATTAACTGTACTGTTACTGTGCTGCCACAGTGCTAACCACTGCGCCACCGAGCTACCATAACATATTTGGACATATGGATATTTAATATCAATTTTAACAATACTGGGAGATTCAAGTAATATAACTAAACAATTAAAACTGAAGAAAAGACTTTTCCAAATTTTCTGTAAAATGTAATTCTGAAAACATGCAATTTCTGGTGAGGAATAAATTACGACACCCCCACATTTATTCCCACTTAAAATGGCTAAAATCATGCACAGGTGTATCATATCAGGTGCACATGATTGGAACATTGTTACTCAGCATTCTGAAGGAGGCTTGTCCTATTTAAACCTCAGATATTTAGTTTGGTGTGCTCCTGACTGTTGAAGTGAGAGTGAACACCATGGTGAGATCGAAAGAGCTGTCTGAGGCCTTCGTAAAAAAGACTGTAGTAGCTTATGAATCTGGTAAGGGATTTAAAAAGATCTCAAAAGAATTTGAAATCAGCCATTCCACTGTCTGGAAAATAGTCTACAAGTGGATGACATTCAAAACAACTGCCAACATGCACAGGTCTGGCCATCCAAGCAAGTTCATCCTAAGAGCAGACCGCAAGATGCTAAGAGAAGTCTCCAAAAACCCTAAAATGCCATCATGGGACCTACAGCAGGCTCTTGCTACTGTTGATGTGAAAGTGCATGCCTCTACAATCAGAAAGAGACTGCACAAGTTTAACTTGCATGGGAGGCGTGCAAGGAGGAAACCTTTGCTCTCTAAGAGAAACATAAAGGCCAGACTGAACTTTGCCAGAGAGAAAGACCAGAACTTTTGGAATAATGTTCTTGGGACAGATGAGTCTAAAATCGAATTATCTGGACCCAAGAACAGAGGACATGTTTGGCGTAGACCAAACACAGCATTCCAGGAAAAGAACCTCATGCCAACTGTGAAGCATGGAGGTGGAAGTGTCATGGTTTGGGGATGCTTTGCTGCAGCAGGACTTGGCCAGCTCATCATCATAGAATCTGCCAGGAATTCTACCATGTATCAGAGAGTGCTTGAGGACCACATGAGACCATCTGTAAAGAAATTAAGGCTAAAGCGGAACTGGACCCTGCAAAATGACAATGACCCAAAACATACCAGTAAATCCACCAAGGACTGACTAAAAACTAAGAAATTGTCATGATCAGGTGAGCACGCACTCCCCCTCCCTTCCTGCAAGATTTTCCCTGGCTCCGCAGGCAATCACCACACCTGCTACCTCTTCCCTGCCAGCACTACAAAGGACCAGTCTGTGAATGCTCCAGCGCTGGCTCGTTGGGTATACTGCCTTAAACAAGCAAGTAAGTTTATTATTCGTTCTCTGAGGAACAATATTAATTCCTCTTCTCCCTTCTTCCTCTTCCAGGTTGCTGCCATCTTCATGGTGTGTCTCCAGGATTCGTTGTGCGCTCACCTGCCCCATCATTCTCATCACTACTTCAGCTGCCTATTCCATTCAGTCAGACACCTCACCCAGTTCTGCTCCTGCCTACCAGCATCCACTCCTGATTTGCCGTTTCATGCTGGGTTCCACTGCCGGGCTTCCTGCTCATCCCATGTGAGTGCTGTCCTATTCTCCCTTTACCAGTCTCCCTCCTATTCTAATCTGATCTCGTCTCGACTTACAGGTTGGGTCCTCCTCTGGCGAGTGGCGTCTTTCATTAACTAAGCCTCTTTTTGAATCAATAAATTGTGGTTACTCACCTTCTCTGTTTTCTTTGTGTGTTTTCTCTGGTGTCGTTCCCTGCACATGAGCTGTTCATTATTGCTAATCATGACAGAAATGGAGAGTCCTGGAATGGCTGAGTCAAAGCCCAGATCTTAATCCCATTGAGATGCAGTGGGGTGACTTGAAACGGGCTGTACATGCAAGAAACGCCTGAAACATCTCACACCTGAAAGAATTCTGTGTTGAGAAGTGGGGCAAACTTTCCTCAGACCGATGTTAGAAATGAGACGCAGGAGCCACTGCCAGGAACAGACTAAGGCTGCAGCGCGTTGTGCGCACTGCTGAGAAGGTGATAGGCTGCGAGCTCCCATCTCTCCAGGACCTGTACATCTCCAGGACCCGGAGGCGTGCTGGCCGGATCATAGCCGATCCTTCACATCCTGGTCACGTGCTGTTTGCCCCCCTCCCCTCAGGTAGAAGGCTTCGGTCCATTCGGACTAAAACCTCCCGGCACATGAACAGCTTTTTCCCCTCTGCCATCAGACTGCTGAACATTAAGTGACTTTTGACTCTCGTGCACTATGTACAGCAGCTCAACCAGACTCATGTCATTCATCACTGTTTTTCTGTTGCATTATCGACTGCACTATGTGGTACTTCACATTATCTGCTACTTGCTAATTTTTTAAAACTGCCTTGACTAGTACTACTCATTATTACTAGTATTATTATTATTATTACTTATTATTACTTATTTTCTACACTTATTGCACATTTCTAGTCCTTTAGTTTTTTTAGTTTATCCCTTTTTCTCATTATGTTTTTAATGTTGCAGCATGGCACCGAGACAAATTCCTAGTTTGTGTATTACATGAACAATGGCAATAAATCTGATTCTGATTCTGATTCTGGTAGATGGCTATAAGAAGCATCTTGCTGAAGTTATTTCAGCCAAAGGGGGTAACACTAGCTATTAGGCAGTAGGGTGTTCTAACTTTTTCCTCAGTTAGAATACACATTTTTGTTGATATCTTTTGTTTAATGAGTAAAACAAGGTTAATTTTTGTTATTTGCCTGCAATTAAATCACCTTCTTTTCCAGAGATAAATAAAAACAAGATTAGACATCAATATGTGAACATTTCTTAATAAAGAACTGAACATTTAATGGGGTGTCCTAATTTTTTTCACATGACTGTATACCAATAGAAGCACAGCAGCAAGGCATTATTGATCTGTATTTAGTTATCCATGACACATAGTAAGACTTAATTTAGCAGATCACTTATGAACCCAAACACTTTCCTGGAAAATGCGAGAAATCGGCAAATGTGTCATGCCTGAAGGCGGCAGATGCTGCCCGGCAAATGAACTCAACATACTTTTTCTGACTTTCAGCCAATAGCACACCTTTCACTATTTCCCCTTCTGTGTGCAACATTGTGTCGACTCCCTATATTGTTTCAGTATGAAAAAAGCAGCAATCCATAATGTTGCAACACTTCACAAGTGGCAGGTGGCAGCAACCTCAAAAGGATTGAGGCAAGAAGCTGTAAAGGGCTTTGAGGTAAGTGATTAAATCAGAAGCTATAATTACCTTGTTTTGCCTGGGCAGGACAGAGTGGGCTCTTGTTGTTTCTGAGCAGAGAGGCACATCACTCACTACTTTTATTTAATGACCTCAATACTATAAAGAATGGGAAAGCGAGAGAGAGAGAGGTAAGTTTCCCTGCACATGCCCCTAACTTTCAGCAGAATGCAATCACCCAAGCCATATAAGTCACAATGTCAGAGAAGGGGGTGCTGAGGCTGGAGGTGATTTGGCAAGAAAAAAAAGAGAGTAAGGGGGAAATAAGGAGGGAGACGCAAACACGGGGCAGAAAAAGAACCAAGAAAACACTGAAAGCATATCTGAAATTGACAAATTGAGTAGAGGGGGAGAGGAAATGAACTCTGTAGACATTCTGTGAAACAGTGAACTTCTTGTAAGCTGGAGAGAGGGATGCAGGTGAAAAAGGGAGGAGGGTCGTTTGGTGATTTACTTCTGAAGTGATTTATGTCCTGTCTGTCACTATGGCATTGTTATGGTAACCATTTGTCAGTGAGATTGTGAAAGCTGTCCACCTGACAAAGGTAGGCGCCAGCATTTGCAGCTGAGTATGTGCAAAGTTGAGGCCTGAACATGGGTGGGAAACTGCATGCAGTACACAACATAAAGCTACTCCATATAATAGTCTAACAGGAGAATATAAATTTTATTTAGATTGACCCACAGTTAAGTACTGAAAATTTTAATTTGTCCTGAGGAAGTAGTTTTGGCTCTTAATCATGCGTTTCACAGTTCTTTCGCCTGCTCTTATTTCTTCAGAACAAAACAATCCAAAACTCCCCCTTCTGTCCATCCTGTCCTCCCTTCTTCTACTTCCTGCTCTTCCTGCTCTCCCCTTCTTCTTCCCCTTTGCACCCCCCCACACACACATACATACTCTGTGTTGGAGTGTTAGTGAGAACCCTTGGGAGCTGTAGCTCTTACCAACTGCCTTCCAGCACATTTTCAATTAAACATCGTTTATGGGCACTTTTTTACGAGCCTTTTTTTTTTTATTGGTGTGGGCCTGTGTTTACTCATGACAGTGACAGTGCCGCTGGAGTGGTAACTGTTTTGCGTGTACAACCCCATATATCTCCATCCAGTCTGCCTCCTGCCATGAAGACCAGAGACGGCAACAGACATTTTACTGTCTACCGGACCCTAATATGCACCTTTCTGTCACCCTGTTAGTAATGTACTGCACTTTTTGCAACACTCAGCTTGTGCAAGAGTCAAACAACATACCCCTTAAAAAAGTTTATTCATTTACAATATTAGTATACTTCTTTTAAACTCAAAAGAAGAAGTTTCAGTTTGCTTTTTTGTACTTATCATATAAGTATACTTAAGTTTATTTGGCTTACAATGACAAGTACAGACGCGGACAAAATTGTTGGTACCCCTCTGTTAATGAAAGAAAAACCCACAAAGGTCACAGAAATAACTTGAATCTGACAAAAGTGGTAATAAATAAAAAATTCTGTGAAAATTAACCAATGAAAATCAGACAATGCTTTTGAATTGTGGTTCAACAGAATTATTTTAAAAAAAAACAAACTCATGAAACAGGTCTGGACAAAAATGATGGTACCCTTAACTTAATATTTTGTTGCACAACCTTTTGAGGCAATCACTGCAATCAAACGATTTCTGTAACTGTCAATGAGACTTCTGCACCTCTCAGCAGGTATTTTGGCCCACTCCTCATGAGCAAACTGCTCCAGTTGTCTCAGGTTTGAAGGGTGCCTTCTCCAGATGGCATGTTTCAGCTCCTTCCACAGATGTTCAATAGGATTTAGATCAGGGCTCATAGAAGGCCACTTTAGAATAGTCCAATGTTTCGCTCTTAGCCATTCATGGCTGTTTTTAGCTGTGTGTTTTGGGTCATTATCCTGTTGCAAGACCCATGACCTGCGACTGAGACCAAGCTGTCTGACACTGGGCAGCACATTTCTCTCTAGAATACCTTGATAGTCTTGAGATTTCATTGTACCCTGCACAGATTCAAGACACCCTGTGCCAGATGCAGCAAAGCAGCCCCACAACATAACAGAACCTCCTCCATGTTTCACAGTAGGGACAGTGTTCTTTTCTTCCTATGCTTCATTTTTGCGTCTGTGAACATAGAGCTGATGTGCCTTGCCAAAAAGTTCCAGTTTTGTCTCGTCTGTCCATAGGACATTGTCCCAGAAGCTTTGTGACTTGTCAATATGCAGTTTGGCAAATTCCAGTCTGGCTTTTTTATGATTTATATTCAACAGTGGTGTCCTCCTTGGTCATCTCCCATGAAGTCCACTTTGGCTCAAACAGCAACGGATGGTACAATCTGACACTGATGTACCTTGACCTTGGAGTTCACCATGAATGTGTTTAGAGGTTGCTCTGGGCTCTTTTGTTACCATTTGTATTATCTGTCTCCTCCTGTGGCCACGTCCAGGGAGGTTGGCTACAGTCCTGTGGATCTTAAATTTCTGAATAATATGTGCAACTGTAGTCACAGGAACATCAAGCTGCTTGGAGATGGTCTTATAGCCTTTACCTTTAACATGCTTGTCTATAATTTTCTTTCTAATCTCCTGAGACAACTCTCTCCTTTGCTTCCTCTGGTCCATGTTGAGTGTGGTACACACCATGTCAACCAACAGCACAGTGACTACTTGTCACCCTTAAATAGGCCGACTGGCTGATTACAAGTTTGTAGACACCTGTGATGTTAATTAGAGGACACTTCTTGGTTGAACATGTCCCTATGGTCACATTATTTTCAATCTTTTCTAGGGGTACCATCATTTTTGTCCAGGCCTGTTTCATGAGTTTGTTTTTTAAAATAATTCTGTGGAACCACAATTCAAAAGCATTGTCTGATTTTCATTGGTTAATATTCATAGAATTTTTATTTATTACCACTTTTGTCAGATTCAGGTTATTTCTGTGACCATTGTGGGTTTTTCTTTCATTAACAGAGGGGTACCGACAATTTTGTCCACGTCTGTATATATAAAAGTTTAAGTATAGGTGGCATATATATTTGTACTTGTACTGTAATTTTTACCTCCGCCAGGCCACAGGCCAGGAGGTAATGTTTTTGCCGGGGTTTGTCTGTCTGTCTGTTGGTTAGCAAGATAACTCAAAACGTTTTGGACGGATTTCGATGAAACTTTCAGGCGTTGTTGGAAATGGTACAAGGAAGAACTGATTAAATTTTGGGGATGATCCGGATCACCGTCTGGATCCAGGAATTTTTTAAAGGATTCTTTAACATTGTGAGATAGGGCCATTTTCAACATGTGTGCAGGCACAATGGAGGGCGCTGGTCGTCGTGTCTGACGAACACGAACTCCGCGTTCTTCAAAGTTTTAGACACAAAAGCACGCGGAAAACAGTGGTGGGCTGGGCCCGGCAGCGTGCCTGTGTTTGCGCTACGCTGCAAAAGCTGAGACGGGCAGCTGTCCGGCGCGGGATTATTTGGCAGAAATTCCCCGGGCAGCCATAGGGGCTGCGCAAAAACAAGCTCTCTGCCGGGGAAGCTTCCAAATCCTCTTTTGGCGCGGAGCGCAACCCCAATAAAACCCACGGCAACCTGTCTACCCAATTTGCATCCGTCAGTGAACCCCTGAGTGCTGCTTTCAGTGATCTATCAAAACGCTCCCATAACCCATTGGCCTGTGGGTTGTACGCGGTTGTGCGATGAATTGCAACGCCCGCAGCCTGGGAGTTTGGAGATGGAGGAGATGGACACAACAGCAACACTTGAGTTTATTACCTCCGCCAAGGAGGTAATGCTTTTACTGGCATTTGTCTGTTTGTCTATCTGTCTCTCTGTCTATTACCAACATAACTCAAAAAGTTATGAACGGATTTTGACGAAATTTTCAGGAAATGTGTGTAATGGCACAGGGAACAGATGATTAGATTTTGGTGATGATCTGAGAGTGCATACCTCCACCAAGGGCTTTGTTTGTATTTGTGCAGCAGGATTACACAAAAACTACTGGATGGATTTGGATGAAATTTTCACCAGAGGTGGTTCTTGGCCTAGAGAGGAACCCATTACATTTTGGGGATGATCTGGGAATGCATACCTCAGCCAAGGCTCTTCTCACAGTGTGTCAGCCACAAAACTCCAAAACTAATGGACAGACTTGGATGCAATCTTCACCACAAGTGGCGATACGCCTACACACAAGCCCATAACATTTTGGAGGTGATCCATGAGAAACGGAAGGAGCCTTGGCGGAGGTATGCGCTCTATGAGTGCTTTTCTAGTTTATGATGATATACTCGAGACGGACAAATTAGTATTAATGCCAGACACAAAAAGTTCAAGATTTAAACTTTATACTATACACACAGTATAAGCCTCTACTGCCAGTAGAGCTGCAGTACTTAGGTCTTTGATTTTTGTATATAATCTCGTAATTTCATGCTTATGAAGCATTTGTGTGAACTCGGGTGATATGTAGTTGCACTGAACTTGACCTTTGACTGCCCACCGTTTATCTAAGGTTGGACACTGACCGTTCACTCTTTGGTTTGTGTGAACCCATATTTGAAAAGTCAGTCTTAGCATTTTGGCTGTTGTCAGGTCTGTGAGCATTCTGAAAACATGCATGATGTGCTAAATTATAGAGAAACATTGCATGCTTATAGCAAAAGTAAAAAAGCAGTGGAGGTATTAATAATCAGTTAATAATTGATTTGCAAAAGATGACAAAAAGCAAACAAAATTATGGATATACAGCATCATTTACATTTATATGAATATTCTGACAATATCATTTTGACTGTGATTGTGAGTTGAAAATCTTGGGATATCTGAATCCTAAATGAGACCTTGATATACCAAACCATAACATGTTTGAAAACATTTACGCATTGGCAATTGAACTCTTAAAAAGCATAAAGCACTCCAGAAATTCCTAACTGGGATCAAAGTTAAAAGAGTCTATTTGAGTCAAGCATTGACTATAATCAGTTTATATACACTACCGTTCAAAAGTTTGGAGTCACTTAGAAATTTCCTTATTTTTGAAAGAAAAGCACTGTTTTTTTTCAATGAAGATAACTTTAAACTAATCAGAAATACACTCTAATATCTAATATACATTGCTAATGTGGTAAATGACTATTCTAGCTGCAAATGTCTGGTTTTTGGTGCAATATCTACATAGGTGTATAGAGGCCCATTTCCAGCAACTATCACTCCAGTGTTCTAATGGTACATTGTGTTTGCTCATTGCGTCAGAAGGCTAATGGATGATTAGAAAACCCTTGTGCAATCATGTTAGCACAGCTGAAAACAGTTTAGCTGGTTAGAGAAGCTATAAAACTGACCTTCCTTTGAGCAGGTTGAGTAACTGGAAAAAATTATTATTTCAAATACAAATCATTATTTCTAACCTTGTCGATGTCTTGACTATATTTTCTATTCATTTTACAACTCATGGTGGTAAATAAGTGTGACTTTTCATGGAAAACACAAAATAATTGTCTGGGTGACCCCAAACTTTTGAACGGTAGTGTATATAGTCACCACTTTTGCCAGTTTTGGTTAAGAAAAAAAAAAACAGAAAATAGAACTTTTTTCACACCTAAAAGCTGTATCTATTATATCAGTGAAAAGAAATGAATAATATCCTTTAGTCTGGGGCTTTTAATTAAATGTGCAGGTTGCAGTTCTGTTCAGGTGATATTTAGTAAATGTTATATTAGTTGGTCTGAACGGGAACTATAGCCATGAACTCATTCTGGCTGTCTGTTTAAATAATGTAGAAAATCATGGGCATGATGCCCAAGCAGGGATCGCTTCCATCTCCTTTAGATCAGACTCAAAGTGAAGCAAAGAAACAAAAGGTTTGCTAACAGCAGGAGATCATTTCAGCAACTTATTCATCAGGATGGTGATTTGCTAACTGCTGTTGTAAAGCCCCTTAAATAGGGAAGAAAAGTAGTGAGGGAAGGAGAAATGATCACACACACATCTGCTGCCTTCACTCGTCTGTATTAAGTCTTGAACATAACCAACACCATGTACATATCTTAAACATAATCACATTGTAAACATATGAATTTATACGGTAATATATTTTTAACCTTTTAAATTATTGCTATTAACGCACTAAATTGTGTTCACTGCTAAAAGAACTCATTAGCCACTTGCGCTCCGTTGTTCCGCGGGCGGGCAAGTCTCTGCATCCTATGACGCACGAGGGCGCACGAGAGCGCGCTCATGCGCCCTCGTGCGCATGACGCATGATAAGGATATTGATGGTGATGGTGTAGGTGGTGTGCCCTCCAAGCGCCACTGAATAAAAAATCTGCAAACACAGCCGCGAACAGATTAGTTCATCTGATTGACCTCTCATTCGACTAATAAGAGCCTTGAATTGGGTTTCTGAAACCTTGAGGAGCCAATGAATGAAAATCTAGGAAGGAGGACCCGCCTACTGTGAACGCAGGAGCCAATTGAAGCACAGAAATTCAGGCTGGGTGAAGCGATATTTACTGCTGCAGAAGGACTCTGTACGAATCTACTACAGACCCAGGCTCACCCAGCAGCATGGAGAACACCCACAAGTGGGACCTGCACTCATTCCAGCAGAATAGACGGAGGCCGACGACAAAAGTCGTAAATCATTCGCCAAAACGGCAATAATGGAATTATGTTGATCGGGATCCACGAGCGGAGTAGCGTCGCGTTCGTCTGACAATGGGGGAAGAGCTGTTCGCCGCGACTCTGCTGCTTTGAAGAGGTAAGGTGTTATAAGCTAAATTATTATTTATCCCTGAAAACTGTAATCCAAAAATGACTTTTGACCGATCGGTAAATTACAACTGTACTGCGCACGAAGTACGTGCGCCGCGATAAACGGTTCATTTGCCGTGTTCGGACCGTGAACGCCCCCCCCCCCCCCCGCTGCAGAAGAGGAGCGGGGGGGGCCACGGTCCGAACGCCCCCCGGTCCGCGGGAGGAAGCATATCAGTCTATTCCATCATGTAGCGATGGCCCTCTTCTGTAGCGAGGGGGGGGGGCGTTCACGGTCCGTTCACGGCTCCCCACACACACACACACACACACAGTAGCGAGGGGGGGGGGAGCCGCTGTGAAAGCATGCAAGGAGTGTAATCCGTCATGTAGAGGGCTGAATTTGGTCCTTGGTAGTGGGGGGGGGGGGGAAACGACCCCCCGCCCACACACACACACACACAGACACAGCCCTGAGTGCGACCTTTCATTAGAGCCTAAAATGAAGATTCTACATTGAATTATTCAAAAGTTACAGACGTTTTTCCAAACTGTGCCATTTGGCACAATTTGGCACAGTTCCAAAACGCCTGGGAACAGCCTGAGAACAAAGCTGTGTAAAATATTCATTTTTTGTGGTATTGTTACCAAATTTGGATCTCAGCTGGATAACACTTGGTTCTACATTTCTGTTGCATTTTCCAGCCGGATCGGACAGCTGTGTGTTATTTACAAGCATTTGTATCCAAAAAAACACTGTGTCCAATTTTTTTTTCTTCAAGTTCAGTATGTTTAGATGACTGTAACTCAGTGGCCGGAGCACGTAGAGAGATTATGTTTTTTTTGCCAAAAAATTCAAAGTGTTTTCTTTTAAATGAGACCAACCCCATGAAGATGCTGCAAAGGGTTGAATAACAGCTTTCGATTTACTTTGGGCACGTTATTTTTTGGCATTTTTAGGAAAATTGCCCGGAGTGCAAGTGGTTAAGAACAAAGTATAGTTTTAAACAAACATGTCTAATCACCACACACACATGAACTCATGGCTAGCTTACAAGATAATGACCACATGTTGCACAGTTGAAGACGGCAGAACAGCTACGGGGTTTCCCGGCCGCTAGCTTAAATTTAATCCATTTTAGCTCACATTCTTTCATCAATAAAGCCGTGCAAAACTCAAACAGTGCAATAATACATAGAAAAGAATATCTAGCACGTTTCCTCAAACTTACAGTGCTTTATGTGCAATATTTACCTTAAATAGGGAAGAAAAGTAGCGAAGGAAGGAGAAATGATCACACATGCATCTGCTGCCTTCACTCGTCTGTATTAAGTGAGGTGCAGAGCGCCAATTCCCTCTACTGGATCCCTAAGGCATAAACAACAGATCACGGAGTAAAAATGTGTGACCAACAGATCACAGAGCAATCCAAAATTAACTTACGGTCTTCCTTGTCTATCAAAACATATGCAAGAGCCTTAATTACACATTCCGAAACGCATAAAAAAACCCAGTATGAAACCATTTCTATCAAATGCATAAAACTATAGTCAGTACATTAAAGGAGAATGAAGCTATTGGGTTAACCATGTCTGATCCATTTAACCTGTTACACACTCCCCCTCAAAATAGATGTTATCCCCACCAAAACCCTCAACCCCTAACACAAATCAGGTATTCAAACTTCTCACGACCAAAACACTCGAATCACATATTAGTTTAATGCTTCTATTACAACATCTGACATTTAGGAATGTATTGTTACAGACTGGAACTCTTTTCATACATTCTGTCATGCAAGTATCAAATACTCATTGTCCAGTGTTTCTTGTGTATGCATTTTGTTACAGACTGGAACTCTTTTGATACATTCAGTTTTGAGTCCAAATAACACATATATGACAGGCTGGAACTCTTTTGATACATTCAATTCTGAGTTCAGATAACACATATATGTGCGAAAGGTCAGTCAGTTAATATTGGACCAGACTGTAGTCCATTAGTGGCAAAGTGTTAAAGTCAGGTCAGAATGCAAATTACCAGTCTACATCCTATATACACATACTGTATGGGCTGGTAGTAATGTGGCTGTGCTGAGTAATGAACCCTTGGATAAATGCGCGATGCAGCGACACTGTAACAGGATGGAGTTCCTATACGATCATATCTGAAGATCTTTGGTGGCCTACGGTTCCTCTGAGGCCGCTGCTGTTCCTGATTCTGGTCTTCGTTCCTTTCAACTGACAGAAAAAAGGTGTCTTCAACAGGCTGATCTTCTGTCAAGTTTTCTCCTGTGTCTGATGGAATGTCACTGTGTGGCTCCTGGTTTACTGAGAACTTATCATGGTTGCTTTCTAGCTGAGGAGCAAGTTCTCTCCAGTCAAGTTCAGCTGTTCTTTCTGTACTGGCAGGAGTCACTGTCCATGGTCCTGACGATTGAGGTGGGTACTGAGGTGGTATAGGAAAGTAATCATCATCATCATCATCATCATCCTCTTCCTCGGAACTGTCCCTAGCTTTTGCAGTCTGTGCTGTTGATTTTTTTGTTTTACAGGTGAATGCGTTCTTGTCTCCAGCGGCAGGTGATCACATGACAGAAGAAGGTTCCGATGCAGGATCCTGGACTTTCCTTTACCTTGCTCCGGTCTTAGTTCATAGATGGGACTATCCTGCCCAACTTGCCTTACCACAGTATGGATTGCGTCTTCCCAGTGATTTCGCAGCTTACCAGTTCCTCCACGTGGTGTCAGATTCTGCACTAAGACACGATCACCAGGGTACAGCACTGAACTTCTCACCTTGCCATCATAGTTTCTCTTATTCCTTTGAGCAGTTTTGGATGCATTCTGTCTTGCGATAGCATATGCCTCCTGCATTCCCTGCTTCCATTTTTCAACATAGTCGACATGACTGCAGTTTTCTTTTTCAGTGGACAGGTTGAACAACATATCAACAGGCAGTCTTGGGGAACGGCCATACAGTAGGTAGAATGGGGAGAAACCTGTTACCTCTGTACGTGGGCAGTTATAAGCAAATACGAGCTTATTTAGAGAATCCTTCCAGTTCAACTTATCTTTGTCAGTGAGTGTTTTAAGCATCTGCATCAGAGTACGATTAAAATGTTCCACCTGGCCATTCCCCTGGGGATGGTAAGGAGTCGTCCTGGAGCTGGTCACACAGCAGCACTTACTTAGTTCAGAGAACAATTGATTTTCAAACTCACCTCCCTGATCGTGGTGAATGCGTGTTGGGAATCCAAATTTCAGTGCATAGTCATTGAATATTCGATCTGCCACTGTTTTTCCTGACTTTGATGTTGTTGGGTAAACTTACGCAAAGCGCGTGAAATGATCAACAATCACCAGTACATATTCATAGCCACCTTTGCACTTATCGAGGTGGAGGAAATCCACAGACACCAGTTCAAATGGGTGAGTGGTGATGATGTTTGTGAGTGGCACTCGAGTCTCACGACTGGGTTTCTTTTGTTTCAGGCATGTGCAGCTCACAACATACTGTTCTATTTCCCACTGCATATGTGGCCAGAAAAAAACGGTCTCTCACCAGAGATGCTGTTCTGTCAGCACCTTGATGGCCCATCTGATCATGCAGTTCCTGTAACACCATAACTCTGTGCTTGTTAGGCAATACTAGCTGTTTTCGGTGAGCTGTTTTTCTCCATAAGACTCCATTCTCCTCCATTTTCAATTCATCCCATTCTCTGAGGAGACAGCGGCTTTGCACACTAAACTTTTTCAGTTCCTGTTGTGAAGGCCTCATACCAGACAATTTACATTGGGCAACTGGTCCAATATCTGGATCATCTCTCTGATCCTGCTGAATTATTGTTGGCGTGACAGGGACAACAGATGCACTCTGAGCTGTTTTAATGCTTTCAACAGAGATGGCCATTGACCATGAGGCATTTAATTCTGGCTGCATCTCCACTGCTTGAACAGTTGCTCCAACTACATCATAAGACACTTCCTCTGTACACTCCTTCATCAGTCTCAACATCTAATGGCATTCTGGACAGAGTATCAGCATCCATGTTGTCTTTACCAGGGCGGTATTTGATTGTGAAGTTGAAATCAGCTAATTCTGCGACCCATCTGCTCCCAGTGGCATTTAGTTTGGCAGTGGACAACACGTAAGTTAGGGGATTGTTATCACTGTAAACTGTGAAGAATGGGCATAATAGAGATAGTCGCGAAATCGTTCTGTGATTGCCCACTTTAGTGCAAGAAATTCCAATTTACCTGAATGAAGGTGATAGTTTTTCTCTGATGCTGATAGTGTTCGAGACCCATATGCAATGACTCGTAATTTCCCATTCTGTTTCTGGTACAGGACAGCTCCGAGACCTTTGTTGGAAGCATCTGTGTGAAGAACAAATGCCTGAGAAAAATCTGGGAATGCAAGTACAGGGGGTTGCACCAAACAGTCTATGAGCTGTTCCAAGATTTGTTGGTGTGTGTCAGTCCATTCGATTGGTGTGTGTGATGACACCAGCTTTACATGTCTCTTACTGTGTGATCTCTTTCTAACAAGGTCTGGACTTTCCTCCCGGGCAGGACCTTTATTCAGATCATAGAGCGGTGAAGCAATGCGGGAGAAGTCTTTTATGTATTGGCGATAATAGTTCAGCAGTCCCATAATTCCCCTCAATTCCCCCACAGTGCTGGTTTTTTTGTCTTTTAAAGTTCTTACAGCAGCTGTGTCAGCGAGGTCCATTTTGTTTCCTTCTGCTGATACAATTCTGCCTAGATAGTGAATTTCAAGTTTTGAATAATTCACACTTACTGGGTTTTAATTTGATTCCATGCTGCCTCAATCTTTGCAGTACTATCCTCAAGTCATTAACATGGCTTTCAAAGGTCTTACTGAACACAAGAGTGTCATCTAGATATGGGACACATATTTTATCCTGTATCCCCTCCAAACACTCCTCCATGCAGCGCCGGAATGCTGCAGGGGCATTCATGAGGCCAAATGGGACCCTGGCCCACTCGTATAAACACCATGGTGTCACAAAAGCGGTAAGGCGCTTACTTTCTTTTGCCATGAATCCCTGGTGGTAAGCCTTGCCTTGGTCTTATAGGAAGAACATGGTGTTGCCACCCAGGCCATCCATGATATCCTGGACTCTAGGTATTGGCTGTCTATTGGGGTGGGTTTTGCGGTTTAGCTCTCTATAATCTATACACAGACGTAAAGAGCCACATTTCTTTCTTACACAGACAACTGGTGAGGCGTACGAAGAGTGGGATTTCTCTATCCTGCCCTGTGCGATTAGATCCATTAAATAGTCCTTCATTTCCTGATATAAAGGCTTGGGGACTGACATATAAGTTTTTGCTACAGGCTCAGGATCTTTCAATGAAATCTTTAACTGTAGCTGCTCAATGCATCCTATGTCACTATCAGATCGGGAGAAAGAACCTGACTCTTCTCTCAACATCTCACATACTACTCTTCTCTGAGACTCATCTAGGTGACTAAGATCAATGGGAGGGTCCCAAAGCTCTGCACCGGTTTCCTGGCTCTCATTGTGTTGTGTATGAATGCTGTTCACAGTAAAAGGTGATTGTGCTTCTTCAGCTAGAGTGAAGGGATGTACAGCTGTGACTAACTGTGCAGTACCAATAACCACTCTCCCTGATAACATGATGTCGTGGTCAGTCGGGTTTTGCACATTGAGCACAATATTTGGTTGTGTGCCTTTCCTCACCACGACCACAGTGTCACAAAATTCAAGTCCTACTGGCCACCTGGGATTTTCACTGGGCTCAAACACTAATGTGGTGTCTTCTTTAAATGGTTTTGCACGTACTTTACAGTTAACTTGGATAGCACTGTGTTTTGGCACAATTTGACATCCTGTTCTCACTAGGTACTCACCTGACCTCTCAATACTCACAGCTTCAATCAATGCCCTGGCTGTTTTTTTAATTTAAGTTAGGGAAAGCCATTTTGACTGATTTGACGAATTTCTCTTCCTCAGTACTTTCGCACTGTCTACTCTGGCTGCCAACCACAACACATTCAATCACATTGAAGCCTATGATAGGACAGGACTGCTTATTGTCTTTCATCACAAGCACAAGGACATAAAATTCTGTAGCACCAGCTGCCAGTCTGAAAGTTACTTCTACCCATCCCACATATGGCATCTCTGTCCCATTAGCTGCTTCGATCTGTTTGGGGTCATTTGGGTCAATTATCTCTGCTATGTCTCTTAGCCTGGCCTCAGGTAAGTGCTCAGCTTTCCAGGCTTCATCAGTCGTGGACAACTGTGAGCCAGTGTCCCAGAGTGCTTGTATCTTTTTCCCTTGTAAGTAACAACTTATAAGGCATTTTTTCCTATCAGCTCTGTTACTGTCAGTTGTCTTTTTTTCAGGATGTTTCTTTTCTTATTAACGATAGTCTTACATGAGGGTCTTTGATGACTTTCCAGCTCATTTTGTACAAATGGAGCACAAGTCCTTTTATGGACTGACCAATGACTAGCCTGGCATTGCTTGGAACAGTACAAGTTTTTTTTTACACCCACGGCATTGTTTCAGACCCTGACTTCCCTCTCTTCTCCCACAGCTAGCACAACTTTGGGACTTCCTAACAAAGCTGGTCACTTTCTGTCCCTCGGGGGCAACCGCTCTCCGTTTGAAGAGCTCTCTCTTGCAGCGTTATGCTCCCTATATGCTCTACAGCCTGCCTGAAAATGCTCACTACTCCCACACCTATAGCAATGTTGGCAGTATTCCCCACCCCTCTGCTGGCATGCAGAGCACCTCGGCTGCACACGTGGCATTGGATATCTCTGGGGTGCAAATCTCTGTTGAAACTGCGCTGTTCCTCTGTGGAACACTGGACCGCTGGGAAACCAAGATTCCTGAACTGGTCCACCTGAAAGTTGGGGAGGGGCACTTTGGTCATTCAGGGAGGGGTACTGTGGCTGGACATATAGCAGAGGGTAAGTGACTCCATAGCTGGATTCTCTGGTTACATCAGGATACATCTTTGGTATGTTTTTTGTCTTACTCATGGACTCTGTTATTTGTGACACCTGTGCTTTAAGGTCTTTTAACAGTGTCATGTCTGCTTTCATTTCTTTCAGGTCAGACAACACATTTGGGGGAAGTGTAGCTACACTTTGCTGGGCTACACACTTATCTTTGCTGTTATCACTAGACTGGGTAGTGTATACACTAATTGGTCGCTGTGGCACGGACTGTCTCCTTTTATCCTGCCTCTCTTTTTCATGTGCACATGCTATGTTCAATCTTTCTAACAACAGTTCATCTGAGGTTGTTGTCTGCAAAAGGAAGGGCTGAAGGTCACTCCTGATACTATCATTTTGCAGCCCTGTTAATACTGTGTGCATGAACATGCTTTGCACGAGGGCTGGGTCATATTTGAGACCAGACTCGGCTTCCTGTGACGCAAACAATATTTTCTGCCTTAAATCCATTGTTCGAATTAAGAAGTTCTGTGGGGTCTCCCTGTTGCTCTGGACCTCTGTAGTCAACTGCGTGTAAAGTTCTGTGGCGCTTCTCTCTTGGTAATGTGACCTAAGGATTCTCCTAAGGGTAGGGAGAGACAGGTCACTTTTACCTTCGAGGTAACTCCTTAATTGTAAACCTGGCACAATGGCCCTGGTGACAGCATCCACTATCTCTGACTCCGGATATCCTTTGCTGAGGCCGTTCTCAATTTGGCGAGCTAAACTGGAGAAAGTGAGTCTGTCTTTCTGTCCAGGTTCACCAATCTGACCAGAAATCTTATAGTCTTTACGTCAGGGTGGATTGGTTACAACAACAGGGGCTGTGTGGCGTGGGGCAGTCTCATTATTTGCTAAAACTTGCATTTCAGCTTCTTTTTTGCTGCACTGCCAATTTCAGCTGCTCCAACTCTTTCATTACATTCTCCTTTGCATGCATTGTTTGCGACACATCATTTATATTGCTCTGGTTCACACTTTTTATTGTATCTTGTATGCTCAACAGTTCTGACATACCTCCATCTTCCCATTGTTTTAATTCGTCATGTTCGATGTGCTGACTGATATAAGACACCAAGGCACAGCGAGTTTTTCCTGTTATTTTCTCTTGATTATCTCCTGAGATCTCAAGCAAATCACATATTTTCACTAGCTGATCCATAGTAAGCTGGAACAGAGTTCCTTTCATTTCAAACAACAGATTTTCAATTTCCGACTCCATTTTGGCAAGTGAGTAACAGACAGTATCAACATGTGGCGTTGAAACCTGATGCTGAAAACTTTGCAATTCCCTGGTGGCTGTTCTACACCTCAGGATGTGCGTTGCTCCTTGCTGGCCTCGTAACTACCACCGATCTGTTTTGCTGAAACACTCCCCTGCCTGGGTTGTTGTTGTCGGGATGAAGAATGCAAGATGGCTCCCTTCGTGTTGAGGTGTGGGTCTCACGTTTTTCATCCCAGCGGTGCCTCCAGATGTAAAGCCCCTTAAATAGGGAAGAAAAGTAGTGAGGAAAGGAGAAATGATCACACACACATCTGCTGCCTTCACTCATCTGTATTAAGTCTTGAACATAACCAACACCATGTACATATCGTAAACATAATCACATTGTAAACATATGAATTTATAATATATTTTTAACCTTTTAAATTATTGCTATTAACGCACTAAATTGTGTTCACTCCTAAAAAAAACTCATTAAGAACAAAGTACAGTTTTAAACAAACATGTCTAATCACCACACACACATGAACTCATGGCTAGCTTACAAGATAATGACCACATGTTGCACAGTTGAAGACGGCAGAACAGCTACGGGGTTTCCCGGCTGCTAGCTTAAGTTTAATCCATTTTAGTTCACATTCTTTCATCAATAAAGCTGTGCAAAACTCAAACAGTACAATAATACATAGAAAAGAATATCTAGCACGTTTCCTCAAACTTACAGTGCTTTATGTGCAATATTTACCTTAAATAGGGAAGAAAAGTAATGAGGGAAGAAGAAATGATCACACATGCATCTGCTGCCTTCACTCGTCTGTATTAAGTGAGGTGCAGAGCGCCAATTCCCTCTACTGGATCCCTAAGGCATAAACAACAGATCACGGAGTAAAAAGGTGTGACCAACAGATCACAGAGCAATCCAAAATTAACTTACGGTCTTCCTTGTCTATCAAAACATATGCAAGAGCCTTAATTACACATTCCGAAACACATAAAAAAAACAGTATGAAACCATTTCTATCAAATGCATAAAACTATAGTCAGTACATTAAAGGAGAATGAAGCTATTGGGTTAATCATGTCTGATCCATTTAACCTGTTACACTGTAGTGGTTAATTGAACTGTATAGGTAAATTATTTTGGACAGTGACTTATCCAGTCAAAGTTTAGTCTTATGTGTAGTATGTAGAGATCCAACGCCAGTGATCAAAATGTGTCAGACATCAGAGTTTTTTGTTCCGCATGTTGGCAATGGAAACAGCAGGAAATATAGGCAACGTGGTCACAATAATAATGGCAAAAGAGGAAAACAAAGGCAAACTGTACAACTGTGTTGAAAGGCTGTGCACAAGACAACTAAAGCTCTTCTGAATGTGGCTAGCTTAGCCTCCCTGGAGTTAACCTTCTGCTGCTCTGAATGTGTCTAACTGGGCCTACCCAGAGTTAACCTGCTACTTCTCAACCTAGCCCACCTGGAGGAGCCTTCCTGGAGTCCAAATGCTACTGTTGCTCTGAGTGTGTCAAGGTAACATTTGGAGAAGGGTGAGCATTGGATTGCAGATAATGGTCCACAGCAAGACTGTTTAATTCCACAAAGGTACTGTGCAGATATGATGGGCGTTTGGTTCAAATGGTGGCAACAGCAGACAAGCTAATGAGTTAGAGTGACCCATATTAACCAGAATCTATTTGAATCAATTGGCACCAATAACAAGACAATGCCACCCAAAAGGGATGTAACATATGATGAGGATGAGGAATTTAAAAAAAACACTTGACTTTCTCTCAGAAGAGGTAACAGTGGCAAGAAAACAATAAAAACAGATAATTGATTTGGTGGAAGAGGGCAAAGCCTTGAGGCTGAAAAATGAGGAGAAAGACAAAAAGATTGCTTTTCTGGAAAATAGGGTGGACAACCTGGAACAGTACACTAGAATGAATGACATTATTGTTTCAGGATTAGAAAAACAGCCCAGATCCTATGCCCAAGCTGTGGCAAGAATGGATGATACAGACCTTCGTGAACTGGACGCCAGATCGGTGGAAGAACAGGTGACAACCTTCCTCCATTCTAAAGGCATAGAGATAGACAGTAACAACATAGAGGCTTGTCATCCTCTTCCTAAAAGAAGGAAGGGTGAAAAATCGGCAATAATCACCCGTCTTACAAACAGAAAGTATAAAATGGATCTGCTGAAACAGGGAAGGAAGCTGAAGGGGACAGAAGTTTTTCTGAATGAGCACCTGACCAAGAGAAATGGAGACATCGCCAAAAATGTGCGTTTCTTGCAAAAACAGAAGAAAATCCAATCAACATGGTCTTTCAACTGCAAAGTCTTTATAAAACTGAATGGAACACCAGAGGAGTCCAAAGTGCTGGTAATCAGAAATGTGGAGAAGCTGGATAAATATATGTAAGGAAGTAAATCACAGTGAGGACAAATGTTTACTTTAAAAAATAAAACAAAACAAAAAACTTATGACTGACTTTAGTAGACATCAATCATCCCCAGTTGGAGGAAGTAATCTGACACAGAGTGAGGAAATTCAGACTCTGAAAATATGCCATTATGCTGAACATAAACCACAAGAGATGGAGAATGATATTGATCCTGATAACCACTTCTTCAACAATATTCATAATCACTGTGAATATTATACTGAAAAGCAATTCAAAAGTCAAGTGAAATTAGATGGTAAACTATCAATAATACACTTCAACAGCAGAAGTCTTAACAAAAACTTTCCACAGATTCAGGACTATTTAAAACAGCTAGAAAATTTACAGCTATCGCAGTCTCTGAAACTTGGCTCAATGAAGAGCAGGCTTCTCTGATGACAATAGAGGGATATCAGATGTTTTATATTAATAGATCTCAAAAAAAGGGTGGTGGTGTTGCACTGTATATTGATGACCTGTATAGGTGTAAACTTGTAAATGGAATGTCCTTTGTACTACCAGGGATTCTAGAATGTGTTACTGTTGAGATTGACCAAGATAAAACAAAAAATCTAATTATAAGTTATATATATAGAATGCCAGGAACTTGCATTGAGACAATTCAGAGATAAGTTAGTCGAGCTGTACAATAATATAACTAGTAAGAAAATGGTTGTAATTTGTGGAGACTTCTATATTGATTTACTAAATCCATTTCAACAAAATGTAATTACAGAGTTCATGAATTCTATGTACAGTATGAGTCTATATCCCACAATAACACATCCCAGTAGAATCACAGTTCACACTGCTACACTTATTGATAACCTGTTTGTTAATATTATTGATAAGAAAATAGAAAGTGGATTATTGATAAATGACATAAGTGACCATTTGCCAGTCTTTGCACTTATCGACGGCCACACAGGGGCCAATACAGAAAAAACTTTAAAATCTTTCAGATACAAATCACAAAATGCAATCAGCTCTTTTAAAGAAGACCTGCTGAAGCAAGACTGGACAAAAGTCTATGTATCAGATGTAAATGAAGCCTATGACACATTCATGAACATTGTAACCACTCTTGATGAAAAAAATTGTCCATTAGTAAAGAAAAAGCTGAAACAGAAATTTGTCGACAAGCTATGGTTAACCAAAGGATTACAAAAAGCATGTAAAAAGAAAAAATCATTATATAAAGCTTTTCTAAAGAAAAGGACAAAAGAAGCAGAGCAGCAGTATAAAACATACAAAAATAAGTTAATATATATAATGAGATGTAGTAAAAGAGACTATTATAATAAAGAACTGGAGAAAAACAGAGATAACATTAAAAATACATGGACAATACTTAGCAATATCCTTGGAAATAAAAACAGAAATACAAGCTACCCAACCAATCTTTCAAAAAAAAAAAAATGACAGAGTGTGAATGTAGTCTCGACTGCAGACGAATTTAATAAATTTTTTAACATTGGTACTAATTTGGCTCGAGAAATACCCATTACGGCACCTACAGGTGATAAAATAAGCAAAAACATTGCTATAAAAGACTCCATTTTCATAAAGAACACAGACGAGAGAGAGGTCATTGAAATTGTTAAATCTTTTAAAAGTAAAACATCTACAGATTAAGATAAGATAAGATAAGATAAGATAAGCCTTTATTAGTCCCACAATGGGGAAATTCCAGGATTGCAACAGCACAGGGATAGCAACACTCAGAGCAATAATTTAGAAGATAAGAAAATAAGAGCAGTGAGTATACATATGTACACATAAATATATAAATATATATACACACAGTGTGGAGCATTGTAGCTAGATGGAATAAACAGCATAACCGTCTATTTAGTTACCCTACATGGTATGAATATGTACCCATACATATTGTCACCCTCCATAGTGACTGATATTGTCCTAGTTGTATACTGGAGGGGACCATTTGTGTAAGTCTGTTGCGTCTTTTGTATTCAAAACAATTAGGTTGTCACGTTTTTTTGCTATCTCTGCAAGCAGCCCTGCTTAGGTTATACAGTCTGACAGCCGTAGGTAGGAAGGACCTGCGAAACCTCTCGGTTGCGCACCTAGGATGATGTAGTCTACTGTTAAATGAGCTCCTCAGTGCGTTCAGTATGTCCTGCATGGGGTGGGACTCGGACTCCAGCAGAGATGACAGTTTAGCCACCATCCTTCTCTCCCCTATCTCCTCCACTGGGTCAAGGCGTTGCCCCAGGACAGAGCTAGCTTTCTTGATTAGTTTGTTCAGTCTCTTCCTATCGGCTGCTGTAATGCCGTTGCCCCAGCAGACCACTCCAAAAGTGATGGCTGATGCCACCACCGTGTCGTAGAATGTCTTCAAGAGCACCCCTTGTACACCAAAAGACCTGAGTCTCCTCAATAGGAACAGCCTGAGCTGTCCCTTCTTGTAGAGTGTGTCGGTATTGTGTGACCAGTCTAGTTTATTGTTCAGATGAACACCCAGGTACTTGTAGGATGTCACCATCTCAATGTCTGTTCCCTTGATGTTTACTGGTGCTGTGAGGGGTTGTCCTTGCCTGCGGCAATCCACCACCAGCTCCTTAGTTTTCCTTGCGTTGATGTGGAGGCAGTTCCGATGGCACCAGTCCACGAAGTCCTGGATAAGTCCTCTGTACTCAGCTTCATCTCCGTTGGAGATGAGGCCAACGATTGCAGAGTCGTCAGAGAACTTCTGTAGATGGCAGTGTGTTGTGTTGTGTGAGAAGTCCGCAGTATAAAGGGTGAACAGGAAGGGAGCCAAAACCGTTCCCTGGGGGGCCCCCATGCTACCGATGATCGTGTCGGACACCCAATCCCGGATTCTCACAAACTGTGGCCGGTTAGTGAGGTAGTCCAGGATCCATGATGACAGGTGCTGGTCCACCCCTGCGCACAGCAGCTTGTCCTTCAGGATCATCGGTTGGATGGTGTTGAAAGCACTGGAGAAGTCAAAGAACATGATCCTCACCACGTTCCCGGGCTTCTCCAGGTGGGACAGGGAACGGTGAAGGAGGAAGATCACTGCATCCTCCACCCCAATGCCATGCTGGTAGGCGAACTGGAGTGGATCCATCGCTGGTCCCACCAGGGGGCGGAGGTGAGCAAGGAGCAGTCTCTCCAGGGTCTTCATCATGTGAGACGTCAGGGCCACTGGTCTGTAGCTGTTCAGGTCTTTGGGGTTGGAGGTCTTTGGTACAGGTACCACACAATATGTTTTCCACAACTATGGTACCCTCTCCAGCGTCAGGCTCAGGTTGAAGATGTGTTCCACAATCCCACACAGCTGGTCTGCGCAGGACTTGAGGAGCTTCGCGCAGATGCCGTCCGGTCCCGAGGCCTTCCTCGCCTTGATCTTCCTCAATTCCGTCCTCACCTGGGTCTTAGTGAGGGTCAGGTTGGGGAGCTGTGTGCTGGGAGTTGGGGGGGTGTTGGTGGAGTGGGGTGTGGACAGCAGGTCTCGATGACTTTAGAGGCAGCAGTGGTTGGTGTGCAGTCGGCTGGGAGGGCGGTTGGTCAAACCTATTAAAAAACAGGTTCAGATTGTTCGCCCACTCCTTGTCCCCCGTGGCCTGGGAGGAGATATTCTGGAGCCCAGAGATGGCTTTAAGGTTTCTCCAGATCCCGCCGATGTCGCTCTGTTGCAGCTTGTTCTCCATCTTCTTCCTGAAGTTGTCCTTGCCTTCTCTGATCTTCCTCCTCAGCTCCCTCTGTACGGACTTTAGCATCTCCCTGTTCCCCGACCTGAAGATCCTCTTCTTCTCTCTCAGAAGTGTTTTAATCTCAGGGTTGATCCAGGGTTTGTTGTTCAAGCAACACCGTATGGTCTTGGTGGGTACGGTGTTGTCCACACAGAAGTTGATGTAGTCCATGATGGTGGTGTGAGTGAGGCCATCGATGTCCTCACCATGTGGATCGCAGAGCTGCTCCCAAGCAATGGTTTCAAAACAGTCCTTCAGAGCGTCCATTGCCTCCTCAGACCATAACTTCACCGTGTGCATAACCGGAGGTTGTCTGTGTACTAGGGGTTTGTACACCGGCAGGAGATGAACCAAGTTGTGATCCAATCTCCCGAGTGGGGGGAGTGGTGATGAGGTGTATGCCTCCTTAGTGTTTGCATAGAATAAGTCCAGTGTTTTATTGTCTCTAGTGTGGCATGTGACATACTGGGTGAACGTGGGCAGAATGGGGGACAGTGAAATATGGTTGAAATCACCTGAGATGAGGAAAAGAGCATCTGGGTGTTCTGTCAGCAGCCTGCCAGTTACTGAGTGAATGGCGTCACGAGGTGCCCCGGCGTTCGCTGTTGGATTTGCATAAATAACAATGCAGATCACGTGTGAGTATTCCCTCGGGAGATAGGTAGGCTGCATGCTAACAGCTAGCAACTCAATGTCTTTGTTGCAGTGTTGTTGTTTAACCGTGATATGTCCCGGTCTGCACCAGCTGTTATTGACATACATTATCACTTCTCTGCCCCTTGCCTTCCCACTGTCTGGTGTCCGATCTGCCCATATTGCGTGGAAGCCCTCCAGTTCGATGTTAGCATCTGTTGCTAGTTCTGTTAGCCACGTCTCAGTAAACAATATTATGCTAATCTCTCTGAAGACGCTCTCGTAGCGGGAGATAGCCGTTAGCTCGTCAGTCTTACTGAGTAGCGATCGTACATTTCCCAAAATAACGGATGGAAGGACTGGTCTGTACCTTATATTTCTCGCCCGCTGTCTTGCTCCAGCATAGCATCAACGTCATTTCTGTCTTATTTTACCCGGTATGTTAAAGTCTTGCGCTAGCATCTTGGTCTGGTTAAGTGCTAACAGCTGGTCTCTGCTGTAACGTATCCTGCTAAAAACAGTGGCTTCGTCTGCCAGCTCAGGAGACATTTGGGCGATCCATGTCTGTCCGTGATGGATAAGGTGTTGCCGGATCAGAAAAATTAGCAAGAGAAGCCAGATAGTAAATAGAAATAGGAAGAAATTGATCCGCTGTTGCAAAAAGGCAGCCTACTCGTGTGGCGCCGGAAGTTAAAAAGGATTGTGATGGTATTGACATGCTTTTAGTCAAAACTATCATTGAATGCTTAGTGAAGCCACTGACGTATATCCGTAACCTGTCTCTCCAAACAGGTATATTTCCCAGTGCAATGAAAATAGCTAAAGTAATTCCAATATACAAGACAGGTGACAGAGGGGAATTTTCAAACTACAGACCTATTTCACTATTGCCGCAATTTTCCAAGATACTTGAAAAAATATTCTGTGAGAGAACTGACAACTTCATAATGAAGAATAATTTATTATGTGAGCAACAATACGGGTTCAGACATAAGAGGACAACTGCATTTGCTCTAATGGAATTTATAGAAAAAATATCAACTGCCGTTGAAAATAAAGAGTATTCAGTTGGGGTATTCCTGGATCTTAAAAAAGCATTTGATACAGTGGATCATAAATTATTATTAAAGAAACTACAAAATTATGTAAAGTTTCGGAAAAAATGGATTTAATATTGTTTGCAGATGACACTAATTTATTATGCAGTGGAAGCAATTTGGAACACCTTTTGGATACACTCGGAAAGGAATTAGGAAAGCTTAAACTGTAGTTTGATTCAAACAAATTAACGCTCAATTTAAGTAAGACAAAATTTATAATTTTTAACAATCATCACAACAACTCAGTATCTAAACTCAGTGTAAATGGTGTAGAGATTGAAAGGGTATCCGAAATTAAATTTCTTGGAGTAATAATTGATAATAAACTGTGTTGGAAGTCACATATTAATTATGTTAAAGGTAAAATATCCAAATCAATCACAATACAACACAGAGTGAAATATTTGCTGAATCAACCCACATTATATACTTTGTATCATTCATTAATACTCCCATACATGACATATTGTACTGAAGTATGGGGAAATACTGTACATATAAAGCAAACATATATCCAATATTTATGCTTCAGAAGAGAGCTATTAGAATAATAAACAAAGCTGATTACAGGCAACCAACAAACCCACTTTTTCTTAAATTAAAAGCTCTCAAGCTGAAAGATCTGGTTGACTTTAAAACTGCAGTAATAATGTTTAAAGTGAAGAATCTATCACTGCCCACAAATATCCAAAAGTTGTTTCAAATAAGGGAGAAACAATATCATTTCAGAGGAACATGTATATTTCAAAAACCTTCAGAGAGAACTAGCACCAAGAAACACTGTGTCTCAGTGTAAGGAGTCAGATTATGGAACGCTTTTTGACCTGAATTAAAATCATGTACAACGCTTGGACAATTTAAACAAAAACTAAAGGAAGAAATACTCCAAACATATATGCAAGATGACATGTAAAATCACATAAGAACTATCATATTCAGTCTGTGTTGTGCTGTTGCTCAGTTTTTTTTTCTGTTTTTTTTTGGTCACGTTTTGTCTTAGCTTTGTTCTGAATTGTAATCGCTCCTGTTTTGTTTTTCTTTTGAATTCATCTTCATTCATTCACCTTCTTCCGCTTAATCCTTTTCAGGTCACGTTCTTGGATGAAATATGGGTGGGCAATATAAGCTGCGGCTTCAGCCATTACCCATTTCGGATAACTTATGTTCAACTGTATAATCCGAGGAGTTATTGTTTAATTTGACCTTGTTAGATTTTTTCCCCCTTTGTTTTATTATTCTGTTCTTTTCTTTTAATCTTTACTTTTAATCTATCCGAAAATAAAGATTCATTCATTCATTCATTCAAAGTAATGCTTTGCACATTTAAGGAATAATTTAACCAACCTTAGACTTTGAAATGAATTTACCAATCACACAAAGGAGTTTGAAAATTTTAAACTTGTGTAATATCTTCTGTGGCTCTGAGATTGCATCCTGAGATAGGTTTAAAACACAACCACTACTGAGAAATACAGCTGCAAGTGGCGATCATCGGGTTCCAAACAGCTATAGACTTCAAGGTCTTGTTTTGTTTAGCAGCAACATTTAAAACCTAAAGTCTGCTACACATTAGTTTTTAAAGCGGCACTCTGTAACATTTGTATTCCTTCTAGGAATATTGAAAAGGCTACAACAATGGGAGCCACAACCCCAGTTCCAACAACCAACTGCGTGAGCTATTTCTTGTCATGGCTCAGGTAATGTCCAGTGATTCGCTGCTGGGACTGAGGCCACAGTCGCCACAGCTAACGTCCCCTCAGTAATCCCATTAAAAAAAAGAGCTGTTGCAGGCAATGTGGACCCCACTCAGGCTATGGAGGAAGTGACATTCATATGGTCAAATGCAGTGTATCATCAAAATAAATTTGCAAACATTATTCTGAAGTGAAAATCTCACATAGTGTTGCTTTAAAATGTACAGTAGAGGTATCCTGTACTTCAACTATTGTTCAGAAGAACAACACCTTCCAGGCAAGATTTGAACTTGGGACTTTCTGCATTTCAAGCATTCACTATAACCATCACACCACACAACTGCTTTAGCTTGCCGTAGTACAGTGTTTAAAACTTGATGTGCATGACTCATTGTTTCCAAATGCACACAAGAGGTATATTGAACTTCCAACAAACAGTACATTAGCAGGAGGATTTGAATTCAGGGCTCTTGGGTGGCAGATGAGCATCTTAAACCCTACATCACACAATTGCTTTGGGTCACACACTAATCTCCTCACATGCAAACAAAATGTTCCATTGACTTGACAAAATTGCTGACAGTTCATGAACATGATTTTTGGAACATTAACAGAATTGCATGAAATTTGGTGTTTTGCTGAAGAATGCTGTTGTGATTGTTTCATCAAATGCAGTTTCATCAAATTTGAATCACCATATCAGGAGTTAAACCCAAAAATGCATACCAAAGAGAAACTGTACAATTTGATTGGCCTAGAAAATGAAAACAGATTGACATTTTTGAATAATTTAACAACTTCATTATCAATGTCAATAGATGATCTCTGCTTAATTTCAAGCATTTTGGATAAATGGCCTAGGAAGAGTTCATTTTGAGTTTACTTGCACATTTTTGAAAATATGGTACAGGAAACTTCATTTTTAGAGTTTGCCACCATAGAAGAAAAGTTGTGCAAGATTTTATAGAATAGATTGATGAAAGAATTTTGAATCTAGGCCCAGCCGTTCTCGAGATATTTGCAAAAACATAAAACTATTTATTGTACCGCCACCTATGTACACAATGCCTTGAGTTTTGGTCTCTGAGTAGTGGGGAGGATTTCTCATCAGACTGTAAAATCATCTACATATTATTGTTTTTGCCCCCATGCACTTTTAGTGAAGAAGAAGAAGCAAAGAAGAAGAAGAGGAAAATGAAAAAGAATATGTTTTCCTCAGCACAGCTGCTTGGAACCCTAAATATAGACCTGTTGTATATGACTGTGTAGTTCATTTTAAATACGTATTTAACTTTATGAAAGTGCAACTGTTTCTGATGAGAAACAACTTTGCATTAATATATTCAGCCACAAGACAAAATACACCTTTACAGCATGACTGTGCAGAGAATAAGCTCTTACCTTTGGAAAACTTGGGTTTGACACCTTGGCAGGACATCATCAGAATGTGTCAGAGTTTATGGTTTTTGATGGCACTGCTGACATCATCACTGCAGGACAAGACACAGGGGAATAAGTCTGACCGATGGGGTGAGTGTTGTGATTGGCATTACTGGGTAGGGAACTTTATGACTAAGCTCATTTATATAACACACCCAGCTGTAAAAGCCACCCTGTTAGACCAGTGTAACACACTTTACCACTTCAGAATCAAGCATCATTTTTTTAATGCAAAATTCTCTGTGTAGGCCAACACTGTGGACACAATATCCCCCTGACTCCTGAGTCTGCAAACAAAACCAGTCTAAACTCTGCTGAAAGGTAATAGTTCTAGAGTTCTTCTAATTCTGTCCTATTCCTCTAAACAGTTTAATTTCAGCTATTCTCTTCCACTTTTTGCTCTCAGAGAGCCATTCCGTCAGACTTTGACACAGCAAAGTCAGCATATAAACTAAATGGAAGTGGAATCTGTGAATTACAATTGCTCTGACACAACTGTGCCATTAGCGAATGTTTAGAAGATCCCATGGGGCAATAAACTGCCGCTGTCCTACACCCACACACACACACAAACACACACTCAACTTGTTTATCCTTCAATGCAGAAGTAGACACGGTGCTTTGCAAGCCCTTAATCAAACTCAAGTAGTCCCCTCCCTCCTGTGAGCACTGACCTAGTGATGAACCATTCATTATCTGCTGTTCTGTGCAAATGGTGGATTGAAAAGCACAACCTTGACAAATATCTGGTCAATGGGAAAGACTTTAGGCAACTGCATGATACACAAATTAACATGGTACAGGGGCACAAATGTTTTCTACAACGAAATTAGGTTCTAGTTCCCAAGTAGCACCCTTAGGTCAAGTTGAAGAGAATTCTTCTTGGGTATGATGGTCACATGGCAGCTTTGTTAAACCTTAAGTCACTCTCTAAATGCAACTACCACTGCCATCCCAATCTCTGACCCCTTTCTCCTCAATCTGGGTTGGTGGGGTCTTATCTCTAGTGGATGTGGGCTCTTCTGGCTTCACACAAAGCCCTATGTTGACATTCCAGAGGACCAAGCCTTGTGCAAACATCAGGCCCCACCAGATGGCCATGGAAGGGAGAGTTGAGCTAAGATGAGGAACTTGGTAGAGGAAGTTCTAAAAGAAAAATGCTCACTGAAAACTTCTACCACCAACATGTCTGCAACACTAGCAATTAATCAAGCTGAACCTGTGCAGTTTTTTTTTTTTAAAAAAACAGCATTTTCTACATCCTTGCTCATTATTACTTTCACTTTTGCACTTGAAGTGCTTTTCTTGTGCACTCAAGCAACCACCTCCCTTCTCAAAAGACATTTAAAGCTAATATTTGGGGTTCACTGAGTTAATCTTCGGGACATTAGGCAACCATCTCCTTCGAAAGGAAAAACTCATTTAAGGCTTTGGCTGAGTGTGGTGGGTCATGTTTATCAGTAGGAAGTAACAATGAGTATACCGCATCATATTTTGGGGTATTTCATTTTGTACTAGCTCAGGAAACTGAGAAGAATATAAAAAGTTGTTAAAAAATACACTTTTATGCAATATTGTGTCATCTACTTGATGTTATAGCTTAAATGTAAAGAAAAAAAAAATGATGAGGTAAATGGTTTTCCTGTTATATTTTCTTTTTAATTTGATGTTACCATAATATAATTAGCCTGGTATTGCAAAACAAAGCAAAAAACTGCAGTTTGTTTTCGAGGTGTGCAGAGGAATTTGCAAAGATCCTTCTTATTTATCAGTGTGGCATATTTATTAATGAACCATAACATGGAGTTAAATACAGCAACTGCAGGTCCTCTCTATTCAGAGGCTGAACTGAACTGAAAATGCTCTACAGACTGCGTAGAGTCAGTCAGGGGGCTGAATGAATACATAATAAACATGATGACACAGTGTGTAAGGATGCAAATGGATAAATCTCAACATCCCCACTCCAACTTAGCTCAATTGTGTTTCATAAAACCATAACATTAGATTTCTTTAACCTTCAACAGCACAGACAAACTCTTTCACACATTTAAGATAAGATAAGATAAGATAAGCCTTTATTAGTCCCACAATGGGGAAATTCCAGGATTGCAACAGCACAGGGACAGCAACACTCAGAGCAATAATTTAGAAGATAAGAAAATAAGAGCAGTGAATATACACTACCGTTCAAAAGTTTGGGGTCACTTAGAAAGTTCCTTTTTTTGAAAGAAAAGCACTGTTTTTTTCAATGAAGATAACTTTAAACTAATCAGAAATACACTCTAATATCTAATATACATTGCTAATGTGGTAAATGACTATTCTAGCTGCAAATGTCTGGTTTTTGGTGCAATATCTACATAGGTGTATAGAGGCCTATTTCCAGCAACTATCACTCCAGTGTTCTAATGGTACAATGTGTTTGCTCATTGCATCAGAAGGCTAATGGATGATTAGAAAACCCTTGTGCAATCATGTTAGCACAGCTGAAAACAGTTTAGCTGGTTAGAGAAGCTATAAAACTGACCTTCCTTTGAGCAGGTTGGGTATCTGGAAAAAATTCTTATTTCAAATACAAATCATTATTTCTAACCTTGTCAGTGTCTTGACTATATTTTCTATTCATTTTACAACTCATGGTGGTAAATAAGTGTGATTTTTCATGGAAAACACAAAATAATTGTCTGGGTGACCCCAAACTTTTGAACGGTAGTGTACATATGTACACATAAATATATAATATATATACACAGTGCAGAGCATTGTAGCTAGATGCAATAAACAGCATAATCGTCTACTTACAGTAGTTATCCTACATAGTATGAATATGTACCAATACATACAGTGGGATAAAAAAGTATTTAGTCAGCCACCAATTGTGCAATTTCTCCCACTTAAAAGATGAGAGAGGTCTTCCAATTTTCATCATAGGTATACCTCAATTATGAGAGACAAAATGAGAAAAAAAAAATCCAGAAAATCACATTGAATGATTTTTAATGAATTAATTGGTAAATTCCTCGGTAAAATAAGTATTTGGTCAATAACAAAAGTTCATCTCAATACTTTGTTATATACCCTTTGTTGGCAATGACAGAGGTCAAACATTTTCTGTAAGTTTTCACAAGGTTTTCACACACTGTTGCTGGTATTTTGGCCCATTCCTCCATGCAGATCTCCTCTAGAGCAGTGATGTTTTGGGGCTGTCGCTGGGCAACACAGACTTTCAACTCCCTCCAAAGTTTTCTATGGGGTTGAGATCTGGAGACTGGCTAGGCCACTCCAGGACCTTGAAATGCTTCTTACGAAGCCACTCCTTCGTTGCCCGGGAGGTGTGTTTGGGATCATTGTCATGCTGAAAGACCCAGCCACGTTTCATCTTCAATGCCCTTGCTGGTGGAAGGAGGTTTTCACTCAAAATCTCACGATACATGGCCCCATTCATTCTTTCTTTTACACGGATCAGTCGTCCTGGTCGCTTTGCAGAAAAACAGCCCCAAAGTATGATGTTTCCACCCCCATGCTTCACAGTAGGTATGGTGTTCTTTCTCCTCCAAACACGACAAGTTGAGTTTTTACCAAAAAGTTCTATTTTGGTTTCATCTGACCATATGACATTCTCCCAATCCTCTTCTGGATCATCCAAATGCTCTCTAGCTGACATAATGATGGGCTCAGGGAACACACACACAGGCTCGGGAAGATTTAAGGCTTTTATTCAAACAACAGTTTGTGTTTGAGTGCATGAATGGAAGTGTGGATGTGGTGTGGGTGAACAGCGTGCGTCAAGGGCGGAACAGCTCGCTGTGCAGCCAGGTAACCCTGAGGACAGAGCAGAGCAGGGGATTAGCTACGATCACACGCCCCGTGGGAAAATAACCACAATGTACTGCTTACGTGCAGGTGAGAAGGTGGCTGGCGTTGGCGATGCAGCTGTTGCCTGGAGGACAGCGCGGCTGCGCGCTCTCGACATGCTGGTGAGAGTGTGGCTGTGGAGAGGCGAGGAGGAGGAATTCCGCCGCCCTGGAGATCCACCTGTGCACAGGGGAGAAGCTGGAGAGGAGGTAAGATGAATAGTGCAGCTTATGTGCTAGGAGAGCGATGCGCTGGTCGGTAATGAACCGGACGGGTGCTGGAGATTTGGGAACGTTGTCAAGCAGACGACTCCAGGCCGAAGCAGAAGGCAGAGTGGTTTATATGGGCCAATGCTGATGAGGCGCAGGTGTACGCGCCGCTGGCGCTGATGACTGGCGAGAGCGAGGTGTAACACTAGCAAACTTCAGACGGACCTGGACATGTACTGGCTTAAGCAGGGGGACACGTCTGGCACTGCAGGATTTGAGTCCCTGGCGGTGTAGTGTGTTTCTGATGTAGCCTTTGTTACTTTGGTCCCAGCTCTCTGCAGGTCATTCACTAGGTCCCCCCATGTGCTTCTGGGATTTTTGCTCACCGTTCTCGTGATCATTTTGACCCCACGGGGTGAGATCTTGCGTGGAGCCCCAGATCGAGGGAGATTATCAGTGGTCTTGTATGTCTTCCATTTTCTAATAATTGCTCCCACTGTAGAAGATGCCTTACAAACGAGACTGAGTGTATTTTCTCAGGAAAGCTTTATTGAAAGTCACATCTTCTAACATCAAAGTTCTCAGCAGAAAAAGAGAAAGATCCCACTTTCCTCACAGCTTTTATATCCCAGAGATACAAAACCCCCACATCACGTATCTCACACCTTCACCCCATCTAAGTTTGGTAAACACATGAACCATAGTCCCCGATACTTGCTGGCGCTTCTGTTCTCCTCTCCACCTCGGGGCTCCTGCTGGGACATTGTCTTCCACCTCCGTCTTCCTCCAGCACCCACCTCCTAGCCGAGGTCCCTGCTGGGGCATTGTTCTTATGGACGTTTGATCTGCAGGGTCTGCACCGACATGCCTACTGGAAGCATGTGGGGGGAGAGAGCGTACCATACACACATGCCATATATGTGCCTTAAATATGCACCATATAACCCCCCCCCAAACATTCAAATAAGGACAAGTTACATTTCAAATGCATAGAATCATGACACCCCACACAGAACAAGAGAGAGAAAAAAAAAAACTTGGCACAACAGATCACATAATCCACTGCTTGGGCTTCAGCTCCCTGCCATATCTGCTGTGAGCAGGTCTCGCTCTGCCTGTGGCTGTCTGCTGCATCTGTGAAGTAGAATCATTAACACATCATCGTGAAAGCTTAGCAGAGCGCCTCCCGGGTGGCCTGCCAAGGTGGGGGGCCCTGGCTAACTGGACTGGGTCGTCGGCTAACACAAAAGCGGGTTTGAGTCTGTTAATGCAGACTAAGTCCCTCCTGTCTCCCAAATCGAGCAAAAAATGTTTTTCCCCGGTTTCTAACACTGTGAACGGTCCATCGTAAGGTGGCCTTAAACCTAACCTCTGTGCGTCGTGTCTAACGAAGACAAACTCTGCATTTTTTAAGGCTTTGGGCACAAAAACACGTGGAAAACTGTGATGAACGGGACCGGGGAGGGTGTGTGACCCCGCTTCGCTCTGCAGCAGCTGAGCGGGGAGGTGCTCCGGAGCGGGGTTTTCAGGGAGGAAATCTCCCGGTAACCGGAGGGGCTGGGTGAAAACGAGTTCAGCCGGAGAGGCTTGCAAATCCTCTTTAGGTGCTGAACGCAACCCTAATAAAACCCATGGGAGTTTATCAACCCAATTTGTGTCCGTGAGAGCCGCTCTGAGGGCTGCTTTCAATGACCGATGGAAGCGCTCGCACAAACCGTTGGCCTGGGGGTTATACGCGGTCGTGCGATGAATTTTCACCCCCAGGCTGAGTGCCATGGACGACCACAGCTCAGAAACAAACTGGGGTCCCCTGTCGGACGTTATGTCTGACGGGATACCAAAACGTGCGACCCAGGCTGTTAAAAAGGCACGCGCAACGTCTGCCGCTGTGGTTGCCGCCAGAGGAACCGCCTCTGGCCAGCGCGTGGTGCGGTCTACCATGGTTAAAAGGTGTGTGAAACCCTGGGACAGCGGAAGAGGTCCTACTAAGTCGATATGCACATGATCAAAACGTTTGGCTGGGATGTGAAAAGGTTCTAGAGGGGCTCGTGTGTGTTTGTGTACCTTTGCTCTTTGACACGCAGCGCAGGCTGCAGCCCACTCTTTGACTTGTTTACGCAGCCCCGGCCAAACAAACTTCTCTCCTACCATTTTGATAGACGCGCGGACGCCCGGGTGTGCCAGTGAATGTATGAAGTCAAAAACACGGCGACGCCACGCAGCCGGGACTATGGGACGGGGATGCCCCGTGGAGGTATCGCAGATTAGGGAGGGCATGCCTCTATGAAGCACCCTGTGCTCCAGCCTTAGCCCTGTTGGCCCAGACTGGAGCGCGCGCACGTCCGCGTCGCCAACCTGTTCAGCGGCCATGGCTGCATAATCCAACCCGACGCAGACCGGAGCTGTGAGCGCTTCCACGCCGCAAGCCTGGCCTAGGTCTGCCGCCGCCGAATCTGCCCCCTGGGGGCCTGTCGCTGCCACTGCACGCGAGAGGCAATCTGCCACTACATTGTGTTTACCCGCTACGTGTTGAATGTCAGTGGTAAACTCCGAAATTGCAGCCAGCTGCCTCTGTTGTCGGCCCGACCAAGGCTCTGAAACCTTAGCCATTGCAAAAGTTAAGGGTTTATGGTCCACGAATGCGGTAAAACGGCGCCCTTCCAACCAGAACTGGAAGTGGCGGATGGCCAAATGGAGGGCCAAAAGCTCCCTGTCAAACGCGCTGTATTTACGCTCGCTATCGCGCAATGTTTTGCTGAAAAACGCAAGTGGTTGCCAGCATCCTGCCACCAGTTGCTCAACAACCGCTCCCACTGCCACGTCGGAGGCGTCTGTGTTCAGCGCCATGCGAGCTGCTGGCACCGGGTGTGCCAATAACGCAGCGTTCGCGAGGGCTGATTTGACTTGTGAAAAAGCGCGCTCCCGATCCGGGGACCACTCGACCTTAGATGCAGGTTTTTGCTTCTTTAATGCCGCGTACAATGGGTGCATGAGCCGTGCCGCGTTTGGGAGGAAACGGTTATAAAAATTGACCATCCCCAAAAATTCTTGCAGCGCCCTAACCGTCTGCGGTAGGGGGAAATCCGTTATCGCGCGCACTTTATCCGGCAGCGGGACCGCGCCTTCTGGCGACACGCGGTGTCCCAAAAAATCGATTTTCGCTACCCCGAATTGGCACTTTGCTGGGTTAATGATTAGCCCGTGGTCTGTGAGCCTCTGAAAAACGGCTGTGAGATGGCTTTTGTGCTCGGCTTCGGACGCGCTGGCTACCAAAATATCATCCAAATAAGCGAACACGAAAGGGAGGTCGCGCAGCACTGCATCCATCATGCGTTGGAACGTCTGCGCGGCGCCCTTGAGGCCGAAAGGCATGCGCAAAAACTCGAAAAGCCCGAAAGGGGTTATAACTGCCGTTTTGGGTATGTCCTGCGCACGGACTGGAACTTGGTGATAACCACGCACCAAATCTATTTTGGAAAAGATGCGCGCCCCCGCTAAATGCGCCGAAAAATCCTGGATGTGCGGAATCGGATAGCGGTCGTGGGCTGAAGCATTATTTAATCTGCGGAAATCGCCGCAAGGGCGCCACGAGCCGTCAGCTTTGGGTACCATGTGCAGGGGTGACGACCAGGCGCTGTTCGAACGCCGGACTATGCCCAGCTTTTCTAAGTTGGCAAATTCCTCGCGCGCGATGGCCAGTTTAGCTGGGTCCAACCGCCGAGCTTTTGCAAAAACAGGGGGGCCCGAAGTACTTATGAAATGTTCGACCCCGTGTTTGGCAACTGACGCTGAAAATGTAGGGACCGTGAGTGCTGGAAACTGGTTGAGTAATGCATGAAACTTACCACCCGCAGCTGTGACATTGGAATGTGCAGAAGGCAGGGCCACCCAAGCTGTGCAGGAGATAGAGTAGAAAGACAGTGCATTTACAATACGTCTATTAGTAAGATCAACTAACAAACTGTTTGAGCACAAAAAGTCAGCACCTAGCATGTTGTTATTAACTGCGGCGACAACGAAAGTCCACTCGAAGTTGCGCCCGTGAAGGGACAGGAGGAGCGTCTTCTTCCCATAGGTTTTGATTGTGGAGCCGTTCGCTGCTAACACCAGGGGGCCGCTGGCCGGCGCCAGTGTGTCCGCGTAGGTAGGCTTGACAAAACTCAGCTGGGAGCCCATGTCCACCAGGAATTCTTTTCCAGAATTCGCGTCCGTCACGAAAAGCAGCTTATTCTCCGTGCCGAGAGTCGCGGCTGCTACCGGCTCCCGGTCTTGGCGTTTCCCTGGCGCAGGTACCGGCATGGTGGGACGCATCTGCGGGCTCTCTCGGCGAAACGTCGATGGTAGAAGCAGAGGGCGTTGTCAGCTCCGCTTCTCCTGGTCTCCGCCGCTGCTGCCGTCAGTGGATCCGGTGCCGCAGCCTCAGGTCTCCCTCCTTCTCGCGAGGGGGCGGTCATCTCTGCTGCTGCCGTCGTGGCTGCGCGCCGTCTATGGGAGTCGACGAGCCGTTGCGCCACCTGTCCCAGCTCGTGGTAGTTGCGGTTGACGAGTGGCTGCGAGCTGGCCAGGGCGACTCTCACTGCTGGCGGGAGCGTTCTGAGGAAAAGGTGAGCGAAGATAAAACCGTCGTCGTCCTCACCTCTCAGGCTCATCATCTTCGCCATTAGATCCACTGGCCTGTCTGCTTCTCCCTCTGTCAGCGCCAGGAGCTTCTCTGCCCGCTCTTCCAGCGAGGGAGTGAAGGCTCGGATGAGGGCATCTTTTAATGCGCTATACTTGTCGTCTTGGGGCGGGTGGTTGGTCAGGCTCTCCACCCGTTGCACTGTGAGGCTGTCCAGCTTCGCGACGACATGGTAGAACCTCGTTGCATCCGCTGAGATTCCCCGAAGGTGGAATTGCGCCTCCACAGTGGTAAACCAGGAGCGCGGGTTATGTTGCCAGAAGTCAGGCAGCTGTAGCGTGGTAGCCGCGTTAACCCGGTTGGCTCCTGAAGAGTCCGGTGCGGAAATCACGCCGTCACCGTCCATAGGTAGTCGTAGGTCACCAGTGTAGAAGATGCCTTACAAACGAGACTGAGTGTATTTTCTCAGGAAAGCTTTATTGAAAGTCACATCTTCTAACATCAAAGTTCTCAGCAGAAAAAGAGAAAGATCCCACTTTCCTCACAGCTTTTATATCCCAGAGATACAAAACCCCCACATCACGTATCTCACACCTTCACCCCACCTAAGTTTGGTAAACACATGAACCACAGTCCCCGAGACTTGCTGGCGCTTCTGTTCTCCTCTCCACCTCGAGGCTCCTGCTGGGACACTGTCTTCCACCTCCGTCTTCCTCCAGCACCCACCTCCTAGCCGAGGTCCCTGCTGGGGCATTGTTCTTATGGACGTTTGATCTGCAGGGTCTGCACCGACATGCCTACTGGAAGCATGTGGGGGGAGAGAGCGTACCATACACACATGCCATATATGTGCCTTAAATATGCACCATACCACAGTTGATTTCTTCACACCAAGCTGCTTACCTATTGCAGATTCAGTCTTCCCAGCCTGGTGCAGGTCTACAATTTTGTTTCTGGTGTCCTTTGACAGCTCTTTGGCCTTGCCCATAGTGGAGTTTGGAGTCTGACTGTTTGAGGTTGTGGACAGGTGTTTTTTATACTGATAACGAGTTCAAACAGGTGCCATTAATACAGGTAACGAGTGGAGGACAGAGGAGCCTCTTAAAGAAGAAGTTACAGGTCTGTGAGAGCCAGAAATCTTGCTTGTTTGTAGGTGACCAAATACTTATTTTACTGAGGAATTTACCAATTAATTCATTAAAAATCCTTCAATGTGATTTTCTGGATTTTTTTTTTCTCATTTTGTCTCTCATAGTTGAGGTATACCTATGATGAAAATTGGAGACCACTCTCATCTTTTAAGCGGGAGAACTTGCGCAATTGGTGGCTGACTAAATACTTTTTTGCCCCACTGTATTGTCACCCTCCGTAGCGACTGATATTGTCCTAGTTGTATACTGGAGGGGACCATTTGTGTAAGTCTGTTGCGTCTTTTGTATTCAATACTATTAGGTCGTCATGTTTTTTTTTTTTTTTTTTTTTTTTTGCTATCTCTGCAAGCAGCCCTGCTTAGGTTATAAAGTCTGACAGCTGTAGGTATGAAGGACCTGCGAAACCTCTCGGTCGCGCACCTAGGATGATGTAGTCTACTGCTAAATGAGCTCCTCAGTGCGTTCATTTAAGTCCCAAACAAAACCTGTGTAAAAATCTTCGTATCTGCTTAGTGGATGACTTTGTTATTACATCAGCTATAATTTTCTATAGGACAATCAATGGCACTTTTCCACAGTTTGCCATTTCTCTTATGAAATGGTGCTTGTTATCAATGTGCCTGCCCCTCTTCTTGCTCACTGGGCATTTCGCTAGTGCCACTGCACTCTGATTGTCCTCATACACTTTTGTTTGTGCATATTGGTATTTGTCCATATCTGGTTTCTGATTGTAAACGTTGCTAGAAATCTTGCTTTATATTTCTCTTACCTAGTAATGTTACTCTTGAGGATGTTGCCCCCCCCCCCCATCTTTTTGCTTGGTGGCAACTGGGTTTGAGGTACACCACACACTGCTCTGTAACAAAAACCTAAACACATTCCAAGCTTATTAGGCCATGGGCCAGAGAGTGTCACCTTCCCCCCAACCCATCTACAAAATTACAGTATGTTTTTCTGAAGCATATGGATATGCTGAATATGAAAATAAATGTTAATATTGAAAATTTTGCGATGCAATACCCATCTTGACCACTTGAATATGTTTTTCACACAAACTATGTCAAAACTGACTTTCAGAAAGAAACACAAGTGCCTTAAGACCCCAAATCATATTATTGTGTATTATACACGATATATTGCTATATGTTATTATTATATTATTATGACATAGTGACATAACAATATTATATTGCAAGATGTCATGACTGTGCCCAATAATGAAACAATTTGTGTCATGATCTGGATAGGGTTTGACCCTATCCAAGCTCTATGTTCTTTTTGGACTTATTATTATAATTTTCATCATCATTATCAGTATCCTCACTCTCACATCTGTATATCCACTCTTAGTTATGTTATTAGTTAGGGCTCTCCCTTATTACTCATCCTTCTGGACCTCTCGGCTGACTTTGATACAATCGACCGTAAAATTCTACTAAACCGGCTACAGCTATACACTGAACTTTTTGGAACTGCACTCCAATGTTTCCACTCTTATATCATAAGTAGGGTTGAGTATGTGGTCCTAGGGGAGGTTAAATCAAGGCCCCACCACATCACCTGTGGGGTCCCTCAGGGGGTCTGTCCTTGGGCCAACCCTGTTCAATGTCTACATGGTCCCCGTGGGCCATATCATCAGCAAGTATGGAATCTCTTTCCATTACTATGTTGATGATACTCAACTCTACCTTAGGACAGATCCTACCTCCTCTGCAGCCACACCACCAGCTCTCACAGCCTGCCTGGAGGAGATGAGGGTGTGGATAAGTGAGAATTTTCTTCGGCTAAACAACAACAAAATTGAGGCCATACTCATTGGCACTCCACACCAGCTCCAATCCTCCCTTGTCACCAGTATCTCACATGCTGGTCAGACCATTCCACTTTCTTCATCTGTTACTAATCTTGGGAGTCCGATTTGACCCCCCATTTAACATTTGAACATCACATTCAACAACTTTGTAAAACTGCCTTCTTTCATTTGACAAACATAGCCAAACTTCACCACTTCCTCTCCCTGCCAGATGCTGAGAAGCTGGTCCATGCCTTCATCTCCTCCAGGCTGGACAACTGTAACGCGCTCCTCGTTGGGGTTCCTGGCAGGAACCTCCAGAGACTCCAGTATATCCAGAACAGTGCTGTCAGGATCCTGAAGAGGAAGCAAAAATACGACCACATCACCCCGGTTCTCCACTCTCTACATTGGCTCCCAGTAAATGTGCGGATTTATTATAAACTCTTTCTCCTCACATACAGTACCAGTGCATACATGGCAATGCACCTCATTACTTAAAAGAACTCCTTCAACATCAAAAACACGCCAGAAGTCTCCGCTCCACAAGTTGCCCCTCGGGGATGAATAAAGTGTTTTGAATTGAATTGAAGACCTACCGACTACACATCGCTAGGACTAAGTTACACACAATGGGAGACGGAGCTTTCCAGGCAGCAGCTCCACAGTTGTGGAATGCTCTGCCTGATTACCTGAGAGTGCCACAGACAGTGGAGTTTTTCAAGAATTTTTTAAAAACTCTTCTCTTTTACAAAGTAAATCAGTAGTCACCTATGTGATTTTAGGCCTGCTTTTATTTATTTATTTATTTTTATCTGTTTTTACTCTGTGGCACTTTGACATTTATTTCCTTTTAAATGTAAAGTGTGATATAAATAAAATGTATTATTTTTATTATTGTTTATCCTTTGTATTATTGTCACCATTATCCTGTCTTACTCATCATCTTATGTTTACTTTATGTGACAGTGCTCTCAGTTTATTCTGTTCGTCCATTTATTGGTCTCTGTATTGTTTATTATGCCTTGGTGAAAACGGAGGCATACAGTAATCACTGAGTGTGTCTGTGGCTGTGTGTGTGTGTATCTGTCTCTCTCTCTGTTTCAGCTCACCCAGACAAAATTAAGTGGAACTTGTTACGACCCGAGCGCTGGGTTCTGTCCGCGCTCGGGCTACGCACAGCTCGCTGCCGGCCTTGACAGCTGTGGGTTGTATTCTGGCCTCTCCGGGCTCTTATTGTGAAGGTGCTCGGTGGGGCTTCCGCCTGTCAAGGTTGGTCAGCTGTCTGTCATTACTGCTCGTTAGTGTTCGCCTTTATAAGGCGGGCACTGACAGCAGTTAGATCGCAGGAGTATTGTCAAAACGTCGTCAAACAATCCTCGTGAGGCCTTGTTAGACCTTCATGTCAGGTTCGTGTTTCTTGTCTTGTCATAGTTTAGCTCATAGTGGCTGGGGTTAGCCCTACGAGCCCTTGTATCGCTTAGTGTGTGTTTTTGCCCTTAGCGGCTCATAGCCTTGTGTCTTGTCTTGTTTTATTAATAAATTACCATCATTGCAAAACTCACCGGTGGACTCTTGGCGTCTTATGGTGATCCGCGAGGGTCACCGCATGATAGAACTAAAGGCTTGTATCATTGTATCACTATATTTTCTTGATTTTTAATTTGCCAGAATTTGGAAATAATGCTTTGTTTTTGAAATAAACACAAAAATAGCTCATCTTTACCATAAATGGAATGGTACTGCGCATGCGCCTGGAAACTCCCACCAAAGGAAAGTACTGAGCAATCCGCCAATACTGGGCAAACAACTGTTCATCTTTTTGCCCGTCTGTCTTCTTCCTCTGCCACTAAACAGCAAAAGCTCCTGCTCGTCTTGATTGTCATTGTATTCCAGTGGCGGACCCTGTATTTTACAACTAGGCCTTCAGTGGTGATCTACCAGATTTAAGTGTCATTCATACCAAGCACCATAAAAATAGCCTGCCTATAGGGCCGTCCACACAAAGCATGTTAAAGATAACTTTAACTATAAAATTATAGTTTTGAAAATCTTTACCTTTTCATTGTAGAGCTCCATTTCCCTCCGCATTTGTTCATTGAGCTGCAGATCCATTCTTGTTTCCCCAAAGGTTTAAAAGTACTGTTCCTTGTCCAGCTGGTGGCTGTGCTTTGGTCCCTCGCTGCTGCCTTGGTTAAGGCCCTGTCACACCTAGATGATTTAGGGAGTGTTTGCAAAGCGTATGAAAAATTTGGAGAATACACTGGGGTACGTTGAATCGGTTATAGCTCAGTTTTGTCTAAGTTAAGAGCACACTTGTATACAGTGTTGTTCCTCTGAAAATTAATTTTCGACATGGTGAAAATTTTCCGACGTATCCAGCGTATGGCTGATACATTCCGCATTTGCAGAGCAAATGGCATATTTGCGGTGGTGGTTCACAGGAAAAACCCATACAGAGCTCTCTGCCTGCAGCGCACACACACGCTCACACATACACACACACACACACACACACACACACACACACACAGAGAGCTAAACACATACTTATTGTTTTAACGGGACCTGTCTGGGTTTTTTACATTTAACTGAAGTCTATACGATCATCTGTCCTGTGTCGTTCTGATAGGTATGCCAAAATATCAGAACACTGGAGGAGGAGGATCCAACCAGCTGATCGCCTGAAGCGCAGAGCGCAGGCGTTTACTGTACTGTTGGCTGCGCATCCCAGCAAAAGCACACTCCATGTATTATCTTGGTTTTATTTTTTTCACTTTATTGAAAATAAACTTTTTTATAGCCATCAGTTCGCGTGCCTTTGAGCCAGGTTGTGATAACTGTTAGCAGATGTTCCAGATGTGTCACATCAGCTGTTTTAAGTGTGACTGACCCGACAGATTTGACAGCTCTACCAGGTCGGTCACATCCCCCCGCCATGGTGTTTGGAGGGGAGAATCATCTCGGTTGAACAGAGACAATCTCTCACACACCTAGGATTCATGGATCAGGAGGCAACGGCAGATTGGCATGACTGCGCTATGTCAAAGTTATACTATCGTTGTGCTTAAGTTGTGAATGTTGGCAACACGCTAAGCATTAGTTGGTTTAAATTACTATTACTTAATTATATGTCCAAGATGTTATGGATACGTGATGCATACAGCCAAAAGTGAAAATTTCGATGTATCCCAGTGGTTTACACCAAGTTTTATATTGTGGCGTATGCAAGGTTCACACAAAGAAGAGGAGCAGATGGTAGCGATGAACAGGCAACACCCTCACCTTCAACAACACCCTGACCCCAACAACCCTGAGCACAGACAGGAGGGGAGGTCATTCTCCCAGACCTCCATCTCAATCATGGTTATACAACACATGATACATCTTGCCCTAATCCTACCTATAAAACACTGCTCTGTCATTATAACGCAGTTATAATGACACAGCAGTATAATAACTCAGTAATAACATTTAATACACACACACAGTAACGTTTTCAGCTGGCAAAGCATGCTGGGAAATCCCTGCCCCCCTTAACATGGCCCCGGCGTTACACTGCCCCCCCCCCCCGGACTGGTTTCTGTCCCCAGAAAAATCAAAGTCCAACCCAGAAGTTCAACACGAATCAGTCCAGGCGTTGGGGGCGGCTTCGATGCCGACGACCAGCACATCCAACAGCTTCAGTAGGACTACACACAGTCCCTCCCCTGGCAGCGGGAGTCATGACTCCCACCGCTGCCAGGACCTCCCAGGCGGCCGCTGGCCCTCGTCCAGGCGTCCAGCCCCTGCCGAGCCCGGGAAAAGACCGGATCTGTCCTGCTCGCTCCGCTGCTGCGCGCCGAGGGCCTCTGTGATGTCACCGCCAGGGGAAGCATCTGCGGGAGGCGGCCTTTCCCCGTCCATGCCACCTCGCTCTAATTTAACGTCGGCGAGGGGCCAGTTTCTCGCGGGGTGGGCGCGGGGCAGTACCTTGCGATGTGCCCTGGCTCTCCGCAGCAGAAGCACCCTTCCTCGCGTCGCCGCGGCCGTCTCCTCCGTGGACGCGCCGCCGTGGTCTGCCGTAACTCCTCCTCCTCCCCCTTGCTGTCAGCACGACGGTTTCCTCCAGTGACCAGTCGTTCAGCACAGCAGCCAACTCGACCTGGGCCAGGTGGTCATCCAACAGGTTCTCGCCGTTGTAGCAGGGAGTCTTGGCCCGCTGCCGGATGGATGGGACGGTCGCCTCCCGGTCGATCGCCGCTCCTGATTGCCCTGGAATCGCCAGCCCGTCCTGCCCTGAAAAGAGTGGGAAGCGGGGCTGGTTTGCTCTGCTTGGCCCACTCTGCCTTGAAAAAGGCGGAAGGCGGGGTACGCTGGTCCGTCCATTGCGGCGAGCCACTCCGGGAGTCAGCGTCTCAGCTTTGCGCTCCGTTCCCAGCCGGGCAGTGAACCGCCCCAGCCGCTGGACCTCCGCCCGGGTCTTGGCCACTATCTTGCTCCATCCCCACTCCTGACGCCAGTGTGGCATATGCGAGGTTCACACAAAGAAGAGGAGCAAATGGTAGCGATGAACAGGCTTTATTCAACAACACCCTGACCCCAACAACCCTGAGCACAGACAGGAGGGGAGGTCATTCTCCCAGACCTCCGTTTCAATCATGGTTATACAACACATGATACATCTTGCCCTAATCCTGCCTATAAAACACTGCTGGGTCATTATAACTCAGTTATAATGACACAGCAGTATAATAACTCAGTAATAACAATTAATACACACACACAGTAACATTTTCAGCTGGCAAAGCATGCTGGGAAATCCCTGCCCCCCTTAACACGGCCCCAACGTTACAATATATTTGGCAAACACTGCCTAAATCATCATGGTGTGACAGACAGCTCAAGTTTGCAAACCTTGTCTGGCTCCAAGTAGCTACTGGATCACTTGCAAACAACAGGCATTCCCAGCAAGATAATTTGCAGCACTCCTCAGAGGCTTTAATCCAAGGATACCACTCGTTGCTGATATGGAAGGGATGGACAAATCCTTTCCCCGGCTGAGACGGGCCTGCTAGCTTTGGGGTTGACCGACCTCTCTTCACAATGACCAGCTTTTCTTGAAAAGTCCGTCTGGAAAATTGATTTTTTTAAATATCAGTGACCAAATCATTTTACTCTCCCCTGTCAACCACTGTGGGTGGAAAAACAGCTATTATATTTAAACAGATACAGTATATTGTAGCTGCTTAAGCAAGTCCTTCCAGTGGCGTTTTGCTAGCTAGGATCCTCTGCATTGTGGGTGGAGGATTCTAACCATCCAATCAAAAGCAGTAAAAATGTCGACGTCCTTGGATGCCTTCTATGCATGCCCCTGGACGTTCAGAAGACAACTGATTGGTTAAAGCAGCAGGATAAGTTTAACAGTTAATTTAACCTACAGAGCCGCACTGTTAATTCCAGAAGGCCCAAGGCAGATTTGTTTGGCCCTGGCAGCACAGATGGCCGAAATATGATTGGGCAAAAAAACTCTAACATGCATTACACTACTGAAAGGTGTGCAACCAAAAGAAAAGCTACAAAATTAAGAGAATAGACTACTGGGAATAATTTAATATATCCTCACGGAACAAATAAGTTGTAAAGGTTGTAAATCACTGATCACTGATCACTGAAGGTCAAAACCACCCATCACAGGAACAGTTTCTTTCCTCAAGCCATCACTCTGATGAACTCCTAACATTCACCTAGTCCTACCTGTTGCTGTACTCATGACTTTTCATCCATTCTTACATTGCACATAACTCTCACACTGCTTTTTACTTCATTCACATTATATCACTGAATCTGAGTTCACATTGAAATACTGTGTGACTGTATATTTTTTCATATATTTCTGCAAAGTGTGGATAGTCTGAGTAAATAAGCTGCATATATTCCTGTATATATTTGCATCCTTTTATAGAAACGTGGACAGACTGTAATTTACTGTACATACTCTGTTGTCATTGAATCCTTATTTAAATCTTATTTAAATCCTCCACCTGAACAACGAGAGCAAGTTTTTAGCCAAAGTCAAATTCCTTGTATGTGTTGTGCATACTTGGCCAATAAAGCTGATTCTGATTCTGATTCTAAATGTAACTCTGATAGCGTTTAGGCCAGCAGAGAAGGCTTTGCTGGCCCTGAGGGTCCACCACTGTTGTATTCACGTACCTCCATCGCTTCCGCTATTTAAAACGTCTGCTACCATGCTTTTCTTTGTGTTTGGATTGCAGCTGTTCAAATCAGGTTGGTGGCTCTTGGCTGCCGCCGACAGTATGGTTATGTGAACTGCAGATTTTCACTGCGCATGCATGTACTCCAAAGCTACTGGATGGATTTAGATGAAAATTTTACCAGAGGTGGTCTTTGGGCTAGAGAGGAACCCATAACATTTTGGTAATATTCCCGGTATGCATACCTCCACCAAGGCTCTTAGCTTCTCACAGTGTATTAGCAAGAATACTCCAAGACTACTAGATGGATTTGGATGAAATTTTTACCAGTGGTGGTCCTTAGGCTAGAGAGGAATCCATAACATTTTGGTGATGATCCGAGAATTCATACCTCCACCAAGGCTCTGGCACCAAGACATCAGCACCTTGGTGCTTTCATCGTTCACAGCTGCACCTCATCTCCTAATTATTGCCTGCCCTATATATACTGTTCACGCTCTACCCTCTGTACGGCATTCTAGTCATACCAACCACATTGTCTCCGTCACTACCGTCATTTATGTTTACCACTACAATTCTGTTTTCTGTTTCCAGCCCTCATGCTGCATTTCCACAATAAATTATGTTAAAAGGTTGCCCTGCGTTTGAGTCCTCTTATGTGCCCCCGAGGGGCTACCATGACAGAAGAATGCCATCAGAATTGGACTCAGTGGGTGACTGAAGGAGGAGAAGCTGGAGAGGGGGAGAGTTGCCGGCCACGGAGGTGCTGCAGAACCTCATTGTTTTGGCCCGTAACTCCCCCATCCCAGAGTGCGTTGCAAGCTGCTGGGGGTCATCATGAACATCCTGGAAGCCCACCCGAGCCTGCACTCCCTTCCCTGGGTGCAGGGGCTTCCTCTTCCAGCCAACTAGCACCGCCAGCCTTCTCCTCGCCGGAGCCAGCCGACTGCCCACTTGTGTTAGCTCCTCTCCAGACCAGATCCACTGTCATCCAGAGGACTTCAGCAGCAGTGCAATGTGGGGCAAGGCAAGTACATGCTCCTTTTTCTTTATTCACTTTTAGCGATGTATCTTGCCTTGCTCCAGACGAGGCGTCTCAGCAGCAGCCATCAGCTGTCACTGAGCCCTGGCTATTTATTTCTGCTGCCGCTTCCATATGTATGCCGCCTCTCATCTCTTCTCCTCTTCTTCCATCTGAGGTCATTTCAATCCCCACAGCCTCCACATCCAAGATGAGTTCTCCAGCAGCCGCTGCTCCTCTCCAGCTCTCCTCATCCACGGATCTTTGCCTTCCTCCCTCACCAACCCACGTGCATGCTCCAACAGTGACTGCTCCTCTTCACGTGCACGCTCCAACAGAGACTACTCATCTTCATGTGCACGCTCCTACAGAGACTGCCTCTCTTCACGTGCACACTCCTGCAGAGACCGCTCCTCTTCATGTGCCCACTCCTGCAGAGACTACTCCCCTCCACGTACACACTCCTGCAGAGACTGCTTCACCTACAGCTCCTCTTGAGCTCATAACCCCTACATCAGCAGCAGAGTCACCAGGTTCCTCGCCAGCGGAAGAGCAGGAATTAAGGCAAGTCCTCTTCTTTACTTTCTTAATATCTGTATTAAAGAGCTCTTCTCTTGCTTCTGGTAGGGAGACCCAGTTGCAGCTTCCGTCTGCTTCTGAGCTCTCCCCGCCGAGTTCTTCTGCTGGCTGTTTTTGTGTGGTCCCAGCTAAAACCTGTGTTTCTTCCTCCTCACTCAAGGTGGCTGCATCAGGGACAGATCTCCAGAATCTGGGCCCAACGCTCTCCCATCATCACCGTCTGGGCTTGACGCTGCTCACCAGCCTTCACCCTCTGAGGATGCCACTCATCAGCCTTCGGCTCTTGTACCCCTGGGGGCCCAACCTTTGCCTCCTGCACCCCAGGGGGCTCAACCATCACCCCCTGTGCTCCAGGGGGTCCAACCTTCACCATCCACGTCACCGCAGGAGGTCCACACCCTACCATCCGTGCTCCAGGAGGGTAACATTGACACTCTTACCACTGAGTTGCCGCTAGATCAGTCTCCTGGGGTAGCCACTATGGCAGCCGGGTCAGCTCAGGACCTTGGCTGGCCTCTTGACTGGCATTCCTCAATCTGGTGGCCCATGGACCTTGGACAGCCACCAGACAAACTGTCCTCCTTCGTCGGGTGGTCTATGGACTCTGACAGACCACCCGACAGACTGTCTGCCTTCACCAGGTGGCCCAAGGACTTTGGTAGACCACCCGACAGACTGTCTCCCTTCACGAGGTGACGGATGGACTTTAGCAGACCACCCGGCAGACCATCTCCATTTGCCAGGTGGTCTACAGACTTTGGCAAACCACCCGACAGACTGTTCCCCTTTGTCAGGTGGCCCATGGACTGGGGTTGCCCACCTGACCAATTTTTCTCCCCACTATCAGGCCTGTGACTGTGTGGATGGGGGAGATGTTTCTGGCACACCTGTCCTAAGGCCCCCATAACCCGCCCTGGGCAGGGGATCTATCTCTAGGGTTGTCTGGTACCCGACCCTTTAAGGGGAGGTACTCTCGTGATCTGGAAAGGGTTAGACCCTGTCCATGCTCTATGTTCTTTTTGGATTTATCGTTTTCATCACTATCACTATCCTCACTCTTACATCTGTATAGCCAACCCTTAGTTATGTTTATCCTTTGTATTATTGTTATTGCCATTATCCTGTCTTACTCATCATCTTGTGTTTACTTTTTGTGGCAGCGCTCTCAGTTCATTCTGCTCCTCTGTTTATTGTCTCTGTGTTGTTTACTGTTCACAGCTGCACCTCATCTTCTAATTATTGCCTGCCCTATATATACTGCTCATGCTCTACCCTCTGTATGGCATTCTAATCATAACCTGCCACATCATCTCCATCTCTACCATCATTTTAGTTGATGTTTGGTTGATGTTATCAGTTTACCACTACAGTTCTGTTTTCTATTTCCAGCCCTCATGCTGCATTTTCACAATAAATTATGTTAAAAGGTCACCCTGTGTTTGAACCCTCTTACATGCCCCGTAGGGGCTACCATGACAATTTGGTGCTAAATGGAATGTAGCATCTATCTGAAGCAATCTGAAGAAACTTTTATATACATACTGTACATAGCATATGCAATGTTTTATTATCATGGAAATGAAAATACGTAACACAAAAGTATCTATGACTACTTGTGATCTCAGTTACAGGTCTTCATGAAGGATCTTTGGTGTATCAGTAACAAGTATATAAAAGTGTTGGATTTAATCCATTTATTTAAAGTTATATATTGTCTAAGCTTCCAGAACCATTTCTGTCAGATGTGAAATGCAGGATAATGGGTACTTTTAGTGTAAGAGCAGTGTGGTCTGTTGTTTTGTGCTTGACTGGCATCATTTATATTAATTTAACTTCATTCTTCTACTCATCTTGAGTACAGTTGACTGGAGAGGTGGCCTAGTGGTGGGTAGAGTAGTGGTGCAGACTAGAGCATCCACTCCACAGCCCAGAGGTTGTGGGTTCAAACCCCAGCCAGGTCATATCAAGTACCATAAAAAAGCTTGATGCCTTATCATAACCGAATGGGTTAAGGAAAGTTGGTTATCCAGCGGCAGAGTGGAACACAAGCCTAGTGCCAGTCCCTAGCCTGGTAAAAGGAGAGTTTTGCATCAGGAAGGGCATCTGACATAAAATCCTTACCAAATCAAATGTGCAGACCATGATCCGCTATTGGGACCCCTGATAAGGGAACAAGCCGAAAGAAGATGAATGTAAATGTTGTCAGTCAAGCACAGAACAACAGACCACATTGCTCTTAAGGTGCCTTCACACCAAACGCGAACGGGCGAATTTTTTGCGCAGCACAAATACTTTATAATTCAATATAAACACATAACATGAATTCACTGTCTGAATGAGATGCAGACAGGTGAAGTTGCCTTTATAACTTCTGCAGCTGTGTTCAACCTGCTGCGAAAATCGCCAAAATAACATCATGCTTAGGTTTACATTATCCGGGTGGGGCTTACCTGAAAAAGTTGTCCCTACCTCCAAAACTTCACAAGATGGGTGTTTCCGTTGCTAGCTTGCTAGCACTGTTAGCACATCCGTGGCAGGAATCCGTGGGTAAATAACTCTGACATCCCAATTCAGCTGAATAGCTCCCGGTCCTTCTGTCTCCAGGTGAGTCTCAGTTTCATTTTCAAACTAGTTTACTCTCCAGTGTTGATACTTTTACTCAGATGACGGCGCTATCCCTCAGACATGAGTGTGCGAATGCACGATTTCGCATGTGCTTGCCTCTTTCCATTGACTTTGCATGGATTTGCATCGCCCATTCGCGTTTGGTGTGAAGGCACCTTTACACTGAAAGTACCCTTTATCCAGCATTTCTAATCTGACAGAAATGGTTCTGGAAGTTTAGGCAATATTTAACTTTAAATACTGTAAATGGATTAAATCCAATACTTTTGTTGACATATAACTGAGATCACAGGGGCAGTGGTAGCCTAATGGTTATGGATGTGGACTTTGTCTGGAGGGTCGCCAGTTCAGTCCCTGAACCATGAGGATTAGATCTGGTTGGGACAGATGACATTGTTTGCCCCACCCTTATTAACCATATTGTTGTGCCCTTACACAAGACCCTTAACCAGAGCAAATTCCTAGTTTGTGTACTACATGAACAATGGCAATAAACCTGATTCTGATTCTGATTCTGATTCTGATTCTGATTCTGAGCTGCTCAGTGGCCACAGGTGAGTCTGTGGCTGTTCCCGGTGAATAAGACATGCAGTCTTTAGTCCTGATGATACTACAACAGTAATATCAAGGACCTCCTGACCAACTTCTACTCCTCCCAGAGTTCAGCTGGGCTGCAATGAATATAAAGCTTATGTTGACTCGACGTGTCTCTCCAGAAACGTAACTACACATCATGGCAACGTTTTGAATGGGATGGCCTTCCATACAATTGATCCCTTTCCCAGACAGCACCCTACATGTGACAATGTTGGCATTACATAATGTCGTGTGTCAGTGTGACTTAAAAAGCTAGTTTCCAAACGTCGGTAATCTGTTGTTTTTGTCTAGCACTCAGTGACATTCATTGCTCCAGCATTCTTACATTCTAAGGGGTATTTAAAGCAGTAAACATTTATTAATTTTTTCATCCATCCATCCATCTTCTACCGCTTTTCCGGAGGTCCGGGTCACGGAGGCAGCAGTTCAAGCAGAGAAGCCCAGACTTCCCTTTCCCCAGCCACCTGCTCCAGCTCTTCAGAGAGAATACCAAGGCATTCCCAGACCAGCTGGGAGACAAAGTCTCTCCAGTGAGTCCTGGGTCTGCCCCGGGGTCTCTTCCCAGAGGGACGTGCCCGAAACACCTCAAGTGGGAGGTGTCCAGGAGGCATCCTGATCAGATGCCTATACCACCTCAACTGGCTCCTTTCAATGTGAAGGAGCAGTGGTTCTACTCTGAGCCTCTCCCGGATGACTCAGCTCCTCACCCTTTCTCTGAGGGTGAGTCCAGCAATCCTACGAAGAAAGCTCATTTCAGCCGCTTGTATCCGTGATCTTGTTCTTTTGGTCATTACCCAAAGCTTGTGACCATAGGTGAGGGTAGGAATGTAGATTGACTGGTAAATCGACAGCTTTGCCTTAGAGCTCAGCTCCCTCTTCACCACAACAGACTGGTAAAATGTCCGCATCACTGCAGATGCTGCTCCGATCCATCTGTCAAGCTCTCGCTCCATTCTCCCCTCACTTGTGAATAAGGCCCCAAGATACTTAAACTCCTTCACTTGGGGCTGGAGCCTGTCCCCAACCCAGAGAGAACAATCCAAATTTTTCCTGCTGAGGACAATGGACTCAGACTTGGAGGTGCTGATTCTCATCCCAACCACTTCACACTCAGCGGTAAACCATCCCAGTAAGAACTGTAGGTCATTGCTGGATGAAGCCAGCAGGACAACATCATCTGCAAACAACAGAAGTGAGATCCTGTGGTCACCAAGCATGACACCCTCTGTTCCCTGGCTGCGCCTAGAAATCCTGTCCATAAAAATTATGAACAGGATTGATGACAAAGGGCAGCCCTGGCGGAGTCCAACTCTCACTGGGAATGAGTCCAATCAAGTGTTGGTAATATGAACCTAACTCTCACAACGGTTGTACAGAGACCGAATAGCTCGTAACAACAAGCCCGATACCCCATACTCCCGAAGCACCCCCCACAAAAAACCACGAGGGACGCGGTTGAATGCCTTCTCCAAGTCCACAAAACACATGTAAACTGGTTGGACAAACTCCCATGAACCCAGGATTCTCGAGAGGGTAAAGAGCTGGTCCAATGTGCCACGGCCAGGCCGAAAACCACATTGCTCCTCCTGAATCTGAGGTTCAACCAACGGCCGGATTCTCCTCTCCAGTACCTTGGCATAGACTTTCCCAGGGAGGCTGAGGAGTGTGATCCCTCTAAAGTTGGAGCACACCCTCCGGTCCCCTTTTTTGAAGAGAGGAACCACCACCCCAGTTTGCCATGCCAAAGGCACTGGCCCCGGCCTCCACGCAATGTTACAGAGGCGTGTCAACCATGACAGCCCTACAACATCCAGGGCCTTGAGGTACTCAGGGCAAATCTCGTCCACCCCCAGGGCCCGGCCACCAAAGAGATTTTTAACCACCTTGGCGACCTCAGCCCCTGTGATAGGCAAGTCGTCCCCCTTGTCCACAAGCCCTGCTTCCTCTGTGGAAGGCGTATCAGTGGGATTGAGGAGATCCTCGGAGTATTCCTTCCACGGTCCAACAATATCCCTATTCAAAGTCAACAGCGCCCCATCCACACCATACACAGTGTGGACAGGGAGCTGCTTCCCCCTTCTGAGCCTCCGGACAGTTTGCCAGAATCTCTTCGAGGCCGACCGAAAGTCTTGTTCCGTGGCCACACCGAACTCCTCCCATACCCGAGTTTTTTCTTCAGCAACCACCTGAGCTGCACTCCGCTTGGCCTGCCAGTACACCTCAGCTGCTTCGGGAGTCCCACAAGCCAACCAAGCTTGATAGGACTCCTTCTTCAGCTTAATGGCCCCCCTCACCACTGGTGTCCACCACTTGGTTCGGGGGTTGCCACCACGAGACGCCCCGACCACCTTGCGGCCACAGCTCTGGGCTGCTGCTTCAACAGTGGAGGTGGAGAACATGGCCCATTCAGACTCCATGTCTCCAGACTCCCTCGGAATGTGGTTGAAGTTCTTCCAGAGGTGGGAGTTGAAGACCTCCCAGACAGGGGCCTCAGCCAGACATTCCCAGCACACTCTCACTATACGTTTGGGTCTACAAGGTCTGAATGGCATCCTCCCCTGCCATCGGATCCAACTCACCACCAGGTGGTGATCAGGTGACAGCTCTGCACCTCTCTTTACCTGAGTGTCCAAGACATACGGTTGCAGGTCTGATGACACGATAACAAAATCGATCATCGACCTGCAACCTAGGGTGTCCTGGTGCCAGGTGCACATATGGGCACCCTTATGCTTGAACATGGTGTTCATTATGAACAAACTGTGGTTAGCACAGAAGTCCAATAATTGAACACCTCTCGGGTTCAGATCAGGCAGGTCGTTCCTCCCAATCACCCCCTTCCAAATTTCACTGTCGTTGCCCACGTACGCATTGAAATCCCCCAGTAGGACAATGGAGTCTCCAAGAGGAGCACTCTCCAGCACCCCAGTCAGAGACTCCAAAAAGGGTGGGTACTCTGAACCATCATTTGGTGCATAGGCACAAATGATGGTCAGGACCTGTTTTCCAACCTGAAGGCGCAAGGAAACAACCCTTTCATCCACCGGAGAAAACTCAATATAGAGGCAGCAAGGTGGGGGAATACAAGAATACCCACTCCTGCTCGCCGCCTCTCACCCAGGGCAACTCCAGAGTAGGCCAAGCTCCAGCCCCTCTCCAGGAGACTGCTTCCAGAACCGGAGCTGTGTGTTGAGGTGAGGCCGACTATATCTAGCCGGTATCTCTCAACCTCATGCACCTGCTCAGGCTCCTTCCCCACCAGAGAGGTGACATTCCACATCCCAAAAGCCAGTTTAGGAAGCTTTGGATCAGACCGCCAAGGTCTCTGCCTTTGACCGCCACCTGATCCACATAGCACCGGACCCCCATGAACTCTCCTGCAGGTGGTGAGCCCACTGGAGGGTGGACCCATGTAACTCCTTCGGGCTGAGCCTGGCCACCAGACGCTCGCCATCGAGCCCCTCCCCTAGGCCTGGCTCCAGGGTGGGGCCCCGGTAACCCCATACCGGGCGGGGTACACTGAATCCTTGTTCTAGTATTTATCATGAGAGTCTGTTGGATCATTCTTAGTCTCGCCCTTCACCCAGGACCAGTTTGTCTTGGGGGACCCTACCAGAAGCAAATTGCCCCAGACAACATAGCTCCTGGGATCACTAGGGCACGCAAACCCCCCACCATGATAAGGTGACGATCCATGAGTGAAATTAATTTACTTACTGAAATTTCCTGCTTCTTTCTTTTAAATTTGCTGCTTTTGTCTCAAAAAATTTGACTTTCCCATCTACAGTATATATATATATATATATTTTTGTTTGTTTGTTTGTTTGTTTGTTTGTTTGTTTGTTTTTAGGGGTGTAACGGTACATGCATTCGTATCTTTCAGTATGACACCTTTGGTTCGGTGCAGAGGCGTACCGAGGTTCCACACGGACCATGTTGAGTGGCGGACAGGAAGTGTAACAGCCTCGCACCATACATGTAAACAAACAGTGCAGCTCAGCCTCTAACTAACGAACGTCATGGCTGGCTGTACAGAGAAGCCAGAGCTTGAAGAACCTCTTCACTTGTCTCCTGTTTGGGAACATTTCAGCTTTTCAGTGAAATATGTGAACAGACAAAGGCAAGTGAATAAGATGAAAACAGCATCGGACTGTCACGATCCGAGCGCCGATCTCGTCCGCGCTCATGTCATACAGTACATCATCTCTTTCAGGCTTTGACAGCAGTGTGTCCCTTCTGGCTCCCCGGGCTCTTATTGTGACAGCGCCTGGTGAAGCTTCCTGCTGTCAAAGCCGAACAGCTGTGCTGCATTCAGGGTTCCTTAGCATCCGGCATAAAAGGCGGACGCTGAATGCAGCCCGATGCAGCAGTCTCTGTTAAACTTCTGTTAAACTCCTGTCAAAACTCCACATCGTCTGACGCATTGGGCGTTCCCCGGCTCAGACGCTGTCTATTCGTCATCTTCGAGTGTAAGTTTAACCTGTTGTAATCCTGTCTTCATTATTGTGTGTTTTAGCCCACCGAGTCTCATTCCTTTGTTACTTTGTGTTATCCTTTATTATCCTTGCCCTAATAAAACATCATTGCAAACTCACCGGTGACTTGTGGCGTCTTATGGTGGCTTGCGAGGGCCACCTTGACAGTAGACTGCTGCCCGGACGCCTAAACAGAGGCGCCACACCGAGACACCGTTCCCGGTGAGTTTTGCATTTGGACTGTGCTCCTTCCTGTCTGGGTACCGCGTGCTGGAAGCATGCCGTCACGGAGGGTCCGCGCTCAGAGTCAGAGCAACGAGCTGGCGGACGCCCTTGAATACGTCGATGAGACGCTCATCTCCGCCTCCCTCCTCGACTACCACAGCAACGTGTGCTGGTACCTGGACTGCGCTGAGGATGTTTTAAATCATCTTCCCCGCTACGCCAACCACCCAGAAATCTGCGTGCGGAGGGATGACATTGCTGCACACCGCGAGATACTCCGCATGGTGCAGGAGGACTACGGGGGTAAACAGAGGAAGAGGCATCCTCGCTCCCCGCTTTGGGATCCCGTTCCTGCCCTCGGTCCACTTTGGGAGTTCGCGCCACCCGGGGGTCGTCGAAGACGTCGGTACCCCGGCCAAGATAACCCTCAGCCTAAACCCCGTTCGGATCCCATTCCGGGTCGTCGGAGGAACCCTGCCTCCCAGTCAGCTGCTCCTTCGGCGCCACGCCAGGAGGGAATCCCCGTAGCCTCTCCCCCCGAGCCACCTCTTCCCGCTGTCCCGTCAGCTCGTCGTGCCCAGATCGTCTCGGCTGTCGTCCCCTCCTCTGTGATGTCACCTCCTGCTGCAGAGAGGGTTCAGAGTCCTGTTCCGGCGAGCCCCGTCCCAGGTCCATCACGAGCGGCTCCCCCTTGTCCTCCCAGGGGGCCCTCTGTCACCATCCAGTGGGGAAAGGGAGGAGCAACGTCCTCTACAGCAGGCACCATCCTCCCTCCAGGAGACAGGCAAGTTCAAGTTCACTCATCTTCTCATAATTGTGATTTGCCTTGTCTGACTCCTGAGGGTGGAGTTCGGGGTTCGCGGTCCCCCAAGCTCCCACCACCTGCTGTAGCTTGTAGTGTTAAACCCGCTTCCTCTGTGTCTCCCTCCGCTGAGCAGTCCTCGACGCCAGGCCAACATTGCCGGATGAGGAGGGGGCCTGCGGTTCTGGAGAGCTTGGTTCCGGTCCCGCAGCCACGCCATGGGCGGAGGAGGAGAGCAGACTGCAGCGTGGAGCCTGCGCCGACGAAGAAGCGTCCCCGGGTCTCCACAGACAACCGGTCCGGTCCAGCGGGTCAAGGGTCCCCTGCCACCACGCCGAGTGGGTCGTCGGTGTGGATGTCAGTGCCGGAGGGTCCTCAGGCTGCGGACGCCATCATGTCAGCTGCGGAGCCCGACGTAGCTGAGTGGGAGCCAGAAGATGATCTCCTCCTGTCTGAGCCCGGATTGTCGAAGTCCTGGACGGCGTCGGAATTCGAGATCAGGCAAGTGCTCTGTGTTATCTTTCTCTTCTCTATGTTAGAGCATTTTTGCCTGTCTCTTGGGGAGGCGAGCCGGATGCAGCCGTCCGCTGCATCCGAGCTTGTCTCACCGGGTTCTGGCGCTGCCGGTGATCCTGATCCCGGTTCTTTTCTCTCTCCTGAGCCCTCTCCCAGGGTCACCGGTGCGGTGCTGGTCCCGGTCGCTGCGCTGGAGGTTCTGGGTTTGGGGTTTGAGGTCGTCCATGGAGCTGTTCCGACCCAGTCGGGGTCCATCGTGGGTGCAGCGCGGGCTCACCCTGAGTCCAACAGGAGGACAGCGCCTATCCTGTTAACGTTCGGAGGTGGAGCTGCAGACCCGCCGCTGGGCAACACCGGACTGGTCCCTCGTTTTTTTCCCCAAGCCTTCTCCACCGGGTGCCGTTGGGATTCCTTATCTTTGGCCTGGCTCGCCCTCGCTATTCCCCCCTGCAGGGAAGCCATTGTCGTTCTCTCCCCTGCGGTCCTGGTGGCTAAGCGATGCGGGTTGGCCGCCTGAAGGACTGCCGCGCCCATTTGGCACTCTGGGCCGGCCACCCGACCCGCTGGACTGTCTGTTTGGCGACCTGGTCCAGCCACCAGAAATTTTGTGTTTCCGGGCTTGGGACTGGAGTAGGCTGCCCGAACTGCCCTTTTCCCCCTGCCTGCGATATGGACGCTAGACGCAGGGCGGCCCCCCGAACCGCCAGCCTCCATACCACAGAACCAGGACTGCCGTCATCCCGGATTTTCATCTTCATTGTGTCTGTAATCTTTTGGGATGTGCAGGGGGTCTTGTGTTGTAATTGTCCTTCTCACTCCTTCCTAGCCGGTGTTTTGTTAGTTTTTTCCCTCTGTCAAACGCCCACTCTTTGTCTGTATTAGTTGGTGTGTTTTTGCCATTTGGATTTGGTATTCTCTGTTGTCGTACCCTGTGTTGTGTTTTTATTCCCAGTCTGCCCTGATCGTGTTCTGTTTTTGTGGATTTTGTCTTGCTATTATTCTGTTTCAGCTGCAATTTGTGCATGGGAGCGGCGTTTTTTCTTTTTTTCTCTCTCTCTGTCTGCCTACACGCTCCTGTTGCTATGGTTTTTTTGTCTTTTCTGGTTCGCTCCCCCCTGGCCGGTGCCCCCTTCTGCTCACCCTGGGGTGGGGGGTGGGGCTCTTGGGTGTCATTGGGCATTCAGAGCCCGCCCTCGAGGGAGAGGTACTGTCACGATCCGAGCACCGATTTCGTCCGCGCTCGGGTCATACATCATCTCTTTCAGGCTTTGACAGCAGTGTGTCCCTTCTGGCTCCCCGGGCTATTATTGTGACAGCGCCCGGTGGAGCTTCCTGCTGTCAAAGCCGAACAGCTGTGCTGCATTCAGGGTTCATTAGCATCCGGTATAAAAGGCGGACGCTGAATGCAGCCCGATGCAGCAGTCTCTGTTAAACTTCTGTTAAACTCCTGTCAAAACTCCACATCGTCTGACGCATCGGGCGTTCCCCGGCTCAGACGCTGTCTATTCGTCGTCTTCACACTTTGAACTTCTTCCATCTGGTAAACGATTCCGGAGCATCAGAGGCAGAACCACCAGACTGATCAACAGCTTCCTCCCACAAGCTGTCAGGATGCTGAACAGCTGACCCGGAATCTCACATACACACTACTGCACCTATGGACATTTTGTATATTATAGTTAGTTATTCTTTTTCCCCAAGTATGTCTCAGGGATGTGTGAATGGATGGGGGGGTGGGGGTGGGGTGGGGGGTGGAGCTATGTGGGAGTGTGTCTTAATTATGCTGCTTCTTATATGGATGCCGAGAGAAACGCAATTTCATCTTGCCTGCACTACAGTTGTATGTACAGCAATATAACAATAAAGTTTGATTTGATTTGATTTGATTTGATTTGATTTCAAGTGTAAGTTTACCCTGTTGTAATCCTGTCTTCATTATTGTGTGTTTTAGCCCACCGAGGCTCATTCCTTTGTTACTTTGTGTTATCCTTTATTATCCTTGCCCTAATAAAACATCATTGCAAACTCACCGGTGACTTGTGGCGTCTTATGGTGGCTCGCAAGGGCCACCTTGACACGGATATGCTTTTGGCAGTATGTTGAACTTGTTAACTAATTTGAAACGGCACTCTGCAAATATGAATATTCATTGCAGCACAAAAAAAAGAAGAAACCTAGCGTGGTACAAGTGCAGCTTCCAGCAGCATTTAGAGAGCCTCTCAAGGCCTTTTCAAATCGAGCCAAAGTAATAACAAATGCCTTTGGTGTTTTTATAGCAGCGGATCTAAGGCCATATTCAGTTGTTCAGAACACCAGGTTTAAACACATACTGAAGGTAACTGAGCCCCGGAATGAAGTTCCTTGTTGTGCCCTCTTCAGCCAAAAAATAATTCCATCCTTTTAAGAATAAGCTGAATCTGTTAATGCTGCACTTTAGGCCTGTGTTTTTCAAGGGTGCCCTGGTATGTTCCTTCTTAATTGTCCAAAAAATTGCAAATAATTTGCTGTTGTTGTGCATGAGTGCCTTCAGAACCAATACACAACAATGACAAATTTGCAATTTTTTTGACCATTTAACAAGTGAAATTAGATAATTAATTTCTCATAGAAATCTGAACATACCAGAGCACACTGGTTAAAATCACTGCATCAGGCAATAAGGAATAGAAGAATAATTCAGACTATTCAAACTTCTATTGTTGCACTTGTCTGCATCGTTCATTTGCTAAAAAGAGAGTTTATTTATTTTACTGTATACATTTTATTTATTGGAGAATTGACCGCTGGCAGTTTGCAGGGGGGGGGGGGGTTGTCAAAGTTGTTCCTGCTTATACAAAAAATAAGCAGTTTTATGTTTTGCATTTTGTTTCCTTACTGTACCGAAAATGAACCGAACAGTGACTTTAAAAACAAGGTACGTACTGAACTGTGATTTTAGCGTACCGTTACACCCCTAAAATATATATATATATATATAAAGATATCATATCTATCTATAAATGCAGCATATCTTTGTGCCACCGACAAGCTGGAATCACAACTAAGTGAGCACCCACGACGAGCCCTGTTGGTGCAAGCAGTTAACCCAGAAGAAGAGTCAGCGCAGAGTGCGGTCGAACAGATCGCCTCTCTGATTGGGTTCAGGTACGCTGATCTGAACGCCCAGATAATCTGCAGATGCTCCCCACTGCCTATGCTGATTGCCACACAGTTGGTGCCAGCCGCTTTCCAGATGGCCGACGGTTGGAGATGGCACGCCAGCCGTCTGCAGAAGGTGAGAGCAGCAGATGCCCCAGGTCAAGCAGTGATTCTGGAACCAATCCAGCCAGTGTGGGACCCAGACTGGGACTTCGCTGACGAGAGAGCACCCTCAGGTCCACCGCAGCGGGCGCCTCCAGGGCCACACTCTCCGTGAGCTCGCCAGAGGCTCCCTGAGCTCAAACCACAACAGTGACTCTGTTTTAATGTGTTTAGCATAGCACGACTGGTTCACGGAACAGAATAATCCACCCAGTTGTGCAGGGTCAACTGATGGTCCACCTAGTGGCCCAGGTTCTGTTTAAAAAAAATGGCTGTTGTGAGTATAAAGATTTGAAATATTCATAATGTTCTGGGCTTTTCCAAGAGGGAGGTAGATGCTGTATATGGCTATTTTGACACCAGGCATGTCACGGACATAGGGATGCATGCGCGTCGTGATGTCATCACGCCCTGACTATAATAATTTTTATTATTCCCATTGTGGGACTAATAAAGGCTTATCTTATCTTAAGAGGCTAACGGCAGGAGACTGGGTCTTTGGTGCCATGCCTCCAAACCGAGCAGAGCCTGTACCAGTTTGTAGCTAGCTTCATGCTATGTACTGTAACATGTGCTGCTGACAGTATTCTGTAATAAAGTTCAAGTTCAGTACTGCTCCTGCCTCCGCTGTCCTGTTTTCCAGAACAAAATATTAGCCTCACCAGCTCCTGTATTATACGTCACGTACAAAACTTTTTACTTATTTCCACGGTGGTTCATCTGGCTTCATGCGTCAGGGCCAGCCCTTGGCATAGGCCATATAGGTAGTTGCCCAGGGTGCTACCTGCTGGAGGGAACGCTGCTGCAAGCCTTCAAAAAAATTTTCCTAACTAAATAAAATAAAATTCATCATAGAGGTGCTGTGCCAGCAGGCAAGGCAGGCAATTACATGGGGCCTCAGGCCAGAAGGGGGCCCCCAAGGGCTGGCCATCTTTGAATCACTAAAGCATTGACAATGTGGAGAGTTTGTAATGACCGTGGTAGACCTTCGCAGAACTCCCCAACCCCACCTCTCACTCTTGCAAGTACCAGTGTGCATCTTAAGTAAAAAAAAAAAATAAATAAAAAAAAATAAAACAATTGTGGAGAGGGACCCTAACCTCACCTAGAGCACAAAAATGGCTAGGACCAGCCCTGTCATACATATGTTGTGTGTAGAGCTTCACTTATCCCCAAATGTCGGCCCACTTAGTTTAAGTGCTCGAAGACATGCATGCTGTTCTTTGCACTCAAACTTTTTCCTCAGGAGAGCTATGAAAAGCATCCAACTGACCGGTCCCATAACCTGTTGAAAGCTGAGTTGGTCACAATGGTTCTTCTTAGAGCTGTACAGTGGAATAAGCAAAGCTCCTTTTTATTTAGCTGTCTAGTGTATTTATTAATGAATCATAACATGGAGTGAAGCACAGCATCTGCAGGCCCTCTTCAGAGGCTGAACTTAACTGAAGGCACTCACATTCAAACTCAGTCAGGGAGCTGGGAGCCCAGCACCATGAATACACCATAAACATGCTGATACAATGAGTAAGGATGCAAATGGATAACTCTCAACATACTCATTAAATGAAACCTCTCCACTGATGTTTAATTCCCAGGGTGAATAATCACTGAGGAAAGAACAAAATGCATTAACATCCATCCATCCATCCATCCATCTTCTACTGCTTTTCCGGAGGTCCAGGTCGCGGAGGCAGCAGTTCAAGCAGAGAAGCCCAGACTTCCCTCTCCCCAGCCACCTGCTCCAGCTCTTCAGAGAGGATACCAAGGCGTTCCCAGACCAGCTGGAAGACATAGTCTCTCCACCGAGTCCTGGGTCTGCCCCGGGGTCTCCTCCCAGTGGGACATGCCCGAAACACCTCAAGTGGGAGGTGTCCAGGAGGCATCCTAATCAGATGCCCATACCACTTGATCCCAAGCATTAACATGTATACAAAAAAAAAAAAACTGAAAATGCAATGCCTAACAGAACATTAAAGAATTATTACTATTTAGGAAATCAGATGAGGTGTATTTATTTCACATGAATGTTGTCACCTCTGGGGGCATTTTGTCAAGATGGGACAATCTAATCCTTTTTTTTGATATGCATAGAGGTGGCCTAGTTGGTAGAGCATCTGCCCCACACCCGGGAGGCCTGGGTTCAAATCCTTGCTGGGTCATGCCAAAGACTATATAAAAGTGGAACTTCTGCCGTCCAGCTTGGTGTTCAGCAATAATGGAATGGAGGAGGGAAATCTGTGGCAGCGCCTTGCATGGCAGCAACCCCTCTGATTCTAGATGTGATTAACATTGTAGAAAAGAGAAATGTAATTTTGTTCTGCTGTATGGATTGAATGGCAATAAAGTTGGCTTTACCTTTACCACGCCCTGTCTCTAGTTTATGCCATCAGCCTACAGCACAATAGGCAGCCATTCTGATAAAAGTCTCCAAAAGCCAGTGTGGATATCCAGCCACCTTTCTCTCCACTCTACCCCTTTAATGAGGGTGTATGTTGCTGTGGTTTTTCCTGTCTTTCTTTTCAATCCCCCTCAAATCCTTCATAGCTATTTTCTTCCCCCTTATACTATGGAAAAAGAGGAATGTTTCTTGCCTGACTTTTCCCTTGGAGCCATCTTTAGATTCCGGAGACATGAGGGGACACGTCTATTGGGGAAAGACTGGAACTAGTGTGTGTGTGTGGGGGGGGTACCTTGTTCTGAAGTTCTATAGCTTTTTAACACTTTTTTTTTTAACAGTACGGCCAATGTACATTTTAGGTTGAAACCTTATCCCGTTCTACAGTATGTCATTCATGGCACTACACAATCCAAAATTTCACCCCTAGGCCATTATTGGATGAAGTTAAAAAAAAAAAATTTCTATGATTTTTTTCTGTGATGATGATGATGATGATGATGATGGTTATTATTATTATTGTTGTTGTTGTTGTTGTTATTAAGTTTCTTCTTTCAAAAAGTCCTGCTTTTTTCACTCATCAAGCTGAGTCCAATCCTTGGACTTGGACAAGTAGGACAATCCTTTGCAACACCTGTATCCTGATGTTTCTGTTGTGTCTGTGAATGAGGGACAGTGGAGACGATGGCTGTGCTGAATGGTGCCTTTTATTAGAGAAAACTGGTAGCATGTGAAACACAGAACTGTAGCTAGGGAGCTAACTATACAGGAGTACAGGTGGTGTTACAGGCTAGAGGCAGAGCGCCAAAAGACAAGGGCTGCCGCCGTCAGTCTCTTATTATAAGCATGACATGATGACGTCACCCATGCCTGCGCCATCACGTCTGTGCCGTGCATCGTGTTATGGCAGCACATACGTAACAGTTTCCAGGGATTTTGTTTGTGTATTTCTCCATTCCTTTCTTAACCAAATCAAGAGCACCTATTACCACAAGTATTGTTGTGGCTCTCAGGCCCCACATTTTCTCGATTTCTGTCTCTAGGTCTTTATACTTTGAAAGTTTTTCTCTCATTTTAAGGGAGGTGTTTCTTTCTGTTGGGATCGACATATCAATTAGCAGACTGTTATGATACTGTGTTTCCCCAAACTCAGTTTCATGACTTTCCTGTATATTCATATTTATCTGCATTATTGTTATTCCTGTGAGTTCTATACCACCTTCTGTTTTCCTACTGTTCATCATCATCTGTTGCCTGTATTTAGGTTCTGTTTGCCATTTCCCTGTTGTGTCTTACTTCTGCAGTTGTTATGTATTATTTAGGATGTCATTTTATTTTGTTTTTTCTTGTGTTCTCCTTTTTCACTTTTGACAGCTGTCAGGGTTGTGCAGCCTCGCATGGGCATGCCCTGCCTGTCAAATTGCCAGCTTCACCTCCCTCACCTGTCATCACCGCCAGCCACTCTCCCTCATTATTATCAGCTGTTTTATTCATTGTTTTATTCATATTCATTGTCGCTGTCTCGCCCTAGAAGGAATGTTCTTCCTTGTCTCCGCCAGAACCCGATCTCTCTCTGGCATGCCTCATTAGGCATGCCTTCTGGTTATTTCTCCGTTGGTTCTCCTTATGCTCTTTGTTTGCTATTTTTGTCAATAAACTCCACTAACTCGCAGTCCAGTGCCTGGGTTGTTTTTTTCCCTCCGTGCGCCGCGTTGAGGAGCACGTGACAGAGACACGTTTTCTCTTTCTTGTGCTTTATTACTACTAGTGCATTGCCCGTAGAACACATGTGTTCCTGTCTGAAACAAGTAGCCCAATTAGGGTTTACAGGCCCAAATGTAGGCTGTGTTTGAAAGTGGAATACAAAGAGGTGTAAGCTATATGTTGGCAATCACATGTTAGACTGACAAATATAAAAAGGAGTAAATGGCACTAAGATTTATTTGATTGTCCATCCATCCATCCATCCATCTTCTACCGCTTTTCCGGAGTTCTGGGTCGCGGAGGCAGCAGTTCAAGCAGAGAAGCCCAGACTTCCCTCTCCCCAACCACCTGCTCCAGCTCTTCAGAGAGGATACCAAGGTGTTCCCAGACCAGCTGGGAGACATAGTCTCTCCACCGAGTCCTGGGTCTGCCCCGGGGTCTCCTCCCAGAGGGATGTGCCCGAAACACCTCAAGTGGGAGGTGTCCAGGAGGCATCCTAATCAGATGCCCATACCACCTCAACTGACTCCTTTCAATGTGGAGGAGCAGCGGTTCTACTCTGAGCCTCTCCCGGATGACTGAGCTCCTCACCCTATCTCTGAGGGTGAGTCCAGCAATCCTACGGAGAAAGCTCATTTCAGCCGCATGTATCCGAGATCTTGTTCTTTAAGTCATTACTCAAAGCTCGTGACCATAGGTGAGAGTAGGAACGTAAATTGACTGGTGAATCGACAGCTTTGCCTTAGAACTAAGCTCCCTCTTCACCACAACAGACCGGTACAACGTCCGCAGCAGATGCTGCTCTGATCCGTCTGTCAATCTCTTGCTCCATTTTCCCCTCACTCGTGAATAAGACCCCAAGATACTTAAACTCCTCCACTTGGGGCAGGAGCCTGTCCCCAACCCAGAGAGGACAGTCCACCTTTTTCCAGCTGAGGACCATGGATTCGGACTTGGAGGTGCTGATTCTCATCCCAGCCGCTTCAGACTCAGTGGCAAACCGTCCCAGCAAGAGCTGTAGGTCATTGCTAGATGAAGCCAACAGGACAACATTATCTGCAAACAACAGAGATGAGATCCTGCGCCTAGAAATCCTGTCCATAAAAATTATGAACAGGATCGGTGACAAAGAGCAGCCCTGGCAGAGTCCAACTCTCACTGGGAATGAACCCGACCGAGTGCTGGCAATACGAACCAAACTCTCACAACGGTCGTACAGAGACCGAATAGCTTGTAAAACAAGCCCGATACCCCATACTCCCGAAGCACCCCCCCACAAAAAACCACGAGGGACGCGGTTGAATGCCTTCTCCAAGTCCACAAAACACATGTAAACTGGTTGGGAAAACTCCCACGAACCCTCGAGAATTCTCGAGAGGGTAATGAGCTGGTCCGATGTGCCACGGCCAGGATGAAAACGACATTGCTCCTCCTGAATACGAGGCTCGACCAACGGCCGGACTCTCCTTTCCAGTATCTTGGCATAGACCTTCCCAGGGAGGCTGAGGAGTGTGATCCCTCTAAAGTTGGAGCACATCCTCCGGTCCCCTTTTTTGAAGAGAGGAACCACCACCCCAGTTTGCCATGCCAAAGGCACTGCCCCCGACCTCCACGCAATGTTGCAGAGGCGTGTCAACCATGACAGCCCAACAACATCCAGGGCCTTGAGGTACTCAGGGCGAATCTCGTCCACCCCCAGGGCCCGGCCACCAAGGATATTTTTAACCACCTTGGCAACCTCAGCCCCTGTGATAGGCAAGTCATCCCCCTCGTCCACAAACCCTGCTTCCTCTGTGGAAGGCGGATCAGTGGGATTGAGGAGATCCTCGAAGTATTCCTTCCACTGCCCGACGATATCCCCAGTCGAAGTCATCAGCGCCCCATCCACACCATGCACAGTGTGGACGGGGAGCTGCTTTCCCCTCCTGAGCCGTCGGACAGTTTGCCAGAATCTCTTCGAGGCCGACCGAAAGTCTTGTTCCATGGCCTCACCGAACTCCTCCCATACCCGGGTTTTTGCTTCAGCAACCACCCAAGCTGCACTCCGCTTGGCCTGCCGGTACACCTCAGCTGCTTCGGGAGTCCCACAAGCCAACCAAGCTTGATAGGACTCCTTCTTCAGCTTAATGGCCCCCCTCACCACTGATGTCCACCACTTGGTTCGGGGGTTGCCACCACGAGATGCACCGACCACCTTGCGGCCACAGCTCTGGGCCGCCGCTTCAACAACAGAGGTGGAGAACATGGCCCATTCAGACTCCATGTCTCCAGACTCCCTCGGAATGTGGTTGAAGTTCTTCCAGAGGTGGGAGTTGAAGACCTCCCGGACAGGCGCCTCAGCCAGATGTTCCCAGCACACCCTCACTATACGTTTGGGTCTACCAGGTCTGAATGGCTTCCTCCCCTGCCATCGGATCCAACTCACCACCAGGTGGTGATCAGTTGACAGCTCTGCACCTCTCTTTACCCGAGTGTCCAAGACATATGGTTGCAGGTCTGATGACACGATAACAAAATCAATCATCGACCCGCAACCTAGGGTGTCCTGGTGCCAGGTGCACATATGGACACCCTTATGCTTGAACATGGTGTTCGTTATGGACAAACTGTGGTTAGCACAGAAGTCCAATAACTGAACACCACTCAGGTTCAGATCAGGCAGGCCGTTCCTCCCAATCACCCCCCTCCAGGTTTCACTGTCGCTGCCCAGAATACCTAAATATTGAAAATGAATGGGACATCCAATATTAGTGACTTATATTCAAAATAAAAGTGTATCTTGCACTTTGATGAATGGGAGTTGTTCAGTCATCATTATAATTATTTTAGTTTATATCACTGTTCAATGATGGAGTTAAGTGTAATATTGATTTTTTTCTGTGTATCGTCAAACACATGCAGTACTGCAACAGAACACATTTACAAATATTTGAGACCCAATGTAGTGCATCATTTTATATTTTAGCAATATTTTGTTCTTAAAAGGTTTTTAAAAACAAAGATTATGTTGTTTGGAAATTATAAAATAAATCATGAAATAATGGTAACGATAGATGATACCAGAATAGAAACAGTACAGGAAAATAAGTTTCTGGGGGTGACGCTAGACAATAAAATCTGCTGGAAACCTCACATCAGTCACATCCGGGCCAAGTTGGCAAAATGTATAGGCATACTGGGGAAGACAAGACACATCTTGGACTATAAATCATTGGTCTTACTGTACAATTCACTGTTTCTACCTTATCTTAACTACTGCGTAGAAGTCTGGCGAAACACCTACAAGACCAACCTACAGTCAATATGCACATTACAAAAAAGAGCTATAAGGATAATAAATAATGTAGGATATAGAGACCATACCAATTCGTTGTTTTTAAAGTCACATGTCATAAAGTTCATCGATTTAGTTAAATTTAAGACAGCACAAGTCATGTACAGGGCAATTAATAATCAACTCCCAACTAATATACAAAAAATATTTAAAAAAAGAGACAATGATCATAATTTGAGAGGAGACTTAAACTTTACAAAACCCAAGATACGAACAACCAAGAAAAGTATGTGCATATCTGTCTGTGGGGTGGATTTGTGGAACAGTCTGGAGCTGGAACTGAAACTATGTACAAACAGAAATCAATTCAAAAAGAGGTACAAACATTATTTGCTGAAAGGATATATGTTAGAAGGGTAGTATTTATATGTACGATTCACTATACTCACTCTGGGACACTATGGGACACTATGGAATGGTGGGTGGGACAGCACTGTGTATATCTGTGTTGTTTGAGGCTGGTTTTGATGTATGGACATCAATGTATGCTAAGATGGATGGGTGTTAATGTTGATATGTACAAAATACAGTTAATTGTTTAGTTGGGGTCTTAAATGTGGTAATTTGTATATAATTCACATGGGTGTATTTATGGAAAAGAGGAGATGGAATTAATAAGTGTTCACTTCTTCCTTCTCCCTTTCGAACACTGTATACTGTTTCTTTATTGCATTTGTCATTTGTTTTGTTTTTGTTATACTTTTTTGTTCGAAATAAAGTATCGGACTTCCGGTCTGGACACCATGGTGATAGCAGCTTAACGCTGAAGCTCCCAGACCCAATCCAGGAAAATACCTTGAAAATCAGATTTAACGGATTTTTGGAAGAGTGAAAATCAAAAGAAAGTCATCATGCCTAAAGGAAAACAGAAGAAATCGACATTTACCAGGCCAGGACACACATCGGCCGGCGAATCTGATCCGGAGGATTTCCATTCAGAAGACGAGGAGCTGAATGAAGCTAGCAAAACGGTTAGCTTAAAAAGGGTACTTAAAGAATTAAGACAATTTCGCCGAGAGTGTTGGGCCGAATTTCGTGAAATCAAAGACGAAATAAAAAGGACAAACAGCAGAGTGGACCAGGCCGAGGACCGAATCATGAAAGCAGAGGAAAGAATTAAAGGGCTGGAAGATACCGTGCTGGAACTGCACAAACGACAGTCAAGACTGGAGGCTAAACTAACCGACCAAGAAGGAAGACTAAGAAGGGACAACATAAGAATTCATGGTCTGAAAGAAGGAGTCGAGGACGGTTTCACCACAATGGCAGCATGCGTGGAATCCTTACTGAGAGAGAAGTTGGATATTCCCCAAACCACCGACTTGAAGATATAAAGGGCGCACCATACATTAGCCCCTAGGCGCCACCAAGATCGGTGGTGGTGAAGTTCTCCAACTCCAGAATAAAAGAAGAGGTTGTAAGACTGGCTTGGCAGAAAAAAGGATTTATGCACCAAGAGAGAAAAGTTTTCGTGGAACACGATTACGCCCCGGAGGTCCTTAAAAAGCGTCAGGAATACAACGACGCTAAAAAGGTGCTACGAGAGAAGAAACTGCGCTTTCAGACTCCATTTCCGGCGAAGCTGAGGGTGTTTTATGGAGATGAGACGTGTCTCTACTGTCATAGCCCGAGTGTCGGTTCTGTCCACACTCGGGTCTTGTATCATATTTCCCTGGCTTTGGCAGCAGAGGATTCCTTCTAGCTCCTCGGGCTCTTACTGTGAAGGCGCCCGGGGGAGCTCCCTGCTGTCAAAGTCAGCTGCTGCGCTGCTGTCATGTCGAGCAGCTGCACCGCATTGGGGTCATTAGCTGCCAGAGATAAAAGCAGGTGCTGAATGTTCCCCAATGCGGCAGTCTCTGTTAATTCCTGTTAATCCCTGTTGTATCCTTGCTGATCTCCGTGATCCACTGTTAGCCGACTCGGGCATCTCCTGTAATCCCATCGGTTAACGGTCCTGTTTGTAAGGTACGTTCTGTATGACTACACCTTGTCCATTATCCCGTCTGGCGCATGGGGCGCTCCCCAGTTCAGACGTCACCTTTCCTTTGTGTGTAATCCTATGCCTGCCTACCTGCACTATTAATAAACATCACTGCAAAACTCACTGGTGACTGTGGCGTCTTGTGATGGTCCATGAGGGCCATCGTGACAGTAGACTGCTGCCAAACGCCCGGAGAGGAGGCGTTGTATTGAGACGCCATTCACCGTGCAGTTTGCAGTATTGGACTGTTTGTTCCTACCTGTCTGGGTGCCGTGTTGAAGCATGCCGTCGTGGAGGTCCCGCACTTGGAGGCAGGATGATGTCCTCGCTGACGCCCTCAAGCGCGTGGACAACATCCTAATCACCGTCTCCCTCCTCGACTTCAACAGCGACGTGCCCCGGTATCTGGACCTAGCCGAGAACATCTTGAATCATCTTCCCTGCTTCGCGAATCATCCAGAGGTAAGCATGAGGAAAGATGACATCGCTGCTCAGCGCAAGATACTCCGTGGGCTGGAGGGAAATCCCGGCAGGAAGCCGAAGAGGAGGAGACATCGCCCCTCGCTTCGGGGTCCCGCTCCTGCCTCCGTTCCGGCCCAGGAGTTCGTACCATCCGGAGGTCTTTCCCCACCAAGCATGTCGTCACTCGGGATTCCCTCAGAGGAGCTGCAGCTGACAGCAATCAAGATCTGGGACCGGGTGACTGCTGCTCGCTCCGCTGAGCATCCTTCATCCATTATGAAGCATGTGGTGGCGGCGGTTAGACTGGTGGAGAGGAATCCTGCGTTGCGTGAGTTTCCTGAGTTTGCCGACTTGCTTGCCGCTGTTTCTGCTCAGGAACGGCGGTTTCCGGATCTCACCTTCGTCTCTCCCCCTGCAAGGAACCATCGTCACACCGGCACACAACCTCTGTTAGAACCCCGTCTGGATCCAGTTCCGGGTCACCGCAAGGGCTCCGTTTCGGCGAGTCCCATCCCGGAACCATCTGGAGTGGCCTCACCTCGTCTTCCCAGAGGGCCCTCTGTCGCCATCCAGCGGGGAAAAGGAGGAACGACGTCCCCCACAGCAGGAACCATCTCAACCTCAGGAGAAAGGCAAGTGCATGATAATTTCTCTCATCTCGATATTGTTTTGCCTTGTCTAACTCCTGGGGGTGGAGTTCGGGGTATGCAGCCCCCCGAGCTCCCTCCACCTGCTGTGGATGAAAGAATTAACCCTGCTTCCTCTGTGTCTCCCTCCGCTGAGCGGTCCTCGACGCCAGGCCAACGTCGCTGGATGAGGAGGGGGCCTGCGGTTCTGGAGAGCCTGGTTCCGGTTCCGCAGCTACGCCGTAGGCAGAGGAGGAGAGCGAACTGCAGCGTGGAGCCTGCGCCGATGAGGAAGCGTCCCTGGGGTTCCACAGAGGAGCGGTCCGGTCCAGCGGGTCGAGGTTCTCCTGCCACCACGCCGTGTAGGCCATCGGCGTGGACAGCGGTGCCGGAGGACTCTCAAGCTGGGCATACCATCACGCCAGCTGCGGAGCCCGACGCAGCTGAGTGGGAGCCTGAGGACGACCTCCTGACATCTGAGCCCGGATCTTCGCAGTCCTGGACGGCGTCAGAACCCGAGCTCAGGCAAGTGCTCTGCTTTGTCTTTCTTCTTCACCTCTTAGAGCATTTTTGCCTGTCTCAAGGGGAGATAAGCCGGGTGCAGCCGCCCGCTGCGTCCGAGCTTATCTCGCCGGGTTCTGGCGCTGCCGATGATCCTGATCCCGGGTTTTCTCTGTCTCTTGAGCCTTCTCCCAGGGTCGCCGGCGAGGGGCTGCTCTCGCCTGCTGCGCCAGAGGTTCCGGTTTCGGGGTTGGAGGTCGAGTCTGGTGCGACGCCGACCCAGTCGGGGTCCGTCGCGGGTTTGGTTCCGGAGGCCCAGTCGGGGTCCACCGTGGGTTTGGTTCCGGAGGCCCAATCAGGGTCCACCGTGGGTTCGGTTCCGGAGGCCCAATCGGGGTCCGACGTGGATGCAGCACCAGCAGGTCCTGGATTCGGTGAGGGAGCTGCAGATCCCCGGCCACCGGTTGCTGGACAGGCTCATTCCCCTCATTCCCCTCTTCACCACCGTCATCCTCCTCGTCTCCCTGAGGAGCGCTACCCATCTCCACCTGGGACCGTTGGGGTCCCGAACGCTCCGCCCGGTTCTCCCTCATCTCTCCCCTTTTCAGCGGGACCGCCGGCTGCTTCTTCCCAACGGTTCTGGTGGGCTAGCGATGCGGGGCGGCCGCCTGAAGGACTATCTCGCCGGTTTGGCTCTCTGGGCCGGCCTTCCGACATTTTGGACTCCCTGTGTGGCGACCTGGTCCGGCCGCCTGAAACTCTTTGCTTCCGAGCATGGGACCGGGGTAGGCCGCCCGAACTGTCCTCTTTTCCCCTCCCTGTTCTGTGGCCTCTTGATGCCGGACAACCCCCCAAACTTTTTGCCCCCATCTCTCAGGGTCAGGACTGCACCTTCCCCGGGGTTCTGAGTATGTCTGTGAGACTGTTGGGGTGTGCGGGGGGGGGGGGGGGATTGATTTGTGTTTTTTGTGGCTCACACCTTTCTTGTTCCTGTGTTTGGTTCTCTTCCCTCCACCTAATGTCAATTTGTTTTTTGCCAATATATGTACGGCCTATTTGATTCTGTTCTTGTCACCCACGTTCAAGGGAGTATGTTTTTTTTTTTCCTGTCTCTACTGCCTTGTTGGTCTTGTTACTTGCTTGTCCTTTTTTTTTTTTTTTTTGTCCCTCTCCCTCCTGCCAGCGCCCCATCCCCCCCCCCGGGGGGGGGGGGGGGGGGGCTTGGGTGTTACTCGGGCCACTCAGAGCTCGGCCTCGAGGGGGAGGGACTGTCATAGCACGAGTGTCGGTTCTGTCCACGCTCGGGTCTTATATCATATTTCCCTGGCTTTGGCAGCAGAGGATTCCTTCTAGCTCCTCGGGCTCTTATTGTGAAGGCGCCCGGGGGAGCTCCCTGCTGTCAAAGTCAGCTGCTGCGCTGCTGTCATGTCGAGCAGCTGCGCCTCATTGGGGTCATTAGCTGCCAGAGATAAAAGCAGGTGCTGAATGTTCCCCAATGCGGCAGTCTCTGTTAATTCCTGTTAATCACTGTTGTATCCTTGCTGATCTCCGTGATCCACTGTTAGCCGACTCGGGCATCTCCTGTAATCCCATCGGTTAACGGTCCTGTTTGTAAGGTACGTTCTGTATGACTACACCTTGTCCATTATCTCGTCTGGCGCATCGGGCGCTCCCCGGCTCAGACGTCACCTTTCCTTTGTGTGTAATCCTATGCCTGCCTACCTGCACTATTAATAAACATCACTGCAAAACTCACTGGTGACTGTGGCGTCTTGTGATGGTCCGTGAGGGCCATCGTGACATCTACAACTCGACGGAAGAAGCAACCACAGATATGGCGAGAAGAGGACTCCCGGTAACGGTGTATAAATCCGCAGCAGACTCGATCGAAAGAATCAAGGCTCAAATGTGGTCCACACAGAAACCCTCAAAATCCACGGGCCAGCAGCGGGAAACCCAGCGCCAGAGCTATAAGGAAACCTGGCTGTTTACAGGAGGGAATAACGATATTTTTAGTCAATCTGCACATCCAACCCTCCTCCTACAAGGTAACAAACATTAAAGGGGATGCAGATTCAGCAAGTGGTAAAACATTTCATGGATCAGACATAATATTAGAAACAAATAAGTCTTTAAAAAAAAAAACTGTATTAACGTGACTGTTTGCTGTGATGGTGGTGGGAGGTTGCACACAATTTCATAGGGTATAGGCATAAAAAAAAAAATCATTACAAGTTCGGATTGGGATCTGAAATTCACGTTAAAAACATGGGGCAACTTACAGGGGTAAGAGAGGGCCCTCAGCACGTAACGGAATCTGAGGAATTTCCCTCAGAGCCAACACACCATCAAGGCTCTTCTAAGGTCACTAAAAAGACCTCAGCTCAGGAAGATCTTTTGTCAGTTTTTTGTTTTAAAGTTTTATATACTATGTTCTTAATGTTTTTTATGTTCTTAATGTTCTTTCAGTTTCTGAGTAGCATAAAAGAGGGCCACCATACTGTTATACTAAATAAGACAACACAATGGAGAAACAGGGTGTAACCAAAATAATCTCATATAATGTAAAAGGGATCCTGAATCCAGTTAAAAGATCCAAGATTCTAGGCAAAATGAAAAAAGACAAAGCAGGAATAATATTTTTACAGGAAACCCACCTAACAGACGTGGAGCACACTAAACTCAATAGACAAGGGTTTAAAATGATCTCTTCAGCTTCATATAAGTCAGGGAGGAGGAGGGGAGTAGCGACATTGATCTCAACCAAAATTATATTTGAAAAAAAATCAGAACACAAAGATAAAGAAGGGAGATTCAGTATGGTACTAGGACGGCTAGAGGGAGAAGATATCACCCTGCTGAATGTATATGCACCTCCAGGGGCTAACTGGAAATTTTATAAAAATGTATTTGACCTAATGATAACTAAAGCCCAAGGTTTAGTGATATGTGGGGGAGACTTCAGTCTAAGACTGAATCCATACTGGGATGCATCAGGTAATTCTCCACATCAAAATAACACTCAAAGTAGAAAAACTCAGATGCTACTAAAAGAAATGGGAATCTGTGACGTGTGGAGGGAATTCAACCCCAGTGTAAAAGATTATACATTTTACTCAGCACCACATTCATCATACTCAAGGACTGACTATTTTTTTATGTTTAATAGAGACATTGGAAGAGTAAAAACATGTAAAATAGGACTGATGGATCTCTCTGACCACAGTCCGATCTACAGTATATGGACTTAAGTATCCAAAAATACACAAATAGTACATTTTCTTGGAGGTTAAATTCAAATGTGCTGAAAGGACCACTGAAAGATGAATTGGAATCAGATATTCTCACATATTTGGAAGAAAATGATAATGGAGAAGTATCCCCTTTAATACTGTGGGACGCATGCAAAGCTGTAATAAGGGGAAAGATTATCGCAAAACTGGCAAGCCAAAAGAAACTGAGACAAGAGAAACTAATCACATTAGAGTCAGAACTTAAGAAACTAGAAAAAGAGCACAAAGACAACACTCATTCTAATGACTGCTCAAAATTAAGGAAATTAAAAAACAAATAGATGAGATCTACACAATAGAAATCCAGAAGAAACTTACATTTTTGAAACAAAAATACTATGAATCAGGCAGCAAATCGGCAAAATTACTAGCCTATAAATTGAGGAAACAACAAACGGAGAGAGCAATCTACAAAATCAGAGACCCAGTATCAAAGGAAATAAAATTTTGAATTCAGGATATTCTTAAAAGCTTCGAACTACTACAAGAACTTGTACTCCCTCAAAAAACATAAAAACGCATCCGAAGCATTCCTAAACACATTAAACCTTCCCCAACTTACTGAGTCACAAAATAAAACACTGCTGTCAGAAATACAGTCTAAAGAATTAGAAAAAGCATTTATGAAACTTAAAGCTAACAAATCCCCAGGAGCAGATGACTAAACAGCAGAGTGGTTAATAGAGACATTGGAAGAGTAAAAACATGTAAAATAGGACTGATGGATCTCTCTGACCACAGTCCGATCTATATGGACTTAAGTATCCAAAAATACACAAATAATACATTTTCTTTGAGGTTAAATTGAAATGTGCTGAAAGGACCACTGAAAGATGAATTGGAATCAGATATTCTCACATATTTGGAAGAAAATGATAATGGAGAAGTATCCCCTTTAATACTGTGGGACGCATGCAAAGCTGTAATAAGGGGAAAGATTATCGCAAAACTGGCAAGCCAAAAGAAACTGAGACAAGAGAAACTAATCACATTAGAGTCAGAACTTAAGAACCTAGAAAAAGAGCACAAAGACAACACTCATTCTAATGACTCGCTCAAAATTAAGGAAATTAAAAAACAAATAGATGAGATCTACACAATAGAAATCCAGAAGAAACTTATATTTTTGAAACAAAAATACTATGAATCAGGCAGCAAATCGACAAAATTACTAGCCTATAAATTGAGGAAACAACAAACAGAGAGAGCAATCTACAAAATCAGAGACCCAGTATCAAAGGAAATAAAATTTAGAATTCAGGATATTCTTAAAAGCTTCGAGAACTACTACAAGAACTTGTACTCCCTCAAAAAACATAAAAACGCATCCGAAGCATTCCTAAACACATTAAACCTTCCCCAACTTACTGAGTCACAAAACAAAACACTACTGTCAGAAATACTATCTAAAGAATTAGAAAAAGCAATTATGAAACTTAAAGCTAACAAATCCCCAGGAGCAGATGGCTATACAGCAGAGTGGTACAAAACCTTTAAACAGCAACTATCTCCTCTCCTACTGAAAACATTTAACTATGTCCTCCACGCAGGGGAAATCCCCCCCTCCTGGAGAGAAGGGGTCATACCTAAACCTGAAAAGGATAAACTAGACTGCTCCAACTACAGACCAATCAGTGTGTTAAATCAGGACTATAAGCTTTTTACCACTATCCTTGCCAAAAGGTTAGAAAATATACTGACAGACTTAATTCATTTAGACCAAACAGGTTTTATAAGACAAAGACAGACACAAGACAACATTAGACGCACTTTACACATAATTCATCATATAAAAAAACATAACTTAAATGCAGCCATATTGGGATTAGATGCTGAAAAGGCATTTGATTCGGTTGACTGGTCTTTCCTATATAGAATCTTATCCAGTTTCAATTTTCATAACAACTTCATTAGAACTATCCAGGCATTATATAAAAAACCAACAGCTAAAATAAGGATTAACAGTAAATTATCATCATCTTTTGAACTGGAAAGAGGATGTTGTCAGGGCTGCCCCTTGTCTCCACTGCTCTTTGCAATCTTCATAGAACCTCTGAGCCAATGGATAAGACAGAATCAAAAAATTCAAGGTATTACACTTGGTCAGAAGGAACATAAAATAGCACTCTTTGCTGATGACATTTTAATATACCTGGGGCAGCCGGACACCTCTTTTCCAGAACTAATCTCAGTTTTTTCAGAGTATGGAGATTTATCGGGGTACGAATTAAACATGCATAAAACCCAAGTTTTAACATTCAACTATGATCCAAATCAATATTTACTAAGCAAACTCAAAACTAACTGGGAGATGGAATCTATGAAATATCTGGGGGTCAATATCCCAAAACAACTCAACAAAATTATAACACTAAACTATGATCCACTGATGGCAAAAATAAAATCTGATCTAGCAAGATGGAATATGATACCATTCTTGGGTATCGCAAAAAGAATTGAAGCAGTCAAAATGAATATACTTCCACATCTTCTATACCTTTTCCAAACAATACCGGTAGAACCTCCCAAAGAAACATGGCAAGAACTGGACAGAAGGATCTCAAGATTCATATGGCAGGGCAAGAGACCTAGAATCAGATATAGAGCCCTACAGCTAAACAAAGACAAAGGTAGGCTTGCGCTGCCAAATATCAGGGACTATTTTAAAGCCGCACAAATTAAAACTTTAGTAGAGATATGTAACCCAGTCTACACTGCACAATGGAAGGAGATGGAATGCCAAATAACAACTGACATCCCCCTACAGGCGATAATAGGGAACAATGCCTTACCTAAACTTTTGAATAACACTAACTGTGGATAGAGACCCCGCTAAAAATTTGGTTTAAGATAGTCAAAGAGAATCAAACTAAAGAACGCTATCGATTACTGCAATGGATTGCCTATGATCAAGACTTTACTCCTAATAAAACAGACACTAGATTTAAAAAGTGGAAAGAGAACGGACTGATAAAATATTACGATTTTTTTAAAGGGCAAATTTTAAGAAGTTTTGAAGATTTGAAAAAACAAGGTCTAATAAATCAAGACCTTTACAGGTTCTTTCAGCTTAGACACCACATAAACAAAATACTTAAAAAGGAAGATTTGGAAAGGGCCCAGTCAGGTGTTCTGAAGGTCTTCTTAATGGCATATAAAGGGATCCCAGGGATCAGATACATTTCTAAAATATACCAAGGTCTTCAAGACTTAAAAGGAGACAACACATCATATATAAAAGAGAGATGGGAAAAAGAGGGGAATTTCACTTTACAACTGGAAATATGGGAAAAGCTAAATAAACAACAGTGGAAAAGTACCTCATCCCTGCAGTGGAGAGAATTTGGATGGAAAAATTTGGTAAGATTTTTCAGAACACCTGCACAAAACAAATTTACTCGTAAGGGGTTGAATTGTTGGTGCTTGTGTGGTGAAGAGACTGCAAATCATTTTCATGTGTTTTGGTCATGCCCAGTTATCCACCAATATTGGACCAATGTACAGACAATATTGGGGAAAATATTCAAAATAACAGTCCCCTTTTCTTTTGTAACTTTGTATTTGGGTTTAATACCGGAATCACTGGAAAGACGAGGAGATAAATACTTATTCACTGTTTTAATACTGGCAAGTAAAAAAGCTCTAACTAAAAAATGGATGTTGAAGGACTGTCCTACACCTGAAGATTGGATTAACGTGATTCAAGACATTTACTCGATGGAAAAGTTGACATTCGCACTGAGACAGGACATGGATGGGTTCATGAACTTTTGGCAACCCTGGAACGCATATGTGTCTTCCATTAGATCTAATCTTTGACAAATACCATTTCAATAATGGCACCTCTCTTTGTTCCAACGCTACTCAGATGCTCTTTTATTTTTATTTATTTATTTATTTATTTATTTGCTCTTTTGATTTGTTTTTGTTTTTTGTTTGTTCTTGCTTTGTTTTTTGTTTGGTTTTTTTGTTCTTTCTTTATTTTCTCTTTTTCTTTCACTTAAAAAAAGGGTATTGTAATAATTATTCTTCCAATGTCAAAAAAACAAAAAAAAAAAGGGAACGTTATGGCGCACATTTAGGGCGCATATATGGCATGCTTGTATGGTACGCATCTTCTCTCACATGTATTTAGTAGGCATGATGGTGCATACTCTACAGACTTCAAACGTCCAAAAGGACCTGACCCGGCAGAGACCTCGGCAGGTGTGAAGTGGTTTCTGGAGAGACGGGAAGTCAGAGACAATGTCCCAGCAGGAGCCCCCGAGGCGGAAGAGACAATAGAGACGCCAACGAGCCTTGGAGGCTATATGTTTACTGAAGGACTGTGGGTTCATATGTTTACTGAAGGACTGTGGGTTGAAGGTGTGATATTTGATGTGGGGGGTTTTGTGTCTCTGGGGGTATAAAAGCTGTGAGGAAAGATTGTCCTGTCTCTTTTGTTGAGATACTTGCTGTTAGAGGATGAGACTGCAAATAAACCTTTCCTGAGAAATAAACTCAGTCTCGTTTGTGAAGGCATCCTCTACACTGGTGACCTACGACGAACCATGGCCGGTGACGGCGAGCTTTCCGCACCGGACTCTTCAGGAGCCAACCGGGTTAACGCAGCTACCACACTACAGCTGCCCGATTTCTGGCAACATAACCCGTGCTCCTGGTTTACCACTGTGGAGGCGCAGTTCCACCTTCGGGGAATCTCAGCGGACGCAACGAGGTTCTACCATGTCATCGCGAAGCTGGACAGCCTCACAGTGCAGCGGGTGGAGAGCCTGACCAACCACCCGCCCCGGGACGACAAGTATGGCGCACTGAAAGCCACCCTCATTCGAGCCTTCACTCCCTCGCTGGGAGAGCGAGCAGAGAAGCTCCTGGCGCTGACAGAAGGGGAAGCAGACAGGCCGGCGGATCTGATGGCGAAGATGATGAGCCTGAGAGGCGAGGATGACGACAACTTTATCTTCGCCCACCTCTTCCTCAGAACGCTCCCGCCAGCAGTGAGAGTCACCCTGGCCAGCTCGCAGCCACTCAACAACCGTGACTACCACGAGCTGGGCCAGGAGGCGCAGCGGCTCGTCGACGCCTATAGACGGCACGCAGCCACGACGGCAGCAGCAGAGCTGAACGCCCCCCCGCGAGACGAGGGGAGACCAGAGGCTGCGGCACCGGATCCGCTGACGGCAGCAGCGGCAGAGGCCAGGAGAAGTGGGGCTGACAACACCCTCTGTTTCTACCATCGGCGCTTCGCCGAGAAAGCGCGCAGATGCGTTTCACCGTGCCGGTACCAGCGCCAGGGAAACGCCAAGACCGGGAGCCGGTAGCAGCTGCGACTCTCGGCACGAAGAACAAGCTGCTTTTCGTGACAGACGCGAATTCAGGGAAAGAATTCCTGGTGGACACAGGCTCCCAGCTGTTTTGTCAAGCCTGCCTACGCGGACATGCTGACGCCTGCCAGCGGACCCCTGGTGTTAGCGGCGAACGGCTCCACGATCAAAACCTATGGGGAGAAGACGCTCCTCCTGTCCCTCCACGGGCGCACCTTCGAGTGGACCTTCGTTGTAGCTGCAGTTAACAACAACATGCTAGGTGCTAATGACTCTGATCCACAGATGCAAGAGACAGCCACAGGCAGAGCGAGACCTGCTCACAGCAGATATGGCAGGGAGTTGAAGCCCAGGCAGTTGGATGTATGATCTGTTGTGCCAATTTTTTTCTCGTTCTGTGTGATATGTCATGACTCTATGCATTTGAGGTGTAACTTGTCCTTATTTAGACGTTTGGGGGGGGTTATATGGCGCACATTTAGGGCGCATATATGGCATGCTTGTATGGTACGCATCTTCTCTCACATGTATTTAGTAGGCATGACGGTGCATACTCTACAGACTTCAAACGTCCAAAAGGACCTGACCCGGCAGAGACCTCGGCAGGTGTGAAGTGGTTTCTGGAGAGACGGGAAGTCAGAGACAATGTCCCAGCAGGAGCCCCCGAGGCGGAAGAGACAATAGAGACGCCAACGAGCCTCGGAGGCTATATGTTTACTGAAGGACTGTGGGTTCATATGTTTACTGAAGGACTGTGGGTTGAAGGTGTGATATTTGATGTGGGGGGTTTTGTGTCTCTGGGGGTATAAAAGCTGTGAGGAAAGATTGTCCTGTCTCTTTTGTTGAGATACTTGCTGTTAGAGGATGAGACTGCAAATAAACCTTTCCTGAGAAATAAACTCAGTCTCGTTTGTGAAGGCATCCTCTACAACGTGATGAAAATGTAAACAATGTAATGCTGTAATGACATGTATACCCTTTACAAAAACTTCACTAAAAAAAAAGAAATAAAGTATCTATCTATCTATCTTTTTTTAAAACTGTAATCAACCAAATTAACTACAAAACACCCAGCATTATTATACAAAGCAGAAGGACCCATTTGACTGCAACTGTTGCATCAGTTTTACCCATTTGTCAGTAAATATTTAACTAAAAATGATTTTTTTTTTCATTATTTGGACATTTTTGTGTCCTGCATTTGGTCATTTACTCATTCCAGCCATTCCGCTCCACAATCATGGTGGTATTATTATTAAGTTTTTAATTTTTAGATACTCGCGCTGGAGGGGGGACTCACGGTCCTGCATAGTACAGTGGTACCACACAGGTGAAGCAGAAGCGGGGACTCCCATCTACTACTGACCGAGCAGGCTGGGCGTGCCTCCCCTCAAAGGACCGTGGTCTGCCCGGTCGGGCCGCTACTTCTCCCGGCATGTTTTGCGTTGGATTTACCGGTGTTCTTTGTCAGACCCTTATGAAGTTCCATCCAGTCTGCTCATGCGCCTCATGTTCTCCATATATGCCGAATCATCCTTTAGAACTACGCAGTCATGGCAACTTTATGGTATAATTTTTTAAGCATTAAATCTTCAGTATTATCTTTTTCTAGTCAAATTTGTCGTTTTTCACTTCCTTCTTTTGCTCACAGTGTGCTGTGGTTACTGATGCCATGATGTTGTGTATTATCCAATCAACACAGAGTCAATGCAAAACCCCACCCAAACCTCCAGAAGCCAGAGCACGAGGAAAGAGAGCGATGATTAAACTTTTATTGATAAAAATTACATATTTCAACTGAACAACTCCATACTCGGGATGCACACCGTCGTAACCTCAGCAAAACACATATAAAATCTTAGGTCAGTCTGATGAACAGTTCAAGAGATATGTGTGGAACAGATACACAAACACATAGGCACACAGACAGACACACACACAGAGATTCCATGCATTTATAGACAGATGTCTGGTCTGTTGGCCTTGATTTCTTTGTCCGTTTGAATTGGCATGTCCTACAGTACGGTGGTCTCTTTGTTTTGTGTTACAGTTGGTGGTACATGTTCGTAATATTTGTCTTGGACTGTGATGTCATAGTGCGTGTAGATTTCCCAGTGGAGATATTCTGCTGCCTTGTTGTGCCTATATATGTATTCTGTTCTGGCTGGCTCTGAGCAGCCAGAAACTAAATGCTCAATTGTCTCTGCTTGTTTGTTGCATATTCTGCACATTGAATTGGCCCCATCTTTCAAGATTTTGTTTCAGTAGTAATTGGTCTTAATGCACTGATCTTGTGCAGCTATAATAAAACCTTCACTTTCAGATTTTAGGCCAGCTGTTTTTAGTCATCGGCTTCTTTGGGATTCATCCACGTCGTTGTTGTTGATTCTTTTTGGGTATTGCCCATGCAAGGGTTTATCTTCCAATTCATTCTTTACTTGTTCTCAGGCTTTTTGTTTAACTTTTACTTTTATTCTGCGTGCTTATTTTATGGCTGGCTCATTTTCAATAATTTCTATTTCTGATATGTGGAGTTCTTTCTTAAATTTTGTGGCTTCATAAGATAAAAATCCTGGAAATTCCAGCATTACAGCAGCAAAGGGACAGCAGCACTCAGAGCAATAGTTAATAAGAACTGGTTAGCCAAAGCAGTAAATGAATATACATATGCACACAGATATATACACAGTGCAGGAGCATTGCAGCTAGATGGAATAAATATCATTACGGTTTGTTAAATTATCCTGCAGAATATAAATATGTACTCAGACAGTATATTTCGTATTTGAATCAACAGCGTTGTTGCCACCCTCAGTAATGATTGATATTGTCCTAGTTGTATAATGGATGGGACGATTTATTGTGCAAAGTTGTTACGTTTAGTACATTCAATACGACCTCTACAAGCAGCCCTGGTTAGGTTATAAAGTCTGACAGCCGTAGGTAGGAAGGACCTGTGGAACCTCTCCGTCGTGCACCTAGGATGGCACAGCCTACCGCTAAATGAGCTCCTCCATGCGTTCAGCGTGTCCTGCATGGGGCGGGACTCGGACTCCAGCAGAGATGACAGCTTAGCCACCATCCTCCTCTCTCCTATCTCCTCCACTGAGTCGAGGCGTCGCCTCAGAACAGAGCTAGCTTTTTTGATCAGTCTGTTCAGTCTCTTCCTGTCAGCTGCCGTGATGCCATGATTCATGATGTACTAATAATGCCTTTTTTGTTCCATCATGGTCTCTAGCTATCCTGAGAGTGTTATCATTTTTAGTTTTTAGGTATCCATTTAGGCTTATTGTTGTCGTCTTGCATGCAATCTCAATTTGAATTAATCCCCTTCCTCCTGCTGTACGTGTGAGGTAAAGCCTGTTGACATCTGCTTTTGGGCGATGCATCTTTCCCATTGTTAGTAGCTTTCTTGTTTTACGATACAGTTTCTTTAGTTCTTCTATTTTCCAATTTATGATGTTGAAACTACACGTAACAACTGGAACAGCAAGGGAGTTGATTGCTTCTATTCTGTCTATGGCATTCAGTTCTGAGTTAAGCACCATTTGTATCCATCTGTAATACTCCTGTATTTTTTCCATCATCTTGGAGCGCTGGATTCCATCCCCTTCATCTATGCCTAAGTATTTGTATGTGCCCTCTATTATGTCTAAGAAATGAGGGACAGTGGAGGAGGTGGGTGTGCTGAACGGTGGTTTTATTAACAAAGCTTGTGGCACATGTTACATATGAACATTAGCTTGTAAGCTGGGCAGGAGCACGCTCTTGTTCGGTGCGTCGGGGAACCACAGCTACCGCACATTTGGTGTCTCATGATGTTCCAATGTCCCGTAATGTTCACCTCGGCATCCTCCGAGAAGGTCGCGTTGTAGTGGGGTTCTTCTGCAGGGGTAACTGCTTGTGCTGGGGGGGTCTGTTGTTGTGGGCCACCTAGCTGTAATGTTAGCTTGTCGGCGGCCTACAGCTGAAATGCTAACTCTACCGCTTTTGCCAGTGGCAAGTTGTCTGGTGCCATCAGCAGCTTCGCCTGCAGCCGTGGCCACTGGTGTGTTCTGCTAGCTGGTCCCGCACCATTTCATCCTCTAGTTGGCCAAACCTGCATATGCTTGCCAGACAGCAGAGGTCCGTGACATACTGCTGGGTCACTTCTCCCACTCCCTGTCAGCATTGGTGGGGCTTGATTAGTCTAGCCACCTCACTCTCCGGCCAGGGTACCAGACACGCTTCCATCTTCCATCATCTTAAGACTAATTTTTCTCCTTGTCGCCATTGTTATGTCTGAGAAATGAGGGACTGTGGAGGCGGTGGATGTGCTGAATGGTGATTTTATTAACAAAGCTGGTAGCACGTGTTACATACGAACATTAGCTTGTAAGCTAGCAATGAGAAGGTACAGGCTGGTGTTGTACTAGAGGCGGAGCGCCAAAGAGGACGGGCTGCTACCAACAGTCCCTTATTATAGGCATGGCGTGATGACGTCATCCATGCCTGCACCATCATGTACGTGCTGCTTGTTGTAATATGCTAATATACAACACCCTCTTGTTCTAGATCTTGGATGGTAGTGTCTAGATCAATTTCAGTGTTGTCTGCATGTATTAGCTTGCCCTTTTTGAAGGTAGCTTTGGCACACTTGTCAAGCCCGAACTCCATTCTAACATCATTGTTGAAACCTTAAACAATGGTGAGAAGACCTTTCTGTTCTTCATCATTTTTGGCATAGGTTTTCAAATCCTCCATGTAGAACAAGTGGTTAATGATCTGGTTGCCTGTTTTGTATCTGTAGCTACTTGTGTTCAGTAGAGAACAAAGTGGGATCAGAGCCATACAAAAAAGAAGCGGTGAGAGAGCAAGTTACTAAAAAAAAATAGTAACTACACTAACTAGTTACTTCTTTTCAAAAGTAACTGAGTTACTGCATGATTAAAGTAACTAGTTACTTGGAAAACTAACTTTTACATTACTTTTAAATGCATACTGACATAATGTCCGGCTCAGGAGACACACACGCAGGCTCAGAATAGATTTAACAGCTTTATTTAACAGACAGGTATGAATGAATGCGTGAGTGGGATATGGATATGTATTGAGGGAGAACTTCAGTGCGCAGGCAGCAGAGCAGATCGTCGTTCAGCCGGGCAACCCTATAACGATAGAGCAGAGGGACAAGGTAAAGGGCACCACACCTAAACAGGACTGTGAGAATGACTGCTGCTTACTTGGAATGACAGGTGGCTGGCGTCAGCAAGGGAAGAGCCCAGAAGACAGCGACCTGCGGAGCCTGTGGCAACAGCGTGGATGAAGTGGTGAAGACGAGGGTCCGCCGCCGAGGAATCCACCTGTGCACAGGGGAGAGGACTGTAGAGAAAAGGTAAGATGCTTACGGATGAGCGTTGTCTTGCTGGTAATGGGGGTTCCAACAGCGAAGACGAGCCGAAGGGAACAGACGGCTTCAGGCCGAAGCACAGGGCTGAGTGGGTTAAATAGTTCACCGCTGACGAGGCGCAGGTGTGCGCGCAGCAGGGGCCAATGATGAGTGGTGAGTCATGACACATACTTAAATCATCTTGCACACATAGCAAGATAATTTATTTAATGGATTACATTACGAGTTTATTAATGCCAGGCTGAAAACAGACTGTTTTAGACAGAGCATTTAGAACATATTCAGTCTGCGTTATCCTGCCTTGAGAATTCTTATTGTGGGAAAAAATCTGAAGAAAATCAACACAAAATTGCCAGTAATTTCCTCATTTTGGAGTGAGAAATAGGGTTTGTGGCATGAGCGAGAGGGGAAAAGTGTGAGAATCACTCCAAAAGAGTGAGTTGGCAACACTGCATAAAGCTGTCAATGTTTCTTACCTTTATTACCTCCGCCAAAGGGGGAGGTTATGTGATCATCGGCGTTGGTTTGTCTGTTTGTTTGTTTGTTTGTTTGTTTGTTTGTTTGTTTGGCTGTTTGTTTGGCTGTTTGTTTGGCTGTTTGTCTGTCTGTTTGTCTGTTTGTTTGTTTGTCTGTTAGCAAGATAACTCAAAAAGTTATGGAAGGATTTTCATGAAATTTTCACAGATTGTCAGAAATGGGGTATCCTACAGATGATTACATTTTGGTGGTGATCCGGATCACCGTCCACAAGAAAACCGCCATTACGCAAAATGCCATTTTCGTCAATAACTACTGAACCACTAATCCTATCATTGTCAATCCAATTGCTAGTCATATGTTTTCATGGTCAAGGAATCTGAAAACGTACACACAAACACTGTATGGGAGGAACTGTGGCCGCCATTATGGAAAATGCCATTTTCCACAATAACTACTGAACCACTAATCCTATCATTGCCAATCCAATTGCTAATCATATGTTTTCATGGTCAAGGAATCTGAAAATGTACACACAAACACTGTATGGGACGAACTGTGGCCGCCATTACGGAAAATGCCATTTTCGTCAATAACTACTGAACCACTGCTTGTCATATGTTTTCATGATCAAGGAATCTGAAGACTGTATGGGGGGAACTGCGGCGCTTGGTGGAGGTCTGCGCTCTCTGAGTGCTTTTCTAGTATTATGGATTTAATCCAATGTGCAGTGATCCAGAGAAAATGTCCATTATCCACAATCCAAATGTCTGCTGTGACAGAGACATGATCCATCCATCCATCCATCTTCTTCCGCTTAATCCTTTTCGGGTCGCGAGGGGGCTGGAGCCTATCCCAGCATCTTTGGGCGAGAGGCAGGGTACACCCTGGACAGATCGCCAGTCCATCACAGGGCCAACACAAATCCAGTCCTTGAAATTCCTTTTGGAGATCAAATCCATTTTTGAATAATCTTTATCCAGGTAGGAAGTAAATGTGTTTTTATTTCAGTGGATCACAGTCTCAGCCGTCTGATGGAAAATCATCAGATCTTCATTCTGTAGCAACGTATCTGGCAAACTGTCCAGGTGCATACCTGTGCTTGAAATCCAGCCGTGGGTGTTCAGATAAGAGTATTTACGTATGTATGTACAGTGGGGTAAAAAAGTATTTAGTCAGCCACCAATTGTGCAAGTTCTCCCACTTAAAAGATGAGAGAAGTCTCCAATTTTCATCATAGGTATACCTCAACTATGAGAGACAAAATAAGAAAAAAAAAATCCAGAAAATCACATTGAAGGATTTTTAATGAATTAATTGGTAAATTCCTCGGTAAAATAAGTATTTGGTCAATAACAAAAGTTCATCTCAATACTTTGTTATATACCCTTTGTTGGCAATGACAGAGGTCAAACGTTTTCTGTAAGTTTTCACAAGGTTTTCACACACTGTTGCTGGTATTTTGGCCCATTCCTCCATGCAGATCTCCTCTAGAGCAGTGATGTTTTGGGGCTGTCGCTGGGCAACATGGACTTTCAACTCCCTCCAAAGATTTTCTATGGGGTTGAGATCTGGAGACTGGCTAGGCCACTCCAGGACCTTGAAATGCTTCTTTCGAAGCCATTCCTTCATTGCCCGGGCAGTGTGTTTGGGATCATTGTCATGCTGAAAGACCCAGCCACGTTTCATCTTCAATGCCCTTGCTGGTGGAAGGAGGTTTTCACTCAAAATTTCACGATACATGGCCCCATTCATTCTTTCCTTTACACGGATCAGTCGTCCTGGTCCCTTTGCAGAAAAACAGCCCCAAAGTATGATGTTTCCACCCCCATGCTTCACAGTAGGTATGGTGTTCTTTCTCCTCCAAACACGACAAGTTGAGTTTTTACCAAAAAGTTCTATTTTGGTTTCATCTGACCATATGACATTCTCCCAATCCTCTTCTGGATCATCCAAATGCTCTCTAGCAAACTTCAGACGGGCCTGGACATGTACTGGCTTAAGCAGGGGGACACGTCTGGCACTGCAGGATTTGAGTCCCTGGCGGCGTAGTGTGTTTCTGATGTAGCCTTTGTTACTTTGGTCCCAGCTCTCTGCAGGTCATTCACTAGGTCCCCCCATGTGGTTCTGGGATTTTTGATCACCATTCTCGTGATAATTTTGACCCCACGGGGTGAGATCTTGCGTGGAGCCCCAGATCGAGGGAGATTATCAGTGGTCTTGTATGTCTTCCATTTTCTAATAATTGCTCCCACAGTTGATTTCTTCACACCAAGCTGCTTACCTATTGCAGATTCAGTCTTCCCAGCTTGGTGCAGGTCTACAATTTTGTTTCTGGTGTCCTTTGACAGCTCTTTGGTCTTGGCCATAGTGGAGTTTGGAGTCTGATTGTTTGAGGTTGTGGACAGGTGTCTTTTATACTGATAATGAGTTCAAACAGGTGCCATTAATACAGGTAATGAGTGGAGGACAGAGGAGCCTCTTAAAGAAGAAGTTACAGGTCTGTGAGAGCCAGAAATCTTGCTTGTTTGTAGGTGACCAAATACTTATTTTACCGAGGAATTTTCCAATTAATTCATTAAAAATCCTTCAATGTGATTTTCTGGATTTTTTTTTTCTCATTTTGTCTCTCATTGTTGAGGTATACCTATGATGAAAACTGGAGACCTCTCTCATCTTTTAAGTGGGAGAACTTGCACAATTGGTGGCTGACTAAATACTTTTTTGCCCCACTGTATGTATGTATGTATGTATGTATGTATGTATGTCCTGTACATATAGTAGTACTGACAATTAAAATCTTTGAATCTTTTGAATCTTGAATTTCCACTTTATATCCAGCTGTGCCTGTTCAGATAGTGTAAATCCACTAACACAGTGTTGTTAGCATAGCATAGCACTAACTTTGTCACACTTGTTGCTGTTCTTAGGTGCTTCTGAAGATTGCAGTCGGTCTCAACCGCACTTTAGCTTGCAAACCACCAATATGCGTTTGTCCTTGACATGGTTTGTTAAGACAGAACCAAACGTAGGCAGCAAGGAGACCAGAGGTAAGTGAGACAACAATCTTTAATAATCTATCTCTCCAATCTCCCACTGGTCACCCTCCTGGATCCACAATTTTTTTGTGCTGCACAACTGTACAATGACAAAAAAAACTATTCTATTCTATTCTATTCTATCTGGATGAGATGGTAGGCGTTCCTCAGATCCAGCTTGGTGAAGATGGTGGTACCCTGGAGGAGGTCAAAGGCAGAATTGATTAGGGAAGTGTCATGAGCTGAGTTGGATTTTCCCCCAACTCAGGTTCATGACTTTCCTGTTTTCATATTTATCTGTGTATTGTTATGCCTTTTGAGTTTTCATATTGTCTCCCATTTTTCCTTGTTATTGTTTAGCTTGTTTGTGCCATGTCCTGTTTTGTTTGCAATTTATTTTCCAGTCTGTTTCTGAGTTTGTTTATTTCTTGTATTGGTTCTCTAACTGTCAGCTGTCAGGCAGCACATTTGGGTCTGCACTTTGTGTGGGCGTTGCCTGTCAGACTGCCAGCCCGGCTACTCCCCTCTCATCATCATCACCTGATTCCATTTCCCATTAGGATGCTCTTCTTCCCTCCCGCTCACGTGCAGTCACACCTGTGGGCACTTATTTCATTATCAGTTTTGTATTTAGTCTGCTCTTGGTCAGTCATTCCTCTCTGCACCATTGAATGTCATTTACTACATTTTATTCATGTAATCCTGTTTGTCTCCTACCACGTTTTGTTTGTGTGATCTACTATCACATCTCGTTTGTGTGTTCCAATCTCCTTCTGCATCCGCTGGGCAGTGTTGGCCCAGGGATGCCAAATGTAAGTTTGCTCTTGTTTGCAGTTTTGTATGTCAGCACAATTTTTGGGACTTTAGTTCTTTTCTTTAATAAATATGTCATGGGTGTAATTCAGCACTTGGGTCTGTCTCTCTTCACCTCATAGAGGCGTTTCATGACAGAATGGTGCAGCTAGAATAAGACTCAGCTGTTACACCCAGGCATTATTTTCTTTTTGGGGGGCTGTTTTTTCACTCACCTGCCCGTTGGAGCTTTTATGGATTCGGCAGGCAATCCAGTCGGGAGGAGGAAGAAGTGGAGTCAGGACGAACTGGAGCGTATCTCCGTGATCAAGGTTCTGCCGAGAGGGTCTCAGAACTGCAGATCATGCGAGGATGAGATGCTGTGTTGGGGTGGAGTGGCGAATCAGCTGGACGTCAGTCCCAGTCTGTGCTTCCATCCCCAGGTGCTCGCTCTCCACCTGCCTCCGTTACCGCCTATGCCTCTGCCTCTCCCATCTGCCCCACGGTGTCAGCGTCATCGCCATCCCTCATCGTACCATCGGAGGAAGCCCTTCTCCTCGTCAGCAGCCATTTCCCAGATGTCATGCTCAACAATTCCTGCGGCAAAACCTCTTCTCTTGTTTCCTTCACAGGCTGTCTCGCCAGTTTGCGCCCTCACCACTGTTGTTGCAACTCCCGTCGCCATGACATCCCCTCCTGCTGCCGAGAGGTCCTCCAGGGTTTCCCTGGTAACTCCCACTTCCGCATCATCTGAGCCGCCTCTTCCACTATCCATGGAGGGGGCCAGAATCACCAGTGACACGGAGAGGGATGACTGCCCGTCTCCTGCAGCTGTCAACATCAAAATCCAGGATGACAGGCAAGTGCTTTTTCATTCTATTCAATTTTGTAATGATAGGCTTTGTCTGTCTCCTGGGAGAGAAGCTCAGTTTAAGCAGTCCACTGGGTTCGCTCCTCCAGCTGCAACTGTAAACTCTTTCCCTATCCTCTCTGTGCCTCCCCCATCTTTCCCTGAGCGTCCGTCAGTCCCAGAACAGAGCCGTCAGATGGTGGAGGAGCCAGAGGCCCTGGAGGACCTTACTTCAGAGCCCACATGGAGCCAACCCCCAGCTTCCTCGCCGGATGAGCCACCAGCTTGGGAAACTTTGCCTGGGGGCTTAAGGACTGCAATTACCATCACGCCTGCTGCGGAAGCCACTGCAGCAGAGAGGGAATCAGAGCTGGACCTCCTCAAGACCGGGCCCAAAGCGTCAGCATCTCCAGGATCGATGGAGACCTGGACGACGGTGGAGATCTAGCTCAGGCAACTGATCTCTTTTATTTTTCTCTTTTCTGCCCTGGAGAGATCTTTCCTGGCTCTCAGTGGGAAGAGTCAGGTGCAGCTGAGGGCTGCACCTGAGCTCCCCTCACCGGGCTCCGCCACTGCCAGCGACCCTAACCACGTTCTTCTCCCTGTGTCTCCTAAGCTTTCTCCTAGGGTCGCTGGGGAAGATTGACCATTGCCTGATGCCTCCGTGGATCTAGGCCAACCATCAGATGACTTCATGAGTCCAGCTCCCCCTGCTGAGGTTGTCAGGGACCCCCCTCCCTCATCTTCGCCCGGGGTCCCTTTGATGGACCGCCTCCATGATCCGGTGCTCTTGGGGATTGGCTGATTCACCGTGGGTGCAGCATTGCTCCTTCCTGGAGCCACCAAGGGTGCAGTGTTGTTCCTGCCCGGAGCCGCCAAGGGTGCAGCGTTGCTGCTGCACGGAGCCACCAAGGGTGCAACGTTGGCCCAGTCGGGGCCCACCGAGGGTGCTGCAGTGCTCCAGCCCGGCGCCACTATGGGTGCAACAATGTCCCAGACCAGGACCCCCGAGGGTGCAACGTTGGCCCAGTCGGGAGCCACAGTGGGTGCAGCGTTGCCCCTGCCCAAAGCCACTGAGGGTGCAACAATGTCCCAGACCGGGACCCCGCAGGTGTAACCGTGTTCCAGCTGAGGCCCCCCAATGGTGCAACATTGGCCCAGCCAGGGCCCACCATGAGTGCAGCTGAGCTCCAGCCTGGAACCACCGCGGGTGCAGCTGAGCTCCAGCCTGGAGCCACTGCAGGTGCTAGTTTACCTTCGTCCAAGATCTCCGAGGGCATTGTGGTCTCCTTCTCTCCTCAGCCTGATGCCATCAGGGTCCCCCTTTCTCCACTACCAGATGCCGTCATGGCCCCTCTTCCCTGGACTTGCTTCCTGTCAGTTTGTCTTCCAGGGGGTAAGCAGCCTCCTGGGTTACCTCTCTGGGACTGGTGGCTTAAGAACTCAGACCAGCCTCCAGAAAGACTGAGCCACCAGGTTGGGTGGTACATATTTTCCAACAGGCCACCCAATTCGTACCATCTGGCCATCCGGCTGGCCTGGGACTTAGGCAGGCCACCTGGCCTGTTCCACCTCACTGTCCGCCAGGCGTGGGACTTTGGTCGGCCCCCTGAACTCTTGAGCTCCATGGGCCGGGGAGGGCTCTTATTTTGTGTGTTTCTGGTGTGGGCCCTGAGCAGGGTTGTTTTTTGTTCCGTCCTAGCCTGTTCCCCCCACCACCAGCCCTGGGTAGATTGTTGTTGTCCTTGCTTGGGGGGGGGGGGGGGCAGGTTTTTTCTTATTTGATTGATGCTACACTGGGGTGTCTGGTGTCCACCCCTTGGGGAGGGGATCTGCCATGAACTGAGTTGGATTTTCCCCCAACTCAGGTTCATTACTTTCCTGTTTTCATATTGATCTGTGTATTGTTATGCCTTTTGAGTTTTCATATTGTCTCCCATTTGTCCTTGTTATTGTTTAGCTTGTTTGTGCCTTGTCCTGTTTTGTTTGCAATTTATTTTCCAGTCTGTTTCTGAGTTTGTTTATTACCTCCGCCAGGCCGAAGGCCAGGAGGAGGTTATGTTTTTGCCGGGGTTTGTCTGTCTGTCTGTCTGTTTGTCTGTCTGTTTGTCTGTCTGTTGGTTAGCAAGATAACTCAAAAAGTTTTGGACGGATTTCGATGAAACTTTCAGGCGTTGTTGGAAATGGTACAAGGAAGAACTGATTAAATTTTGGGGATGATACGGATCACCGTCTTGATACAGGAATTTTTAAAAGGATTCTTTAACATTGTGAGATACGGCCATTTTCAACATATGTGCAGGGGCAATAGAGGGCGCTGGTCGTCGTGTCTGATGAACACAAACTCTGCCTTCTTCAAAGTTTTAGGCACAAAACCACGCGGAAAACTGCAGTGGGCAGGGCCCACCAACATACCTGTGTTTGCACCACGCTGCAAAAGCTGACACGGGCAGCTGTCCGCCACCGGATTATTTGGCAGAAATTCCCCGGCCAGCCATAGGGGCTGCACAAAAACCAGTTCTCTGCCAGGGAAGATTCAAAATCCCCTTCTTTCCGCGGAGCGCAAACTCAATAAAACCCATGCCAACCTGTCTACCCAATTTGCATCCGTCAAAACAGTGGTGGCCTGGGCCCGCCAGCGTGCTTGTGTTTGCGCTACGCTGCAAAAACTGAGACGGGCAGCTGTCCGCCGCCGGATTATTTGACAGAAATTCCCCGGCCAGCCATAGGGGCTGCACAAAAAACAGCTCTCTGCCGGGGAAGATTCAAAATCCTCTTTTTTTCCGCGGAGCGCAAACCCAATAAAACCGACGGCAACCTGTCTACGCAATTTGCATCCGTCACTGAAGCCCTGAGTGCCGCTTTCAGTGATCTATGAAAACGCTCACAGCCTGGGACTTTGCACACGAAGGAGATGGACACAACACCAACACTTCAGTTTATTACCTCTGCCAAGGAGGTGATGCTTTTACAATACTGAACCACTAATCCTATCATTGTGAATCCAATTGCTAGTCATATGTTTTCATGGTCAAGGAATCTGAAAACGTACACACAAACACTGTACGGGGGGGAACTGTGGCGCTTGGCGGAGGTCTGCGCTCTCCAAGTGCTTTTCTAGTTTCTTGTATTGCTTCTCTGACTGTCAGCTGTCAGGCAGCACATTTGGGTCTGCACTTTGTGTGGGCGTTGCCTGTCAGACTGCCAGCCCAACTACTCCCCTCTCATCATCATCACCTGATTCCACTTCCCATTAGGATACTCGCCTTCCCTCCCGCTCAGGTGCAGTCACACCTGTGGGCACTTATTTCATTATCAGTTTTGTATTTAGTCTGCTCTTGGTCAGTCATTCCTCGGTGCACCATTGAATGTCATTTACCATGTATCATTCGTGTAATCCTGTTTGTCTCCTACCACGTTTCATTCGTGTAATCTACTATCACATCTCATTTGTGTGTTCCAATCTCCTTCTGCATCCGCTGGGCAGTGTTGGCCCAGGGACACCAAATGTAAGTTTGCATTTTTGTATGTCAGCACAATTTTTGGGACTTCATTTCTTTTCTTTAATAAATATGTCATGGATGTAATTCAGCACTTCAGTCCGTCTCTCTTCGCCTCGTAGAGGCGTTTCATGACAGTGGAGAGCGTTTTTGTCTTTAATGGTACTATCATTCAGCTGCTGAAAATCTATGCAGGGGCAGAGAGAGCCATCTTTCTTTTTAATGAAAAAAAAACAACTCGCACCCACAGCCGAAGAGGAGGGCCTAATAAGGCCAGAGCTGATGGATTCTTTAATATATTTGTCCATTGCCTCCCTCTGCAGGCCAGAAAGGCTATACAGGCGACTGGAGGGAAGGCTAGCCCCTGGTTTCAATTCTGTGGCGCAATCATATGGTCTGTGGAGAGGGAGTGACAACGACCTGGCTTTGCTAAACACTGGGACCAGGTTATGATATTCAGGAGGAACATTGGACAAATCTGATGGATCAATTGCAGGAGGGGAGCTAGATATGGAGGGGGTGTATGCAGCAGATTGTAAGCAAGAGGATAGGCAGAAGGTGCTCCATGGGAAATAGTTCCCCTTCTCCAGTCAATGGTGGGGTTATGTAAGTGAAGCCAGGGGTACCCAAGAATGATGGACGTGGAGACGGATGGGAGGACAAAGAACTGAATGCTCTCTCTGTGATTACCGGAAACTCATAGAGACAGTGGGGCAATCTTTTGGGTTACAGTGAATAGGGTACTCCCTGATATGGCCACAATCCCCAAAAGTTTGGGAAGGGGCGTACACTGAACTTTTAACTGGATTATCAGACGCTCCGAAATAAAATTTTGTTCAGTCCCAGAATCAATCAAGGCAAAATCCGTGTGCTTGTGCGTGGGCAATTGTAAACAAACTGGCAGAACGCATTTAGACAAGGGAAGCTGGGATGAGCCACCCCCCAACTCCCCTACAGTGGCAGACAGGCGCACTCCTTTGGTCCTAGTGATGCTGTGATTTTTAGTCATATGACTGCTCAAGCCCCGCTCCACACACTGCTGTTTCCCCAAGAGTTCAGCCTGTGAGACCGCTTGTGGGAGCGCCATGGGGGAGTAACCGAGGACGCGGGGACGAGGGTGTGAGCACGTGCAAAACTGACTCTCACAAGCGTGTTCACGCAAGTGATTGTCGAGCCAAGTGACCAGGAAAATTAATGCATCTAATGACGCTGGTTCATCCCGACTAGCCAGCTTGTCCCAAAGATTGAAGTTGAGACCGCCAATGAAAAAGAGCAAAGCGCAGTATCCTACCACCCAGACTCAGCCGCGAGCACCCAGAAATCAATGGAAAACTCTGCAGCAGATTTGGTCCCGTAACACAGGTTACGGAGACGGGAGAAGGCACAGCCTTCCTGGTTAGAGTGATCAAAGATCGTAGTAAACTCCTCAGCAAAACGAGCAGACGTGTAGGATGAATACCCAGTGCCAGTGACGACAGCACATGCCCAGGTGAGCGCCGACCCTCAAGCAGAGTGACCATATAGCTTATTTTGCTATGCTCGGTAGGGAACTCATCCAGGAGATGCTGAAAAACCAGGCTGCATTGTAGAAGGAACCCCCCCCCCCCCCCCACAAGCTCCCATTATAGTGAGCCAGTGAGGGGAATCGTTACAGAGCACCCGGGACGGGAGGAAACTAAAGCTGCAGCAGCGGTAGGGTTTGGGGGCTGGTTTAGTTGGTCAAAACGTTCTGTTAACTTTTGGAGCTGAGCTAGTGTTGTCTGCATTTGCAGCAAAAGGAAGTTTACCTGCTGTTCGAGATCATCTAAACGAGCGACCAAGGATCCCTGAGCTGCAACTGCTTGGTCTTGTTTGTGTGGAGCACATACTGACATGGTTTGTTAAGACAGACCCAAACGCAGGCAGCAAGGAGACCAGTGGTAAGTGAGACAATAATCTTTACGACAATAATAATGATATGAATGTGTGCGGAGATTCTGGCAACCCTGTGGAAGGAGAGGAGAACAGAGGGTAAGTATGGAGCTGTTACTGTTGGACAATTTTGCAGTTTATGTCTCTTACAGATGGCAGTGATTCCTCCACTGTGAAGCAGGGAGGCTGCAGACTCTCGGCGTGGGGGTGATATTACATGGTGCGTATTTACAGCAGAGGTGGGTCTGTGCTGGACATGAAGAAGGAAAGAGTTAGTGTTATTTAGGAGTGCACTCACTGAGCTGGACTATGGAAGAGGAGGTCTGGAAAGGGGGGCTCCTCCAGGCTGGGTCCAGATCTACCAGTTGAGTCCTCTCCTGGGGAGATAGAATGCAAAAGGGAGAGAGTGATTGGCCTTACGTTTCCGCAGGAGTCGGGGATGGTTGCCAGATTGAGGCAGCACACCAGGAATGAACCTTCTTGGGTCAGCTTGGGAGAGAGTCTGATGTGCTCCTGACAGCCCAATGGAGACTGGCCCAATTTAAAGGGTTCCCTGATTACCCACAGGCGGTAGGTGCAGCTGAAAGGGATGAAAGGTTAATTAGGGAGGAAGAGTGAGTGAATGTGCAGCCTGAACCATTACAGTCCTTAACCGTGACAAAGGAAAAATAATCTATTTTCACAAAAACAAGTAGCTTCATCTTTTCCTCCACTCAGTAGTGAATAAGCTCTTTGCAACAGGTTACAATGACTGACGGCTGCATCAGCTACGTAGGGTCAGTTTGTATTTATTTGCGCTAAAAATACAGTGATGTGAAAAAGTGTTTGCACCTTCCTGATTTCTAATTTTTTTATGTTTGTCACACTTAAATGTTTCAGATCATCAAACAAATTTAAATATTAGACAAAGACAACACAAGTAAACACAAAATGCAGTTTTTAAATGAAAGTGTTTATTATTAAGTGAAAAAAAAATCCAAACCTACGTGGCCCTGTGTGAAAAAGTGATTGCCCCCTAAACCTAATAACTGGTTGGGCCACCCTTAGCAGCAACAACCGCAATCAAGCGTTTGCGATAACTGGCAGTGAGTCTTTTACAGTGCTGTGGAGGAATTTTGGCCCACTCATCTTTGCAGAATTTTTGTAATTCAGCCACACTGGAGGGTTTTCGAGCATGAACCGTCTTTTTAAGGTCATGTCACAGCATCTTAATTGGATTCAGGTCAGGACTTTGACTTGGCCACTCCAAAGTCTTCATTTTGTTTTTCTTAAACCATTCAGAGGTGGACTTGCTGGTGTGTTTTGGATCATTGTCCTGCTGCAGAAACCAAGTGCGCTTCAGCTTGAGGTCACGAACAGATGGCCAGACATTCTCCTTCAAAATTTTTTGGTAGACAGCAGAATTCATGGTTCCATTTATCACACCAAGTCTTCCAGGCCCTGAAGTAGCAAAACAGCCCTAGACCGTCACACTACCACCACCATATTTTACTGTTGGTATGATGTTTCTTTTCTGAAATGCTGTGCTAATTTTACGCCGGATGTAAGGATTCCAAGGTTGTCATAGCCAGGAGTGGCACTGGGGTTAAGCTCCCAGTGCTCATAAAATGCTCCTTACGGCGTGCATCTCAAAAAGCCTCTGACAACCAAGTCCAACTCCTAGCCTGCCCGTGTGGTTTAGTCTCTAAGCCCGGCGGAACTGCTTTTACTAAGAGGAGAAGGGGCGAGGGCGGATCTCTGGCGCCTTAAAACCAGATGCTTCGGGTAGATGGTGGCTCGTCAACCTGGGAAGGTAGCCCATCTAGGGGAAGGTAAACCCTGATTTCAAACCTCCGCTGCCTTGCGGCACACCCGGTCATGGGAAAGGCTTCGGGAGTCAACCCTGAGGAAAAATCCGGAGTCGGAGCCCCTAAGGCAGTTCTCTGTTGTGCTCAACATCGTTCTGGCAGCTCCTGCGATGGCGCTGGTGCCAAACTATAGCAGCCCTGCTGTTCTTTTGGATTCATCAGTGACGTGGAGAGGGGGAACATGCTGCATGGGTAACATCTTGTCCTCCATATCTTCCTGCCCAGGCTTGAATCCTACCAACGCCCAATGCTGGAAGGTAGAACACCGGTGCGCATCGGCCTGTTCAGCCACAGGCGGTGCTGTTCCAGCAGAGTAGACGTTTAGGATTCTCTTCCATGGTCATCATAGACCGACGGAGGCCGACGACGAAAGTAATGGGACACACACCTTCCAAAAAGTTAAACTTTTGTCTCTTCAGTCCACAGAGTATTTTCCCAAAAGTCTTGGGGATCATCAAGATGTTTTCTGGCAAAACTGAGACAAGCCTTTATGTTTTTTTTGCTCAGCAGTGGTTTTCGTCTTGGAACTCTGCCATGAAGACCATTTTTGCCCAGTCTCTTTCTTATGGTGGAGTCATGAACACTGACCTTAACTGAGGCAAGTGAGGTCTGCAGTTCTTTGGATGTTGTTGTGGGGTCTTTTGTGACCTCTTGGATGAGTCGTCACTGTGCTGTTGGGGTAATTTTGGTCAGCCGGCCACTCCTGGGAAGGTTCACCACTGTTCCATGTTTTTGCCATTTGTGGATAATGGCTTTCACTGTGGTTTGCTGGAGTTCCAAAGCTTTAGAAATGGATTTATAACCTTTTCCAGACTGATAGATCTCAATTACTTTGTTTTTCATTTGTTCCAGAATTTCTTTGGATCACAGCATGATGTCTAGCTTTTGAGGATCTTTTGGTCTACTTTGCTTTGTCAGGCAGGTCCTATTTAAGTGATTTCTTGATTGAGAACAGGTGTGGCAGTAATCAGGCCTGGGTGTGGCTAGAGAAATTGAATTCAGCTTTCCAAAGATGTGATAAACCACAGTTAATTTATGTTTTAACGTGAACACAGGGCCATGTAGGTTTTGATTTTTTTTTTTACCCTTAATAATAAACACCTTCATTTAAAAACTGCATTTTGTGCTTGTGTTATCTTTGTCTAATATTTACATTTGTTTGATGATCTGAAGCATTTAAGTGTGACAAACACACAAAAAATGAGAAATCAGGAAGGGGACAAACACTTTTTCACACCATTGTGTCAATCCACATTAATAAAATGGGTAACGCGAGTAATGCATCTGATCAAGTTTCAGTAACAGTAATGCATTACTAAATTTATAAACAATAATTTCATTAAATTAAATCACCCTTTATTGTCATTCAACTGTACAACCAATCATGTACAGTAGAACGAGATTGTGTTTTACCTATCTACTGTGTTAATCACACACACCAAGTGCAGAATCAGAGGGCCGCTGCCATGCAAGGCGCCGCCACAAATTTCCCTCCTCCATTCCATTATTGCTGAGCACCAAGCTGGATGGCAGGAAGTTCCACTTTTATATGGTCTTCAGCATGACCCGGCCGGGATTTGAACCCCTGCCTCCCGGGTGTGGGGCGGATGCTCTACCAACTGAGCCACCACTCCGGCACAGCACATTACTGCAAAAGTAGTGGTGTTACAGTAGTGCGTTACTCCCAGCACTGCTAGGAAGATTCTGCTGTTAATGTTGATGTTTCTTGATGTAATAGTTCCCTCTTTGTAATTCAATTTAAGAATTGTGTTCCATTTCGTCATACTAGTTCTCATGAAATTCATCATCTTTGCTTAGATTTTGTAGATTTCCAGGCATTTTATAATCCAGCTGTATGGGACAGAGTTGAATGCCTGCTTGTAATCAATCCAAGCTGTTGTGAGATTCTTTTTTCTAGTTTTTACCTCCTGTACTATTGCTTTATTTACGAGCAGTTGGTCTTTGCATCCATAGCTACCTTTCCTGCTGCCTTGTTGCTCTTCTGGTAGTAAGTTATTATCATCCAGATGCTTGTAAGCTCTGGTTGTTAGTATTGATGTTAAAATCTTGTACATTTTAGGGAGACACGTGATGGGACGATATTTTTTGGGGTTGACTGTTGCCTCATTTTTGGGAAGAAGGTAGGTTATAACATCCATTACCTAAACAGTCCCTCCAGGATTTCGCGATGTTGCGATCGCACTAATTCACACGAAATCAGCCAATCAGCGCAACTATTGCGCGACCTTGCAACTTTGTCAAATCACCGCAACTTTCCCGCAATTTTGGCCAATCCTCATCAACCTCCGCCAATTTCACCGATCAAATTTGTCTCCAACGTGCTGAAACACTCAGTCTAACCAATCAAATGCATCGCTGCACCGAGTTCAATTCTGTGTTTACAGTGAGTAGTGAGTTTATAGCTTACAGTGAGAAATGGAACAAATCAGCAAACAGCGTGCGTGATTTAAAAAAAAACACTCACTCGTGAGGTTTTCAACACCGTCCTTCCTCCGTCTACCCCAGCCTGCCCGTGGACGGCTCGCCACGTCTCCGTCCTGATCGCGTGTACGAAGCGCTGGGTTTGTGTTGAAAAACATGCACCTGTCCAAAAGCACCCCACTGCAGGAGCGCGCGTGCGGAGAGTACACTACACTACAGTGAGTATTTGAACATTTTGTACATAGAGGTAAAATCATTAGTACATCTGGCCAATGAGCTTTAAAACTGTTAATCTCCGGTGTGGACGGACAAACGCACCCAGCTACCCACCCATCCCCCCGCTGTCCTGCTGTAAATGAAAGATGTGTGTGTGTGTGTGTGTGTGTGTGTGTGTGTGTGTGAAGCCCGACATGCAGCAGACAGACAAGTAGGCATGGAAAGAGAGAGAATATTCTCTGTATTTTTTTTATTTTTCAGAAAAACACAGACTCCCATAGCCAATACAGTGCAACAGAATAAATAATTTATTTTTTTACTCTCCGCTCGGTACCGAGTGGTTGGAAACCGTAGGGAGTTTTCAAATGAAGGTGCTGCCAATAATTTCCAAATATCTACTCTTTAACATGCATTCAATGCAATTTACCTGTTGTAATGGATATTGTGTTAATGTTTGTATTTGTTGTTGCACAAGAGTTTTTCTGTATAGCAGAAGTTTCTGCTTAATTTACAAATGACTATAATAGGAAATGTTTGACAATCCTGAGCTTTTCTTGTATTGTTATATAGAATATCACTGCAGTAAACTGGAAAAAGCATCTGTTTTAAAATTTGGAATTCTTCCCATAACTTTTAGTGCAAAAAACACTCTAAAAATATCACAACGTTCATCGCAACTTATTAAAAACACTCCCGCAAATTCAGGCTTTTTGGCCCTCAACAATCATAAAAACATCCTGCAACATCCTGGAGGGTCTGCCTAAAAGGCTCCGAGTGGAACTAACTCTCTCATAACAATATAGTTGTAACCATCCTAGCAAATAGGCCCAGCAACATGGGGATATTAATAACGATAATGCAAAGATGTTAACAGCATTACACTACCCCCCTTTATAAGCATGCAGAGTCCCTTCGGTATAGACTACTACTGTGAAAAATCTTTAAAAAATAAAACCATTTTCATTCCAAACGAAATTATTTTCACTTTCCATTGAACTGGACAGTGTTTTGTTTGCTTTTGAATGCCGAAATGCTGCTTTTACACTAAATACAACTATGTTAAACTAAGCAGCTCAGTGCCTAAACTCAGTTATTTCTATATCAAGCAGGGATATGTATTTCTTGTCCCCTAAGGGTTCTTGAAGCAGCTAGTCTTGGTCTGTTCTCATCCGACTCTGAAGTATGCACTTCTTCTTGGTGCTGGCACTGTGCAGCCTGTCTCCATCTGTTTGCTGCGGCTCTATGTCTGCCCATTTTCTCCGGCTGCCTGGGGGAATCTAGTTCTGGTAAATTTTGTCCCTTATCGCTGATTTTACCATTAGATGGAGGTGGCTCTGCTGGGGCAAGTTGTTTGGGTGATGCAGCAGTGTTGCCGAGTTGAAGGATTGTGCGCCTTTGTCACCTAACCCATACAGGAGTGTTGTGTAGGGCTATAATTGGTCATGGTACACAATTTTCTTTTCTCGACAAGTGAGGATCTCGTAGAACACAGGTCTGCATCGAGCGTTGACTACACCGGGGCCTTTCCAAGGGGTTTGTAACTTGGGGCTGAAATCTTTCTTCTTTGTCTTGTCCCTTACATAGACTAGCTCTCCAACATTGTAGTTATTCTGCTGTGCTCTCAGATCATGGCTTCTCTTCTGCCTGTTTTGAGCCTCTCGTAGGTGTTCTCGAGCCAGCTCATGGACTTCATTAAGGCTCCTTTCTAGGTCTTGAACATAGTCTAGAGGTTCCTTTTCCTCATGTGTCTGTTCTGCTGCTCCTAGCTAGATATCATGTGGCTGATGGACCTCCTTTCCCACCATTAGCATGTTGGGTGTGAACCCAGTGCTGGAGTTCTGTGCACTGTGGTATGCAGTGGCAGATGTTCATTCCAGTTTTTTCTGATTTTGTGTACATAATAATGAATCATCTGGAGAAGCGTACGGTTAAAATGTTCGACTTGTCCATTTGAAGCCACATGGTATGGTATGATTCTGGCTTTGGATGTTTGAAGCAGCTGGCAAACGTTCTTCAACAGAGTATTTTCAAAGTTGCATCCTTGGTCTGTATGAAGCTCTACTGGGGCTCCAAAACATGCAATAAAGTTCTTGACAAGTGTTTTGACTGTCATTTCTGCTCCCTGGTCTGGGACTGAGATTGTTTTCACCCACCTGCTGAACTGATCCGTGGTAACCAGAATGTACTTGTTCCCAGAGGACAAGGTTGTCATGAACCCTCCCTTGCGCTTTTCCAATGCGCACGGCGAGGGGTGAAATAATGAGAATTTACATGCTGGGTTCCACCACACACATTTATTAACATAAAGACTTACAAAAGGGTTTGACAAAACACTTACAGTGGACGTTCGGGGGCCGGCATCGCCCCGCAAACGCATACAAAAGGCACTTTTCCATTTGGAACTCAAAGGCCTCCTTTAGAACGGTTCCGGCTCCATTGTCCGCTTTTCCTTTTGGAACCCAATGGCCTCACAGTTCGCTTTTTCGGAACTGTTCCAGTTTTATCGACACTATTTTAGGCACCGTTAAAAGCAGGTCTGAAGGGTACCGGCACCGTTTCGTCACGCCACAGCTGGCCATTCATTGGTCTGTGTGTAGCATCATTAGAGTGGGCGTTACGCTGACTTTCGAGAATTGCTTGCTGGTCGCCATTTGCAATTTTTTGTCAGTGAGCCTGCGAACAAGTGATATTATAAACCACAACGATAGAATGGCTTAACAGAAATCAGCAGAAATCTAACACCGCAGTCCAGCAGAGTTTCCTGTGCGTTTCGGCTGATGAGAGGATGTAGAGGGAAGCAGACTGAGCTTGCAGTGGTGCGCACAAACAGACGCACCAGAAATTACACGGAGACGCACCGGGAATTAGACCCAGCCACCCGAATTGAATTGAATGTACAGCCGCGACGCACCCAACTTCAGCAGTTGGAGCCGTGATATTGTGATATACAGGACGGTGAGTGATGTGATATTCATGCTTTGTTATTTTTTCCAACAGTGGAAAGTTCACTTAGGACAGACAAAAACTTAATCGTGTTTAAACGATGACCTAGCTTAATGCTATGTCCGTCCTTGTAGGTTGTTTTTTTGTGTTGACAATTCAAATTCAAATTCAAACGTTTATTTCAAACTCAGGGTTCATATTAAATGCAGAACTAAAACGAGTAGAAAATGAATAAATAATATCTGATGAAGTAAGCTAGTTGTAATCCTGGTTAAAAAGTTTATTTTATTTATTTTTTTTTTTTTTACATGTTGCACTTTCGTGCTGTGCATGTACTTAATTTGTGTGTATTTCATTGTAGAGTTCAAACAGGATCTGCTCAGAATGGCGACGTTTTGACACCAATGTATTTTGACAGGTAAACAACACATCATATTTATAGTCAAATCTTTTGCTTTTTAAAGCCAGGTAGTCGGATACGCAAAAGCCGATGGTGTATAGAACACGTACGTATATTAGGATGTGAAATGTCGGCATCGAAACTGCTCCCATTTAGCTGTAATTAATATTCAAAAATGATATTTTCGGGAGGAAAGAATTCAATTTAAACAGCCATGGACCAAAAAAACGTACATTTGCTCATGGAAGAGGTCATTCACACTTGCAGACAATCGCGCTATATGTGTCTGTAGGATTTTCTTTCCATGCACGCAAAAAAAGCATTTTTTTTCCCGGATCCGACTAAGTGCCAAATTTAAAGTCGCACAATTTCCACTTAATATGAAAGGGACTGAATTGAGATTTATTTGTGTGAATATTAATTACAGAGTAAGTGAAAATGAATGGCACATCCAATAATAGCCACCATAAAATAAACCGCTTGTTTATTTATTTTTATCAGATCATTTCTGTGATCATAATAGTCATAATAGTGTATCTTGCACCTTGGGGAATGGGAGATGTTCAGTCGCCATTAGAATTTAGTTTATATGTGTATAGTATTTCATCTTTAAACTCATTCACTAATAGAACACATTACAAATATTTGAGACCCACTCTAGTGCTTCCTTTTATATTTTAGCAACACAAGCACAAAACACCACCCACACTTGAAACCAGGGCGACACAGCGGTGGCTAAATTTTATTGATAACGTTATTTCACACCATCACAACAACTCAGTATTTAAACTCAGTATAAATGGTGTAGAGATTGAAAGGGTATCCAAAATTAAAATCCTTGGTGTAATAATTGATAATAAACTGTGTTGGAAGTCACATATTAATTATATTAAGGCTAAAATATGCAAATCAGTCACAATACTGCGCAGAGTGAAATATTTGCTGAATCAGCCCACACTATAGACTTTGTATCATTCATTAATGCTCCCATACATGACATCCATCCATCCATCTTCTACCACTTTTCCAGAGGTCCAGGTCGCAGAGGCAGCAGTTCAAGCAAAGAAGCCCAGACTTCCCTCTCCTCAGCCACCTGCTCCAGATCTTCAGAGAGGATACCAAGGTGTTCCCAGACCAGCTGGGAGATGTCTCTCCAGTGAGTTCTGGGTCTGCCCTGGGGTCTGAGAACTACTACCAAGCAACACTGTGTTTCAGTGCAAGGAGTCAGACTGTGGAACGCTTTTGGACCTGAATTAAAATCATGTACAAAGCTTGGACAATTTAAACAAAAACTAAAGGAATAAATACTCCAAACACACACACGTGGACAAAATTGTTGGTACCCCTCTGTTAATGAAAGAAAAACCCACAATGGTCACAGCACAGTGACTACTTGTCACCCTTTAAATAGGCCGATTGATTACAAGTTTGTAGACACCTGTGATGTTAATTAGAGGACACATCTTGGTTGAACATGTCCCTGTGGTCATGTTCATGTCCCTATGGCCTATTTTCAATCTTTTCTAGGGGTACCATCATTTTTGTCCAGGCCTGTTTCATGAGTTTGTATTTTAAAATAATTCTGTTGAACCACAATTCAAAAGCATTGTCTGATTTTCATTGGTTAATTTTCATAGAATTTTTATTTATTACCACTTTTGTCAGATTCAAGTTATTTCTGTGACCATTGTGGGTTTTTCTTCGATTAACAGAGGGGTACCAACAATTTTGTCCACGGCTGTATATACAAAACGACATGTAAAATCACACAAGGATTATCATATCCAGTCTCTGTTGTGCTGTTGCTTATTTTTTGTCACGTTTTGTCTCAGTTTCTTTTTTCTTTTTTTACAGTTTGAATTTTGCACATTCAGTAAATAATCTGTAATTTGCTGCTGATTGGAATAAACAATTTAGTGATTTATGTGTTTGCATCATGATTTTCTATTTTGTCTCTTCAGACACCGGTGGGAAAAGAGTCAACAGTACGAACCATTTATCAGTGACTTTGAAAATAATGGCTCATTTTAAGAAAAGTAACCAACACAATTATTTGCTGAAGACTGTAAAACAAAATAGAGACATCTGCAAAAGTACAAAGGTTTATTGTCAAAATTCCCAGGGCAATACTACATGAATACAAGTATAGTTCACTGTTGATGCAGAGAATATATATTTATACAGTATCTACATGTAGTCAGCAATACTCAATACGATATATTTCCATTTAATCCACGTATTTCTCCATGTAACCTTGGGACTGCTTTATTTTAATTACTTCTAATCCTAGATCCATTTGTTTTGGCTTAAAATGCATCATAATTGCTAAATATATCTTATGCGTAACTCAGTACTGTTTACCTGTTGAAATATATATTTAACGGCTCATATGGCACCTGATCCATGTTTTGCCACGACACCACTGGCTGGAGCAGATAAATTCCATGACGTCTCAACAGTCTCTCCATGATTTTGACATAGATCATGTATTTTTACCTAACCATCTATTTGTCGAGAAAAGTAATTTTTGATATTCATGCGCTGTGAGCCAATAAATGATTAAAATCTAACAATACTTCACTGTCTGATTAATGATTCTGTATAATATATGGGTCTCACTTTCTGACATGAGTGTCCAAAAATATTTAACTTTTGCATTATTTTTGGAGATGTATTGCTACATGTTTTGATGTTGATTTTACTGAACAGGAATATGGCTCCGCCTCATGGGGAGCGTAGCACCGCCTCCAACTCCCTCCAAATCCCGCCTCCGACTCCCTCCTTCTCCCACCCATACTACAGTGAGCCTAGTGCTGTGGAAAAACATGGGTGCCGAACTGTACTGTTCCGTTCCAGGCCAAAAGAGGCCTTTGAGTTCCAAATGGAAAAGTGCCTAAAGAGGCGTGTATTCACGCTGGTGTCCCACAGCCAGAATTGCTAGAGGGATGCAGAAGAACCACGGGCTGCGCGGAGTGGATACACGCCGTAGGAGCTGACAGTTCACTGATGCGCACAAGTGGGCAGACGATCAGTTAGACAAAGACCCAGCAGTGCGTGACTGGCAAAAGGCACTTAAGTACACGCACTGCTGGTTATGGTAAATGAGGAGCACCTGGGCAAGGACCGGGAAAGATAATTAACGGGGCTGGGAACAGCTGATGGTAGAGAGAGAGAGGGGGCGCGGCCGAACCGGCAGACTGTCAGCAGTGCTCACAGAAAATAGGTCACAGAGGCTGTCTAACAGCTGCCAGTCCGACAGTGGCAAAGGATACAGGAGGCAGACTGAAATACATAATATACACATATGTTGTGGCACCTAGACCCACAGAGAGGGCAGGACTGAGCCAGGGAAACCAAGCTGGCTCAGCTCCTGACAAAGGTGGGAAAAGGACCCAATACATCAAGGTGCAACCTGTCCATTGGTGCTCCAGCCTGGTAAGTTTGCAGCTTAGCTTTGTGAGTGGGACTGCTTGATTTCAGAGCTTTGTACTGAGGGCATTTCTGGATGAACTTGTGTAGGTCTCCTCCCATGCCATACCAGTGATAGCCTTGCCAGAGATGCTGCAGGGTTTTTTCGTCTCCTAAATGTCCAGATTGTGGGGGGTTGTGACAAGTCTCCATGACTTCAGTTTGCATCAGCAGCAAAGATGGGTTAATTCCACTGCCATTCTCCCAATAGTAATGTCGGATCCCTTGGTGAAACTCTATTTGTGGCCAGCAGAGCCAGTATTTTCTAACTGCAGGGCTCTCCATTGCAACTTCTTCACTGGTTGGAAGCATTTCTGATTCCTTCCAACTATGTAAGATGGAGAGTACTGGGTCATTCTTTTGGGCAGCTGCTAACTCTTGGCAACTTACTGGCTGTAGCCAATTTAGTGTGGAAGTATGAAGGTCGGTTTCTGCCAGCTGCTGATTTTTCTTACTCTGCATCTCTTGCACAGTGATCTGCCTGATGACCAAGGGTAACACATCATCCACATCTTCCTCAAATATGACCCACTGCTCGTGCAGTCTTTGACAGTGTGAACACCCCTGACATGGGAGCTCTGTCACTTCTTTATGAGCTTGGAAACAGTTACAATCCATTGTGCTACCAGTGCTCTGCCTCAGCAATGCATCTGCGTTTGCATGGCTCTTGCCTGCACGGTCTTCAATGTCAAAGTCGTACTGGCAGAGCTCTTCAAGCCATTGAGCCAGTTGGCCTTCAGAATGTTTAAAACAGAAGAGCCAAGTTAGGCTGCTGTGGTCCATACGAAGTAGAAACTTTCTGCCCGGGAGAAAATGATCAAAGTGTCTTGTGTATGAGACAATGGCTAGCAGTACCCATCTTGTCACACAGTATCACTGTTGTGCAGGAGTGAGATGGTGGCTGGCATAGGAGATGACACTCTCCTTCCCCCACTGGACCTGGGACAGTATTGCACCAATGCTGTGGCTGGATACATCAGTGTCCAGGATGTAGATACTGGTTGCTGCTGGATGGGAGAGGATGGGGACAGTAGTTAGTCTTTCTTTGAGTTGCATAAAGGCTTCCTGCTGTGGGTCCCCCCATTGAAATTTTGCTGACTTTTTGAGGAGGTTCTGGAGGGAGCTGGCAAGCTCTACAAAACCAGGGACAAAGCGGCGGTAGTAATTTCACAGTCCCAGAAAGGTTTGCAGTTGCTGAATATTTGTGGGGGGGCTGCCATTCCTGAACATCCTTGATTAGTTCTGGGTTGGGACCTATTCCTTCTCCACTGACTACATGCCCTTAGAAAAGGACTCTGTCTTTTAACAGCTGGCACTTTTTAGGTTTTAACTTTAGGCCATAGTTGTGAAGGCGTTCAAAAACTTCAGCCAAGTGCTGCAAGTTTTCCTCAACCCATCTGCCCAGGATAATTATATCATCGTAGATCTGGCTTACAAAAACCTCCCATGAAAACTCTCTGCTCCCAGTTTCTAGGGATACCTCTAATTGGCCCAGGGGAGTCAGTGTGCTTCCAATCCCAGCATTATGAAAATGAGTTTTGCTGAAAGGCTTCTGTGGCTTTTTTGGGAGCATGCTGTAAAGCGCTTCAGATATCACTGTGGCCTCTGTCCCAGTATCCGCAACAGCTTGAACAGGTAAGGTAAAGCCAACTTTGTTGTCAATCATGTACAGTAGAACGAAATTACCTTTCTCTTATCTACAATGTTAATCTAGAATCAGAGGGGTCGCTGCCATGCAAGGCGCCACCACATATTTCCATTCTCTGTTCCATTATTGCTGAGCACCAAGCGGGACAGCAGGAAGTTCCACTTTTATATGGTCTTCGGCATGACCCGGCCGGGATTTGAACCCAGGCCTTCCGGGTGTGGGGTGGATGATCTATCAACTAGGCCACCACTCTGGTAGGCCATTCACCGTCATTTCAATTTGCAAACTAGGCCCTCTTTTCATTGTGCGTCCTACCTGTGGGGTGGAGGGGGGGTTGGCCCTCCGTGATCGTCATCATCATCATCATAGCAGTCTGTCGTGGGCGACAATGACTGTTTCATTTAGGTCTGATCAGATTCCTCCACACAGCTCTGTCCTTAGCCTTCCGCTGCCAGGAACTCCTGTCTACTGTATGTCCAACTTCTTCAAGTTTCTTTTAACAGTGTCTTTAAATCTGAGCCTTGATCTACCCTGATTGCGTTTGCCCTCGCATAACTGTGAATAGAGTAACTGCCGAGGGAGACGCTGGTGGTCCATCCTCTCAACATGTCCGAGCCATCTCAGGTTTGTCTGTATTAGCATGTCCTCCACTGATGGTAGACCAGCTTGTTTCAACACTTCTGTGTTGGCTATCTTGTCTTTCCATGAGATGTTCATTATGGCTCGAAGGTGTCTCATCATGTTCGCGTGGAGTTTCTTCACCTGCACTCTGTAGACAGTCCATGTTTCAGCGCCATACAATAGAGTACCCAGTGATCGTGGGCTTCCCCAAAACCTCAGAATTATTCACAGTGAAGATGTTCTTATGGCGGGTTGGGCTGGGTGACCTTGGACACTCTCTCATTATATGCACAGTCCCCCACAACAAAAGCAGGTGGTGTTTAGTTGGCTTGGGCTTGGTGCTCTCACCTTTGAACTTTGAGGGGTAGGTTGACATGGTCGTCCCTCTCCACTCCTCTGACCATATACTCTGTCACTGTACGATGAAGAGAGATTTACGAATGCCCCGCTCCCACAGTCAGTGGCCGCGGGCTGTAGGTGCTCTAACTTTAGATGCAGCTGCTCCACTTTATCCATCAGCAATTTAAATTGCTCCTCAGTCACATACCTTGGGCTCTGTAGATGCCTGGAGGTAAAGAAAGGTTCATCAGGGGGATCATTCTCCTCATTAGCCCAGGGAGCCGCCTAGTTTTTCCACCTTTTAGCTTAATATCACGGCCCAGAGTTGCTTTAAAATTATGTTCATGGGCTTTAGCTAATGTTTGAGCCTCAGCCAGTGATCGTGGATCCATATTCATTACTTCGTAGGCTACTTTTTGGTTTTCCAGTCCTTTCAAAAAGACATCAGTAGCCAGCTGGTCCTGCAACATCAATTTCGTTCCAGGGTAGGCCAGGCTGACAAGGCATCGCACCTCTTCTGAAAATTCTGCCGCAGATTCTTTTCCTTGTCACAGCTCCCCTAGCTTTCTACGGACTGTGGTTGGGGGATCTTTAACTCCAAACTGTTGAGTGAGCTGCTCTTTAAGAAGAGTGTAGCCTTCCTGAATATGTTCAGGTAGGGAGCACACATAGCGAATTGCAGCTCCTCTGAAACACTCATGAAGCCTGTTGACATGTCCTGCACCAGCCCATCTATACTTGCAAGCCTGGCACTCAAAAAGTATCAGAAAGGAGTCCCAGTCCTCTTTACCATCATATGTCGCTAGCTTAACTTTTGCTGTCTCATGAGTATGGTTTTGAAGTAAAGTGTGGTAATTATTACCTCTGCCAAGGGAGGACGGAGGTAATGTTTTTAGTGGCATTGGTTTGTCTGTTGGATGGTTAGTTTGACTTTTAGCAACATAACTCAAAAGTTATGAGCGGATTTTGATGAAATTTTCAGGAAAGATGTGTAATGGCATGAGGAACAGATGATTAGATTTTGGTGGTGATTCAGATCATGATGTGGATGTAGGAATTTTTTGAATATTATTTTATATATTAATCTGGCACTTTTCACGTATTGCCCCTTTAAGATGTGTCCACTGAGTTACGTGCATGGTCACGCCATAGGGTCACGCGCCTCGGCAACCCGGAAGCCAAACACTTCAGAAAAAGTATTAGGGGGCGTGTCCACCAAACCCGTTCTTTCTGCTGTGGATGACTATTTCCTATTCATTCTCTATGTAGTCCAGCGTTTACAGCGCTAAGTGCCCTCTGCGTTGAAACACTTTAAGCAGTGGCCGGTTTTTGTCGCAGTGCTCAGGGCTGAAAAAATTTCAACATGTCAAACTACTGTACAGCTGCGCTCGTCAATGTCAGACCTTTCTAAGCAGCCAATCTGAATTAAGGAAGGGCGGGACATAAGATGCTAGTGCAGTAAGACAAGAATGGTAGGTGACGGACGATGGAGGCTGAACTTTGCTGCATCAAACAACCTGGTACTCTTTCATCTGACACTAAAAGGATATCATGATCAAAATTTGAAAGCAAACGTTTGGAGGAACATGTCCGCATCTGTCGGCGTCTTGCTATTATTATTAACAGTCTTATTATTATTATTATTATTATTATTATTATTATTATTATTATTATTATTATTATTATTATGTAGTCATGATGTAGTCATATTTTTTTTGCAAATATAATAATGGATTGCATTTATATAGCGCCTTTCATTCAAATTTTCAGGAAAGGTGTGTAATGGCACACTGAACACATGATTAGATTTTGGTGATGATCTCAAAATGGATACCTCCACCAAGGCTCTTATCTTCTCACAGAGTGTTAGCAACAATACTCCAAAACTACTGAATGGATTTGGATTAAATTTTCACCAGAGGTGGCCCTTTGTGCCCAAAGATGAACTCATTAGATGTTGGACGTGATCCGTGAGTACATACCTCTGCCAAGGCCCTATCTTGCAATGTACAGATGGATGCCGATATGGACAAACAAAGGGACGGAGGGGAAGACAAAAGGAGGGAGGGATGGAGCATTGGCAGAGGTATGCGCTCTATGAGTGCCCTCTACTTATTAGATAGATAGATAGATAGATAGATAGATAGATAGATAGATAGATAGATAGATAGATAGATAGATAGATAGATAGATAGATAGATAGATAGATAGATAGGAAGAAGATCAGAGAGAGTAAGGACAGCTACAGGAAGAAGATGGAGGACAAGCTGCAACAGAGCAACATCGGCGGGGTCTGGAGAAGCCTCAAAACCATGTCTGGGCTTCAGAATACCTCCTCCCAGGCCATGGGAGGCAGGGAGTGGGTGAACAACCTGAACCTGTTTTTTAACAGGTTTGACCAACTGCCCTCCCCTCCGCCTGCACACCAACCACTGCTGCCTCTACCATCATCTAATCCTGCTGTCCACCCCCCCTCCACCAACACAGCCCCCCTGCTCCAACCTGACCCTCACTAAGACCCAGGTGAGGGCGGAGCTGGGGAAGATCAAGGAGAGGAAGGTATCGGGTCTGGACTGCATCAGCGCGAAGCTCCTCAAGTCCTGTGCAGACCAGCTGTGTGGGATTGTGGAGCACATCTTCAACCTGAGCCTGAAGCTGGGGAGGGAACCACAGCTGTAGAAAACATCTTGTGTAGTACCCATACCAAAGACTTCCCACCCCAGAGACCTGAACAGCTACAGACCAGTGGCCCTGACTTCTCACCTGATGAAGACCCTGGAGAGACTGCTCCTTGCTAACCTCTGCCCCCCTGGTGGGACCAGCGATGGATCCACTCCAGTTCGCCTACCAGCACGGCATTGGGGTGGAAGATGCAGTGATCTTTCTCCTACACCGTTCCCTGTCACACCTGGAGAAGCCTGGAAATATGGTGAGGATCATGTTCTTTGATTTCTCCAGTGCTTTCAACACCAGCCAACCAGTGATCTTGAGGGACAAGCTGCTGTGCGCAGGGGTGGACCAGCACCTGTCATCGTGGATCCTGGACTACCTCACAAACCAGCCACAGTTTGTGAGAACCCAGGATTGGGTGTCTGACACGATCATCTGCAGTACAGGGGCCCCCCAGGGAACAGTCCTGGCTCCCTTCCTCTTCACCCTTTATACGGTGGACTTTTCACTCAACACAACACACTGCCATCTACAGAAGTTCTCTAACGACTCTGCAAACCGAAGTAGTGAATGATCATGGAACAACATTAAAGGGAGAGGCAGAAACTAAACAACGTCCGTCACCTAAAAGTCTCTGGGTGGAACTAACTCCCTTATAATAATATAGTTGTAACCATCTTAATAAATATTATATTAATATTAATATGTGACCCGTGCTGGCAAAATGAGTCACTTTGAGGAAATTATCAAAACTAAGATAACGTTTTTTCCATATTCTGTATTGAAAGACCGTCAAAATGATATTTATTTTGTAGGAAGTGCGCAAAAATGGAAAAAGACAATTTGTTTATATTTTGGCTAGGTTTAAAATTCGCATTTGATCGGGCGGGAGTTACATCTTCTACAGAAACATATGTATTTTTAGAAAGTACATTTTCTAAGCTTTCCAATGATACCAGGCACTCATGGGGTTTTCCCAGGACTTGCCGCTAGCAAACAAAGAAAGAGTCATGATTTATGATTCTCGTGCCTGCAGCTCTTAATGATGAGGTGCGTATTCCGACTCATTTTGCCAGCACAGGTCACATATTATTAATAACAATAATGCAAAGATGTTAACAGCATTACACTGCTGTAGGGAGATGAGCCGTCAGTCGACGTGAACTTTTGCAAAGAGTCTGAGTCTTTACTACTGAGCGGAGGAAAAGATGAAACTACTCTGTTTTTGTGGAAATAGATTATTTTCCTTTGTCGCGGTTAAGGACAAGAGGATGTTGGTGGGTTGCAAGTTAAGTGCCGGTTGAGAGCCTACTGCAGTCTTCAGAAGCACCTGAAAACTGCAACAAAGCTAGTGCTAAGTAACGGCTAGCTATGCTAACAACTTCTTTCAACTGCACCCTTTAGGGGTTGCCACAGTGGATCATCTGCCTCCATCTCACCCTATCCTTTGATTTTCCTCTATAACATCAACCCTGTCCATGTCCTCCTTCACTCCATCCATGAATCTTCTCTGTGGTCTTCCTCTTATCTTTAGATATCTTTTTATTTTTGCATACATCTTTTCCATCCCATTTTTAAATTTTTCCATATCAGATCCCGGTGCTCTATATATACAACTTACTATTATATTTTTTTCCATTGTAATCTCAATTGTTAAACATTCCATACTTTCATTCACTGCTGATGTCATGCTGTCCACTTTTTTACTTTTTAATTTTCTATCAACATACAGTGCTACCCCACCACCACTTTTACATTTCCTATTTTGTGTGTACATCTCATATTCATATAGTTCAAAATTTACATCTTTTTCTTCATTAATCCATGTTTCACTTATTGCAATAATCCTAAATGGTGTATTAAATTGATTTAAAAACTCCTTAATACTATCAAAGTTTGCATAGAGACTCCTACTATTAATATGTATTATTGTTAATGTTGGATCCAAATTCATAATTCCATTTAATTGTTGTTCTTCATAATAAACACACTTATTATTAACATGATTAAAATAGTTATTGTCTGGGTCAATATTTCCTAAAATGTCTTGTGGTTGCTGCTCAGTATTGACAAAGTTTCCAGCTTCAATTTGCCCCACTACACTTTAATCATCAAATGAGGAGGGATGAATGGTTAAAGTACTAATCATAAATTATGACAACCATGTACACCAAAAGGAAAAAAGGAAAAGGACACAAAATTTCCACTCATGATCCTACTGCACCGTTATTCCAGAATCAGGGCTAAGGTTTAAATCTGTCCAATTCCTCCATTTCTCTAATCATTATTACTTTAGCGTCCTCTGGAGTGCCAAGCAGTTTTATCCACACCTTACAGTTTCTTGTCCATGTTGACTGTATTTTTCCTTGTTTTCTGAGGGCCCTGGCTTGTCTAGCTATTTCGGAGTTCTTTTTTGTTAAATGTTCATTTATGTAGACAGCCGTTCCTCTCAGTTTTTTTGCTTGTCGCAGAAGATCAGTTTTTGCTTTCCTACTGACGAATCGGATGATGATCGCTGGTTTTCCTTTACTGTTTTTTGGGAGGTAACGTGTGGCAAGCCGAAATAGTCTCATTGTCCACAACAATGGACAATGAGACTCTGGATAGAACTCTGGACAGATCACCAGTCCATCGCAGTAATTAGTATACAAGCAGGAAATTCATGTCACAATTGAAGGGGGGAGGGACTATTTGTGTGAGACTAACAAGCAGCCATTTGTAACCAAGTACACTGTCAATGTCCACTTTAGCTCAAACACCCCAATAGATAAGCTCTGATTATCTTACATCAAATAAAGTCCATTAAAGCTCCGACTCTGTTGTATCAAATCAATTCTGATTAGAGGGAAAGAATAATCAATCAGTTAATCAATCAGAACATTAAAGGGATAACAAAGTCTAATGTCAGATGGATGGAGATATAGAGCTACACTATCTTTATGATTACAAATTCCCTGTTCATTAGCAAAATTGCTTTGCCTGCTTGCATAAATTTAGTGACCAATTTGATCAGGTTTACTCTGTTATTACTGTGGCAGTTTTAATCTAGGAAGCAAGGGGTGTGTTTTAATATCAGCTACATTACTGATCTGAAATGCAGGAAGAAAAAGAAAAACGTCTAAGCTTCTGCAGAGCTGAAGTTATTTAATTTCATGTAGTATATTGTGGAGAATCCCTTTCCTTGTTTTGAAAGTCAAACCATACAAGCAGTGACAGCTAAGTTATGTCCACCCATATCAGATGCAAATCACATGAAATTTAGCTTGGAGCAATGAGTTGCTTCATAATAGCACATTCTTTTATCTTGAGAAAGTAAAATGAATATACGACCTCTTACCTTGCTGCAAAATCTAATGCAGCTTCAATTTTCAAAAAAAAAAAAAAAATCAGAGGACAGCAATGTATTTTTTTCATCATTTATTTTGCAAAAGTGACTTGAGCACTTGCAAAACAACATCTGAAAGTTGGTCCAGTAAAAAAAAAAAACGAAAAAAAAAACACTTGAATGATTTAATACTTTGTCTTTCAATCCTGCCAAGTAAATTTGGAGTCTATATGTAGTCTAACTGAGGGATCCTATTGCTAGTAGATATTTCCAAATTCTTTCAATCACATATAAATATCCAGATATCTCATTTCCTAAAGCAATGCTAAGAAAGCCTGGATAGAAATGCCATCATCTACATAAAAAATTGAATTAGCCAACTATAAAATGTACAGTTTTTTTAAAAATTTAACTTAATATTCACATTCATATATAAAACTTACAAAACCGGGATCTTTCAAACCCACAAAAATACCTTTGTTTGTTACTGCTGAAAGATCATTTTAAATTACCATACATTTAATGGATTATTTATGTACTATCAGCATTATTAATGTTATTATTTTTGCCGTAGTTTTTATTCTTTTTGATTCATTAAAAAAAAAACATAAAGTCAATAAATTAACATGCTACCTCAGTCCCTGAAAGCCAATACTCAACTATGTTACTGAGTAAGAGTAAGACAGGTGTCTGTGTGGATTAAAGTGTGTCACTGTCTGTATGTGTGAGTGTGTGTGAGGCAAAATCTGGGACACATAGCCTGTGGCTGGGAATCGGGGGGTGGTTATATCCAAGTCCATACAAAAAATAATTCATTGTAAATATATAATATATTTTATACATATTTGAATATATTTACAAATATACCAGCACTATACATTATATTGTGTTTTTTTTCTTCAGGATAATGGATCTCTTGCACAATGTAGTGACGCACATTCCACATTCCAGACCCCAAGCAGCTCCAGTTCCGGTGTTATGCCGAAAATTGCTTGCTTGCCGAGAATTGCATCCCATCATGGCAAGCAAGTGTTTAGTATTACTCAAAGTCAATACAACTTTGAAAAAATGATTACCCTTTTTACCGACAATGCATAAATGCAAAATCTCAACTCTGAAGATTGCAAAATGTGGAGTTGGACCACTATGATTTCTAACCCTCTTTGAAACACTAAAACATCTGGCAAATAAACACAATTTAAAGATAATTTACAAGCAGTAATAACAATTTTTACTTGTAAAAATGTATAATGGGTACTTCTAAAAATGTACAAATGGTTGCAAGCCTGGTTGTAGTGTTATATTTTATAGTTTTGGCGGATGGGATGCAATTCTTGGCAAGCGAGCAATTCTCGGCATAATACCGGCTCCATTATGTTTGCCCATTCCCTCTTGCTTTCTCAACAATAAATCAATTTAATCACTTTCACTTATCATTGTACTTATTGGAAATAGTGTATGGGCAGATTGTTTGCTCTTTATAAAGTTCGTGTTTCACATTTTCATTGTTTTTGTAACCATACTGTGCTGTTTAATAGTTCGCCCAGTTAGCTTAGCATCACACAACTATTGTGCTGTTTATGTCTGCCTTTTCAAATACCACCGCATGGGCTGTAATGGACCTGCGTAATGGACATGTATTGTGCAAAGTCTTTGCACAAGCCCATTCATGTCCATCTGAGTCCATGCAATGTTATTCGGAGTGAGTCGAAGTTCAGTACAAGAATAAATAACACACTAGTAACTGGAAGCTAACTAGGTTAATATCAATAACAGTAATGGTAGCATCAATAACCAAGAGATTCTGAATACGCAAAGTACATGGCAAGTCATTTTAACATTTAATAGCTAGCCTGGATATGTATATATCAAAAATTCAGTTTTTCCTAGTAAAAATGAATATTTCAGATATCCACAATGAAATTCTTCCTCTCTATAATGATCTTTTCAGATATCTATGACATCATTCTTCCTAGGAGAAAGACGTCACTTTTCCCCATTCATGTGTATTGGGTTTTCACTTCCAGATATCTACAATTGCATTCTTCCTATCTAGAATGAACATTGTGGATATCTGAAATAGAATTCTTACTAGGAAAAACTCTTATTTCAGATATCTACAATCCAATTGTTACTAATCATAATTTTCATTTTGGATATCTGGAATGTTTTTTCATTGTGGATATCTGAAAATTTTACTAGGAAAAATTGAATTATTGATATCTACAATACATATCCAGGCTAGCTATTAAATGTTAAAATGGCTTGCCATACAAAGTAATATTAAATAAAAAAGGAAAGGAAAAAGAAAAAGAAGAAAAAAGAAAAGGAAAAAAAGAAGAAAAAAGGAAGAGAAAAAGAGAAAAAAGAAGAAAAAGACAAAAAGAAAAAAGGGGAAAAAAACAGAAAGAAAAAGAAAAAAACAGAAAAAGAAAAAAGGAAGAAAAAAATGAAAAAGAAAAAAGGAGAAAAAAGAAGAAGAATAAAGTAATATTAAATAAGTCAGGTAACAACTGGGCGTTTGACATATTTTTCGGTGACTTTCACAGGTCTATTACAACCCATGCAGTGGTATTGTGAATGGCAGACACAAACAGCAGGATAGCTGCGCTATGCTAAGCTAACTGAGTGAACTATTAAATGGCACATTATGATTACAAAAATGATCAAAATGTGAAACACAAACTTTATAAAGAAAAAACAATTGGCCCGTACACCATTTCCAATATGCACAATGATAACTGAAAGTGATAAAATTGATTTAATTCTGAGAAAGCACCAGGGAATGGGCAAATATAACAGAATCAGAACCGGAACTGCTCCGGGTCCAGAATACGGAAGTATGTCACTTTACATGGTGCAAGAGGTCCACTGGGAAAGTTTATTGAGAAGTGAAAAAGAAATGCATTATATCACAAAATAAACAGGTTTCATATTTTCACTCCATCTATTCCTCTTTTACTTAGTTGGAGCTCTGTTTTGCAGTCCATTTCCTATTTGTCATCCTCTTCTGGTCCCTTGGTTTAGTACACCCTTTTTTTTTAAAGTTTGCGTCAGTCCATACATTCCTCCAGGAGCAAATAACAGTTTCAGGATGCCAGCCACTGGAATTCAATCAGCAAACACTGTTGATTCGAAAACAACCCTCTGGGTGCAAACATGAGAACCAAACAGAAAAAAAACAAAAAAACAATCCGTGTTGGGAGAGAGGAAGAGAAGTAGAAGCACCCCCCCCCCCCAATCTACTTCAGTCAGTACAAAATAGCTTCTGTCGGGGGCCCTGTCCTCTCCTTTAAGACCTCATGTCATGTAGTGTGAGTGCATGGCAGTGTAACTGTGTGACAGCAGTGCTGTCACTAGCCCAGTCCTGTCTGGGGTCCATTAGTCCACTGGGAGCCAGACATGGTGATGGGGAATGGGAGGATTCTGGAGAAGGTGTCTGTGCTGTGAGACAGCGGCGGCAAACGCCAGGTCAAACGTTGGATAGAGACTCATGTTTTGACATTCCCATTGACATGCTGGTACTTAGGGAGGCAGGGCTCATCTGGTAAAGGGTCGTGGGAAAACACAGAGTCGTCACCGGACGAGCAGGAGCTGCGAGTGTCCGGGAAGCTGGGGGAATACTGTTCTGTTGGGGCACACAGGTCCAGGTACTCCTGCAGACAGAGAGGGGGAGAAAAGGGGAAGGTTGGATGAGATCTCTTACACTCAGACAAAGGGAAAAGACGCCTTGAAGAAGTGAGAGGATCTAGAACAAACAGACGAACGTAAATTTAGTGCTGAATTCCAGTCAACAATAACAGGGACTTTCCAGAGGAGGGAGAGAGAAGTCTAGGAGAGTAGTATCACCTTTATTATGATATTTATCCAAACCATACCAGATCACCCTGGGAGGATTTATGAAATGGAACTGAAAAAATAATCTTAAACTGGATACTGTATGAAAATATTTGCAAGAAAAATAGATTTAAAAAAACTGAATGTGAGCCTATTGGCTGATCCTGCAGAGTTTGAATATAGTAGGTATGACCTGATTGCAGCTTTTAGAGCACTAGAGAATGGTTCAATGTGTTGGATTTTTTTTGGGGGGGGGGGGTCGGGGGGGAATGGGATACATTTATACAAGAAAACTCGGGCAGAGATGTGGTACACAGGCCTTTCACATCAATCTCAGTTCAGTCCAAACAGATCTGATATCTGACACGAAAACGCCTCACATAAACACTGTAAGACTGTTGGAAAAAATAAGGAAGCTGGCAAAACACAGCTAACCTCCAAAAAAACATGAAAATGAAAACCTGTTATTAATTTTTGACTTGGGCCAGCAGTGGAAAGCTGTTTCGGTCTTTTGATGTCAACTGAGACACCCTTTCCCCCCTCTTTTTCCCCTCCTCCTTTCATGGCTGTTATTGGGGCAAGTTGTGAGGAGGAAGAGTTCTTGGGGTTTTGTCGAAAATGAGCACTGGCTTCCATTTTCCCAGCTCAACAAGAAAAGGCTCGTATTACTAAAAATCTCCACATCTGCCAGCGGTTTGGGGTAAAAGGGAAAGGAAAGGAGGGGGGAGAGGGGAAAAAAGCAAGAAAAGGCGCTTTATTACATTTCAAAAGTTCAAGCTCAAAGTGGGGCTTTTTGGCATAAATTCATCAAGTTCCAGCTCCAGAACAGACCAGTCTTGACAGCTTTCCATCGACGGCTTCTTCTCAGGTCCGCGCTTGGATATCACACAAGACAGAAAGGGGGAGTGCAAGAAAAAGTGCCCCTAATAGGGGGAAAGACATGGATCTAATGATGGGGCAAGTTCACTTACAGATATGTTGGGCCTGGATGGGACGGGGGGTTTTAAAGCCCTGTGGCAATGCATATACTGGCAAAAGCATAGTCCAGATTCAGCAACACATTTATATCAAACTATTCTTTTATTATTTTGAACTGCAGGCCAGGGGGGTTTATACAGCATGAGTTCTGACCACCCAGAATTATAATGAGCAAAACACCAGGCGTGTGGAGAAGGACGGCAGAGCTGCACTCACCTCATTGGTGCTCAGGGTGAGGATGCGGTCCAGATCCTCCACTAGCTGCTTGAATGTGGGTCTCTGGGATGAGATGGCATGCCAACAGTCTTTCATCATCATATACCTGAGAAAAGAGGGAATCACAATCAGTTTATAGTGAAGAGAAGGAGAAAGGAAAAGCTGATGTGACACACCTTTCAGATTTCTAACTGGTTACACATTTACCTCTCAAAGTGAAACCCTTCATATCCCGCTAATTACCTGCATATCCATTCTGTTTAACTCATTTAGTATTACTACAGTGGCTGTACTTCTGCAAGCCTCTCTGAAACCCACCTCTACCCAAATCTATTACAGCATTCCAGGGATCAGATCGGACATTTTTCCCATCAGTTGCTGGATGCTGTCAAATAGATGCCCTCGATATTCGATTTCTGATTATCTCAGTCAGCACCAGACCCAAGTAAAATAAGTTAAGGATTCAAAATTACTCCACCCAGCATTGACATTAAGAAGAAACTCAAGTAAAATATACTGTTTATTAGCATTTCTGACAGAGTGAGCAAAAGTGTCTATCTTGGTTTTCTGACTTTGTGAAAATGTTGTTCTGGAATATTTATGGTCAGAAATCTGACTTCAATGGATGTCATTCGACAACTTCTAGTGAATGACTGGGACAATCGGACCCAGGACAACTCCTGCAACCTGCCATCCTTTCATGCTACATCTGCTTTTAGCTATCTTGAAGTCTGCGTGTCTGTGTCATGCGCTGCTTTTTGGCCCGTCTCTATTTTTTCTCCATCAGCCCACTCACTGTGGGACCACAGCAGAGATGTGCCATTGTCCACTGACAGCAAAGGTCTTATTGTGAATGAGGACACTGACAGCCGACAGCCACAGCTGTGCAGAGGCCCAACAAAGTGGAGACAGAGTGTGGTGTCATGGATCTGAGAGACTGGTCTGGTAATGATTCTCAGTGTATGAGCTTATGTATATTTGGGTAGCAGCTTTGCCAGGGAAGATGACTTTTTTTTTAAAATCAACACTCACAGCTCATTGGTGCAGTTGCCCGGCTTGTCCATACGATGACCTTCTTTAAGTAGCTTGAAGAGTTCTTCAACAGGTATGCCAGGGTAGGGTGAGCCCCCTAGGGTGAAGATCTCCCACATCAGCACCCCAAATGACCACCTGGTAGGATTACAAAAAAGACATGTATAGATTAATATCATAGTTGTGATGTTCAAGAATATCTACAAGAAGTTTTATCCATGAATAATATTTTAAGTTTATAGAATACACACACTGAAATAAGAGTAAGAGTGTGAGAGCAGTTGTGTCAATGCCTTCTTTCTGATACCCAGTGACTTGCTGCGTGAACCCACTGCCAGTGCTACTCTGGCCCTGATCTCAATGATAGCTTTTGTGCCCGGCTACTCAGTAACACAGACTGGCATTGTCCGATCGTGCCACACCAAAACAAACACTGGACCACCCACAGCGGACAAAAGACCAAGGAAAAAAACCCATATAACAAAAAAACATTCAGAGATGCCAAGTGACTATTAATTATTAACTACTTCCTCATTGCAGTATCTGGATGTTGAAGAGACGTGACTCCATACCGCTGATGTCATCAGTGTAGTGCCACGCGTTTATATAGAGCATTTCCAATGATTGATTCCAGCCATGGCAGCAGGCTTGATTCATGTCCACAACTTCAACAGCATTATTTAGCATGCAGGCATATTGAAACAAAACTGATGCACACTCTTGCATTCCGCCAGCCACAGGCCGTGTTAGTTTATCAACCAGCCAACGTTGCATGGACAGACTGGTTGGAGATTTATTGGTTCAGCTGTGTGTTTACACAACGAACAAGCCAGGTTTGTTCTCCTCCATATCACTGCACTGTATCTCTGCACTCGTTGACACACTCATCTTGCCTTTCTGTCTTACTTTGTAGCCATCCCTCAGTGCTTGTCAACCTGTTGTGGCTGTGCAGCTCTGTGTCCTTTTTCAACCAGCCATGACTTAACCAAACAAACACACAGACCAATGTGCTCCGGGTCACTTTAACTGACCTGGCATTTGGCCAGGTGATTATGTGTTTCATCCAGAAAGGGTGGGAATCTCCAGCCACCTTAGGATTCCATTCAGTTCTATGTGATGATAAAATAATTAGCGATGCTTCTTGATATATATTTTTAAATATTCAAGAATCATTTTTGCCATTGTATGACTTGGCACTTTCAATGCAAATTATTTGTAATGACTTACAATGAATATACAGTACTGTGGAAATGTATTTGCCCCTTCCTGATTTCTTATATTTTTGCATATTTGTTATAGCTAAATGTTTCAGATCATCAAACAAATTTTAATATTAGACAAAGATAACCTGTGTAAATACAAAATGCAGTTTTTAGATAATGATTTCATTTATTAAGGGAAAAAAGCTATCCAAACCTACCTGGCCCTGTGTGAAAAAGTAATTGCCCCCTAACTGCCGCCTCAGCCTAATAACTGGTTGTGCTGCCATTGGTGCCAACAACTGGCAATGAGTCTTTTACATCGCTGTTGAGGAATTCTGACCCACTCTTCTATGCAGAATTGCTTAAATTCAGTCACATTGGAGGGCTTCATGAACTGATGGCCGGACATTCTCCTTCAGGACTTTCTGGTAGAGAGCAGAATTCATGGTTCTGTCAATTAGGGCAAGTCGTCCAGGTCCTGAAGAAGCAAAGCAGCTCCACACCATGACACTACCACCACCATGTTTGACTGTTGATACAATGTTCTTTTTATGAAATTCTGTGTTAGTTTTATGCCAGATAAAACAGGACACATGTCTTCCAAAAAGTTCAACTTTTGTCTCGTCAGTCCCCAGAATATTTCTGGCAAATGTGAGATGAGTCTTAGTGTTCTTTTTGCCCAGCAGCGTTTTTTGTCTTGGAACTCTTCCATGGATGCCATTCTCATTCTCATTGTTCCATCGTGGACCAGTGTCCAGACTGAGGCAAGTGAGGCCTGCAGGTCTTTAGATGTTGTTCTGGGTTTTTGTTTCTCATCTGTTCTTGAATTTCTTTAGATCACAGTGGGACATGTTGCTTTTTGAGATCTTTTAGCCTACTTCAGGTTGTCAGGTTCTATTTAAATGATTTCTTGATTCAACAAGTCTTGTAGTAATCAGGCTTGGGTGTAGCTACTGAAACTGAACTCAGCTTTCAAAAAATTGTGGTTAATCACAGTTAATTCATGATGTAACAAGAGGGGCAATTACTTTTTCACATAGGGCCATGTAGGTTTGGATAGTTTTTTCCTTTAATAAATGAAATCATCATTTGAAAACTGCATTTTGTATTTATTGAGGTTGTCTTTGCCTGATATTAAAAGTCGTTTGATGATCTGAAACATTTAAGTGTGACGAATATACAAAAATGGTAAATGGCATTCACTTATATAGCGCTTTTATTCTCATCTCTTGATGACCAAAGCGCTTTACAGATCCTGCCATCCACCCATTCACACACACATTCACACACTGATGGTGGCAAAAATATAAGAAATCAGGAAAGGGGCAAATACTTTTTCACAGCACTGTACTTCAAATATCTTTTGTTAATAAGAGAAATGGAAGAGAGATGTGACAAGTGAACTAGAATGTCATATTAAACCAGCTTATATAACATTATCAGTGCTACAGTGCCTGGTTACTTCCTCTTCCTCTGTGGCACAGACAGACATGGGATGCTGCTGAACTCTGGACATTTAAAATTCAATTCTTTGTCATTTGTACATTGGTTCAGAATCTTCCACATAAGATAAAACAATGCCTTTAAAAACTGATTATTTCCCCACACTATCATGTAGCAAGACTCAGAACGTATACTTGGATCTGCTAATAAGTAAATGGCAATATTAGCCTGGTTCATATTCTGGAGTCATTCTTGTCTTTAACTCACCCCACATCAGCTGGTGGCTCAACTGCAACTCCTCTTTGTGTCAGCTTGCCAAATATCAAACAGTGCATGCTATTTAAAGTGCTTTAGCCTTACTACCTTTTACGTGCATCTGCAAGCTGCTGTGCAAACTAGCTTTCCATTTTCATTCTGTGCCTGGCCTATTAAGTATCACATCCATTGCCATTGGTGCTCGCTCTCTTATGTGCTTAAGAGGGGTCTTATGGTTGCTTTTCTACCCCACATGCATCTCACATAAGCAGTAGGTCACCGAGGTCCCAAATCAGAGCCAAACAACCCTGCATAAATTAATGTTTGAGCAAAATCACGATACTCCACATCAGTATATGATGTTGCTCAAGTTAAAGACGCTTGACTGATGCAATCAATACAACAAATATCAGAAAACTGTTCCGTGTTTTTATATAAATCAGTGAATGTGATAAATAACACATATTTAACAATCTGAAACACACTAAAAACCAGATCAAGCCTGGGCAGGAAGCCATCTTCCTGAGCTTCAACACTTTTCTCCTACCTCTAAAAACAGGAGCTGAGGTTCATTGGAATTCATGTATTCATTTAATCTGATGTCATGTATAGACTGCCTGTGCTTGCGCAGACATCTGCACACATTACCCACTCCACCTCCACCTCTCCTCCTTCTCCCTCCTGTACCAGACTCATTTACTAAAAGAGGGCGAAGAATCATAATTAGCAAGGTGGTGACAAAGAGGACTACTGTGGCCACTTCATGCCGACACCACCTTCTCCATTCATCCCCCATGTACACCGAAATGTTATTGATTGGAGCTGCTCCAGGAAACATGAAGGACACATATTATTTATGTGCGCTAACAAGTGTACAGAGTCACGGATGGAAAAGAGATTCTCTATCCGAGTGCTTAACTGGATGAGTGCCATATTTAGCATGCTACTGGTGCCTGACCAAAACACATACACACATACAGAGCCTTCGTTCCCAGTGGTCAGCATGCGGGGCATTATCTAATTGCCACATACACTTTCTGTCTGGAGCAGAAGCTTCAAACAATACTGTCAGAACGCATAAAACTCAAACACCAAAAAGAGAGGGACGCTCTCCCTTTGTTCTGTTTTTAGAATGAGTACTCTTGATCTTAAAAAGGAGACAGACAGAGACGGGTCAGCAATTCACATACCAGATGAATGAAAATAAGAATGTGGTGGTAACGGTGGGGGGGGGGGGGGTTATTTTGATCGTGGAGCTGCTCTGAAATGATGATCCACATGTTCAAAGTGCCGCAGAACGAGCAGAGGCGAGTGGAGAGGGGACGACAGAGGGTTAAAAGCGGTTTGAAGGTAGGGAGCATGAAGGCTGCAGCACTGTTGCGTTCAAACGTGCAAGGGGGCCCAAAAAGGAGGGAAGACTTCCAAGCCGAGCCGGAGGAGTGAGGGGTAAATCAGAGGGGGGGAGGAGGTGCTGGTGGGCTCAGGGCTCCTTCCAGGCCCTTTGAAGCCAGTCAGATTAGTAACACGGCATTGGCTCCAAGTCTAGCATAAAATCCTCACTTTTGCCACAGACCGGCCAGTACTGGCCCCCTATAGCCAGTCAGGCTCCCCACCCAACATTTACCAGGGCTGCACCAAAAAAAAACCCACCACCCCCCTGCTCCTCTACTCCTGAAAAACAACCCTTTGCATCTGACTGCAGGGTACAGCGATGATGCATATAACATCATGACAAGGTTGATTTGTATTACTGATGCATGTAAATGGATTTTTCTATCACTTATTTGCCTCTTCAGGATGTAGAAACTCTGTGTTGTTTACTTACACATCACTCTGGTGTGTGTAGACCCGGTCAAACAGCGCCTCTGGAGCCATCCATTTTACTGGGAGCCGACCCTGAGGACACACACAGAGGAAAAAAGGTCAAATAAGATGTACGAATAAACCACCCACAAGCTCCAAATATCTGCCTTCATCAGCATGTCTGAAATTATCCACTGCTGGGAGATCTCATTACTCCTGGAAAAGCTGATATGTCTAGCCTAGGGAATAAGGCACTAGAGGAGGAGGATTTCCCAGCGGAACATTTACATTGTTAAGGCAATAGAGCTGATAAACAGGGTCACAGATAAAGGAGAGAGTTTATCTCGATGTGCCATTAAAACACTGACAGGAAAGCTAAGCATAGCTGACAGGGAGACCTTGGTCCATATCTGCGTTGTAGCAGACACTTAATTATTTAACCCTTGATTATTAGTAATAATGGCTATTTCAGTTCCTGTAAATACAAATGAGCTAAATGTATTATAAAAAACTGTTATAATCAAGGCTTGACGTTAGCTTTTGTGCTGACCAGCTACTGCAGTCTAGTTTTCCAGAGATGATAGCCACCCAATATCTTCACTAATTCCAAGTTTGTAGCAGGTATGTTATATTTTCTCATCGCTGGCATCTCATTAAAAAGAGGAAGCAAGGCATCAGCAACATCTACGATGCAATTTTTGCCCAAAGATATCTAAAAGGATCCGCAAAGCGTATTTTAGCCTTAAAATGATTATCAAACATCCAAGTTGTCGATATAAACTGGTCTGTCAACACTGACAATAGGAATGTTTTTCATTAATTTTGATACTTTTCTCTCCGCAATCTGCAATTTTTTTTTTGATAAATTTGCATGTGTTCCTTTTTTACTCTTAAAATCATAACTTTATTCAAACAACTGTGACTTTTACCTTGCAAATTTATGGAGTGATTTTCTCATTGTTAAATTTACGACTTTTTATTATTACAGTAACGTTATCCCAAATTTGTGTCTTTTTTCTAACTTGCATCTTTCTAATTTACAGATTTTTTTAATCATAATGTTGCATTATTTTACTGAAAATTCTGTGCTATTTGGTCATTTAAAATTGCGATATAGTTCCTAATTTTTTTCTTGCATATTTAGGGATGTTTTTCCCCTTGAATTTACACTTCAGTTGGTACTGGGCAAAGTGGCTGGTATGAAAGGCCACTGATAAATTCCACTAGCATTTGACTGGTAGGCTGGTGCCGATGTTAAACCCTGGGGGTATTACTTTTGGGTTTTCATCAGTTATAAAAAGTTAACCTTATCTAGCACAATACGGTCATTATTTAACAACAGAAACAAAGGCTACTGTAAATTGTTCCATTCTTCTCTAACCAAAAACAGAAACTACAATGACGGCCCTGCCGACATTAGTTTAAGTGATCATCGTTGCTGCCATCGCTGTCCTAATCACCATTACCATCAACATTATCAAATATTGTTGTTGTTGTTCTCAACACGATTGTGCGTGCGATGAAAGGGCAATCATGCATATTAAATGAGGATGTGCGCTATGCAGTGGGAACGAAAGAAAGAAAGAAAGACACCACCAGGCCACTATGGAGATGTCAATTATGTCTAAGCCACTCCCCCTCCCCCTCTCATCATTCTGTCTCCGGTATGGGCTAATTGTATAAGTGTCGATGAAACCAAAAGAACAAGAGACCGAGGGATAAACAAAGCAGAGTCTCCAGAAGCGTTGCATTCACAGACTTCCTGGGAACCTGCAGCTTCTGCCAAGACACCAGCAGAGGAAAAGATCGAAGCAAAAAGATGTGGGTAAGGAGGAGAACTAATGTGACACTGGAGCTTATTTATAATATTTAACTCCCCAAAAGTGTGCAACCCCAAGGAAGGACTTACATTCGTCGTCTTTTTATAGTAGTCGATGTTATGGACGTCCCTGGCCAGTCCAAAGTCAGCAATTTTCATGACATTGCTTTCTGTGACCAGGACATTCCTGGCTGCCAGGTCTCTGTGTATACACTGGGATTGAGAAAAGGAGAAGAACAGGACAGTTACATCACTGTATAAAGAAATCATCTCTTAAACGGGTATATTTATTCAGAATGGTGTTAAAATATCTGCGATCCATGTAATCATCCAGAAATCTCTGACACAAAGGGGTGTACACAACGGAAAACATGACGCCACACTGACTAACATGCCTGGATAAGTAAAGATTCCACTCGCACTTCGCCACATGTATGGCTACACATATGCACTCTAGCATGTGCGTGCGTGTGTGAGACCGCAATCTCTGTCACATTCCAACAGTTAGAGGGAGCGTGAGGCTGCACTCGGCCAACACGGCTGTACCCCCATTGTGAAAACTTCCCAATTCTTCTCCACAGAGGGGCTTTTGTCGTGCAACGGCAGACAATGCAGGGATTGGGCAGGGGGTCAGGGAAGTGACTTTTAGGGGAAAACATTCCCACAGGGATGTGCACACACAATTTGTCAACATTAAAAGTGTGAGGCTGATGTGAGATCTTTGCTGCGTGTCCTCTCCTCACCTTCTGTGATGCCAGGTACTCCATGCCCCGTGCCACTTGGTAAGTACAGGAGACCAGGTCTTTGAAAGTGAGCTGCTCATCTGAGACGTGGGCGATGTCATAGGAGTATTCCATACCGGGCGGCCGGCGAGCTCGCAAGTACTCCCTAAGGTTGCCTTTGGAGGCGTACTCCACAATGACATATAGGGGCCCTGCACAGCAGACAAAATAAAATCAGTGCTTACATTTAATAAATATGTGTTACATGGTGATAAGTTTCAGGGAAGTTATTAAGGACACATTTAATGCATCTTGTCCACATGTTGACACAGTTCCTAAAGGTCTTAGTGAAATGTCTGTGACATCCTTCGGTCAAAATCCGTCAGTTTGTTTTTTTGTTTTTTTTCAGTGCCATTTGGACTCATTTTCCAGCCTTCCTTAGAATGGCTCATTTTAGTGCACGTCTCTTTAAATGCTCATGAGCCCCATTCACTCCACCCTCTCTCGTTTGTCTGATATTGATGCCAGATTGCTAATGTTAGCTGGCTAGCTCCTAGCTGTGGTAGCAAACACAGCCTGAGCTAACTAACGTAAAATTCTCTGAAAGAATAAGAAGAATAAGCGTCGCTGATGGACGGGGGTGAGTGGTTTCAGTGGTTGATGGGATAAGACCAGTCACTGGAGTATGGAAAGCACAGAAACAACCGTGAATGGGTGAATGTTCAACTGCAAACAGCAGCTAACTGACTGGTCCTCAGAGTATAATAAACTGTAAAATAAGCTGAAACAATGTCTAAGGATGGTCAAGTGCTGGAAGATGAGTAAGAATGTCTAATGGGGTGAACAGAATTTATCGAAAATAACCATAAGACCCAACTGTGATCTGACAGCTAAGCTAGCACTAAGCAGCCTGACCTGTCAGCCTCTCCAGGTAGCCGACTCCAACTGTCTAGACAAGCTAATGCTTACACTCTGATCTACTGAATGTCACAGCAAAAACAGAACAAAATAATCCAGAATGATGGGAGGCATACGAAGGGGGGCTGAAAAGTTCATAGGCTGACCATGATGCACTGGTCAAATTTGACCAAATGTGGTTTATTGTACCCATACTCTTGACAGTTCTCTCACTCTCAGCAATGCTCTGCCCTCTTGCTCCTCGGCCACTGCAGTGCAAATGCTACTGACTTGGCACCTACGAGCATAACTCCTTAGTCAGCCTATGAACTTTTCCGCCCCCCCCCCCCCCCTTGTATATTGTCAGCTGTGATTTAGTGAACCAGGTGGAAACAGGGATGTCTAGTAGTGACTGGAAGTGAAAGAAAACAATAAAAACTATGCTTGCTAAGCTAACTCCATAGTAGAACTGTTATCTCTGAAGCTAACACCTTGGGTTCAGAAACTCAGATCAGTATCACAGCCAGTAGCATGGTGATGGGTTATAACTGAAGACCAGGTTACAGCAACATACGGAAATGTAACCCAGAAGAGTTATACCAGCTTCTCCCCATTCTACAATGATGTAAAAAATATAAATATTTCTAAGTGAAGAGAGATTTTAATATTTTTACTGTAATCATGTGGCCCAAGAAACTTTTTGAGAGGTTAAAAGCCACAAACACACAAACTATTTTAGTGAATGGAATCTAATGACTGACCAAGTACTCCACTTTTCACTATTTTTCCCCATATATTTCTAATGCTCTAAACATCCTTTTATGCAGGGATCTAACATATGCTTAAAAAAAGAAAATGGGCAACAGATACAGTCATAGTTTTTCTTTCCATTTTTCACACAGTCACATTTTCACTGATGTTTTTGGATAGCGTGACTGACAGACTAAAATCCAGTCTTTCCATACGGAAAGAAACAAATAGTTTCTTGCTATGGCTGTAACAGCTGAACATCTGGAGACTGATGTATTTACGACGTGCATGCACAAAAACCACGCTCATGCATTTGGGCCACAAAAACTGGAATTAATTAAGAAAAGTGCAGTGAGAAGGTGCAGACTTCTTCAGATCGGGAACGTGAACGTATTAGTTTCATATCTAGTGAGTTTGCACCTCTTCTGTTGTGTTCTTTCCATGACCATGTCTGATAGCTTTGGGTGCCATCAGCAATTTTTTATTTGGAAAAAAAATAATAAAAATATGAATATTCCACAATCCAAGAAGCTGTGTGCAGAATGTTTGCCCTACATAGAATATCACAGTTCACAGTAACTGAAGTTCATTAAAAAGGCTCTACATTAGCAAACCTTTATAAATTACAAGCGTACATCAATTTGCCCATTGTCTGATACTTTCAATGAGGCAAACGGCTTCCTCTCTGTATATTTAAAGAAGAACTGTGAAAAGTGGACTGAAGAATGTGTTGTTTACGAACCAAATCCTTAGCTCGAACTTTATGAAGTCCCATTCAACTCACCGTCTTGTGTACAGGCCCCCAAAAGGTTAATGATGTTCTTATGTTTGCCGATCATCTTCATCATCTCCATCTCTGACACCAGGTCAGATAGGTCTTTTTCAGTGGCGTCATCTGGCAAGAGAAGTGACATCAAAAGCTGTCAGGAAAAGGTCAGAAAAAAAACCAAGGTGGCCACAGTCCTGTTTTGCCTTTAACTCTGAGGGAACTGAAGGGGCTGTCCTGTCAAGAAACACCTTGTTTTGTGAGTGCTTCTGATTAAGTGGGGCTGACTGACAATGTGGGCTAAAGTTACAGCAGCGAGGGAAGCTCCTCATACAGACTACAGAGGCATTCTTTCAGCTGCCAGGAGAAAGGGAGGAGAAGGAATTGAAGAGGCTCAATCTGGATTCATTATCTCCTGCACAAGCTCCTTTTGTCGAGGAACAGATTGAGCCAGCAGTGGGTATGCTGATAGTCGACAGTGGCATCGCCTACATTCCTCTGCATTATTACTGCATCCTGGAGAAATACTCAAGAGCACATGTCTACTCTCTACACTCGCAACCCCAAACCAACAAATGCCCCCCCACACACCCTTCTGCTTTTGTTAATCACGGCAGTGCTGCTGGAGTGACTTGCTCCTTTGTGTGGGTGCTGACTGAGCTCTAGCCAGATGCTGCTATGGGGTCAGGTATGCGACCGCCCCCAACCCTCACCTGCCCAACCCACCTCTCTCCAGCCGTCACTCAGCAACCACCAATAATGAATAATAATGGCAGCCCTGGGCTCCACCTTGCACCTTTGCTGAACCCTCACTGCAGCATCAATCACCTCTAAAACAGTTCTCACCTTGCCCAGCAGACACAATGAAGTAGTGTACACCTTGGCAAAACAACCTCACTGTGTTTGAGTACCAGCATTAGACCCACTCACCTTTCAGCATCTTGACTGCGACAGTTACAGCCTCCTTGGGTTTGTCCTTATCGATGCCCAGGGCCTCTGCCATTACAACTTGGCCGAAGCAGCCTTCACCCAGGGGTTTGCCCAGGGTCAACCTGCAGGCGCCAGACAACAAGAAAACAGACAGGAAGCTGATTAGCTGCTGAAACAGGAACTGGAAAGTCATTGACGTTGGTCTGATTCACCTTTTGTGCAGAAACAGGTTAGATAAAGCAAAAAAGGAAGAGTTAATGAAACCAGGAACCAACCAATTTCCCAAACTCACCATGCTCTACTGGCACGGTGACTTAAGCCAGTGCCAGGGCAGTGAGTAAGAAGGCAAACGTGGCAGTGATAATCATCTGATAAAGCCAGGAGGAGCACTAATGTCAGAACTGTTTATGCTGTCTTGGAGGGTTTCAACATACTCACTCTGGCCCCATTTAAACCTGATATTAAAGTCTGTTGTGATTGGACTGCTGTTGGATATAGCCAAATCCAGGTGTAAATACACTGAAAAAGCAATTTATGTCTGACTGAAGATTAGCCCCATTTAACACAAGTGTAAATGCAATCCAGGCCCACATTTTTACATTTGATATGCTTATAGTTACAAAAAAAAAACCTGATTTGTGCAATTTAACTTCTAGTCATCTCTTTTTCCTCCGGGACCCGAAAAGGATTAAGCGGTAGAAGATGGATGGATGGTGTTATGTCCGTAAAACGTGGCACAATAATGAGGCGAGTGGTGAACTGAACAGGACTTTATTATATAACTCACTGGATACAGCCAGATGCTCCCGCTAGGCAGAGAGGTGGTCGAAGAGACCGTGCCTCTTCCGCATCGTCCTTTTATACCCCAGGTACCCATAACCACAATAATACATAGTATTAATATCAATAAACAACATCACCCCCACCCCCCAAAAAGAAGAGTCCAAAACACACACACACACACAAATTCAGGCCCTCCCAAATTTGTAACCCGAATCATACACTAACAATAAACAGAAATATGCATGACCTATCCATGCACACAAATAACTAAAGCTAGAGGGGTGCAGGTGGACTACTGACCCACCTCCACACGGCCAGACGGATTATTCTGCCATCTTTAGTACTGTATAGTCCATAACCAAAAAACTGCCATGTTCCTAGTATAACACATAAAACTAGAAAAGCACTCGGAGAGCGCAGACCTCCGCCAAGCGCCACAGTTCCCCCCATACAGTGTTTGTGTGTATGTTGTCAGATTCCTTGACCATGAAAACATCTGAGTAGCAATTGGATTCACAATGATAGGATTAGTGGTTCAGTAGTAAAAGCATTACCTCCTTGGCGGAGGTAATAAACTGAAGTGTTGGTGTTGTGTCCATGTCCTGCATCTGCAAACTCCCAGGCTGGGGGTGTTGCAATTGAATGAACGAATGAATTAATCTTTATTTCGAATAGATTAAGAGTACAGGTTAAAAGAAAGTGAATAATATAACAAAGGGGGTAATAAAATCCAACAAGGTCAAATTAGACAATAGCTCCTCTGATTATACAGTTCAACATAAGTTATCCGAAATATGTGATGGCTGAATCCGCAGCTTATATTGCCCACCCATGTTCCATCCACGAATTCAAAAGAAAAAACAAAAGAAGTCATGACACAACTGCGTACAACCCACAGGCCAATGGGTTATGTGAGCGTTTTAGATCACTGAAAGCAGCACTGAGGGCTTCACTGACGGATGCCAATTAGGTAGACGGGTTGGCGTGGGTTTTATTCAAAAATCAAACGTTTATTTCAAACTCAGGGTTCATATTAAATGCAGAACTAAAAGGAGTAGAAAATAAATAAATAAAAGTATATACAGATCAGCAGACAGTCGGCGGTCTTGTAACAACAATAACATACAATACTGGACTCAGTATAAAATGGAACGCCACCACTTCCAAATGCTGAAGTGTGAGTGACGAGTTGACAATTGCTGATATAAGATGATTGTTACATGGCAGCAACCTTGTCATCAAACTGTAAACATCGTTACGTATCAACTCGCCAAAAGACGGAATGTTCACAGACACAAACATCTTGCTTGCAGTCGACCTTCGTGGTACATCTAATCTTTATCTTTATTGGGGTTGCGCTCCGCGGCCAAAGATGATTTGGAAAATTCACCGGCAGAGAGCTTCTTTTTGCGGAGCTACTATGGCTGACCGGGGAATTTCTGCCAAATAATCCAGCGGCGGACAGCTGGCTGTCTGAGCTTTTGCAGCGTTGCGCAAACACAGGAACGGTGTTTTCCGCGTGCTTTTGTGCCTAAAACGTTGAAGAAGGCGGAGTTTATGTTGGTCAGACACGATGACCAGCGCCCTCCATTGCGCCTGCGCACATGTTGAAAATAGCCGTATGTCACAGTGTTAAAGAATGCTTTAAAAAATTCCTGTATCCAGACGGTGATCTGGATCATCCCCAAAATTTAATCAGTTCTTCCTTGTACCATTTCCAACAACGCCTGAAAGTTTCATGGAAATCCGTCCAAGACTTTTTGAGTTATCTTGCTAACCAACAGACAGACAGACAGACAGACCCCGGCAAAAACATAACCTCCTCCTGGCCTTTTCGGCCTGGCGGAGGTAATAATCCCGTGAGCATATGTACAAACAGGAAAAACCTTAATTCAACACACAACACAGTCAATGTTAACACCCACACCATGCCATAAATACGCCCAACCAAAACCACCCCGTAACCTGGGCAAACCAAACCGTAATAGACGCCCCAAACACAGCGACACAAACATTACTTGGTCTTTTTTTTTTCCACATGGGCAACTCACATAGCAACACTGTAATGAACAAAAAACATATTGACTATGTAGCCCGGGCAATTAGTAAAAACACATATTAAACACATTGACCCCATTACCGTACAGTCCCCAATCCATCCAGAGATGTCCCATCCAGAGCATCTTCTTTGCGCCCAGAGATGACCCACTTCGATGCCGGGACACCTCCTTCTCATCAGTGGTTTACCGCAGGTGTTAGGATGTCTCCACGAGCCATCAGACAGCTGAAGGTAGCCGCCCTCCCAAACAGCCACCTCCTGCAGCCGCCCCGGTCCTCCTGACGTTTGTGCTTCTTACGAACTCTTCTCGACCGGGCCACCCCTCTGGGCCGGACCACATCAGCGACCCCTAGAGGAGCCCGACTCAGCTTCCAGTGTTTCTGTGTGGCACGTCGTTTCACCGTGCCAGCCGGTCCTGCTCCGCTCACTTTCATTTCAGACGCTGGAGAAGCCGTTGTGCCCCCTGCTTCTTGGTACCTCCCAGCCGAACTCCGGTGGCAGATTGGGCCAGCCACTCGGCTCCATCCGCCGTCACGGGCATCCCACCCCACTGCCCAGTTCTCTCAGCTAGGGCAACTTGGACCCTGGCACAGGCACCCTCCCGCGATGGCCTGGATCGGGTTGGTCCTGCTCATCTCCCAGAATACTAGGCCAAGGTTTGTCCCATATTGCATCGTCCATCACTCGCGGAACCGGCCGGTTCCACAAGCCACAGCCCGACCACTCCTCTCCACTACCGCTGGTGATCGTGAAGCCAAGTCCGTAGAAAAGGTCACAGCCCATCACATTCGCTCCACTGGCGGTCACCACAAACTGCAGATTGGCCACCTCCGCTGCCTCGTATCTAGCCGTCAGTTCCAGCAAACCCACAATGGGCAGTCTATTCCCACCATATCCATAAAATGACGTTGAAAGACCTCTCACTCGGTAATATGGGAAAAAACTCCTCATAGTAGGCCAGTTCAGCACGGACCTCACAGCACCCGTGTCCACCAGTAACGGCACTTCTTCGCCGTCCAACTTCACCATACAGTATGCACGACCATCTGTGCTCAGGGAGACGGTGTGAATCACCGTAGGAGTTGGACCAGGGGTGTCCGCTTTGTGTCGCCGTTCCTCTCGCTCAAAGCTATTACAGGCCCTGGCAAAATAATGCAGGTATCCATACTTGCCACAGCGTTTACCTCTCGCCGGACACTCTCTAGCCTTATATCAGTGCTTAGTGGACCCACGGCCCGAACATATGGGTGATCCTGAGGCTGACCCCATCTTCACAGCTGCAGCGCATTCCTCTTGCTCGCTGTCCGGATCCACAGCCTGCGTCGTTGATTGTGAGTCATGGCGGCGTACCGTAGCTCTCTCACCAAGGTCGTGTGATAGCTTGTCCGCTGCTTCACATTGTTGAGCTATCTCCACAGCCGCGGCTAAAGTCAATTCGCAGGAGTGTGTAAGCAATCTCGACTGTGCTGACGAACACAGTGTAGACTCCGCCAGCTGGTCGCGGACCATTTCTTCCTCTAAATCACCAAATTGGCAGCCTCCAGCCAGCTGCCGCAGGTCCACAACATAATGCTGCACCGACTCGCTGGTCCCCTGGAGGCGCTGCCGAAACTGGATCCTCCTGACGATGACATTCGCAGGTGCACGAAAATGTCACGCCATTAACTCAACCATGCCATCGAGCTATCGCTAGCTCCCAAGGGAGAAAGGATACATTGTCCTTCCATTCCTAAATTGTGAACTAAAATTGCCCGTGCTCGCACCTTCTTCAGTTCGCCGATGTTTAGTGCCACCAGATAGTTCTGAAAAGCGGTGAACCACCTCGTCCAAGGCACCAGAGGCTCCCCCGGAGTCTCCACAAACAGCCGAATAGACAACACACCCACATCCGAGGGGCTACAAAATGCTTGTAAAAAGAAAAATTATGTCTATAAAAATTTCATTAAATTAAGAACCAAAGAATCTGAAAAAAAGATATAAAACATATAAAAATAAATTAACTGAAATAATACAAACTACTAAAAAATTATACCATAGGAAAATGTTAAATGAAAATAAAAATAATATAAAAGGAGTCTGGGATATATTAAATAAATTAAGGAAAAATGGAACTAAGAAAACAATATATCCAGAGTATTTTACTGATAATTGTGGTGATAATTATGATAAGAATATGGTAGTAAATAAAATGAATAAATTTTTTGTAAATGTTGGACCAGAGTTGGCAGCAAAAATTCCAAACCAAGGAAGAGACACCGTGAGTGAGACATTGATTGGAAATAAGCCTCGGTCAGTCTTTCTCTCAACGGTGGATAAACTAGAGGTAAAATCTGTTGCTGAAAAGTGTAAAAATAAATTATGTACTGATTGTGATGGTATTGATATGGCACTAGTAAAAAGAACTGTTGATGGCATATTAAAACCATTTACATATATTTGTAATCTATCATTTCAAACTGGCTCATTCCCACAGAAAATGAAAATAGCAAAAGTAATACCATTATTCAAGCAATGAAATAAACACCACTACACAAACTACAGACCAGTATCGCTCCTCCCACAATTTTCATAGATTCTGGAAAAACTTTTCAACAACAGATTAGAAAACTTTTTAAATAAACACGATGTGCTTAATCAGAACCAATATGGATTTAGAGCCAAGAGTACAACATCGTTGGCGATAATGGAAGCAACAGAGGAAATAATAAATGCATTAGCTCAAGGAAAATATGCAATTGGTGTATTTATAGATTTTAGAAAAGCATTTGATATAATAAATTATTCAATACTTCTTGATAAACTGCAAATGTATGGTCAGATGAAACCAAAATAAAACTTTTTGGTAAAAACTCAACTTGTCATGTTTGGAGGAGAAAGAACACCATACCTACTGTGAAGCATGGGGGTGGAAACCTCATACTTTGGGGCTGTTTTTCTGCAAAGGGACCAGGACGACTGAGCCGTGTAAAGGAAAGAATGAATGGGGCCATGTATCGTGAAATTTTGAGTGAAAACCTCCTTCCACCAGCATGGGCACTGAAGATGAAATGTGGCTGGGTCTTTCAGCATGACAATGATCCCAAACACACTGCCCGGGCAACGAAGGAGTGGCTTCGTAAGAAGCATTTCAAGGTCCTGGAGTGGCCTAGCCAGTCTCCAGATCTCAACCCCATAGAAAATCTTTGGAGGGAGTTGAAAGTCTGTGTTGCCCAGCGACAGCCCCAAAACATCATTGCTCTAGAGGAGATCTGCATGGAGGAATGGGCCAAAATACCAGCAACAGTGTGTGAAAACCTTGTGAAAACTTACAGAAAACGTTTGACCTCTGTCATTGGCAACAAAGGGTATATAACAAAGTATTGAGATGAACTTTTGTTATTGACCAAATACTTATTTTACCGAGGAATTTACCAATTAATTCATTAAAAATCCTTCAAAGTGATTTTCTGGATTTTTTTTTTCTTATTTTGTCTCTCGTAGTTGAGGTATACCTATGATGAAAATTGGAGACCTTTCTCATCTTTTAAGTGGGAGAACTTGCACAATTGGTGGCTGACTAAATACTTTTTTACCCCACTGTATATTTGTGGATGTAAACGTACTGCCATCGCTAAAGGTTCAATTGCCATAGTAAACAGAAAAGGTGAAAGTGGACAGCCTTGTCGACATCCTCTATTGATTTTGAGATATTACTGTTTGTTAGGATTTCTGCTGTAGCATTATTGTGTATTATCTGAACCCATTTTATGAAATTATTTCCAAGTCCAAACCTTTGTAGGACTTCAAAAAGAAAGGGCCATTCGACCCTATCAAAGGCCTTTTCGGCGTCCAATGATAGGAGAGCTGTATCCGGTGCTTCTTTATTAGAATAAATAATATTAAATAGTCTTCTTACATTATGGAAGCCTTGTCTTCCCATTATAAAGCCATTCTGATCTCGGTTAATAATATTTGGTAATATTTCTTGTAGTCGTCTTGTTAAAATTTTACAGATTATCTTAAGGTCAGCATTTAATAGGCTTATTGGTCTCATGTTTTCACATTTATTAGAGGGTTTACCTGGTTTTGGCAACAGTATAATTAAGGCATTATTCATGTATGGTGGTAAATTACTATTTTGAAATGCTTCTAAAACCATTTCCAAAAGTGGTTTTATTAATTTATTCTTAAATTTTTTATAGAGGTCAACTGGAAGACCATCTGGTCCTGCACTTTTTCCTGATTTCATATTATCAATGGCTAGCCCAACTTCTTCTTGACTAATTTTAGACTCCAGTATCTCCCTGTTTTCATTTGGAATACACGGTATAGATAATCCGTCCAAAAACCCATTTAGTTTTGTTAAGTCAGTTTCATTTTTTGTATCATATAATTTTTCATAATAATCTCTAAAGGCACTATTAATTTCTAAAGGATCTACAACTGCCTGTCCGTTACTTATAATACTGGTAATTGGTGTTTTAAATTCTAATTGTTTAATCTGCCATGCCAATAATTTCCCTGATTTTTCACCTTGTTCATAAAAAGATTGCTTCAATCTTAGAAGACTCGAGGCAGCTCTATTCGCTGATTTTTTGTCATATTCAGCTCTCAGAATCAGTGATTCGTTCTCTAACTTTGGGTTACTTCCTGCATACACTTTTTCTTGGAGAATTTTTATTTTACGTTCCAATTGGACTCTCTCCTCTCGAGTCTTCTTAGATTTTGAACCTGTATAACTAATAATATGCCCCCTAATAAAAGCTTTGAAAGCCTCCCACTTTATACATGCTGATGTTTGTGTAGTATTGATATCAAAGAACTCATCTATCTGTTTTTCTATGTACTTAACAAATTCCTCATCCTGAAGCCATTTATGCTGAAATTGCCACCTACCTGGATCCTCTGTCAATTCCTTATCTACATATATTAGACAGCAGGGTGCATGATCAGAGATCACAATGTTATCATAGAAACAGTTTTGAATCTTGGACCTTAATTCTGTGGAGATCAAAAAATAGTCAATACGTGAGAATGTCTTGTAGGTATTAGAATAACAAGAATAGGCTTTGACTTGTGGTTTCATTTCTCTCCATATATCTAGCAATCTCAATTCTTTCATAAAATGATTAATGGTCATCCTGCATCCATTGTGCGTACAGTCCAGTCCTGCTGATCTATCTATACTGGGATTCAATGTACAATTAAAATCCCCTGCTATTATATGTTGCTCTGTAAGTGATGATAAAATAAGAAATAAATTAGCGAAGAAGTTTTGATCATCTATATTGGGACCGTATAAGTTCACCAGATTTATATTTTCTAATAACAAAGATCCTGGGATGATTAGATATCTTCCTAATTTGTCTCCAATTACATTTTTCACTTGAAATGGGACTGTTTTATGTATGAGTCATAACTCCCCTGGCTCGGGATGAAAATGATGAGGTGAACACATTTCCCTGCCATCTTCTCCTAATTCTTTTTACATCCTCCTCTATTAGATGAGTTTCTTGTAAAAACAATTTTTGAACCTATGTCTTTTATTTTATTCATAACTTGTTTAAGTTTTTTTAGATTTTGTAGACCTCTGCAATTCCATGAAGTTAAATTAAGAGTAACGCTTTGGTCTATGATCTATAAGGAGTTTGAGATTACCTTGCAATATAAACATGCTCATACAGAGAAGCAAAAACATGGATGGTTGAACATTCATCCTACAAACTACACAAAAACAAATTCCCTTTCCCCACATTCGTGGTAATCCCCCCAAAATCAAAAAAAAATTCTGTCTCCCGTTATAGCTAGTGACTGTTCCACACCTGCGAGGATCAATCAAACCACTCTCTCTTTCTCCTCTCAATCACCCTGACTCTACTACTTTTTAATGACATGACATTAACTCTCTTCTGTAGTTTTTCCAACATAACTCCAAAATTTTATAGCAACTTTGTACATCATAGCTTTTTTTTTTTTTATATAATACAATCTATATTTTGTAGACATGCTATATGCTTCAGATCAATCAGATGCCTGTACAAATGCTTAAATATTCTACCTTTATATCTTGTTCGTGCTTCATGCTTAGCTCTCACCAGTCTCCTCTTGGATCTGCTTGATAAGCTCCTGCGCCTCCTGAGGGGTCTTGAAGGTATGGGTTCTCCCTTTATATGTGATCAGCAGTCTTGCCGAATGAATCACTCCGTGACGGATCCCGAGGTTGCACAGCTCTTTACGGGCGGGGTCAAACTGTTTCCTTAATTGTTGAATTCTTGTGGCCAAATCTGGGTAGAACCGCACCTGTTGATCCTGGTATTTAATTTCTCCTTTAGCTCGCGCCGCGTTGGTGACCGTTATCTTGTCTCTGTAGCTGAGGAACTTCATAATCAGCGTCCTCGGTGGTGTCTTATTATCTCTCGGTGGGCTGATTCGGTGAGCGCTCTCTAAGACGACCGATGACTGCAGATCCACGTTGTTCAGCGCTTCTGGAATCCACTTTTCCAAAAAGGAACATGCATCCCGTCCCTCCGCTCCCTCCGGGAGGCCCACCAGCCTCAAATTATTCCGTCGTGACCGGGATTCTAAGTCCAGGACATTATCTTCCAGACGTTTATTTTTTTAATTCCAATGTTTGCACCTTTAATTGTAGGCTGGTGACGTCATCTTCAGCACTCGAGATTCGGAGCTCCGCCTGCGATACTCGCTCCATACAGTCGCTTATTTCTTTTCTCATTCCTTCTATCGCTGCTATAATCCCATCAAATTTAGACGAAAAGTCTGCTCTCACGGAACTGATGGCAGCAAGTACCGCACTCGTGCCCTCCTCAGCAGTCACCGTTCCGCCGCTAGCTCTCTCCATCATTGTCTTTGGAGATTTTCCTGCTTCGTCACGAGCGTGGAAGTCTGTTAGCTTGGATTGTTTTGACGAATCACTTTTTCCTCCGCCTAATTTCCCAGCCTTAGTCTTTACCATATCCGCGCCTAAACGCTGGGATAGGTTTTTGTTCCAGTTGAGAGAGTTTTAGCCTACTTTTTATTTTTAGGAGCAGAGCAGAGTGAAACACGTCTTCCTACGTGGCCGCCATAACTGGAAGTCCCGAGACACATGTTAATACAGGTGCAAATACACGTAGTCAAGGCTACCCAGCTGTAATCCAATCACTAAAATGCATTTCAATGCCAGATGTGAATACGGCCTCTGAGTAAGTTATTATACCGCATTGCAAAAAAATGAAATCTTAGTGAGATAAAATATCTTAAATTAATAAGGCTGCATATGCTCCTTCTTCTTACTGTGTAGTTTTTTGTAAGAGAAGATATGTAGTTTTTACTTGTTTTAAGCAATTTGCTCTTGCTCTGTTGGCAGATATTTTTTTTTAATTTCAATTATAATAATCAATTGCCAGATTTTTTTTTTTACTTTTTTTAAGTACAGTTATCTGCTATCTGAGTAAGATAATTTGGCTTATCACAAAAAAATAAATTAAAAACTATCTTAAAACAAGTAAAATTTCTTACAGAAAATTGCAAGGCAAAAATAAATATCTTGTCAGATAAAAGAAAAGCATATATAGCCTGAGTTTAAGACATTTCATCTTTTTTACAGCTCATTTTTTGCAATGCAGGCTTAGCTTAACACTGACACATTAGTCTGTAATGGATCAAATTGGGGAATGGACAGATGTGTATGACTGCAAATGCAACTTTAAAAAAATGTGTATGCATTAATTCATTTTGTCATATCACAGTGGGCTGGCATTGACCTTTATCCCAGAACTCTTTTACACTGACTGCTAAAAAGAAGGTATTTGACTTCAGCACCCTTGTGACCCTGGAACTTGCAGTTTACCCTGGTTCTTTTTCATTTGATTGACAAGTGTAAGTCCCACCCCTAGGGCCCTGTGTCCCGGCTATGTAAACACTCACACTGCGCCATGCATGGCTTGGGGCCCGAGGCCGGGCCTCCGCCATAGTAACACAATCCTCTGTCTGTCCACACACACTCGCCACGCTCAATGGCAGCTATTCTGTCCATCCAGCCACACATAATCAATGTTGTTTTTCCTCCATGAAAAAAGCAAACGTTAGCATTCCTCGGTGTTCTGCAATCCCGACATGATCCCTCGGGCGGTGGGATGACAGACGGGGAATAAAGACCCAAACAGTAAAGCACACAGAGATTTATTCAACCTAGACAAAACATCCCCTTTGCCCAGCTCATCAATTAAAATCAAAACTTTTCACCAGAATGCCATTTGACGTGCTCACAGAGGGGCTAGCATTACATCAGAAATGCTTTTTTTAACAGTAGAATGGTGGTAAAATGTATTATCCGAGCTCTCTTTATTACTATTTTAACAAAGAACAGACCCCTGTTGTATGTACAGTTGAGGCTTCGAGGGGGTATTATGCTACCCTCACCTTCACTGTTCTATTAAATCCAAGCTGGCCACTGTAACTGTGACGAACTGAAACCTCAGCGGCGCTAATTCCTTTGGTATGAGTCTGAGCAAACACTCCTATCCCCAGCATGCGGATGAAAGCTGTGAGCGCTAACCACTAATTAGCACAGCTTCACTCCTTACCAACAGAAGTCCTCGTGTGTGTGTGTGTGTGTGTGCGCGCGCGCCTGAGTAAGGGTGAGCGAGAGTGCAACGTAGCAGCCACTGCACTGATGAGGCCAGCGGCACAGAGCCAGGTTCAGGTCATTTTACTACAGCACCAACAGATGAGTCAGAAGCCTTGATCACAGCAACCACAACAATTATTCAACAGTTAGTCACGATTGCCGGCATTTTACACACAGCTACAGGGATCTGACGTTTTTAGGTGCCAAGACCCAGACAGGCAGATGCTCTTTCTCCTGAGTTTGTGCTGTAGGCTACACAAGTTAGCAAAAGAAAGTTGTGTTGGGATTGAGAGCAAGGGTAGAAGGTCAAATTCAAAACCCCATCCTGCTGACATTAAAGAAGGACTATATGCAGACTCCAACTTCTCAGTTTTCAGTTAAATGGAATCCATTTTTTAGCTGTAATATGCTTCAGCACATGAATCTGATTTACATAATTATGCATTTTGCATTTTGGAAGGCTTGCAATCTGGGATAGATCGTAATGGCTGCCGTATGCAAATCATCTTCATGAATCACTGCAATTGGCAAAGCGGTTGGTGGACATCAAAGAAAGTCGCAGCAAAGATTCAGAACAAAACAGAGCGTTCTCACCTGTCTCTGGCAAACTCCCACCGTGGGTCCTCCGGCAGGTCGTACTCAGGGATGGGCTCGTCGTGTGCAGAGCTTCGCCGTGTTGTGATGCGCACCAGTGGCGTACTAGAGCTCATAGATGAGCTTGAGTCTGATGACACCTATAATAAGAAAATTATTGGCTGATCACTGCTGTCAGGGTTCACAGGTCACTAAAAGCTCCAAGGCATCACTAGAGGAGTCAGAGTACATGTGTACAGTATGCAAATATAGCATTTTAATTTGACTACTGTGTAATTAAATTCTACATTCAGTGCTTTCACTTTGCAGTGGAGTCTGTCTCCAGGCCAGAGATTATGTTTCACTGATGATTAAAAAGAGAAAAACAATGGTAATTTTGATGAATGTGGAATGGCAGTTCAGCTTTGCCACCGTCCCCGGGGCCCGTCTCTCCTCTCTCCACCCTAACCTTACCTTGACACAGGAATCAGCCCCTCTGCACACTGTAATCCAACACTTTTTGTACCTTTTGGCTTTCCCTTTGAGGGAAAAACATGGCTCACATACAAGACAAAAATATCTGGCAGCAGTTTCAGGCAGCAGTGCTAACGTGCAAAAAATGGAGCCTTCTTAATGAGGGTGGAGGTAAAGTCATTAAAATACCACAATAGTATATAGTAGAGTACATTTATAACAGAACTACATATGGAAACCCTGATAGGCAAGTGAGAAAAAAATCTATTGTATACATTTCTCTAAGACGTCAGAATTCATTTTAAAAGACTTCAAGGAAATATTAATTAGTTTTCTTTTTCATCTTTGAAAGCAGATTTTTTTTTTGTTTGTTTTTAAGGAAAAAAAATGAAGGTTTTTTTGTCCTGAAATTTGTTTTTAAAATGTTTTTGTAAAACAGGCTTTAAGATAAAACTTTAGACTAATGAAAATAATAAATCTCCAAACTACCACAACCTTTTTTTCTGATCAGCTTTTTTGAAGCACCTCTTTTCTTGTGGACTTTTTATGACGTTTTGGTACACTAATGACCACATATAAAGAAAAATTATTGTGGGAAAACATGTTTGCACTTATCTCCAAGGTAAAAAATTCTAAGTTTTTTTTTTCCTCTTTCTTCTCTTTTGTGGGCTGTATACTGTAAATCTGCAATGTTAAGCATATGTTTGAATGATATTGAATATTTACTGTGCAAACTGTAAATCTGCGGTACGTCTGTGTGTGTTTTTCTCCTCTAGAGGTGTAAAATGCCTTTGGAACTCTTTATCTACTTTCTGTTACCTGGCGGCGCAGGGGGATCTGCTTGCTCAGTTTGTGAACTGTCGGTTGCCCTCCAAAGTCGGGTTTCTTTGTAGTGTTCCTCATGCGGCACACCACCACAATAACCACCATGCAGGCGATGAGGAAGACCCCTGCACAGTATATTGCAATCTCCACGTAGTCTGGGGAGATGGGCCCGAGGGACGTCTTGGGGGCTAAATTAAAATAGAGTTGACAGTGAGAGGTAGGCTGGACCAACTAAAAGTTTGCTTTTAACAAACCACTCTTACACACATTTTCTCCATTTGAACAGCCACACATGGGAATCAGAGAGACAAACACACGAGCCCATGCTCTGGAGGGGATGCATCGTAAGTTTAATCACCATCAGCAGGCAAGCTAAACTGAAATTACGCTGCACCATCCCACTCAAGTTTCTTTTTTCCCAAGGTACGAGCGTGCTTGCTATTTCTCTAATCTAACAGGCCTGTGTGGGGCTTAACCGCCTAACCAGACTTTTAAATCTCAACTCTGGCAGGACAACCGGGTCTGCATATGTCTGCATGCTGTGCTAATGTTGGAGACACGCGAGCACAAGCACAAACACACACCCACACAGGATGGAACAATAGGCTCCTCACTTTAGATCGCCAACAAGGGAGAGCGGTGTCCTACGTGGATGTATATGGCCTAAACTTCCTGTCGAGGAAATGAGCCGAGTGTGTATATATGCGTGTGTGTACGCTGCAGCAACGGGCTGCTCCATAATGCATGCCCCTACAGACCACAAACAAGACTCTTGTGCTGCACAGCCGACCAAACAGCCGGCTGGAGGTGAAGCTACAGCACATGCGGGGATTGTTCTTTTGTCTGCATCTGTATCTGCTGGTGCAACTGCGGCGCACGCACAGAAGACACAGCCTTGAAGGCGCCAGCCGTGCAAAGAGAGCACATCTTCTTGTTCTTCTTCTTCTTCTTCGTTTAGATTTGATTGGTGGTTGGCAACCAGCTTACAGGTGCATTACCACCACTGACTTGATTATCATCACTCTATATCTTTGTATAAGGAGTTCTGAACAACTCATGTGTGAAAAAAATTATCCGTCCTTGGACTGTGTCCGAGGTGCGGTCTGTCTTGCACTGTCTGTAAGAGAGCACATCGGGGGCAATAGATATAGTGTATTACTCCCAGAGGAAACGACTTGGCTGTGATCATTAGGCTGCACTGTTTACAGACAAAACTATTATCATGTTATAACCATAAGCGTGGATGCAGACAGTCAACGACTTCATCAGTTTGATATAATGCCTACTATTTTTTTTTTTTGCATGAAACTGAACAGTAACAACCCCCAGTTCAGCCTAGAACTAACTTGTGCAGACACTAGCCATGTTTACATGGACACAAGTAACTGGATTAAAAGCCTGATTGGAATAAAAATGCTTCGCCAACACACGCCAATCTGAATATTCTGACCCGATCACACTCATTCAGGTCAAAATTTCCTTCCGATTGAGACGGGGGGTTATGCCAATTGTTAATCCAATTGGTGTGCATACAAACACTTATTCTGAAGTTTGGGTAGAAAATATGTTTACTGAGCATGTCTGTACGTCAGCCATACGTCGACGTGACGTATTTCCACCTTTACAGTAGCAAGCGGAAGACATGGCATCATGTGCAGAAGTATGTACTGCTGGGCTTGTAGCTTCATTACGGAGACCAACAGAAGCAAAAGTACAGTCTGAATAACACAATACAGGTCCATTTCAAAAAGACAAAGACACAAAGCGGGGTTTGTTTACATTGGAAGTTGCTTCTTCTTCTACTATTTCCAGAATGTCGGATAATTGTGTGCATGTCAAAATGATTTAGTCTGTTCAAACGTGTGACACATGGAAACGCACGTCCTAATCGGATCAACTTTTTCAGGATCCATGTAAACAGTAAAGTTCTGATCTGAATTGTAATCAGATCGAAGAAACTTTGCACAAGTAACCATGGCTACTGACAGCTTTATGTATAATAATTACAGGCCTGGCGTGTAGCAACGGATATAAATAGGATAAGTAGACAAATGAGGATACACACAAACAGATTAGCACTCACAATCATAAGTCATTCAGTGGGTAGAAGCAAATAAGTTTGGCCATAATAACTGAGAAAGTCAAGCCAACGTCAAACCAACAGTTGAGCTATAACTTTCTGCCTTATTTCATTGAGAAAAAAGGACTTTAAAAGAAGACAATTGTCAGAGCCTATAGGGAAGTGAAGCCATCTTTAAAGCGCAAGTATGGCACTTAAAAGATGTTCCCTCGGGAGTAAGAGACAGACAGAGAAAAAAGAAAAGACAAACCCTCCCCACTTTTGGGAGTCACGTCTTTTCATACAAGTCTGCTAGCAGCATCACTACCTTCTCTGAGCTTTTAGCAGCTCCCAGTCCAGATAGTATTACAGAACATATGCTCTTCCCTGCTCTTGCATTACATTGTCTTAGAATTTGGCAGTGCTAGTTCATTGCAGTAATCTAATATTTGCAACGTGTTACTCCGGAGGGAGGACTTGCCTTCCGTAGAGGTCACTGAAATTGCATAATCCAACTGTTTTGGACTAGGAAGAGAAAAAAAGAGTGGGAAAGAGAAGATAGATTATGAGTGTATATACCTGGAAGCACCGTCAACCAAGCAGTGTGAAAGGAGATCCCAATAGAATTACCCGCCAAGCACGTATACTCCCCAGCATCTTCAAATGTTACATTGGGCAAGTAGAGAACTTCTATCTCCTTATCTGTGGTGTTAACACCTGCGGTCTGGAAGAGGAAAAGAGGAGGAAGAGGAAAAGGAAAAGGACAGAAAGAAAGAGAAAAAAGTGAGACCCACAGTACCAAAAGGGGAAATTAGAGGAGATGGATGGTGTCCCTCGTTGTGGTTCCATCTCGAGGAAATGATGCCGGGAGTTTCCAGGGATGAGGAGGAGAAGGAAGCACAGATAGAACCCAAATATGTCACCAAAACATGAGGAAAAAAGAATCAATCCACCGAAAATAAAACCCCAAAAGGTCACCATCACCCAGAGAACCCGCTATAAGAAGCAAGTCTGGACCACTCATTTAGCTGGATAGATGCACACAAACACAGAGAGCATGGAGAAGGCTGCAGGACCAGACACTGGTTTGACACAGCTTGCAAATCATAAAGAGATATTTGAAATGCAAAACAATAAAGTGAGATATGCTAGCTGTGACAGTTTTTAGTGTCCAGGGCTGCAAGCTCCAACCAGTGCTTCTATGGCTGCACCAGTAGTAGGAGCAGTTGAAAAACAAAGGTGTATCACTGGGGGGAGGGGGGGTCTGTGAACCCAGGAGACCACCAGGAGGACCACCACAGCACAGTAGGTCAGGGACAAAACCCAGGAAAACCCCACCAGGGAAGGAGGGAGGGTAGGTGGGTCAGGTCTCAAGGGTTACCTGGGTAGACACTGAGCCAGGCCGACTGGTTGGCCTCGCCTATGTAATTGGAGACTTTACAGATATATTCCCCAGCATCTTCCTCTGTAACATTGGTGAGGGTGAGCACCTCCACGTCTGAGCTGTTAATGCCTGACCGCTGAAATCCACACATGCACATACTTAAATTCAACATTTCACACAGAATGGGCAAACATCATACATCAATGCAGCAACTGATTTTGAATCTGCAGGACTGGGGGGGGGGGGGGGAGGCAAGGATCATGGCCAAGAGCCAGTATGGAAACAGTTAATCAGTTAGTGTGTGGGGGGGGGCGACACATAATGAGGGCCTCATGTGGCTTTTCAAATTTACTGGGGAAAAAAATGGTTAATTATTTTTAACACATGAAGAAGAAAAGATTTATACATCATGAAGCAAAGTGAAATCAAAGAAGGCAGTAAAGAAAGGTACCTTTAACACTCGAACGTAGGGGTGTCCATCGGGGCCGTATCGGCTGCCGTTCTGAGTGATATGTTTGAGCCACTGGATGTGAGGTTGAGCGTCACTATAGACCTTGCAGACGAAGCGGGCGTCCTCCCCTACGTATACGGTAGTGTTGGCAGGGAGGCCAGCCTGGAGAATCGGCCGGTGAGGAGATCGCTCTGTAAAAACATGAGGAACATGCTTACATCTGATATACTGGAATGGGGGGGTTACCGTTTCCTCAGAACCCAGACAGGTACACTCATGATTCAACTGCCTCTTTCTTATCTGAGAAACTCTTGAAAGCATTGTCAGACTCAGAACTGATGAAAACTCATCAATAATGTGCCCTCTAGAGTGGCTAAAACGAGAAAGTTCCCTAATGGCTGCCCTTCACATGGGGGCAAAGGAAAGATTGTTGGCCCTTTATAAGAGCCATTTAAACAATAAATTACAATGCTATACCATTAAGAGTAGGAAAATCTGATGACATGACATAAACGCTCTTCTACCGGAGACAGTCTGATGCTATATCATACAAGATGTCCCAAAAGGTGCCCTTTCCTGTAGAAAAGAATGGGATGCAGAGAGATGTTACTCTAAAGGTGAAGTGCTTTACTACATTCTAAAGCACGTCCTTATATGCTTTAACCCTGGAGGTGTTAATGAAATAAACATTTTAAAGGCTCACAGTTCACTGTATGTTTTATCGTACAGGTTTTCAACTTTTAAAATAGCATAGTGTCAGTCTTATTTTCATTTTAACATTAACAACAGCGCATGACAGATTTTTGCACACTGGTATGGCCCGTTATTGTGCAGAGGGTGGGCACCCTTTTTATTTTTTCACCTCTACCCTTAAAAAGTCTGAGTTTGCCCCTGCTTGAAAAGGAAACAAATAAGTGGAAACTCAGGTAGAGTATGACTTCACCTAAGTGAGGTGCGTGCACTGCTGTGAGCCGAGGCTTATTGCAAAGCTTGAACTATGCGCCAGCTTTGCAACATGAAACACCTTCACAGCTACCCCGAACCCACATCTCTCACAATCTGCATTCTTTTACAACCAAACATTTGCCCTACAAATCCAAACAGAGCGAGGCCTGTAGAACAATGCCCCCTTTCAGACACTACCACACCGAGATGCCCAGATGCCACACACATACACACACACACACTGACAGTACCCACCTGCTGTCACCAAAAACAATCACACACAAACATCAGACGTTGGGGGTGGGTCATGGAGGATGGTGAGGCTGTGAGATGTAAGGTAAAGGCTGAGTTTAAGCTGGATTCATGCTGCACCTCTGCTGTCCGCGTACGTGTAACTGGAAACCTCGTGTGACGAAATTTATGTCATCGTCTCCACTTCGCTAGTGTCCACAGTGCTTGACCGCGGACGACCGCGTGCAGCCCAAATTTTCTCACCGCACGGCCTACCCACAACCTGAACGCGTTGAAAAGCACACGCGCAAGACTGAACGTCCCATTCACGAGGTGGCGATATCGACACAGCATATCAAGACAAAGTAGACGAAGAAGACAACGAGGAAGTGGAAGATGAGAATAAACATGCATGAGTCCTACATACGTACTTCAGCAGCAGCAGCATCTTCATGGAAAAGGAGTGAAAACCAGGAAGTCAAGCACCAGAAAGCAAGCAGCGTTTCTTTGTTGGTGAAAATCCTGGCGCATCAGTGCATTGGTGCTACCTATAGGACGAGAGTGAAACTACAAATGATGGTTGTGCACATGCGTCAACCACTTGGCCTGGGTAGATCAAAAAAGTGAACATGTACAGCACCGTGTGCATGCCGGGTGCATTCACGCGACGCTAGTCCGCGGTCTAGTCCGCTTTGGTCAGCATATGCTTTGGACGAGCGTATGCGGCGCTGTACATGCTCACTTTTTTCATCTACCCAGGCCAAGCAGTTGACGCATGGGCACAGCCATCATTTGTAGTTTCACTCCCGCCCTATAGGTAGCGCCAATGCGCTGGCACGCCAGGATTTTCACCAACGAAGAAACGCGAAAGCAACGCACATCAACAACAATGGCGTCATTTAACTGTCACCGAGAGGAAGAGGAGCTGCTGTTACTATATTCTGCAGCAGAATTACAAAAAGTATGTTTATTCTTGTCTTCCGCCTCCTCGTTGTCTTGGTATGCTGTATCGATATTGCCACCTTGTGAATGGGACATTCAGTCTTGCGCATGTGCTTTTCAACGCATTCAGGTCATGGGCAGGCCGCGTGGTCACAAAATTTGGGCTGCACGCGGTCGAGCACTAAGGACATTAGCGGAGTGGAGACGATGACATAAATTTCGTCACACGAGGTTTCCAGTTACACGTACGCGGACAGCAGAGGTGCAGCATGAATCCAGCTTTAGGATGGTGGAATAAAAACAGATGTAGAATTTGGCAGCATCATGAGATCATAAGCTTCCTTTCTCTCTTTAACTTGCTCTCGTTCTTTCAGAACATCCCCAAGGTCCATATTGTTTATTTTCCCCTTTTCAGTTGTTCTTCTATATATTCTGCAAGCTCTCAGTCTTCCCCAGTGGTCGTCTTAAACCTAGAGCTGTCTTTGCAAAACCATTACACTGCAAAACAGAGAAGACAAAACACTTTGCTTCTAAATGCTCTGTTTAAGAGGCACTCTGGAAAGTCAGTAGTCAATATTTTTACTGACTGAGGGGATGTGGCTCAGTTTTTGGAAGCCTCATTGAATAAATGATTGTTTCATTCTGAGAAACAAGTTTTAAAAAGGTTTAAAAACAGAAGAAAAATGGTAAAAGATACATCAAAAACAATGTTTTGAGAAATGTGGGGAAAAGCCCAGTATGGTCTATATTTATCAAAGCAAATAGAAGATGTGGAACTTCTTAACATTTTGCTCTGATGTGGTTTCAAAAATGAATCACTTCATCTATTAATTCATTAGTGGAATAATTTGATGGCAGTGGCTGTGGGACAGAGGACAGAGTGGCAGGGACAAGCACGAGGACACAGGCCAGAGGCATTCCATGGCAGCCCATGCAAGACTGGTGAACTCTGGGTAACCTGGCGGACTGGCACACAATGACCCAAGGGTCAGGAAGGGACACAGGAAGAATGCAGCACGATCAGGATGGCACAGCAGGACTAACCAAAAATAATGTTGCACACCCTTCTCAGTGTCATAACTTTGACTGACTAAACTAGAGACCTGCTTTAGCTCCTCATTTGCCCGCTTGCCATGTGTGTTGTCCCAATGCCGCCCTTTCTTCAGCATCCAGCTCTAACTAGAAATAGCAGGCCTCTTTTGGTTTTAATAGCTGATTGCACAGGGCATTTGGTCCACAGAATAGTCTGATAAGAGCAGCCATTTTCCCTTTTCCCCTCCCTTTCTCTTTCTCCCCTCTCCCACTCTCGGTCCGCCCCGCTATAATGGAGCAAAATGAAGCAAGAGGTTGCAGGGGGCAGAGGTCGTGGAGCTAGATGTGGAGGGGGTTTACTGCTCTGCCATAAAACAGAACAAAAACAGAAATATGCAGTCCGAAGGAGAGCATTAGCTAACTCCAGAGGAAAGCAAAGCAGGGGGCCTGAGTTGGGGAGCACATGGTTGCAAGCATGTACAGTATGCCTATAGGTTCACTTTGCGCAAAAATCTTTTGATATTCAATTTCCATCTGATACAATGAAAATGATACTCTGTGTTACCATTTAGTAATAAATCCAAAGTTTGTAATTCAAGTAAAGCTGCTAAAGAACAGCAATAACACTGCAGCAATCATAGGCTGCACATATATGAGTGAGATGAGTGTTCTTCTGTGACGCAAACTGCTGCAGCTTCGTGTTTGTCCTGGTTATCTGTGGTTTATTTGTCAAGCATTTCAGGAGTATCTGAGTGTTGATGGCTCAGGGAAGGCCAAAGGAGGACAGCGTCACATTGGGATAAAAGCAGAACCTGTGTCCGCGTTCACAAAACACACACGTCCACATTGATCTAACATCTTTATCCCACTCCCGCCTGATGTCCACACTGTGTATCGATTCTGCAAACTGAGCAGAAAGATACCCCGCTCCAAAGGTCAGACAGAGGAGTTGACTGAGTTTGGCCTGAACTCGGCGCGATAACACTGTGGTCAGTAGCGCAAGTCCTCACAGAGTAACTCTAAAGGCTTATTTATGCTCCACCTCTGCTCTGCTCATCTGCTCGAGTGTGAGGATCGTCTCCAGTCCACTGGGCTCCACGGGGCCCTCCGCAGCTGACCGCATGCAGCCCAAATTTTGTGACCACATTACCTGTGCGCGCTGGCTACACATGCGCAAGATCCATCCTCCCATTCAAGACGAGGTACTACCAACACAGCACACAAAGATGAAGAGGAAGAAGAAGATGAATTAAAGAGAAATGTGACAAGATTAGAGATACACTGCAAAAAATGAAATCTTAGTAAGATAAAATATCTTAAATCAAGGATATAATGCTTGTTTTTTGTCAGACAAGATGTTTTTTTGTGCAGTTTTCTGTAAGAAATTTTTTCTTCTTATGATAGTTTTACTTAAATCAAGATTAAATTGCTTAAAATAAGTAAAAATATCTTATAACATGTAAAATTTTCTTACAAAAAACTGTATAAGAAGAAATATCTTGTCAGACAAAAAACAAGAAAATATAACCTTGATTTAACATATTTTTTCTTACTAAGATTTTATTTTTTGCAGAGTAGAAAAAGAAAAGGCAATTAGTGGTAAAAGTAGTAAACACAGAAGCTTCTTTTCTCTTCTTTGTACAGTCACTATTGTTGCTAAAATGTGGATGGCTCTTGATTCTCTTCTCTGTTATACAGTCAGTGAATAAACTGGCACATCAGTGCATTTGCGCTACCTATAGGGCCGGGGTGAAACTACAAATGATGGTTATGCACATGCATCAAACACTTGGCCGAGTAGATGCAAAATATGAAACACATACAGCTGGGTAAACAAGTATTGAACACGTCAACATTTTTCTCATTAAACATATTTCTGATGGAGCCACTGACCTGAGATTTTTACCAGATATCAGTAACAACTGAAGGCACAGTTGATGTGTGTGTATGCATACACAGCACTTCACTTGTGTGACATTTGAATGTTTTGTTTTGTAGCACCGTAACACTTGCACTTTTGCATATCCACTTTGTACAGTTTATTGCAGATGTTCTTCTAGTGTATGATTATTTGTTTGTGTGTTTTTGTGACCCGCCGAGGGACTACAGATGCAAATTAGCAGTATTGCTAAATCTCCCTAGTTATTTTTGTATTAATGTTCATTAGTATGTAATGTCCTTTTCAAATAAACATTAAACTAAAAACTAAACTAACAACCCAAAGAAATCAAGGCAACTGTGTTCACAGAACAAGTTATATTTAATAAAGCAGAATATCACAGGGAATAAGTATTGAACACATGAAGAAAAAGAGGTGCAAAAAGTCATAGAAAGCCAAGAAACCAGCTGAAATCCATCAGAATTTAGGAAGCCATCCCATCCCCCATCAGTGCAAATTAATTTCAGCTGGTTAAGTCCTCACTGACAGCCTTTAGAAAGGTCTGTGAATATCAGATTGTCACACCACAAAGATCTTGTGATGGGTAGAAGCAAAGACCTTTGCAACCTTATTGTTACAAAACATAATGATGGCATTGCTTACAAGGCACATTTCTAAACTGCTGAATGTTCCAGTGAGCACTGTTGGAGCCATCATTCAGGAGTGGAAAGAACATCATTTTACCATAAACCGGCCACAACCAGGAGCTCCTTGCAAGATTTCTGACAAAGGAATCAAAAGAATTATCAGAAGAGCTATTCAAGAGCCAAAGACCACTCGTGGAGAGCTCCAGAAAGACCCGGAGTTAGCGGGTACTGCTGTTTCAAAGAAAACAATAAGTAATGCACTCAACCAACATGGGCTCTATGCCCACTCACCTTGCAAGACTCCACTGCTGAAGAAAAAGCACGTTGAAATTATTATCATTTAACTTTTGCTGCACAACATTTGGGCAAGCCAGTAAAAGTAAAATACTGGGAGAATATAGTCTGGTCAGATGAGACCAAAATTGAACTTTTTGGATGCCACAACACACAGCATGTTTAGACAAGAAATGGCAATGCACATCCCATCATGGTGCAGGGGTGTTTTTCAGCACATGGTACAGGCAGACTTCATATAATGGAAGGAAAGATGAATGGACAAATGTACAGAGACATCCTTGATAAGAATCTGTTGTCATCTGCCAAGATGCTGAAGATGAAACGAGGGTGGACATTTCAGCAAGACAATGATCTCAAACACACAGCCAAGGAAACTCTCAACTGGCTCCAGAGAAGGAAAATAAAGCTGCTAGAATGGCCCAGTCAGTCACCTGATCTGAATCCAATTGAAAATCTATGGAACGAACTGAAGATCAGAGTTCATAGAAGACACCCATGGAACCTTAAAAATTTGACAGTTTGTGTGGAAGAATGGGCTAAAATCACTCTTGAGCAATGCCTGTGCCTAGTTTGTCCATACAGAAGGCATCTGGAGGCTGTTATTACCAATAAAGGTGTTTCTATTAAATATTAAATGAATTTCACCAAGCATGTTCAATACTTATTCCCTGTGTCATTCCACTTTATTAAATATAACTTGTTTTGTGAACACAGTTGCCTTGATTTCTTTGTATGTATGGATTACTTGGGTTGTTACTGATATCTGGTGAAAATCTGAGGTCAGTGGCTCCATCAAAAATACAGTATGTTTAATGAGAAAAATGTTGACGTGTTCAATACTTATTTTCCCCGCTGTATATAGCCGTGTGTGGACCAGCCTTGTTCAAAGGGTACATGCATCATAGATGCACAGAGAGGATGTGGAGCATAAATCCAGCTTTGAGGATCACTTTCTGGTTTAAGTCTTTATCATACCCAACTGAGCCATAATTGCTCAGCTACTTGAAATTAGCTAGGGAAAAAATGCATAAAGCCTAACGTTTGTTTAAATCTGCATGTCTTATGAACTTCTGCAGTCACATAAATTAATAAACTTAGATTAAAACCGATGACATATCCATCCACACACACTTGGCAGCCCTCAGTGACCTACACCTGCATCCCAAGTGCACCTGGGCATTCCCACAACACACACTAACACTATTCCTACTGTGGGAACTTTTTCTGCTGGCCTCCCCTTCCCTCCGTCCTTCCTTTGTTAGCCCCACAGGTGTACTTTGAGTGTGTATTTTTTTGTACGCAGTAATGTACTGACCCACTACGTCCAGGGTGTAGGTGTGGTTAATGGATCCAAACTCGTTCTCCACCAAGCACGTGTAGTTGCCCTTGTCTGAAGGCACCACGCTCTCCATGATCAGGGTCCAGTGCTGGCTACGCACCTGCACAGAAGAGGAGATTCTGGTTATGAACAAACAGAAAACCGACACATTCACAAGCTTATACATGCACACACATCAATAAAAGCAGAGGAATACAGATGAACTGTAAAAGAATTGAGAACAATGCAAGAAGGGAAAAAGAAAATGACAGAGGGGATTGGGTTAGAATTGTGAAAGATGAGCAGTGGCCAACAATACTGAGTCTGATGACAGACTCATTATTTCACATCAGTATATTATCCTTTTGTAGCACCAGTCAGCAACCAGCAGCTCTTTTGCTCATAACCAATAGCTCCCTGTGTATTTGTCAAAATACTTTCAATAAAGTAGATTTACAAAAAATGAATAACAGAAAAAAATCTCAATTTTGCAAAAAAAAAAGGACAACTCTATGAGGAAGGTCACAAAGTTGAGGAAAAGCTGCAACCCTAAGTTAAAAAATATGAGAAAAGTCAACCATTTAAAAGTAAAAAGTTGAAAATATATGAGAGTAAAGGCATATATGCAAAACTGAGAAAATTAAGAGAGATATTTGCATATTTAAGATTTATGTATTTAAAATTGATGCAAGGCCAGGTTATGCTAACTCAGTGCCACGCAGCATATTTTTAGTGTCACTCCACCAAATTCGATTTTTTTAACATGTTTTTTATGACTTACAAGACATACAGTATCAAAAGCAAAATCACTCAAATGGACTTCCGGTTATGGCTGCCACGTAGGACGGACGTGTCTCGCTCTGCTCTGCTCCTGGAGAAAAAAATCGGCAAATAACTCTCTCATTTGGGACAGAACGTATCCCAGCATTTGGGCGAGGATATGTCGGCGAAGCCTAAGGCTGGAAAACCAGGAAAAGGAAAAAGCGAGCCGCCGAAACAGTCCAAATTAACGGACTTTCAGGTCTGTGACGCAGCAAACAAGGCTCCATATATGGCGGAGGAAGCTGGCGGCGGTGCGATTTCTGCGGGGAATGGCGCAGATGCGCTGATGGCTGCCATGAGTTCAATGAGAGCGGACTTTTCCTCTAGATTTGATGGGATTATGACAGCGTTGGAAGGAATAAGAAAGGAATTGGGTGACTGTGTAGAACGAACGGCGCAGATGGAGCTCCGTCTCGCTAGTGCTGAAGATGACGTCACCCGTCTTCAATTAAAGGTGCGCACTTTGGAAAAAAAAAATAAATCTCTGGAAGATAATATTTTGGATTTGGAATCTCGGTCGAGACAGAATAATTTGAGGCTGGTGGGTCTTCCAGAGGAATCAGAAGGTCGGGACGTATGTTCCTTTCTGGAAAAGTGGATTCCGGAGGTGCTGGGCAGCGAGGAGTTGCAATCAGCAGTGGTTCTGGAAAAAGCACATCGCATTGGCCCACGGAGAGATAAGGGACCGCCGAGGACCTTAATTATGAAGTTTCTTAGCAACAGAGACAGGATGAAGATCTTCAACGCTGCACGTGCTAAAGGAGAGATTAAACACCAGGACCAGCAGGTGCGGTTCTACCCAGATTTGGCCACAGGAATCCAGCAATTGAGGAAGCAGTTTGATCCCGTACGTAAGGAGCTGCGCAACCTTGGGATTCGTCATGGTGTAATCTATCCTGCGAGACTGCTGACCACGTATGAGGGCAGAACCCACATCTTCAAGACCCCAGAGGAGGCGCAGGAGTTCATCAAGAAGATCAAAGAAGAAGAAGAGACTGGTGGGAGCTAAGCATGAACAAAATATAAGGTAGAATAATTAAGCATTTGCACAGGCATCTGACTGACTTGAAGTAAATAGTAAGTTTACAAAATATAGATTGTATTATATATTAAAAAAACAAAACAAAAACAAAACAAACAAACAAAAAAAACTATGATGTACAAAGTTGTTAAAAATTTTGGAGTTAAGTTGGAAAACTACAGAGGAGAGTTAATGTTACGTCATTAAAAGTAGTAGAGTTAGGGTGATTGGGAGGATGAAGAAGGAGTGGCTTAGGCTGTTCCCCGTGGGTGTGGAACGGTCGATGGCTATATCGGGAGACAGAATTTTTCTTTTGATTTTGGGGGGTTTGCCACAAGTGTGGGAAGGGGAAATTTGTTTGTGTGTAGTTTGTAGGATGAATGTTCAACCACTCATGTTTTTGCTTCTCTGTATGAGCATGTTTACACTGCAAGGTAATCCCAAACTCTCTATTGATCATGGACCAAAGTGTTAATCTTAATTTAACTTCATGGAATTGCAGAGGTCTACAAAATTTAAAAAAACTTAAACAAGTTATGAATAAAATAAAGGACATGGGTTCAAGAATTGTGTTTTTACAAGAAACTCATCTGATAGAGGAGGATGTTAAAAGAATTAGGAGTAGATGGCAGGGAAGTGTATTCACCTCTTCATTTTCATCCCGAGCCAGGGGAGTTATGACTCTCATACATAAATCAGTTCCTTTTCAAGTGAAAAATGTAATTGGAGACAAATTTGGAAGATATGTAATCATTCAAGGTTCTTTGCTATTAGAAAATATAAATCTTGTGAACTTATATGGTCCCAATATAGATGATCAGAAGTTCTTTGCTAATTTATTTCTCATCTTATCATCACTTACAGGGCAACATATAATAGCAGGGGATTTTAATTGTACATTGAATCCAGGTGTGGATAGATCAACAGGACTGGACTGTACGCACATTGGATGTAGGATGACTATTAATCATTTTATGAAAGAATTGAGATTGTTAGATATATGGAGAGAAATGAAACCACAAGTTAAAGCCTATTCTTGTTATTCCAGTACCTACCAGACATTCTCACGTATTGATTATTTTTTGATTTCCACAGAATTAAGGTCCAAGATTCAAAACTGCTTTTATGATAACATCGTGATCTCTGATCATGCACCCTGTTGTCTAATATATGTAGATAAAAAATTGACAAAGGAATCAGGTAGATGGCAATTTCAGCATAAATGGCTTCAGGATGAGGAATTTGTCAAGTATATAGAAAAACAGATAGACGAGTTCTTTGACATCAATACTACACAAACATCAGCATGTGTAAAGTGGGAGGCTTTCAAAGCTTTTATTAGGGGACATATTATTAGTTATACAGGATCAAAATCTAAGAAGACTCGAGAGGAGAGAGCTAAATTGGAACATAAAATAAAAAATCTTCAGGAAAAAGTGTATGCAGGAAGTGACCCAAGGTTGGAGAATGAATTACTGATTTTGAGAGCTGAATACGACAAAAAATCAGCGAATAGAGCTGCCTCGAGTCTTCTAAGATTGAAACAATCTTTTTATGAACAAGGTGAAAAATCAGGAAAATTATTAGCATGGCAGATTAAACAATTGGAAATTAAAACACCAATTACCAGTATTATAAGTAATGGACAGGTAGTTATAGATCCTTTAGAAATTAATAGAGCCTTTAGAGATTACTATGAAAAATTATATGATACCAAAAATGAACCTGATTTAACAAAACTAAATGGGTTTTTGAACGAACTATCTATACCGTGTATTCCAAATGAAAACAGGGAGATATTGGAGTCTAAAATTAGTCAAGAAGAAGTTGGGCTAGCCATTGATAATATGAAATCAGGAAAAAGTGCAGGACCAGATGGTCTTCCAGTTGACCTTTATAAAAAATTTAAGAATAAATTAATAAAACCTTTTTTGGAAATGGTTTTAGAAGCATTTCAAAATAATAATTTACCATCATACATAAATAATGCCTTAATTATACTGCTGCCAAAACCAGGTAAGCCCTCTAATAAATGTGAAAATATGAGACCAATAAGCCTATTAAACGCCGACCTTAAGATAATCTGTAAAATTTTAGCAAGACGAATACAAGAAATTTTACCAAATATTATTAATCGAGATCAGAATGGCTTTATAAAGGGTAGACAAGGCTTCCATAATGTAAGAAGACTATTTAATATTATTTATTTTAATAAAGAAGCACCGGATACAGCTCTCCTATCATTGGACGCCGAAAAGGCCTTTGATAGAGTTGAATGGCCCTTTCTTTTTGAAGTCCTACAAAGGTTTGGACTTGGAAATAATTTCATAAAATGGGTTCAAATAATATACAATAATGCTACAGCAGAAATCCTAACAAATAACAATATTTCAAAACCAATAAAAATCAATAGAGGATGTCGACAAGGCTGTCCACTTTCACCTTTACTGTTTACTATGGCAATTGAACCTTTAGCGATAGCGATACGTTTACATTCACAAATATATGGAATTAAAGTTGGACCAACAGAACATAAAATCTCCCTGTACGCCGATGATATAATTTTGTTTATGTCGAATCTAAAAAAATCAATTCCAACCTTGTTGAATTTAATAAAGAATTTTGGGGAAATATCAGGATATAAAATAAATAAAACTAAATCTTCAATATTAATGCTAAATGAGACCCAGAGAAATTACCCAGCCCCTGAGGTAAATCAATTCAATGTTGTAAATCAGTTTAAATATTTAGGAATCCAAATTATGCCTAAGCTAGAATCAGTCGCCAGTGTCAACTATGAAGCCTTAATGTCAGATATCAGTGAGTTAACTCAGAGATGGATGTCACTACCAATGTCGATGATCGGGAGAATCAATATACTTAAAAGTAATATTTTACCTAAAATACTTTATTTATTTCAATACATTCCCTTATCACCACCTTTAGATCTATTCTCAAGAATAAAAAAAAAGTTAGTGGAATTTATATGGAACAACAGGAGGGCTAGATTACGTTTGTCTTTATTATATTTACCATTTGATCGTGGAGGTCTGAAATGTCCAAATTTTATGTTGTATTATTGGTCGGCACAACTGAGGTCTATGACATATTATTTTTCATCAAATGATCTCCCTCACTGGACTGAAATGGAATCATACAATTTACCTTTACCTCTTCCCATATTCATATACTCAGATTCGGCAAAAAAATTACAAAAACAAGTTAAAAATCCATTTGTAAAGCATATGATCAAAATATGGTGTGAAGCTAAAAACTATTTAAAAGAACCACAGTTATTGTCACAATTTAGTCCAATATGGGGTAATCAATATTTTAAACCAGGGAGAGCGGACGCTGTATTTAAAGTATGGAATTTAAAAGGGATACAAAAGATTCAGGATTTATATTTGCCAGGTGCAGACAACATAATGTCTTTTGAAGAGCTGAGGATCAAATTTAATCTCAATAGAACACATTTTTTTAAATATCTTCAACTTAGAAACTTTATTCGATCAAATCAAAATAAAGCTCTCACTCGACCTATTTATTCATCCTTGGAAAAAATGATGATGAAAGATAGTAAAAGAAAGGGTATTATTTCAGAGTTTTATAACTCATTGACACTATCTTCAAGTGAAAATTCACTGAAAAGATTAAACTACTGGAAAGAAGATCTGCAAATTGAAATTTCAGAGGAACAATGGGAATTGGCTTGTACAGAAGCTCAAACCAAATCAATAAATGCACGCCTTAAATTGATACATTTCAAATGGTTAATGCGGATGTATGTTACACCGGAGGAGTTAAATAGATATAACAAAAATATACCAGATACATGCACAAAATGCATGGAAAGTAAAGGAACCCTATTTCATTGTTTATGGGAATGTAGATTAATAAGAATGTTTTGGGAAGAGGTGAGGGTAACAATTGAAAAAATAATCTCAAAACAAATCATATTGAATCCTAAACTGTTTTTGTTGGGTCTGTACCCAGAAAAGCATAATTTTAATAAAAGTGAAAGAACATTCATAGACCTCAGTTTGCTTAATGCCAAAAAATGTATTGCACTATTATGGAAAAAGACTCATAGACCAGATGTGACTCAGTGGTTAAGACAGATGTTAACAAACCTTCCATTAGAAAGAATAACATATATACTAAAATCAAAGGAAATTGTGTTTGAGAATATATGGAGACCTTTTATTGATTATGTAAAAAATTTAAACATAACTCTTGAAGAAGAAGGTGAATGATGTGTGTGGACCTTGTAAATTCCAAACTGGTGAACATAATAAGTATACTAATGTATTGGATTGTCTAGACTAAACAGAGGAGCATTGTTGAAGACTTGATTTTGTTGGTGGTTGTTGGTGTTTTTAGTGCATTTTTTTTTTTTGTAGTACTTTAGTGTTAGTGTTTGATTGTTTGTATCATGTTTGTTAAAAAAAAAAAAAGGTTCAATAAAGATATTGTGGAAAAAAAAAATCACTCAAATGTGTCATGTCTGCGTTTTTTTGCTGTGAGATTTCAGTTAAGCTCCTCCTCTTGGAAAAATGCAAGTTTAGGCGGAGTGTTTTCGTTGACGTCACTATAACAGGTCCGTAGTGTTGGGCCAGTAAGAATTTAAGAACTGTCTCTCTCCTTACTGAAGTTAGCCTCCGGGCCCAGTTAGCGTTTTTGGACAGCTACTTTAAAAACTTGACCCAAATTAAGATGGGTTTTATCATTAAACTGCTTTTAAGGACCGATGTAGTTCCAGTCATTATCCTGGGCCACTGTGCAGACAACTTGGCATGTCCTTCAACCAGTAAGTCTTTTTATCACAAGATTTATTCTGTTTAATGTAGCACTAGCCACCATTAGCCTGGTGGGATGTGAGTGGGCCTATTCACAGATCCTGTCATTTGAAGGAGGAGGAAAAGTGAAAAGATTTTGACACAAAACTGTAAGACAATGAAAGTTTTTTTGTTTTTTGTTTTTTTTGTAGAAAAAAGGGCATAAGATACCATTTTATACAATGTAAATTTGTTTTATGGGGGATATATATCCACTGGAGTGTGTCTTTAACCTTAAAATTAAAGCTGGAAACATAAATATATTAAGTTTTTAGCCAAAAATTGCTCAAATGTCTCTTTCAATAATAGAGGTTACTGACCCATGCTCCAGCTCATTATACAACAGGGGGTTCATTAATTAGTTCAAGGATATTTTGAAATTTACACAAAGTAAATCTGATAAAATACCACTGGAAGGGCAAATATAAATAGATGTCCCTAACAGAGAATCTGTCATCCTCTCCTGTGGTTTCCCAAATCTTCTGTCACTCGCTGCTATTTTAAGCTCTGAACCCCTCCCTTGCAGTCTATAAGCAGTAATTCTCAATTATTAGCAAAAATAGTTTCACCTGTGTGTGGAATCCACAGGTGTGAGCCAACAATAGTTTCCATCTCCACTCTCTGGGGAGACTGTAGCTGCTGCTTGTACAGGCCCACATTTCACACAATGGGGAGATTATGCCACAGGGCTGGGCTCAGGTACGCCCTTTGTCCGCCATTTGTTGACAAAAAGAGAGTGGCAGGCTGCCCACAGCGTATCTGACAGCCTGACTGTGTCATTTCCGTCACGCTGTGGCTTTTTTTTTTTTTTTTTAGCTCCACTGTAATGAGCCCGCTGAAAGCCGAAGGGAAGGTGCATTAGCAGCTACATCAACATTAAACTGCTCATAAACTTTCCTGGCAGCGAAGTGGGAGGTGCGTTTGCTCATAAACCATCTATCATTAATCAGGAGCCTTGGACCCGTTACGCATCACAGAGTCTTTTTATAAATTAATTTCATAAAGCCTTCGGTAAATGCTGCTTGTTTTGAAAGAGAGGAATTAAGCAGCAAAATAACTCAGGTGAAATCCAAATACTCTGTCAGAGGAGAGGAATTCAAATGCAGGCTGGTTGTAACTGTTTTCATGGGTTTTTTTTAACTCAAAGAAGAGGAAATAAAACACAACCACAGTAGTTTAGCTTTCCCATGATATTAATAAATGGGTATTTTCCATATAAATCCACTCAGAATGTTTGTTTCTGATCACAGGACAAAGATGAGAGAGAATTTCTGCAGGTTAACAAAGCCAGACAAATGTGTATGGAATGTTACGCCTATGTGAGTCCGATGTGTGTCATTAAAATAAAGGCAATTTTAATCATTAACTATTTCAGCTATAGTCTTGGGAGTCTATATTTCTCGTGCTGAAATCCCTTCTAGCCTCCAACCCAAAGCCAATGGAACCTGTTCTCCCTCCTCGAGTTCCCTAAACATTCTGAACTCATTTCAAACCCGATGCTACCCACTTTCTCCGTGCGTTACTGTTTGGGAGCATTTAACCCTTAAGTCCTGGGCTTATGTTTCTAATTGTCACTGGGTAAAGGGCAACTTCAAGTTACAGTGAGGGGTTCTGTAAAGTGTCCCGCTAAGAGGACGCACACGGATGAGCAATTCCAATTTCACACCAGAAACCCTGCCCTCCTTTCCTCCGTCTACTCTCCTCCCATATCTCCGGCGAAGGGGTGGGAAAAGGAGGTGAAAGGAGAGTCAGGAAGGGGGCTGACTGGACAGAGAAGGAGGCTGGACATGCGTCTCACAAACACATTCACTAAAGGACCGCAAGTACTTGAGCGATGAGAAGTGAGTTGACACGTCATGCTAAAAAGTGTTACATGTTTATCCTACCTTGTACCCTCCCATGCGGTCCTCCTGGCGGAAGGGCCTGCTGTTCTTAAGCCAGCGCAGCTTGGGACGGGGGTTGCCTCCCGCTGCACAGCGGAACTTGACTGTGTTGGCAGCTGGCACTGCATGCAGCTTCTTCTCCATCTTTGCCGATGAGGTCCAATATGGAGGACCTACAACCAGAGAACAGTTGGTCACATTTCACATGCACAGAAGAGTGACTGCAGAAGAACCAAACCTGATCCGTTCCTAAAAGTCCCAAGGTACCCCCCTCTCCCTTTAGCAACACAGCACAGAGCTCCACGCTCACACGATTAAACAGAAACACATACTTTTCCTGTTCTGCTCCATGGGGGTGTTGAAGGGGGGGGGGGCTTCAAGGGGGAGAATGTGCCTGGGCGTTGCCAAGAGGGTAACTAGACCATCACATTCAATTTCATCTCATTCCACTTAGCAGCTTTTTTTCCTCCCTCCACTTCCTCCAATTACCATAGCTGCCTTGTTTATCTGCCCGTCACTTGGCTAGATATGGACCAGGGATGCTTAACGCTGTCGGAAAACCATCAAGGGAGAAAACGAATGTCACGTCTGATGAAGGATTTCTGAGATTTCTGAGCACGATTCAGTGCCGATTCTTATCGAGGCCCAGCATCCAAAACACCAGCTCTCCTACTGGAATCTGTCACCTGCCTTGTGTTTTGTCCATTCCACAGCTCCTTATTTTCTCCCAGTTTTTCTCTCCCTCCGTCAGCTGGATTTAACTCAACTCCCCCCCCCCAACACACACACACACACACACACACACACCATCCCCCGCTTACCCCTTCTCACTGCACCTGGTAGTGTGATTGCCTAAGCAGATGGGACTCAGAGGGGAAGAGAAACTCAAAGTCAAACAACAACCTAAACGGTCTTCCACGCCGCCACTTCTTCCTCATACAGGAGGAGAAGGAGCGACGCAGGGAAGACCCGCAGATAAGACTGCTGCTGTGCCGTGGCTTTAGTTTACTTTGCCACCTGTCCACTCCGCATCAGAAATCAGGTTCCTGGAATGCACATCCGGACAAATCGGGCATACTTGGCGGGTAAAGTCAGGAGGCACTGCTCTTCCTTCCTGAATGGATGCATTCTGTAAATACCCAAACTATAATTACAGCTTCCCCATTTCTTCTTCTTCCTCGATCTCACTATCTGCCCTTCTCTTCCTCCATCTTCAGCTTCATCCACTCCCTGTCATCGCCTAAACAGAGACAGATAAAGCAGAGGTTGGCCCGTCGTCTCTCTAAAATAATGACCTCTGGCCCCAGACTGGCAGCAGGTCGAAGGATGAAGTTGAGACATGAAAGGTGAGCAGTGCTGTTTCCCATGCTCTCTGTCCAGAGAGGCAGCACTTCAAACACCTCTGAACAAACTCTTGCTGGGCCCAACTGCTGTGGCCTCGTGAAATCCCCCCCGCCCCAAAAAATTTCTTGCACATCCGGATCCCCCACTAATGCCTGTTTTTTCTTCAGCTGGCCTGGGGTGAACTGAGGTTATCTAGCTCCAACACTGCAAGTCCAGATTCCATCTCTCTAAGCTCCTCTGGAGAGCAAAACTCTATCAGTGTCCCAAAGTAGTATTTCATTTTGGAAATGCTTCCTTGCTACACTGTAATACAAAACTGCAATGTGGCCCACCAACTTAGGGGGAAATGGTTCATGTTTAAGAATATATGCCCATTAAAGCTATTTGACCAGTATAATATATTAACAAACAAACGGATTCAAGATTTTAAGAAAATGCAGCAGTGGAAAAAAACTGGTTAGAAATGTGCTTAAAATGACAGAATCTTTAGTAATTTTGTGAATTCATAATAGTGCTGAAATGATTGTTCTATTCTTCTATTCTGGTTCAGAGATATTTGATTACTGTTCAGTGAGTCAGGCCAGTTGACTGTAACTTTTATTACTTTTAAACTTTCCTGCATAAATAACAATACAATGAATAAATTAGGACAGAACATGTGGTTAGTTTTGACTTTTTCCCCATCAGATGGACACTTCACAATTTGTTCTTCTTCTTCTACTAGCTATTCCCACATTCTGGTGAGGTCGCTGAGGCAAACACCAATATATCTGCCATATCCATACAGGGTATAGGTTGGAGCTGAGTTTTATGCCGGATGCCCTTCCTGACACAACCCTGCCCAGTTTATCCGGGCTTGGGACCAGCACAATGAGTACACTGGCTTGTGCACCCCCTGTGGCTGGGTAACCAGCATTTCCCTCCTCCATTCCGTTTTTGCTGAGCACCAAGCTGGACGGCAGGAAGTTCCATTTTTATATGGTCTTTGGCATGACCCAGCCGGGACTTGAACCCTGACCTCCTGGTTGTGGGGCGGATGCTCTACCTCTAGGCCACCACTCCAGTACACTTTATACTTTGTTCATTATTTCAAAAAAATAAAGGTACGTTACTCACTAATACAAGTAACCTTTTGCACATTGTAAAACCTGACGAGTTAGTTCAACTCATAGTGTTTGAGGAAACCAATTGCCTTGAATCTTTTAAGTTTGTTAACTCAAATCATTCAAGCACATCTAATCTCTTCAGCTGACTAAACTGAGTTACTGTATATAAAAAGAGTTAACTGTATCTTCTTCACACTAAAACTACCATTCAAGTTTTACTTACTCTATTGTTTCTATTAAGGTTTATCACCACATTCTAGTTATGACAACACAACACATTTGGCATAATCATTTCCTCCACAAGGCAGTGTACGCAAACACTATGGGCCCCTGGTGACAGAGTGCCCCCCCCCAAAAAAAGCTATAAATGCAGCCTCAAGCTGCTTCCAAGAAGACATGGGTCTGATCTCCCACAGATAACAGTGTATTTTCTCAGGTGTATCAAATTTCATGTCCTCACATCACTGATGTCACACAAACGTACCGGTCAGCTCGGAGGTTGGTGATGCCTGATTAGTTGAGAGTCACCGGCATTTTTACATTTCTTTTAATGTGTCAAACTCAGCGCAGATCAGTGGTAGATATAGGAATACACGACCGATCTATATAGTTCAGTATCCTCTGTTATAGCAGAGAGGGCTGTAAAATGCACCTGACATTTTGCATAATTACCATCATTTTTTTCCATATTGGCACTGAATAGCTTTCACATTTACAAGAAGAAACACTGTGTGCTTGCACTTTTATTTGGTGTGTGTGTGTGTGTGTGTGTGTGTGTGTGTGTGTGTGTGTGTGTGTGTGTGTGTGTGTGTGTGTGTGTGTGTGTGTGTGTCCAGTGCAACACGTTTTTTAACACGTTTTATTTCGGAGGGGGTTGTCACGGACAAAAAGAGAAGCAGAGGACAAGTTAATGTGAGGTGAACCAGGATGCATGAATAAGCACAGAGCAGAATTGAATAGGGAGACTGCCTGGTGCTGAACCAAGACGGGCTGGTATCGGCTCCACAGCAGCCGGGGACAGCCAGAGCTGTTGGAGGGTCCATAGGAGTGACTGCAAAAAATACTCTTAAACAAAACCTCTCACTCTCAGCCACTGTGATATTTGTATAAGATAAGATAAGATAAGATAAGCCTTTATTAGTCCCACAACGGGGAAATTCCAGGATTGCAACAGCACAGGGATAGCAACACTCAGAGCAACAATCAGAAGGCAAGAAAAAAAACAAGCAAGCAAGAGCAGCTAATATACATATGTACATATTACTATAAAATATATATATACACACACACAGACACACAGTGCAGAGCATTGTAGCTGGATGGAATAAATATATGAATATGTAAACACACAGTGCGGAGCATTGTAGCTAGATGGAATAAACATGTAAATATATAAACACCCACAGTACGGAGCAATGTAGCTAGATGGAATAATATGTAGATATATAAACACACAGTGCTGAGCATTGTAGCTAGATGGAATAAATATGTAAATATATAAACACACACAGTGCAGCGCATTGTTGCTAGATGGGATGAAACAGCACAACCGTCTACTTAGTTATCCTACATGGTATGATTATGTGCCCATACATATTCTCACTCTCCATAGCGACCGGTATTTTCCTAGTTGTATGCCGGAGGGGACCATTGTGTAAGTCTATTGCATCTTTTGCATTCAAAAAACTATTAGTTTGTTACGTCTTTTTGCTATCTCTGCGAGCAGCCCTGCTTAGGTTGTACAGTCTGACAGCCGTTGGTAGGAAGGACCTACGAAACCTCTCGGTTGTGCACCTGGGATGATGTAGTCTGCTGCTAAATGAGCTCCTCAGTGCATTCAGTATGTCCTGCATAGGGTGGAACTCGGACTCCAGCAGAGATGACAGTTTAGTCACCGTCCTTCTCTCTCCTATCTCCTCCACCGGATCAAGGCGCTGCCCCAGGACAGAGCTAGCTTTCTTGATCAGTTTGTTCAGTCTCTTCCTATCGGCTGCAGTAATGCCACTGCCCCAGCAGACCACTCCAAAAGTGATGGCTGATGCCACCACCGTGTCATAGAATGTCTTCAGCAGCGCGCCTTGTACACCAAAAGACCTGAGTCTCCTCAGCAGGAACAGCCTGCGCTGTCCCTTCTTGTAGAGTGCGTCAGTATTGTGTGACCAGTCTAGTTTATTGTTCAGATGAACACCCAGGTACTTATAGGCTGTCACCATCTCGATGTCTGTTCCCTGTATATTTACTGGTGCTGTGAGGGGTTGTCCTTGCCTGCGGCAGTCCACCACCAGCTCCTTAGTTTTCCTCGCGTTGATCTGGAGGCAGTTCCGATGGCACCAGTCCACGAAGTCCTGGATAAGCCCTCTGTACTCAGCTTCATCTCCATTGGAGATGAGGCCAACGATCGCAGAGTCATCAGAGAACTTCTGTAGATGGCAGTGTGTTGTGTTGTGTGAGAAGTCCGCAGTATAAAGAGTGAACAGGAAGGGAGCCAGCACCGTTCCCTGGGGGGCCCCCGTGCTACTGATGATCGTGTCGGACTCACAGTCCCGGGTTCTCACAAACTGAGGCCGGTTCGTGAGGTAGTCCAGGATCCATGATGACAGGTGCTGGTCCACCCCTGCATGCAGCAGCTTGTCCTTCAGGATCATCGGTTGGATGGTGTTGAAAGCACTGGAGAAGTCAAAGAACATGATCCTCACCATATTCCCGGGCTTCTCCAGGTGGGACAGAGAACGGTGAAGGAGGAAGATCACCGCATCCTCCACCCCAATGCCATGCTGGTAGGCGAACTGGAGTGGATCCATCGCTGGTTCCACCAGGGGGCGGAGGTGAGCAAGGAGCAGTCTCTCCAGGGTCTTCATCAAGTGGGACGTCAAGGCCACCGGTCTGTAGCTGTTCAGGTCTTTGGGGTGGGAAGTTTTTGGTACAGGTACCACACAAGATGTTTTCCACAGCTGTGGTACCCTCCCCAGTTTCAGGCTCAGGTTGAAGATATACGTCACAATCTCACACAGCTGGTCTGCACAGGACTTGAGGAGCTTTGCGCTGATGCCGTCCGGTCCCGACGCCTTCCTCGCCTTGATCTTCTTCAGCTCCGTCCTCACCTGGGTCCTGGTCAGGGTCAGGATGGGGGGCTGTGTGTTGGGAGTGGGGGGGTGTTGGTGGAGTGGGGAGTGGGCAGCAGGACTTGATTTCTTTAGAGGCAGCATTGGTTGTTGTGCAGACAGGGGGGAGGGCGGTTGGTCAAACCTATTGAAAAACAGATTCAGGTTGTTCGCCCACTCCCTGCCCCCTGTGGCCTGGGGGGAGGTATTCTGGAGCCCAGAGATGGTTTTGAGGTTTCTCCAGACCCCGCTGATGTCGCTCTGTTGCAGCTTGTCCTCCATCTTCTTCCTGAAGCTGTCCTTGCCTACTCTGATCTTTCTCCTCAGCTCCCTCTGTACGGACTTCAGCATCTTCCTATTCCCCGACCTGAAGATCCTCTTCTTCTCTCTCAGAAGTGTTTTTATCTCAGGGTTGATCCAGGGTTTGTTGTTTGAGTGACGCCGTATGGTCTTGGTGGGAACGGATTTGTCCACACAGAAGCTGAGGTAGTCTGTGAAGGTGTGAGTGATATAATGTAATAAAAAAGTATAATTGTGGTACATACAGTTGTCTGTTGAAGCGCTGCCAGAATAATGACAGACAGCCTTCTGATTAATTTCCACTCTCTGTCGCTATGCTGTGATGCAGTGATTGTGGCACCTACTTCATCAAATGTTTATCCGCGTTTCTTATTCAAATGTCTGCAGAGCTGAGGTGAGCTGAGCTGACGTGAGGTGGGCAACAATCTACGTTGTTTCCATAGTCATTTAGCCCACGTTAAGTAGCACAGGCAACTTATTCAGACAAAAGAAGAAACCTGGACCATATTGGGTTTTCCTGGATTGCTGGGGTACTCTGAAAGGGGCTTCAGTGTTAGAGCTTCAGTTGCCACTATGGTGGTGGGGGTGGGGGGTATCACTGCCATGGCAGTTACAATCATGGTGCCAAACAAAAATTATCTAAAACTCAAATATCCCAGCAACAAAAGCTTTTTCACATGTACAACAGTAACACACAGTAAAATGACAGTCAAACTAAGGAGATAATGCTCATTTTCCAACATTCAGTTTTCCAACAGCTGTATTATTTATGAGAGATTTAAAAATATCTATGTATCTTCATTTGATAATTATGGCTATAATTTTTGAAATGATTGAAATTACAAATCATAATATTCAAATTTACTGTGAGGTACTATTATTATTTTCTGTAGGTTTAAATTACTTGAGTCAGCATACTGAATTTTCTATCAACAAATCCAGCTTGTTTTCTTCTTAAAGTGTACCAGACTGATGGACTGCCATGAAGCAGCTTCCTCTGCTTGACCAAAAAAGGGGCCCCTTAAACACAATCTTGCATAGAGCCCCTAAAAGCAGGAAACGGACGGCCCTGTTCTTTGATTGGTTGGTTTGCAAAACAATAGAATATAGTAATTTAGAAAAAAAAATACTGGTCACCATAGAACTCATGGTGATCCTATCAAATGTTATGTCTCCCCCATAATGAAAAAAAGAAACTACTACAATCAGATTTCTTTACTAATTACTTTAATTGTGCCATTATCAAGGTGGCTGATTTATTTTTTGTGTTGACTAAACAAGGATTATAAGACTACAGCTATTTGAAGTTGTTAACTTAGTGATGTCAGTTTAAAGGAACATAAAACTATGTGGATTACTGGTTACTTTACTGGACACAACCTGATGATTTCAAACCCTGAATAAAAATCAAATGTCAACAATCATTTTTATAGCAATACTGAAGTTAACTCAGATGAAATGAGTAAATGCAGCAAACTGGAATAATGTCACCAATACTAAAAATACTTCCAAAAAGGAGGCACACTCACAGCAACTGAGTTACTACTACAAAGAGTAAGATTACATTTGTAGAAAGAAATGAGTGATTAATTTTTTGAAGGATTAAGTTTTATTTACTTATTTCTTTTATTAAGATATACTATTAGGTTTTACAATGTAGATAATTTCTTACTCTTGCTTGAGTAATTTGTTGGTGACTACTCTTAGTATATGTGATGAATATCATAACATAATACTACTTTTACTGGAGAACATGGGAGGGAGGTGGGTGTAACGGTGAAGATGCAAGGAGTAGAGGTAGAGAAGGAAGATGACTTTAAATACCTGGGGTCAACCATCTAAAGCAATGAAAAATGAACAAGAGAGGTGAAGAAGAGAGTGCAGGCAGGGTGGAGTGGGTGGAGACGAGTGTCAGGGGTGATTTGTGACAGAAAGATAGCAGCTAGCCGCTGGGGGTGGCTGTGGCGCAGGTGTAGTGTGGCCGACTACTGATCGGAGGGTGAGGGCCTCGATTCTCGCTCTGTCTGCAGTCTGCATGTTGAAGTGTCCTTGAGCAAGACACTGAACTTCCAGTTGCTCCTGGTGGTTCAGGCCAGTGCCGGTGGCTCTGCTGCCATCAGTGCATAAATGGGAGGATAGCAGGATTTGTAAAGCGCTTTGGTCATCCAGAGATGAGTAAACTCTGCTATATAAGTGAACGCTATTTACCATTTAGCTAGAGTGAAAGGGAAGAGTTGCAAGATGATAGTGAGACCTGCTATGACAGAGGTGTCCAATCATGTACCATGGAGGGCCAAGACCCTGCAGGCTTTACCTCCAACCAGTGTCTTCAACAGCAGATCTGACTGAATTTCTTCCCACTGATTGCTGATAAGTGAAAACACCTGCTGAAGAGACTGGATAGAAGAGAAAACCTGCAGGGTCTTGGCCCTCCATGACACATGATTGGACACCCCTGTGCTATGATATATGGTTTGGAGACAGTGGCACTGACAAAAAGACAGGAGGTGAAGCTGGAGGTGGAGATTCTCATTGGGAGTGACTAGGAGGGACAGGATTAAAAATGAGTATATCAGAGGGACAGCTCAGGTTGAGTGGTTGGGAGACAAAGTAAGAGAGGCAAGGCTGAGATGGTCTGGACATGTGCAGAGGAGCAATAGTAGATATATTGGACAAAGGATGTTGAAGACGGAGCTGCCAGGCAGGAGGAAAAGAGGAAGACCAAAGAGAAGATTCATGGATGTAGTGAAGGAGGACATGGAGAGGGTTGGTGTTACAGAGGAAGATGCAAGGGATAGGATGAGATGGAGGCAGATGATCCGCTGTGGCGACCCCTAAAGGGAGCAGCTGAGAGAGAAGAAGTATATCTGATGAATATCATAACATATTGCTACTTTTACTGGAGAACAATTTCTGACTACTCTACCCATCTCTGGTCTAAACTTCTAGTAATACCTTTATTGCAGAGATGGCTTCACTTTTACTACTAAAATGTGTAATTTTAGATTAAATGAAACCACTGTGGCATTAAAGGTCCCATATTGTTCCCCCTGGTGTTTTGTGAGGTTTAACCTTAAAAAAATACATTCATTGGTCATATGTATACTGTTAAAACACTGACACGCTCACTTCACAGAGACATACACAGATGTTATTTAGGGTTTTTTTTTTAGGTTGCACTGGGTTTTAATACATCACAAACCAACAAGTCCCACCTTCAGTTCTCAACAAATGTACCCTGAGTGCCTCCTTACTTATGATTGGTTTAGTAGGAAAAAAAAGCATTATTCAATCAGATTTGGAGTTTATTGATATTAATGAACCTGAATGTTTAAGACAGAACATTAAAGAGCTTTTAAGGGAGCCATAAACACAGAAATGGATTTTGGCTTTTAAAACTGCATATATATATATATATATATATATATATATACATACAGTATATATCCGCCACCCCTCAGCTTAGCCCCTGTCTTCCCCATCAGAGAATCGTTGTCTGCTCCCTCCAAAGTGAATAAAAATATAATGTATAAGCATCCCAAAGTGATAAAGCAAAATATTGGTAAAACTCAAATTAAACATAAAGCCTCTAAATTGAATGATTTGGCCTCTGTTCCTCCTCATAATTTAAAAATTAAATGTGGTTTATTAAATATTAGGTCTCTAACTCCCAAGTCTCTGTTAGTCCATGATCTGTTAATTGATCATCAGATTGATTTAATTTCCCTTACAGAGACTTGGTTAGGACAAGAGGATTATGTTGGTTTAAATGAATCAACTCCCTCTGGTTATTTAAACTGTCAAAATCCCAGAAGTTCTGGTCGTGGAGGAGGAGTAGCATCAATTTACCATTCCAAATTACTAGTTAATGTAAAGCAAAAAACATGTTATAATTCCTTTGAGGGCCTGGTCCTCAGTATTGGGCACTTTAGCAATTCCAGGTTAAACCCAATTTTATTTGCCATAGTTTATCGTCCCCCATCAACCTATTCAGAATTTTTATCCGAATTTCCTGATTTCTTAGCTGATTTAGTGCTGAAATCTGATAGAATAATTATAGTAGGGGACTTTAATATACATGTGGATGTAGATAGTGACTGCCTTAATGTGGCTTTTAATTCAATATTAGACTCGATTGGGTTTTCTCAGAAAGTAGGAAATTCTACTCATTACCTCCACCATACATTGGACCTTGTTCTGACATATGGCATAGAAATAGAAAATCTTGTAGTGTCTCCTCATAACCCTGTACTGTCAGACCATTGTCTGTTAACCTTTGATTTTACTATTTCTGACTATTTGGCTCCTAAAGAAAAATATTATCACAGTAGATGCCTCTCAGATGATGCTGTTTCCAAATTTATGCAGATTGTTTCCTCTATGCCATGTGTCAACACAACGGAAATAAGCTATAGACAGCTTGCTCCTTCTGTAATTGATAACATGGTGGATAGTGTTTCAGCTTCTCTGCATCAGGCTCTAGACTTGGTGGCCCCCTTAAAAAAGAAAAAGTCTAATCAGAGATTTTTAACTCCTTGGTTCAACACAGAAACTCGTAGCTTAAAACAGAAGACTCGTCAATTAGAAAGAAAATGGCGCTCTACTAATTTAGATGAAATCTATTTAGCTTGGAGAAATCATCTTTTAATTTATAAAAAATCTCTTAGAAAAGCTAGAACGAGTTATTACTCTGCATTAATAGAAGAGAACAAGAATAATCCCAGGTTTCTTTTCAGTACTGTAGCCAGGTTGACAAAGAGTCAGGACTCTGTCAATCCTAGCATCCCCTTAGAGCTTACTAGTCAGGACTTTATGAACTTTTTCAATAATAAAATTTCATCCATCAGAGATAAAATCAATCAGATTCTTCCCACAGTTAACTTAAATACTGTAACTACTACAACTCCTTCTATTGATGTCTGTCTTGATGAGTTTACTCCAATCGACCTTTGTGAGTTAGACAAAATAGTTTCCTCATCCAAACCTTCAACTTGTCTTTTAGACCCTATTCCTACCAGGTTATTTAAAGAAGTCTTCCCACTTATTGGTAGCTTTATTCTTCATATAATCAATTCTTCATTAACTTTAGGCCATGTACCGCAGGCTTTTAAAACGGCTGTAATTAAACCCTTACTTAAAAAGCCAACGCTAGATCCAGGAGCTTTAGCTAACTATAGACCAATCTCTAATCTCCCTTTCATTTCAAAAATCTTAGAAAGAGTTGTTGCTATGCAATTATTTGACCACCTGCAGGGAAATGGTTTATTTGAGGAGTTTCAATCTGGGTTTAGAATCCATCATAGCACTGAAACAGCCTTAGCGAAGGTCACTAACGACCTCCTCATTGCATCTGATAATGGACTAGTTTCTGTACTTGTCCTTTTAGATCTTAGTGCAGCTTTTGATACTATTGATCATAATATTCTACTTGATAGATTAGAACACTATGTTGGACTTAATGGAACTTCGTTGCAGTGGTTTAGATCTTATTTATCTGATAGGTTCCAGTTTGTTCATGTAAATGATGAGTTTTCTCTCAGCTCAAAGCTTAGTCATGGAGTTCCACAGGGATCTGTGCTTGGCCCTACTCTTTTTAGTTTATATATGCTTCCGTTAGGCAACATTATTAGAAAGCACTGTATACATTTTCACTGTTATGCAGATGACACACAATTATACCTGTCAATGAAGCCAGATGATACTAATCATTTAGCCAAGTTAGAAGCCTGTCTTAAGGAAATCAAAGTTTGGATGACTTGTAATTTCCTGCTATTAAATTCAGATAAGACTGAAGTCATTCTTGTTGGTCCAAAAAACCTTAGAAATTCCTTTCCAAATCAAACTTTCAGTTTGGATGCAGTTACTCTTTCTCTTAATAGCTCTGTGAGGAACCTTGGAGTTATTTTTGATCAGGATTTGTCCTTCAATTCACATATTAAATTTGTTTCTAAGACTGCCTTCTATCATTTGCGTAATATTGCCAAGATTAGGAGCATCTTGTCTCAGAGTGATGCTGAGAAGCTGATCCACGCTTTTGTTAGCTCGAGATTAGATTATTGTAATTCTTTATTATCAGGTTGTCCTAAAACATCTTTAAAAAGTCTTCAGCTGATCCAAAATGCTGCAGCAAGAGTTTTAACAGGTACTAGAAAGAGAGATCATATCTCTCCGGTTCTGGCCTCCCTTCATTGGCTTCCCATAGAGTTTAGAATTAAGTTTAAAATCCTTCTTCTTACTTACAAAGCTCTAAACAATCAGGCTCCTTTTTATTTAAAAGATCTGATACTACCGTATCATCCTAACAGAGCACTACGCTCCCAAAATGCAGGTTTACTTGTAATACCTAGAATCTCCAAAAGTACAATGGGAGGCAGAGCCTTCAGTTATCAAGCTCCTCTCCTGTGGAATCAGCTGCCAATCTGGATTCGGGAGTCAGACTCGATCTCTGTTTTTAAGAATAGGGCTAAAACCTACCTTTTTGATATAGCCTACAATTAGGGAGGGATCATGTGTTTTCTGAACCCTCCCTTAGTTATGCTGCTAATAGGTTTAGTCAGCCGGGGGACCTCCAGTAATGCACTGGGCCTCACTCCTTTCCTCACTCTCTATGAAATATTTTGTTTTTGCTGGTCATTAACATTTGTTTGTTCTCTCCCATAGATTGAGTCCCCATCGTGCTGTTTGCTCTCTACATGTCTGTTCTTTTCTTCTTCTCTATCCCCTCACCCCCCAGCCAGTCGCAGCAGATGACTGCCCCTCCCTGAGCCTGGTTCTGCTGGAGGTTTCTTCCTGTTAAAAGGGAGTTTTTCCTCTCCACCGTCGCCAAGTGCTTGCTCACAGGGGATCGCCCGATTGCTGGGGTCTTTCTGCAACTGTGGGGGTCCTCCCTACAGTTGATAGTGCTATGAGATGACTGTTGTTGTGAAATGGCGCTATATAAATAAAGTTGAATTGAATTGAATTGAATATACAGTACATCTTTGAAGATGTTAAAAGCTGTAATTCCTTTAATAACATGAAATACTGTATATTTACTAAAACTGTTAACATGGACAACACCAAAGCTCCTTGTGGGGCTTTTTTTCATTATGACCTCTGTCTCTTTCTTCCCATCTCCCACCACTTATAGATGTCTCCTCTCGTAACACCACCCCACACCAACAATACACAATCCTTTTTTTCTTATATACTTAAATTTTCTCCACATTTAAATAAAATGCTGTTTTGGAGTTGCCTGATGCCCAACCCATTCTAAGAGCTCCCAGAAAAAAAACCTCTGAATAAAGAGCTACACCCCCAAATCTCCTTTCTCATTCCCTCCCACGCTTACATACACCCTCCTCCTCCTCCTCCTGTTAGCTCCAATCCTCGGCCTGAGGCCAAGGCTCCGCGCCATAGTCAGAGAAAACCTGGGGCTGATCCAACACACCCCACTTCCCCTGCCCCTTTTTCCGCTCCTCCTCTCCCCCATTTTTTTAATAATAATCTCGGTTTTGAATTTTCAGAAACACACACAGCGAGAAAATGCAACTGTACTGCCAGAACAGCTTTCCCTTTGTTTTCAAACAGCTTATTACCACCAGAGTGGCTGGATCTTTTCCCTCTCCACCAGTTTTCCCGGCAAGGAGAAGAACGCGTACTTAATGGATTTCAGGCAATTATCATCAGCCCAAAAAGTAGAGGAGGAGAACACACGATGCATGTGGGGAATTTTAATAAGATGTTGAAGCTCTCACCTTTTCCTCAGCCACTTTCTGTGACAGTGTATGTAAGTGTCTACGAAAACAGATACTCGCCAATACCTTGGCAGACTTGTGCAAAAACTTTCTCTCTCTCTCTCTCTCTCTCTCTCTCTCTCTCTCTCTCTCTCTCACACACACACACACACACACACACACACACACACACACACACACACACACACACACACACACACACAGAGAGAAAAAGCCCCATCAGGTGGGTAACTTAGTCCAGATGGGCGTTTTCATAATGGATGAGCCCAGCTGACTGACTGGCTGGCAGGATGGCTCCGTAAGGCCTGACTACCTGCAAGAGGCAAGCTAGAAGAATGTCAGGAATGCCTATATTCCCTAGAGCCTCCAGCCTGGAACACACACACACACACACACACACACACACACACACACACACACATACATAAACACACACCTACAAACCTCACAGTGTAGGCTTCGATGGGATTTTTATGCCTCCGTGAAACGGAGGCCTCCAGTAATCAGTTAGTGTGTCTGTTTGTGGCTGTGTGTATCTGTCCCTCTGTCTGTCTGCCTCTCTGTTTCAGTTCACCCGGTCAAAATTAAGTGGAACTAAAGGCTTGTATCATTGTATCACCATATTTTCTCAACTTTTAATTTGCCAGAATTTCAAAATAACACTTTGTTTTTGAAATAAACACAAATTTAACTCGCCATTTCTGTCAATGCCTCAGCAAAAAAAGGGTACTGTAATAACTATCCCGGGCCAGTAGAGATGGGAGTGCCACTTTTTTACAGCTACCATGCCACAGGCACCGAGGCACAGCATCTGGATGCTTTCTTTTTACAGAAGCTCTCTTCTCTCAATCTCAGAATACAGCTAATCCACTTGCTGTGCTGCATTAATCATAATCAAAGTCTTAATACTGATGAAGCGAAGTAGATTACTTTGCTTAGGGATTAAGCTGTTGTAAGTGTCTGGCTATAATGATCAGCATTCCAGATTTGGGCTCTGACATACTGTAAAGGACTGGGCATTACCTAAGCACTGCTCAAAGCATAATATGTAGTATTTTTGAAGGCCATATAAGCTTTAGATGTGGGAGGATATGCTTTTTTTAAAACGGTAATTATCTAAGATTTTGTAGCTGGTGGAAATTGGGCATTTTGGCACGTTAGCACAATGCTCTGCACTGTGTGTGTTTATATATTTACATATTTATTCCATCTAGCTACAATGCTCAGCACTGGGTGTGTTTATATTTATATTTATATATATATATATATATATATATATATATATATATATATATATATATATATAGAATATATATCTATATATTTATTCCATCTAGCTACAATGCTCCGCACTGTGTTTTTATATATCTACATATTATTCCATCTAGCTACATTGCTCCGCACTGTGTGTGTTTATATACTTGCATATTTATTCCACCTAGCTGCAATGCTCCGTACTGTGGGTGTTTATATATTTACATATTTATTCCATCTAGCTACAATGCTCTGTACTGTGTGTTCATATATTCATATATTTATTCCATCCAGCTACAATGCTCTGCACTGTGTGTCTGTGTGTGTGTGTGTATATATATATTTTATAGTAATATGTACATATGTATATTAGCTGCTCTTGCTTGCTTGTTTTGTTTTCTTGCCTTCTGATTGTTGCTCTGAGTGTTGCTATCCCTGTGCTGTTGCAATCCTGGAATTTCCCCATTGTGGGACTAATAAAGGCTTATCTTATCTTATCTTATTTTAGCCACTAGCATAGCTACTTCAAATGAAGCCAATCTCTTAATCATGATGATGTTTAATGACTCCGTTTCCAGATGACAGATGACTCTGTTGGAGACATGTCTTCCAATAAAATAAAATTGTTAAATGTTAATGCTACTTTACATGTTGACTCCACTTCTTGCTGACAGGTTTGTTAGCATTCTTGCTAGCAATATTGCTAGCAATTAGACTTACTTCATCAGACTAAGGGCATAAGGGCCTTGCCAGTTTTACTGTGAAACTGGGGATGCCTGTTACCATCAAAATAGGTCCTAAGACCATAGTATTGTGACATTGGCATTTAGAAATTGGATGTACAATAAAAGGTCTGCGCCATTTGCTACTTTGTCCTGTAGCACTCAATACGATGACCCCCAGTGCTTCTGTGTTTTGGCAGTGCCGAAAGGCCATGACTTCTGACAAATCACACAGCCCTGTGAGGGCGCTACCGATCACACAAGGGAGGGAAAGACAGCCTCATTAGAGCAGGGAGAAGACTGTCCCACTATGTCCAGCTACCGTACCGCTTTAAACAAAAACTTAGTTCATGGGATTCTGAATCAACCATTTTTGTAATGGAGTAATTTGATTAATTAAAGAATCACTTCAGCCCTGGTAGGCAGGGTAAGTGGATTAGCAGTTTTGACGACTTAGAGAAAAAGATCATCCACGCTAGGGACAAGTTACTCTCACTGGTTGTTACGCATAAGTGAGACCCAAGTGTTTCTTCATTTAGAGAGTTCAATGTGTCCTTTATTTGACAGATTTATTTAAATCATTTCACTTGCAGGTTTAAGACAAAAATAATCCCAAATTAGTTATTTTATTACATTTCTGCAAACACTTCACTTTTTTTTAAATGTGCGTGCTGGTAAGTAAGGGGAGCAGATTCCTGCCGGCATATTAATACGGCCTTTCATTCCCCCATACTCACTTAGCTGCTCTCCATCCGCCCCAGAATCCTCCGACCGCTCTGTATCGTCCTCATCATCCCCCGACGAGATGGCATCTGCACAGAGTAACCACTGTTACTGCCCACCGTTCACAACCCACACACACATATCCACATGCACAACTGCATTTATGCATGCAAGCTTCAACATCTGTGCAAAGCCATAAATCTAAAAAAAAAAATGTATGTATGTTTCTCCACATCTAAAACTTGATTACTGATACGCGCACACACACATGCACACAAACAAGCACTACATGTTGTTCATCGGGCTGTTCCTCCCTGCCCACATCTGCTCCATAGCCACACCCTGCACTCCACCAGGCGCGGACCGACAGTGCATCTCCAGACTTGCTGGTCCATCCTAAAACTCCTCTCGCTTCCTGATCCCTGACTCACCTGTGACATTGACTATGAAGCAGATCGTGTCTTTGCCCACACTGGTGCAGGCGTACAGGCCCGAATCCTTGGGCGTGGTGTCACGGATCTGCAGCACCTCCTGCTCTATCAGTGTGCGGTTGTTGGTGCCCAGAGAGCTGCCATCTTTGGTCCAGGTGATGGTCCCCGTCGCCGGCAGAGGGCAGCTCAGCTTCAGCACCTCCCCCGGGTGCACTGAGCACACCGTGGGCTTAGAAATTTGGTATTTGTTCGATGCCTCTGCAGAGCAGATGAGGGGGTGGAGTGGGGGTGAGGTTTAAGGGGGGGAAAGGACAAGGAAGAAAAAGGGTGCACAAGGAAAAGGAGGAGGAGGAAAGAGAAACAAGCAATTTAGGAAAGAAACAAAACACCACATAACCCCCAATGGATGCACTTACATCAACTTATGCAGGACAGGCAAAACAGAAAAGAAGAGCCCCAATGTTTTTTTTTTCAAATTATCACACCAGCATGTCGTAATCACAAACTCATTGTCAAACATTTGAAAAACAACCCTCAGAAACCCTGTCCCTTGTGAGATGTGCATGATTGGCATTTGCAGATTCCAGTGCATGCAGTTACAGCAATAGCAGCAAGTGTAGAGAAAACAAACCACTGGTTTGCGAGCAGGTGAGAGCTGGAGTGTCGCAGTGTGGCGGCACCCCTCCCCACCACCCAGCACTATCAGTGAAGATCAGCCAGCAGCCAGTGTGTGAGTGAGTAGCAGCAGTGCAGAAACTTCTCTGCAGCCTTAAAAAAAAAGGTCATACAACTCCAGCACATCTGCCTATCAGAAAAGAAAGCAGCCAGAAAGGTCTAGGAGGGAAGGGGTTGTCAGGCAGGTGAAGAGAGAAGGGGGTAGGGATGGGGGTTGCTCATTTGGCATTTTTCTTAGTTTAAATGTGCGGCTGAGCTAGGAAAAACCAGATTCTTCTGTTTTCAATCACTCTCTCTGTGCCTTCATTGTTTTCTTTCACAACATGGCCATGGAGGATCTACAGCCCCCGACCAGGATCAGCCGAGGCAGAGAGTAAGAAACTCAACGCTTTGCTCCAGAGTGCATAAAAGTTTCATTTCTGGGAGAAAAATCCAGTTTGCCTGCGAGTTCAAGTGTGTCTGCCTTGAACAACTGCTCTGACAGAACATCAATGTCCAATATAGACAGTAAAAAAGGGAATTTGCATAGCTGGGGCTGCACTTCTAGATCGGGATAGATTTTAACCACATCTGTGCAAATTCCTGCCTTAAAAACCATTCACCCCGAGTCACACACGTACATGCACACTTGCATGCATTCACACAACTCAGGGAAAGAGAAAAAAAAATTCTTTATACTGAAGATCAGACATGTTTTCTTCAGTGTGAAAGTGAGAGGGATTAAGGGGATTTAAAGAAGGAAAGTGGCAAGAGTGTGGGGTAAAAATGGAGGCAAACATCACTGGTGGTGCTGTACAGTGTGTTGTGTTTGGCTGAAGTCTGATAGGTGTAATCATGAGGCCAGCAGCACTCCCTTTGCAGCACCCCCCCCCCCCCCCCAGTATATGCCGCTGTGTTTTCCACGTTTGTGTGTGTGTTTCAGATGTAAAGTATACCTGCGTGCGTGTACACACACACACACACACACACACACACTATAGATACAGTTCCTGCATTGTCTCCCCTTAAAAAAAAAAAAAAAAAACGGAAATAATTAACCACCACCCAGGACTGAGTGTGTGGTCCAATAAGAGGTGGAGCTCCTGTGCTGATTGATGGCACCTGTCTCTGCTACCTTTTTACAACATGGTTTTCCACACTGGGGGCCTACACTTTGATATTATTACTGGCTCTAGATTTTATTTTTTTCTTCCCTTGGGGAGCGACAAGGACATAAAGCAAGGTCTAGTAAATATTTTCAGGAAGGTTTGGGGTTTCTGGACAATTAAGGAGCTTAAACCAAGAAAAAAAACTTTTCATACACTGAAAAAAAAAAAACTTTTGGAGGTGGTAAATTATGTGTAGCTCTTTATAGGGCACTCATTTAAATACTTGGAAATTCATAATTTCAACCCTAGACCATTACTAGAAGAAGTCTGAAGATTGTTTCAGTGACTGTAAATGTCACTATTACCATAACATTATTACAAGAGATTATGCCAACTTAAGTTACCAAATATGGTTCTTTGTCTGATAACGGTATAAAAATAATGACCAAAAACATCAGTAAGAGTAAGAAATTGATACAGCGTTTAGCTAAATGTTATATGAATTATGTAAAAGCAGTAAAAATGACTAAAGATCATTCATAAAATTTGAGTATTTTGGTAGGCTCCAGCCCCCCCCGCAACCCGAAAAGGATTAAGCGGAAGAAGATGGATGGATGGATGGTAACATTTTACAACAACAGTAACGTAATAAATGATTCATAAATAGTTTATAAGTAGTTATTAGTTAGATTATAAATGCTTTATAAATCATGAGTACAACTATAAATGATTTACAAGACAGACTTCACACGTCGATGCAGGCTCGGTATATGACAAAATCAGGGAACTTTTGGCTAGTAATGCTAATAATTTTTAAATGTAAGTAACTTACTGACAAATATCAGAGAAAATGTAGCTGATGAAAAAACAGAATGATTAAACTGATTTCTGAGGTTTGAGAGCACAGATAAGCGCAGGCCCAGTATTTAGCAGGAAGTAGGTCATTATTTTCCTTTTTATCTCATGAGTTATAACATCTTATTGATGATTTATTAAGTATTTACCAAACAGAGAGAGAGATAAACATTTGATATATCCTTTATTGGGGTACTCTTATTGTAAAGTTGTACCAGTATTTTTCAGTCACTTGGGTGCTCACGGAAGATCTTGCTAAACTGGACCAGTTCTGCAAAATCTGGCGCCTAAAACCAAGCCCAGCAAAAACCGTCTCCAGTGTATTTCATCTCCACAATGCAAAAGCTGCCAGAGAACTAAACATCCACCTGAGCGGACTCAAGCTTAAGCATGCCCCAAATCCAACTTATCTTGGAGTGACCCTTGATAGGACCTTATCCTTCAAGGAACATCTAAAGGGGACGGCTGCTAAGGTGAAAGTACGAAACAACCTGCTCTGCAAGCTCGCTGGTGCAAAATGGGGGGCGGCAGTCTCCACCCTGCGCACCTCAGCACTGGCCCTTTCATACTCTGTAGCAGAATATTGTGCCCCTGTCTGGTCCAGGTCATCTTACACACACCATGTAGACACCCAGCTCAACTCAACCATGAGAACTATAACTGGAACAATCCGCTCAACACCACTTCCCTGGCTCTCTGTACTGTCAAACATAGCCCCTCCACACATCCGGCGAGCAGCATTAACTCAAAGGATGCTCCAAAAAGTTAAAGATTTTCCTCACTTACCAATCCATGCAGATATCTACACCCCACCCACTGCCCGACTTTCATCCAGACGGCCGATTTGGAAAAACCCTCCCCCAGCTGACTTTACCATCCAGACAGCTTGGCAAGAGGAATGGGAGACCAAGGAAGTCCCAAACAAACAGCTGGTGATAAACCCCAACCAACAGGTCCCGGGCACCAACCTCCCAAGGAGACAGTGGTCTACACTCAATCGCTTCAGGACTGGACATGGCCCCTGCTTGGCCAGCCTTCACAGATGGGGCAGTAGCCCTAGCCCACTGTGCGCATGTGGAGAGGAGCAAACAATGGAACACATCATAGAGGCTTGCCCGCTCCAAAGACTGGAAGGAGGATTACACACCCTCCATACAGCAAACCAGGAGGCAACTGCTTGGCTTAAGGACTTTGCATTCGCTAAATAAATAAATAAATAGTCACTTGTAAATAAACAAAATATCAAGTAAATTACAACTAAAACCTACACTAAGGGGCAGATTTACTAAGGCAGTGCAAATTAGCGAGTGCGCAATTTAGACAGAGCGCCTAAGGAAGTGGCCAGTTTTTGCCAGTGATCTACTAACAGCACGCAAAATTATGAACCGAGACACAGTCACTTCATTTCAATAATGACCACCCATCTACCAAAAGCATCGCAAAATTGTGCACAGGCACAGCTGATGAGGAAGCGGGTCATCAACACAGGCACAGCCAGTTCAGAGGACCATAACATATAAAACTTTTTTAAAGCATTTGTTTAAGCACAAACCCCACTAAAATAGTTTATTTTTGTCATATTTCAAAATTTATATTTTCATTTAACATGGCAGACTCTTTTGTTTAATATGTATAAATGAAGCATTTGTATCTAATTTATAAAAGGACTACTCATGAATAAATTGATTATTTAACCAATCTGTTTATTTATTAACACTAGAACCATCAAGATGATCTGATGGCGACTCTGGGGTTTTATTATGTGAATAATTTTGTTTTAACAAAATCTACAGGTCTCCCAGTTCACAACTTTTTACAAATGCCACTGAGTTACGCTGTTGCAATTTTGGGGGACGTTTCTATGGATCTGTGCGCTCTTTTTGTTAATAATCTCATTGTTGTTTTCCTCCTATATTGTGTATCCTGAACTGGGAGAGAGAAATAGAGAGAAGAGGGAACTGAATTACCATTTTCTGCACAGCAAAAAGAAATATGGATAAAATAAATATAGAAATATGGATAGAGGGGAAAAAATGAAGAAAATTGGCAATGTGGAAGATTTTGCTTCAAGAGTGAGGGGGAGCTGATAGGAGAGGAAAACTCCAAAGTCCGAGTCTAACCTCTGCAGAAAAGAGAAAAAAGTCACAATCGGCTGACATCAACTGTATGTCCACTGCAGGTAGGAAGGGCTCCTATATCCTATTTTATGGATGCAAATTCATGTAGTAGGCTATATAGAGTATAAACAAATGAAATTTGAAAAAACTGCCAGATGATATCCAGTTCAGTATAACACCCATCTCTGTGAGACCGTATAATCTGTTCTTCCGTTATGCCAAATAAAGTCACAAGCAGAGAGAAGCTTCTGTTTCTTCGGCCATGCACCCTCAGTTCTCGCCAGTGTCTCGGCACCAACGATTGCTATCATGTCAGGCGCAGATGAATTAAGACAAGCTGGGTTCATACCATAATGTTCGGACTGACTTTTACTGATGTTTTGAAAAATCAGAGAAATCAGTCCAAAGGTTGGTGAAATTACTTTTACAAATTTTTACAAACTTTTGCTAGCATTTCCCTGCATTTGGGGGTTCATTTCTTCCAGGTGATGGGTGTGGTCTGGTGAGTGGTTTGGGATTTCATGTCTTTGCAAGGTTATTTTTCTTCCACTAGGCTGTGCTGTTGCACAAACATGTCTTTTGCCAGTACTTGTTGCCTTGGAAACAACAGCTGAGATGCTGATCTTTCTTTTTTTTTTTTTGGCTGCCTGAAAAAGCATTTTCTTGGTCTGTGGAATAAAGGTTTTTTTTTTTTCATTACATTTTCAGAGTCTGTCTACTCTCTGCCTGCAACATATAGATAGATAGATAGATAGATAGATAGATAGATAGATAGATAGATAGATAGATAGATAGATAATTTCCCAAAAATGTGACAGCCCAAAAGAAAAAAAATCTCATTGAGAAATTTACTGTTCTTAATTTTCTACTCCATGCGTAATCATTCTCCAGGATTTATTGATTCACTTCCATTGTGGGAAATCAAACAGCGCTGATGTGGTGTTAAAAAGTAAATTACATTTAATGGGATTTTATGTTATTTTAATGGAGAGAGGTGTTAACAGTCAAAATATAATCACCCATCATTTTATTTATATGATGATTCACTAAATAGTTTTTTTATTCCATCCACATTCTAATTGTGGACTTAGTGTTGGAGTCTATAGCATTATTTTATTTTTATATGAATAAATGAATGAATGAATGAACAGGGGAAAATGGTATGTAGAAGTAACTACATAGGAATATCAAATGAAAATAAATACTGAATATGCCCAAGAGAGATGTGCTCACTTCAGACGAAGGTCCAGAGTGGCAGGAAGCCTTCACAAACGCATATGAGCATCGACTAACGCTGATGTCAGCTGACCTGCCCTGACTATTTCTCTGATTTTTCAAAATGTCTGTAATAGTTGGTCCAAACGCTATAGTGTGAACCCAGCTTTAACTCAGGCTGACTCTGGTAAACTCTGCATAACTTAGCCCTGTACTCAGGAACTTTTACAAACTAAGCACAACTTTCACCAACGTGTATTCCTAAACGTTGGTAAATTTTCAGCAGGCTGAAAATTTTCAAAGAACACAACTTTCATCAGCATTTGCCAACAAACACCAACTATCATTAACTTTTGCCAGCAGAGCCAGACGTTTGCCAAAACGTCACTAAAAATTGGTCCAAACACTGTAGTGTGAATCCACCTTTAGGGGCATTAAATCCTGGCACATTTAGTGGGAGACTGACAACCGCAAACCTTAGTAAATCACCTTGCGCCAGTCATTTAAAATACTCCCCTCCCTCAAATTTGCGCTTTGACATGACAGCTCCCACAATTACATATGCAATGCGGCCAGGCGCAAAATTACCATAGTCCACGCCTTTCCACCGCTAATTTTGCCCTGCGCCCTTTATTAAATCTCGACAGTAGTTTTTTAACACCAAAACAGGGTTTTGCGATGGTGCAGCACGTTAGTAAATCTGCCCCTAAGTTTGCTCAGGTGCTTTAAGTAGGCCCCCATTGAAGCAGACTCCCAGAATGCTCTAGGGCAGTATTGTCACTTTGAAGTTTTACACTGTGTTAAGCTTTAAAACTTTTACTTTTTTCAGTGTTTTATTTACTTTGTAGTTTTGTTACCAAAATATTGCACCATAAGTCTGCTTACCTACCAACTGCATACATTTACTTTAAAACTGCTCATGATCATAATACTTGTAGGAAAACTCCTGAGTTTTTAATCAGCATAGAAAGACGGTACACATACACATGAATGGATTTTGCACTACAAGGCAAGTTTTGTCAGAGAGGAAAACTGAAGAAGGAAAAACATGGTACAGAAGGAAAGGAGGGGACTTCTCCAGCTGTCGTGTGTGATTATAGAAAACATGCAGGTGTTAGCTCTGTCTTCATCATTGTCTCATCTCTGCTGCATGCATTTGTCCCCCTCCATCAGCCCCTCCCTCCCTCCCCCTCACCGTTCATCTTCATTTTTCTCCTCTTTCACCCACCCTTCCGCTTTGCCCTCTCTTTCCCCCGACTCCCACCGTGACCCCTGTGACCCAACCCTGACCCCTCCACAAACCTGTTGACACCTCCAGGATAACCAATTCTTCATGGGAACCTGTGTCATGTATTCACCACACATGGACACGCACACAAAAAAAAAGCCTAAAGGAACCTCGGCCGTGGAGGAAAATAAAGACGTAAGCACACACACACATCGCTCCATGTGAAGAATCCAGCAACCCATGCTGGGCTTGAAAAGCTACGCTGCGGGCTATTCATCTCTGTAAAGTTTCGCCCCCCTCCTCCCCTCCTGTTGTGCAGCAAGAGTCTCCTATATCTCACTCGCACACACACACACACACACACTTTTCTGTCTTTCTATCCAAGTTTTTCTCCTCGTACCACCCTCCATCACCACTACCATTCTGCCCCTCTTCTCCTGGAGCACATTTCCAAACTCCATCTCTCTTTTCTCTGACAGCTATTACAAGTGTCTGTCAGGTGTGATGGATCCAGGCCGTTCTGTCCTCGTCCTCATTCTCACCACCACAGTCGGCGATAATTAGTCTCATAAATTTAGCATCCATGGCAAAACACAGTGAGCAATTTTCACCAAAGTCGCCTTGATGTGTGCCTGCACAGCTGTCTGTCTGTCAAGCTGGCACAAGCCGAGCAGAAATGTTGGTCAAAAAAAAAAGGCAGGGATGACTTTTTTTATGTTCATCTTTCAAATGCTCTTCTGCAGAGAGGCATGTCCGCCTGCAAGTCTATCCTCCAATCTGATCAGCAGAATGAGATCGAAGAGCTAAATGTAATGACTGCCATCTCGGAGGTACACACTCAGCACACCCATCGTCCAAACACACACACACACACACACCCCAAATCACATTATCTATACTCCCCCTCTACACCCTCGCCCTCCCCCCACAAACTCCTCTTTTCTCTGTAACCTCCTCACGTACTCAAATCCCAGGACTTCTTTCCCCCCTTTTTTTTGTCTCTTCCTCCTTCCTAATGTCTGACTCCTTTCTCATTCAAATCCCTCCTTAGCTTTTTTTATTATTATGACAAAAGACCAGCTCTTGTGAATTGGCTCCGACTATCACCCATGGCAACAGCCTCTCTGGGTCTCTCAGCTCTTGAAGCCTCTCCTCCTCCCTGAACCCCACACGACCCCTTTAGCCACACGGATACAACATACAACAATCTTCTCTGTAGGTTATTCTTAGCTCTAATGACCCTCAGAAGTATGACATAATCTGAGGCAGAGGAATGCGTAAGCTGAAGCTGCAGCAGATGTCTGCAGCAATAAAAACAGGTAAAATCACACAGAATGGATATTAAAAAGTCGCTTATTATTTATTGTCTGTGAACATATTTGTCATTGTCTCTTTGTTTAGGTTTTTAATAGATATGTTTACATAATAGACAGCATCTTCTTTCACGGCGTTCATACCACATGAAGTAACCTACAGAAGTCAAATGAAGGAATCAACTTGAAAAACACTACAATCAGATGATCTCAGACACACAAGCAGCATCTAGTGATGTGTGATATCCTGAAAACAGAAGTTACACTGATTAGATTTAAAAAAATGTTCAAACAGTTGCTCCTTTCCCCTAGTTTATAAGCATTTTTTATGTTTCTTTCCGGTTTTTCCCCTCCATTAATTTGTATTCCATGAGCAGAGTTGGTGAGTGTCACAAATAACATCTGTCTGCAGCACACCAGAGTGGATCATAAGTGCTTCATTTCAAGTACTCCTAAGTTCTTCCACACTTATGACATGTCTCCCACACTGCTGTACTCGCCACTGAAGGGATGATAAGAGCAGTCACTAGACTGCTGCATGGGCACCATAGACCTAGTTGTGCATCAGTGTACCTGTATACAGTGGACATAAAAAGTCTACACACCCCAGTTCAAATGCCAGGGGTTTGTGCTGTAAAAAAAAATGAGACCAAGATAAATCATTTCAAAACTTTTTCCACCATTAATGTGGCCCATAACCTGTACAACCCAATTGAAAAACAAACTGAAATCTTTTAAGGGGAAAATAAAAAAATAAAAAACTTACAATAACCTGGTTGCATAAATATGCACACCCTCTTATAACTGGGGATGTGGCTGTGTTCAGAATTAACCAATCACATTCAAACTCATGTTAAATGGGAGTCAGCACACACCTGCCACCATTTAAAGTGCCTCTGATTAACCCCAAATAAAGTTCAGCTGTTCTAGTAGGCTTTTCCTAACATTTTTGTAGTCACATCTTACAACACAAGCCATGGTCTGCACGGTAGCGCAGTGGTTAGCACCGCGGCAGCACAGTTTTACCCTCGGCCAGGGGATCGGGGGGGATCATGAGATCGTGGGTTCGATCCTTGCCCCCGGCCAACAGTGATCTGTGTGGAGTTTGCATGTTCTCCCCGTGTTTGCGTGGGTTTACTCCGGGATTTCTCCGGTTTCCTCCCACATGCCAAAACATGCAGGTTAGAGAGTTAAGGGGCACTTGCACACGCAGCGACCGGCAGCTGGTGGCTTGTCACCGGACTGCAGAACAAATCTACCTATGGGTACAAAATAAGTCCAAAAAAAAAAAAGGTCCACAGAGAGCTTCCAAAGCATCAGAGGGATCTCATTGTTCAAAGGTATCAGTCAGGAGAAGGGGACAAAAGAATTCCCAAGGCATTAAAAATACCCTGGAACACAGTGAAGATAGTCATCATCAAGTGGAGAAAATATGGCACAACAGTGGCATTACCAAGAACTGGACGTCCCTCCAAAATTGATGGAAAGATGAGCAGAAAACTGGTCAGGGAGGCTGCCATGAGGCTGACAGCAACAATGAAGGAGCTACAGGGATTTCTGGCAAGTACTGGCTGTTTAGTACATGTGACAACAATCTCCCGTCTTCTTCATATGTCTGGGCTATGGGGTAGGGTGGCAAGACCGAAGCCTTATCTTATGAAGAAAAACATCCAAGCCCGACTACATTTTGCAAAAACACATTTAAAATCTCCCAAACGCATGTGGGAAAATGTGTTATGGTCTGATGAAACCAAGGTTGAACTTTTTGGCCATAATTCCAAAAAGTATATTTGGCACAACCACAATACTGCTCATCACCAAAAGAACGCCATACCTACAGTGAAGCGTGTGGTGGCAGCATCATGCTTTGAGCCTGTTTTTCTTCAGCTGGAACTGGGGCCTTAGTCAAGGTGGAGGGAATTATGAACAGTTCCAAATACCAGTCAGTGCTGGCACAAAATCTTCAGGCTTCTGCTAGAAAGCTGAAGATGAAGAGGAACTTCATCTTTCAACACGACAATGACCCAAAGTACACATCCAAATCAACAAAAGAATGGCTTCACCAGAAGAAGATTAAGGTTTTGGAATGGCCCAGCCAGAGTCCAGACCTGAATCCAATCGAACATCTGTGAGGTGATCTGAAGAGGGCTGTGCACAGGAGATGCCCTCGCAATGTGACAGATTTGTAGCGTTTTTGCAAAGAAGAGTGGGCAAATATTGCCACATCAAGGTGTGCCACACTGATAAGACTCATATCCAAGAAGACTGAGTGCTGTAATAAAAGCCAAAGGTCCTGCAACAAAGTATTAGTTCAAGGGCGCATTTACACGACCACTGTTTGGTCCGGACTAAAGGACAAACGTGTGTATTCCGTGGATAGTTTGGTTCCTTTGGCGCCATCTGAATGTGCCTGGAACTCTGGTGCAGCATCAAGCAAGCAAACTCTGGTCCCCCTGAAAAGGGGGGGTCTCAGTTCGTTTGCAAACACACTCTAGTGTGCTTCGCCTGCCGTGTGAATGCAAACACAGTATCCAGCGGACCAAAGGGCGGACGTGCTCCTCTGCATTTGTGTAACCACAGCAACACACAGTGAGAGGAGAAAATGGCATTTACTGTAAAATTGCCTTCACATCAAACGCGAACAGGCAAATTTTTCGCGCAACACGATTACATTATAACTCAATGTAAATACATGAAAAGACATTAATTCACCGTCTGGGTGAGATAGACAGGTGAAGTTGGCGCTCACCTGAAAAAGTTATCCCTGTTGAAAACTTGATGTGTGTTTTCTGGCAGCACGTCCGTGGTAGGAATCCGTGGGTAAATAAATCCAACATCCTGATTCAGCTGAAGAGTTCCTGGTTCTTCAGCCTCCATTTTGGGTAGAAAATAACAATCAAGTCAACCGCGTGGATCCAAGAAATACTTTTATCGGAGAAAACCGAGGAGAAAAGTTTAAAAAAAATGTCTCTTGGACTTGGAGTTAGGGCTGGGCGATAAATCGAATTAATTCGATTAATTCGCCTTTTTAAAAGTTGACGATTTGAAAATTTGCTAAATCGTAAAATCGAGGTGACCTTAAATAAATAAAATACGGGTTCTTCTTCTGCCTTTTATGACTTGAGCATTGGCGTATGCTTCTGCCTCTTGTCTCCTTCCGCCTAAGCACTCATGCTCCGGCCATGGCGGACACAGCACAACCCGAAGAGTTGGTAGAGAGAAAAGGGACTCATATTACCTCGATTATATGGAAGTGGTTCGGCTTTGACAAGACCGACGCAGAGCAAACTGCAATCCTGTGCAAGGTTTGCAGAAAAACTGTGAAAACGAAGAGCAGCTGCAGCACAACTAACCTCTATCAGCACCTCCGGCAGAGGCACCCTAAAGAATGGGAGGAGTGCTCGCAGCTACGGGAGTGCAGCATGGCTAGCACTAGCCAAAGCAAACAAGGTCACGCCGCGAAGAAACAACAAACTTTAGCCGCATTATTTTCTAGTGTCGTGCCATACGGTAAGTCAGGGGCACGGTGGAAGCAGATGACTGAAGCCGTTGCTGTTCATTTAGGGATGGATATGGCGCCTATTTACACCGTAGAGAAGCCTGGCTTTCTCCACATGCTAAAAGTTTGGGATCCAAAATACCAACCACCGAGTCGTAAATACTTTGCGGAGGTTGCACTACCAAAACTGTACAACGAAACACGACAAGCGCTTTATGAAAAGCTGGACACAGTTTTATTTTTTTCTGCTACTACAGACCTTTGGTCCAGTCGATCTCTTCAACCGTACTTGAGTTTAACAGTGCATTATATCGACGAGAACTGGAGTCTGAACAGCTGCTGTTTACAAACCACCTACTTTCCTGAAGATCACACTGGAGAGCTCATTGCACGGGGGCTCAAGAACTCCTTGGCACTGTGGAAGTTGGATGAGGAGAAAATGGTGTGTATGACTACTGACAGTGGCACAAATATGATGAAGGCCCTGAAGCGAAACCAGTGGACCCACCTCAGCTGCTTTGGACATAGGCTCCACAACGCAATAGGCAAGTAAAATGCAATGTGCACCATCATTTAAAATACAACATAAATCTATACTATTAAAATTTAAAGCAACACCTACTAAACATTATCAGGCATAATATTACTTGTTTAATTTACAGGGTTTTTTTTTAAATTTATTTTCTCCTATAATACCACTTTTTTTAAGCAGTGGTATATTCTTGATTCATTTACTACAACCACATACAAATTTATGTAATATTGCATTAATAACAATATTTTTATTGACATTACGATACATCAGCAAGGAGTTGTTGATATTTTGTATACTCTAGTAATGCTAAGCGTATTAATCATTCTTTTTCTTTACAGAGAATGCTTGTAAGGATGCTCGCATCGAACGTGCCGTAGGAGTCTGCAAGAAAGTCATCAGTGCCTTCTCCTTTAGTTGGAAGAAGCGGAGAGACATGGCAGTGGTGCAAGCAGAACTTGGCCTCCCTGAACATCAGCTCATCTCAGAATCACCTACAAGATGGGGATCACGTCAGCAGATGATCGAGCGTATACTGGAGCAGGAGAAGGCAATTGGACAAATCTTGGGTGCAGATAAGAAAACAAGGCACTTAGTGCCAACCTGGCAGGACATTGATGTTTTAGAGTCAGTAAATAAAGCCATAAAGCCATTACACGACTTTACTGATGCATTGTCTGGTGAGACATATGTGAGCATCTCTTTCATAAAACCAACCCTTCATCTGTTTAACAACAGTTTGCTGAAGTCGGATGATGATGATACTGAGCTCACAAAACAAATCAAAACAGATGTGCTGAAATATCTTAACCAAAAATACAGTGATCAAACCACACAAGACCTCATTGACCTTGCCTCACTACTAGATCCCAGGTTCCGCACAACTTACATTGAGCCAGACAAGATTGCAAAACTAAGAGAGAGAACCATTGCAGAACTCTGTTCCACCATGCATTACAGAGGCATACCAGTTACTCATGCTGCAGATAAAGACAAATTTGAGAGTCAGGTTGTTGAACCCCCAACAAAGATGAAGAAATCCCTCAGCAGCTTCTTTAAAAAGACTCCAGTTGAGGCTGAAACAAAGACCTATGAAGCTAAAGTTAAGGGTGAGCTGTCAGCATACTTGCTGGCACCTGAAACTGATGCAGATTCAGACCCACTTACATGGTGGAAACAGCATGAAACACATTTTCCCAGACTTAGTAAACTGGCAAAAAAGTACCTCTCAATACCCACAACAAGTGCCCCATCTGAAAGGGTATTTAGTACAGGGGGAAACATTGTAACGTGCACTAGAGCTTGTCTTAAGCCAGAGTCAGTTGACAGGCTTGTTTTTCTTGCAAGAAATCTAAGAGTTTAAAGCAATCAAAGCTGATGCAGTGTTTATGCACAGTATAAATAGGTGATGCTTCAAAGGTAAAACATATCCAAAGTTTATGAAGTTGGTGCTGCTTAAGTTCCTTTTTTTGCACAAGAGGCAGTATTTCACATGTTTACAAGAACTAGTTTCATTGTAGTTTTAAGATATTAGTTTTTGACTTTGACAGTTGATTGTGACCTTCCAGCAAATTATGCACTTTTTTGCACATGGTTCATGTTATTAATGTTTAAGTTTACATTTTTTCTTTTTATTCTAAAATATGTATAACATATTTATTTGCAGAATTGTAGCAAAAGTTGAGCCGTCATTTGTGTGACATATGAAGTGTTTGAGCTTTCGCCTATAATCCAAACAAGCTTTGTCAGCAACACTGACATGTTTGTAGAATATTTTTGTTTGCACAAGATTTATTTTTTAATAAATCAAGCTCCTTTTGAAATACATGTGTGTTGAGTTAATTGATTAAAATCGATTAATATCGTAATCGTCCAAGATGACCAAAAAAATCGAGATTTTATTTTTTGGCCACATCGCCCAGCCCTACTTGGAGTAGTGAGGAGTGAGGAGTGAGATGCAGGTTCTGATAGATATTTGGTCTGAGAACCAGATTTCTCAGCTGCTTGTGGCTATGTTTTTAAAATGTTTAGCGACATGATGGTGGCACGGGGGGTTATACAGACATCGGAGGTTTTCATTTTTATTAGTTACCTCTGCCAAGGAGGTTATGTTTTCATCGGCATTGGTTTTTCTGTCTGTCTGTTTGTTTGTTAGCAACATAACTCAAAAAGTTATGGACGGAGTTTCATGAAATTTTCACAGATTGTCAGAAATGGGGTATCCTACAGATGATTAGATTTTGGTGGTGATCCGGATCACTGTCCACAAGAAAACCGCCATTACGGAAAATGCGATTTTCGTTAATAACTACTGAACCACTAATCCTATCATTGTCAATCCAATTGCTAGTCATATGTTTTCATGGTCAAGAAATCTGAAAACGTACACACAAACACTGTATGGGGGGAACTGTGGCGCTTGGCAGAGGTCTGCGCTCTCCGAGTGCTTTTCTAGTTTTAACATTTACCTATTTTGTACAGTACCTCGGGGACTACATAACTAACTAAAAAAATCACTCAGAGAGTGCATACCTCTGCCAAGGCTCCTTCTCTCCCTTTGTCCATCCATCTGTCCGTACCTCCATTCCTCCCTACATTGCAAAATAGTGCCTTGGGAGAGGTATGCGCTCATGGATCAACTCCAAAAGGTAATGGGTTTGTGTGTAGGCCAAGAGCCAGATCTGGTGAAAATGTCATCAAACTCTGTCCAGTAGTTCTTGAGTAATCTTGCTAACACACTGTGAGAAGATAGAGCCTTGGTGAAGGTATGCGCTCTCAGATCATCACCAAAATCTAATGGGTTCCTCTGTCGCCCAAGGGCCACCTTTGGTGATAATTTCATCCAAATCTGTTGAGTAGTTTTTGTGTTATCCTGCTGCACAAATACAAGGAAGGGCCTTGGCAGAGGTATGCACTCTCAGATCATCACCAAAATCTAATGGGTTCATCCTTAGGCCAAGGGCCACCTCTGGTGAAAGTTCATCCAAATCTGTCCAGTAATTTTTACACAATCCTGCTAACAGGCAGACAAACACACAAATGCAAGCAACAAGATGACCTCCTTGGCAGAGGTACAGTAACTAGAAAAGCAGTCAGACAGCGCGTCCCTCCGCCAAGGCCCCTTCCGTCCCTTATGGATTACCTCCAAAACGTAATGGGTTCGTGTGTAGGCCACGAGCCAGTTGCGGTGAAAATTGCATCAAAGTCTATCCAGTAGTTTTGGAGGATTCTTGCTAACACACTGTGAGAAGATAAGAGCCTTGGTGGAGGTATGCATTCTCAGATCATCACCAAAATGTAATGGGTTCCTCTCTAGCCCAAGAACCGCCTCTGGTGAAAATTTCATCAAGATCCCTCCAGTAGTTTTTGCATAATCCTGCTAACAATCAAACATGCGGCATACACATACATGTACAGTATGTGCCTGTGAGTCAAACACATATGCCCCGCCTCTTGTTTGTTGCTGTCTGTTGTTGCTGTGAGGTGCTTGGGTCTATGTGTGTGTACGCATACACAGCACTTCATTCATGTGACATTTGAATGTTTTGTTTCGTAACACCTTAACTCTTGCATTTTAGCATATACACTTTGTACAGTTTCATTGCAGTTGTTCTGCTCGTGTATGACTGTTTGTGTGTTTTTGTGACCCGCTGGGGGACTACAGATGCAAATTAGCAGTATTGCTAAATCTGGCATACTTACATTTGTATCAATGTTCATTAGTATGTAATGTCGCTTTCAAATAAACATTAAACTAAACTAAATAAACAGACAAACACCAGCAAAAGTTTTGGTGGAGGTAACTAGAAACATTGTCACAAGTAATGCAAAAATTAATGCACATGAAACAAGAGAGCACATCACTGCATAAGTCAAATACAACTTTTTGAGAAACATCCCCACTACCAGGCACAGATAGCAGGCTTTCCTGGTCTCTTATCAGACAGCTGTGACATGGGCCAGAGAAGTGACACATTACTTCTCTAGCACATACATCAAGACAAATAATTCACCCAAAGTTTAACACCAGCTAATAGCTAATGGCAGGCTAATAAAAGCCATTGTGCGAATGTCATATATTCAGTCCAACTGTCCCACCCAGCAAAACCTCCAACAGCACCATCTGACTCACTGTTTGTTTACAGTTCACTTCCAATGCCATCGTCACACACTTTAAAACACACATTTCATGTCATTAAGTGGTCAGCTGACACTTTTATACTTTTACAACTGTACTCCTACTGTGTAGACAGCACTGTGTTACAAATTAGTAATTAGCCTTGACATTCCCACTGCACCCATACACTGATGTACAACTACCTGTGCTGAAAACTGTAATCCTGCTTCTCCGTTCTGTTTAACACCAGCTGACGATATCTAATTAACAAGAATACGAACAAAAGCAGAAATCAAGCATCATGCAACATTCCCAGTGTGCCGAGTAACTCTTCAAGGAATCAAACTTCATCCCATTCTTATGTCCGACCGAGCATCAAACGCTCCTCCTTGATGCATAATGGTTTATTTAACCAGTCCACTATTTTGAAGTGCGGCCTCCATGCTGATCAGAGCATTTTTTTTTACTGAGCAGTGCTTGGCAGGGACTACAGTCAAGTAAAGCCAAAGCACAGGTTGACTTTTGTCAGCTGCACTCCCACTGAGCCTGGTTCCAAGCACATTTCACATTATTTCACATGATATGCAAAGAAAAAAAAAGCACTGGCATGACTGCAGAGCAGAAAATGAAACACATGCACACATGCACCTTCTGTATTTGTTGTCATTGTTATTCAGGCTATTTTAATCAATGTGCAAACAGAGAGTGCCTGGACAAGGTAAACACACCCAGAGATACTGAAGTGGTTACAGCACCATAACAATGGGCCTGTTGTGGGAGCCCCAACCAGCACGCTTCTTCTGTTACATCAGCCACAGGTAGGTAAACCAGCAGGGCCACCAGGGTGCAAGCGTGGGCTCCGTAGAGATGACACAGATATGCAATCTGATGACTACAGCAATTACGTCTCCCACAAACACAGGCAGCAGAGCGATCGTCGCTTCGAGGCGGAAAGCTGCAGGACCTGGTGGAAACTCTAAACATCTCTGTGGGGGTGAGCGTTTTCAGTCGCCCTCACATCTGTGTCCTCCGGGTGACACCAGAGTGGCCTATCTGTGAGTTGTATGAGCACTGATTCAATCACACACGCGGCTGCAGTAGTTAAGTCTGCGGTACGCATTAGTGAAACCGATTCAGGGTGAGATAAGAAAGCCAGGTTCTTTTTGCCGTCTGCTCTTGTTCATGTGACCCTCACGCCCTACCCCAGGTCTGGCCACTTAATCTCCAGTCACATGACTTCACCACTGCCCAGCCCTCTGTAATCTCCCCCATCCCAAGGAGAAGTCAAATATGCACAAAATCCTCTTAAACCTTTCATGGGGATTTTATAACGTTGGAAAACTCTTGTTTCTGTGTCCTCACCGTGGTCATGCAGTGCTGCATCCTAGCCGATTTTTTTTTTTGGGGGGGGGGGGGGGGTACCTGACCTCCAGGGCAAAGGGCAAGAGAAGGTACTCTGTGTGTGTGTGGGGGGGGGGGGGCAAAGGTGGTTTAAAAATTAATGCTCTGTTGTTGGTTTAACATGTAATTAGCATGCTGGGAATAAAAGGCTGTGGAATGTGACTAACCGTCCATCACAGTAACTAATTAGCTCATCTACAACCAAAGAGGCACACAGGCACAGAAATGGAAGCAACTTAAAAACAAACACACACACACAAGTAATAGTTGCTACTCCTTAAGCTACTCAATCACAAAAGGGTCCTCAAAAGGGAATTTTCTTTCTTAAACTTTGCAGAAAATTGAGCTGAGGCCGCACTGACTCAAACAAATCAAAGTCCCAAACTCTAAATCTTGAATTCCATCCCCCTCTCCTTTTTTTTTCCGTTTTCACTCTGTATTTCTTTCCAGGGTGTGTGAGAGATGCCAGCATAAACACTATCCCACCCTTCTTCACAGCCCAATTGCTTGTCCTCCCACACAGGGTCACCAACCTGCCTTTAACACTCAAACACACTATACCCCAAACTGCTGCAGACATCGCTAAGAAAAATAAAGCAGAAAAGTGTGAATCACCAGCTCACAGAGTGGAAAACGAAGTGCTCGCCATCACACTGAGGTCAGTTCTTTTTTTTTTTTTTTACTTATTGCATTGCCCCCCAAAAATGCTCATTCTTCCTAATTTTAAGTTGTTTTTTTTTCTGTGATGCTTAAATGGAAAGAAAATTTCAAACTGTTACCTTTCTGATAAAAAGTACAATTAAACTGTAAATAGCAGTGCAAAAACTTTGCTGTCACGATTTACAAATTGATTAAAATATGCACGTTCTCATTTTTTCCTTTGGGCCAGCTGCAGATTTCTATCAATGCAAACGTTAATTATTAACAAGAACTCTCAAGGAAACAGAACAAAAGCAAACCAAAACTCTGAATAGGCTTCAGGGTGAACGTAAACTTGACAGAGCTACACCTGCTCTCAAAAACAAACCAAAAAAGGTTCCAGCCCTGTTTCACAACCCCAGCTTGTCTCATTTCCATCCCCTCCAACACCGTCCTGCTGCTGCTTACCTTCAGGTTCCAGAGTGGCCTCCTCCTCCTTGGTGGCGGTGAGCGGCGGCCGGGCCACGCTGACGGTCAGGAGGGACAACAGGACGGCGGCCAGCAGCCAGGCCCACGAGGCCATCCCGTTAGTGGGGGACAGAGCTCCCCATACCCCCCTTTTCCACCTCCGCCTGGACACTGATCCCATCTGAGGGGGTCCTCCCAACCATCAACCGCCGCCAGGCCAGCCTGTCACCCACCGGAATTTACCCAATCACCTGGGCTGAGAGGTGAGAGGAAGAAGGGAGTGGAGAAAGACAAAGAGGTCAAAATGATTACTCTTAATCCAAAGAGGTTTCGGCACAAATTTGCTCTTACTTTATTTAGACAAAGTCATACAGTGAATTGTAAGAAGAGTGTTTCAAAAAAGCTGTCAAACAAGCCATGCAGCAGACATACCAAAGCAGTGAGGCAACACCTCAATGCCCAGCATCAGCCTTTACTTCTCATCTATTAAACAGTACACAGCATGCCAGGAAAACCAAGTCAGAAACGTCGCAGCTCCAAGCATTGGTTCATTTTGGTTTGTAGAAGAATTTAAATGTGTTATTTTGGGGGTAAAATACTCCATCACCACTGCAGAGCTTTACTAAACTGCCTACATTCTTCCAAAATTACAATAAAATGTTTTCCCATATAGTAAATTACAAATATTTTTGAAAACTTGGAAGAGGACACGCACCACACCGACCAACGGGGCCCCGAATCTGCAGCTGGACGCCGCTTATTCCCGCGCGCAACAGATGCGCCAAACCTGTTGCCTGCTGCATCTGCGTTAACTGTATCCCTAATGGCTTTTTATTGCATCCCCACAACCAGATTACGAGACCAATAGATCTTTAAACTGAAATGCAATATTGCGACACACACACACATACGCGCGCGCGCACATCCATGCGTGTCAGCCTTTTCAGCCAGACATCTGCGGCTGAAGCGCGCTGCTGCAGTCGTCTCCGGAGGTTTGGCTGAAGTCACGCTTCCCTGCGCTCCTTCTCCTCCAGCTGGTCGTATCGATCGGTTTCACCGGCAGAGACACGTGTAATTCGACTTTAGAGAGCGCAGCTGAAAGCGGGCACATGCCGAGCTATGCGCGGTCCTCCCCCCCTCAGGGACTGCGGGTACGAGCGCAGCAGAGGGCGACCAGCATCCGCGGATTTATGTGCGCTGGTAAACTTTATTAAGGGAATGCTGTAGTCTGCAGTTATGGGAACATGGGGACAGCTCGTGTGCATTAATTATTAACGAAAGCTACAGCAATCAGCACAGCAAAGATGTCGAAAAACTAATTCAGGACGAATAAACCTCTAAATGTATTTATTTAAAAGCACTATAAAAGGTGTTAGAAAAATTTGCATAAAGCACAAGCACAAGATAAGCTAATAAAAGAAAAATACAGAACGTTATTACAGTGCTTGGAAGGAGTTTAAACAGTTGTTGGTGTGATGCTCTCATGTAAATCTAATTAAAAAAGAAAAAAGATAGCCAACCGGCTTTTTACATTTAAAACAGCGTGACGTTTGGATAAACGAGGAACTTCGCTGCAAACCATAATTTAACCCTGAATGCCATTTTAGGCCCTGATTGAATCTCCTGATTGAAATTCAAATTAGCTGGCTTTTCCCAACAATGGGGGCTCCTTTGGAGCTCCTCGGTGATTCAGGGCCCCGGCACCAAGCAGCGCAAAAACAACTGCGCTCACTGCGCAACTGGCACCATAAATGCGACGCAGAAAATTAAGCAAAGTAATCAACAAGCAGGACACTCCTTAATGAGCTGGAAAGTGATGACGCAGGGGGCGCTGGGTTGTTTGTCCTGCTCTTAAATAAACAAAAGCGGGATTTTACTAGTTTTCTATTTTGACCGATTGAGCTGCTGAACTTTTTATGAAGTAGAAACTTTTTTATTTATGTAAATATCAGACATAAAACTGATATTAACTTTAGGAATTTGATTCAACTGTGGAAAGTTTCTTGGTCAAAAAGTGAAATTTCCAGCTTTTCTCCGCACAGCCATGATGGAGCAGCACAAGCGCAGGCAGCGCACAACGTCCGCACACAGCAGCAGGAAACTTGACAGATGAGACTGTGAGAAAGAGGCTCTGTCGTAAACAGAACATACGTACCAGGGAGGACTAGAATGGTGTAGATCTCTGCTTTGGCATGCACAGATAAGGGAGGAGAAAGCATGAGCTGAATCCAGAGGGGAGGAATGTCTCCACGACTCCACAATGCAGCAAAGAAAAAAAAAAAAAACTATCTGAGGCGCTGCCTTTTCTTCAGTTTACTATTCCACAACCAGCCGGCATCTACCCAGACCAGGAGATATATTCCAACTCAAACTGGCGGCGTAGTCCAATGCCAGACACAGAAATCCGAGTTTACGCACCGTATCCTTCCAAAGCGCCTCGGAAAACCATACCGCTGCTCCCCCGAAAGTTTCCTCCTCCTCCTCCGTCACCAAGTTTCTTCTGGGGTGCAGAACATGCCGAGCTGTTCCCGAAGAGCGCACTTGTCAGCTAAACGTAAAGTTTGCAGCTACCGCGGAGGCGGTTTAACGGGCACCAGAGGAGCGCTGTCCCGTGCGAGGTGTTCCAAAATCCATCTGTGCGCGTTCCCCCGGGACAAAATCGCGCCTCTCGCGTCTCCTCCTTCCGCCGACAATCTTCGGACTGTTTCTCAGACGCTTTGTCAGGTTTACTAGGTTTTTTCCCCTCCTTACGTCTCCGCACACACCGCCCTCCTTCTTCTCTCCAGTGGGTGTCATCCCCCCACCCCTTCTCCAAAGCAGCCTCGGTGTAATTCGAGCCGCTTCCTGGCCGCAGCGCTTTCGGCCTCTGCCTTCCTCCGCCCATCCAAACTTGCAGCGGTGCCCGCCCGCCCTGCCTTCAACCAGCCCGTGTCCAAAAAAGCGACGTGAGGCCCCCTGATCCTGACGCGGCTGTCAACGCGCAACGCCACTCAGTGGAGAAGACACGACACAGCAGCTCATAATGAACTCTGGCGCTCAGGGAGAGGACCCACATCAGTTTCTTAATGAGGTCTGGGCTCTCTCATGGTTAGGCCAAGAACTTAATTCCCACCCCTAGATTGATTTAAAAAATACAAATGGCAAATTCCGGATAGCAAACTAATAAATATACTAACAGCACAGAATAAGGTTTTTGGGCAACATGTTAAGTGAGAAATAAAAGACAATCATTCTGGATTTTTTCCTGCATCCTCACTGCTCTCTGTGCACAACCACCAGAAAAAAGCAACTTGATTCAATGGTAACCGCCTCCGAAGGGCAAGTTTATTAAACTTGCAGGTAAAAAGATACTTTAAAAGCAATTTAACTTTAAAAATAATACTTGAGTTGACAACACTCAAGAATATCCCAGCTACAAGTTAAAAAAAACTGCCCCATTTAAGATTCAGTCCAACAATTCCCACCATGATAGATGCTGCTATACCAATTTAAGGATCCCTGACATACAGTGTCTCACAAAAGTGAGTACACTCCTCACATTTTTGTAAATATTTTATTATATCTTTTCATGGGACAACACTGAAGATATGACACTTTGATGCAATGTAGTCAGTGTACAGCTTGTATAACAGTGTAAATTTGCTGTTCCCTCAAAATAACACACAGCCACTAATGTCTAAGCCGCTGGCAACAAAAGTGAGTACACCCCTAAGTGAAAATGTCCAAATTGTGCCCAATTAGCCATTTTCCCTCCCCGGTGTCATGTGACTCGTTAGTGTTACAAGGTCTCAGGTGTGAATGGGGAGCAGGTGTGTTAAATTTGGTGTCATCGCTCTCACACTCTCTCATACTGGTCACTGGAAGTTCAACATGGCACCTCATGGCAAAGAACTCTCTGAGGATGTGAAAAAAAGAATTGTTGCTCTACATAAAGATGGCCTAGGCTATAAGAAAACTGCCAATACCTTGAAACTGAGCTGCAGCATGGTGGCCAAGACCATACAGTGGTTTAACAGGACAGGTTCCACTCAGAACAGGCCTTGCCATGGTCAACCAAAGAAGTTGAGTGCACGTGCTCAGTATCATATCCAGATGTTGGCTTTTGAAAATAGACATATGAGTGCTGCCAGCATTGCTGCAGAGGTTGAAGGGGTGGAGGGTCAGCCTGTCAGTGCTCAGACCATACGCCGTACACTGCATCAAATTGGTCTGCATGGCTGTCCTCCCAGAAGGAAGCCCCTTTTAAAGATGATGCACAAGAAAGGTGTCATGATCCGGTGCATGGGTGGGGGCCGTGCCTAGTTATCTGATTGGTTTTGTCTTTTCCTGATTGTTTATTTCTTCTGTTCACCCTGTTTGTTGTATTTGGTTCCTGGTTTTGATTAGTTCATGATTAGTTTCTGCATTTCCTTTTTGGTTTATTGTTTTGATCGTTGTGGGCTCTGTGACAGCTCATGCGTCACTTCCGGCTGTCAGATTCTGTTTGCGGGCTGTCATGGCTGCCTGCAATGATCGCCACTTATGACCCCGCAGGTGTTGGTAATCAGGGGGTTGACTATTTAAACCATTGGCGCCACTTCCCTGGCACAGCGGCGTCAATCTCTCCCATCAGGCAACCCCTGGACGTCTTGTCAAGTTAAGTAGTTGTTTATCTGTTCCTGCTCATGTTCTTGTTTATGTTTGACATTTTTCGCTCCAGCCTCAGAGCTGTGTTTTTTGTTGGTCTCTGTTTTGTATCTTGAGCTATTTTTTCACTAATAAAATTGCAAAACTCACAGTCTGCATTTGGCATCTTGTTTACCCTCGGGGAGGGCCAATTCATGACAGAAGCCCGCAAACAGTTTGCTGAAGACAAGCAGACTAAGGACATGGATTACTGGAACCATGTCCTGTGGTCTGATGAGACCAAGATAAACTTATTTGGTTCAGATGGTGTCAAGTGTGTGTGGCGGCAACCAGGTGAGGAGTACAAAGACAAGTGTGTCTTGCCTACATTCAAGCATGGTGGTGGGAGTGTCACGGTTTGGGGCTGCGCGAGTGCTGCCGGCACTGGGGAGCTACAGTTCATTGAAGAAACCACGAATGCCAACATGTACTGTGACATACTGAAGCAGAGCGTGATCCCCTCACTTCGGAAACTGGGCTGCAGGGCAGTATTCCAACATGATAACCACCCCAAACACACCTCCAAGATGACCACTGCCTTGCTAAAGAAACTGAGGGTAAGGTGATGGACTGGCCAAGCATGTCTCCAGACCTAAACCCTATTGAGCATCTGTGGGGCATCCTCAAACAGAAGGTGGAGGATCGCAAGTTCTCTAACATCCACCAGCTCTGTGATGTCGTCATGGAGGAGTGGAAGAGGATTCTAGTGGCAATTTGTGAAGCTCTAGTGAACTCCATGCCCAAGAGAGTTGGGGCAGTGCTGGAAAATAATGGTGGCCACACAAAATATTGACACTTTGGGCACAATTTGGACATTTTCACTTAGGGGTGTACTCACTTTTGTTGCCAGTGGTTTAGACATTAATGGCTGTGTGTTGAATTATTTTCAGGGGACAGCAAATTTACACTGTTATATAAGCTGTACACTGACTACTTTACATTGTGTCAAAGTGTCATATCTTCAGTGTTGTCACATGAAAAGATACAATAAAATATTTACAAAAATGTGAGGGGTGTACTCACATTTGTGAGATACTGTATGTTGCTCACCAGCCTCAAAAATTACTTAAAACTGTCATTAATTCAAATCTCAAGCAGAAGTTCACAAAAACTGAGGTGTGGTCTATTCACTTTTGTGGTCATGGCATAGTTGTACTGCTTCTTTCTGGATGTATTCTGACAATAGGCTCGTTGACACATGGTCAATATTTTTATTTCTGCCAGTACAGTCTGTTTACAATGTTTATTAATTATGACACAGTATGTTTGTTTGAACTACAATCATATGCTGCAAATGCTTAATTTCCCTGTGTGGTAGTGAGGCACCTTTTTTCAACATTAATTTTTTTTTTCATTAAAACTTGTAAGTTATAGAAATTAGTTGAATGAAAGCTGACATCAGGCCAAGCATCATATACAGTTGCAATCAAAATTATTCAACCCCCACTGCATTTTAGGTTTATTGGCAAGATTTTTTTTTTTTAAATCACGTGTTTGCAGTAAACAAACTACACAAGAAAACTTTAAATAGTTAAATAAAAGCAATCTTACAAGAATTTTATCCAAATTACATGCTAAATCCTGCATTCAATGACTACTGTAGTCTCAAAATTATTCAACCTCCTGTATAGAATTCCTCATAAGAGCATACATTTGCAAATCAGGTGTGGTCTCAAGCACACCTAATGCAACCAGTCAAGGGCTTCATTAGTTACATCAGATTTGCTTGAGATAGAACACCTCAAATACCTGGACTGTTGACTGTGATGCTTGATGGAAAGTTAGCCATATTTCTAAGTCAAGAGAATTGTCCAAAAATTTCAGAGAAGAAATCATTGCCTTGCGCAAATGAGGAAAAGGATACAAAGAGATAGCAAAGGCACCAAATGTTCCTAGAGATACAGTTGGAGGGATAGTTTGCAAGTTTAAAGTTAAAGCAGCAGTGGCTACACTACCTGGACGGGGCAGAAAGAGGAAGTTATCAACGGCTGCCAACAGAGTCCTGAGGAGGCAAGTGGTCAAAAACCATTGATTGACCGCAAAAGACCTGCAGGAGAACTTGGTGGCAGCAGGCACTGAGGTTTCAGTTTCCACAGTAAGGCAGAGATACTAAACACTGAAGGGCTCCATGCCAGACCTCCAAGACATACACCACTACTGATCCAAAAGCACAAGAAAAGTCAGCTCCAGTTTGCTCAAGACCATATAAATAAGCCAAATAGATTTTGGGATTCTGTTCTGTGGAGTGATGAAACAAAACTGGAACTTTTTTGGGTTCAGCGGTATGTCTGGAGGAGGATGAATGAAGCATATGCTGAAAAGAACACCCTGCCTACAGTGAAGCATGGCAGTGGCTCAGTGATGCTCTGGCACTGGAAACCTACAGCATGTGGAGGGCAAGATTCGATCAAGTATCAGGAGTTCCTGGGAGAAAAGGTCATGCCATCTGTGAGGAAGCTGAAGCTTGAGTGTCACTGGACCTTCCAATAAGACAATGAACCCAAGCATACCTCAAAGTCCAACAAGGCTTGGTTTCAAAAGAAGTCCTAGAAGATACTGGAGCAGCCATCACAGTCACTTGACTTGAACTCCACTGAAAATTTCTTGTGGGATTTGAAAAAGGCGATTGCAGCACACAAACCTAAGCATATTAGTGAACTGGAGTCCTTTGCCCATGAAGAATGGGCAAAGATTCCTCAGGAACGTTGCCAGAAGCTGGTATCTGGCTGTGCATCACATTTGCAGCAGGTCATAACAGTAAAAGGGTGCTCTACAAAGTACTAAAGATGCTTGTCATGAAGGGGTTGCATAATTTGGAGACTGCAGTAGCATTGCAAATAGCTGCTAGTGTGTGCATTTTGCCAATAAACCTAATTTGCAGTGGGGGCTGAATGACTTTGATTGCCGCTGTATAGTGAAAGCAATGAATAAATTGGTTTTAGAATCCTCTGCAAATATATTCTTTTGATTAAAGCAAAGAAGAAGAAAAAGACATAACAAGAGTTAGGTGCTGTTTTAAAATGACTCTTATCATGACCATTCACACCATTAGAACACTGCTTATCTATAATAGACTAATAAAGTATTATTCAGAGTACTTGCCACACATGTTTACATTTTTAATCTCACAGCTCATTCTTTAGCAGACACATTTTTATTTTTACACATGCAGGGATCATGTACAGAAAAGTTTCTTTTTAAACTTTGTTCATCAATGCAGAGTGCGGTGCAGCTTCGGGTCATAACTTTCCTATAAATGAACAAATCTGTCTACAGCGAGCCAGAAAAAGACTGGAGGCTGACCCCCTGCAGCGTGTCCCCCACTGCTTCAAGCTGTCTCCTGCATTGGTTCAGGCGTTCAAGTGCTCTGAAAGAGACACAAGGGAGGGTGGAAGACTCTAATCTGCACAGACTTTATTTTTTGTCTCGCTTTCACCACTGAAGCCCCCTTTTTTAAACAAGGGAGGGAAACCGCTTCCATTCAGTTTGAAAAGAGCCACTAACAAGCCTTTTTCCCCTGATGCAAATGGCACGGCCCGTGAATGGAGAATTCTACGTCTCTTTCTCTCTCCTCTTCCCCAGTCTCTGCCTGAAAACCAGTAAAGCCATCAGATAACAGTGGAGCTGACAGGTTGGCCAGAAGTACAGAGGGAGCTAGAGGTGAGGAAGGAAAGTTTGACTCATTTTTTAAGGGTGGCATAAACTACCCCCCCTCCATTTCTCCCTCTCTGTGTGTCTCTTTCCTCCCACTACATGAGACTATTTACAATCACGTAATTTATTTTCCACCGCTCGGGCATCCCACGTTTGAAAGAAACCTCACCAAGCAGAGTTTCACAGGGCTTTTGACTGAGGACTAGGTGGACTCGGTGCCCCTGCACTGTGGCATCCGTCAACCTGACGGTGCTCCTACTCATCTCCAGTCTTTCTCCTGTGCCTGCAGCCACATTGTTTGGACTGAGGGAACAGGGTGGGAAGAACAGAAAGTGACAAGTTAAGTAGTAATCAACATCTTTGCTGAACATACTGATTTTTTTTTTTTTGTCATTGCCTATAGAAGTCATGAGGAAGGCAGTTAATTGGAATGCTTGTCTGAAGTTGTGTTGATGAGAGAAGAGCTACTAAGCTGTGAGTGAGGTTTGGTGCCAGTTCACTCACCAATCATTACATTTACCTCATGCTGTTATGCAAATTTCAGGTGTTGAAGTGAACTAATCAACAGTGGCCCACCAGGGTTCACATTAAAATCCCTGTGTACTCTGTTTTCCTCACTGTAGGCCAGCACACACGTTTGGTCCTGACAGGGTGGAGTGTTGTGTTTTGTTGACACTAAAAAGATGGTTTTAGTGAATTTTTGCACGTGCATCTGATGAAAGAGGGTGCATAAATCTGATATTAATGTGTGAGTACCAATATGATTTTTGCAAGGAAGAGAAATGCAAAAAATATACTTGTTGATTAATTTTCATACATGCTTTTTAAGACTCACGAGCGTTCAGGTTTTCTCTTAACTCCTGAAACATTTGTTTTGATGTATGACAAAATTTTACAGATAAACACTATTAGGATTAATTGTTACACATGATGACAAAAGTTAGGACAATCTAGATTCCTGACATTTCTCATAGCAGTTTGGACTTAGGGGTGCTTCCATCAAATTTTCATCTATTTTTCAGCTTGTAAGGCCAGCTGAACCTCTATATCTGGGGTGTCCAATCATGTGCCATGAAGGGCCAACCAGTGTCCTTAACAGATGATTTCAATGACTTTCTTCCTACTGAGTGCTGATCAGTGAAAACACCTGCTGAAGAGACTGGTTGCGAGTAAAGCCTGAAGGGTCGCAGCCCTCCCTGGCTCAGTTGGAGCCGTTGCACTACATGCTCGAGATAAGAATCCAAAATGGCTGCACCCATGCACCACACATCGACAGTAGTGTAAATTCAATTCAGTTCAGTTCAACTTTATTTATATAGCGCCATTTCCACAACAACAGTCATCTCATAGCACTTTCAACTGCAGGGGAAACCCCCACAATTGCAGAAAGACCCCAGCAATCAAGCGATCCCCTGTGAGCAAGCACTTGGTGACAGTGGAGAGGAAAAACTCCCTTTTAGCAGGAAGAAGCCTGCAGCAGAACCAGGCTCAGGGAGGGACAGTCATCTGCTGCAACTGGCTGGGGGGTGAGGGAATAGAGACGAAGAGGAAAAGAACAGACATATAGAGAGCAAACAGCACGACGGGGACTCAATCTATGGGAGAGAACAAACAGATGTTAATGACCAGCAAAAATATTTCATTGGGAGTGAAGAAAGGAGTGAAGCCCAGTGCACTGTTGGAGGTGTCCCGGCTGTCTAAACCTATTAGCAGCATAACTAAGGGAGGGTTCAGGGGCACATGATCCCTCCCTAATTATAGGCTATATCAAAAAGGAAGGTTTTAACCCTATTCTTAAAAACAGAGCTCGAGTCTGACTCCCGAATCCAGATTGGCAGCTGGTTCCAAAAGAGAGAAGTAAAATGTAGGGATGTCCCAATCTGACCTCAAGTATCCAATCAGGAGCCAGATAAAGGCTTTTATGACTCGATTGGTGTCGGGGTCACTGAGTTCACCTCCATTCAAGAACTTAATGTTCTTAAAATTGGTGGACTAATGCTGACAAATCTGCAATATACAGGTGATACCACCGTCATCGTAGAAACCAGTCAAGACTTGCAGAGGTTCATCACAAAGGTCAAAAAAGAAAGCACTAAGGCTGGGTTGCATCTAAACATCAAGAAGACCAAAGTGATGATGACAACACACAACTTTCAGGTGAATAGGGAGAACATAGAGGTGGTCCAGTCTTACAACTTTCTTGGTAGTTTGGTTACTAATAACAGCAGATCCTCTGAAGTCAAGAGAATCAAGAGAAAGGCTTGATATGGCAAGAGCAGCAATGGTAAAACCCAAATGCCTCATGAAAAGCAACAAGCTCAGTAAAAAAGTCCAAGATAAAGGCCCTACATAAGATTTCGCTTCAAACTCCCCCCCCCCCCAAAAAAAAAACACCTCCTGATGGGATAACGGGAAATGGTCAGAGTTAGAAAATAAGCATGTTCTCCTTATTTAAACTGTCAGTTTAATGTATTTGTGCTGAGTAAATTTCAAAGCTGTTTCTGTTGGGATATTTGTAACTTATCTTTGTGGCCACCATTAGTGTGCATGGTATTGCAGGGATAGGCCACCCTCTGTTGCATGCTGTGTGAGAGGCACACCACCAGCTAGTGGTGGTCTTAATGTAGAAAATTCACTTAGTCAATGAACAGAAATTCCTGATACTGAAACTGAGATTCACCCTATGGCATGGGGGACCCCTCAGCAGCTGGGAACTCATAACATTTGTATACTTTGCCGTTGGAGAGAACGGCTATGCAGATGTGCTACCCACATGTTTAGCTGTGTTGCTCATTCGACGGATACACGATCCTCACAAGTTGTACCTCATTGTAAAGGTGACTAATCAGGTTTTCCAATGCTGTAAAATATAATACCAGTTTGTTTTCAAACTTTTTTTGAAGAGTTTATATTAATGAATCCGTCTGTGTGCAAATATTCTTTATGAGGCTGATTTGGTTTCTTAGTTTTCTGACTTTTATTGATATGTGGTCAGGCCAAGCATGACATTATTAAACACATTTGATTTTTAACTTCAAATCATTTTTTTTATTTTATTTAACCTTTATTTATACAGAGGAGGACCACTGAAATGTGAAATCTCTTTTTCAAGGTTGCCCTGTTCAGATTCACACAGTTACACATTCACACTTGGAAGCTGAACAGTTCAACCACAGGCTGACCACTGAGCAGCTCCACTGGAGCTGCTGGGGTTAAGGGCCTTGCTCAAGGGCACCACAGTGGGGTTAATAAGGGTGGGGCAAACAAGGCTATGTTAACTGTCCCACCCAGATCTGATCCTGTCAGTCCAGGGATCGAACCGGCGACCCTCCAGTCACTAGTCCACATCTGTCTTAGGCTGATATGCATTGATGCACCATTTCAGCAAATAGTGGACCATTGTCTGCCTTTTTTCTTTCCTAAATAAAGGTTCACCAACATGTGAATTTTTGTACTGTGCAACACTGTAAAATGCTAATGCTGTCTATTTTACATAACTGAAGACTGTCAATAAACTATTTACAACACCACTGACAATCAAAGTCAAATAATGTGTAATTGATTCCACAAATATCTAGCACTGACATATGCAGTCTCACAAAGATTAGTACTGCTGCATAAGCTGTTTCCCTCAGAATCTGTCTTCCATATCCCAAGAGAACTCCAACAATGGCAGCAGTGATTGTGGTGTACAGTATACCTCTATTGCAGTCAGTCAGCCATTATATAGTCTCTAACTGCAGAAGGCCATAGACACTTCTTTTTTGTGCAGGGCCAAAACATCAAACCCCTCCTTCTTTCTCGCTGAATGCTATAGAGGCTTAACTAAAGTATTCACAGTTGAGAATCGCTGAATACAAAACAGACTTGTTCTTCTTTAGAAGATTGGCTTTTCTTCCTCCTGGAGGGTGCTGCAGTTAATCATGAATGGCAGCGATATGTTATTGTAACTTCACTACGCCAAAACTAAGAGAGACCCCTCATTTTTCTCCCAGTGTATCACTGACACTGCATAATTAAAACATCAAACGTGGCTGACTCACATCCTGAGCAAAATATGAAACAAATGCATATAGAGCTGCGCGTGCTGGGGGAGTTGGGAGAGAGAAGTAGGAAGGGAGAAGCATGCCTCAGGGTCTAATTTGAACCATGTAGCATCTCTGCAGCCATGCGGCGATGTAACAGGACCCTGCTACAAACTGCAAAAAAGAAAGTTTAGGTGTTTGGTGAGAGAGAGTTCAAGAAATGTGCTTGACAATACTCTGGGAGAAAGTTCTTATGCTCAGCATGTGGTCTCCTTTCTCCACACCAATCTGCCTGACATGAGCCACCTTAAACCATCAGACATCTTCTACTTTTACCTCAGGAGGCATCGCAGCAGGTCTTTTTCATCACAGCCAGCGATACGCCATAATAACCTCATCTGAACAGCCAGGCCACCGCTGCCCTCTCCTCCCCCTCAGCAGGTATCACCGAGTAGGGACACAGGGAGTGGATGGACGGGGAGTGGAGAGTCAATCAACCAGATTCCTCACATGTTTCCACCTCAGAGCTCCAAAGTGTTTGAAATAGCTGGGATGCCTGCACACGCTAAACTTGAAGTGGAGCAGGAGGAGAGGTGGGAAGTGGATGCCTGAAGCTTGAAACTGGGAGTTGGTGGTTTAGAATCTCTCAAGATTGAATGGAGAAGCAGCAAACAACAGCACACGAAGCAGAAACATGGGTCTGCCTGCGCTGATGCAGTTTAATGTTTGTGAACAAAATGTCATTTTTCCTTCCCAGCTGACTGACACCACTGTAGCTCAGGAAATAACACAGGAAGAAGCAGAGAAAACCTGAGTGGAACTGACAACTTTATACCGCTACGTAAAAATGAAGGATGAATAGTACGTTATCTTGGCTTTTCATGTGACAAGGATTTCTCTTACTTCCCACTCACTGTATTTTTCATTCCTTTTTATCCCACTGTTTGCATGCTCACTCATCTGCGTAACTACAAACATACAGCTCTGCTCCCTTGGTTCAGAGTCATTTCAGTCAGCCCAGGTATGACTCATCCCTTGCAAGTCAGGACTTCAGTCTGTGCTGACGCTGTTAAAGTTTGGTTTGGTTCCAGGCCCGAGTTCACCCTTCTTCAAGATGTAACTCATTTGTGTTACCGTACAAAGCACCCTCACTCTGACTTACAACCACAGACAGTACCAAAGCTCATCTGGCACAGCCCTAAACTTTGAATGGGAAATCAAAATAGCATTAGGCATTGTACCACATGTTTTGTATGTTGCGCTGATATGTACACTGCTCAAAAAAATTAAAGGAACACTTTTTAATCTGAGTAAGTTTTGGAGTGTTTTGAATTCAGCCCTTTGTAGGTTGTAGGTTGATAATTTTCATTTCCATCAAAAGATGTGGCATCTTTTCATTCTTAACACATTATCCAGTCCATATCAGTGTAGATATCCAGCTTATTTTTTCCCATTAAAATCTGATGTGTTTTCAAAGTGTTCCTTTAATTTTTTTGAGCAGTATATATATATATACACACAACTGGAAGACATTCAGCAGAGGTGCAAACCAACCCTGTAACCTTGACCTTTCACCTATTAAGCTCAAATGAATGGATGTCTACATCTTTGCATCTAATATTCCTGCTCCACGTTTGGCGATGCTATCTGGATATCTGCAGTCTTTCTTGTTTTAAAGTCCAAGAAATCAGAAAATTGTTTGGTGACTTTGAACTTTGGCCTTTTGACCTCAAATACATGCATGCCTAGAACTTTGCATGTACTAATCCTGCTCCAAGTGTGGTACTGACATCTGCAGTTGTTTTTGTTTACCAGTAATCTAAAAAAAAACTTGAATCTGGACCATAACATTTTCCCATGCCAAACCAGACCCGGGGCAAAAATGCAGAAGCCACCTTCTCTGTCCACTGACCCAGACAAGATAAAAATTTTCTATTAACTGACAGAGATTTGGAACATAATACAGTAACTACAGTGAAGAGTCAAGACAGAAAAAAGTATTGTCTGGTATTGTCTAGAGAAGCTTAAGCATTTTAACATTCGTTAGGCTAACAATTAACCTTGGACTGCTTGTGTGCAGGTCTTTCTTCACTTAATGTCTTAAACCATGGGACATATAGTACAGTAATCAAGAATTGTCTGAAAGTTCCTCTTTACTATTGCTGAACAGTGACCACAGTGGCAAACAGGTGGAAATTGGCTAAAAAAATTAAATACTAGCAAATTAGCTACCAAATATGCTGACAAGCAATGCTGTTGAAATTGCAGTCAGTTGACTTCCTGAATACAATTGGTGAGCTCCAGTCGTGCGTTTCATTAGCAAAAATGAACACTTCAACAACCCTCCAAGGCTTTTTTAAACTTTAAGTATATTACATGAACGTGCCATGAGCCTGGAAGCTGGGGATGCTAGCCGCTCCTGATTAGTTGAGAGCTGAGAGTTTACAAGTCTTTAAATTTTGTGACCTATATCAAACTCAGCAGTGGTTGACTGGAATACACTGGTCTATATAGTTCAATGGTTGATGCTCTCTGTCCTTTGGTTGCAAAATGCACCCAACCTCTCACATAATTACCATCTTTTTTTTCCATATCGGCACTGAATAATTTTATGTTTACAAGAAGAGATGCGCTCTGTGTGTGTGTGTGTGTGTGCGTGTGTGTGTCCAACGACACACAAAGCAGGATGTTTTGGGTTTTTTGTCAGAGAAGGCTGTCACTGAAAAAAGAGGAGCAGGTGTATGTTAATGCTGGGTGAACTGGGATGCACAAACAAGAACAGAGTAAGGCTTAACAGGGAGACTGCCCCACACTGAACCATCTCCCACAGCAGCCAGAGACAGTCAGAGCTGCCGAAGACTCTGTGGGAGTGGGTGAAAAATATTCTTAAAAGAAACCTCTCATTCTCAGCTGCTGTGATATTTGTGTAATTGTGGCACACACAGTTGTCTGTTGCAGTTTCGAAATTAATGTAATCTGTCAGAATAATGGCAGACAGCCTCAGATTTATTTTCCCTCTCTGTCACTGTGCTGTAACATAGTGATGGGGACACCTACTTCATTGCACATTTATCAATTCAATTCAATTCAATTCAACTTTATTTATATAGCGCCATTTCACAACAACAGTCATCTGATAGCACTATCAACTGTAGGGGGAACCCCCACAGTTGCAGAAAGACCCCAGCAATCAGGTGATCCCCTGTGAGCAAGCACTTGGCGACGGTGGAGAGGAAAAACTCCCTTTTAACAGGAAGAAACCTCCAGCAGAACCAGGCTCAGGGAGGGGCAGTCATCTGCTGCGACTGGCTGGGGGGTGAGGGGATAGAGAAGATGAAAAGAACAGACATGTAGAGAGCAAACAGCACGATGGGGACTCAATCTATGGGAGAGAACAAACAAATGTTAATGACCAGCAAAAAAAATATTTCATTGAGATTGAGGAACGGAGTGAGGCCCAGTGCATTACTGGAGGTCCCCCGGCTGACTAAACCCATTAGCAGCATAACTAAGGGAGGGTTCAGAAACACATGATCCCTCCCTAATTGTAGGCTATATCAAAAAGGTAGGTTTTAGCCCTATTCTTAAAAACAGAGATCGAGTCTGACTCCCGAATCCAGATTGGCAGCTGGTTCCACAGGAGAGGAGCTTGATAACTGAAGGCTCTGCCTCCCATTGTACTTTTGGAGATTCTAGGTATTACAAGTAATCCTGCATTTTGGGAGCGTAGTGCTCTGTTAGGATAATACGGTAGTATCAGATCTTTTAAATAAAAAGGAGCCTGATTGTTTAGAGCTTTGTAAGTAAGAAGAAGGAATTTAAACTTAATTGTAAACTCTATGGGAAGCCAATGAAGGGAGGCCAGAACCGGAGAGATATGATCTCTCTTTCTAGTACCTGTTAAAACTCTTGCTGCAGCATTTTGGATCAGCTGAAGACTTTTTAAAGATGTTTTAGGACAGCCTGATAATAAAGAATTACAATAATCTAATCTCGAGCTAACAAAAGCGTGGATCAGTTTCTCAGCATCACTCTGAGACAAGATGCTCCTAATCTTGGCAATATTACGCAAATGATAGAAGGTAGTCTTAGAAACAAATTTAATATGTGAATTGAAGGACAAATCTTGATCAAAAATAATTCCAAGTTTCCTCACAGAGCTATTAAGAGAAAGCGTAACCGCATCCAAACTGAAAGTTTGATTTGGAAAGGTATTTCTAAGGTTTTTTGGACCAACAAGAATGACTTCAGTCTTATCTGAATTTAATAGCAGAAAATTACAAGTCATCCAAGCTTTGATTTCCTTAAGACAGGCTTCTAACTTGGCTAATTGATTACTATCATCTGGCTTCATTGACAGGTATAATTGTGTGTCATCTGCATAACAATGAAAATGTATATAGTGCCTTCTAATAATGTTGCCTAACGGAAGCATATATAAACTAAAAAGAGTAGGGCCTAGCACAGATCCCTGTGGAACTCCATGACTAAGCTTTGAGTTGAAAGAAAACTCATTATTTACATGAACAAACTGGAACCTATCCGATAAATAAGATCTAAACCACTGCAACGAAGTTCCATTAAGTCCAACATAGTGTTCTAATCTATCAAGTAGAATATTATGATCGATAGTATCAAAAGCTGCACTAAGGTCTAAAAGGACAAGTACAGAAACCAGTCCATTATCAGATGCCATGAGGAGGTCGTTAGTGACCTTCGCTAAGGCTGTTTCAGTACTATGATGGATTCTAAACCCAGATTGAAACTCTTCAAGTAAACCATTTCCCTGCAGGTGATCAAATAATTGCGTAGCAACAACTCTTTCTAAGATTTTTGAAATGAAAGGGAGATTAGAGATTGGTCTATAGTTAGCTAAAGCTCCTGGATCTAGCGTTGGCTTTTTGAGTAAGGGTTTAATTACAGCCATTTTAAAAGCCTGCGGTACATGGCCTAAAGTTAATGAAGAATTGATTATATGAAGAATAAAGCTACCAATAAGTGGGAAGACTTCTTTAAATAACCTGGAAGGAATAGGGTCTAAAAGACAAGTTGAAGGTTTGGATGAGGAAACTATTTTGTCTAACTCACAAAGGTCGATTGGAGTAAACTCCTCAAGACAGACATCAATTGAAGGAGTTGTTATTAATTGAAGGAGTAGTTATCCACATTGTCCTAATCAAATGTACCAAGCTGAGGTGAGATAGCAAACAATCCACACCACTTGTAGGATCATTTAATATTAATATAATAATGGATTAAATTTATATGGTGTTTTACATGTCAAGTGACATCTCAAAGTGTTTACAGTGAGTCCATTATTCATTCACTCCAGACAGACATTGATAGTGGTAAGCTACTTCTGTAGTCACAGCTGCCCTGGGGCAGACTGATGGAAACATGGCTGCCAATCTGCGCCAACAGCCTCTCTGACTACTACCGAACATTTATACGCATTCATACCCAATACCATGGACACTGGAGGCAAGGTTGGTAAAGTGTCTTGCACAGGGACACAATGGCAGGATGGCTGGGGAGAGCTGGATTCGACCCACCAACCATCTGGTTATTGTACAACCCACTCTACCTCCTGAGCCACTGCCACCCACATTTCCCTCCGTTCCATTTTTGCTGAGCACCAAGCTGGAGGGCAGGAAGTTCCATTTATATGGGCTTTGACATAATCTGGCTGGGACTTGAACCAAACTTGAAATTTATTATTTTTACTTTTATTTTTACTTCAGTTGTATGGTTAATTGTGTGTTCTGTAACTGTTTTATTCCAAATTCTTCTCACTTACTTTATTATGCAGTAACCTGGTGGAGCACCCACAATTTCGTTGTGCTGTACAACTGTACAATGGCAATAAAGCCTATTCTATTCTATTCTATTCTATTCTATTCTATTCTATTTCACTTGCTTAAGACAAAAATTAAGGCAGAAAAACTCATAAACAGGCAGCAACTGAAGACAGCTGCAGTAAAGGCCTGGCAAAGCATCATAAAGGAGAAAACCCAGTGTTTGGTGATGTCCATGAGTTCCAAACTTCAGGCAGTCGTTACCTGCAAAGGATTCTCAACAGACTATTAAAAATGAATATTTAAATGTGGTAATGTTAATTTGTCCAGTTACTTATGAGCCCCTGAACTGAGGAGATTTCGTATAAAAAATGGTTCCATTCCTAACCCATAACTCCAGTTTGGATATGAATACTCTCAAATTAAAGCTGAGAGTCTGCACTTTAAGCACATATTGGTTGTATAATTATTATCTTAATTGATAATAGAAGCAGGTAAGTACCCCAGCAGAGACTGGCTGAAGGAAACAAGGGTCTGCTTCCAGCTCCTCTGAAGCTCATTATACACAGTGTTTCTTGTGGAAAATGTCGCTTGTTGTTGTAAAATGTTTCTCATCAGAAATTAAACAAATGGCAAATTATTGGTTAAAAATAAATGAATAATGTAATAATGTGTTGTATGTTTTAAACTGATCAAAAAAATTCAAAAACAACATCTGTGTCAGTTACGTACTTATTTTATAGGAAAAATATTTCAAAACACTCAGTGCTTCTTACGTATATCGTGACCTTGTCCTGTTTCTTTGAGGGTATTTTTTGGGCATTTATGCTGACAGCAGTGATCACTGCAGTTCCTTTGCTCAGCAGCAGGAAGTCAGGTTAAACATTAAACTGTGTTCAAGTCAAACTCTTCCCCCAAACTATCAGCAGCCCTGAGTGACACCTAACAGCACGTGCGCTTTGAAGCGCCCATAATCGACTCCTTTTACCAGCAGCACTATCCACTGCCATGAGGAGAAGAGATGCTATCTTTGATGATGTCTTTGAGCACTCCTTTAAGGCAACGGGGCTTCTGAAAGACTTTCACTGCATTCTGAATGCAGGTGTGAGTCTTGCCCCGTTTCAAAGATGAGCACAGTCTGGCCAGTGGATTTCCAGAAAACACTCCTTGTCACAGATGGTGATAAATTGGGCACTAAAGAGGACTGAAGAAACAAACCCAAAGTATTTACGGTCTCCCTGGTCTGCCTGCCTCGATGATAGTTGAGCATTCCCAGCATCGGCCCAGCTTTCATTGTGTTTATAGATTAAGGGAGGCCCCAGGAATAAATCACAGGGTCACTGAATGGGCTGTCTGACCTCTGACCCCATAGCTGAGAAAAGACTATGCGCTATGTCCTGATGTCATCAGCATGTCATTATCACTGAGGCTCTCAACACCTCTACCCCCCTCCCCCCCCCGGCACCTAAATCACGCTTGCAGCTGGCAGTTATAGACTTGACCTTGGCTCTGTGCTGTTTTTCATTCCCTGCTCCCACATCTAACCATATTTATTGTTTCTCTGTGCCCCCCTACCACTCTGTCCAGGGGCAGGGCAGATTAAGGGGGCAGTAAACAATATTGCTCCAACATGTTTAATTTGGTCCCACTGGTTAGTTCCTGCAGACATAAAAAAAAAAGAATTGAAATATTCAGAGATACGCCCACTGGTGTGAGCTAATACAGGCAGTGAAAAGCAGTGCTTCGCTCAGAAGATGTTTAGACATGTGTTTCAGTGAGGCACATTTGCCCTTGAGTGGGCAACAGGGTTTATGAAAATGAGACTAAGGCGCTGAGCCAAGACATATGTTTTCTTAAGGGACGACCAGGTTAGCTGAGGTTAACTATTTTGACCGTGAACGCCAATCTGAGACCTAATTTTGAGCAGAGTGGCCTCCTAAGGTGCAACCTCCTCACCGGGGCCCTGACCTTTGTCCCCGTCTAGTTGCTTCTGCACTATATCCAGAGAGACAAACAGACGGGGGGTAACAGAGATATGTCTTATTAAACATACCTGCATCCAAGGTCTTTCACAAAAGACCTTCATACAGTACTTTGCATGGAGTTCCTCCTCATATTTTTTTCTCTGTAATTCACACTGCATACAATTTTCTGTGCTGTTAGTATGGTTTCCTGTTCTAACAGAGCAGACACTCTGAGCCGGCTGCACTGACGCAAGGCTTCAAGCTGGAGCATGCCCACCTCCGGAGCACAGACTGACAGATTTATATTGTCATCTACCACATTGCTCTGCACTTGCAAGTCCTCATCATGCTGTTGAGCAATGGCAGCCCCAGTGGAAAACAAAAAAAAAAAAAAAAATCCATCTCTCAACATCTAGAAGCTTCTTTTTCTTCCGCCCTCTTGCCCACAGCGATGGCAGAAACACTGAACAGTGCAAAGCAGAACAGATTAAAAAAACTCCTGCTGGGTTTATAAAACATCCACACACTTGGATAGAACCTCTGCAGAAGTGAACTCACCTGAAAACAAAAGAGCTTTTGAGAAATTCATTTATTTAAAGTTGATTATGTGCACACTGAGCTTGGAGACTCTCCAGGAAAAGTCTTTATCATGATGTCTTCGTGTAAACAGGCCTATGCGGAGAACATGCGGGCGGCGGCTGTGCGCGCCATTCATCCTCGTTCCTCTGCAAGCACTGAGCAGCTTCAGTGCCCTGTTAGCCTTTAATCCATCACTCAGGAGAAATGGGACACAGCCAACAGGAGAACAGTTCCAACAGAACAGCGTTGTAGAAAAGTGTGACGAAATTTGAACGTTCTTGATTTGTGTTTGATTTTTGAAAACTATAGCAAAGCATATGTGAAGTATGTAGTGCCAAGATTTCAGCCAGTTATTTATGTTATTTTCTATTAATTTTTTCATTTTTTTCTATTAATAGAAAATTATTTTCCATTAGAAAGAAAGAAAGAAAGAAAACCAAACAAGATCAGTCCTCAAAACATGATTTCAGCTTTCAGAATTGTCATGTTTAAAATAAATCCTCAATAATAATGATGTAAATATAATATTGTCCTCCCTAACACAGTCATTTATACACCAAAACTAAACCAACTCCTCGACAAGAAATGAGGATGACACATAAATAATCCTGTGCTCAGTGCTTGTTTCATCCCATATGACATCAAAATGATTCATGTTGTTCACTGATTTATATAGCAATCCAGAGCAAATGCCCAAATATTCGGTTCAATCTTTCTTCTCCCTCGGTGGACTCCAACAGCAATGGACTCCAACGGCTTTTTTTCTTATGAATTTATTAAGTTTTTCTCTAAATTTTGGCTTTTTTTAACCCCTTAGCATTCCAGCCATTTTTTCCTCAAAATGCCAAAAAATAGCATATTCAGAGTAAATCAAATTCTTTCTTCAATGAGTGGCAGTAGAAAATTTAAGAGGAATAAATTTTAAAGACACACTCCAGTGGCTCTAAAACCACCTCAAAAACAAGTGTGTATTGTCCAAAATAGTATATTGTGGCTTTTTATACACAAAAAAACCTTCCATTGCCTTAGAATTGTTTGGAAAGAGTTTGTAAATCTTTCACCTACTTAAGTATGTGTGGATCTATGAATACCCTAATTAGCGGCTTGCAAGGCTTGCACATGATTGGTTGATGTGACTCCTGGTGGGTGGGCTGCTAGTCTGTTCATGGACATTAAAGTTTTGCCTGTATCTTCAAAAGTAAAAAGTGAAACATTTTTCTGAAAACGGTTGATGCAAGAGATAAATGTGTAGTTGCCAAATATGTGTTTACTTTTTACTAACAACCAGTCACCCGTCCGCCCGCGACTGAGCGGTGGGGGGGGGGGGCTGATTTGAATGTGGCTGCTCTCAATTCACAGCACGGCACCCCGTCTACTGAAGAAGTGAATTAAGAGCACCTCAATTTGAATGTAGGTCTCGCCGATCCACATTCAAATCAGACCCCCCCCCCCCCACCACCTCTCTGCCTCTCTCCACTCTTTTTCTCTGCTGCTACCCCAACCCACTCTGTCTCAATCCTGCTGCTCCTCGGCTCCTCCCTCTTCCCCTGAGGTAACCAAGAGTATCCGTCTGATTGGTTAATGTTATAAACAACCAGGCTAAGCAGGAATGCTTACATAGCTACTAACAGTCTGTCTAAACAGACCGTTTGGCGTTGCCAAACTGGAAATTCACAACAAAAAAACACAGACTTGGGACTATGGTGAGATTTTGAGCTTGATATGGCTTGTAAGTCATAAACAACGTGTTACAGACATGTTAACAGAAAAAACTTGATTTTTGTCGGAGTGTCACTTTAAGTTTTAAGAGTAAGTTAAACTTTTATTAAGAATGAACAGCAAGAGAAGAGGCTAAATATAACATTTGAAATTAATCACTAAAGCAGCAAACAAATATCTCAATTTAGTATTTAAGTAGAGCCAGTGTATTTTTTTCTTTTCAATTTTGTTCTTTTTTTAAATTCTGGAAGAGTCATATTCAAATTTCCGCATCTGAGAATTATCTTAAATTTAAAAACAGTTTTTTCAAACTATCTGTCACCTCACCCTTTCATGCTAAAATTGATTTTACAATATTTATCTTTCATCAACTCACAAATTCAGTTAAGGCCCCTCTACACAGCAAGGAGATCACTGAGAGATTGGGCCAATTTTTGATCTTTGGGATTGTCTGGGAGATCCTTGTGTGTTTTGGGCTGAGTCAAAACTTGGGGGAGACCGTGGTGACTGTGGAAATCATTGAAGATCATTGGTGCAGTGGCGGCCTAATGGTTAGGGATGTGGACTGGTGAGCGGAGGGTTGCCGGTTCAATCCCTGGCCCGGCAGGATCAGATCTGGGTGGGACAGATAATGTAGCAGTGTTTGCCCCACCCTCCTAAACCTTAAACCCCACTGGGGTCAAGGCCCTTAACCCCAGCTGCTCCAATGGAGCTGTTCAGTGGTCACAGGTCAGTCTGTGGTTGTACTGGGCAGCTTCCAGGTGTGAATGTGTGAGGGTGAACAAGGCGTCTTTCAAAAAGAGAGGCTGCCTTTTAATGGAACTACCCTGAATAAATAAAGGTTAAATACAATCAATAAAAACTGACAGATCAAAAATTGGCCAGATCTCTCAACAATCTCTCAGTGATCTCCACCCCTGTGTAAAGGGTGTATTAGAGCCTACAACTCCAGATTATGTTGACTGTACTGTAGTCCAGCCATCCATAACTTCTACCTTTACTAGATTCATAAGTCATAAATGATAATTTCTTGATTTCTCTCTCAGGTCTGCTGTCAATTTGTGACGATGTGTTCCAGAAAAAAAAAATAATTGTGAATATTAATTAACAATTAATTAACAGTAATAAAGTGGTAGAAGATGGATGGATGGAATTAACAATAATCAGTAATGAGTAGGGTTAAAATGTAACTAATATAAAATGTCATAAATGACTCAGAAGTCATTGCTTAACTAATAAATAAAACAATAAAACCTACAGTAGCTGCAGCTTATAAACATTTCAGATAAATAACCTGCTGCATAAAATGTGAAACAATAATTCGGATAAGCACAAACATAACAACCATGTAACCCAAGTGATTTAATGTGTGAACTGCACATGGCATGGCTGGAAAAGTAAACCACAAAGATACTGTACATTCAACGAGCTGACTGAACCTGACAGCCTGCAAAGCCACAAATAACTTATTACCCAGTGGAATAAGACGGTTTGCTGTAATTAAAAGTACACCCACTGCTGCTCATCAGTGCGGGAAAACCTCAGTGTGTAATTACTGTAATAGTGAAAGTCAAGGAGACACACCTTGTAAGCTGATCCCTGAGAACCCTGACGTTCACAGGGAACACTCCTCCGCTGCATTTTCCCCCTGGCTGAACAGCTAAGCTCTGCTAAAGTGGTGAGAAAAAAGCCCCCCCCCCCCCCCCCCAAACATCAGTCTTCCTGCAAGTGCTGCCCAGCGTGAGACGTCACTCCTTTATCATGTCACCGTAATTCATTGTGACAATAAACAAGTGGCCATGCTACTCCTTTCCCATGATCCCTCACTGAAAATCGGAGACAGGAGAATAATCTGTCTCCCATTATGAGCAGTGGCAAGCTACAGTGTGGAGAGGACAAACTGCTACATCAATCTATATAAACTCTTTATGAGTCATATCTATTCAAAACCCATTTTAATATTTCCTTCCACGTCCTGGAGGCCTGCTGGGATGTCCTGCAGCGTAAAAACTCTAATTAAAAAATTCTCTGTTTTGGTCGTTATTATTGTGAGGATGATAATCAATACGATGGTGTCACAGGGTTGAAGAACAGTAGGCAGGGAACCTCTGACCTAGGGCAAGGAAAAAGCAAAACCAAGACATTTAGTCAGTGAGGAGACAGCCCAGTTGTACAAAAAAGTATAAATAACATGCTTTTGCAACTTTGAAAAAAGTACAGCATGTATGTGTGAGGTTTGAGTGGAAGAAGTGCCTAAACCTGTCACTTTCCCAAAGCTTAACCATGAGTGGAGTGGGAGGCCTAAACCTAACCTTTTACCCAACCTTAACCATTTGGAGGGAAAAGAGAGGGAAAGGGGGACCAGCTAAGGCAAAAAGCAGACACTGTTGTTGTCTTCTTGACCTGCTAGACTTTACCATTTGTGAAAGCTGATTCAGTCGTGGTTCAAACATTAACCCGGGTACACAGATCTGGATGGAGGGAATACTCTTTCATCGAAACTGACAAAAACCAGACAGATATCCTGACCCAGTGTGACTTCTCAACTAAACCTCCAAGGAGTGCAAAGAAAGGAGCTTGCCACAAAATATAAGGATTTGACCAAATATTTTCTAAGAATATATTATGTGGCATAACTGGCTTCTTTTTTTTTCTGAGATGCAAGAAAGAGTAAAAAATTAAACTTCTGATTTGAAGTCTGATTTGGATTGTTCCCCCTCCCGTGTATGACTTAAAACGACACAGTGGTGAAAATCAAGGTTTTTGTTCTTGTTAATCTGTAACATGTTTTTATGACTTGCAAGACATATCAAGAGTGGAATCACTCATTCGTCATGTCTGTGTTTTTCTGCTGTGAAGCTTCAGTTAAGCTCCTCCCTCTTCAACAACGCAAGTTTAGCTTGACCGTTTTTGTGATGTCACTATAACAGGTGAACCAATCAGGATTAAGCACTGGCTATGGCCTCGGAGGAAGAGGGCGGAACTAAAGAGAATATTCATAGATCCTGGCATTTGAAGGAGGAGGAAAAGGAAAAAGGTTTTCACAAGCAACTGTAAGACAATGAAAGTTTTTTTGTGGGAAAAAGGGAGAAATGATACTATTTTAGATATTGTAGATTTGTTTTTAAGGGGATTTATACCCACTGCAGTGTATCGTTAAAGACTGTGAAACAAATATCATGCAAACTCTTTTTAGTTTTTTTTAATGAGTATGAAAAAACAAAAGGAAAACAAAGAAAGACATGAAACCAGGAAAGAAAAAAGGTACGAAGACATCTAATCTACTAATATCAATCCATGGAACAACGCTGGTCCATTGAATAAATCAGCAAATGTTTGCTATAGAAGTTAAAATGTGAAAAATGTCATAGAAAGACCAAAAAACAATGAGTAGTGTGAGGATGTGGTGCATAAATTCATCAAATACAAGAACTGCACCGAGATCGAACTAAGTCAACTGTATTTTTTTAAAAAAATCAAGAAAATCATTATCTTTACACATATGGACAATGTTTTCACAAAAAACAAAAAGAGAAAAAAATACCTTTTTCATCTGTTTAAGGCCATAGCCCATTTGAGAATTAGTTGTAGGTCAGATTTTCCCAGTCAGCAGAAGAAGTCGTATTTCTAAACACTAGTGCATTGCCCGTAGAACCCAAGTATTCCTGTCTGAAACAGGTATCCCAATCAGGCTTTCCAGGTCCAAACGTAGGCTGTGTTTGAAAGTGTAATACAGAGGCACAGTATAGCCTATATGTTGTTGTGGTTTGAGTGCCGATCTCGTCCGCGCTCGGGCCATGCAGTATTTTCCTCCCAGCTGATGTGTGTGTTCCCTATGGCTCTCCGAGCTTTTATTAAGACAGCGCTCGGAGGGGCTTCCGGCTGTCGGAGCTGAGGCCCTGACAGCTGAGCTGCATTTCGCCTCGTCAGCTGTTCCCTACTTAAGAGGGCAGCTGAGGGCAAAATGTGGGGCAGTCTCGTCAGATTTCTTGTCAAACTAACCCTAGTCTGACATCGTCGAGCATCCCTCGCCAAGCTCCCTGGTCAGACGTCATCTACCTTTCATCCCCGTTCATTATTGTGTGTTTCATCATGTATCTGTTCCTCCGTATCATAGACTGAGTGTTAGTGTCAGTGTGTTAGTGTGTTTTAGCCCCTCGTGGCTCATTGCTTTATCGTTATCTTTTGTTCCTTTAATAAACTGTGCAAACTCGCCGGCTGAGTGACGTCTTATTGATGGCTCGTGAGGGCCATTCATGACAGTAGATTGCCGCCAGACTGAGACGCCTGTCTCCGTGAGTTTGCCGTGGTTTGGAGTTTTTCCCTTCGCTAGGGTTTGTGTTAAGTATGTCCACCCTCGAACGTGGGTTTTGCCCTGAGTGGTTCCAGGAGATCAACGGCTATCTGGCCAAGGCCCATCGCCTCATGCCCACTCACGTGGCACAAGATTACCTGTTTCTCGCCCAGAGGGCCATATTAAGATATCACCTCACCTCTTTTCCGGAAGGAAAGGAGAGGGTAACATGGATTGTGACACAGCGAGTGTTAATTGAAAAGGCGGCCAAGGAATCTTCTCCTTCTCCCCAGAGTACGGCGTCCCCAACGAGGGTGGAGATCCGTGGACTGGAGGGGAACCCCAGCAGGAGGCCAACGGAGAGGCATCCCCGCTCCTCGTCTCGGAATTCAGCTCCTGTCACCCGTCCAGCCCCGACGCCATGTGTTCCTCGTCCCATCGTCCCACCATCAGCCGGTAAACGTCGTCGCTATGTCACAAATAGGCCTCAGCGAGAATCCCGTCTGGATCCAGCTCTGGGTCGTCGGAGGAACTCAGCCTCCCAGTCAGCTGCGTCTCCTACGTCACAACAGGAGGGAATCCCCGCAGCCGCTTCCCCCGGGTCATCTGTCCCTGCTATTCTGTCAGCTCCTCGTGCCTGGATCGCCTCGGCTGTCGCCCCCTCCTCCTCGACGTCATCTCTGGCTGCTGTGAGTGCTGCGAGTCATGCTTCGGTGAGGCCTGTCTGCAATCCACCATGAGCGGCTCCTCCTCGTCTTCCCGAGGGGCCTGCCGTCACCATCTGGAGGGGAAAGGGAAGAACTCCGCCCGCTACAGCAGGTACCATCGGTCCCCCGGAGAACAGGCAAGTGCAATTTCATTCATCTCCTCGTTGTTGTGATTTGCTTTGTCTGACTCCTGAGGGTGGAGTTCGGGGTTCGCAGTCCCCCGAGCTCTGACCACCTGCTGTAGCCTCTGACATTGAACCTGCTGCCTCTGTGTCTCCCTCCACTGAGCGGTCCACGACACCAGGCCTATATCACCGGACGAGGAGGGGGCCTGCGGTCCTGGAGAGCCTGGTTCCAGCCCCACAGCTGCGTCATGGGCAGAGGAGGAGAGCGGACTGCAGCGTGGAGCCTGCGCCGACGATGAAACGTCCCCGGGTCTCCACCGATGAGCGGTTCGATCCAGCAGGTCGAGGATCCCCTGCCACCACACCGTGCAGGTCGTCGGCGTGGACGTCAGCGCTGGAGGGTCTTCAGGCTGCGGAAAACATCATGCCGGCTGCGGAGCCCGCCATAGCCGAGTGGGAGCCAGAAGACGTCCTTCTTCGTTCTGAGCCCGGATCGTCGAAGTCCGGGGCGGCAACAGAACTTGAGTGCAGCCAAGTGCTCTATCTTTCCTTCCTACTATCTGTTTTGGAGCATTTTTGCCTGTCTCTCAGGGAGACAAGCCAGGAGCAGCCGTCCGCTGCACCTGAGCTTGTCTCGCTGGGCTCTGCCACTACCAGTGATCCTGATCCCGGTTCTTCTTCTTCTCCTGAGCCTTCTTCCAGGGTCACCGGTGCGGAATCAACCCAGGTTGCTGTTCTGGAGGTTCCGGGTTCGGGGGTGAAGGCCGTCTATGGAGCTGTTTCGACCCAGTTGGGGTCCGACGTGAGTGCAGCCGAGATCCAGTTGGGGTCTGACGTGGGTGCAGCCGAGATCGAATCGGGGTCCGACGTGGGTGCAGCAGGGGCTCACCCTGGGTCCAACAGGAGGACAGCGCCTATGCTGGTAACGTTCGGAGGTGGAGCTGCAGATTGTCAGCCGAGCGGCGCCGGACTGGTCCCTCATCTTTCCCCTAAACCTTCTCCACTGGGTGCTGTTTGGGCTCGTCATATTCGGTCCAGCTCCCCCGTACTATCCCCCTCTACAGGGAAGCCGTTGCCGTTCTCTCCCCTGCAGTCCTAGTGGCTGAGCGATGCGGGTCGGCCACCTGAGAGGCTGCCTCGCCCGTTTGGCGTTCTGGGTCGGCCACCCGACCAACTGGACTGTTTGCTTGGTGATCTGGTCCGGCCGCCAGAGATCCTGTTTTCCCGGGCCTGGGACTGGGGTAGGCCGCCCGAACGCTCCTTTTTCCCCTATCCTCTATTTGGGCATTGGACATAGGGAGACCACCAGAACTGTGTGTATTAGGGGATTCTGCCTGCCGTCATCCCCGTATGTTTCGTTTTTCTCTTGATGTTAAGGTCATCTTTGGTGTGTTGTCATGTGCCTTATGTTGATCTGTGTATTACCGCTGTTTAGCGTGTTTTTTTTCTTCTCTCCCCTGTCTGAGGGATGACTTGTATTTTCCACATTATGTCTTATAGGACTGTGTGTTGTAGTTTTGGGTCTCCTACTGTCATTTGCATTTTTTGTCTGGTCTATGTATCATCCTTGCCTTATGGAGTATTGTGTTTTTGTTTTGTTTTTTCCCTGCCATACTCTGTAACTGCTTCGTTTGTTCCCTGTGTTTTCCCGTTCCTCGTCTTAGTGTTTTTCATCTTTTTTGGTTCTCACCCTCCAGACCTTTCCCTCATCCTCCCACCCTGGGTGGGTGGGTGGGGGGGGGGGGGGGGGCTTGGGTGTCACACAGCGTCCGGAGTTCACCGCCTCAGGGGGAGGTACTGTCATGGTTCGAGCGCCGATCTCGTCCGCGCTCGGGCCATGCAGTATTTTCCTCACAGCTGATGTGTGTGCTCCCTATGGCTCTCCGAGCTTTTATTATGACAGCGCTCGGGGGGCTTCCAGCTGTCAGAGCTGAGGCCCTGACAGCTGAGCTGCATTTCGCCTCATCAGCTGTTCCCTACTTAAGAGGGCAGCTGAGGGCGAAATGTGCGGCAGTCTCGTCAGATTTCTCGTCAAACTAACCCTAGTCTGACATCGTCGAGCATCCCTCACCGATCTCCCTGGTCAGACGTCATCTACCTTTCATCCCCGTCCGTTATTGTAAGTGTGTTTCATCATGTATCTGTTCCTCCGTATCATAGACTGAGTGTTAGTGTCAGTGTGTTAGTGTTAGTGTGTTTTAGCCCCTCGTGGCTCATTGCTTTATCGTTATCTTTTGTTCCTTTAATAAACTGTGCAAACTCACCGGCTGAGTGGTATCTTATTGATGGCTCATGAGGGCCATTTATGACATATGTAAGCAATCACATGTTAGACTTTGACAAATATAAAAGGGAGTAAATGGCACTAAGATTTATTTGATTGTGTGAATATTAATTACAGAATACCTAAATATTGAAAATGAATGGGACATCCAATATTAGCGACTGTTTCAGATCCCTTGTTTATTTGTTTGTCAGATCACTTATTTGTGTGATCTTTTATCACTTATTTTCAAGATAATAGTGTATCTTGCACTTTGGGGAATGGGAGTTGTTCAGTCACCATTATAATTATTTTAGTTTATATTGTGGAAAATGTGAAAATGATGAGGCAGAGTTCATCTCATGAGTCAGGTTTATTCACATCTTCCAACATCATCAAAAACAGAAAGAGGAAGAAACCCAGACATTCGTCCTTTAAATACTTCAGGAACTTCAAAGCACACAGTCACATTGTCAAAGCACACAGTCACATTGTCAAATCACACAGTCACATTGCATTTAATCCCAAGTAACAGTGCATCTTCTTTCAGATCTTAACACCTCCTCCCAAAGCCTCTGGCGGCCAGGAAACTCCCCCCAGGCCGTCTCTTTGTATACCAAAGACAAAACTTTCACATCCTCTTGTTATCTCCAAAGAGACCCAGTTCTTTGTTCAATCTAAGATGTGAAGCCTAAAGTGGTATACATATGAAGCATGACGTGATATACATATGTGCATATGTGTGCCACATGACCCCCCCAAACGTCTAAGATGGAACAACGGAATAACAGTCTGCATGTCATGATAAACCATTACACATCAGTCCACGTGCTGTTTGGGCCTCAGTCTCCTCCCGTATCTGCTGTAAGCGGGCTTTACCACTTCCGCGGCACCGTCCTGCTGTGGAGCTGCTGTCTGAGGGTGAGAACTGTTAGTCAATCTCTGTGGGTGTTCTGGGGAATGTCCCTTAGGGGGTCTGCCATGCCAAGGAGCCCTGGCTGACAGCACATCCTCGTCCGCCACCACAAAGGTGGGTTTGAGCCTGTTTATGCCAATCTTTTCTTTCCTGCCCCCCAAATCTAGCAAAAAATGCTTATCCCCTGTTTCCAGCACTCTAAATGGTCCATCATAAGGTGGTCGCAACGGTGGGTGATGAGCATCGACAAAAACAAACTCCGCGTTTTTTAAGGCCTTAGGCACAAAAACGCGCGGAAAACTGTGGTGAACGGGGCCAGGCAGCGTGCCCGATTCCGTGCCACTCTGCAACCGCTGAGCCGGGGAGCATTCTGGCGCAGGATTATCTGGGAGAAACTCCCCGGGCAGCCGAAGTGGCTGCGCAAAAACTAGCTCAGCCGGGGAGGCTTCTAAATCCTCTTTAGGTGCAGAACGCAACCCCAATAAAACTCACGGTAGCCTGTCCACCCAATTTGCATCCGTAAGTGACGCTCTGAGAGCCGCCTTCAATGACCTATGAAAACGTTCGCATAACCCATTAGCCTGCGGATTGTACGCGGTTGTGCGGTGGATCGTTACCCCCAGGCTGCGGGCCATTGCTGACCAAAGTTCGGAAACAAATTGAGGACCTCTATCGGACGTAATGTCCGACGGGACTCCAAAGCGCGCTACCCATGCTGTTAAAAACGCGCGCGCCACCTCCTTGGCTGTAGTTGATAACAGTGGGACCACTTCCGGCCAGCGCGTGGTGCGGTCTACCATTGTCAGAAGGTGTGTGCGCCCCTGTGACGGTGGGAGGGGGCCTACAAGGTCCACGTGAACATGATCGAACCTCTTAGCTGGGATGTGAAACGGCTCCAAGGGAGCTCTCGTGTGTCTGTGTACCTTGGCTCTTTGACAAGCCATGCAGGCTGCCGCCCACTCTCTAACTTGTTTGCGTAGGTTCGGCCAAACAAATTTCTCTCCCACCATTTTGACCGACGCGCGCACTCCCGGGTGCGCCAGAGAATGAATCGAGTCAAAAACGCGGCGGCGCCACACGGCCAGTACAACAGGACGCGGTCGCCCAGTGGAGACATCACAGATTAGGGGGGGCATACCGTCTTGCAGCACCCTGTTCTCCAGCCTTAACCCTGTTGGTCCAGACTGGAGCGCGCGCACATCCGCGTCGCTACCCTGATCCGCGGCCATGGCTGCATAAACTATTCCTACGCGGACTGGGGCCGCCACGGCGCGCAAGAGACAGTCTGCCACTACATTCAGTTTACCCGCCACATGCTGAATATCAGTAGTAAACTCTGAGATGGCGGCCAGCTGCCTCTGCTGCCGGCCTGACCACGGTTCTGAAACCTTGGCCATTGCAAATGTCAGCGGCTTGTGGTCAACGAACGCGGTGAAATGGCGTCCCTCCAGCCAGAACTGGAAGTGGCGAATTGCCAAGTGGAGAGCTAACAACTCCCTGTCGAATGCGCTGTATTTTCGTTCACTATCGCGCAAAGTCCTGCTGAAAAAGGCGAGCGGCTGCCAAGCCCCGGCTACATGCTGTTCCACGACCGCCCCTATGGCCACATCTGACTCGTCAGTAGTGAGCGCTATGCGGGCCGTTGGGTCTGGATGTGCTAACAACGCAGCGTTTGCCAGGGCTGTTTTGACCTCAGAGAATGCTCGCTCTCGTTCCGGAGACCATTCGATCTTATTTTTGGGTTTTTGTTTTTTTAGTGCGGCATACAATGGTTGCATGAGCTGCGCTGCGCGGGGGAGGAAACGGTTATAAAAATTCACCATTCCCAAAAACTCCTGTAACGCCTTGACTGTTTGCGGCTGGGGAAAATTTGTTACCGCGCGCACTTTGTCAGGCAGCGGAACCGCTCCTTCTGGGGAGACGCGATGCCCCAAAAAATCAATCTGCGTCACTCCGAACTGACACTTCGCTGGGTTGATTATTAACCCGTGCTCTCCCAACCTCCGGAAAACTGCCGTGAGGTGGTTTTCGTGTTCGTCTTCGGACGCGCTGGCTACTAAGATGTCGTCCAGGTAGACGAATACGAAGGGGAGATCGCGCAACACCGCGTCCATCATGCGTTGGAACGTCTGCGCAGCGCCTTTAAGCCCAAACGGCATGTGCAAAAACTCGAATAGGCCAAACGGAGTTATTACCGCTGTTTTGGGTATGTCCTCATCGCGCACTGGGACTTGATGGTAACCGTGGACCAAGTCTATCTTAGAAAAAACGCGCGCCCCCGCCAAATGAACGGAAAAATCTTGGATATGTGGGATTGGGTAGCGGTCATGAGCTGTGGCGTTGTTCAACCTGCGGAAATCTCCGCAAGGTCACCACGAGCCATCAGCTTTCGGGACCATGTGAAGCAGGGAAGCCCATGGGCTGTTCGAACGCCTGATGATGCCCAACTTTTCCAGGTTGGCGAACTCCTCGCGCGCTATGGTCAGTTTAGCTGAATCCAAGCGCCGAGCTTTTGCAAAAACGGGCGGTCCGGTGGTAGTAATAAAATGTTCCACTCCATGTTTAGCGACGGCTGCTGAAAATGTGGGAACCGTGAGTGCTGGGAACTGAGTGAGCAGTGTGTGGAACTTACCACTTGCCGTTGCGACGTTGGCTTGTGCTGTGGGCGGGGTCACTCGGGCTGCACAGGGAATAGAATAAAAAGAAAGTGCATTAACCAGGCGCCTGTTAGCAAGATCAACCAACAAACCATGTGAGCACAGAAAATCAGCCCCCAACATATTGAAACTCACTGCAGCTATAACAAAAGTCCACTCAAATGTACGGCTGTGTAGGGACAGAAGCAGGTTCCTTTCACCAAAGGTCTTAATCTCCGAGCCGTTTGCTGCTGACGCCCCGTGACCTCCGGGACCCGCCAGCCAGTCAGTGGAGGTAGGCATGATGAAACTCACTTGGGAGCCCGTGTCCACAAGGAACTGCCTCCCCGAACGCGCATCCGTCAAGTAGAGCAGCTTGTTCTCTTCACCGAGGGCCGCAGCTGCTACCGACCCCCGGTCTTGGCGTTTCCCGAGCGCTTGAACTGGCACGGTGGTATACATTTGCGTGCCTTCTCTGCAAAGCGGCGATGGTAGAAACAGAGGGTGCCTCCTCCGCGATCCTTGGCCCTCGCCGCCGCCGTCGTCGGTGGGTCTGCTACCGCCGTCTCTGGCCCCTCACCATCTCCGGCCGTCGGGCCGAACTCCATCGCTGCCGCGGTGGCCGCGCGCTGTTTGCTGGCGTTGAGAATCCGGTGCGCCTCCTGGGCCAGTGTGCGGAAGTCCCGCTGGTCCAACAACGGCGAACTGGCCAGGGTTGCTCTCGTGGCCTACGGTAGGGTTCTCAGGAAAATGTGGGTGAAGATGAAGTCGTCGCCGTCTGAGCCCCTCACCTCAAGCTCAGCATGTTCTCCATCAGGTCAACGGGCGTGCCATCTCCCAAGTCGTTCAGAGCCAGGAGCCTCTCCGCTCTCTCCTGGACTGAGAGAGTGAAACGCTGTATGAGCGCAGCCTTCAACCCGCCGTATTTGTCGTCGGCTGGTGGCTGCTCCACAAGGCTCTGCACATGCCGAGCCGTGCGGTTGTCGAGCTTGGCAATCACATGGTAGAACTTTGTGTCATCTACCGTTATCCCCTGGAGGGTGAACTGTGCTTCGACCAAGTGGAACCAGGAGCGCGGGTTGTCTCGCCAAAAGTCTGGTAGCTGGACGGTAGCGGCATACGCTTGGCTGGGAGCTCCTGACCTGGCTGGCTCAGGGGAATTTCTTTCACTCATGATACGTCTTAGGGTCACCAGTGTGGAAAATGTGAAAATGACGAGGCAGAGTTCATCTCACGAGTCAGTTTTATTCACATCTTCCAACATCATCAAAAACAGAAAGAGGAAGAAACCCAGACATTCGTCCTTTAAATACCTTCAGGAACTTCAAAGCACACAGTCACATTGTCAAATCACACAGTCACATTGCATTTAATCCCAAGTAACAATGCATCTTCTTTCAGATCTTAACACCTCCTCCCAAAGCCTCTGGCGGCCAGGAAACTCCCCCCAGGCCGTCTCTTTGTATACCAAAGACAAAACTTTCACATCCTCTTGTTATTTCCAAAGAGGCCCAGTTCTTTGTTCAATCTAAGATGTGAAGCCTAAAGTGGTATACATTTGAAGCATGAAGTGATATACATATGTGCATATGTGTGCCACAATATCACTGTTCAGTGATGAGTTCAGTGTAATATTGAATTTCTTCTGTGTATCATCTATAAACTCATGCAGAACTATAACAGGACACGTTTACAAATATTTGAGACCCATTGTAGTGCATCACTTTATATTTTAGCAATATTTCGTTAATAAAAGGTTTTTTAAAGCTTTAATGCTAAGATTGAGGCGGTGCTTATATCGTCGCACTGGAGTGATACTGAGGCCAAATAATGATCTGAACCTTGAGGGCGTGACTGGCAACAATGTGAGCGCTGGAGCTCTATTGTAAGCAGTTTTTTATTGATGTGAGAAGATCATTATTATTATTACTATTATTACACCTAAACGATCCTATTTTTGACCCTCTAAATGTTAAACAAAATGCGATTTTTTTCCGCACACACCTCTGACCTGGTGAAAAATTTTATAAACTGGAAAAAATATGTGCCCCATGTTGAAAATTTTCCGACGTATCCAGAATATTGTTGATACGTCCCGCATTCATGGAGCAAAGGTTGTATGGTCTTCCCACCATGTTTTTTTTTTTTTTACTTTGCAGTCTGTACCATCAGCTGTCCAGTGCTGTTCTGATAGATATGCCAAAATGTCAGAACACCGGAGGAGGTAGATCCAATCAGTTGATCGCTCAAACCACAGAGTTCAGCTGTTTTCCATGATAAATCAGCCTCAGGGCAAAAGCACACTTCATGCATTATCTTTTTTTCACTTTATTGAAAGTAACTTTTTTTTATGGCCATCAGTTAGCGTGCCTTTGAGCCAGGTTGTGTCTGGCCGCTGCTTCTCTTGGCATGTTCTGTGTTGATTTGTCAGACCCAGTCCCTGCTGACACTCCACTCAGTCTGCTCACACACCTCATGTTCTCCACATATGCTGAATTATCCTTTAGACCTACGCAATTACTGCAACTTTATGGTATAATTTTTTTAAGCATTAACTCTTCAGTATTATGTTTTTCTAATCAAATTTGTCATTTTTCACTTCCTTGTTTTGTCCAGGGAACACTGTGGTGACTGACAGGTCGTGGTGCTGTGTATTATCCAATCAGCATGGCTGTGATGCCATGTATTATCCAATCAGTACGAAGTCAATCCGAAACTCCACCCACACTTCTTGAAGCCAGGGCATGAAGAGATACAGCGGTGATAGAGCGGTGGCTAAACTTTTATTAATAAAAATTACATATTTTTACTGAGTTTCAGGGATGCACACTCTCATAACCTCAGCAAAACACGTATAAAACTTTAGGTGAGACTTTAGGTTTAGAACCGTTTAACGAACGGTTCAAGAGATATGTGTGGAACAGACACACAGACAGAGAAATGCTGCATTTAGAGATAGATAAACATGTCACAGCACAACATTTTCAAAGTCAGAAAACCAAGACAGACACCGCCATGAAATTCTCTGGTGTGCTCGCTCAGAATAATAAGTAATATAATGAATAAAAAGTAATGCATTTTCATGAGCTTGAATTTAGTGCAGATGCTGGGCAAAATCTTTTCAAATCCTTAACCCCTCTTTAACTTGGTATGGTGTCTGCTGCCCGACTTTTATTTTCAGAAATCTGACTTCACAGGGCATAGCATTTGACAGTTTCCGGCAACTGACTGAAAATCCAAACTAGAATTACACCCAATAGAGATGCAGACCCACACCTTGTAGCCCTATCCTAGTTGGGGTGGAAGTCGATGGTAAATTCTAAGTATCTCACTCCCTACTGGAATGTCTAGATTAACTAGAATCAGACCTTACCAATCTCCAGGGTCAAAGGCAAGGTCAAGGCCATTTCACATTTGGATGATGTATGATACTACAGCTTATATTCAAATTCTGCTAACACTCAACCTGATAATAAATGCACCATGAGGCAAGTTTAAAGGTCATAAACCTGAAGGTAAATTTGAAACTTGATGATCTAGTAACTTAACTTCAGACCCTATCAATTCTCAAAGTCAACACCAAGGTCAAGGTCATTAGACATTTGTTATGTGCCCAAGACACCGTTCTAACGTGCACAAATTTCTTGCCCTTAGCTCTTATAAGGGAAAGGTCCAAGGACAGTAGAGGTCCTTGGACCTATAGTCAGCAATACTCAATACGATAACATAGTCACTATTGACCAATATTGATATTGATTTTTTTATGACCCCATGACCCTTACCTTTGATCTTGTGACCCCAAAAACATAGCAACACATGCTAAGCCTGAGGTTCACCCGTATACCAAGTTTGCTGACAACTGGATAAATGGACACATGGTGGTGACTGCTCTTCCCACACCTTGACTCTGTCGGCGTGGGGACCTGGAATGGGCTAATAAACTTGCCTTTGTAGGGTTCGGCAATTATCTCAGTCTAATAAAGCACATGTAATGTATAAGCGATTGTATGTAATGTATGAGCGATGGCAAAAACCAAGCAGACCGCCCGTAATCTATTGGAGGAAAAAGCCCCCCAGGAAGCAGCTAGCCACCAAGGCTGCTCGGAAAAAGCGCTCCGGCCACCGGCGGAGTGAAGAAGCCTCACCGTTACAGGCCCGGTACCGTGGCTCTGAGAGAGATCCGTCGCTACCAGAAATCCACGGAGCTGCTCATCCGTAAGCTGCCCTTCCAGTGCCTGGTGAGGGAGATCGCTCAGGACTTCAAGACCGACCTGCGCTTCCTGAGCTTCTCCGTCATGGCTCTGCAGGAGGCAAGCGAGGCCTACCTGGTGGTAGGAGTTGGTGTCTCTTTGAGGACACCAACCTGTGCGCCATCCATGCCAAGAGGGTCACCATCATGCCCAAAGACATCGAGCTGGCCTGCCGTATCCGCGAAGAGAGAGCTTAGACTTTCTGCTGGACATTCACCAACCACAATGCTCCGCACTGTGTGTATATATATATATATATATATATATATATATATATATATATATATATATATATATATATATATTTATAGTAATATGTACATATGTATGCTAGCTGTTCTTGTTTTTTCTTGCCTTCTGATTGTTGCTCTGAGTGTTGCTATCCCTGTGCTGTTGCAATCCTGGAATTTCCCCATTGTGGGACTAATAAAGTCTTATCTTATCTTATCTTATCTTATAATTATATACTGTATTAAAAAAGATTTTTTTTCACCCAAATAAGGCACTTTTTCATAATATTAACCAACTAAAATGTGACTTTCTTTAATAGGGTAGGGTCATTTGATTTATTCAAAGCTAGTTAACAAGCTTCATAGTAAATGTGGGGTTTGTTGGTATCATATGTACTGTAAAGGAAAACATTTTTAAACAGTGAACCTTGCCATGCTGGGAGGTTGTTGTTGTGCTAGCCCGTTCATCCATAAACATCCTTCCTCCCTGTTGTGGTGGTGCCATGTTTACCGCGTTTAACCATCAGAGTCTAGACAGGGAACTTGTTTACTTGACTGTAGCAGCAAAGAGGAGCATACAAACAAGTTCTCCCAGCTGTAGCATGTTTGCTGTGGTCGGTCTGGTTGTGAGCTGCCCACAGTGGTATCGAACAAAGAGGATGTTTAGCTTAGTGGCCACCACGCTTGTGATGTGGATCCCCAGATTTGTACCTTTAATTTTCCTTTTGTTCATCTGCATTCACGTAGAGTGGAGTGGATTTGTGGTGTTGTCACTGAAGACAAACAAATAACTCACTGATGACTGATAAGTTGGTTTAATTTCTGGTGCCTCCCGTTGAAAGATGGACAGTGAACAAGCAGCGGCCATCTGGGTGTCAGGCTGCTCGGCAGGCGGGAGAGCTGTCCACCCGCCGTGTGAGGAGCTGGGAGGGGAACGGCCATGTGTCCCCTCTGAGGGGGTGCAGGGGTCCTGGTGGGACTTGTAGTCTGTGACCATGATGCCTGTTCCCCTGACCCAGGCCACCACCCCATGCACGCATCCAAACACACGTCAGTAAAATGCCAGGTCAACAGCCACTTGTTTGAGCCATAAACAATCAGTTAGCTTTGAAAAGAATACGTCCAAATGTTTGCAATGTTTGTTTGACTAAGCTTTTGTGATTAGCATCACAAAAATTATAACATAAGTAGTAATATTAATAACAATGATGTCATAATTGGATGTAGAGAAGAAGGGTCCGTGTTACCACCCACGCTCTCCGGATGGGAACTTTTTCTCTTCACCTTCTCCAGGAACGAGACATTCTGCTCATCAGTAATCCCTTTCTTTTTAAGCAGCATTAGTAGAAGGTTTTTTGGGTTTTTTTTGTATATTTGAAAAGATCTTTTACTCTAGCCAGGCCTGAATTTCAAACACAGAAACTTGACTGTTGTATAAAATTGGAAGGATGACCTCCAATTCCAGACACATGCATAGGACTGCAGAATTTATACTGCAGCAAGGATGATGTAGGTGTACTTTTATAACATTTTCTTTTTCAACATGCACAGAGCCATTCTGAGCAATTTTTAAGCCAACAGTATCTGCATGGAGCCACAAAACACACCTGAGTCTTGGAATGAAAGTAAAACAGCTGAGTTGTTTCCACTAAAATGTATCATTAAACTGCAAAATTTCTAGTAAATTTGTACCTCTCTTCCATAAATTTGCAACTTTTTCTTGCAAAGTTTTTTTTTCTTTTAAATGTGTAACGTTTTTTCTTAAAAAAATTGTCAGTTTATTTTCATGAACTTTCAGTATTTTTCCATAATTGCACAGCTTTTTCTTGAAAATCTGTGAGGTTTTTTTTTTAATTTTTAACTTTTTTCTTGGAAAGTTGCAACTTCATTCTTGTAAATCTGCAACTTATTTTCATGGATTTGCAATCTTTTCTTTGCAATTTTGTAGTGTGGGTGTGTGCACAACATTTTTTGAAAAATCTTGAATTTTATTTTTCTTTTAAACCTGTTATTGCTTGTTTGTAAATTTATTGCATTTTTCTTGTAAATTGCATTAAAAAATTCCACTTAAAACTAAGAAGGATTTTCATAGATTTTTTTTAATTTTATAAACCTGAGACTTTTTCTCATAAATTTGTGTTGTTGTTGTTGTTGTTGTTTTTAAACTGTCTTTTGATAAAGTCACAGTGAGCCAAGTCTTATTGGCAAAAAACCACATATGGTTCTAGAGCCACAGATTGCAAACCCCTAAACTAGCAAGTTGAGGTTCTTTTGGGCTGGCTGTTAACAACTTATTTTATATCTGTTTCTTTTAGACTGCCATGTAATGTAGCATCAATTTAAACATGAAAACAGTTGCAGTCGTGTGGTTGTCAGTAACTTGTTTTTGTCGGAAAACATCAAGCTTGTGGCGTCAGATGCTGTCTAAGGGTGCTTTCACGTCTAAATTTGTTTACTTTGGTCCTAATCAGTTGATAAGTTTGTTACTTTGTATCATTTTCTCCTTGGTTTGGTTCCCTTTCACACAGGCAAAAATTGAAGCGGACCAAATTGTGTCATGTTAAGTCCTGCGAGACTTATGGCAGAATGTCATTGAGATAAGAAAAAGCGCTATACTATATATAAGTGAACGCTATTTATTTAACGTTCTCTGTTCTTACTGGTCAGATTCAGGAAAGGTAAATACAGGAAGCAGGATGACTACTGCGCATTTATGCATTTCTGGGGAGAAAATAATACATGGAGCGTAATCTATGGGGGATGGGGGGGTTCATCACTCTGGTTATTGTTTATTACATTATGTGCATATATCACTTTCGGCAAATCACACAGTTTGAAAATGAAGCGTGGCTATGGATGGAAAAAAGCATGTTAATGCACAATATGTTAATGCGTTGGAGTCGGAAAGCGCATATCAAGACAGTAGGCGAGATGGCATTCATTAATCCTCCAGAAATGTGACATGCTCAGCCACAAGGGCATAAAATGTTTTGCCATTTGCTGCTGGTCCTGTTTTAGTGCAACACCTTTCTCACCTGACGACCGCACCAGAGTCCGCCAGTTGATTTGAATCAAGACCACCTAAATGAGGTGGTCCTGGTACGGTTGTTTTGGTGTGCACCTGAGTGCAATTACCGTGTTCTCACCAGATAAAACAAACCGCACTAACGGAGAAAACAAACCTGAGTTTGGTTGAAACGAACTAAAGCCTGTAGGTGTGAAAGCACCCAAAGAAAACTCTCCATGCTTGATTACTCCTTGATTTACATGAAACAAATCATATGCACTCAACAGCGAGTGCATTAAAGTACAAACCACACACTGTTTTAATTAGCTTTAGAGTGGGAGTTGGTCCATCTGCCCAAGGTATTTGTCCTCCATGGGGCCACGGGCAGACTGCTGCTGGTGGCTGAACGAAGAGAACCATGTGCACATGGCCTCCATGGCTAATCTGCTAATGTATTCCAGAGGTCAGGAAGGTTTCTCACCAAATCAATAGAGGGATTTACACAGCTTTTCCCTGGAATGTGCTCCATCCGCACTCCGCTTCGGAGAAAACATCCACCTCTGCTTTGCCAGGCTGTCCAATTTTCCACGGCATTTAACCACAAGTAAGGACGAGGGAACCAAAGACAGGGAGAGAGAGAGAGAGAGAGAGAGAGAGAGAGAGAGAGAGAGAGAGAGAGAGAGAGAGAGAGAGAGAGAGAGAGAGATAGAGTAAAGCATACTCTTACCAACATGTCTCTTAAATCTTCGCCACAGAAAGTCAACCCAACAGGTCTAGTTTTGCTGCTGTGAAGTTTAGATGTCTGTAGTAATCTGAACTGCGATGATGGATGATTCAACGTGAAATGCTCCTTCTTAATGTAAAAATACTAAATAAGTAAATAAATATTGCTGAATTGTACAGAAAAGACACACTCTTAACCCAGAAAAGATGACAGAAGTTTGATGCTATTTACTTTTAATGTTGGTTGAAAATTGCATTACAGAAATGACCTGTCCTCAACTGTTTAGGCACGTGTCATTTGGGTTTAATGTCTTTCTGAACTGAATCCCCACCATGAGTCCCAGTAGGTGTGATGTTTATAGCATGTCTGTGCCCCACTCCTCACACCCTTCTGCCTCTTTTCAGTGTCAAAGATACAGGCAAACTAGCCAAAAATAATCATATTGCATTTTTTGTTACTAAAGTGCTCATTAATTCATACGAAATGTCTGTAGTGTTCATATACCTTTGCTATAGCATTTTATTTTGTTTTGTTTTTCTTTTTTTTGCATTTTGCATACTTTATTATTCCCAGAGGGAAATTCAGGGCAGCCACCTGGACTGATGAGGTAGCCACAGCACGGCACCAATCCCTTCACCATTCACACACACATTCACACCTAGGGCCACTTGAGAGTCTCCAGTTAACCTAAAGCTGGATTCATGTTGCGCCTCTGCTGTCCACGTACGTGTAACCGGAAACCTTGTGTGACAAAATTTACGTCATTCTCTCCACTCCGCTGGTGTCCACAGTGCTCGACCGCGGACGACCACGTGCAGCCCAAATTTTGTGACCTCACCGCCTGCCCACGACCTGAAAGCATTGAAAAGCGCATGCGCAAGACTGAACGTCCCATTCACGAGGTAGCGATATCGGCACACCGTACCAAGACAAAGTAGACGAGGAAGACAACAAGGAAGCGGAAGATGAGAATAAACATACAGGAATCATACATAAATACTTCAGCAGAAGCAGCAGCAGCATCTTCGTGGACAAGGAGTGAAAACCGGGAAGTCAAGCAGCAGAAAGCAAGCAGCGTTTCTTTGTTGGTGAAAATCCTGGCACGTCAGTGCATTGGCACTACCTATCGGGCAGGAGTGAAACTACAAATGATGTCTGTGTGCATGCGTCAACTGCTTGGCCTAGGTAGATGAAAAAAGTGAGCAGGAACAGTGCAGCGTGCGTGCTGGGCTCGTCCAAAGCGCACGCGGACCAAAGCGGACTAGAGGGTAAATGCAGCATGAATAAGGCTTAACTCGCATGTTTTTGGTCTGTGGGAAGAAACCGAAGCAGACATGGGGAGAACATGCAAACTCCACACAGAAGGGTCACTGACGGTCAGGGTGTGGGATCAAACCCACAGTGGTCAGGGGTGGAATCAATCCCATGACCTTCTTACTGTGCTGCTACAGTGCTAACCACTCTGCCACCAAGCTTCGTCTGTGAAATCATAAATTTATCTTTATATTTGTGAGGATTGCAGATGTGTAGTGCAGTGGTTACTACTATGACGTTACTGTTTCTGGTTCTTGGTTTGAAAAACAATTTCCTAGAGATTGCCGGGAATTGCACTTGTCAGTAAAAGTAGCGTTGCCTTATGAAATAAATTACACAAATAAGAGTAGTTAAACAAAACACTACCTGAGCAAGAATCTACTAAAAATTACTTGTCTTGCCAATTTGTGAGTTTTTTTCCATCAAATTTGTGATTTTTTGTCTCATAATATAGAATTTTTTTTTTCTTACAAATGTCACATTCACCTCTGGCAGGCAGGTAAGGAGGACTCGAAATGCAGGCAGAACTCCAGCATACCATGATTTTATTAACAACCAAAGCAAAGAATGCACATGAAACATGACAATGTACATACAGGGCAACAGTACAGGAGCGATACAGAGAGGACGGGCATAAACATGACTGTGAAAATAACAATAACACTAAAAGGTAGGACCAGGGAGCGCTAAGGCAAAAAACTGAGACCATAATGATAATCATGATAAACAAGGAATCAAGGTAAAACAAAACTCAAAGTGAGAATGTGGCTATGAAAACGGGAAACATGAGGGCCTGGGATTGATAGGTTGTGGAGGAACAAAATAAGTTCAGGCGAGACACGGCGAGCTGAAGGTTTAAGAGTTTTATTCCTCCATCATCATGAGATACATAGCAGCACTGTGTGCTGTGTGTGCACTGTTGTGAGTGAGCTCCTGAGGCATGTAAAGTCAGCTCTTTTATACAGTGATACAGACAGAGAATGCATGGCACATTAGCATATCAATTGTAATTTAATACATCGGTCAATACACATGATTAGCATGACATTGATTGGCTCAGGACACATGCATACAGTCCCGTCTGACTGCTTCCTGTGGTTCCCTGTCCGTATGTAAATTGTCCCCTGCTTCTTCCAGCCCTGCTGCTGAGTGTGAAGAAAGCTCCAGAACAATGTCCCAGAGGAATGTCTCCCTGCTGTGTTTAGTATCACCACAAGGTAAACAAATACAGAGGATACACACAAGACTTACACAGAAGACCAAGGGGGGACACAGAGAGCAATCACAACCGGAACGATGGGGACTAATGACCGGGGAGCACAACAACAATCACAGGGGACCCAAGGGAAGCACAGAAGGCAAATAATGTGAATAATTATCATACGTAATCACAAGGAAAACAAAAATGAACATAAAGAGTGGGCAAGAGCCTATGATCATGCCCAGATTAGAACAGAGCGCCCCCACCCCCAGGGCGGATTCCAGATGCCCTCAAAAGAAAACAAAAAACATCCCAATCGGGCGGGAGAAGGGGGACATAGGCACGGCGGGACAATACAAGAACATAAACAAAGAAAATATGTTCATCAGGTGGTCGACCAAAGTCCCTGGACCACTGGACTGATGGACATGATATGCCAGGTGGCCTGCCAGAGTCCAAGGGCCACAAGACAGAGGAATCTTGTGCGTCGGGTGGCTGGCCAGAGTCCATGGGCCATCAGACGGAAGAACATGGTGCATCAGGTGGTCGGCTAAAGTCCTAAAACCACCGGACTGAAGCACATAGCGCGTTCGGTGGCCTGCCAGAGTCTTAGGCCAACACACGGATGAAAATGGTGCATTGGGTGGCCGGGCAGAGTTCATGCACCACCAGATGGATGAACAAGGTGCATTGGGTGGCCTACCAGAGTCCCAAAACCACTAAACTGAAGGACATGGCACGTCTGGTGGCCTGCCAGAGTCCAAGGGCAACCAGACAAATGAAACTGGTGCGTTGGGTGGCCGGGCAGAATTCATGGGCCACCAGACGGATGAACAAGGTGCGTCTCGTGGCCTACCAGAGTCCATGGGCCACCAGACAGAGAAATATGGTGCGTCGGGAGCGCAGAGCTTGGGTGATGGCAGCTGAAGAGCAGCGACCTCGAGCAGCAAAGGTGGAACAGACTGCTCCGATGGTGACCAGGATGCAACAGACTGCTTGGATAGTCCAGGTGGAGCGGACTGCTTGGACGGCCCAGGTGGAGTGGACTGCTCAGATGGCCCAGGTGGAGTGGACTGCTCGGATGAACCAGGTGGAGTGTGGTCCTCCTGCAACTCCATCCTCGACATGGCCACCTTGGACGAGGGAGGAGAGCAGGAGGTCAGTGAGGTGACACCACAGTCATTAGCAGCAGAGACTGGTGGGGAGGACCCAAAAGCTGGCAGAACCTGCGCTTGGGTCCTCCCAGCAGGAGCAAGGCAAGTCTTTTCTAAAATAGATGTTAAAAATAAGAGGAAAAATACCTCAACTCCTGGTCTCCTGCTGCCGGGGTGACAACCTCAGGATAACCTGCAGGCATGACGGCCTCTGAATGGGCTGCATTTGCAACGGCCTCTGGATGAGCTGCAGGTGGAGCCACACCAGCCTCGGGAACACACGGAGGAAGCTCACCGGCCCCTGGAACACACGGAGGAGGCTCACCGGCCTCTGGCACAGACGGAGGAAGCTCACCGGCCTCTGGCACACATGGAGGAGGCTCACTGGCCTCTGGGACACATGAGGGAGGCACACCAGCCTCTGAAACAACAGGTGGAAGTGCACCAGCCTCTGAAACGACAGGCGGAGGTGCACCAGCCTCTGAAATGACAGGCGGAGGCGCACTGGCCTCTGAAACATTGACTTATTTAAGGACTGGATGGAAAAAATGTATGCAAAACTAACTCATAAAGTTATGTTCATCTGTGGGGATTCCAATATAGATCTGATGAACTCAAAACAACATAGTTTGACAGAAGAATTTATCAACACAATGTACAGTATGGGATTACATCCAACAATTACCGGACCTAGCAGAATCACGTCACACAGTGCCACACTAATAGATAACATATTCACAAACATTATGGAAAATAATATCAGGAGTGGGCTTTTATTGAATTATATCAGTGACCACCTGCCGATTTTTGTTGTCTATCAATGTGATTATAGGAAGAAAAAGCATACCAAAAATATTAAATATAAAAGAATAAGAACCGAAGAATCAATGTATTTACTGACAAAGGAATTATTAATACAAAATTGGAAGATAGTTTATGATGAAAATGACATAAATAAAGCATATGATAATTTTTTACAAATATTTCAATCATTGTACAATAAAAACTGTCCTATAAAACAATACAGTGACAGACAACAAAAAAAAAATATTCCTTGGGTCACCAAGGGGTTAATAAATGTATGTAAAAAGAAGAATACATTATATAAACAATTCATTAAATGCAGAACAGTGGAAGCTGAGATCAAATATAAAAGATATAAAAATAAGCTTACTAATATAATGAGGACCTGTAAGAAAGAATATTACAACAGAATATTAGAGGATAACAAAAATAACTTAAGAGGAATATGGCAAGTACTCAATGGGATTATTAGTACCGGTAATCATCCTAAGAATGCAAATTATCCAGAATATTTTATTGAAAATGGCAATTTGATAAATAATATGGAAGATGTGGTCAGTGGTTTCAATAAATTTTTTGTAAACGTTGGTCCTGAATTAGCAAAATCAATAGTGACACCAGAAACAAACTACAGTGGTTCTGTAAATGAAACAGAAGATAGAAATCCAAACACAATCTTTTTGGGTGCAGTTACTGAAAAGGAAATTATCGAGACTGTGAGTAAATTTAAGAACAAAAAATCAACGGACTGGAATGAAATTGACATGACAATAGTGAAAAAAGTAATTGAAGGAATTGTTAAGCCACTCACCCACATCTGTAACCTGTCATTTCAAACTGGTACATTTCCAGACAAAATGAAAATAGCAAAAGTAATACCTCTATACAAAACAGGAGACAGTCATCGCTTCACAAATTACAGGCCAGTCTCTTTACTCTCACAATTCTCCAAAATACTTGAAAAAAATCTTCACTAAGAGACTGGATGATTTCACTGAAAAACACAACCTCCTTACAGATAGCCAGTATGGTTTTAGAGCAGATAAATCTACATCTTTGGCACTGATCGAACTTATAGAAGAAATTACTAGTTGTATAGATAAAAAAAAGGTTGCTGTAGGAGTATTTATAGATTTAAAGAAAGCTTTTGACACCATTGACCACAGAATACTACTAAGGAAACTGGAAAGGTATGGGATAAGAGGGGTAGGACTGAGTTGGGTGGAAAGTTATTTAAGTAACAGACAACAATTTGTACAAATTGGTGAGCACAAATCACCCTTCATGAACATCACTTGTGGTGTGCCCCAGGGGTCAGTTTTGGGACCCAAACTCTTTATTTTGTATATAAATGACATATGCCAAGTATCAAAAATTCTGAAATTTATTTTGTTTGCGGATGACACAAATATCCTTTGCACTGGTGAGAATTTGCAGCAGGTTTTAGAGGTGGTCACAACTGAAATGGAAAAATTAACGCAGTGGTTCAACAAAAATAAATTATCTCTAAATCTAAAAAAACCCCAAAGATTATGTTGTTTGGAAATTATAAAATAAATCATGAAATAATGGTAACGATAGATGATATCAGAATAGAAACAGTACAGGAAAATAAGTTTCTGGGGGTGACGCTAGACAATAAAATCTGCTGGAAACCTCACATCAGTCACATCCGGGCCAAGTTAGCAAAATGTATAGGCATACTGGGGAAGACAAGACACATCTTGGACTATAAATCATTGGTCTTATTGTACAATTCACTGTTTTTACCTTATCTTAACTATTGTGTAGAAGTCTGGGGAAACACCTACAAGACCAACCTACAGTCAATATGCACATTACAAAAAAGAGCTATAAGGATAATAAACAATGTAGGATATAGAGACCACACCAATTCGTTGTTTTTAAAGTCACATGTCATAAAGTTCATCGATTTAGTTAAATTTAAGACAGCACAAGTAATGTACAGGGCAATTAATAATCAACTCCCAACTAATATACAAAAAATATTTAAAAAAAGAGACAATGGGACTTCCGGTCTGGACGCCATGGTGATAGCAACTTAACGCTGAACCTCCCAGACCCAATCCAGGAAAACATCTTCAAAATCAGACTTAACGGATTTTTGGAAGAATTAAAATCAAAAGACAAAAACACCATGCCTAACCAAAATCAGAAGAAACTGACATTCTCCAGGCCAGGATGCGCAGTGGCCGCAGAATCTGAACCGGAGGACCTCCGTTCAGAAGACGAGGAGCTGAACGTAGCTAACAAGAAGGTTAGCTTGAAATCGCTATTTGAAGAATTACGACGATTTCGGGCCGAATTTCATGAATTCAGAGAGGAATTAAAAAGGACGAACAGCAGAGTGGACCAGGCCGAGAACCGAATCTTGGAAGCTGAAGAAAGAATAAAAGTGCTTGAAGATTCTATGCTGGATTTACACAAAAAACAGTCAAGGCTGGAGGCTAAGCTAACCGACCAAGAAGGAAGACAGAGACGAGACAACATTAGAATTCACGGTCTGAAAGAAGGAGCTGAAGATAGTTTCAACACAATGGCGGAATGCGTGGAATCCTTACTGAGAGAGAAGTTGGATATTCCACAAACCACTGATTTGAAGATAGAAAAGGCCCATCGTACATTAGCCGCAAAGCCAGCGGCAGAAGCGCCCCCACGTTCGGTGGTGGTAAGATTCTCCAATTTCAAAATAAAACAAGAGGTTGTAAGACGGGCTTGGCAGAAAAAAGGATTTATGCATCAAGAGAGAAAAGTCTTCGTGGAGCATGATTACGCCCCAGAGGTTCTTAAAAAGCGACGGGAATATAACGACGCCAAAAAGGTACTACGGGAACAGAATCTACGCTTTCAGACGCCCTTTCCTGCGAAGTTAAGGGTCTTTTACGGTGAAGAGTCATGTCTCTATAATTCGGCGGAAGAAGCAACAATTGACATGGCGAGAAGAGGGCTCCCGGTATCGGTGTTTAAACCCGCAGCAGACCTGAGCGATAGGATCAAGGCTCAAACGTGGTCCACTCAGAGACCTTCAAAATCCACGGGCCAGCAGCGGGAAACCCAGCCCCAGAGCTACAAAGATAAGCTTTCCAGTTCCAGGAAGGAATAGCGACCTTTTTTTTTCTTTTTTTTCTTTTCAGTCATTCTGCACTTCTATCCCCCCTCCTACAAGGTAGCAAACATTAAAGGAGATGCAGAATCAGCATGTGGTAAAACCTTTCATGGAGCAGTTATAGCATTAGAAACAAATGTCTTCTTAATTTAAAGGAAAAAAAAAAATCTTGTTAAAATAGAAATGTGACAATGACCCACATGTTCTCCCCACACTAACAAATACTGTATTAGAGTGAATGTTTGCTGTGATGGGGGTGGGAGGGTGCACACAATCTCATAGGGTATAGGCATAAAAAAAAAATCATTACAAATTCGGATTGGGATCTGAAATTCACGTTAAAAACATGGGACAACTTACAGGGGTAAAAGAGGGCCCTCAACACGTAACAGAGTTTGAGGAATTTCCCTCAGAGCCTACACTCCATCAGGGCTCTTACAGGGTCTTTAAAGAGACCCCAGCTCAGGAAGTTTTTTTTGACAGTTTTTTGTTTTAAAGTTTCGTACACTATGTTCTTAATGTTTTTTATGTTCTTAATGTTCTTTCATTTTCTGAGTAGCAAAAAAGAGGGCCACCACACTGTTATACTAAATAAGAAAATACAATGGAGAAACAGGGTGTAACCAAAATAGCCTCATATAATGTAAAAGGGATCCTGAATCCAGTTAAAAGATCCAAGATTCTACGCAAAATGAAAAAAGACAAAGCAGAAATAATATTTTTACAAGAAACCCACCTAACAGACGTGGAACACACTAAACTCAATAGACAAGGGTTTAAAATGATCTCTTCATCTTCATATAAGTCAGGGAGGAGGAGGGGAGTAGCAACATTGATATCAACCAAAATTACATTTGAAAAAAAATCAGAACACAAAGATAAAGAAGGGAGGTACAGTTTGGTAATCGGGCGGCTAGAGGGAGAAGATATCACCCTGCTGAATGTATATGCACCACCAGGGGCTAAATGGAAATTTTATAAAAAATGTATTCGACCTAATGATAACTAAAGCCCAAGGTTTAGTGATATGCGGTGGAGACTTCAATCTAAGACTGAATCCATACTGGGATGCAACAGGTAATTCTTCACATCAAAATAACACTCAAAGTAGGAAAACTCGGATGCTATTAAAAGAAATGGGAATCTGTGACGTGTGGAGGGAATTCAACCCCAGTGTAAAAGATTATACCTTTTATTCAACGCCACATTCATCTTACTCAAGGATTGATTACTTTTTTATGTTTAATAGAGACATTGGAAGAGTAAAAACATGTAAAATAGGACTGATGGATCTCTCTGACCACAGTCCGATCTATATGGACTTAAACATCCAAAAATACACAAATAATACATTTTCCTGGAGGTTGAATTCAAATGTCCTGAAAGGACCACTGAAAGATGAATTGGAATCAGATATTCTCAGATATTTGGAAGAAAACGATAATGGAGAAGTATCCCCTTTAATACTGTGGGATGCGTGCAAAGCTGTAATAAGGGGAAAAATTATTGCAAAACTGGCAACCCAAAAGAAACTGAGACAAGAAAAACTAATCACATTAGAGTCAGAACTCAAGAACCTAGAAAAAGAACACAAAGGCAACACTCATTCTAATGACTCGCTCAAGATTAAAGAAATTAAAAATCAAATAAATGAGATCTACACAATAGAAATCCAGAAGAAACTTACATTTCTGAAACAAAAACACTATGAAGCAGGCAGTAAATCGGCAAAATTACTAGCCTATAAATTGAGGAAACAACAAACAGAAAGAGCAATCTACAAAATCAGAGACCCAGTATCAAAGGAAATAAAATTCAGAATTCAGGATATTCTTAAAAGCTTCGAGAATTACTATAAGAACTTATACTCCCACAAAAAACATAAAAATGCATCCGAGACATTCCTAAACACATTAAACCTTCCCCAACTTACGGAGTCACAAAATAAAACACTACTGTCAGAAATACAACCTAAAGAATTGGAAAAAGCAATTATGAAACTTAAAGCTAACAAATCCCCAGGAGCAGATGTCTATACAGCAGAGTGGTACAAAACCTTTAAACAGCAACTATCTCCTCTCCTCCGGAAAACATTTAACTATGTCCTCCACACAGGGGAAATCCCCCCCCCCTCCTGGAGAGAAGGGGTCATTGCAGTTATACCTAAACCTGAAAAGGATAAACTAGAATGCTCCAACTACAGACCAATCAGTGTATTAAATCAGGACTATAAGCTTTTTACCATTATCCTTGCCAAAAGGTTAGAAAACATACTGACAGACTTAATTCACTTAGACCAAACAGGTTTTATAAGACAAAAACAGACACAAGACAACATTAGACGCACTTTACACATAATTCATCATATAAAAAAAAATATAACTTAAATGCAGTTATATTGGGATTAGATGCTGAAAAAGCATTCGATTCGGTTGACTGGTCTTTCCTATATAGAATCTTATCCAGTTTCAATTTTCATAACAACTTCATTAGAACTATACAGGCATTATATAAAAAACCAACAGCTAAAATAAGGATTAACGGTAATTTATCATCATCTTTTGAGCTGGAAAGAGGATGTCGTCAGGGCTGCCCCCTGTCTCCACTGCTCTTTGCAATCTTCATAGAACCTCTGGGCCAATGGATAAGACAAAATCAAGAAATTCAAGGTATTACACTTGGTCAGAAGGAACATAAAATAGCACTCTTTGCTGATGACATTTTAATATACCTAGGGCACCCAGACACTTCTTTACCAGAACTAATCTCAGTTTTTTCAGACTATGGAGATTTATCGGGGTACAAATTAAACATGCATAAAACCCAAGTTTTAACATTCAACTATGACCCAAATCATTATTCACTAAGTGAACTCAAAACTAACTGGGAGATGGAATCTATGAAATATCTGGGGGTCAATATCCCGAAACAACTCAACAAAATTATAACACTAAACTATGATCCACTGGTGACAAAAATAAAATCTGACCTAGCAAGATGGAATATGATACCATTCTTAGGTACTGCACAAAGAATTGAAGCAGTCAAAATGAATATACTTCCACATCTTCTATACCTTTTCCAAACAATACCGGTAGAACCTCCCAAAAAAACATGGCAGGAGCTGGACAGAAGGATCTCAAGATTCATATGGCAGGGCAAGAGACCTAGAATCAGATATAGAACCTTACAGCTAAACAAAGACAAAGGTGGGCTCGCGCTGCCAAATATCAGGGACTAGTTTAAAGCTGCACAAATTAAAACTTTAATAGAGATATGTAACCCAGTCTACACTGCACAATGGAAGGAGATGGAATGCCAAATAACAAGTGACATCCCCCTACAGGCGATAATAGGGAACAATGCCCTACCTAAACTCTTGAATAACACTAACCCGTGGATAGAGACCCCGCTAAAAATTTGGTTTAAGATAGTCAGAGAGAATCAAGCTAAAGAGCCCTATCGACTTCTGCAATGGATTGCCTATGATCAAGACTTTACCCCCAGTAAAACAGACACTAGATTTGAAGAGTGGAAAGAGAAAGGGCTGATAAAATATTACGATTTTTTTAAGGGGCAAACTTTAAGAAGTTTTGAAGATTTGAAAAAACAAGGTCTAATAAATCAAGATCTTTACAGGTTCTTTCAGCTTAGACACCACATAAACAATATACTTAAAAAGGAGGATTTGGAAAGGGCCCAGTCAGGTGTTCTGAAGGTCTTCTTAATGGCATATAAAGGGATCCCAGGGATCAGAATCAGAATCAGAATCAGAATCAGATTTATTGCCATTGTTCATGTAGTACATAAACTAGGAATTTGTCTCGATGCCATGCTGCAACATTAAAAACATGATGAGAAAAAGAGATAAACTAAAAAACTAAAGGACTGAAAACGTGCAATAAGTGTAGAAAAATAAGTAATAATAAGTAATAATGATAATAATAATAATAACAATACTAGTAATAATGAGTAGTACTAGTCAAGGCAGTTTTAAAAAATTAGCAAGTAGCAGATAATGTGAAGTACCACATAGTGCAGTTGATAATGCAACAGAAAACAGTGATGAATGACGTGAGTCTGGTTGAGCTGCTGTACATAGTGCACGAGAGTCAAAAAGTCACTTAATGTTCAGCAGACTGATGGCAGAGGGGAAAAAGCTGTTCATGTGCCGGGAGGTTTTAGTCCGAATGGACCGAAGTCTTCTACCTGAGGGGAGGGGAGCAAACAGTACGTGACCAGGATGTGAAGGATCGGCTATGATCCGGCCAGCACGCCTCCGGGTCCTGGAGATGTACAGGTCCTGGAGAGATGGGAGCTCGCAGCCTATCACCTTCTCAGCAGTGCGCACGACGCGCTGCAGCCTTAGTCTGTCCCTGGCAGTGGCTCCTGCATACCACACAGTTATGGAGGAGGTGAGGATGGACTCGATGATGGCCGTGTAGAACTGCATTAACATCTTGGTGGGTAGCTTGAGCTTCCTCAGCTGCCGCAGAAAGAACATCCTCTGCTGGGCCTTTTCGATGAGGGAGCTGATGGTTGGCTCCCATTTGAGGTCACGGGTGATGGTGGTGCCCAAGAAGCGGAAGGAATCTGCAATGGTGATGGGAGAGCCTGTGATGGTGAGGGGGGGCAGGGGGGTTGTGACTTTCCTGAAGTCCACAATCAGATACATTTCTAAAATATACCAAGGTCTTCAAGACTTAAAAGGAGACAACACATCATATATAAAAGAGAGATGGGAAAAAGAGGGGAATTTCACTTTACAACTGGAAATATGGGAAAAGCTAAATAAACAACAATGGAAAAGTACCTCATCCCTGCAGTGGAGAGAATTTGGATGGAAAAATTTGGTAAGATTTTTCAGAACACCTGCACAAAACAAATTTACCCATAAGGGGTTGAACTGTTGGCGCTTGTGTGGTGAAAAGACTGCAAATCATTTTCATGTGTTTTGGTCATGCCCAGTTATCCACCAATATTGGACCAATGTACAGACAATATTGGGGAAAATATTCAAAATAACAGTTCCCTTTTCTTTTGTAAGTTTGTATTTGGGTTTACTACCGGACTCACTGGAAAGACGAGGAGATAAATACTTATTCAATGTTTTAATACTGGCAAGTAAAAAAGCCCTAACTAAAAAATGAATGCTGAAGGACTGTCCTACACCTGAAGATTGGATTAACGTGATTCAAGACATTTACTCGATGGAAAAGTTGACATTCGCACTGAGACAGGACATGGATGGGTTCATGAACTTTTGGCAACCCTGGATCGCATATGTGTCTTCCATTAGATCTAATCTTTGACAAATACCATTTCAATAATGGTCCCGCTCTTTGTTCCAAAGCTACTCAGATGCTCTTTTACTTTTAATTACTTAATTTTCTGTTTGTTTGTTTTTTGTTGTTCTGTTTGTTTGTTTGTTTGTTTGTTTATTTTATTCTCTTTAATTTCACTTTTTCTTTCACTTTAAAAAAAAAGGGGGTGTTGTAATAATTATTCTACCAATGTTGTCAAATAGCAAAAAATAAGGGAACATGTGATGAAAATGTAAACAATGTAATGCTGTAATGACCTGTATACCCTTTACAAAAACTTAAATAAAAAATTTTTTAAAAAAAAGAGAGACAATGAACATAATTTGAGAGGAGACTTAAACTTTGCAAAACCCAAGATACGAACAACCAAGAAAAGTATGTGCATATCTGTCTGTGGGGTGGGTTTGTGGAACAGTCTGGAGCCGGAACTGAAACTATGTACAAACAGAAATCAATTCAAAAAGAGGTATAAACACCATTTGCTGAAAGGATATATGTTAGAAGGGTAGTATTTATATGTACGATTCATTATGTTCACTCTGGGACATTATGGGACACTATGGAATGGTGGGTGGGACAGGACTGTGTACACTCACCGGCCACTTTATTAGGTACACCATGCTAGTAACGGGTTGGACCCCCTTTTGCCTTCAGAACTGCCTCAATTCTTCGTGGCATAGATTCAACAAGGTCCTCAGAGAGTTTGGTCCATATTGACATGATGGCATCACACAGTTGGCGCAGATTTGTCGGCTGCACATCCATGATGCGAATCTCCCGTTCCACCACATCCCAAAGATGCTCTATTGGATTGAGATCTGGTGACTGTAGAGGCCATTTGAGTACAGTGAACTCATTGTCATGTTCAAGAAACCAGTCTGAGATGATTCCAGCTTTATGACATGGCGCATTATCCTGCTGAAAGTAGCCATCAGAAGTTGGGTACATTGTGGTCATAAAGGGATGGACATGGTCAGCAACAATACTCAGGTAGGCTGTAGCGTTGCAACGATGCTCAATTGGTACCAAGGGGCCCAAAGAGTGCCAAGAAAATATTCCCCACACCATTACACCACCACTACCAGCCTGAACCATTGATACAAGGCAGGATGGATCCATGCTTTCATGTTGTTGACGCCAAATTCTGACCCTACCATCCGAATGTCGCAGCAGAAATCGAGACTCATCAGACCAGGCAACGTTTTTCCAATCTTCTATTGTCCAATTTCGATGAGCTTGTGCAAATTGTAGTCTCAGTTTCCTGTTCTTAGCTGAAAGGAGTGGCACCCGGCGTGGTCTTCTGCTGCTGTAGCCCATCTGCCTCAAAGTTCGACGTACTGTGCGTTCAGAGATGCTCTTCTGCCTACCTTGGTTGTAACGGGTGGTTATTTGAGTCACTGTTGCCTTTCTATCAGCTCGAACCAGTCTGGCCATTCTCCTCTGACCTCTGGCATCAACAAGGCATTTCCGCCCACAGAACTGCCGCTCACTGGATATTTTTTCTTTTTCGGACCATTCTCTGTAAACCCTAGAGATGGTTGTGCGTGAAAATCCCAGTAGATCAGCAGTTTCTGAAATACTCAGACCAGCCCTTCTGGCACCAACAACCATGCCACGTTCAAAGTCACTCAAATCACCTTTCTTCCCCATACTGATGCTCGGTTTGAACTGCAGGAGATTGTCTTGACCATGTCTACATGCCTAAATGCACTGAGTTGCCGCCATGTGATTGGCTGATTAGAAATTAAGTGTTAACGAGCAGTTGGACAGGTGTACCTAATAAAGTGGCCGGTGAGTGTATATCTGTGTTGTCTGAGGCTGGTTTTGATGTATGGACATCAATGTATGTTAGGATGGATGGGTGTTAATGTTGATTTGTAAAAAATACAGTAAATTGTTTACTTGGGGTCTTAAAGGTGGTAATTTGTATAAAATTCACATGGGTGTATTTATGGAAAAGAGGAGATGGAATTAATAAGTGTTCACTTCTTCCTTCTCCCTTTCGAACAGTGTATACTGTTACTTTATTGCATTTGCCATTTGTTTGTTTTTGTTATATTTTTTTTGTTTGAAATAAACTATCTATCTATCTATCTATCTATCTATCTAAATGGCAGGTGGAGGTGCACCGGCCTCTGGAATGACAGGTGGAGGCCCACCAGTCCCCAGGATGATGGGTGAAGGCACATTGGCCTCTGGAACAAAGGGTGGCTGAGGTGGAGTGTGCAGCTCAGGCGATGGCGAAGGTGGAGCGTGCGCCTGGGACGTGGAAGAGATAGTGGACAGGTCAGTACAGGAACAAGCAGTGGAGATCGGCGGAGGGAGGCCAGGAGCTGCAACTGAGTTCCCCCGCCAATAGTAAGGCAAGACTTTTTAAGTACTGATGGTAAAAATAGTAAAAAAAAAAGTACTTGCCTTAACTCCTGTTCCACTACCAGCGATGACCGTGGTGACTCTGCTACTGGAGAGGCAATGACAATCTCTGGAGACACTGCTGGAACAAGCCCCACCCTCGGGGACGCTGGTGGAATAGCGGGCAAAGCAATACGGGACACAGCAGCAGTGGGTGAGGGCACCAATGTAGCAGATGTGGGAGCTGGCACTGCAGGTGTGATGATGCGCAAAACCGCAGGCATGACGACAGGCGAAATTGCAGGCATTTTTTTTTTTTTTTTTTTTTTGTTACTTATTTGTACCCGTAGGTAGACTTGGTTTGCAGCCTGGTGACAAGCCACCGGCTGCTGGTCGCTGCGTGCGCGAGCGCCCTAAACCTACATGTTTTTGGTATGCGGGAGGAAACCGGAGAAATCCCGGAGTAAACCCACGCAACACGGGGAGAACATGCAAACTCCACACAGCTCACTGTTGGTCGGGGGCTGGAATCGAACCCACGATCCCCGCGATCCCCCGGCCGAGGGTAAAACTGTGCTGCCACAGTGCTAAACCACTGCGCCACCGTGCAGCCAAGGCATGTCGACTGATGCTGCAGCTGCCATGGAGCCCAACGTTGGAGAGCTCTCTGGGGCTGGAACACTCCTTGGGGCTGGAGCAGAGATGGAAAAGTGGCAAGGAGGAGGAAAAGCTGGAGCTCGGTGTGAGGAGGGAGGCACCGAAACCAGGGGACACTTCTTCATCGGATCAGGCTTTGGCGTTGACAGTGAGGCTGGTGTTGGAGGTTGTTTGGACTGCTGTGCTGAGCGGCACTTAGCTGGTGCTCGCTTCCTAGCAGAGCTTTTCGTAGCCAGCTGGACCTTACACAGCTGGGATGTATAACACAGGGTTACAAAAATAATTTTTTTGTAAGTTGTCTGTGTTTTTTCAACTGATTTAAGACAATTTTGCACCGCTGAATCTGAAAATGACATCCGTTTCTCTCGATCAGGTGCTAAGTAAAAACCTGTACTTACTTAGTACTTACTTAGTACTGTGCATGTACTTACCTTTATATAAAGGTAAGGTTCAGGTTCAGGTTACTTTATTTGTACCCGTAGGTAGATTTGTTTTGCAGTCAGGTGACATCCATATTTACAAACCACAATTACATTCAACACAAACACAAACACAGGCGCACATGAAGCTGACTATAAACATGATAAACGTACTCAAGGCTCCATCAATCGGGACATAAGACAAAGAGATAAGAGATAAAACAAAGAGAGAAGAGAGAAGGGTCATATTAAAAAGTTAAAGACTAGTCAAAGAGGTTAAAAACTCAAAAGTCTAAAACCCAATAAACGATTTAGAACCCAAATAAAAAACCTACAAAAATAAGTAAATATAAAATAAAATTAATAAATAGGTAACTAAATTATGTGCAATATATTGTTACAACTTGTTCAACTTTTTGACAGCAGCAGGAACAAAGCTGTTTTTGTAGCGCTGGGTTTTACTTTTTGGGACAGCAAACCTCCGTCTGGAGGGAAGAAGCTGAAAGTGGCAGCGCAAAGGGTGGGAGTCATCATTTAAAATGGAGGTAGCCATCCTCTGTACCTGTCTGGTGTACAGGGATGTCAGGCTCAGCTGTGACTCACCAAGCAAACGACTGGACCATCTAACTACCTGATCCAAGGATTTCCTCTGTTTCAGTTTTATCTGACCAAACCATGACACTAAAGAAAAGGATAAAACAGATTCAATAAAAGCCCGATAAAACATTATCATTATGGTCAATTTAAACAATGCAAATGTTGCTGACCCTTTTTGCACACCCTTTCACAGTTCTCTTCAAAGTTTAAATTACTATCAATAATCGTCCCAAGTTATTTGTAGGCTTGTACACATTCAGTGGTCTGGCCTTTTAGTACAGTGACTTCGTGCCTGGGAGTTTTCCTCCTAAAGTCAATAATCATATCTTTAGTTTTTGTCGTATTCAGCTGCAGGTAGGAATCCTCACACCAGTGAACAAAATCATCAATTACTGGGCTGTGGCCACTCTCACCATCCTGGAGGAGACGGACAACAACTGAATCATCAGCATACTTTATAATGTGTCTGTTGTCATGTCTGCTCCGACACATGTTTGCGTACAGGATCTATCTATCTATCTATCTATCTATCTATCTATCTATCTATCTATGCTCCGACACATGTTTGTGTACAGGATGAAGAGTAGTGGTGGCAACACACACCCCTGAGGAGAGCCAGTACATGTAAATTGAATGTTACATCATCATTGTTTAAAATTCAGAGAATTTCAAGACATAAAAAAGAATTTTGCATCATATAAAGCAAAAATACCCGTACATGTAAACAAAAATGTATAAAACAATATGTGGCCATAATTCAAAATGTTGGCCTGACTGAGCAAAACCCATGTGATTTTTGGATTCAGCACATCAAAATTGTCCTAAATCAGCTAAAAAACTTAGACAATAAATTTGGTGTTGACCAGTGTTATCTGGGAGTAACCAAGGTTTATAGTCCAATAGCAGTTCAGTCTGGGAAAGTATGACTTGCCTGCGCTCCTCCAGCTCCTCATCGTTGGTGACACTGGAAGACACGGACGCAGAGATGTTGGAAACCAGGGAACGTCTTTCCATTGGCACAGGCTTCTGTGATGCCTGAGCTGATGAGCGGTGAGGGGCTGAGGCTGGAGCAGGGCAAGGAGATGTGGGTAATAGAGCCAGGGAACGTTTTACAGATGGCACAGGCTCCTGTGATGCCAAAACCAAGGAACGCTTCGTTGGCAGCGCAGGTTTTGGGCTTCTAACCAGTCCACGGAGCGAATTTTGCAGGTTTGGCACTGAGATTAGCAGTCCAACCAGACCAGGATTGCTCCGCAAACTGAGATAATCCTCAATCACTCCGGCCACCACATCCAGGGACTTCAGAGCTGCTTCTGGTGTACGGGAGGTGCAGGAGTCCAAAATCAGTCCCTCAGTGAGTTGAACTGCTCAGCACTCCTCTTCATCCAAGCCAAAGACACTGAAGTCCGTGCCTACTGAGTCCGTGCCTGGTGGCGTCATTCTGTCATGTTCACCTCCGGCAGGCAGGTAAGGAGGACTCGAAATGCGGGCAGAACTCCAGCGTAACATGATTTTATTAACAACCAAAGCAATGTAACAAAATAACAGCACATGGGCTGGAAAACAACTCAGGACACGATGGACAAATGAACTTACTGAAACACATGGGTCACAGGTTACCGGCAGGGATGCCACAGACACAAACGTTAATGACGCCACATGGGTAATCCCTTTGTCTGTCGTGTGTGTTTCTGTTGTTTGGCTGTCAACTGTCATGCTGCTGTTACACTGTAATTTCCCAGTTTGGGATCAATAAAGTACATCTATCTATCTATCTGTCTATCTATCTATCTATAAGACTGATACTGACACGGACATATATACACCGGGTAATCAGCAGGACACAGGACAAGTGGGAATAATCAAGGGCAGCAAGGAAGTGCCTGCAGGTGCAGAGAACAGGACGGGCAGAGATGCACAGACCATCATAGACAAGGGATGGACATGAAACATGACAGTGAGCATACAGGGCAACAGTACAGGAGTGATACAGAGAGGACCAGCATAAACATGACTGTGAACATAACAATAACACTAAAGGGCAGGACCAAGGAGAGCTAAGACAAAAACTGAGACCATAATGATAATCATTATAAACAAGGAATCAAGGTAAAACAAAACTCAAAGTGAGAATGTGGCTATAAGCACAGGAAACTTGAGGGCTTGAGAATGATAAGTAAACAAATACAGGGAATACACACAAACTTACACAGAAGACCAAGGGGGGACACAGAGAACAATCACAACCAGGACGACATGACAGACTAAGGACTGGGGAGTACACCAACAATCACAGGGGACCCAGGGGAAGCACAGAAGACAAATAATATGAATAATTTTCATACGTTATCACAAGGAAAACAAAAATGAACATAAAGTGTGGACATGATCTTACAATTATGCCCAGATTATGACAACAAACTTAGTTGTTGAAATTTGACACTTTTTTTTTCCTAATTTGCAACTTTTTTGAGTAACTTTGCAACTTTTTGAAACTTGTTCTCTCATAAATTGGCAGGAGAGTTTTGCAATAATTTTGAGACTTTTTAAATTGCTTTTTTCTTGTTTCAATGCACAATACAAAATTTGTGATTATAACTCCACTGGTCTTCAGCACACTCAGAAGAACATTTCTCTATTCAGTCTGGTCTATCAAACTTAGTGAAAGTCATCATTTAAGCATTTCTACTGCACTCATAGTCACTGCTTCAACCATTTGTTTCTGTATACATGACAATCAGAGAACCTATGAGCAGAAAACAAGAATCCTATTATGAAATACGAGCCAAAGTATGTCAGCCTTTGTTTTCTGCATCTATTGGAACTATCTTTTACAGGAGCAACAGCAAATAAATGGTTCCTGTCACTGCTAATCAGAGCTGCACATGATTATAGGAATATTTAGCCCATTCCAGTTCTCACAGCCCATTCAAATCTTGGATGCTCTCTGCATGAAATGCTCACTTCAGTTTTATTGCACAATATTTCCATCAGTTTATAACATAATTATTTCAAAACATTATTCTTTGGCAGAATACTGTGTGTTTGGCCTCACTGGATTGTTGCATGGCCCATCATCTCATTAGCTTCAATATACAATATTCTGTATTCTATCATTTGCCTTTACAATTTGAGCATAAAAATCAATTATGCATTATTACGGTGGGCTTCTCTGCTCCAGAAAGCAACAGAACAGGACCAAATAATGGCACTGCTGCATTTCACAGATGGAATATCTGATAATTTGACATGCAACTTTCTTTCACTATTTTGATTTTAACCCTGGTCTGTGGTGTTTTTGTGGCGTTTAACCTAAATGCCTGTCAGTTGGGTCTGCATTGGAATGCAGAGAGATTATGTAGAGCTTGATCCACTCCTTTACTCTTTGTCTTTGGCTGTCGGACTGGGCCTGGCTCAGATCATAAATAAGCAGGTCTGGATAGTGGAAGAGGCCCCTGGACTTAAATCTAGATAGCTCAGTCTGAACCAAACCAGCCACAGAGCGGCGGGTATAGAGAGGCTTACTTTAACTGATCTTTAACTCAGTGTAAGTATCACAGGTCAGCTCTATAAACGTCTTCAGCCCTGTATGCTTTGAAATAGAGATTAATGTTCTGCTCCACAGACACGTTTGATGTTATTTCCTCAGACATACGTGTCACCAGTGAAATATATTTTCTGTCACTCCTACCGGGAAGGATGATAAAAAGGAAAAGTTTATTTTAGTTTATGGATCATAAGGGGATGAACCATACAGGCAAGTATGAATTTATGTTTGTACAGTGCAGCAGATATTTTCACCCGATAGGCAGATGGCCCGGTAGCATCCAGCCCACCATCACTGTAAGGTGGACATCATTATGTCCTAAAAACAGACAAATCTTCCCCTTTTCTTTCATCAAAACTCCCCCTCCCTCGCATCTTTCTCTATCATCAAGCAGATCTGGCTGAAGCTGCTCACTGCTGCAGTGCTACATGATCTGTTTACCAATAGCTGCCTAGAAGAGTCAGAGGAAAAACTACAGCAACAGAACTTACATAGTTAACCCCCTGTTCAGTCTCTGGGTCCAAAAAGATTTGATCGCTTTTCTTGAACATTGTTTTGCAACATATTTATTTGATTTACGGCTGTTATTTGATGGAAAATTCTCGAAACAGAGACTAGCTAACTCGGCTCTATATCAGTACATGCATGAACACATTTTTAAGCAGTAAATCTTCTCGGTACACCTGGGCTGAATCAGCAGTGCAGATCTCTCTCACAGAGGACTGAAATCACTGTTGTCTGCTCAGCTGTGATACCCACTGTTCCTGCATCATGGAAATCAGTGTGGAATGCTGTAGCTGAAAAAACTGCAGGTCTGCTTTTTAATGTCAATAATCATCGTGTATCATATCAGCAGGGCGGCGCGGTGGCGGAGTGGTTAGCACTGCAGCAGTACAGCAACTCAGCTTTGGCCGGGGGATCCTGGGTTCGATCCCAGCCCCCGACCAACAGTGATCTGTGTGGAGTTTGCATGTTCTCCCCGTGTCTGCGTGGGTTTACTCCGGGATTTCTCCGGTTTCCTCCCACATGCCAAAAACATGCAAGTTAGGTTAACTGGCATCAAAACTGGGGATTGTAAATTGTCCTTAGGTATGACTGTGAGAGTGAATGGTTGTCTGTCTGTCTGTGTTGGCCCTGCGATGGACTGGCGACCTGTCCAGGGTGTACCCTGTCTCTCGCCCAAAGATGCTGGGATAGGCTCCAGCCCCTCTGCGACCCAAAAAGGATTAAGTGGAAGAAGATGAATGAATGAATGAATGAATGAATGAATGAATGAATGAATGAATATCATATCAGCTGTGGGATGATGATATACTACAATTTCAAGGTGTTCAATAATAATAAATTCATATAGGATTACACTCATGCCAACTTTATCACTATAACCAGAGGTTGGTAGAATAGCTACAAATTGCATTCATGTAAAATAATATTACCTTGTGATATGAATCAGTCCAAGTAGTCAGGGACATTACATACCCCTGTGACATTGTCACAGGGGTATGTGAAGTATAGTGTTATGCTAGGTTGTAGTTGGCTGATTCTAACGTAACCAACTCTCTCCACAGCCACTGGCTAGCATTAACCAGTGAACGGAGGAGCAGCTTCAAGGTCAGTCTCCTCTTTCCAGTCAGAACCTCTCCTTACACAAGTCTCCTGTTTTTTTGTTGTTGTTTTTTTTTTATAAATTGCTGTTTTTTAAGAACAGTGCAAGTTGATGAACATTGATATCAATGTAAACTTGCCAGATTGTAGCCAGTGGCTAATTTCCATCTGTTGTCTGTAGGTTATAACACGGCCTCCTCATGATCCTACCAGTAATTTGGGTTTTTGCAACCTAAAGCTAACATGTAGGGGATCTCAGAGCAACAAACGGCCCCGCAGGTATGGAAGGCATGACCCACTGGTGTGTGGATACGCTCTGCTACACACCAATGCTAGTCCCAGCTATGGGTTAAATAGTGGGTAGAAAGAGCCCTCCCTCATCCTTCCAGAAGATGGATACTCCAACATCAAACCTGTACCTGCCAAGGCTGTTCCGCATGTGGCATACAGTGCATCTGAGGGACCCAGAGCCTTTGTTGGCAAGAGGATGGGGAAGAGGACAGCAAGTACAACCTTTCCCCACCTAAAAAACCTCACCTGTGCTGGTCAGGCAAACAGGTGAAAGTCAAAACTAGCCTGTTGCTGCCTACTCATCCGTTGTCTGAACGGGAGACACCACACCAGTACAAGTAGTCACCAAAAAGTTGACTCAAGTAATTTGTTCAAAGTATGTACTTAAAAAGTTACTTGAGTAGTGAGTAGTGGCATGATTTTCTCCAATTTTTTTTTCTCTTAAATGTCTTAAATCCTTTTGAAGGTGATGAAGGTGACGACATTCTGACCTCCTGGCCAGCAGGTGTCACACTTACTCTTGCCCCAAGAGGCTGGTAGAGATGAACATCAACACGCAATGCCGACTATTCTACAACCTCAGTTCTTTGGTGATTAAGAGCCAGATACAACATATCAAGCCACTCTTGTAGTATGAACTTAATGAGGCAAATTATGCTATTGGCTGTGATATCCTTACCAGCCACCGTAGCCTCATCATCCAACTGCTCAGATGGAATATTATGATTGTTGTGGATCTGTTAAAAAAAAATAAATAAATAAGTGTTTTTTCATCAGTATATCATTTTTGAAGACTATAAAAACTTTAATTCTGCACGTTTCTAAACATTTTGTTGATGTAATATTTTTTAAATATTTGTTTTGATGAAAATACTGTCTAGTCCACCTTTTAAAGGTCAATTTTTTCCCTCTTATTTTTACTGATTTCTTGTAAATTTAATAATTTGTCCAAATAAATTTGCATTTTTAAATACATTTATGACTTTTCATATAAATGGGTAACTATTAATTTGTGGGGTTTTTTCTCATAAATTTGCTACTTTTTTCTTGTGAATTTGTAACAGTTTTGTGTGTTGCATGTGGGCGACACACATTGTGGGCCCAGTTTCCACAGAGACAGGACTGCATGTGTATTGAGGGTGTCACCTCTGCAAGGACAAAGGACTCGAATCTGCAGAAGATAACAAGGAGGTGTGAGATTTGTCTCTTTGTCCCACAGAAGATGCCCCGGAGAGATTTCCGGTTCATCAGGAAATGAGAGACAATGGTGAAGATTCAAAGGGATGCTTTGTGACTGTATGTTTACTGAAAACACCATGTGACTTGAATTCTGATGCTGGAAACATATAAAAGGGTGATGAGATATGATTCTTTCTCTTTCCTGCTTTGAGAATGCTAGAAGCTGTGTTCTGTCAATAAAGCTGGTTTACGACTAAACTCAGCCTCATCATTTGAGCACATCTTCTACATGTGGGGGGTTTTTTTGTTGTTTTGTTTTTGAAGGGGGGAGATGTATGCGTTATAAAAAATCCACAATCCTCTAATATAATCTAATATAATCCACATTATATAAAGACACTGATAAAGCAGACATTTTCTGTGGAAGAACAGGAGAACTCTTGGCTCACCCTCAGTTCAAATAAATAAAATGAAAAGCACCTACAATGATATCATCAAATATATCTGAGTACAGTTTTTTAAACTGTAGTCAAGTACGATCCCCCAATAAAATACATACTAAAGCACAATTTTATAAAGAAGGTGAGTACATGTAATAGAATGAATGCATGAATCAGAGTTGCAGCAGATGATACACCCTTTGCTACTCATTTTAAAACTTAGCAAATCAACAAAAATCAAACTTTTGCTTCTTATTGATCATACAGACAGACAAAATGAGCAGATTTTATGCTAAAGTATGCTCCACCCCGCTGTGTGTCCATCCTATACCATCAAGTTCACAAAAATCTACAACCGTCATCTCTCCACAACTTCTCTCCACCCCGTCTCCCGTCCCAGGCTCCATCCTTTTCACTGACATGATCTCTCCATTCATCTGCCAAAGTGTTTCCTGTGCATGAATCAATGGGGGGTCAACGCTATGATAAATCCATAAAAGGAGCACATGTTAGGCCACGAAGGGCCCGGATGGCCTCTGTCACCCGCTCCCATAGTCCGCCTGTCTGTCAGCCTTTCTGACTGACAAGCTCGGTCACCCATTGTCCTGAGGGTCACACCCACTCAAAGTGCATCCCCCCCCCCCCCCTCTGGAAAACACACACATGCATTAGACAGCATTTGGTCTGCCCTGCCACTCATTAAAGTATCTGCTAAAAGCTTTAGCCCCACTCTCTCGCTCCCCGTCGGTTCTCCAGAGCAGGAGGAGGGGAGGAGAGCGCGTGGGCATGGTGCCCAGTGACTCCACCTCATACAGTCATGAACAGGGTCTCTCTCTGTCTTTTCCACTGCCCCTCTACACTCTTTGAAAAGCAAGAATGCACCATGCTAAATCTGCCCACACAGCATGGTGGGTGGTGTGAAAAGGCTGACACTGATGCCACCTTCCTTCGGCACAATGGCACAAATGTTACGGGCAGGAGGTGAGAAGCCCGCATCCTGCAACATCACAGGATCATTAGTATTTGGAGGCAATGTGGATACTGACTATAGTTCTCCATTTACTGTTTTACTGAGACAGACATGGCCAAAAATGTTTATTTTTCTATAATGACTTAATGAAGTGGTGTGGAGGATCCTAGCAGGCCCATTCCAACCCTACCAGGCTGTATTGTTGACTTAACACCAAGGGGAGAATTTTAGCCAGCTGCTGGTTGTACAATAATTCAGCTAGTTCTGTCTTTGTCCCTCGCCACTTTTTGCATCAACTCCCCTTTAAGTTTTACTTTAATTTCCCTTTAACATTAACATTGAGCCTTTCCGTGCTGCTACTTTTCATTATAACATTCTGTCAAAAGAAGAAGGGGAAAGAGCCACAGAGTGCATTAAAACTGGCTTTTTTGCTTTCCATGTTCCTCCTACCTTGGTAAATAAACCAAATGACATCATGTGTGCATGTGTGTGTGTGTGTTGGGGGGGGGGGGTCCAAAATGTTGTCGTGTGTAACACATATGAACAAAGAAGTTGCAAATTTATGATGAAAAACATTCAATGTACCAGTTACACTGAAAGACACCATCAAATACACTATAAACAAGTTTTAGAGCAGCAAATGCCCTCATCCAGAAAACGTCTTTTTCAGGGAAGGCTATGCAGATTTGGACTTGGACTTGCCTGCAGTCCAGACAGAAATGTAAAATGTGACAAAGAACTCTAAACTGTTGAGCAGCTACAATCCTTCATCAGACAAGAATGGTACGGCATTCCTAACAAGGCTCCAGCAACTCATCAGTTCCCAGAAGTTTATGGGCTGTTAGAAGAGAGGATGTCACATCCTGTCCCAACTCTTTTGAGATGTGTCACTGCCATCAAATTCAAGATCTTTTTTACTGACTCACTTTCAAAAACTGAAATTTTGTGTGTACCTGTGAACAAAATATTAGTTACTGAAGTTTTCAAACCATTGCATTTTGGGTTTTTTTTCTAGATTTTATAGTTTTCCAACCTTTTTGGGATTGGAGTTGTATGTTAACCCTTGGAAAAACACATACAGACACAAGTACAGATTAAAGCTGTGTAGAAAGAAAAAGAACAGATCTAGAACTAGAAAAGCAGTCATAGTGCGCATACCTCCACCAAATCTCCTTCCGTTTGTCATGGTTCACCTCCAAAATGTAATGGGTTTGTGTAGGCCTATAGCCACTTGTAGTGAAAATGGCATCAAAGTGTGTCCATCAGTTTTGGAGTATTGTTGCTAACACACTGTGAGAGGATTAGAGCCTTGGCTGAGGTATGCATTCTGAGATCATCACCAGAATATAATGGGTTCCTCTGTAGCCCAAGAACCACCTCTGGTGAAAATTTCATCCAAATCCATCCAGTAGTTTTTGTGTAACCCTGCTGCACAAATACAAACAAAGCCCTTGGTGGAGGTATGCACTCTCAGATCATCACCAAAATCTAATCATCTGTTCCCCGTGCCATTACACACCTTTCCTGAAAATTTCATCAAAATCCATTCATAACTTTTTGAGTTATGTTGGTAACAGACAGACAGACAGACAAACCCCGGTAAAAACATTACTTCCTTGGCGGAGGTAATAATGTATTTTGGAAAAGCCGCACTAGGTGTTGTCTTAGAAAGATGATGAATATGTCGCTCCTTGTGAAGCAGAAAGAGAAAGTGTGTCCCAGTCTGGTTTGTCATGGTTCCAGTGCAGTGACCAGGGACAATGCAGGCCATGCATGACTGTCTCTGTATTTGTCTTTCTTAGTCTCCACAAATGTCCCTCCATCTGTCCGTCTGTCTACTGATACCACTAACAATTCTAATTATTTTTTTGCTACTGACACTTCAATCAAATGTGTAATCTGTGACTTTGCTCCTAGGTCAGGGGGGTCACATGATTCACATCTTAACCCCGTCCTCCCATCCCAGTTCTAGCTGCTGTACCTTCTGTGGTGAATCTGGCACCAGGCTCTCAGAGTTAATCCACACAGACGTTTTTGATTTGGATGCTGAAGTTTCTTGGATTGTCTACATGTGTGGCGTGGACCGTCTTCCTCCCCGCTCTATTTATTGAACAGTTAAAGCCAGAGGCCACAGACCGACGTGGGCTCCACATTCCCATCAGAAAGGAAACTATTTCACGAAAAATAACACTAATAACGTGACCAAGGACCAAAACACTTCCTTTCCCGCAGCACAGCAGATCAGGTTTTTGTTATATTATTCTTCATATTACAGCATCGGCTGTCAGAGTTCTCCATAAACACTAACCCAAAATTATCTGGTGCTTCAGAAAGTGGTGTGCTTCAAATTATGTTCTCATACCAGTGGTAGAATTTATCTGAGCCACAAACAGGAAAAAGAAAAGGACACATGCAGCATGTTGGGAGGTTTTAGAGCTTTTGAGTGAGTTGCAAATGCCATGACAAAAATGCTAATAAAGGTCCCATGTTGTCCAGTTTCCAGGAGTTAATTTTATGTTTTGATACCCTCAAGGATTTATAATTTTCAAGAGCAAAAAACATTTCTGAGATGATTTACAGCTCCCCAAAAAGTTGTCTTTAACATTTAATATGAAACTATTGACTTTTAGTGTGCTTGTTAATATTAATGAGCCCCTAATCTGATTGGGAAAAGGTTTGTTGAGTGGACCAATCACAAGTAGTGAGGGTTTAGGCTGTATTTGTTTCGCTAACTTAGCAAGATGAAGGCTGTGTTCGGAATGTTCACTCCCTCCCTCCCTCCCTATTCGCTATATAGTGAATTTTGATATAGTGGACTATACGGTAAACTCAAAATAACAATAAAATTAACAGCTTTCGGACACTACTGGCTTGTTTTCGTGGTGCGGTTAATGATGTCATCATGTGAGACAGTAAAACCTAACAGACTAACGGTGGTAAAAACAAAAAAAATGAACACCTGCATGTAATTTGTAGTACATATGTATTAAATCAAATCGTTTTTGCTGAACTAATAAATATAAATACCTTAAGGTAGTTTATTACCTCCGCCAAGGAGGTTATGTGATCATCAGCGTTGGTTTGTCTGTCTGTTTGTCTGTTTGTCTGTTTGTTTGTCTGTTTGTCTGTTTGTTTGTTAGCAAGATAACTCAAAAACTTATGGACGGATTTTCATGAAATTTTCACAGATTGTCAGAAATGGGGTATCCTACAGATGATTACATTTTGGTGGTGATCCGGATCACCGTCCAGAAGAAAACCGTCATTACGGAAAATGCCATTTTCGTGAATAACTACTGAGCCACTAATCCTATCATTGTCAATCCAATTGCTAGTCATATGTTTTCATGGTCAAGGAATCTGAAAACGTACACACAAACACTGTATGGGGGGAACTGTGGCGCTTGGCGGAGGTCTGCGCTCTCCGAGTGCTTTTCTAGTGTTGTGATGTGAAGCTCTCCTCTCACTGCTCCGTTGGCTGAGCATTGCATTATGGGATATATTGGCTAATGTAGTGACCATCCGTTGTACACTACTTTTCAAAATGCACTGCTGGATATTTTGAGTGTACTATATAGTGAATGAAGTTTTCAGTTAAGATTTCAAACAGTACTACAAGATGTTGATTCACTATATAGTACACTATATGGGGAAGGAGTGAGCATTTCAAACACAGCAGAAGTTTGCTGTTTATGATGTCAAAAGACCCAGGAAGGACATTCTCTAGTAATGTGAGCACATTAACAAGAAAGATGGCCGCGCCGCCTGTGTTCTCAGCTGCTTGTTGTCTTTACTTGGTGCCACGTTTGCTTGTTTTAACCGTGTTTTTGCTGTTATATGTGGAATCTACCTTTGCCTATGACTGCCAAATGCTGCTTAACATCCGATCTTCCATCGTGGGTTTTTGTGCCTGTAATCACCATGGAAGAGCTCATCACCAGTACCTGCATTCACATCTTCCTGGTGAACTCTGGGTTCCTCACTGTAGCTTCTCTTGCCGAAAACACTCCAGGCAACGTGGCAGGCATGCAGGTGCCTCAGTGAAATCCAGGAAGCTTTTTTGGTTCTCCCGGCTTGTTCGCCCCCTTTCATTGTCTCCTCCTTCTGCGGCACACTTCCCAGTTGAATCCTGGCTCTCTGGTGTCCCAGACGTGAGAAGATCATTTCTCCGACCCGTGCCTCCTGCTGCGCCCTGTCAACCGGCCTCTTCCCTGTGTCGGGCCAGGCAGCCCCCTTCACGCAGGTGTCTACAACGGCCTCCTCGGACAGTTAATGCAAGCGGGGTGTTGTCAGAGCCTATGGAGCTGGCGCTGCTGAACGACCACTCCATTGCCAATAAATCATTCATCTGGAATGATTTTTTTCACTAATGCAAAGCTAGACTTCTTCTTTATCATGGAGACTTGGCAAAGAAGTCAGGAATTTACTTCTTTTAATGAACTTTGTCCATCAGGCTGTACTTACATCTGTCTTCCCAGATCTACAGGCCATGGTGGAAGTTTAGCCATCATCAACCAGGTACATTACAAAACACGACTGGTGACAACTAATTCATTACCCTCATTTGAACTGATGATGGTTAAAATTGGCTCTTCATTTTATTGTGTTTTAATTTATTGACCTCCTGGAGTTAATAAATACTTTTGATTAGATTTTAGTGATTTCTTAACTTCTATTATTAAACTTGAACATATTTTGTTACTTGGAGATTTTAATTTTAATATTAATGACCCAAATGACAGTTTTGCTCTTAATTTTTTAAATGTAGCTAAATCATTTAATTTTAATTTGTCTTTCTGGTCCCACACATTTTAAAGGAAATATTCTTGATCTTGTTTTTACTCTTGGTCTTAATGTGAATAATGTTACAACTCAAGTGCTTCCTGTGCCAGACCATTTTTGTGTTCTTTTTAATTTATCTTTTAAATCGCACAGTTTTATTGGCAAGCGTGTGAAATGCTTTCATGTCGTTGATCATCTCTCTGCTGCAAAATTTTCTGAAGCTTTTGACAGCACTGTGATCTTATCCTCCCATAAAGACACTAGCCATGTTTACATGGACACAAGTAAGCAGATTAAAAGCCTGATCGGAATAAAAATGCTTCATGTAAACACACCAATCTGAAGATTCTGACCCAATCACACTCCTTCGGATCAAAATTTCCTTCCGATTGAGATGGGTGGGCTATGCCAGTCGTTGATCCGATTGATGTGCATATAAACACTTCTTCTGAAGTTTGGGTAGAAAATATGTTTACTGCGCATGTCTGTACGTCAGCCACATGTCGACGTGACGTATTTCCGCCTTTACAGCTGCTAGCAGAAGACATGGCAGGAGTAAAACAGAACTGTTCTGTATCGTCCTGCCATCTCCCTCTGTCATATAAGATAAGATAAGATAAGATAAGATAAGATAAGATAAGCCTTTATTAGTCCCACAACGGGGAAATTCCAGGATTGCAACAGCACAGGGATAGCAACACTCAGAGCAACAATCAGAAGGCAAGAAAAAAACAAGCAAGCAAGAGCAGCTAATATGCATATGTACATATTACTATAAAATATATATATACACACACACAGACACACAGTGCAGAGCATTGTAGCTGGATGGAATAAATATATGAATATATAAACACACAGTGCAGAGCATTGCACACATATGCGGAAGTATGTACTGCTGGACTTACAGCTTCATTACGGAGACCAGCAGAAGCAAAAGTGCAGTCTGAATACCACAATACAGGTCCATTTTTAAAACTTATCTTAAAACCAATTTTTACTCCTTGGCCTTCAACCCAGCATGAGTCATTCATCTCACTTGTTTTATTGTTTTTATTCATTCATTCATTTTTTTTTTTTTTTTTTTTTTTATGCAGGGACATGCACAATATACATTGACCTTAAAGAGGAAAGATGCATTGTACCAGGTTATAGCACAAGTGCTAATTTCCACCTGTAGTCCCTGGGCAGGCTGGTGTTAGCATTAATAAAAGCAGACATTTGCTAAGACTACAAGTAAGCATTAATAAAAAACTAAAACCAAACATTGATTAAAAAACTAAAACCAAGCATTGCTAAAAACTAAAACAGACATTAATAATATTAATAAAAACCCAAAACATTGATAAGAACTAAAACATACAATAATACATTTTTATAACTCCATCCATATAAACAGTTTTCACATCCAACCACTGACTCTTATTGGTCCCACTGTCAACATAACACACTCTAACATCTTTACATCACAGTACATTATGGACACAGGTTTGCTTAGAGATTAACTGTTTTTTCACCAAGCGTGAAAATGTGTGATAGTCTGTAACTGCAAGTAACTCCGTTGGTAACATGTTCCACTGTCGCATAGCCACACATGAAAATGTTGAATTTGCTAATGTTGTCTTGTGCTTAGGAATCCTGCACTCGCCGCGTGCTGTTGATCGAGTTGTCCGAGATGTATTTACAGAACTTAATGAAACAAACCTTTTTAAGGGAGGAGCAGCAGAGTTATGGATTGTCTTCATTCATCTTCTTCCACTTAATCCTTTTTCGGGTCGCGGGGGGGGGGGGAGGCTGGAGCCTATCCCAGCATCTTTGGGCGACTGGACAGATCACCAGTCCATCGCAGGGCCAACACAGAGAGACAGACAACCATTCACTCTCACAGTTATACCTAAGGACAATTTACAATCCCCAGTTTGATGCCAATTAACCTAACTTGCATGTTTTTTGGCATGTGGGAGGAAACCGGAGAAATCCTGGAGTTAACCCACGCAGACACGGGGAGAACATACAAACTCCACACAGATTGTGGAGATCATGAAATGATGAGACTGGATTATTTCTCAGTATGGTTTATTCATCTCACGTCCCCAGCTCTCTCTCTCTCTTAGTCAGGAAAAAGGAGAAGGAGCTGCGGTAAACCCACATACATTTATACCCACACATCAAATACAGAATCACACAATCAAGTCAAATCCTTCTATTTACACTTAATCACTTCAAAGTCCTCTTTGCTCTTGTGTCTGACCCCAGGAGGTCAGACAGCCTTTTCAGGCTCTCGCCCCAGATCTTCTGACTTCCTTCCAAGTCCGCAGGTGGTCCAGACTCCTTGTCCATCTGAGGCGTGATGTCAATACGCACCGCAAGCTTAAAGTCCTTCTATGCTTGAGTCTATGCAGTGAAATATGTGAGCTACATAATGTTACCATTATGGGCGCTACATCACTCCCCCCCAAACGCCAAAGAATGGACACACCCAATAACCGTATCCTAATGGCAATACAGCATATGTCACCCCCCACCTGCAGAATCTACAGCACAGCCTACACAGTTTGATCGAAACACACATCACTCTGCCCGTAGTCTGGGCTTCAACCTCCTCCCAAACCTGCTGTACGCAGGTTTCACAGTCTGTGTTGTGCCGTCTTGCGGCGAATCTGTGGAATGAGGGGGAGAAAGGTTATTTGTCCCCTGCGGGGGCTCCAGGGGCCATTCCCTGGGGGGTCTGCCGCGTCGAGGCGTCCTCGCCGGTCGTACAGATTTGTCATGCAACACAAAGGCAGGCTTTAATCTATCAATACTGATTGTTTCTTTCCTGCCCCCCAAATCTAGCACAAAATATTTCTCCCCGGTTTCCAGCACTCGAAATGGACCGTCATATGGTGGACGGAGACTGTGTCGCTGAGCGTCATGCCTGACAAAAACAAATTCCGCGTTTTGTAAAGCCTTGGGAACAAAAACACGCAGAAAAGTGTGATGAGCGGGGCCTGGGAGCATTTCTGCTCCCGTGCCAATCAGAGGTCCCCGCACCGGGGGGCGCCCTGGTGCCGCATGGGCTGGTAGGAACTCACCGGGCAGCCTGAGAGGTTGTGCAAAAACTAATTCCGCGGGTGAGGCATCTAAGTCCTCTTTGGGTGCCGAACGCAACCCCAATAAAACCCATGGTAGTTTGTTTACCCAATCTGTATCTGTGAGTGACACTCTGAGGGCTGCCTTCAAAGACCTGTGAAAACGCTCGCATAAACCGTTGGCCTGGGGGTGATAAGCGGTAGTGCGGTGGACTGCCGCTCCTAAGCCGCTGGCCATTGCTGACCACAGTTCCGACACAAATTGAGGTCCCCTATCGGACGTAATATCTGACGGAACCCCGAACCGCGCTACCCAGGCTGTTAAAAAAGCACGAGCCACCTCTGCCGCTGTGGTCGATGTTAACGGGACCACTTCCGGCCAACGTGTGGTTCGGTCCACCATTGTCAAGAGATGTGTGAACCCTTGTGACGGCGGTAGGGGGCCCACTAGGTCTACGTGCACATGATCGAATCTCTTAGCCGGAATGTGGAACGGTTCTAAAGGGGCCTTCGTGTGCCTGTGGACTTTGGCCCGCTGGCAAGCCATGCAGGCTTTCGCCCACTCTTTCACGTGCTTGCGCAGGCTCGGCCAAACAAACTTCTCTGCTACCATTTTCACCGAAGCGCATACTCCCGGGTGCGCCAGGGAGTGCACCGCGTCAAAAACGCGACGGCGCCACGTGACCGGCCCGGTGGATACGTCGCAGATTAGGGGGGGCGAACCGGTTTGTAAACTTTTGCTCTCCAGCCTTAACCCTGTTGGTCCAGACAGGAGCGCGCGCACGTCTGCGTCTCCGCTCTGCTCCGCCGCCATGGCTGCATAATCTATCCCCACGTGAACAGGGGCCGCGTGCGCATCCGCGCTGTTACTCCGCCCCGTGTCTGCGGTAGTACAATCCGCTTCCGCGCGGACAGGTGCTGTTACCGCGTGTGAGAGACAGTCCGCTACTACGTTGAGTTTACCGGCTACGTGCTGAATATCGGTGGTAAATTCCGAAATTGCGTCCAGCTGTCTCTGCTGCCGTCCTGACCACGGTTCTGAAATTTTGGACATTGCAAAAGTGAGCGGTTTGTGGTCGACAAACGCGGTGAAACGACGCCCTTTCAGCCAGAACTGGAAATGGCGAATGGCCAGGTGGAGCGCTAGCAGCTCCCTGTCAAACGCGCTGTATTTCCGCTCAGCATCGCGCAAGGACCTGCTGAAAAAAGCGAGCGGCTGCCAAACCCCGGCGACCTGCTGCTCTACAGTGGCCCCTATGGCCACATCTGACGCGTCGGTGGTTAGCGCTATGCGGGCTGATGGGTCTGGGTGAGCCAGCAGTGCTGCGTCTGCCAGTGTTTTTTTAACCTCCGTGAATGCGCGCTCCCGCTCCGGGGACCACTCGATCACATTGGAGGGCTTCTGCTTTTTAAGCGCAGCATATAACGGTTGCATAAGCTGCGCTGCATGGGGTATGAAACGGTTATAAAAATTTACCATTCCTAAAAATTCTTGCAATGCTTTGACCGTTTGTGGCTGGGGAAACTCTGCCACTGCGCATACTTTGGCCGGCAGAGGGACTGCTCCCTCTGGGGAGACGTGGTGTCCTAAAAAATTGATTTGCGCTACGCCAAAATGGCACTTGGCCGGGTTGATTTTCAACCCGTGCGTTCCCAACCTCTGAAAGACCGTCGTGAGGTGTTTTTCGTGTTCCTCCTCAGAGGCACTGGCGACTAAAATGTCGTCCAAGTAGACAAAAACGAAAGGGAGGTCGCGCAACACGGCATCCATCATTCGTTGGAAGGTTTGCACGGCGCCTTTAAGGCCAAAAGGCATGCGTAAAAACTCAAAAAGTCAGAACGGGGTTATTACCGCTGTTTTGGGAATGTCCTCTGGTCGGACCGGGACCTGATGATAACCGCGGACCACGTCTATTTTAGAAAAAATACACGGCTTCGCTAAGTGCACTGAAAAATCCTGGATATGCGGAATTGGGTAGCGGTCCTGCGCTGTGGCATTGTTTAACCTGCGGTAATCACCTCAAGGTCTCCACGAGCCATCAGCCTTAGGCACCATATGCAGCGGGGAGGCCCAAGCGCTCTTCGAGCGGCGAATTATGCCCAACCTTTCCAGGTTGGCGAACTCCTCGCGCGCAATGGAGAGCTTAGCTGCATCCAAGCGCCGAGCTTTCGCAAAAACTGGTGGGCCACTTGTGGTGATAAAGTGCTCCACCCCGTGCTTCGCAACCTTAGCTGAAAACATGGGAACTGTGAGTGCTGGGAACTGGGTTAGAAGAGTGTGAAACTTACCGCCTGCTGTGGCGACGTTGGTCTGTACTGGCGGTGGGGACACTTGAGCTGCACAAGAGATAGAACAAAAAGAGAGTGCATTTACTAGGCGTCTATTAACCAGATCTACTAACAAGCCATGTGAGCACAAAAAGTCAGCGCCTAACATGTTGAAACTCACCGCCGCTACTATGAAAGTCCATTCATAGGTGCAGCCATGCAAGGACAGGCGCAGAGTCCTTTTCCCAAAAGTTTTGATAGATGAGCTGTTCGCCGCCGTTGCCCCGTCTCCGTGGGGCCCAGTCACACGATCCGCATAGGTCGCGGTGATGAAACTCCTCTGGGCTCCGGTGTCCACGAGGAATTGCCGCCCGGAGCCCGCGTCTGTCAGATAAAGCAGCTTGTTCTGTTCACCGAGAGTCGAAGCTGCTAACGACCCCCGGCCCGGGCGTTTCCCTGTTTTCTTGAAACTGCACGGCGGGATGCATCTGTACGCCTTCTCAGCGAAGCGTCGATTGTAAAAACAGAGGCCGTCCCCTCCTCTGCTTCGGGACCGCGCCGCTGCCGTTGTCGCTGGGGTTGCTTCTGCCGCCTCCGGTTCCTCACTGCCCCTGGCCGCCGCGCCGAGGTCTGCTGCTGCCACGGAAGTCTCCTGCTCATTGCAGGCGTCGAGGAGCTGCTGCGCTTCCTTGGCCAGCGCGCGGAAGTCTTGCTGGTTCACACACCTCATGCCAGACAGGGTACCCCTCATGTGTGCTGGGAGGGTCCTCAAGAAGATGTGTTTGAACAGGAACACACTGTTGTCTGTCCCGATCAGCTGCAGCATGTCCTCCATGAGGTCGGTCGGCCTGCGTCCTCCTCTGTCGTGCAGGTCCAGAAGCCGCCTGGCCCTCACCTCGGCTGATGGCACAAAACTCTCGATGAGGGTGGCTTTCAGCGCGTCGTACTTGCCAGCAGCGGGCGGCTGCTGCACCAGGCTCCGCACACATCGAGCTGTGCGGCTGTCGAGTCTTGCGATGACATTATGAAATTTGGTGTCATCTGTTGATATTCCCCCAAGCATGAACCGCGATTCCGCGTGTTGGAACCATGAGTGCGGGTCGTCTTGCCAGAACTCGGGGAGCTTAATCGAGCCTGTGCTCGTGCGGTCGGTCTCCGGTGAATCCGGGTCAGGGTAACGTTCTCCCGGCATCGTACGTCTTGGTCACCAATGTGGAGATCATGAAATGATGAGACTGGATTATTTCTCAGTATGGTTTATTCATCTCACGTCCCCAGCTCTCTCTCTCTCAGTCAGGAAAAAGGAGAAGGAGCTGCGGTAAACCCACATACATTTATACCCACACATCAAATACAGAATCACACAATCAAGTCAAATCCTTCTATTTACACTTAATCACTTCAAAGTCCTCTTTGCTCTTCTGTCTGACCCCAGGAGGTCAGACAGCCTTTTCAGGCTCTCGCCCCAGATCTTCTGACTTCCTTCCAAGTCCGCAGGTGGTCCAGACTCCTTGTCCATCTGAGGCGTGATGTCAATACACACCGCAAGCTTAAAGTCCTTCTATGCTTGAGTCTATGCAGTGAAATATGCGAGCTACATAATGTTACCATTATGGGCGCTACAAGATCACTGTTGGTCGGGGGCTGGGATCGAACCCAGGATCCCCCGGCCAAGGGTGAGTTGCTGTGCTGCCGCAGTGCTAACCACTCCGCCACCGCACGATTATTTTTTTTTTACCTGTCTTGTTTTATACCTTTTTAGTTGTATTTTATTGTCTTTTATTTCTTTCTATGTCTTATATGTCTTTCACATTTTGTTTAGTTTTGATGTACAGCACTTTGTATCAGCTGTAGTTGTTTTTAAAGTGCTTTAGAAATAAAGTTGGATTGAATTGGATTGTGTTGTTTATTGTTTCCCTGATACCCCTTCCCCTCCTTATTTTATATGGACCCACTTGTGTGTCTGAAATAAAGATTATTATTATTATTATTATTATTATTATTATTATTATTATTATTATTATTATTATTATTATTATTATTCAAAAAGAGAAAAACACACAAAGCAGGTTTGGTTACATCAGAAGTTGCTTCTTCTTCTACTATTTCTGGAATGTCAGACAATTCCGTGCATGTCAAAATGATTTAGTCCATTCAAACATGTGAAGCATATAAACACATGTCATAATTGGATTAACTTTTTCAGGGTCCATGTAAACAGAAAAGTTGTGATACGAACTGTAATCAGATTGAAGAAATTTTGCACATGTAAACATGGCTACTGAGAACTTTGTTCAATCTTTTAATACACACTGCTGTGCCATCATGGACAAAGTTGCTCCTCTAACAGCCAGGACTGTCCATGCTCTCCCTGGTTAAAAGAGGACATGCATCATTTCAAACGAAAATGTTGAAAGGTGGAAAGACTATGGAAATCCACGAAACTTGAGGTACATCAGCTGTATCTGAAAGAATGTTTAATGGATCTTAATACCATGATGAAAGGAGCAAGGACTTCCTATTTCTCCAATTTGATCTCCATCAGCAGGAACAATCCTAACACTCTCTTTGACACAATTAACTCCATAGTCAACCTCGCTCCGTCTTCTCCTCCTGTTCAATCAGTCAATGACTACAATAAGTTTTTGTCCTTTTTTGTGGACAAAGTTGCAGCTGTGAGGGGTAATATATATTTATATATTTACATATTTATTCCATCTAGCTACAATGCTCCGCACTGTGTGTGTTTATATATTCATATATTTATTCCATCTAGCTACAACGCTCCACACTGTGTGTGCGTGTGTTTATATATTCATATATTTATTCCATCTAGCTACAATGCTCTGCACTGTGTGTTTATATATCTATATATTTATTCCATCTAGCTGCAATGCTCCGCATCGTGTGTCTATATATTTATGTTTATATGTACATATGTATACTCGCTGCTCTTGTTTTTTCTTGCCTTCTGATTGTTGCTCTGAGTGTTGCTATCCCTGTGCTGTTGCAATCCTGGAATTTCCCCATTGTGGGACTAATAAAGGTTTATCTTATCTTATCTTATCTTATCTTATCTTATCTTATCTTATCTTATCTTATCTTAATTTTGTGAACTGCTTGCCTTCACCCTCAGTCTGTCCCCCAAAATGGTCTATTTTAAGTTCCTTTTCATTAATTTCTTTAGAGGACTTGTCAGAACTGGTGGGCTCTCTGAAGTCCTCCTCCTCCTGATTTTGTAACCACTCCCATGCTGAAGCGGGTGATCAGCGTTGTAGGTACCTCTCTGGTCAGCATCAACAGCTCTCTTGAATCTGGTTGTGTTCCCTCTTATTTTAAACATGCTATTATTCAGCCTCTTTTTAAAAAGCCCAACCTCGACCCAGCACACTATAAAAATTATAGACACATCTCTGAACTTCCCTTTGTTTCCAAGATATTGGAAAAAGTTGTAGCCAAGCAGCTCACTGATGTTCTTAACTACCATAATGTTTTTGATAAATTTCAGTCAGGTTTTCATCAGAAACATTCAACTAAGTCTGCTGTTCTCAGAGTGTCTAATGATATTTTAATGTCATCAGATGCTGGCAAATGCTCTGTTTTAGTACTACTGGATCTTACCGCAGCTTTTGATACAGTGGATCATCGTATCTAATTACAAAGGCTTACAGAGTGGGTAGGGTTATCTGTGAAACCCCTAAGCGCTGATCAGAGTCCCTCCGAGGGAATAATGTTTGCGTTCTGTAGACTTCGTTTGCATACACAGCAATATTCAGTTGTTTTTGAGCCACTGCAGCTACCGTTCAGCAGCCACGTTTTGCACATGCACAGTGAAAATAAATTTAAATGTTTTAACAGCTGCAATCAAAACACAAAATAACTCGGTGGCGGAGGTTTTTTAAACTTTTAGTAATCTGTGGATTAAGTGTCTTAGATATATATTTACCATAAAGTGACTGAAACAATTTTCCCCAGCTCCAAACCACAACTGTAGCAGCTGCTGTCACAAGCTACGGACAAACACAAAACAACGAAACAGGTAGGAAAATAATTTACTGTTTTGGTGTTCTGGGTGAAAAATTGACAGATGAGCCACTTCACAGTAGAAGAATGCACAACGTTTATTTCGAAGTTCTGTGAAAACATGTTTTAAAAGCAAAACACATGCACATCTGTTTACCCTCACCAATACTTCCCTGTCCAGGAGGGCAGGAGTTTTCTGGTGCATGTGCAGTTCACTGCAACCACTGCGTTCCTGTACGCGCGGTCAGTTTTTGGGGCCTGCATGCGCTTGGTCAGCACTCACCTTCTGCGTAGGGTTTGTGTATGAATGCGCCCACTGCGCTTGCTCACGTACCAGCGCATTTTTACCACTATGAATTGGGCTTTAGAATGGTTTTCCTCTTATCTCTCTAACAGAATTTTCTCAGTAACTGTTGGTTCTTTTATCTCAGAGTCTGCTGCTTTAACTTGTGGGGTGCCTCAGGGCTCTATACTGAGTCATCTTTTGTTAGCTATTTATATGCTTCCCTTGGGTTTTATTTTAAATAAATTCAAAGGTGTCTCCTATCATTTTTATGCAGATGATATCCAGCAGTCTTCTTCTTATCCTCTAGTGATCTCCGGTGGGACATAAGGCTGCAATGGTGCTTCTCCACCTCTCCCGGTCATCTGCATCTCGCGCATGAACCTGTGGCCATGAATAACCCACCTCTTCCAGCTCTGCAGTAACAGTCCTTTGCCATGTTGTTTTTGGGCATCCAGGTCTGTGCTTCCCTTGAGGTTTCCAGTGGAGAGCTATTCGTGGGATGTGATCATGGTTCATTCGGAGTACGTGGCCTAACCATTCGAGTCTTCTTCTTTTGATCTCTGTGATGATGCTGTTGCATTTGGTCTTTTTGTACAGCGCCCCATTAATGATCTTGTTTGGCCAAAAGATTTGACAGATCGTTCTCAGGCAGTTGTTATGAAATGCAGCAACTCTTTGAATGTTTCTCTTAACAATACTCCAACATTCAGATCCATACAGCAACATGGTCTTAACATTGCTATTGTAGATCTTTACCTTGGTTCTGATTGAGTACTGTTTGGACTTCCACATGTTCTTGAGAGTGGAAAAGGCGTTCTAAGCTTTGGCCATTCTGACTCTAATGTCATTGCTGATACCTTGGTCTTTGCTTATGGTGCTACCCAGGTAGACAAAGTCATCCACTTCCTCAAGCTGTTGATGGTTGACTGTGATTTGTGCTGGTTTTGGAGGGTTGATAAACATGACATTAGTCTTGGTGAAACTGATGTATAGCCCAGTCCATTTGGCATATTTGTCTAGCCTGTCAGGTCTTGTCCTGTAGGTCATGTTGGTTTTGGGACACCAGGGCCAAATCATCTGCAAAATCAAGGCCTTCTAGTTGTGTTGTTTGGGTCCACTGTATGCCTCTTGGTTTGTCAGCTGTTGTTGAGCTCATTATCCAGTCAATCGTGGCTAAGAATAGTATAGGAGACAATGTACAGCCTTGACGGACACCTGATGCTTCAAACAGTGTGCTGTTCATTATTATGCTACATTCAAAGTTGTTGTAGAATCTGCTGATCAGCGTAGCAATCTTCTGAGGGACTCCATAGTACCGTAGTACTTTCCAAAGGCTCTTCCTGTGTAAGCTGTCAAATACCTTCTTGAAATCTACAAAATTTATGTAGAGAGGAGCGTTCCATTCTATGCACTGTTCAATGATATTACGAAGAGCAAAGATCTGATCAATGCACCACGTCCATTCCTGAACCCTGCTTGCTCTTCACAAAGCTTGGTGTCAATTGCTTTATCTATTCTTTTCAGCAGGACTCAACAGAATACGTTGCTTGGAATAGAGAGCAAGGTGATGCCCCTCCAGTTATCACATCCTGTTACAGAAACTGCAAGGATATCCAGCTGTACTTTTCTTTTAAACCAGACCACACTCTTAATTTTAAACTTATTTATGATTGTCTATCTGAGATCAAGGAGTGGTTGAGTAACAATTTTCTGCGACTTAGCACTGATAAAACTGAGGTCCTCATCATTGCACCCAACAGTATAGCTCCAAAGATGTTGGATGGTATCGGGTCATTGAGCTCATATGTACAGGCTGATCTTAAAAATCTAGGAGTTATTTTTGATTAGTCTGTACCTTTTGATAAACATGTAAAGTCGTTAACTAAGTCGTGTTTTTACCATCTCCAGAATAGCTCTAAAATTAGATCGTTGGTCTCACAGAATCAGCTGAAAACTATTATACACGCCTCTGTCTCTTCACGTCTGGACTACTGTAATGCTCTTCTATAGATCACTTACAGTCAGTCCAGAATGCTGCTGCTTGTCTCCTAACTTGATCTAGTAGGTTCTGTCATAACTCCCATTTTATCCTCCCTGCATTGACTCCCCATTAATTTTAGAATTCAATTTAAAATTCTTGTTTTTACCTATAAAGCTATTCATGGTGAGGCTCCTTCTTATACAGTATATGTAACCTACTGCATCCAAACTCTCCTGGCATGTCTCTTAGGTCTTTGAGTCAGAACCTTTTCTCATTACCAAAAACTAGACTCAAGAACAAAGGTGACAGAGCCTTTGCAGCTGTGGCACCAAATTTGTGGAACTACCAGTCCCTCATTTTAAGATCTGCACCTTCACTTGCTCATTTTAAGAAGCAGTTAAAAACCTTTTTACTTTGGCGTTTTATGAATCCTCTGCTAGTTGTACATGAATGAATGAATCTTTATTCCAGCTAGATTAAAAGTAAAGATTAAAAAAAAAAGAAACAGAATAATATAACAAAGGGGGGGGGGGAATCTTACAAGGTCAAATCAAACAATAACTCCTCTGATTATACAGTTCAACATAAGTTATCCGAAATGGGTGATGGCTGAAGCTGCAGCTTATATTGCCCACCCGTATTCCATCCAAGAATTCAAAAGAAAAACAAAACAAGAGCAATTACAATTCAGAACAAAGCTAAGACAAAACTTGACAAAAAACTAAGCAACAACACAACACAGACTGGATATGACAGTCCTTATGTGATTTCACATGTCATCTTGTATATATGTTTAGAGTATTTCTTCCTTTAGTTTTTGTTTAAATTGTCCCAAGCGTTGTACATGATTTTAATTCAGGTCCAAAAGCATTCCACAATCTGACTCCTTGCACTGAGACACGGTGTTGCTTGGTGGTCGTTCTCGCTGAAGGTTTTTGAAATATACATGTTCCTCTGAAATGATATTGTTTCTCCCTTATTTGGAACAACTTTTGGATATTTGTGGGCAGTGATAGATTCTTCACTTTAAACATTATTACTGCAGTTTTAAAGTCAACCAGATCTTTCAACTTGAGAGCTTTTAATTTAAGAAAAAGTGGGTTTGTTGGTTCCCTGTAAGCAGCTTTGTTTATTATTCTAATAGCTCTCTTCTGAAGCATAAAGATTGGATACATGTTTGTTTTATATGTATTTCCCCATACTTCAGTACAATATGTCATGTATGGGAGTATTAATGAATGATACAAAGTATATAATGTGGGTTGATTCAGCAAATATTTCACTCTGTGTAGTATTACAATTGATTTAGATATTTTTACCTTTAATGTAATTAATATGTGACTTCCAACACAGTTTATTATCAATTATTATTCCAAGAAATTTAGTTTCGGATACCCTTTCAATCTCTACACCATTTACACTGAGTTTAGATATTAAGTTGTTGTGATGGTTGTTAAAAACTATAAATTTTGTCTTACTTAAATTGAGCATTAATTTGTTTGAATCAAACCACAGTTTAAGCTTTCCTAATTCCTAGTATCCAAAAGTTGTTCCAAATTGCTTCCACTGCATAATAAATTAGTGTCATCAGCAAACAATATTAAATCCATTTTTTCCGAATCTTTACATACGTATATCATTTATATACATATTGAATAACAGTGGCCCCAAAACTGAACCCTGTGGGACTCCACAAGTAACCTTCAGTAACTGTGAGTTTTTGTTACCAACACATACATACTGATATCTATTCTTTAAGTAACTACATAACCAGGACAGTGCTACCCCCTAATAAATTATGATCCACTGTATCAAATGTATTTTTAAGATCCAGGAATACCCCAGCTGAATACTCTTTATTTTCAACCGCAGTTGATATTTTTTCTATAAATTCAATTAGAGCAGATGCAGTTGTCCTCTTGTGTCTGAACCCATATTGCTGCTCACACAATAAATTATTCTTCATTATGAAGTTGTCAATTCTCTCACAGAATATTTTTTCAAGTATCTTGGAAAATTGCAGCAATAGTGAAATTGGTCTATAGTTTGAAAATTCCCCTCTGTCACCCGTCTTGTATATCGGAATTACTTTAGCTAATTTCATTGCATTGGGAAATATACCTGTTTGGCTAGACAGATTACAAATATACGTCAGTGGTTTCACTAAGCATTCAATGATAGTTTTGACTAAAAGCATGTCAATACCATCACAGTCCGTAGATGTTTTACTTTTAAACGATTTAACAATTTCAATGACCGCTCTCTCGTCTGTGTTCTTTATGAAAATGGAGTCTTTTATAGCAATGTTTTTGCTTATTGTATCACCTGTAGGTGCCGTAATGGGTATTTCTCGAGCCAAATTAGGACCAATGTTAACAAAAAAGTTATTAAATTCATCTGCAGGTGAGACTGCATTCACACTCTGAGTCGTTTTTTTTTTTGTTTGTTTTTTGTTTTTTGAAAGATTGGTTGGGTAGCTTGTGTTTCTGTTTTTATTTCCAAGAATATTAAGTATTGTCCATGTATTTTTAATATTGTCTCTGTTTTTCTCCAGTTCTTTACTGTAATAGTCTCTTTTACTACATCTCATTATATATGTTAATTTATTTTTGTATATTGTACAAAATACATTGTACATTGTTCTTGTGTCTTTTATTGTTTACTGTTTTTATTCTTATGTCTTTTATTGTCTTTTATTTATCTACTGTTTGATTTTATGGAACGCACTTTGTGACTGTCTGTGAAAAGTGCTCTACAAATAATTTTATTATTATTGTTGTTATTATTATTATTTAATGTAAATACTTTAATGGTATGCATGTGGCCTGCTTTTATTTTATATGGTTACAACGCATTAAAAGACAATTTTCCACAATATGAGATTGTTAAGAAACAGTGTGAGAAATTATTAAGATGTGAGGCAATGAGATACAAAAAAGTGCAAAGAGAAGTATATGCATAGTTGAACTGAAATGAAGAGAAGTTGAAGAAAAAATGAGAAGAAATGGTCTGGCTTTCTTTTTCCTAACTCTGGATTCCTGGATAATGAGTGGGCTGTAATGGTGCTGAGCCTCAAATTTGCCAAATGAAACAAAAGGCCAGCCAGCCCCGTGATGTTTATTTCTCTCCATTTTTCATTTTTCATCTATCAAATCTCATATACAGAATATGCGCTTAATTTGACTGGCAGTCCACTGTGCTGTTTTCTTCCCCTTTTTTCATCTGCTCCACTTTTTTTGCACACTAAGCAAAATCCTAGGGCCAAAGCAGAGATTTGTGGCTTGCTAACCAGTGGAAGGGATATTTTTTGAGAGACCCCTTCTGCCAACAACCTTCTTCACCACGGCCTCATATGTTGACCTTAGAAAGGGTCTTTGGAATCACGCCTGAAAAAGATTTTGGGCCCATGCTGTGTTGGTTAAGTAGCAAAAATATTTCTATTTAATGCTGCACTCTGAGTGGGATGAGCTCTGGTATGAAAGAATCTACTGCAATTCCCCCAGTCAGGGATCAGTAAAGTCAGCAATAAACCCTGGACAGCACACTTTAAGCCTCCAAACTCACGCACTCTCTACAACCCCGGGAGTGTGGAAAAGTTTGTGCTGATCAGTTCTGAAAGCCACTGATGGGCCCCGGTCCAGCGGTCACAGTGGACGGATGAGGCCGGGCTAGGCTGCATACCGCTTGGGGATTTTGGGGATCACTGAATCTCTTCTTCTATTTCCATATTGCTCCAAGGCTCCAATTTTGAGAGTGAGCAGTATCTCTGGCCACTTTGCCTTTTTTTGTTAGATTTATGGGCGCCATGTAATGACCACAAAACCAAAAACCAGATGAGAATTCTCCCTCTGCACACACTGTCCAAACCAACCAGATCAACCACAGTACTAAATACAGTTTAGGTTAAAATGATTTGATTACCTGAATTCACACTTTGAATACATGTTCATATTTTTTCCAGCATATTTTTGAGACTACTCATTTATCTGATTTAAATGTAATATACTATGAGCTGAAAACAGAATTTTACCATGAAAATGTAATCTTGCCCTGTCAAGGATGGCCGCCTCTCTTTGAAAGGTTAACGTCCTAGCCATGCACACCAATAAAAATGTCTCAGTTCATGTTAATCACTGTAATCTAGTGAGCAAATGACTGTCTGAATCAAGGGTCTGCAGCCTGCTGCTCTAGAGCCACAGTTTTGCTTATAACCAGTGATACTAATTTATGAGAAGTTACACATTTGAGCAAAAGGTTGCAAATATGCAAATAAAAAGTTGCAAATGGAGAAGAAAAAAGTTTCAAATTCACAAAAAAAGAATTGTTCTATAAATTTTCCATCTGAAAGTTACAAATTCACAAGAAAGAAAAATGCAACTTAAAAAAAATGCATGTCAGAAATTTAGCAGGAGATAAAATGCAAATATACAAGAGAAAAAGTTGCAGATTACTGAGAGAAATGTTTCATTTTCAAGAGGAAATCCTCTCCCATTACTAATCCTGACAGATCAGTTTATTCTTATAGGTCAAAGGTTTTTCATTGGTCGAAATACTGTATGTCTTGAAGAACCCAGCCACAGGGGGTGCACGAGCCTGTGTAGTCATAGTGCCGGTCTTAAACCCTGGTAAATGAGGATTATGTCAGGAAGCGCATCCAGTGTAAAATCTTTGCCAAATTAAACATGCAGATCATGATGAATGAGACTTCCACACCAGATCGGTCGAGGCCTGGGTTAACAACGACCACACCAGTGCCAGTAGCAATTGGCCAACTGCTGGATGAAGATCAAGGAGGAAGAGGAGGGAAGGCGGTTTGAAGGCAGAGAGAGAAAAGGAAAAGCATGATTGTGGAGGTGAGAGTAGGGACTTTAAATGTAGGGACTAGGGCTGGCAAAGGCAGAGTTTGCTGATGGAGAGAAGAAAGGTAGATAAACTGTGTGTACAAGAAACCAGATGGAAAGGAAGCAACGAAGCAACAAAAGGAAGCAAGGCTAGGAGCATTGGAGGTGGATTCAAACTGTCCTACCATGGTGTAGATAGGAAGTGAAATGGAGTAGGAGTAATCTTGAAGGAAGAGTATGTGAAGAGTGTTCAGAAGGTGAAGAGGGAGTCAAACAGGATCATGAGATTGAAACTAGAAATCGAAGGTGTAATGTTGAATGTTGTTAATGCATATGCCCCACAAACTGTATGTCAGATGGAAGAAAAAGAGGAGTAAGTTGGATGAAGTGGTTGTGTTCCCAGAGTAGAAAGAGTGATGATTGTAGTGGACTTTAATGGCCATGTTGGTGAAGGAAACAGATGAGGAGGTGCTGGGTAAACTTCTGTTCACAGTCTCTGCAAAGGGAAAACACATCTGTTCTGTAGACTGCGTTTGTGTACACAGCACTATTCAGAGTAGCTTTTGAAGCACTGCTGGTGCCGCTCAGCAGCCACGTTTCATACATGCACATTGACTATATTCAACAGTTCACATGCCCGTACTGTTGGTGGCAGCCAAGAGCCACCAGTCATTTGAACAGCTGCAATCCAAACACAAAAGAAGAGCACGATGGCAGATGTTTTAAATGTTGAAGGCGATAGAAGTACGTGAATACGATGACAATAAAGACGAACAGGAGTTTTTGCTGTTATTCTTTTTAGCAGTGTCATGAACACTCGTTTCACAAGTGTAATTAGCAACAAAACGTGCTCTAAGTTTGCACATTTATTAACATAAACGCAGACACTGTGGTGACCCAGCACACTGCAGATTGACACTATTTCACACTCAGCAGGGCTGGAGGAAACGGAGGACAATTTACATACAGACAGAGAACCCCAGGGGGCAATCAGAACAATGGACTGTTGTGTATACATCCCTGAATGAGGGAGAGGACATCCGGGCGCCAGTTGGTCACGCTAATGATATGTATTGACTGATATGTATATCACTATGCTAATGTGCCATGCATTCTTTCTGTCTGTATAACATGTACAGTTAGGCCCAGAAATATTTGGACAGTGACACAATCTTCATGATTTGGGATCTGCATGCCACCACATTGGATTTGAAATGAAACAACTACAACAGAATTGAAGTGCAGACTTTAAGGTTTAATTCAAGGGGTTGAACAAAAATATATGATTAAACATGTAGGAATTGTAGCTATTTTTATACAAACGCTCCTCATTTCAGGGGCTCAAAAGTAATTGGACAAATAAACATAACCCTAAGTAAAATGTTACTTTTCAGTATTTTGTTGAGAATCCTTTGCAGGCAATGACTGCCTGAAGTCTGGAACCCATGGACATCACCAAACGCTGGGTTTCCTCCTTTGTGATGCTTTACCAGGCCTTTACTGCAGCTGTCTTCAGTTGTTGCTTGTTTGTGCGTCTTTCTGCCTTAAGTTTTGTCTTGAGCAAATGAAATGCATGCTCGATTGGGTTGAGATCGGGTGATTGACTCGGCCATTGCAGAATATTCCACTTCATTGCTTTAAAAAACTCCTGGGTTGCTTTTGCAGTATGTTTTGGATCATTGGTGAAGCACTGTCCAATCAACTTTGCTGCATTTGGCTGAATCTGAGCAGAAAGTATATCCCTATACACTTCAGAATTCATCCGGCTGCTTCTGTCTTTTGTCACATCATCAATAAACACAAGTTACCCAGTGCCATTGGAAGCCATGCATGCCCATGCCATCACACTGCCTCCACCATGTTTTACAGAAGATGTAGTGCTTTGGATCATGAGCTGTTCCAGTTCTTCTCCAAACTTTCTTCTTCCCATCATTCTGGTACAGGTTGATCTTAGTCTCATCTGTCCAAAGAATGCTGTTCCAGAACTGGGCTGGCTTCTTCAGGTGTTTTTTGGCAAAGTCAATTCTGACCTTTCTATTTTTGAGGCTGATTCATGGTTTGCACCTTGTGGTGAATCCTTTGTATTTACTCTCATGAAGTCTTCTCTTTATGGTAGACTTAGATGCTGATACACCTACTTCCTGGAGAGTGTTCTTCACTTGAGTGGATGTTGTGAAGGGGTTGTTTTTCACCATGGAAAGGATTCTGTGATCATCCACCACTGTTGTCTTCCGTGAACGTCCAGGCCTTTTTGAGTTCCCAAGCTCACCAGTGCACTCTTTTTTTCTCAGAATGTACCAAACTGTTGATTTGGCCACTCCTAACATTTCTGCTATCTCTCTGATGGATTTTTTTGTTTTTCAGCCTCAGGATGGTCTGTTTCACCTCCATTGAGAGCTCCTTTGACCACATGTTGTGTGTTCACAGCAACAGCTTCCAAATGCAAACGCCACACCTGGAATCAACTCCAGACCTTTTAACTGCTTAATTGATGACAGGTTAACGAGGGAAGAGCCCATGCAGCCTTGTTATTTTTTTTTTGCAGCCTTCTGAGTCAATTGTCCAATTACTTTTGGTCCCTTGAAAAAGAGGTGGCTACGTATTAAAGAGCTGTAATTCCTAAACCTTTGCTCCAATTTGGATGTGAATACTCTCAAATTACAGCTGAGAGTCTGCACTTTAACCCCATATTGATTATATAATTGTGTCCTGAATATGTTTTCGTAAACAGCTAAAAAAACAAAACTTGTGTCACTGTCCAAATATTTTTGGGCCTAACTGTATAAAAGAGCTTGCTATACATGCCTCAGCAGCGCAGTGGCTCACTTAGTTACAATGTGTGTCTCATTATGTTGGAGGAAATAAAACTTTGCACCCTTCAAGCTCGTCGCATCTCGCCTGATCTTTTTCCTCCATATTGGTGACCCTAGACGTGTCATGGTGCGTCCCTCGCCTGATCCTTTTCCTCCACATTGGTGACCTCCCTCACCTGGTCTATCACCACCACATTGGTGACCCTGGACGTGCATGGTGTGTCGCTCGACTATGCCATTTTCTCCACACTGGTGACCTGACGAGAGAGAATGACCGTCTACTCCCTCTCACCATGCTGGGGATTCCAGAGGACCAGAGAACGCCTGCAGCTTCTTCATCCACACCAGAGCGCATTCTCCGGAGCAGGCAGTGCTGGGACCGACACACACCATGAACGGCGACACAAGTGAACCGAAGGAAGCAGCCTGAATGGAGAAAATCATTGGCGCCGTCTGTGTTGATTTCCACCAAGCTCCCCGACCCTGACTCACTCCTGACAGCGGACCTCCCATGCACAGAAGCCCCGCACGCACACCACAGGATTACGAGGACAGCACAACTTCCAGCTATGTGGTCACTGCGCCAAGCGCGTGCCACGCACAGGGACAAACCTGCTCCACAGACTGATACATTGTCCTCCGCCGCTGCACATGCCCAAGAAACACGGCCGACTGCCATCCTCGGAACCTTCAGGGCTGCTCACGCACCTGAAGCAGACACGCAGCCCGCACACAGGACTTTGTATGGGTTTCTCAGCCACAGCACACAACGGGAATTTAGCCGATTGCTGTCCCTGATGGCTTTAGGGCTGATTCCGCACCTAAAAGCCAAACCGCCAAGTCCCTCACACAGCTGCAGTTGTTTCACGGCCGCTACGCATCCTTGGGGAACTTGGCTGTTCGCCTTCCCCACATCCTCGCAGGACCGAGCCGTGAGAGGAGTCAGAAACTTAATTTTTTCACAGCCGCTGCGGATCACCGCCAGGTTTACGGAGAAAGTCCCTCACCATTGCTGATCCACACGCAATTTTTGCGCGGCCCAGAAACCTTTGACGTCCCGGGCCAGCACTCACTTCCTCCCACCCCCTCCCCCTCCTCCTCAACAGCGCTCTTCCTGCACCTCACTCCCTAAAGCCGGCCGATCGCCGGTTGGTTCCATGACGCACAATGCGCACCGGCCCCGTGCGCCCACGATCCACAGCCATTCAACGTGCTGGAATTCGAAGCGGCTCACACTGCCTTTTCCACCCCTCCCCCGCCCCCCCCACGGACTGACATGCCCTCCGACACTCCTTTACAGCAGGACAGTTCTACCGGAGCTGGAGCCCAAATGACGGCGGGGGGGGGGGGGGGTCACAGCCCCTTCTAAGCATTCTGCACACTGCAGATTGACACTATTTCACACTCAGCAGGGCTGGAGGAAACGCAGGACAATTTACATACGAACAGAGAGCCCCAGGGGGCAATCAGAACAATGGACTGTTGTGTATACATCCCTGGATGAGGGAGAAGACATCCGGGCACCAGTTGGTCACACTAATGATATGTATTGACTGATATGTATATCACTATGCTAATGTGCCATGCATTCTCTCTGTCTGTATAACATGTTTAAAAGAGCTTGCTATACATGCCTCAGCAGTACAGTAGCTCACTTAGCTACAATGTATGTCTCATTATGTTGGAGGAAATAAAACTTTGCACTCTTCAAGCTCGTTGCATCTCGCCTGATCTTTTTCCTCCACAACACGAACATAAGATGCAAATACTAAGTAAGGAAGTGCATGGCATGGATAACAAGAATATAAACACAGACGCTGTAGGAGAGTGGGGCTCTACGTCCAGGGGGGACATGGAGCCAGGGGACCCCTGGTCAGGGAGCAGAATCCAGCCAGAGCTCATCCAGAGGCTGTGAGGCTCACGGCTGGAAAAAGGGATAACGTACCTGGACGGAGCACATCAACTCTCCTCAACAGCGGAGCCCCAACACACTCAGTACTCGCACTGAGGACAGGCATAACAGGTAGAAGGACACGACAAACCCCAAGGGGTTTGCCGTGCCCTAATATACACACATAATCATTGGGGACAGGTGTGGATACATGAGTGGACAAAATGACAGAATGGCAAACAGGTGTGCAGCTCCGGCCAGTTTGACAGTTGGAAGTTGCACAGCGCTGTCAAAATAAAACACAAACCGGAAATAATAATGATACAAGCACAAGAGAAATCTAAAGTGAGAACATGACTAAAAATACACAAAGAAACAACAGAAATGTCATGTTCCTGGGGCACGGGTTAGAGCCGTGCCCAATTTTTCTGCCCAGTGAACATTTTGCTGTTTATTTTCTGTTATCTCTTAGTTTATTATGATGTTTTGGAATTTTGCTGTATGTATTTTCTGTTTCCAGTTTGTTTACTTTGACAGCACTGTGCAGCTTCCGGCTGTCAATTCCCTTGGGGCTGCACAGCTGCTGTCCATTGCCTACTCATGAGTTACACCTGTCTGTGATTACGTGTGGGGCATTTAAGAGACACGACAACCTCAGTCTGTTGTCGTACCCTTCTTCTAACTTCTACTACATCCTCTTCTTCCCTGCCATGACCTACATTTCATGGTTAGGTCCCGCTGTCGAGGTAAGTTGTGTGCTCTGTCGTGGTGCTCTTTTTCCCTCTGTTTTTTTCTCCAGCCGTCAAGCCCCATAGTTCTCAGGGTCCTCCGGCTGCATTTTTTCTCCTGATCAGGTGTTCCCTGATTTTTGCACCACTGACGTTGAGCCCAACTTTCCTCCAGCATTGTGTTATTTCATTTCATTAATTGTGTTTGCATAATTCGTTTCTGTGTATGCTGCTGCCTATTTTTAGGAGGCTGCATCAATGTTGGGCATAGCCTCCAACCTTCACTCACTCTCAAGCCGTTGTCTAACATGTAAGTGCTTAGTTTCTCACTGGCGGTTATGCTCGCCTTAGTTTGGCTATTTTTGCTGCCTGTTCCTTTGTGTTTGCTCCAGGTTAGCGGGTGATTATGCTCACCGTAGCTTAACTATTTTTGCCGACCTGCAATCCTTTTCCAATAGCATTGTGTATGTCTGTTATGTGCAAACCTACAGCAAGTGTGTGGTGTCCTATTTTGCACCCGTTAACGGGTGCATTCATGACAAGAAAAGGACCAAACTAAACTAGAGATGCTCTAGTTTAGTTTGGTCATGACAGAGCATGACAGATCCATGACTGGATCATGACAGAGCCCCCCACCCAAGGGGTGGATACCAGACACCCCAGGGTAACATCACAAAAAACACCCCCCCCACACACACACACACATAGAAGACCCCCCCACCCCCCCACCCACCTCAAATAAAAAACGAGACCCAACATGACACTAAGACCAGAACAAAAAACAGGGAAAAAAATGTACCTATCAGAGGAGGGCGGAGCTCACAACCAGGGGGAAACAGAACAGCCTGCGGCTGAGGCGCACCCATACTCCAGGAAACCTGAGACAAATTCAGCCGGAGCACAGCAGGACTCAGCGGCTGAGGGAAAGGGGAAAGGACAAAACCTGGTCGGAACTCAATGCACTCTGCTCAACGGTAGATCAACTGGGGACGACTCAGAAGAGCGTGGAACAGAAACAAAAATAGCCCAAACCAAAACATAACCATGACATAAAATAAATACCAATAAATAAGACAAGAATAAACTGAGAACGAGGTGTGATCAAGCTAAGGGTGCAAGTACAACATGTAACAAAAAGAAAATAAGGCCAGACTAAAATGAAACATAACACAGACCCAAGACAATAACGCAAAACAAATTAACAAATAGGTTTCTACAAATAATTACAAAAAGAAACCAAAGAACAGAAAAAACAATAAACAGCAAAAACCCAATAAAGAAAAACAAACCAACCTTCACTGTCATGATCTGAGCATGGGGGTTACCGCCGTGCTTAGTCTCATGGTCTTTTTCCATACAGTGGTACCTCTACTTACGAACGTCTCTACATACGGAATTTTCAGGTTACGACACGCCTCAACGGGAAAATATTGCCTCTTGTTACGAATGAAATTTCAGGATACGAAAGGCAAAAAAGTACGCGCTCCTCGCAGCTCCCGTAGTTTACCGAACGTAAACATACCTGTAGCTGCTCTGCCATTGGCTATCGCCTAGCATCTTCCTGGTATCCCATTGGCCACGAAGTGTTCGGGCAGTTTTACGTATGAAAAGGGGATGCTTTTTTTTTTTTTTTTGCTTCGTTTTTTTTTTTCCCAAAACTTTATTAAGAACAAGGTGAAAGTACAGAGTTTTGACGTAGATGGTGATAAACATGACAATTAACAATTTTTTATCTAAATTGTGTAGTTCAGTCAACAGTCTTACAAGAGGTAAGAAGGATAAAATAAAGTAGTAATGAAAAGGGGATGGGTTTGGTTGATCTCGCCAAAGAATATGGCCGTAATACATCAACGATCAGCACGGTATTAAAACAAAAGGAAGCCCTTACAAGCCGACAAAAGTAAACGTCCTTGGATCGTTTCTTCACAAAACGTCAGGCAAAAACCACTGATGAGACAGAACATGAACCAAAGAAGGCAAAAGGTGACGACGACGACGACGATAGCAGTTAAAAGGTAAATGAGCATAATTTTTATTATTCTTTCTCTTTTATTATTCTCTTTTATTATTCTTTCTCTCATTTTAAACTCTCATTTTATGTTTATTGTGCAGTAATCTAATTGTAACATGTATTTGTTACATGTTTTGATGCGTTTTTATGATTTATAAAAAATTTATGCCCAAATTTTGGGGGGCTTGGAACGGATTACGGCATTTACATGTAAAACGCGCCTCTACTTACGGAATTTTCACGTTACGAGAATACTTCCGGAACGAATTAATTTCGTAAGTAGAGGTACCACTGTATTTGTATATTTGTTGTATTTTGGGGTTCCTAGGTTTCTGTCATTTTTTCCGTGGTTGGTTTGTATTATTTCTTAGTTCTATTCATTCCCCTGTTTACATTATCAGTCTTGATATTTATATAATGAATTTACTTTCAGTTTATTATTTTCCCTTATTGTATTTTGGCATTATATTTATATTGTTGCCAGCACCTTGTTGATCCTGTGTTCTCTCTCTCTCTCTCTCTCTCTCTCTCTCTCTCTCTCTCCCCGGGGCTGCAGCTGTCAGGGGGACTTCCAGGTTTTGCTCTGGTAGTGGGCGGTGCTCTTGTCAAGCTGTCAGTCCTGTTTCCTCTCCTCTCATGACTCACAGCTGATCTGTATTGTGTAATCACTGTTACCTTCTGCCCGCTCATGTGATTCACACCTGGTATCATTTGTTGTACTGATTTCCTGCCTTATTTAAGACTGGGTTTTGCATTCACTCATTGTCAGAGCCTCATCTAGCATCTCCTCATCCCCACCAGAACCCTCACCCTGCTCTGGTGTGTTATCTTGTTTTTTCATGTCACCGTCTTCATGTTCAGCTTGTAATTTTTAAAAAAAAAATTTTTGTGCACTCTGTGGACTTTGTCTTTTCTTATTAAATGCCACAAACTGCAGTCCAGCACCTGGGTCTTTCCTCTCTGCCCCGAGGGGGCAGTTCATGACAGTAGGCTCTGAACAATTTGAAACCCAGCTGCTGTAGTTTGTGGTTTTTGTTTTCCCTCACCTGTCTGCCGAGAGCATCCAGCATGTCCCCAGCACGCCAGCCTTCAGCCAGCAAAGGAGGATCGGCAGTCGGGTCCCCAAGACTGGAGAAGAAATGGGCAGCCCACTTCGTCCAGGATTTCGTGGCTGAAGCTCTCACCTCCCGCGGCCCAATAAAAGTCTGGGAGAATGTGGAGGCAGTGGTTGGGATCATAGAGGCACACTCTGGATTGAGGAAGTATCCACAGTACGTGGCGCTGTTGTCCACTGTCTCTACTCGCCAGCTGTTCTTCCCAGAGCTAATGATGGGGCTGTGCTCGGCGGGTCTGAAGCCAACAAGGAAGCAAACCCCACGAGAGACGTCTTCCTCCTCCCTCTGCTCACCCACTCCTGTGTCTGCTTCACCTGCTCTGAGACACTGCTCTTCCGGGTCTGCCTCCGCTCGTCATTGAGTCGCGGCGGGACTGGACTGCCCAGAGGAGAGCTGCCTGGGTCTGCCGCCTCCCATTTCCTGCCACTGCCTAGTGAAACACTGCCAGAGGAAAGCCTCCACCTTTCAGCCAGCAGTTTCCACGGCGCCGAGTCAGACGATCCCCGCAGCAGTTCACTCATCTGGTTCCTCTTTGCCGGCTGTCCCGTCAGCCTCCTACTCCTCCTTTGCTGCTGTGACTCCCATCTCCTTGGCATTTCCTCCTGCTGCTCAAGGGTTGGTGACCTCTTTCCTGGCTCCGCCCATTGCCGTGTCTGCAGGGGAGGCTCCTCTACATTCCTTGGAGGGGTCCTCAACCATTGAAGTCATAGAGAGCACTGATTCTACACCAGCTGCAGCAGAGAACATCATGCCCCAGGAACTCAGGCAAGTGCTTTTTCATTCTCACTCACCAACACATAAATTATCTTGCCTGATTCCCGGTGGTGAGGCTCAGCTTATGCAGTCCTCTGAGCTCTCGTCCCCTGCTGCAGCTATAAACTTTTACCCTTCTCTCTCCGTGTCTCCTCTTCTGCCCCAAGTGTCTGCCAGTCCCAGGATTGAGCCGCCGGACGATGGAGGAGCCTGCGGCCCTGGAGGACCTGGTTCCAGCCGGCACCTCCCCGTGCCCCCAGATCATGACAAGCAGCAGAGAAAGGAAATAGACAGGCAAAAAGTACTTCCTCCAGGTGGGAGTTTTCTGGTGCATGTGCTGTTCAGTGCAACCACTTGCATACTTGTGTGCACGGTCACCTTTTTGGGGGCTGCATGCACTCAGTCAGCACTCACCCTCTGCATAGGGTTTGCACACAAACAAGTGCAACGTGCACATTCATGCACCAACGCGGTTGTGCCACCATGAATTGGACTTAAGTATGGTTTTAAGGAGAGAAAAGTCGAAGGACAGATGATTGTGGATTTTGCTAAAAGGATAGAAATGGCTGTAGTGAACACATATTACAAAAAGAGAAAGGAACAATAATGACTTACAAGATTGGAGGAAGGTGCACACAGGTGGAATACATCTTACAGAAGAAGAAATCTGAGGGTGCTTTCACACCCAAATTAGTTTGGTCCGAATAGCAAGAATCACATGAGAAGGTTCTCTCCTCTGATTGTTGAGCTGCTTTTGCCATGGGAAAAAGAAAAATAAACACTGGAAGTCAGTTTCCTTACCACAGTTATACAGAAATCTGTGACCCATTAGAATATGTGACTGCATGTGGTGATGTTGAACATTGTCTGCATACAGCGGGGAAAATAAGTATTGAATACGTCAACATTTTTCTCATTAAACATATTTCTGATGAAGCCATTGACCTGAGATTTTCACCAGATATCAGTAACCCAAGTAATCCATACATACAAAGAAATCAAAGCAACTGTGGTCACAAAACAAGTTATATTTAATAAAGTGGAATGACAGAGGGAATAAGTATTGAACACATGAAAAAGAGATGCAAAAGGTATCGAAAGCCAAAAAAACAGCTGAAATCCATCAGAATTTAGGAAGCCATCCCATCCCCCATCATCCATCCATCCATCCATCTTCTACCGCTTTTCCGGAGGTCCGGGTCGCGGAGGCAGCAGTTCAAGCAGAGAAGCCCAGACTTCCCTCTCCCCAGCCACCTGCTCTAGCTCTTCAGAGAGGATACCAAGGTGTTCCCAGACCAGCTAGGAGACATAGTCTCTCCAGCGAGTCCTGGGTCTGCCCCAGGGTCTCCACCCAGTGAGACGTGCCCGAAATACCTCAAGTGGGAGGCGTCCAGGAGGCATCCTAATCAGATACCACCTCAACTGACTCCTTTCAATGTGGAGGCGCAGCGGTTCTACTCTAAGCCTCTCCCGGATGACTGAGCTCCTCACCCTATCTCTGAGGGTGAGTCCAGCAATCCTACGGAGAAAGCTCATTTCAGCCGCTTGTATCCGCGATCTCGTTCTTTCGGTCATTACCCAAAGCTCGTGACCATAGGTGAGAGTAGGAACATAGATTGACTGGTAAATCAACAGCTTTGCCTTAGAACTCAGCTCCCTCTTCACCACAACAGACCAGTACAACATCTGCATCACTGCAGATGCTGCTCCGATCCGTCTGCACAATCTCTCGCTCCATTCTCCCATCACTTGTGAATAAGACCCCAAGATACTTAAACTCCTCCACTTGGGGCAGGAGCCTGTCCCCAACCTGGAGAGGACAATTCACCTTTTTCCGGCTGAGGACCATGGACTCGGACTTGGAGGTACTGATTCTCATCCCAGCCGCTTCACACACTTCAAACCGTCCCAGCAAGAACTGTGCAAATTAATTTCAGCTGGTTAAGTCCTTACTCATAGCTTTTAAAAAGGTCTGTGAATATCAGATTGTCACACCACAAAGATCTCATGATCGGTAGAAGCAAAGACCTCTCTCTAGACCTTTGCAACCTTACTGCTGCAAAACATAATGATGGTATTGGTTACAGGCATATTTCTAAACTGCTAAATGTTCCAGTGAGCACTGTTGGAGCCATCATTCGGAACTGGAAAGAACATTATTCTACCATAAATTGGCCACGACCAGGAGCTCCTCGCAAGATTTCTGACAAAGGAGTCAAAAGAATTACCAGAAGGGTTATCCAAGATCCAAAGACCACTCGTGGAGAGCTCCAGAAAGACCTGGAGGTAGCAGGTACTGCTGTTTCAAATAAAATAAGTAATGCACTCAACCGACAAAGGCTCTAAGCCTGAGCTCTAAGCCTTGATCTTGCAAGACTCCATTGCTGAAGAAGAAGCATGTTGAAGCTCATTTAAAGTTTGCTGCACAACATTTAGGCAAGCCAGTAAATACTGGGAGAATATACAGTGGTGTGAAAAAGTGTTTGCCCCCTTCCTGATTTCTCATTTTTTTTGTACGTTTATCACACTTAAATGTTTCAGATCATCAAACAAATTTAAATGTTAGACAAAGATAACACAAGTAAATACAAAATGCAGTTTTCTAATGAAGGTGTTTATTACTAAGGGTAAAAAAAAATCCAAACCTACATGGCCCTGTGTGAAAAAAGTGATTGCCCCCCTGTTAAAACATAAATTAACTGTGGTTTATCCCATCTTTGGAAAGCTGAGTTCAATTTCTCTAGCCATACCCAGGCCTGATTACTGCCACAACTGTTCTCAATCAAGAAATCACTTAAATAGGACCTGCCTGACAAAGTGAAGTAGACCAAAAGATCCTCAAAAGCTAGACATCATGTTATGATCCAAGGAAATTCGGAAACAAATGAGAAACAAAGTACTTGAGATCTATCAGTCTGGAAAATGTTATAAAGCCATTTCTAAAGCTTTGGGACTCCAGTGAACCACAGTGAGAGCCATTATCCACAAATGGCGAAAACATGGAACAATGGTGAACCTTCCCAGGAGAGGCTGGCCAACCAAAATTACCCCAAGAGCGCAGCGATGACTCATCCAAGAGGTCACAAAAGACCCCACAACAACATACAAAGAACTGCAGGCCTCACTTGCCTCAGTTCAAGTCAGTGTTTATGACTTCACCATAAGAAAGAGACTGGGCAAAAATGGCCTGCATGGCAGAGTTCCAAGACGAAAACTAATGCTGAGCAAAAAGTACATAAAGGTTCGTCTCAGTTTTGCCAGAAAATATCTTGATGATCCAAGACTTTTGGGAAAATACTCTGTGGACTGACAAGACAAAAGTTGAACTTTTTGGAAAGTGTATGTCCCATTACATCCAGTGTAAATGTAACATAGCATTTCAGAAAAGGAACATCATACCATCAGTAAAATATGGTGGTGGTAGTGTGATGGTCTGGAACTGTTTTGCTGTTTCAGGACCTGGAAGACTTGGTGTGGTAAATGGAACCATGAATTCTGCCGTCTTCCAAAAAATTCTGAAGGAGAATGTCCAGCCATCTGTTTGTGACCTCAAGCTAAAGCGCACTTGGATTCTGCAGCAGGACAATGATCCAAAACACACCAGCAAATTCACCTCTGAATGGCTTAAGACAGGGGTGTCAAACTCATTCCATGGAGGGCCAAGACCCTGCATGTTTTGCTTTTACCCAGTGTCTTCAGCAGGTGTTTTCACTGATCAGCAGTCAGTGGGAAGAAATTCAGTGAGATCACCTGTTGAAGACACTGGGTGGAGGTAAAACCTGCAGGGTCTTGGCCCTCCGTGGAATGAGTTTGACACCTGTGGCTTAAGAAAAACAAAATGAAGACTTTGGAGTGGCCTAGTCAAAAGTCCTGACCTGAATCCAATTGAGATGCTGTGACATGACCTTAAAAAGGCGGTTCATGCTCGAAAACCCTCCAGTGTGGCTGAATTACAACAATTCTGCAAAGGTGAGTCGGCCAAAATTCCTGTAAAAGACTCATTGCCAGTTATCGCAAATGCTTGATTGCAGTTGTTGCTGCCAAGGGTGGCCCAACCACTTATTAGGTTTAGGGGGCAATCACTTTTTCACACAGGGCCATGTAGGTTTGGATTTTTTTTCTCTTAATAATAAACACATTCATTTAAAAACTGCATTTTGTGTTTACTTGTGTTATCTTTGCCTAATATTTAAATTTGTTTGATGATCTGAAACATCAAGTGTGACAAATACAAAAAAATGAGAAATCAGGAAGGGGGCAAACACTTTTTTCACACCACTGTAGTCTGGTTAGATGAGACCAAAATTGAACTTTTTTGGATGCCACAACACACAGCATGTTTGGAGGAAATGGCCCTGCACATCCCATCATGGTGTGGGGTGGAGAGAGGAATAATCAGGCGGAGTGGTCCAGAGCAGAGCAGGCTTTCTTAATCTCTCTCTCACATTCACCAGAATCTCAAGCATCAAAAAAGCTCATGGGTCGTGGGCACCTCTCCTTTTATAGCATACAACTCGCTCCGTGACCTGTGGTGCTGCATTAACATCAAAGCCTTTGCAATTCCCATTCTCTTTGTCACTGTTCGCATCAACACACCAACCCCAGCATCAACACACAAATCCCCCATTGACAATTCACCTTGTCCTTCCATCTGAGTGGAAACATACTGAGTGGATTCCCACCCCCCCCACCCCGAAACTCAGACTGAGCCTTAACCCTCATGTCCTTTGGGCTTCAGCCTACGTCCATAGTGGCTGTAACGGGGGGTCGGTGGCTCCGAGGCGCTGCTGTGCCGGTGGGGCGCTCTTGGGGTTGCGTCCGTCTGTGGGGGGACATTGGGAGGGCTGGGAACATCGTTAGCATGCCATTGTGACTGATCTGACAAGTCATGTACCTGGGGAGATCTCAGTGGGGGTCGTCCACGCCAAGGAGCCTGGGTCAGCACCACCTGCTCGTCTGCTAAAACAAAAGCAGGCTTAAGCCTGTCTATACAGACTGTTTCCCTGCGTCCCCCCAAGTCTAACTTAAAATGTTTCTCCCTGGGTTCCAGCACTCTGAACAGGCCATCGTAGGGCAGGCGCAAGGGGGTCCGGTGGGCATCGTGCCTGACAAATACAAACACTGCGTCCTTCAAGGTCTTTGGCACAAAAGCGCGTGGAAAACAGTGGTGGACCGGACCGGGTACCATCCCTGCCTCTGCGCTATGCAGTGAAAGCAGGGATGGATCGGTGTTCGGCGCGGGGCTGTCTGGCAAAAATTCCCCTGGGAGCCGCAGTGGCTGGGAAAAAAACAGCTCTGCTGGGGAGGCTGCCAAATCCTCCTTCAGTGCTGAACGCAACCCTAATAGAACCCACGGCAACCGGTCCACCCAATTTGCATCCGTAAGCGAAGCCCTGAGTGCTGCTTTAAGCGACCTATGGAAATGCTCGCATAACCCATTGGCCTGGTGATTGTACGTGGTCGTGCGATGAATTGTGACGCCCAGGCTCCGGGCCATCATGGACCAGAGGTCGGAAACAAACTGCGGGCCCCGATCGGACGTGGTATCCGAAGGGACGCCGAAACATGCCACCCATGTCGTCAAAAAGCGTGTGCAACTTCTGTGGATGCAGTGGAAGCTAGCAGAACTGCTTCGGGCCAGTGTGTGGTGTGGTCCACCACTGTCAGGAGGTGTGTGAACCCCTACGATGGCGGGAGGGGGCCCATGAGGTTCACGTGAACATGGTCGAACCTCTTAGCCAGAATATGGAACGGCTCCAAGGGGGCCTTTGTGTGCCTGTGCACTTTGGCTCATTGGCAAGCTACGCAGGCTGCAGCCCACTCTTTCACCTGTTTGTGCAGGCTCGGCCAGACAAACTTTTCTCCCACCATTTTGACTGAAGCGCACACTTCTGGGTGCGCCAGGGAGTGAACCAACTCAAAAACGCTGCAGCGCCAAACGCATGAGACCACCAGGCGTGGGCGGCCCGTGGCGACGTCACAGATTAGGGGGGCCCCCCGTCTTGCAGTACTCTGCTCTCCAGCCTTAGCCCTGTTGGTCCAGACTGGAGCGCGCAAACGTCCGCATCGCCGATCTGCTCAGCGGCCATGGCTGTGTAATCTATCCCCACGTAGACTGGGGCCACTAATGCACGCGAGAGGCAGTCCGCAACCACGCTGAGTTTACCGGCCACATGTTGAATGTCGGTCATAAACTCCGAGATCGCAGCCAGCTGTCTCTGCTGCTGGCCTGACCATGGTTCCGAAACCTTGGCCATCGCATACGTTAGCGGCTTGTGGTCAACGAACGCAGTGAAGGTGCGCCCTTCCAGCCAGAACTGGAAGTGGCGTATGGCCAGGTGGAGAGCCAGTAACTCCCTGTCGAACACATTGTATTTACGCTCATTGTCGCGCAAAGACCTGCTAAAAAAAGCAAGCGGCTGCCAAGAACCGGCAACGCACTGCTCTACGACAGCCCCTATGGCCACGTCTGATGCGTCGGTAGTGAGCACTATCCGAGCCACTGGGCCCGAGTGCGCCTGCAGTGCGGCGTTCGCCAGAGCTGTTTTAACCTCGGAAAACGCCTGCTCTCGCTCCGGAGTCCAGTCGACTCTGTCCGCCGGTTTCTATTTCTTAAGCGCAGCGTACAATGGCTTCATGAGCTGGGCTGTGCGGGGGAGGAAACGGTTGTAAAAGTTAACCATCCCCAAAAACTCCTGCAGCGCCCTGACCGTCTGAGGCCGGGGAAAATCTGCCACTGCACGCATTTTGTCCGGTAAGGGTATCGCGCCCTCCGATGAGATGTGGTGGCCCAAAAAATCGATTCCCATCACCCCGAACTGGCACTTTGCCGGGTTGATTATTAATCCGTGCTCCCTCAACCAGTGGGAAAACTGTCCTGAGGTGGGCTACGTGTTCGTCCTCAGACGCGCTGGCCACCAGGATGTCGTCCAAGTAGATGAAGACAAACAGCAGATCACGCAACACTGCATCCATCATGCGTTGGAATGTCTGTGCCACACCTTTTAACCCGAAAGGCATGCATAAAAACTCAAAAAGACCAAACGGGATTATTACTGCCGTCTTAGGTATGTCCTCAGCGCACACCGGGACCTGGTGGTAACCGTGGACCAGGTCTATCTTGGAAAAAATGCCTGCCCTGGTGAGGTGAACGGAAAAATCCTGAATATGGGGGATCGGGTAGCAGTCATGCGCTGTGGTGTTGTTTAATCTGCGGAAATCTCCACACGGTCGCCACAATACCTCGGCTTTAAGAACCATATGTAGCGGGTATGCCCATGGGCTGTTTGAGCGTCTGATAATGCCCAACTTTTCCAAGTTGGCAAACTCCTCGCGCACTATGGCCAGTTTAGCTACGTCCAGATGACGAGGTCGTGCGAAAACGGGTGGCTCCATGGTGGTAATGAAGTGCTCCACTCCGTGTTTATTGACAGTCGCCAAAAACGCCGGGACTGTAATGCTGGGAACTGGGTGAGTAGTGTGTGGAACTTACCCCTTGGAGCTGTGACGTTGTCTAGTGTTGTGGACCCTGCTCCTCTAGCTGTACAGGGGAGAGAATCAAAAGACATTGCGTTAATAAGGCGTCTGTTAGCCACATCGACTAGTAGTCCATGTGCACACAAAAAATCAGCACCCAAAATGGGGAAGCTGCATGCCGCTATGACGAATGTCCATTGGTATGTACGGCCGTACAAAGATACAGTCAGTGTCCTCTCACCAAAAGTCTTAATGTCTGAGCCGTTTGTGGCTGTCAGCTCGGGGCCGGCAGGATGAGACTCTTTTGGGAGCCGGAGTCCATGAGGAACCGTCTCCCCGAGCGTGAGTCTGTCACACAGAGCAGCTTGCTTGCTTGCTTCACCAGCGGTCGCAGCTGCTCCCGACTGCCGGCCCTGGCGTTTCCCGAGCGCTTGAATTGGCATGGTGGCACACATCGGCGTGCATCCTCTCCAAAACGGCGGTGGTAGAAGCAGAGCTTGTCCCTCCGGTGCTTCTTGGCCTCCGCTGCAGCCACCATTGTTGGCTCCCCACCTCCGCTGGCTGTCTCGCTGGGTTCTGATGCCGCTGCATTCACTGCGAGGGCTCTGGTGGTGAGAATAATCCGATCTGCCTCTTGCGCTAGCGCCGGTAGTTGCGTGTGGCCAGCAGCGGTGAATTGGCAAAAACCGCCCTGGCCGCCGTCGGGTGGTTCCAGAGGAAAAGGTGGGCAAAGAGGAAATGCCCATCATCTGTGCCCATCAATGCCAACATCTTCTCCATTAACTCGACCGCCGACCCGTCTCCCAACTCGGAGCGCGTCAGGAGCCTTTCCGCTCTATCGCAGTCTGAGAACCTACAGCGCCAGGTCAGCGCAGTTTTGAGAGCCTCGTGTTTGTCATGGGCTGGGGGCCGTTGGAGCAGGCTCGCCACCTGCTGAGTTGTGCGTGCGTCCAGTGCTGCAACCACGTAGTAGTATCTGGTGTCATCCGCCGTTATTCCCCGGGGTGCGAACTGGGCCTCGGTGTGGAGGAACCAAGACTTCGGGTCATGTAGCCAAAAGTCTGGGAGTTTGACCGAAACGGTGCACGTGTTGCTGGCACCTCCCGTCCGGGTCGTCTCCGGGGTGTTCGCCTCGAGTTCCATTGTGCGTCAAGGGTCACCAGTGTGGAGAGAGGCATAATCAGGCGGAGCAGTCCAGAGCAGAGCAGGCTTTATTAATCTCTCTCTCACATTCACCAGAATCTCAAGCATCAAAAAAGCTCACGGGTCGTGGGCACCTCTCCTTTTATAGCATGCAACTCGCTCCGTGACCTGTGGTGCTGCATTAACATCAAAGCCTTTGCAATTCCCATTTTCTTTGTCACTGTTTGCATCAACACACCAACCCCAGCATCAACACACAAACCCCCCATTGACAATTCCCCTTGTCCTTCCATCTGAGTGGAAATATACTGAGTGGATTCCCATAGTGGGGGTGTTTTTCAGCACATGGTACAGGCAGACTTCATATAATTGAAGGAAAGATGAATGGACAAATGTACAGAGACATCTTTGATAAGAACCTGTTGCCATCTGTTAAGATGCTGAAGGTGAAACGAGGGTGGACATTTCAGCAAGACAATGATCCCAAACACACAGCCAAGGAAACTCTCAACTGGCTCCAGAGAAGGAAAATGAAGCTGATATAATGGCCCAGTCAGTCACCTGACCTGAATCCAATTGAAAATCTATGGAACGAACTGAAGATCAGAGTTCATAGAAGACACCCATGGAACCTTCAAGATTTGAAGACCATTTGTGTGGAAGAATGGACTAAAATTATTCCTGAGCAATGCCTGTGCCTAGTTTCTCCATACAGGAGGCACCTGGAAGCTGTTATTACCAACAAAGGCTTTTCTACTAAATCCATCCATCCATCCATCTTCTTCCGCTTAATCCTTTTCGGGTCGCGGGGGGGCTGGAGCCTATCCCAGCATCTTTGGGCGAGAGGCAGGGTACACCCTGGACAGATTGCCAGTCCATCGCAGGGCCAACACAGAGAGACAGACAACCATTCACTCTCACAGTCATACCTAAGGACAATTTAGAATCCCCAGTTTGATGCCAATTAACCTAACTTGCATGTTTTTGGCATGTGGCAGGAAACCGGAGAAATCCCGGAGTAAACCCACACAGACACGGGGAGAACATGCAAACTCCACACAGATCACTGTTGGTCGGGGTCTGGGACCGAACCCAGGATCCCCCGGCCAAGGGTGAGTTAGTGTGCTGCCGCAGTGCTAACCACTCTGCCACCGCGCTGCCCTAATATTAAATGAATTTCACCAAGCCCGTTCAATACTTACTGCATTCCCTGTGTCATTCCATTTTATTAAATATAACTTGTTTTGTGAACACAGTTGCCTTGATTTCTTTGTATGTACGGATTACGTGGGTTGTTACTAATATCTGGTGAAAATCTCAGGTCAATGGCTCCATCAGAAACATGTTTAATGAGAAAAATGTTGACATGTTCAATAATTATTTTTTCCACTGTACGTGTGGTTGAATAATCGGAAATGAAGTGTCTAAATATAATTTCAGAGGTGGACAAAACTCACAAAAAATGTTATTTTAATGTTTGCATTATTTATTAAGCAGAAGAAGTAAAAGGCGACAGATTCTGAGGGGTCACAGATTTCTATGCAACACTGAAGCTCCCTGCTTTATATAGCACATTAAGCACTTTATTTTACGCCTCACAGAGCTTTTTAGAGATGTTGTGGCATTGAGCCACTGATTTCTGAGTTCTCCTGTCCCTGGCCGGGGCCATTTGCCAACAAGTGCTTTTCTGTATTTTATATACTGTGAAGGAGTGTTTGTGATCATCCATCCAGTCTTCTCCTCACAACTCCAGGTTTGTGCACGATTCATCCTGCCATGTGTTTTAAATTCATCTTCTTCCACTTAAATGTTTGGAAGAAATAAAATCTGTCCATAAAACCCTCAATTCATGTATTTTCTAGCTTTTGGTCCCATCTTAATTTGGCATGCTTTCTCACTTGGAGGACCGCACCAGAGTTGACCCGATGAATTGGATCGAGACCACCTCTTTTAGGTGGTTTTGGTGCATTTGTTTTGGTGCGCACCTAAATGCGGGTACGGGGTTCTCACCAGGCAAAACAAACCGAGCTAACATGCTCATGCACGGTTCTTTTTGTACCGGGGAAGAAAGTGGTCACTCAGAAACTCTATATACTTTGCTGAGGTCATTTTCACACTTTCAGGGGCCCTAAAAGGGCCTACCAACTCTCTCCCCATGATTCCGGCCCAAAACATGACTTTGTCACCTCCTTGCTGATGTTGCAGCCTTGTTGGGACATGGTGGCCATCCACTACTCCATCCATTTGGACCATCCACGGTTGCACAGCACTCACCAGTAAACAAGACTGTTTGAAAATTAGCCTTCACATATTTCTGGGTCGACTGCAACCGTTTCTGCTTGTGAGCATTTTTCAGAGGTGGCCAAATAGTAGGTTTATGCACAACTGCAAGCCTCTGGAGGATCCTATACCTTGAGGTTCATGGGACTCCAGAGGCACCAGCAGCTTCAAATACTTGTTTGCTGCTTTGTAATGGCATTTTAGCAGCTGCTCTCTTAATCCGATGAATTTGTCTGGCAGAAACCTTCCTCATTATGTCTTTACCTGCACAAACCCATCTGTGCTCTGAATCAGCCACAAATTTCTTCATAGTACAATGATCACACTTAAGTTTTCATGAAATATCTGTTTTCATACCTTGTCCAAGGCATTGCACTATTTGGCGCTTTTTGGCAGCAGAGAGATCCTTTTCTTTCCCATATTGCTTGAAACCTGTGGCATGCTTAATAATGTGGAACATCCTTCTTAAAGGGTACCTGTAGTGAATTTTAATCAATAGCTATTTCAGAGGATCAAATATGATACTAGTGGTTCCATCCGGTAATTTTGGTCATGATTCTGTTATATATGAGAATTGTGTTTCGGGGATTGCCATAGTCCAGCCGAGGGGTTGGAAAACGATGACGTAATGTGGGCTACGGCTGGAGTATATATTGTGCTGTACGCAGGAATAGATCAGTTCAGTGTTCAGTTAATGGTGACTCCGGCTCCCCATTATTCAGACATAACATTTGGCAATGAGGAAAAATGGGCGCGTGTGTCAGGATACCACCTCCATTCCTTCAGTCCCCGGGCACACCAGCTTTACTGTGGACCCGCTGGAAGGGCATGTTTAATGTGTATGTGGCTGCGGCCAGCCTGGGCAATGCCAGCGAAGAATGACGGAGGAGTCTGTTGGTCCACCACCTCGGTGTAGAAGTACAGAGTGTGGCGGAAGAATAATATGCAGCGAACTGAGAGTTTTTGAGGGTGTTTATTATCATTCATCCCGCCATCATGGAACTCACTCCAGCCCTGTGCAGGCGGGCTGGAGCGGGTCCTCAGGCTCTCGTGAGGAGACACAGAATGCGTGTCGTCAGAAGCAGTGGTCAGAGAGAGAGTGAGCTACAGAGCAATGCAGTTTTTATACCCAGTTACAGACAATACATGAAAAGCATGGGACATTTGCATCACAGTCAGAGCAGGAAGCATGAACATTTGCATTTGAGTCATACATATCAACCGCGGAACTGGCAGGAAGAAGCTAGACAAAGAGCGGCTGCCTATTGATCTCAATACACACATCACATTGTTCTACTAATTGCTCCCGCTGAGCGCTCTGCTTGTCCGTGGCTGTTGTGGGGGTTACCCATACAGAGGATATTTTTTGGGCTGTATGGCAGCGGGTCGCTGGAAAACGGGTTGGAGCTGATGGACAGTACCTTCGAGGACCACTCCACCGTCACTGAACGGAGGTACAAGTTTTTTGACCGTCAACAGCGAATGGGTGAGTCCACTTGGTCTTTCATTACGGAGCTACGCAGGATAGTGAGGGAGTGTGCTTTCGGGCCTATTGAGGAGGAGCTGGTCTGGGATAAGCTAGCTCATAGCACCAACAGCGTGTGGCTGAAGAAGAAGCTAAGGCTAGCCAGAGACACTCTCTCGCTTGAACACGAGTTGGATATGGTTAAACAGAGGGATTCTCCAATACTGCGGAATCTGCCAGCGCTAGCTAGTGAGAAGTCGGCTACCCATGTTTTCTCACCGAGCGTGGGGCTTAGCATGCTAGCTAAGCCTCGGCGGCGAACTCGCAAAAGGCAGCGGAGGAAGGCACGGAACAGGGCCCACACCTTCACTGCTAGGCCGTTGGCAGTGGAGCCCAGCGACACCAGGCGGGTGTGTGTGGCACGTATGGGGAAGGGGCCATTGAAGTGGTATGTGCTCAAGCTTGACGGCGTTGACATGCCTCTTATGATGGACTTAGGGGCTGGCAGGTCTATCCTGTGCATGGCTACGATGAAGAAGCTGTTTTCCAGGAAAGCCATCAATGCTGGAGCGGTGAAGATGTTTGGGTATGGTCATGCGGAGATTGAAATGGTGGGTACAGCCAGCTTTTCGGTGACTTGTGGGTCGAAGACTGTGCCCTGCTTCACGTTCCAGGTGACACGCCGGGGGACAGACCTGTTGGGAATAGACCTGCTGGGTGAGCTGGGATTTTTCATCAGGGACCTAGAGGGCTCGACGGTGCTAATGGTGTACCCCGATTGGCACCTCTTTTGGCCGGTGCTGTTTGAGGGCCTGAGATGCATCAAAGCGTTTCATCACCACCCGCTCATTGATACGAGCATGGCACCAAAGATCCAGCCATTATGGCAGCTTCCCCTCACACTTCGGGATGATGTCACGGCAGAATTGTCCAAATTACTGGAGGCTGGCATCATCGAGAGGGTGGATGCCTCACCTTGGATATCCAACATCGTGGTAGCCAAGAAGAAATCAGGGGGCATTAGACCCTGCATAGATCTCAGGATGGTGAACAAGGCAATTATCCCAGACAAGTATCCACTTCCAACTATGGAGGAGCTCACGGCAACATTTAGTGGGTCACAGGTGTTCACAAAGCTGGACCTCCGCCAGGGCTACCTGCAGGTACCCCTTCACCCTGCCAGCAGGAACCTGACGGCGTTCGTGACCCATATGGAGGTTTTTAGCTACACCCGGATGCTGGTTGGCCTGAGCTCAGCACCCGGCTGTTTCCAGAAGATTATGTCGACGATCCTAGCCAGTTTCAGGGGCATGGTAGCATATTTAGATGACATTTTGGTGCATGGCGCATCATGGGAGGAGCACGACAAGCGACTGGAACAGGTCCTGAAGGTACTACAGGAGCACGGGGTCACTTTGAATGGTGAGAAGTGCATCTTCGCAGCGGACTCCATAGAGTTTGTGGGGTTTCAGCTGAACGGGAGGGGGCTTCAACCTCTACACTTGAACGTGGAGGCGGTCCTACGCCTTCTAGAACCTTCAAGGCCTGCACAGAGCTCATCGTTTCTGGGCATGGTAAACTTTAACAGACGTTTCCTTCCTCGCTACTCAGAGACGATTGAACCCCTCTGGATCCTGTTGAAGCAGGATGCACCATGGGAATGGACTCCAGCCTGCTCGGCGGCGGTTGCCAAGCTGAAACGCTAGCTCACCTCCCCTCTGGTGTTATCCCATTTCGACCCTAACCAACCGACCATGGTGACTTGTGATGCTTCTGGGTCTATGGTAGGGGCAGTGATGTCCCAGGTACAAGACGGCACGGAACGCCCGGTGGTGTTTGCATCGAGGTCCCTCTTGGCAGCCGAGCAAAAATATGCTGTGGGTAAGAAGGAGGCACTTGCCTGCGTCTGGGCGTGTGAGCGGTGGCATATTTACCTCTACGGGTGCCATTTCACCCCGAGGACGGACCACCGGGTGCTCACGACTCTGTTGGAGACGCTGGCTTTAGGACACAGGCCTCTGAGGATCCACAGATGGTCAGAACGGCTGAAGGTCTACAATTTCACCACCCAGTTCACCCCCGGCAAGAATAACATTGTGGCGGATCTATTGTCTCGTGTCACGGCTAACTCCATGCTATGGGACAGCGACGATGACGAGGACCCAACAGAGGCAGATCTGGTGAATGCACTGCACAGGATCCTCCGGGATATAGTGTCCCCTCAAGAGCTTCGGGCAAAATCGGAATGAGACCCGGTGCTGTCACAACTACGCTCAGTGATTAGAGGGGGTTGGCCCACAAAGGTGCAAGGTGAGTTGGCACCCTTCCAACGAGTCAAAGATGAACTGAGCTGCTGGGACGATGTATGTGTGGCAAGGGGACACTGCACCTTGAGCCTGTCGTCCCTGAGGTCACGTGTCCTGACGATGCTCCACAAGGGACATTTGGGCATGGTCAGGGTGAAACAACGCAGCAGGGATTCAGTTTGGTGGCCGGGTATCGATAAGGACATCAAAGACCATAGTGAAACACTGTGTTCCATGTTTGGAGAGTGGAAAGACCAGCGGGCCCCCCCACCCCACCCCTGCGGCCAGTGGCATACCCTGAAGGCCCGTGGAGGCACGTGTAGCTGGACATCTGCGGCAAGCTACATGCAGCACCCTCGAACATCCGGCTTCTGCTAGTGGCCTATGACTTATTTTCAAAGTGGCCAGAAGTGCTGTCAAACAACTCGGTTACGAGGGATGTGGTTACAAACTTCCTGTCGTCCCTGTTTGCCAGGTGGGGGGTACCGAACAAGATCATGATGGACAATGGCCCGCAGTTCACCTCCAGGGCCTTCGAGGAGTTCCTGGGCTGTAAGGGTGTGGAACACGTCAAGACCGCATTCTACCATCCCCAGGCCAACGGGGGCATTGAGCGGTTTGAACAAAATGCTGAAGAATGGACTGAGAGCCCACTTGGCAGATGGCTTCGCTTTCTCGGACGCTCTGCAGAGTACACTGCTCCACTACAGGGCGACGGCCCACACCACGACGGGATGCTCCCCGGTGGCTCTCATGCTGGGGTGTGAAATGCTCCTGCCGGTGGATCGACTGAGGCCACCCACGACTCGCCCTCCGAGAAGTGCGGACTCTACACGGGGCCGTGTCACTGAACAACAGCAGAAGATGAAACGTCGGTTTGACAGGAGGCACAGAACGAGAGCTCACAGACTGAAGGTGGTGGATCGAGTGTGGATCAGACACCCTAACCGCACCCATAAGCTGCAGCCATTATGAACAGGGCCCCTGCGGATCGTGAGGCAGTGGGGCCGAGACATGTTCAAGTTTGCAGACGAGTCCCGGTGGCACTCCAGCAGATTGAGGAGGTCACCACCGGAGCAGAAGACGGGAACTGCAGCGGGGCGGGGCAGTCTGATGTGAGCTGGGACTGGTGGGACTGGACTGACGAGGGTTCCCAGGCCAATGGTGCCCGGTGCAGAGTCCCCCCCCTACGGGACGCCCAGCTAGAGTTCGTCAGAGGCCCAGGTACTTGGAGGGCTATGTACTAAGGACTGCAATGTTTGGACACCTGTTGGGACTAAGCGGCAGAATAATTCGCTCCATCATGGTGGGGCGTTCTGGCAGTCTACCCAGACGCTCGTTTAGTTGGCCTTAATGTTGGCATTAATGTTAATATGTTTATTGGTTCATTCAAAAGACAAAATAAGGGAGTTCTGGGATTTTGTGAAGGGGGAGAAATGTTATATATGAGAACTGTGTTTCGGGGCTTGCCGTAGTCCAGTCGAGGGGTTGGAAAACGATGACGCAGGGCGGGCTACGGCTGGAGTGTATATTGTGTTGTACGCAGGAATAAAGCAGTTCAGTGTTCAGTTAATGGTGACTCCGACTCCCCATTATTCAGACATAACAGATTCCTTCTCAAATTCGCACAAGTTTCAAGTCACTGCTCTGTCAGTCGGTCATGGTCAGAGACATCTTGCCTCCTCCATAGGCTATTTCAGCACCGGTAGTAGCACACAGTTGTTGTTTTGTGCGATTGACTGGGCTACAGTATAGCAGTCAACAAAGTTTTAGCATCACAATTTTACGTAATTTTTTACAACCATGTACAAGCAAATCTGCCCGCATATTATTTAATGAAATAAAATTCTAGTATATCAAGATTTATTCAACGTGTTCTGAAGTTACTTGACTGGGAACTTGCCTGTTCGTCAGGTTCCCTTCAGCTGCTGGTCCCCAGAGGCACCAGCGGATCATGCGGTCAATGAAGGCCATTTCCAAGGATGGTTTGTGCCAGTGGTGGACCCTCAGGGTCAGCAAAGCCTTCTCTGCTGGCCTAAACACTATCAGAGTTACATTTACAACCTTTACATATTTGTTCCATCAGGATGTATTAAATTATTCCCAATAATCTATTTTCTTCATTTTGTAGCTTTTCTCTTGGTTGCACTCCTTCCAGTAGTGTAATCCATGTTAGAGTTTTTTTGTCCAATCATATTTCAGCCATCTGTGTTGCCAGGGTCAAGCAAATCTGCCTTGGGCCTTCAGGAATTAACAGTGCGGCTCTGTAGGTTAAATTAACTGTTAAACTTATCCTGTTGCTTTAACCAATTAGATGTCTTCTGTACGTCCAGGGGTGCACATAGAAGGCATTCGAGAACGTCGGCATTTTCACGTCTTTTGATAGGATGGTTAGACTCCTCCACCCACAATGCAGAGGGTCTTAGCTAGCAAAACGCCAGTGCAAGGACTTGCTTAAGCAGATACAATATACTGTATCTGTTTAATATAATAGCTGTTTTTCCACCCACAATGGCTGACTGGGGAGAGGAAAATGGTTTGGTCACTGTGTAGCGGTTTGATTAAACCCCCACAACACACAGACAGAACACAGAGACAGTCAGCTCGCACTCCTGGGTTTCTTTCCGCTGCATGCTGCGTTTACAGCCGTGAAGTTAAAGTGTTCATGCATTTTGTCCTTACTGTGCTTCTTCTGAGCATCTTACATATGTAGATGTGCTTTGAGGTAAATCTCCACAAAAAGACTGGTCAAACACAGCGCTCGGCTAGAGCAAATAACAGAACAATGTAATGTGTATTAATGTCTACAGGCAGACGCGTTTCGTCTGGCTCACCTCTGTGATGTTAATCGTTGCCTTTCATGTATTGTGCTCATGCGTCCTGTCCTCACTGTGACCTAGGGACTGAGATCAATATGTCTCTCAAATGCAAATATCTCATGCCTGTTCTGCAGTCCCTTTGATCAGACCAACCGTTGTGAATCTGCTTTGATGTATTGTTTGGGTTGGGTATAAATACTGCACAGGTTCTGTAACACTTTCTCTCTCTCTCTCACTCTGATCCTGCAACTGGTAGGGCACAAGCTTTGTGCCCGCCTCTCCTTCTCTGAGAGCCGTGGGCTCGCTCTCGGCGCTCATGCACAGCGCCGGGAGCGGAGCTCGTGACGGCGGTATGATAATAAAACTTCTACTTAAAACCTCCAACAACGCCGCATTATTTCATGCCGCCGCAACTGATATTTTAAAAACTCAATTTTCCAGACAGACAAGAGAAGCTGGTCATTGTGAAGAGAGGTCGGCCAACCCCAAAGCTAGCAGGCCCGTCTCAGCCGGGGAAAGGATTTTTCAGTCACTTTCATATTAGCAACAAGTGGTATCCTTGGATTACAGGCTCAGAGGAGCGCTGCAAATTATCTTGCTGGGAATGCCTGTTGTTTGCAACTGATTGAGTAGATACTTGGAGCCAGACAAGGTTTGCAAACTTGAGCCGTCTGTCACACCATGACGATTTACGCAGAGCTTGCCAAATGTATAAAATTTGATCTAAAACGCTGGGATATGCCGAAATTTTCATTTTTGGCTGTATGCATCGTGTATCCATAACGACTTGGACATATAATTAAGTAATAGTAACTTAAACCAAATAATGCTTAGAGTGTTGCCAACATTCACAACTGATGCGCAACAATAGTCTGACTTCTGCATAGCGCAGTCTTGCTGAACTGTCGTTGCCTCCTGATCCATGAATCCTAGTTTTGAGAGAGATCATCTCTGTTCAACCCAGATGATTCTCCCCTCCAAAGACCAGGCGGGGGGTGTGACCAACCTGGCAGAGCTGTCAAATCTGGCAGATCAGTCGTGCCTAAAACAGCTGATGTGACACGTCAGGAACATCAGATAACAGTTGTCACAACCTGGCTCAAAGGCAAGTGAACTGATGGCGATAAAAGTTTATTTTCAATAAAGTGAAAAAAAATAAAATCAAGATAATACATGGAGTGTGATTTTGCTGGGAGGCGCAGCCAACAGCAAAGTAAACAGCTGCACTCTGTGCTTCAGGCGATCAGCTGATTGAATCCTCCTCCTCCGGTGTTCTGACATTTTGGCATATCTATCAGAACAACACATTTGAGACTATTGTCAAGACTTCAGTTAAATGTAAAAAAAACCCCACAGGTCCAGTGTGTTTAGCTCTGTGTGTGTGTATGCGCTGCAGGCAGAGCTCTGTACGTTTTTTCCTATGAACCAACGCTGCAAATATGCCATTTGCGCCGCAAATGTGGGACGTTATCAGCCATAGGCTGGATGCGTTGGAAAATTTTCAGTATGCTGAAAATTAATTTTCAGAGGAGCTCGGAGGACGCTGTATACCAGTGTGCTTCAGCGTGCTCTTAACTTCGGCAAAACTGAGCTATAACTGATTCACATACCCCAACATATTCTCCAAATTTTTCATACGTTTTGCAAACACTGCCTAAATTGTCTAGGTGTGACAGGGCCTTACCCAAGGCAGCAGTGAGGCACCAAAGCACAGCCACCAGCTGGACAAGCGGCGGTACTTTTAAACCTTTGGGGAAACAAGAGTGGACCCGCAGCTCAACGAACAAATGCGCAGGGAAACAGAGTTCTACAACGAAAAGGTAAAGATTTTTAAAACTATAATTTATAGTTAAAGTTATCTTTAACATGCTTTGTGTGGATGGTCCTATAGGCTATTTTTATGGTGCTTGGTATGAATGACACTTAAATTGGGTAGATCACCGCTCAAGGCCTAGTTGTAAAATACACAGTCCGCCACAGTTTTGTGCAGTATATATTCATGCAGATTTTGCGCTGTTTTCAACTCCAATCTCAACCCACTGAGCATCTGCTGAACATGTTTACTCATCCACAGTGAACACGGTTACTCGTCTGTGGTAAAGCCAGAATCAACGAGTGTACGTCACTTCCAGCCGGTGATGACTGCTCCCCAATGGTTCTGACCGAGTGGTTTTCATGGGATAAAATTATTCAGTGTACTGACTCTAGGGGGTTATTTTTACTGAATAAACACATTTTTGGTTTATAAGTAATGCCTACAGCACGATTAATGTTATAATGATCAGCAGTGGTTTCCTTTAAGTTGTTTTCCTTTAATTGGGCTCACATGGCAAACTAATTATGACAGGTGTCTGAGATTGATATCAGTGATCCAAAGAGCCCTGAGACACAATATCATCCATGAGTTTAATTGAAAAACCAGAAACTGAATGTTTATGACACTAAACTCCTATTTGCATAATAATTTGAAATGTGGTGTATTAAGAAAAGCATTATGTTCTCTTCCTCATCTATTTACACAAGTCATCTCCAAGTGCAGCCGCACCTTCTGTTAATTGTGTCCCGAGTCAAGCATTCTGACAGTATGTACCCATATATCTGCCTGAAATAAAAATATTTGTTCAGTTAAGTGTTTCTGCAAATGTCATCAGCTTCCTGGGCTGATGGGTTGTTCAGGTAGTCTGGCCCTGGAATAGGTTCTGTCATGTGACTTCTCAGAGGAAGAAGTCATTTTCTGCTTCCTCACAATTCCTGGACAGCAGAGCGTGGCAGAGGGTTCATCCCCCAGGCCAAATTGTGGCCCTTAATTTCTCCTGTAGTGACATTTGAACTGACACCAGGCCCATGAAACATTTCTGACATTTCTTGAATGTGTAGCTAATCAGGAATGGCCGTTCAAGTGTTGAGGCTCCTCAGAGAAGAAAAAAATTGTGTGATCCTAAAATCATAGCCCACATATTGGGCTTATTATTTCTAGGTATAACGAAACCCGCTTTTGGTATTTTGACCATCCGGAACCTACACTGTAAAAGCTTTTTGAAAACTGGTAGTAAAAATAATAATCTGGGAGGAATTCTGTGGAAAAAAAAATGCTTATTAAAATATTATAGTCTATTGGGGGAAAACTGCATTATTTATTTGTTATATTTTGAGCCAAGTGTATTTAGAGCATGACAAGATCTGAGAGGATGATGTGAACTTCATCTTTTGCTTAAAAATATGACAGATGCCAGATTCAGTGATGAAGTAGCTCATTTTGGTGTGAAGAATCCACCCCAAGGTCACCAAGAGCTTTTGTTTTTCTTTCTTCCTGCACATTTATCGCTAGCAGTACTCAAACTTTTTTTTTTGCATACTTTATTAATCCCAGAGGGAAATTCAAGGGCATCCACCTGGATGAGGCAGCCATGGTGCAGTGCCAATCCTTTCACCATTCACACACACATTCACTCCTAGGGCCACTTTAGAGTCTCCAATTAACCAGACTTGCATGTTCTGGGAATGTGGGAGGAAACCGGAGCACCCAGGGTAAACCCACACAAGCATGGGGAGAACATGCACACACCACACAAAGAGGCCCTGCTGGCTGGTGGATCTGAACTCACAATCTTCTTACTGTGAGGCAACAGTGTTAACCACTACACCACCATGTAGGGTTGCCAACTTTCTCACAACCAAATAAGGGACAGAGGGTTTTAAGTATTGCTCGGTGCCACCATGTTGTGGACATTAGTGATGTCAAAATACTGGGATTTTTTTACCTTGATAATACCTTAAAAATACTGCTTTCAACGTCATGTTTAATACTACAAGGAAAAAAATACCATGCTGTATACGTTGAAATTCCAGATTTTACAGAATACAGAAACTCAGTTTAAAAATGTGTAATAGCTATGTTTTTAATAATGGACTGCATTTATATAGCACTTTTCATGACATCCAAAGACACTTTACAATGAATCCATTATTCATTCACTCCACAGACAATGATAGTGGTAAGCTACTTTTGTAGCCACAGCTGCCCTGGGGCAGACTGATGGAAACATGGCTGCCAATCCATGCCAACAGCCTCTCCAACCACCACTGAACATTTATTTACATTCATACATCAGTGTCATGAACCATGAACACACCAGAGGCCTGGTGGGTAAAGTGTCTTGCCCAAGGACACAACAGCAAGGTGGGGGGAGTGGGATTCGAACCGCCGACTCTCCAGTTATTGGGCAACCTGCTCTATCTCCTGAGCCACTACGGCCTCATTTTTGTTTCTCTTTGAAAAATAATGCAACTTTAAGCAAGAAAACACAACTACACTGCAAAAAGTCAAATGTAAGTAAAATGAAATAAATTAAGGCTTTTTATGCCTGTTTTTTTGTCTGACAAGATATTTATTCTTACTGTGCAGTTTGTGTAAGAAAATTTTACATGCTTTCCAATAGTTTTAACCTGTTTCACACAATTTCATAAGTCAAATTTTCTTGCTCTGTAGGCAGATAATTTTACTGAAAATAAACAAAAAAGTTCTGGCAACAGACAATTCTAGTTAAAATTAGAAAAAAATATCTGCCAACAAAGTAAGATTAAATTGCTTAAAACAAGTACAAACCTTCATAAAGCAAGTAAAATCTTACAGAAAATTCCACAACAAAAAGAAATTCTTGTCAAAATTATCTTGTGAGAGAAAAACAAGCATAATCAAATCAAATCAACCTTTACTGTCACATTGCTGTACATACAACTGTAGTGCAGGCAAGATGAAATTGCGTTTCTCTCGGCATCCATATAAGTAAAAAGAACATAATTTAAGACACACTCACACATACCCTCACCCCTCACCCCAACACAGCCATTCACACTTCCCTGAGACATACTTGAAAACTAACCAGAACTATAATATACAAATAATATACATAATGTCCATAGGTGCAGTAGTTGTATGAGAGATTCCGGATCAACTGTTCAGCATCCTAACAGCTTGTGGAAGGAAGCTTAAAGCCTTGATTTAGGATATTTTATCTTACTGAGATTTCCCTTTTTACAGTGTGACAGATACTACTGTCTTCAGCATAAAATTACTGTACATCAGTGAAGTATTCCTGATTCAAACAATGCACAGGTGGCTGGAAAGGACTGCAAATAGCATGTCTTACCTTTTTAGAAGTGCTTTCTTCTGGCATTCTTTAAAGAAAAATTCTTCATTATGTCCTTTTATTCTTTTAAGACAATTTTAATTATCACTATAACTCACCTGTTGTTGCAGTCCTCACTTTCATGTATATTGACCCATCAAATCACTACTGTACACATTCTCCATAATCCTTGCGCCATTTTACTCTATTATGTGTTCTGCAGTCCGCACTCCTACATACATAGTCCCACCCGCGAAGCCACTACCGTACCTATGTATATACCAGTGGACTACTTGTTATTTTTACTTTTACCTTTACCTCAGTCGTATGGTAAATCATATGTTCTGTAATTGTTTTATTTCAGATTCTTCTCACTTAATTTATTGCACAGTAGCCTTGTAGAGCACCCACAATTTTGTGCTGTACAGCTGTATAATGATAATAAAGCCTATTCTATTCTATTCTATTCTATTAAGTCCAGCTCACGAACATCACCATACTCTATGGATGGATGCTTGATCCAGTCTACTTTTTACCAAGTTCGATGTCCACACACAGCTGTCTGATGTAAGCAATCATGGCCTTTCTTCCCCCTTCTCCTTTCTCCTCCAGGTGAGTGTTTTAATGGCCCACTTGTCTCCTGGGTGCAGTAGCAGCCTCCTCCACTCAATGCTCCAGCTTAGAAAAATCCTTTACTCTTCAGAATTTTTTTGAGCAATTCGTTTTCCCTAGGCTCTTTTCCTCTCAATAATTTTATGAGCGCCACTGTCAAACTTTTTTCCGGATGTTTTGACCAAGTTAATTACTTCTTACCTCTCACTGGTACTTGCATAGTCACATGTCAAAACAATTCCTCTGATATGCTATTGTTGCGTGGTACCCACGTGGGGCACTTGTAAATTAGACCAATCAGCAGCCACACATGAATATGAAGTGATGGACATAGAATTTGCTCAATTAACAACAATGTGATCTTTTTCATTGGCTCATGATAGGCCCTGATCTTCGTAGGCCCCTGGGCTTCAGCCCAGCCTAGCCCTTTCATTAAGGTGGCCTTAAATATTCGGGACAAAGCACATCCCTCTCAGGACAAACATATCTAGCCCAATAAACAGGATGTCCCGGCTACCCCCCCCCCCCCATAAACGACGACCACATGGAAACCGTCCCCACCTTCAGGTTTCTGGGCACCCATATCTCCTCTGACCTCTCCTGAACTGTCAGCACCAAGGCCCTGGTGAAGAAATCCCAGCAGCGGCTGCACTTCTTCCTTGTCCTGAGGAAGAACAGCCTTTACCAGAAGCTGCTGCTGGCCTTTTATCGCTGCTCAGTGGAGCGCGTGCTCACCTACTGTCTGTGTGTGTGGTGCACCAGCTCCACGGCCAAGAACAGGAAGGCTGTGCAGAGGGTCATCAACACCCTCCAAAAAATCATCGGCGGCCCTCTGTCCTTCCTGAAAGACATCTCCAGATCCTCCTGTCCCAGAAAGATCAAGGCTATCACAGGAGACCCTTCACATCCCGCCCACCACCTGTTTGACCTGCTCCCCTCTGGACGACGGTTCAGATCAACCAGGTCCCACACCTCCAGAGTGACAAACAGCTTCTTCCCCTGGGCCATCTGAACTGCAAACAGTCAGAGGCCCCAACCCCCTCCCTCTGAACACTCATATGCACAGAACTGAGGACCTTTTTAATTATCACAGTAACACACCTGTCTTTGCACTCCACAGTTTCATGTATCCGTGAAACCACTACTATGTATATTTTCCACAATCCTTGGGCCATTTTACTCAATTGTGTGTTCAATTGTGTGTTCTGCACTCCGCACTCTTATGTACATAGCTCCATCTGTGAAACCACAACCATACCTGTGTACACAGTGGATATAAAAAGTCTGCACACCCCAGTTCAAATGCCAGGTTTTTGTGATGTAAAAAAAATGAGACCAATATAAATCAATTCAAAACTTTTTCCATCATTGATTTGACCTATAAGTTGCACAACCCAAATGAAAAACAAACTGAAATCTTTTAAGAAGAAAAATAAAAAATAAAAACTTACAACAACCTGGTTGCATAAATATGCACACCCTGTTATAACTGGGGACGTGGCTGTGTTCAGAATTAACCAATCACATTTAAACTCATGTTAAATGGGAGTCAGCACACACCTGCCACCATTTAAAGTGCCTCTGATTAACCCCAAATAAAGTTCAGCTGTTCTAGTAGGCTTTTTCTGACATTTTTGTAGTCACATCTTACAGCACAAGCCATGGTCCACAGAGAGCTTCCAAAGCATCAGAGGAATCTCATTGTTCAAAGGTATCAGTCAGGAGAAGGGTACAAAAGAATTCCCAAGGCATTAAATATACCATGGAACACAGTGAAGACAGTCATGATCAAGTGGAGAAAATATGGCACAACAGTGACATTACCAAGAACTGGACATCCCTCCAAAATTGATGAAAAGATGAGAAGTAAATTGGTCAGGGAGGCTGCCAAGAGGCTGACGGCAACATTGAAGGAGCTGCAGGGATTTCTGGCAAGTACTGGCTGTTTAGTACATGTGACAACAATCTCCCATCTAGGGTGGCAAGACGGAAACCTTATCTTACAAAGAAAAACATCCAAGCCCGGCTACATTTTGCAAAAACACATTTGAAATCTCCCAAATGCATGTGGGAAAATGTGTTATGGTCTGATGAAACCAAGGTTGAACTTTTTGGCCATAATTCCAAAAGGTATATTTGGCGCAAACACAACACTGCTCATCACCAAAAGAAAACCATACCTACAGTGAAGCATGGTGGTGGTACCATCATGATTTGGGGCTGTTTTTCTTTAGCTGGAACTGGGGCCTTACTCAAGGTGGAGGGAATTATGAACAGTTCCAAATACCAGTCAGTGTTGGCACAAAACCTTCAGGCTTCTGCTAGAAAGCTGAAGAAGTGGAACTTCATCTTTCAGCACGACAATGACCCAAAGCAGATATCCAGATCAACAAAAGAATGGCTTCACCAGAAGAAGATTAATGTTTTGGAATGGCCCAGCCAGAGTCCAGACCTGAATCTGATCGAACAGCTGTGGGGTGATCTGAAGAGGGCTGTGCACAGGAGATGCCCTCGCAATCTGACAGATTTGGAGCATTTTTGCAAAGAAGAGAGGGCAAATATTGCCACATCAAGATGTGCTATGCTGATAGACTCCTACCCAAAAAGACTGAGTGCTGTAATAAAAGCCAAAGGTGCTGCAACAAAGTATTAGTTTAAGGGTGTGCATATTTATGCAAACAGGTTATTGTAAGTGTTTTATTTTCTATTTTTTCCCTTAAAGGATTTCAGTTTGTTTTTCAATTGGGTTGTACAGGTTTTAGGTCACATTAATGGTAGAAAAAGTTTTGAAATGATTTATCTTGGTCTCATTTTCTTACATCACAAAAACCTGGCATTTGAGTAGGGCTGTGTAGACTTTTTATATCCACTGTATTTCCATAATCCTGGGCTATTTTTATTTCAGTCATGTGTTTAATCGTGTGTTGAGTAACTGTGTTTTATCTAATCCTTCTTGCTTACTTTATTGTGCGGTAGCCTGGTGGAGCACCCACAGTTTTGTTGTACTCTACAACTGTACAGTGACAATAAAGCCTATTCTATTCTATTCTAAAGCAGCACAGTTGGCAACTCTACCACCATGCTGCCAAACTTGATATGACACAAACTCATAGCTCATGACCTTTGAGCTTGACCTTATGCAAACTCCTGGAGACCCACTGGAGGATCATTGTGTGTGAGTTTGGTGAGCATCTGGACAACTGGAAGAGTGGAAGAGTGATTCTGGTGAATTATTGGGGGAATAACAACTATAGAAAGACATAGATACAGCATCATAGCATTATCTCATTTTGCCTTTACTGGGAAGAGATAGGAGTGAGAACATAGAAAATACCAGGATGTAAAGCCTGCATACAAACTTTGGATGTAGCTGCATGTTAAGTCCATTAATACAGCCTCAGCATAAATACACATAAAAGCTGGACATAGTTAGTTTGACATCAATCCAGAAACGTTTCAGCTGCTTGAGAAAAATAAAAAAATAAATACTAGGAAAAAAATGCCTACAGTACATATAACTTGCCTGTTTACTTTCATTTCAAAGCTTGTTGTGTTTTGCAGGTCCATGCACTTTTTTTTGCCAGAAGCTGCTCAATATATTGGCTAACTCTTTCCATGATCAAAGTTGCTCACCTGCATATAGATTCTCTCATTTCCTGCAACAATCATCTGCAACAATCTGCAAAAATTCATGCGCAGGTTTCAAAACCTGGCAGCAGAAATGCTAAACTGAGGTTTCACAGCTGGGCCTTGTAAACCAATAGTTGACATAATGGTATCTGCTATAAATTTATCTCTTAGCCAACTTGTGGCTACATCCTTGACCTTGTTGTTATATTATACAGTTTCTTTTAACCTGTACTGTATTATCCGAAATAAAATTCATTCATTCATTCATTCATTCATTCATCCCTTGCAATCAAAACCAGTTTTATACAGAGGATGTACAGTATACACTACCGTTCAAAAGTTTGGGGTCACTTAGAAATTTCCTTATTTTTGAAAGAAAAGCACTTTTTTTCAATGAAGATAACTTTAAACTAATCAGAAATACACTCTATACATTGCTAATGTGGTAAATGACTATTCTAGCTGCAAATGTCTGGTTTTTGGTGCAATATCTACATAGGTGTATAGAGGCCCATTTCCAGCAACTATCACTCCAGTGTTCTAATGGTACAATGTGTTTGCTCATTGCGTCAGAAGGCTAATGGATGATTAGAAAACCCTTGTGCAATCATGTTAGGTCTGCAATGCTGTAATTGCTGCAAATGGAGGATTCTTTGACGAAAGCAAAGTTTGAAGGAAAAAATTATTATTTCAAATACAAATCATTATTTCTAACCTTGTCAATGTCTTGACTATATTTTCTATTCATTTTACAACTCATGGTGGTAAATAAAAGTGTGACTTTTCATGGAAAACACAAAATTGTCTGAGGTGACCCCAAACTTTGAACGGTAGTGTATATAAACAATCATAGCTGCTGTAACACCACCCATTAATTCCTGAATTTTCTGAAACGTTAAAATAAACCATGTGAGTTCTCGGAAGTGAAATGCTACTTTAGCAGCTAATGATGGCTAACTTTTTAAACAAGCTGTATCTATGAGAAAGGTGTGAAAGCTTTTCAAATTTATATAGAATTTTAGCTGGAGCAGGTTCATTTGGTCTTCCTTTTCAATCATTAGTTTTTTGCTTTTCTTATTTCAGACAAGGATGAAAAGAAGATGTTTTTACCTTTACATGTTTCGACTGGCATCTGCAGTCTTCCTCAGAAGTGTCAGCCGATTGCTGTGAATTGTCATTTATCAGCTGTTTTTCCTAGGTGTGGCCAGCCCACCGGAACTGTGAGATCCGCTGGACTGGCCACACCCCCGCCATCAGATGGTCTCTGGAGAATGTAGTCCCAGGTGTGAGAAAGCATAAATGCCCCCTGATCCCAATTCATGATGTCTTTGCCCCGCTTCCTGATTTCTATGGCCTCCTTGAGCCAACGTTTGTGTCTGTTGCTCTCTGATCCAATGTTTTTTGTGTTGTCCCAGTCCATGATGTGATTATTTCTTTTGCAGTGATCTGATATTGCTAATTTTAGTGTCGTTAGAATTTCCCAAAGTAATTTCATGAAATTAGTTCAGTTTAAGGAAGTACATACACTATGTACTGCAACATTTTAAGTGTTAGCATTATTTAAAAACTGGGGGAGAAAAAAGAACAACAATCTTTTACTGAATAGCTTTTTTGTGGCCAAACTGGAGTTCTGTAGCCTCCAAATAGCTGTGTTTTATAATCCTAATTACATAGATGTTTATATAGACTTTTTTCTGTTTTCCTCGATAGGCCAGCTCCCCTCCAGCCCCAGCAGGTTGCCATGAGTATGCCAAGCGCTGCCCTCCACAACAACAGCAGCATTCAACAGGCAAAGATTTAGAGCTGTGCAAATATTGGCTGTGATGGCTTTTCCTGGGCCAAGAAAAGGGTTGATTCAAATTTAAAATAGGTGTTCTATTGGTCATGGCTCTCACCTCTACCTGCTGTAAACTTCTGGAAAATGCATTTATTCATATTAAAGTGGAGGGGAAAGGAGTAAAGCAGACACAGCATGAAGGTAAATGAGTTTGAGGCAACAGGGAGAGAGCAAGTGAGAGAAGCTTTACATTCCTCCCACAGGACAGGGTGCACACATTGAGAGGTGGGTCGACTCCTACACCGCCCAACAGTTTCACTCTATTCACACTGACACATTAGTATTCTAATGCCAGTGGGAATATGTTTGACTGCCTCTCAGAGAGAAAGCAGGGCACAGGTCTGAGCCAGAGAAAGAGGAGAGAAAAAGACAATGAAGGAGCGAAGGGAAGGGTAAACAGGAGGAAGACGTTAATGTAGTAAAGAGCTCAGGGAGAGAAAAAAGCCAGATAGTGGCGGGGTTTCTCTCCTAGTAGCATTTTAAGAATGAGGGAATCTCTTCTCACATCGGTTCACCTTTATAATTACAATACATGATTAGACAATTTGATGATTGTAGTCTGTCTCATACTATCACATGACAAACAAAATTTTACAACATTAGTATATTATCAAGCTAAAAATGTGTAATAGCATTTTGCTGTTGTAACTGATGACTCACAGTCTGGCCAAGCTCCTTCTTTGGTAAAACTCTAAGGACGTCACGATTTGCCCCTCTAGGCAGAGAGGAGAGACCCAGGCGCTGAACTGTAGTTTCTGGTATTTAATAAGGAAACACAAAAGTCCAAACACTGCACAAAATAAACTTACAAACTGAGGCAACAAAAGAGTAGGCAGGGTAACACAGGAGAATGCACCAGAACGGGGAAAGGGTTCTGATGCACGTAGGCAGACAAGCTGAGGCTCCAACAACAAACGAAAGAAACAGTGGTCTTTTATAGCGCATGAAGCCGATGAACACAAATGATTGCAGGTGTGGATCACATGAGCGGGCTGGAGTTGATAATGATTACAAACTGGGGTCAGCTGAGAGAAATGAGAGGGGAGAAGATAGGACTGACAGCTGACAGGGGCACCACCCACAACAGAGCAAAAACCCGGAAGTGCCACTGACAGCTGCCATCCTGGAGAGAGAGAGAGAGAGATAACAGTACAATTACAAAGAACTAAATGCCAACAAATAAGGACTGAGGAATAAATACAAACAAATACCAAATAAGTGAGTAGCAAAACAACGATGACATAAAATGCGAGAACCAACCACGGATAAAATAAAAGGACCCCAAAGAACAGAAAATATGAGTCCTTCAGAGGTAAAGTGGGCTATCCCACAAAACCATTATTTTGAGAAAATGAGCTGTAAAGTTGAAATATTCTCAAAAAATCAGTGTGCCTATATCATTAAAAAGTTACCCCCTATACAATATAAATAGTCCAGCAGATCTCACAGTTCCGGTGGGCTGGCCACACCTAGGAAAAACAGCTGATAAATGACAATTCACAGCAATCAGCTGACACTTCTGAGGAAGACTGCAGATGCCAGTTGAAAAATGTAAAGGTAAAAACATCTTCTTTTCATCCTTGTCTGAAATAAGAAAAGCAAAAAACTAATGATTGAAAAGGAAGACCAAATGAACCTGCTCCAGCTAAAATTCTATATAAATTTGAAAAGCTTTCACACCTTTCTCATAGGTACAGCTTGTTTACAAAGTTAGCCATCATTAGCTGCTAAAGTAGCATTTCACTTCTGAGAACTCACATGGTTTATTTTAACGTTTCAGAAAATTATAACAAAAATCAGTGTACTATAGGGGTAACTTTTTAATGATATAGGCACACTGATTTTTTGAGAATATTTCAACTTTAGAGCTCATTTTCTCAAAATAATGGTTTTGTGGGATAGCCCACTTTACCTCTGAAGGGCACATATAACAAATATACAAATAAGGAAAAAGGCCATGAGACTGAGCATGGTGGAATACCCCTGTGCTCAGATCATGACAGAACCCCCCTCTCAAGGGGTGGACACCAGACACCCAAGGTAACATCAAAAAAGAAAAAAGCCCCCCCCCCCCAAAAAAAGAAGTAGAACAATAAATCACCCCGCGAAGAACATATCTGGAGCCCCAGTGACAAAAATGTACCTTTAAATCCAAACAAAGGTCCACAGTTGCCACTTCGGTTCCAAATTATGTTCTTCAAGGTACAGTTCTCGTACCTTTTAGGGTACTGCTGGAGTGACAAGCGTTTGTACTTTTTTAGGTCCATTTCTGTACTTTGATTTCTTAGTGAATATGGCTATAAGAAGAAAAAACGAGAACAGAAGAAAGAAAAGCATTTTAAAAATTCACTTGTACTGTTACAGTTCATCCGGAAAGTGTTCACAGCACTTCACTTTTTCCACGTTTTGTTATGTTACAGCCTTAATCCAAAACGGATTAAATTTATTTTTTTGCTCAAAATTCTACACACAATATCCTATAATGACAACATGAAAAAAGTTTTTTTATTTAGATTTTTGCAAATTTATTAAAAATAAAAAACTAAGAAATACCTTGTACATAAGTATTCGCAGCCTTTGCCATGAAGCTCAAAATTGAGCTCAGGTGCATCCTGTTTCCACTGATCATCCTTGATGTTTCTGCAGCTTAATTGGAGTCCACCTGTTGTAAATTCAGTTGATTGGACATGATTTGGAAAGGCACGCACCTGTCTATGTAAGGTCCCACAAGTGACAGTGCATGCCAGAATACAAACCGAGCATGAAGTCAAAGGAATTGTCTGTAGACCTCTGAAACAGGATTGTCTCGAGGCACAAATATGGGAAAGGGTACAGAAAAATTTCTGCTGCTTTGAAGGTCCCAGTGAGCACAGTGGCCTCCATCATCCGTAAATGGAAGAAGTTCGGAACCACCAGGACTCTTCCTAGAGCTGGCCAGCTGTCTAAACCGAGCAATCAGGGGAGAAGAGACTTAGTCAGGGAGGTCACCAAGAACCTGATAGTCACTCTGTCAGAGCTCCAGCATTCCTCTGTGGAGAGAGGAGAACCTTCCAGAAGGACAACCATCTCTGCACCAATCCACCAATCAGGGCTGTATGGTAAAGTGGCCAAATGGAAGCCACTCCTTAGTAAAAGGCACAAGGCAGCCTGCCTGGAGCCTACCAAAAGGCCCCTGAAGGACTCTCAGACCATGAGAAACAAAATTCTCTGGTTTGTTGAAACAAAGATTGAATTCTTTGGCATGAATGCCAGACGTCATGTTTGGAGGAAACCAGGTACCGCTCATAACCATGCCAATGGTGGTGGCAGCATCATGCTGTGGGGATGTTTTTAAGTGGCAGGAACTGGGAGACTAGTCAGGATAGAGGGAAAGATGAATGCAGCAATGTACAGAGACATCCTGGATGAAAACCTGCTCCAGAGCGCTTTTGACCTCAGACTGGGGCGACGGTTCATCTTTCAGCAGGACAACGACCCTAAGCACACAGCCAAGATATCAAAGGAGTGGCTTCAGGACATCTCTGTGAATGTCACTGAGTGGCCCAGCCAGAGCCCAGACTTGAATCTAATTTAACATCTCTGGAGAGATTTGAAAATGGCTGTGCACCGACGCTTCCCATCCAACCTGATGGAGCTTGAGAGGTGCTGCAAAGAGGAGTGAGCAAAACTGCCCAAAGATAGGTGTGCCAAGCTTGTGGCATCATATTCAAAAAGACTTGAGGCTGTAATTGCTGCCAAAGGTGCAGCAACAAAGTACTGAGCAAAGGCTGTGAATACTTATGTACATGTGATTTCTCGTTTTTTTTTTTTTTTTTTTAATAAATTTGCAAAAATCTCAAAAAAAATTTTTTTTCACATTGTCATTATGGGGGTATTGTGTGTAGAATTTTGAGGACAAAACTGAATTTATTCTGTTTTGGAATAAGGCTGTAACATAACAAAATGTGGAAAAAGTGAAGTGCTGTGAATACTTTGTGGATACACTGTATGTTCTGGACATGGTTTCTCACTGGATACTGAGCACACTCAGTGATTCGGACGGATTCAAGGATGTGGTTGAGCTGATGGTGTGCCATTTTCGCGCCCCAGACAGCATCATCGTCCGGAGGATAAAGTTTCGGCAGTGCCACCAATGGGCGGGTGAACCTATCCAGCAGTTCATCGCTGACCTGAAACTGCTGGCTAATGAGTGCCGTTTTGGTCCGCTGGACGAAGAGATGGTTTGCAACCAGCTGGCAGAGCACACCAACAATGCTGCGATAAGGACGAAACTGCTCACGGTACCGGGTAACTTGACGCTGGCTAGAGCTGTCGAGTTGGCTCTCCAGTTGGAAACAGAGGACAAGCTGGCTTCAGAGCTAAGTGAGCATCTCTCACAATGGCAGCTGGAGTTTCCCTCTCGACCCTAGTAGCGGATCCAGACAGCGCTGACAGCATGGAGGACTACGCTACAGAGACCAATGCTGCAAAATTTAGGTCTGCCACGGGAAAACCCATGTGTATGGGTTGTGAGTCCATGAAGCACCGTTTCAAGGCCACGGACTGCCTGGCAAGAGGGAAAGCGCTGCGGCAAGTGTAAACATTTGAACCATTATGCCAGGGTGTGCCGTATGTCCGAGCAAGGGAGCCTACAAAGGAAATCGACCCCCCCGCCCCGACAATTGTTCGTACAGTGTCTCCGAGCACCAACGGGTACACGTTCTGCGCGGTCGAGCTGGCTGGTGTGGAGGTTCCACTGCTGATCGACATGGGAATGGAGGGCTCTCTGCTGAATTGGGCTACGGTGAGAAAATTCTTTCCACACTATAGGACTGCAGGAGACCCAGCGCCGCCCTATGATTATGGAGGTGGATGGCTGTGCACGGTGGGAACGCTAGTGCTGACGGCGTGGTACAAGTCGGCGGAGATGGCTGACTTCAAGTTCATCATGACAGCCTGAGGCGTCAACATCATGGGCTGTGACCTATTTTATGGTCCGGGGTTCACCATTAAGAACGATACTGGGGAGGAGTAGTTTGGTTGGGGACAGTGGAACTGGCCGGTTTCGAGAGTGAAGGATGATGCAGTGTGGGATGAAGATTTATCGGGCACCCCGGAGGTCGAGCAGGACCAGTCTCGATCAGGGGCGATGCAGGAGGGTCTCAGTGTCAGAGCTCAGGATGCCCTGGATGAGGGTACTGAGCATAATGGCAAGGCGCTTGCGTTGTCAAGCGACGCTGACAAGCTGGCTCCAGTTTTCCCCAGAGCTCGGCCACAGTGGGCCGAAGAATCTGGGGCTACAACGGCGACAGCTGCAGCAGCTTTAAAAGTGGTCGGGGCCAGACCGTCAGGCACGGAGAAACTACGTGCCAAGCAGTAACACTGCAAGCCGAGCAAGACCCCTCTGAGAGTCACGGATTTGGTTCGGGCTCGTGAGGAGGGACAACCACGGCGAATACGGACCAAACGACAGTCTAAAGATCACCAGGGGCGGCTGCGCATCGTGGCTAAATGAGGCGCAGCCTATTTTCAACTGTCAGATGGCTCGTGGAGGCACGCCAATGAGCTGTGGCGTGCCCCGGAGGAGGTTTCAGGTGGTGAGTCCGGACGAGAGGACTGCCCGACGACAAGGAAGAGGAGGCGCATTACTGTTTATGAGATCAGCTGCGGCCCCAGAGGTATGCCGCCTCCATGGGCGGACTTACGGAGAGACGGTCCGGAGGCCCCACAGGCCAGTTCCTCCCCTACTTAGCCAAGTGGAGTGTGAGTTTGTACATATGATACAAAAAAAAAAGTTCTAATGGTGTGGTTCTTTTGTAGGTGTGTTATTGAGAAATAATGATAATAGTAATAATGGGAAAAAGGAAAAGTTTCAATGTCCATATGTTTGTGCATGTGTGGAAATAAGAGAGTTCTAATGTTCAGACGGTTGTACATGGTTTTGGGATTATTTTGTGTATTTTATTTATAATTTAGGAACACAGCAGTACTTTTGAGTTAATTAATGGACTTTATTTATTTAATTTACATATGGCTGAATAAATCCACCTTGCTGTGTCGGGTAGGATGGTAGTCCACCCATCCTCTTTAGTTTTAGTTTGTTGTGTGAATGTGATAGAGGTCTTTTTAGTTATTCCAGTCTAGTCTTAGTGCGTGTTTCGGATCCTAAATTGGGGAGGGTCTCAATTGTATGTGTGCTTTGGACTTTTCTACAGGGGGGGAAAATGTTGTATGTTCAAAGATGCTCTTATTTGTGAAGTGCGGTGTAGTGGCACCCACTTCCGTTTCCGCCACTACACCGCTCCTATAAATATCAGCGGGCAGGGAAATCCGACCTCTTTGCCAATGCCCCTGCCTGACGGTTGTATTGTGGTTATCGCAGCATCAATAAAGCTAAGCTCAGTCGTGCACCTGGAACTCAGAAACTCAGATCTCAGAACTCAGAAAAGGATTTATTGCCAAGTACATTAACAGTAAACAACTGATAACATACGAGGGATTTGACTTGACACAGAAAACGACCTGCATTTCCGGTGACGCAGCAGCGTCGAAACGCGCCTGTCATCAGATGGGTACAGGATGCATAGGGAAGAAAAGGATAACACAATAGGAAAGAGCAAAAAACCATTGATTGTCAGAATACCGGTCATATATGATCAATATTATGATTACAAGAAAAAAAGCCCTCAATGCACAATTAGCAGACAAGAATGTACACAAAGACACAAAGGGAGCAGTGAGTGAATGATCTTCTCATCAGTTTATTGAGTCAGTGTGAGTGTAGTGTTGAGTGGAGGTGTTTGTATCAGTTAAGAACAACAAAGTCTCTTCGGCAGGAGATGTTTTGTCTAGCGGCTGGCATTTGTCCTTGAGCCAGGCAGCTGGCTGTCCATAGAGTCAATGCAGCTCAAATGTTTTGGAAACAAAAAACTGCAGATAATCTGGAGGACTTGTGTGAGGGCAGGTCAGATTAGTCGAATAGTACTGATCCCAGAGAAAAAGACTTTATATTCTCTTACAGATTCAGTACTTTAATCCTTCAGTGCTGGACATTGAATTCTTCATGGACGGCTCTCAGCGTGATCATGATGTAATCCATTTTCCTAGACAGTTCTCCATTAGCCGCTGTCAGAGTCCTCCCCATTTGTTCAATTTGATGGTTAAGCCTCGCCTGGCCAGCATTTTGATAGGTTACGTCCATCTTCATCAATTTACGGTACACCAGGACAATCCCAGATCCAATCAGAACAATCCCGATGGCCATTGCTACGAAGATGTATAAATCTTCGACATCTTCGATAGAGAGATCAGACAGGCACAAGAGTTTCCAATTACTTGTGTCCCTCAAATAGCCCGCAGCCGCAGTTCCTGCGGGGCAAACTACCTCCCCCGGGGCACTTTTCCTCGTTGAAAAAATAGTGTCAATTGCGTTCAAAGCCCAGCTTATTAAATTCAATTCAATTCAATTCAACTTTATTTATATAGCGCCATTTCACAACAACAGTCATCTCATAGCACTATCAACTGTAGGGGGGGAACCCCCACAGTTGCAGAAAGACCCCAGCAATCAGGCGATCCCCTGTGAGCAAGCACTTGGCGACGGTGGAGAGGAAAAACTCCCTTTTGACAGGAAGAAACCTCCAGCAGAACCAGGCTCAGGGAGGGGCAGTCATCTGCTGCGACTGGCTGGGAGGTGAGGGGATAGAGAAGAAGAAAAGAACAGACATGTAGAGAGCAAACAGCACGATGGGGACTCAATCTATGACATGGATTATGGATATATATATATGGAAATTATGGATATAAATCCATAATTTCATTCGAAATCAGCAGTAGAGACACGCAGACAGACGATAGCAAGCTGGGATCCAGTCAGTTAGGGGAGGAAGGAGATAAAAAGTCAGAGCTGGAGAGAAGGAAAAAAGTGTCTGCTCTCTTTGGGAGGCGGAAGTGAATAACTTCCGGAACTCTCAGTGAATACTCTCAGCTTCATCACTGAGAGTATTTGCAGACATAGCATAGAAGAATGAAAGGATGAGACATGAGAGCTGCCAGTTCAGAACTTTACTCAACTCCAGCAACACAAAGAATGACATCTGGCGCCAATGTGCATATATACAGTTCCCCATCTCTCCTCCCTTCTCCCCAAGTCACTGGGTGTGAGTGGAGCCTCCTAGAGGTCCGCCACACAGCCCCCCCCCCCGAACACCCAGAAGGGGCCTCATCAGTCCAACACCCTGGGCTTGAGCAATCGCCCATAACAGCTGTATTGTGGAGCAGCCGGAAAACCTGAGGGGTCTCCAGGACGAGGCAGGGAGGAAAACAACTCAGTCTCCGGTCTTGGCAAAAAGTCCTCTGTAGGGGAAAAACCAACCTGCGAACCCACCGCAGGTGGGAGTCCCTGTGGGGAGCCTGGGCCAGCACCACCTGCTCGTCTGCCAACACATGAGTCTATCAATGCAAACAGTTTCCCTGCACCCCCCAAAATCCAACACAAAATGTTTTACACCCATTTCCAAAACCCTGAAAGGGCCGTCGTTAAGCGGACGCAGCAGAATCCTGTGGGCATCATGCCTGACAAAAACAAACTTGGCATGCTCCAAACGCTTCAGAACAAAAACGAGGGGGAAACAAAGGTGCACCAGCCCTGGAACGCTAACTGACTCAACCTTAGGAAAAAATTGAGCGGACGAGTCAGTGTCGGGCGCGAGACCTTCCAGCAAAAATTCACCTGGAACCTGTACAGCCGACCAAAAACAAGCTCAGCTGGGAAAGTGGCAAGATCCTCCTTGGACACGGAGTGTTACCCAAGTAGGACCCAAGGGAGGTGGTCGACCCAATTTACGTTGGTCAACAAGGCTCTAAATGCGGCTTTAAGAGACCTGCGGAACCTTTCGCACAAACCATTAGCCTGCGGATTGTATGCAGTGATATGATGAACTTTGACCCCCAGGCTCTCAGCCATGGTGGACCAGAGTTCAGAAACAAACTGGGGACCCCTATCGGAGGCAATGTCTGACAGGGGGCAAAACGCGAGACCCAAAATGACAAAAACGCATGGGCTACATTGACAGAAGTGGTGGAAGCCAACGGGACTGCCTCTGGCCAACGCATGGTGCAGTCCACCATCGTCAAAAGGTGCGTGAAACCCTGCAATGGCGGAAAGGGGCCCACTAAGTCAATGTGGACGTGGTCAAATTTCCTGCTCGGAATCCGGAAAGAGTCAAGGGGTGCCCTGGAGTGCCTCTGCACCTTAGCCCGTTGGCACACAACACAAGCGGCAGCCTACTCCTTCACACCATTGCGCAGGCGGGGCCAAATGAATTTGAACCTCACCAGCTTAACTGAAGCACATACGCCGGGGTGCGAGAAAGCGTGAACGGACTCAAAAATGTGGCAGCACCAAGAGACTGGAACAACCAGGCAGGGAAGGCAGGTGGAGACGTCACAAAGAAGGGTGGGACAACCCTCTTGTATCACTCTGCTCACTAGCTTAAGGCCCATTCCCGTGGTACAGAGTGCTAGAATGTCCGCATCTCCCGGTTGGTCGGCAGCCATGGCAGAAAAATCAATGGCAAAGTGGACTGGAGAGACCAGCGGGCGGGACAAACAGTCAGCCACTATGTTCAGTTTGCCAACCACATGCTGAATGTTGGTAGTGAACTCCGATATTGCGGCTAGATGATGCTGCTGATGCGCTGACCATGGTTCCGAGATCTTGGACATCGCGTAGGTTAGAGGTTTGTGGTCGACAAACACGGCAAATATGTGACCCTCAAGTCAAAATTGGAAGTGGCGCATGGCCAGGTAGAGAGCCAATAACTCTCTTTCGAAAGTGCTGTACTTACGCTCGTTGTACAGCTGAAAAAGGCCAAAGATTGCCATGAACCAGAGACGTCCTGTTCCACCACTACTCCAACCACGACATCAGATGCATCCGTTGTAAGCACAATCCGCGCCTATGGGGTTGGATGGGCTAGCAAAGCTGCACTGGCGAGTGCAGCTTTGGCACCCGAAAAAGCCTGGACCTGATCGGGGGTCCAGTCGATACCATCTGTGGATTTCTTCTTCTTGAGCACATCGTAAAGTGGTTGTATAGCAGCTGGACTGCCCGGGGGAAGGAAATGGTTGTAAAAATTAATTATCCCCAAAAACTCCTGCAGCGCCCTCAAGGTCTGCAGATGTGGGAAATCCACCACCACCCATACTTCATCCGGCAGCGGAATCGTGCCCTCAGATGAAATGCAATGGCCCGAAAAAATCAATCTCCAGCAACCCAAACTGACATTTTGCTGGATTAACTATCAATCCGTGCACCTCCAGCCGACGGAAAACTTGCTTCAAATGAGAGAGGTGCTCCTCCTCAGACACGTTAGCTACCAGAACATCATCCAGGTAGACAAACGCAAACGGCAAATCATGGAGCACCACATCCATCATCCTCTGAAAAGTCTGAGCCATGCCCTTAAGCCCAAATGGCATGCAAAGAAACTCAAAAAGGACAAAGGGTGTTATTACTGCTCTTTTTGAGACGTCTTCAGTGCGCACCGGGACCTGGTGGTAGCCGCGGACCAGATCCACCTTAGAAAAAATGGGCATTCTGGACAGGTGCACTGAAAAATCCTGAATGTAAGGGATGGGATAATGGTCGTGCTCCGTGATGTTTTTCAAGCGACGGAAATCACCGCACAGCTGCCATGAACCATCAGACTTGGGCACCATGTGCAGCGGGTATGCCCAAGGGCTATTGGAGTGCCTAACGATCCCCAAACGTTCCAAGTTAGCAAACTCTTCCCGCACGATGGCTACCTTAGTGGCATCAAGGTGGCGCAGCCGTGCAAAAACCGGAGGGCCTTTTGTGGTGATAAAATGCTCAACCCCATGTTTGGTTACAGTAGCAGAAAAAGTAGGCACTGTGAGCGTGGGAAACTCAAGAAAGCAAGCACTGGCACACGTCCCCTGAGGCTAAAAAAATAGCATGTGTTAGTGGCCCAGCTCCCCGAGTTATACAAGGCAGTGAAGAAGAAGAAACAGCACCAAGCATACGTCTATTAGCAACATATACAAGGAGTCCATAAGCACACAGAAAATCAGCACCTATGATAGGAACCAAGCAGGCGGCTACCACAAAGTCCCACTTGTAGTTGCATCCATGAAAACATACAGTCACTGACCTTTCTCCAAACGTCTTGATAGGGGAGCCATTAGCGGCGGTTAACGACAGGTCACAGCCTTCCGCCAGTCTATCAGCACCAGTCGACCAAAAACCGTCTCCTGGAACGTGTGTCCTTGAGGAAAAGCAGCTTCTCCCTGTTGCCAGCGGTCGCAGCTGCTACTGACTGCTGGCTGGTCCATTTCCCAAAACGGCATGGTGGGAGGCAACGCTGCGCGCCAGCGCCAAAATGCTGATGGTAGAAGCACACAGTCCTGCTCCGGCGCCTCCAAGTGGATATCCTGGCCACAACCGTCCTCTCCACAGCCTCCGTGGGCTCCGCCGAAGGACCCTGTGTCACCGCCTGGACACCAAAACTCCTATTCGCCAGGATAACGCGGTCCGCTTTTTCCACCAGCGCGCGGTAGTCTCTGGCGGCCAGCAGTGATGAGTTGGCCAAAATTGTCTGCGCCGCAACCGGCAGTTTTCTGAGGAAGAGATAGGTGAAGAGAAAAGATCCATCATTTGTGCCCAGCAAAGCCAGCATACTTTCTATTAACTCCACAGCTGAGCCATTGGCAAACTCAGAGTGGGAGAAGAGCTTCTCTGCTCTCTCCCCGTCGGGGAGGGTGTAACACCATAACAGCAGCTGTTTGACAGCGGTGTATTTCTCCCGGGCCGGGGGATTCGGAGCAGGCTCATGGTGCGCTGAGCGGAGTGCGGGTCGAGCAAAGTCACCACATAATGGTATGTCGTGTCGTCTGCAGAAATCCCACGGAGGGTAAACTGAGCCTCAACGTGGATGAACCAGGCAGCGGGATCATGGAGCCAGAAGTCTGGGAGCTTGACCGCCACGGCGAATGAGGCCGGGGTCTCGGACGGAAACCCTAATGTAGGTGTTCCCAAAGAGGAGCTCACTTTGTCTTCCGTTTTGAGCATTATCAACATCGTAGGTCACCAGTGTGGAGGAATGAAAGGACGAGACATGAGAGCTGCCAGTTCAGAACTTTACTCAACTCCAGCAACACAAAGAATGACATCTGGCACCAATGTGCATACATACAGTGGCAAAGCAAGGGGCGGTGGAGTGATAATGTATGTTAACAACAACTGGTGCAGACCGGGACATATCACTGTTAAACAACGACACTGCAGCAAAGACATTGAGTTGCTAGCTGTTAGCATGCGGCCTACATATCTCCCGAGAGAACACTCACACGTGATCTGCATTGTTGTTTATGCAAATCCGACGGTGAACGCTGGGACAGCGCGTGACGTCATCCATTCAGTAACCAGCAGGCTGCAGACAGAACACCCAGATGCTCTTCTCCTCATCTCAGGCGATTTCAACCATGTTTCACTGTCTCCCATTCTACCCATGTTCACCCAGTATGTCACATGCCACACTAGAGACAATAAAACACTGGACTTATTCTACGCAAACACTAAGGAGGCGTACACCTCATCACAACTTCCCCCACTCGGGAGATCGGATCACAACTTGGTTCATCTCCGGCCGGTGTACAAACCCCTAGTACACAGACAACCTCCGGCCATGCGCACAGTGGAGTTATGGTCTGAGGAGACAATGGACACTCTAAAAGGCTGTTTTGAAGCCACCGCCTGGAAGCAGCTCTGCGATCCACATGGTGAGGACATCGATGGCCTCACTCACACCTTCACAGACTACCTCAGCTTCTGTGTGGACAAATCCGTTCCCACCAAGACCATACGGTGTTGCTCAAACAACAAACCCTGGATCAACCCTGAGATTAAAACACTTCTGAGAGAGAAGAAGAGGATCTTCAGGTCGGGGAACAGGGAGATGTTGAAGTCCGTACAGAGGGAGCTGAGGAGAAAGATCAGAGAAGGCAAGGACAGCTTCAGAAAGAAGATGGAGGACAAGTTGCAACAGAGCGACATCAGCGGGGTCTGGAGAAACCTCAAAACCATCTCTGGGCTCCAGAATACCTCTCCCCAAGCCACGGGGGGCAGGGAGTGGGCGAACAACCTGAATCTGTTTTTCAATAGGTTTGACCAACCGCCCTCCCCCCTGACTGCACAACAACCACTGCTGCCTCTAAAGAAATCAAGTCCTGCTGCCCACTCCCCACTCCACCAACACCCCCCCCCCACTCCCAACACACAGCCCTCCATCCTGACCCTGACCAGGACCCAGGTGAGGACGGAGCTGAGGAAGATCAAGGCGAGGAAGGCGTCGGGACCGGACGGCATCAGCGCAAAGCTCCTCAAGTCCTGTGCAGACCAGCTGTGTGGGATTGTGACGTACATCTTCAACCTGAGCCTGAAGCTGGGGAGGGTACCACAGCTGTGGAAAACATCTTGTGTGGTACCTGTACCAAAAACTTCCCACCCCAAAGACCTGAACAGCTACAGACCGGTGGCCTTGACGTCCCACTTGATGAAGACCCTGGAGAGACTGCTCCTTGCTCATCTCCGCCCCCTGGTGGAACCAGCGATGGATCCACTCCAGTTCGCCTACCAACATGGCATTGGGGTGGAGGATGCGGTGATCTTCCTCCTTCACCGTTCTCTGTCCCACCTGGAGAAGCCCGGGAATACAGTGAGGATCATGTTCTTTGACTTCTCCAGTGCTTTCAACACCATCCAACCGATGATCCTGAAGGACAAGCTGCTGCGCGCAGGGGTGGACCAGCACCTGTCATCATGGATCCTGGACTACCTCACGAACCGGCCTCAGTTTGTGAGAACCCGGGACTGTGTGTCCGACACAATCATCAGTAGCACGGGGGCCCCCCAGGGAACGGTGCTGGCTCCCTTCCTGTTCACTCTTTATACTGCGGACTTCTCACACAACACAACACACTGCCATCTACAGAAGTTCTCTGATGACTCTGCGATCGTTGGCCTCATCTCCAATGGAGATGAAGCTGAGTACAGAGGGCTTATCCAGGACTTCGTGGACTGGTGCCATCGGAACTGCCTCCAGATCAACGCGAGGAAAACTAAGGAGCTGGTGGTGGACTGCCGCAGGCATGGGCAGCCCCTCACAGCACCAGTAAATATACAGGGAACAGACATCGAGATGGTGACATCCTATAAGTACCTGGGTGTTCATCTGAACAATAAACTAGACTGGTCACACAATACTGACGCACTCTACAAGAAGGGACAGCGCAGGCTGTTCCTGCTGAGGAGACTCAGGTCTTTTGGTGTACAAGGGGCGCTGCTGAAGACATTCTATGACACGGTGGTGGCATCAGCCATCACTTTTGGAGTGGTCTGCTGGGGCAGTGGCATTACTGCAGCCGATAGGAAGAGACCGAACAAACTGATTAAGAAAGCTAACTCTGTCCTGGGGCAGCGCCTTGATCCGGTGGAGGAGATAGGAGAGAGAAGGACGGTGGCTAAACTGTCATCTCTGCTGGAGTCCGAGTTCCACCCTATGCAGGACATACTGAATGCACTGAGGAGCTCATTTAGCAGCAGACTACATCATCCCAGGTGCACAACCGAGAGGTTTCGTAGGTCCTTCCTACCAACGGCTGTCAGACTGTACAACCTAAGCAGGGCTGCTCGCAGAGATAGCAAAAAGACGTAACAAACTAATAGTTTTTTGAATGCAAAAGATGCAATAGACTTACACAATGGTCCCCTCCGGCATACAACTAGGAAAATACCGGTCACTATGGAGGGTGAGAATATGTATGGGCACATAATCATACCATGTAGGATAACTAAGTAGACGGTTATGCTGTTTCATCCCATCTAGCAACAATGCTCTGCACTGTGTGTGTTTATATATTTACATATTTATTCCATCTAGCTACAATGCTCCGCACTGGGTGTGTTTATATTTATATATCTATATATTTATTCCATCTAGCTACAATGCTCCGCACTGTGTTTTTATATATCTACATATTATTCCATCTAGCTACATTGCTCCGCACTGTGTGTGTTTATATACTTACATATTTATTCCACCTAGCTGCAATGCTCTGTACTGTGGGTGCTTATATATTTACATATTTATTCCATCTAGCTACAATGCTCTGCACTGTGTGTTTATATATTCATATATTTATTCCATCCAGCTACAATGCTCTGCACTATGTGTCTGTGTGTGTATATATATATTTTATAGTAATATGTACATATGTATATTAGCTGCTCTTGCTTGCTTGTTTTTTTTTCTTGCCTTCTGATTGTTGCTCTGAGTGTTGCTATCCCTGTGCTGTTGCAATCCTGGAATTTCCCCGTTGTGGGACTAATAAAGGCTTATCTTATCTTATCTTATCTTATACAGTTCCCCATCTCTCCTCCCTTCTTCCCAAGTCACTGGGTGTGAGTGGAGCCTCCTAGTGGTCCGCGACAATCTAAAGAAGCCAGCCCAGTTCTGGAACAGCATTCTTTTGGACAAATGAAACCAAGATCAACCTGTACCAGAATGATGGGAAGAAGAAAGTATGGAGAAGGCTTGGAACAGCCCATGATCCAAAGCACACCACATCTTCTGTAAAACACGGTGGAGGCAGTGTGATGCATGGGCATGCATGTCTTCCAGTGGCACTGGGTCACTAGTGTTTATTGATTATGTGACAGAAGACAGAAGCAGCTGGATTAAGTGTATAGTGATATACTGTACTGTCTGCTCAAATGCAACAAAGCTGATTGGATGGCTCTTCACAGTACAGATGGACAGTGACCCAAAACATACTGCAAAAGCAACCCATGAGTTTTTAAAGGCAAAGAAATGGAATATTCTGCAATGATCGAGCATGCATTTCAATTGTTTAAGAAAAAAACTTATGGCAGAAAGACCCACAAACAAGCAAAAACTGAAGACAGCTGCAGTAAAGGCCTGGCAAAGCATCACAAAGGAGGAAACCCAGCACTGGTGATGTCCATGCATTCCAGACTTCAGGCAGTCACTGCTTGCAAAGGATTCTCAACAGACTACTAAAAAAATGAACATTTTATTTATGGCAATGTTAATTTGTTCCATTACTTTTGTGTGCCTGAAATGAGGAGACTTTTTATAAAAGTGGTTGCAGTTCCTAAACCGTCACTCCAGTGTGGATGTGAATACCTTCAAATTAAAGATGAGAGTCTGCACTTTAAGCCTATATTAATTTCATAATTGCATCTTGAATGTTTTGGTAAACAGCTAAAATAACAAAACTTGTTACTGTTCTAATACTTTTAGAAGGCAGCATAGGTTGTTGGATAGTATATGTATACTATAGTATACATACTGTATATACTATAGTATATATACTATTGTGTGTGTGTGTGTGTGTGTGTGTGTGTGTATATATATATATATATATATACGTATATATATATAATTATGGCGGTGCCCTAGGGTAGAGAGGGGTGGCGCCCTACCTCTGGGGGTTGGCATCACCTGGGGTGTATAAGTCAGCAGTGGGAGACATCTTGTCTCTTCGCTGTGGCTCCTAGGCTAGCGTAGTGACTCCTGTGTTCTTGGTCCCGTGTTCTAATAAAACTATAAAATGTCACCTCGACTCCTTCTTAATTAGAGACACAACATTTGGCGACGAGGATATACGACATGGAGAGGGCAGCTACCGCATTTCCTCCATTTTTGGAGGCTCTGGGTGAGCCGTTGGTCCCATAGGCCAGATGGTATGCTGCCTTCGAGAACTATCTCACAGCGCTGGACCTCGGCGACCTCGACAAATTACGCACAAGGGCTATCTTGGTTCACAACCTCGGTATGGAGGGCCAAAGAATCCTGAACACGCTTGGAGGAGGTGACTCATTCGGAGACATTGTGAGGCTCATGGCAGGCTACTTTTGCACCCCTGAAAACACCATTATGAGGCGTATCCAGTTCAGGCAGCAACACCAGCGACCCGGAGAGACAGTGCAACAGTTTGTGGCAGACCTTTGGCAGCTGACGGGTGAGTGCAGGTTTGGGGCCTTGGAGGAGGAGATGATTCATGACCAGCTAGCTGGAGCACGTGGCATATTCCTCCACGAGGGTTCGCCTGCTAACACATGCTGGTGAGCTGACGTTGCTAGCAGCCATGGAGCTAGCGCAACAACACGAGGTAGTGGAAAAGATTACAAAAAATCTCGGTGACATAAGGCCCTACCCAAGAACGACAAGCAGTGGAAGGCACTGTCCTTGGATCCGGAAGATGGCAGCGATGATGAGTACGCAGCCATTGTGAAGATTAGGTCCGTCCCGGGGACTCCGAGATGCTACGGCTGCGGATCCAGCAGGCACTGCTATAGAGCGAGGGAGTGCGCAGCAAAAGGAAAGTGTTGTGGATGGTGCAGATTGTTCCACCACTTCGCCAGGGTTTGTCAGAATTTTGAGAAGGAACAACGGAGATCAGGGAAGGAGACTCCAACTAAGAAGGCACTCACAGTGGTCCATACGGTCTCTCCCAACACAGACGGATGGATCCTCTGCAACATCGTGTTGGATGGGGTACCAATCCCGCTGATAGTGGACACGGGGTCGGCAGTTTCCATCTTCAATCTGGCAACAGTGACGAAGTTCTTTCCACATTACACAGTGAGCAAGACAGACATTGCCTGTTATGGGTATGGCAACAACCCCCAGGACATTGTGGGCTCAGTGTGGACATCGCCACAGCGAGCACTCTGTGCCAGTGTTTGCGGTCCCTTAGATGGAGGACCAGAATGGCATGGATTAGCATCCGTGGGGGTGGATGATTCCAGAGAACAGGCACAGCGAAGCTCCGGTGGCCGACCGAGTACAACCGTTGAGCCGGGTGCTGTCAGGGCCGCTCTAATGCAGGAAATGAAAACGATTGGGGAGAGATCGAATGGCACGAACCCTAGCTGTGCCCAGAATGAAAACAAGGGACAAGGCTAGAGTTGGATCAGCAGGATGCTGAGGAATCATTTGGGTACCGGTTCACGATGCCATAGAAGAAGTTAGCCAGTGAGTACTCCCCTGGGTGTGGGCGATGGTGTGTGCCCTAGGGTCGAGTCTCAGCTAGGACAGGTTCGCAGGTCAAGGGAGCAGAGAGATGGACAGGGTGGCCTGCGTGTGGTACGAACTGGCGACGACAGTTACCTGGAGCTGACAGATGGGTCGAGACAGCACCCAAACAAGCTGCGGCATTCGGGAAGGAAGGAACGCCAGTGCAGCCCGTCTCCAGTTGCGAAGAAGTGGAGGAGCTCTGGGAGTGGGCCGCGGGATGGACACTCCGGGGGGGGGGGCGCTACTTTATGTTGGGGTTTACGGTGTGTCTCGTTATAGTGTGTTTTACTGTGTGTGTTTTGCTAAGGTTAATAGTCAAAAAAAAAAAAGGAAAATGTGAGATGTAAACCAAATGAGAAATGTGACCACCGTTGTAATTTGGGAATGCCACCTAGATGTGGGGAAGTTCTGAGTGTAATGTATGTGTGTGGGGAGGTGCACTATTGTTACTCTTAGGACTTTGTGCCCATGTTATGGGATGAAAATGTTAGTCTGTAGAGTCAGGCACCACCATTGTTCATGTTTGTATATAGTTTGTGATTGTATTGTACATACGTATTTATTTCGGGATTAATTTATTTTGATGTGTGGCCCTTTTATGCTCGGTGACTGTTACTTACATAGTGGAGTGCTCCACTGGGCCGGTGTGGTGTGAGTGGATAGGCCTATACGCATCCCTGGGGTCTAAATGGGTTAGGACGTGCTGGGGTGGAATGCAGAAATGAGCACCTACATTTCCACTAAAATACCCCACTCATAGCACAGCGTCTCTTCAATAGCCTCTCCTAACCAAATCCTACTGTCTGGCTTCTCGTGCCAACTCTGTTTCACTAAATGACAGAGGGTGTCAGCAAGTCTTTGGCACTATAACCAAGTTGCTCCAGGTAGGTGGGGCTTATCAGACTTGGGTGTCAGTCCACCTAGGAGAAGGACCGCTCTGATTTCAAATCTGGGCAGGTGGTGCCCATTAGCCTTGGCCAGCAAACTACCTAGGAGAAGGTAAACTCTGATTCCAAACGTCCGCTGCCTTGCAGCTATACCCGATTACAGGAAAGGCTTCGGGAGTTAACCTCGAGAATAAATCCGGAGTGGAGCCCTAAGGTGGTTGGCAGATGCTCAGCACTACTTCCGGCAACTCCTGCAGTGGAACTGGTCCCAAACTGTATTGGATCATCCTTTCCTTTGGACTCAGCTAGTGACACTGAGAGGGGGACACTGACATGTGGACAGCCCAGTGTTTCCATACTACCCCACCCTGGCTTTTTAACGCAAACTGGAGAGGCCACTCCAGTGGCGTCGCAAGATTACGGCACAACACGGGACGAGGCAGTTACCGGTTATAAGCTCCAACCAACTGGCGTAGGGAGGAGCGCCAGGGGTCTCGTCCGACGGTGGGAGAAGCCTTCGCAGCTTCATTGGGCAGCTACTGCCCACCTCAAGCTGGGCAGCCCCCAGCCAGTAAGGTGCCGCCTCGCCATGGCTTGCCTGCTCTACTGGGTGCGTAGAGCTTATGGGTCTGTCCTGACAAGCAAGCGTCAATCTGCACCAGGCAGTCAAAAGGAGAAACATACGAAGACTCCAGCTCTTCGATTTGCAAGCTGAAATGTTCGCACCATGTGCCCCGGACTTACCGCTAATCTCCAACAAATGGACAACTCTCGCAAGACCGCCATCATCAATAAGGAACTGGCACGACTTAACATCGATGTTGCCTGTCTTCAGGAAACCCACTTGGTCGACAGCAGCTCTTTTAGAGAATCAGACTACACCTTTTATTGGCAGGGCCTGTCCCAGGACGAGTCCAGGCAGCATGGTGTAGGTTTTGCAGTGAAGAACTCGCTGATTTCCACCACAGAAACCCCTACAGGAGGGTCCGAAAGAATCCTCCTCCTCCACATGAAGACATCATCAGGCTTTGTGAACATCCTTTCTGTGTATGCCCCGACCCTCACGTCCACCCCAGAAGCCAAAGATCAGTTCTACGAGGCTCTAGAGGAAGTGCTATCTAGAATCCCCCGCTCTGAAGGCTTATTTTTGCTAGGTGACTTCAACGCTCATGTTGGAGCGGACAAGCAAGTGTGGCCATCCTTTCTTGGCCACTTTGGCATAGGCAGGATGAATGGGAGCAGACAGAGGCTGTTGGAATTCTGTTGTCATCATGGCCTCTGCATTACAAACTCCTACTTCAAGTGTAAAGAGCTGCAGAAAGTGTCTTGGAAACACCCCCAGTCCCGTCACTGGCACCAGCTAGATCTTGTCATCACCAGAAGAGCGGACCTCAGCAGTGTTCTTCACACGAGAAGCTATCACAGCGCTGAATGTGATACAGATCATTCCCTTGTTGCCAGTAAGGTCAGATTGAAGCCAAGAAAGATCCACCATGCCAAGACTAAGGGTCGCCCCCGCATCAACACTTGCAGAACTTCCGATCCGATCAAGGCTCAGACCTTTGCTGACAGCTTCTAGAGGAAACTTGAAGCTCACCTCCAGTCCGATATCCCAGGAGACGTGGACGCCAAATGGAACCACCTTCACAACGCCATCTACAACTCAGCCATGAATGCATTTGAAAAGAAAGAACGCAAGAATGCTGACTGGTTCAAGGCTCACTGGGACGAAATGCAGCCAGTCACAGAGGCCAAAAGAGAAGCACTGCTGGCTTACAAGCAGAACCCTTGCCCTGGCACACGCAATGCCCTTCGAGCAGCAAGGAGCAAGGCCCAGCAGATTGCCCGCCGTTGCGCCAATGAGTACTGGCAGAACCTGTGCGCCAACATCCAGGTGGCTGCCAATTGCGGATACACAAAAGGAATGTATGAGGGCATCAAAACGGCTATCGGTCCCACAAGAATCAAAACAGCACCGCTCAAAGCTAAGACAGGCAAAGCCATCACCGACAAGAGCAAACAACTCCAGTGTTGGGTCGAGCATTATCTTGAATTGTACTCGACCCAGAACATCATGACAGACGTTGCCCTCGACGCCTTGCCTGGTCTACCAGTCATGGAGAAGCTTGACGAAATGCTCAGGCTAGAAGAGCTCAGCAAAGCCACAGACTGCCTCGCCTGTGGCCAGGCTCCAGGGAAACCAAACAACTGAACAAACTGATTAAGAAAGCTAGCTCTGTCCTGGGGCAGCGCCTTGATCCGATGGAGGAGATAGGAGAGAGAAGGACGGTGGCTAAACTGTCATCTCTGCTGGAGTCCGAGTTCCACCCTATGCAGGACATACTGAATGCACTGAGGAGCTCATTTAGCAGCAGACTACATCATCCCAGGTGCACAACCGAGAGGTTTCGTAGGTCCTTCCTACCAACGGCTGTCAGACTGTACAACCTAAGCAGGGCTGCTCGCAGAGATAGCAAAAAGACGTAACAAACTAATAGTTTTTTGAATGCAAAAGATGCAATAGACTTACACAATGGTCCCCTCCGGCATACAACTAGGAACTTACCGGTCGCTATGGAGGGTGAGAATATGTATGGGCACATAATCATACCATGTAGGATAACTAAGTAGACGGTTATGCTGTTTCATTCCATCTAGCAACAATGCTCTGCACTGTGTGTGTTTATATATTTACATATTTATTCCATCTAGCTACAATGCTCAGCACTGGGTGTGTTTATATATTTATATATCTACATATTATTCCATCTAGCTACATTGCTCCGCACTGTGTGTGTTTATATACTTGCATATTTATTCCACCTAGCTGCAATGCTCCGTACTGTGGGTGTTTATATATTTACATATTTATTCCATCTAGCTACAATGCTCTGCACTGTGTGTTCATATATTCATATATTTATTCCATCCAGCTACAATGCTCTGCACTGTGTGTCTGTGTGTGTGTGTATATATATATATTTTATAGTAATACGTACATATGTATATTAGCTGCTCTTGCTTGCTTGTTTTTTTCTTGCCTTCTGATTGTTGCTCTGAGTGTTGCTATCCCTGTGCTGTTGCAATCCTGGAATTTCCCCGTTTTGGGACTAATAAAGGCTTATCTTATCTTATCTTATCTTAAACACAGTATCCATCCAGAAGTTCTGAAACACGGGAAAACAGCCATCTTACAACCATTATATCATCTCCTCTGCCTTTGCTGGGAGCAAGGTCACATTCCCCAAGATATGAGAGATGCCAACATAGTCACGCTGTATAAGAACAAAGGCAACCGCAGTGACTGCAACAATTACCGTGGCATCTCTCTTCTGAGCATAGTTGGCAAAGTCTTCGCCCGGGTCACCCTGTTACGCCTGCAGAGCCTCGCTTCATGAGTCTATCCTGAGTCCCAGTGTGGCTTCAGAGCCGGAAGGTCCACAGTGGATATCATCTTCTCCCTCTGTCAGCTGCAGGAGAAGTGTCGAGAGCAGCAGCAGCCATTGTTCCTTGCGTTTGTGGACCTGACCAAAGCCTTTGACTTACAGTGGGGTAAAAAAGTATTTAGTCAGCCACCAATTGTGCAAGTTCTCCCACTTAAAAGATGAGAGAGGTCTCCAATTTTCATCATAGGTATACCTCAACTATGAGAGACAAAATGAGAAAAAAAATCCAGAAAATCACATTGTCTGATTTTTAAAGCATTTATTTGTAAATTATGGTGGAAAATAAGTATTTGGTCAATAACAAAAGTTCATCTCCATACTTTGTTATATACCCTTTGTTGGCAATGACAGAGGTCAAACATTTTGTGTAAGTCTTCACAAGGTGTTCACACACTGTTGCTGGTATTTTGGCCCATTCCTCCGTGCAGATCTCCTCTAGAGCAGTGATGTTTTGGGGCTGTCGCTGGGCAACATGGACTTTCAACTCCCTCCAAAGATTTTCTATGGGGTTGAGATCTGGAGACTGGCTAGGCCACACCAGGACCTTGAAATGCTTCTTACGAAGCCACTCCTTCGTTGCCCGGGTGGTGTGTTTGGGATCATTGTCATGCTGAAAGACCCAGCCACGTTTCATCTTCAATGCCCTTGCTGATGGAAGGAGGTTTTCACTCAAAATCTCACGATACATGGCCCCATTCATTCTTTCCTTTACACGGATCAGTCGTCCTGGTCCCTTTGCAGAAAAACAGCCCCAAAGTAAGATGTTTCCACCCCCATGCTTCACAGTAGGTATGGTGTTCTTTCTTCTCCAAACACGACAAGCTGAGTTTTTACCAAAAAGTTCTATTTTGGTTTCATCTGACCATATGACATTCTCCCAATCCTCCTCTGGATCATCCAGATGCTCTCTAGCAAACTTCAGACAGGCCTGGACATGTACTGGCTTAAGCAGGGGGACACGTCTGGCACTGCGGGATTTGAGTCCCTGGCGGCGTAGTGTGTTACTGATGGTAGCCTTTGTTACTTTGGTCCCAGCTCTCTGCAGGTCATTCAGGTCCCGCCGTGTGGTTCTGGGATTTTTGCTTACCGTTCTCGTGATCATTTTGACCCCATGGGGTGAGATCTTGCGTGGAACCCCAGATCGAGGGAGATTATCAGTGGTCTTGTATGTCTTCCATTTTCTAATAATTGCTCCCACAGTTGATTTCTTCACACCAAGCTGCTTACCTATTGCAGATTCAGTCTTCCCAGCCTGGTGCACGTCTACAATTTTGTTTCTGGTGTCCTTTGACAGCTCTTTGGTCTTGGCCATAGTGGAGTTTGGAGTCTGACTGTTCGAGGTTGTGGACAGGCGTCTTTTATACTGATAACGAGTTGAAAGAGGAGCCATTAATACAGGTAACGAGTGGAGGACAGAGGACCCTTTTAAAGAAGAAGTTACAGGTCTGTGAGAGCCAGAAATCTTGCTTGTTTGTAGGTGACCAAATACTTATTTTCCACCATAATTTGCAAATAAATTCTTTAAAAATCAGACAATGTGACTTCCGGGAAGATGGCGGAGAGACATAACACTTAAACAAAGAGCTCTCCCTAGCCGGATTAAAAATCATCGGTAAATGGCCAACTCGACATAAACGAATCAATAAACTAAGGGATGAAAACACGAAGGAACCGGGCACAAGGACAAAAACAGGGTAAAATTGAAGAATTCCTCTCCAACAACGCAGGAAAAACCGCTGTACGCAAAGCCCAAAAAAACGAGGTGTCTACAGCAGAGAAAATGGAAGACACCAGACTCGACAACATGAACGCTGGCATCGCCAGTTTGGGTGAAGAGTTAAGAGAATTCAAGCGACAGCTACAACAGGATTTAGCGGCTCTTAAGGAGGAACTGAAAAAAGAAATTAAGGAGGAAATCATGGACCTCCGAAGAGAAATGGAGCGTAAATTAACGGAAAACATGGAGGAGCTGCGCTCCCAGCGGGCGTGTATGACAGAAGCGCAGACCCGAATTTCGGAACTAGAAGATTGGAAAAGCGAGGCAAACGAACAACTACAGACCCTGACGACGCAAACGCAGAGGATGCAGGAGAAAATAAACGACTTGGAGAGCAGATCCCGACGAAGCAATATGCGCATCTTTGGAATTCCGGAGGGCATTGAAGGCAACTCGATGACAAAATTCATGGATCAGTTCTTAAAAAAAGAACTGGAAATACCCGGAGAAACGGATCTGCAGATTCAACGGGCGCACAGAGCACCGGCACAGAACCCGAAAACAAACTCTCCACCCAGGTCAGTTGTGGTAAACTTTGTGAAATATGACATAAAGGAAAGAATCCTGACGCAAGCATTGAAAAAAAAGATACGAATCTGCGACAAACAGGTATTTTTTGACCATGACTACCCAACAGAAATCGTGCAGCAGCGGAAGAAATATGCCAATATTAAAAAAACGCTGAAAGAGAAAAAAATTAGATTCCAAACGCCGCTAACGAAAATGAGGATTCATTGGGAGGAAGGCACAAGAACCTACAACACGGCCGAAGAGGCAGCGCGGGATATGATGGAGCGGGGCCTTGAGGTGAGCGTGCCGAAGGAGACGGCTGGAGCAGCGGCGGCCCTGAACACACCACGACAGACGGAGTGGAGGCGAGTGAACGGCGGAAGAAGGGGGAGAGACGTAGAGCAGCGGGCCCAGGATAAGCTACAAGGCTTTCAACTGAAAGCCTAGATCATAACAAAGATTAAGAAAGGCACAGAAGAAATGAAGGCCAAGAAGACAAGGTAAAAGAGAAACAGACGGCTAGGAGAGGTTTAAGTGATATTTGTTGGACATTTCTAGACTTATGACTATTACTTTGATAGTAATTAGAAGTCTAGGGAGGGCCCTTCACTCTGTGAAGACAAACCCCCCACCCACCAACAGGGACCAGTGGGCAGAAGAAAGGCCCAAAGTACGGAGGTCGAGATTTTTTAATGTGTTTTTATATAAATATGTGTTATTTTTGTTGTTAAAGGGGCTAGGAGCACAAGTTAAAAAAATGGAAAAACATGAATATGGGTAAAAATCTTAAGATAATGACATTAAACGTGAATGGTCTGAACTCACCTGTTAAAAGGGAAAGAATAATAAGAAAATTCAAGAAGGAAAAAGCTGAAATTATATTTATGCAAGAGACACATTTGAGCAAGACAGAACATGTGAAACTAAAGAGATTTGGCTATAAGAACTCCTACTACAGTTCATTTAAGGGAGGAGCAAAAAGGGGGGTTATGATACTAATCTCAAACAAAATACAATTTGAAAGTGAACAGGAAATCCAGGATAAAGAAGGCAGGTATGTAATAATAAAGGGAAGAATAGATGGTATGCAGATCACATTAGTGAACATCTATGCCCCACCAGAAAGTGACAAGGGTTTTTTTCAACATCTGTTTGATCTCATAGCAACACACAATGAAGGAGTCCTAATTTGTGGAGGAGACTTAAATGCTGTCATGGATCATGAAGTTGACACAACAAGTGTTAAGAAGACAAAAAAACATGTAACAAAGTTCATAAGAACCTCACTGGCAGAAATGGGTATGGTAGACATATGGAGGGACCTGCACCCACTCGAAAAAGACTATACACATTATTCAGCAGTCCATAAAGTACACTCTAGAATAGATTACTTCCTTATGAATGAAGGTGACAGACACAGGGTGAGAAATTGTTGGATTGGAGGGGCAGAAATATCAGATCATAATCCTATATACATGGAAATATACTGTATTTGAACAACAGAAAACGACAAACAACATGGAAACTTAACGTAGGACTGTTAAATGATGAGAAAATGAAAGAAAGAATAAAAATAAACATAAACGAATATATCCAAGAGAATGACAATGAAGAAGTGGACCCAACAATACTATGGGACACACTAAAAGCCGTGTTAAGGGGTAAATTAATTGTTGAAACAGGAAAAGCAAATAAGACTAAACTGGAAGCGTATGAACAAAGATGTGAGAGACTGAGGGAACTAGAACGTAAACATCAAAGCACAAATGACCCAAAAATATATCAAGAAATTAAAGAAGAAAAAACAAAGATAAAAGAAACACAAATGGATGAAATTGAAAGGAAAAATAGATATCTAAAGCAAAAATATTATGAAACGGGGCCAAAAGCCACAAAACTGCTGGCAAAACGGTTAAGAAAACAACAAACAATGAATAATGTCCATCCATCCATCCATCCATCTTCTACCGCTTTTCCGGAGGTCCGGGTCGCGGAGGCAGCAGTTCAAGCAGAGAAGCCCAGACTTCCCTCTCCCCAGCCACCTGCTCCAGCTCTTCAGAGGGGATACCAAGGCGTTCCCAGACTAGCTGGGAGACATAGTCTCTCCACCGAGTCCTGGGTCTGCCCCGGGGTCTCCTCCCAGTGGGACGTGCCTGAAACACCTCAAGTGGGAGGCGTCCAGGAGGCATCCTAATCAGATGCCCATACCACCTCAACTGACTCCTTTCAATGTGGAGGAGCAGCGGTTCTACTCTGAGCCTCTCCCGGATGACTGAGCTCCTCACCCTATCTCTGAGGGTGAGTCCAGCAATCCTACGGAGAAAGCTCATTTCAGCCGCTTGTATCCGCGATCTCGTTCTTTCGGTCATTACCCAAAGCTCGTGACCATAGGTGAGAGTAGGAACGTAGATTGACTGGTAAATCGAGAGCTTTGCCTTAGAACTAAGCTCCCTCTTCACCACAACAGACCGGTACAACGTCCGCATCACTGCAGATGCTGCTCCAATCCGTCTGTCGATCTCTCGCTCCATTTTCCCCTCACTCGTGAACAAGACCCCAAGATACTTAAACTCCTCCACTTGGGGCAGGAGCCTGTCCCCAACCCGGAGAGGACAATCCACCTTTTTCCGGCTGAGGACCATGGACTCGGACTTGGAGGTGCTGATTCTCATCCCAGCCGCTTCACACTCAGCGGCAAACCGTCCCAGCAAGAGCTGTAGGTCATTGCTGGATGAAGCCAACAGGACAACATCATCTGCAAACAACAGAGATGAGATCCTGTGGTCACCAAGCATGACACCCTCCATTCCCTGGCTGCGCCTAGAAATCCTGTCCATAAAAATTATGAACAGGACCGGTGACAAAGGGCAGCCCTGGCGGAGTCCAACTCTCACTGGGAATGACTCCGACCGAGTGTTGGCAATACGAACTAAACTCTCACGATGGTCGTACAGAGACCGAATAGCTCGTAACAACAAGCCCGATACCCCATACTCCCGAAGCACCCCCCACAAAAATCCACGAGGGACGCGGTCAAATGCCTTCTCCAAGTCCACAAAACACATGTAAACTGGTTGGGCAAACTCCCACGAACCCTCAAGAATTCTCGAGAGGGTAAAGAGCTGGTCCGATGTGCCACGGCCAGGACGAAAACCACATTGCTCCTCCTGAATCCGAGGTTCGACCAACGGCCGGACTCTCCTCTCCAGTACCTTGGCATAGACCTTCCCAGGGAGGCTGAGGAGTGTGATCCCTCTAAAGTTGGAGCACACCCTCCGGTCCCCTTTTTTGAAGAGAGGAACCACCACCCCGGTTTGCCATGCCAAAGGCACTGCCCCCGACCTCCACGCAATGTTGCAGAGGCGTGTCAACCATGACAACCCAACAACATCCAGGGCCTTGAGGTACTCGGGGCGAATCTCGTCCACCCCTGGGGCCCGGCCAGCAAGGAGATTTTTAACCACCTTGGCGACCTCAGCCCCTGTGATAGGCGAGTCATCCCCCTTGTCCCCAAACCCTGCTTCCTCTGTGGAAGGCGTATCAGTGGGATTGAGGAGATCCTCGAAGTATTCCTTCCACCGCCCGACGATATCCCCAGTTGAAGTCAACAGTGTCCCATCCGCACCATACACAGTGTGGACGGGGAGCTGCTTTCCCCTCCTGAGCCGCCGAACAGTTTGCCAGAATCTCTTTGAAGCCGACCGAAAGTCTTGTTCCATGGCCTCACCGAACTCCTCCCATACCCGGGTTTTTGCTTCAGCAACCACCCGAGCTGCACTCCGCTTGGCCTGCCGGTACACCTCAGCTGCTTCGGGAGTCCCACAAGCCAACCAAGCTTGATAGGACTCCTTCTTCAGCTTAATGGCCCCCCTCACCACTGGTGTCCACCACTTGGTTCGGGGGTTGCCACCACGAGATGCACCGACCACCTTGCGGCCGCAGCTCTGGGCCGCCGCTTCAACAACAGAGGTGGAGAACATGGCCCATTCAGACTCCATGTCTCCAGACTCCCTCGGAATGTGGTTGAAGTTCTTCCGGAGGTGGGAGTTGAAGACCTCCCGGACAGGGGCCTCAGCCAGACGCTCCCAGCACACCCTCACTATACGTTTGGGTCTACCAGGTCTGAATGGCTTCCTCCCCTGCCATTATTCATTGCCAGTTCTAAACTGGCAATGAATAATGTATACAAGATTAAAGACCCCACCACAAATAAAACCACAGTTAACCCAGAAAACATCGAAGAAATTTTCCATAATTTCTACCAAGAACTATACTCGCAACCTGAAGAAACAAATACTAAAGATATCAAAAAATTTCTAGACACATTGGACTTGCCATCAATAGGAAATCAACAAAATGAAAAACTAACAGCAGAAATAACAACACAAGAGATCAGAGATGTGATTAAGTCACTTAAAAACGGTAAATCACCAGGTAGTGATGGATACCCTTCTGAGTTTTATAAACTGTTTATAGAAGAACTCACGCCACAACTCCTAAAGTCATTTAATTGGACGCTGAACAACAACAAAATACCTCCATCATGGAACGAAGCAATCATTTCAGTTATTTTAAAACCAGGGAAAGATAAAGAACAATGCGGAAACTATAGACCAATCTCTTTATTAAATGTAGATTATAAAATATACACAACAATTATATGTAAACGAATAAAGACATTCTTGACGGAATTGATAGAAGATGATCAAACTGGATTCATAGAGGGACGCCAAACACATGACAATATCAGGAGAACAATACATATAATTAACCAAATACATAAAGAAAAGAAAAGCGCAGTAATAATGAGTTTAGACGCAGAAAAAGCATTTGACAGGGTTAACTGGAAATTCCTATATAGTGTACTGGAGCGCTTTGGATTTAACGAAAAATCAGTACAATGCATAAGGACGCTATATCAAGAACCTGTGGCAAGAATCAAGATAAACGGTAGCTTAACAGACAAAGTAAATATACAAAGATCAACTAGGCAGGGATGCTGCTTATCGCCCACCTTGTTTGCTCTGTTCATAGAACCATTGGCTCAAGCGATACGACAAAATAAGAAATTAAAAGGTGTAACAATAAAGGGGGCGGAACACAAGATTGGGCTATTTGCAGACGATATTATAGTTTACCTTGAACAACCAGATAAATCAATAATGGAAATGATGAACTTGATAGAAAATTTTGGAAAATTATCAGGATACAAGATAAACATAACAAAAACACAAATACTGACATTCCACTATAACCCTCTAAACCAGATAACTGATAAGATCAAACTAAACTGGAACCAAAAAGAAATAAAATACCTTGGAGTGAACATACCTAAAGACCTAAGCAAAATATATAAAGCAAACTATGATAGGTTGGAACAAGAAATAAAAAAAGATATTGATAGATGGTCAATCTTAAATATGGATCTGAATTCAAAAATTGAGACAGTCAAAATCAGCATACAACCTAGATTACTTTACCTCTTCCAGGCTATACCAACAGAGATTCCAGATGCCCAATTCTCAAAGTGGGACAGGATGATATCGAGATTTGTTTGGGGAGGTAAAAAACCAAGAGTGAAATATAAAACCCTCCAATTACCAAAAGAGAAAGGAGGCATGGGCCTACCGAGTCTAAAGGAATATTACTACTCAGCACAAATAAGATATATCATATGTTGGTGCGACGAGGGATATGAGGCAAAATGGAAAGAAATGGAAAAGGAAATTGAGGGACTCCCAGTACAAAGCATAATAGGGGATAAAGATGCATATAAGCAAATCAAACAAATAGACCCAATCACTAAATTTACTTTAGAACTGTGGTATAAAATAGTACAAAAATATAATATAAGGGAAGACATAAAACTATTGAAATGGGTAGCATTTGACAGTCAGTTTGAACCGGCAAAACAAGATAGGGGATACAAAAATCTGGTGAACAAGGGAATCACAGCATGGGGCAATATCGGAAAAAAAGATCTCGGGAGCTTTGTAAATATCAGGAGAAAATTTAAATTAGAAAGATCGGAATTTTTCAGATATCTGCAGATGAGAGATTACTATATGAAGAAGATTAGGCATAACCTCCAAACAGATGTGAACGAGATTATACAACTTATTTTAAGCTCATATGCAGGAAATAAAATAAGAATTATTTCAAAACTATATCAGAAACTTATGACAAACAATCATACAAGTAACTATATAAAGGAGAAATGGGAGAAAGAGCTCAATTTAAACATAACAGAAGAAAGCTGGCAGGAAATATGGAAAACACAACACACATCAACAAATTCAAGGGCATGGAGGGAATTTGGATGGAAAAACCTGATTCGCTTTTTCATTACACCACAGATTCAAGGAAAATATACAAATACCCAATCTTTATGCTGGAGGGGATGTGGGGCTCAAAATGCAGACCACTCACATATGTTTTGGAAATGCTACAAAATATCATCATTTTGGAAATCTATGCATGTGACAATACAGAGGATATTAGGATATAATATACCAATGAACTGTAACCTGATGTACTTATGTGATCTTAAAAAAAGACAATGTTATACAGGCTGAGGACAGATATCTAGTTAAAATCTTGTTGATTGCATGTAAAAAAACTATCACAAAAAAATGGCGATCAGAAGTTCTTCCTGACCAAGAACAATGGACTGACATTGTTGAGGACATACGTATGATGGAAAAACTAACATATCGACGAAGAATGCAAGAAGGAATATGGGAGAAAAAATGGCGGAAATGGACACACTACAAAGTGCAACAACGAGGCAGAAATTGAAAGAATAACCAAAGACACTGAAAAAACCAGAAGAATTAAGAGATGGAAACTAAAAACTTGATGCTCCAACATTTGCCACCCCCCCTTTTATTTTTTTTTATTTTTTTTTTTTTATTATTTTTTTTATTTTTTTTTTTTTATTTTTCCCTACCCTAACCCCTTTGTTTTTTAAATGTAGAATGTGATCTGAATGCATTATATATGATGAAAAATGAATAAAAATCTAAGTTACAAAAAAAAAAAAAAAAAAAAATCAGACAATGTGATTTTCTGCATTTTTTTTTTCTCATTTTGTCTCTCATAGTTGAGGTATACCTATGATGAACATTGGAGACCTCTCTCATCTTTTAAGTGGGAGAACTTGCACAATTGGTGGCTGACTAAATACTTTTTTGCCCCACTGTAGTTAGTCGAAGTGGGCTCTTCCAGATCCTGTGAAAGGTCGGTTGTCCCCCAAAGCTCCTTGCAATCATCTTCTCCTTCCACAAGGGCATGCATAGTACTGTTTGCTTTGATGGAGCCACCTCAGATGCCTTTCCAGTCAGCAGTGGAGTGAAGCAGGGTTGCATTCTAGCACCAACTCTCTTTGGGATTTTTTTCTTAATGCTCCTCCATTACGCCTTCGCCGACTGTCCTGAAGGTGTCTACATCTGCACAAGATCAGACGGAAAACTCCTCAACATTGCATGCTAAAATCAAATTCTACGAGGTCCTCATACGTGAGCTGCTGTTTGCAGACAACGCTGCTCTAGCATCGCACAGCAAGGAGGGCCTGCAGCACCTGGTAGACAAACTGTCCCACGCCTGCAAGGAGTTTGGGCTCATGATCAGCCTCAAGAAAACCAACATCATAGCGCAAGATGCTGTCTCCTCTCCTGTCATTACCATTGACAACACACAGCTGGAGGTTGTGGACACCTTCACCTACTTAGGGTCCACTGTTTCAAACACACTCTGAATGAATGAATGAATGAATCTTTATTTCGGATAGATTAAAAGTAAAGACTAAAAGAAAAGAACAGAATAATATAACAAAGGGGAAAGAAAAAAAAACATCTTACAAGGTCAAATTAAACAATAACTCCTCTGACTATACAGTTCAACATAAGTTATCCGAAATGGGTGATGGTTGAAGCTGCAGCTTATATTGCCCACCCATATTCCATCCAAGAATTCAAAAGAAAAACAAAACAAGAGCGATTACAATTCAGAACAAAGCTAAGACAAAATGTGACAAAAATCTAAGCAACAACACAACACAGACTGAATATGATAATCCTTATGTGATTTTACATGCCATCTTGTATATTGTTTGGAGTATTTCTTCCTTTAGTTTTTGTTTAAATTGTCCAAGCGTTGTACATGATTTTAATTCAGGTCCAAAAGCATTCCACAATCTAACTCCTTGCACTGAGACACAGTGTTGCTTGGTGGTAGTTCTTCCTGAAGGTTTTTGAAATATGCATGTTCCTCTGAAATGATATTGTTTCTCCCTTATTTGGAACAACTTTTGGATATTTGCGGCCAGTGATAGATTCTTCACTTTAAACATTATTACTGCAGTTTTAAAGTCAACCAGATCTTTCAGCTTGAGAGCTTTTAATTTAAGAAAAAGTGGGTTTGTTGGTTCCCTGTAAGCAGCTTTGTTTATTATCCTAATAGCTCTCTTCTGAAGCATAAAGATTGGATATATGTTTGTTTCATATGTATTTCCCCATACTTCAGTACAATATGTCATGTAAGGGAGTATTAATGAATGATACAAAGTATATAGTGTGGGTTGATTCAACAAATATTTCACTCTGTGTAGTATTGCAATTGATTTAGATATTTTACCTTTAACATAATTAATATGTGACTTCCAACACAGTTTATTATCAATTATTACTCCAAGAAATTTTAATTTCGGATACCCTTTCAATCTCTACACCGTTTACACTGAGTTTAGATACTGAGTTGTTGTGATGGTTGTTAAAAACTATAAATTTTGTCTTACTTAAATTGAGCGTTTATTTGTTTGAATCAAATCACAGTTTAAGCTTTCCTAATTCCTTTCTGAGTGTATCCAAAAGTTGTTCCAAATTGCTTCCACTGCATAATAAATTGGTGTCATCGGCAAACAATATTAAATCCATTTTTTCCAAAACTTTACATATATCATTTATATACATATTGAATAACAACGGCCCCAAAACTGAACCCTGTGGGACTCCACAAGTAACCTTCAGTAACTGTGAGTTTTTGCTACCAACACATACATACTGATATCTGTTCTTTAACCCTCATCCTACCAACATATTTTACATACAAATAGTACCAACTGGGGTCCGTTTGGACCCCACACAAAATTTAACTGTTAATTGGATTATTAAGCAATACCAAAGTATTTTTTTCACTTAAAATGTTTTATTTGGTTAAAACAAAGAGTTGTGCTTGAAACATGATCCAAAAATCCTGGAATGGGGCTAGTTTGTCGGTTGCCTGCCTTTCAGCACGAGTAGCCCGGTTGTAATGTGTTTTTCAACCAGTGTGCCCTGGTGCGTTCAGGTTTTTGTGGGAAATTATCTAATTTCACGTCTTAATTGGTACAAGAAATGTAAATACTTTGCCATTGTTGTGCATGTGTTCAGTAGGGCCTACAGAATACAATGCTACATGCTACATGTATGTAGCATGCTACATGCTAGCATGTACTACATGTATGTAGCATGTAGTACATACTAGCATGTAGCACGCTACATGCTACATGTAGCATGCTACATGCTAGTATACAATGCTACTTTGCTACAATGGCAAAGTATTTGCATATTTGCATGGCAAAGTCTACCTCGTTGAGCCATCATTCACTGAAATATAACACAAAATTCATACATTTAATATCATTAACATCATATTTTTCCCTGGGGTCCGATTGGACCCCAATGAAAAATCTGAACTGACAGTACAGAAGAAAATTGTATTTTAAATCAGATTTATTTTTTGTGATTCACAGATGATGACAAACAAAGTCAGAAAGCATGATAGCTGTGATCGATAATATGTCCGTGTTGTGCATAAGAACATATGTGTGGGGTCAATTGGGACCCCACTCGGTAGGATGAGAGTTAAGTAACTACATAACCAGGACAGTGTTACCCCCCTAATACCATAATTTTGTAGTTTCTTTAATAATAAATTATGATCCACTGTATCAAATGCTTTTTTAAGATCCAGGAATACCCCAACTCGCTGGACACCAAAATCAGCTCCAGAACCACCAAAGCAGCTGCTGTCATGGCCAAACTCAACAAGCGTGTGTGGAACAACAATCTGCTGAGTTTGAAGACCAAGCTACTCGTCTACCAAGCTTGCGTCCTGTCCACTCTCCTGTACGGCAACAAGTCCTGGACAGCCTATGCCAGGCAGGAGAAGCAGTTAAACGGGTTCCACCTCCACTGTCTTTGGTGCATTATGCACATCAAGTGGCAGGACAGAGTCTCCAACACCGAGGTCCCTGAGCGCGCTGACTTGCTAAGCATCCCTGCATTTCTCAGCCAGAGATGACTCCGGTGGCTCGGCCACGTGCACCGCATGGAGTCTGCCGAGAGAAATCCTTTATGGAGAACTGCGGGTGGGCGTTTGCCATGTGGGCCGACCGCTGTCGCGTTTTAAAGATGTCTGCAAACGCGACATGCGGTGTGCACAGATCAATGCCAATAACTGGGAGGTTATTGCCAAAGATCGAGTCACCTGGCGCCACAGTGTCAACGAGGGTGTTCTCAAGATGGAAGCGAACACAAGAGTCCAGATGGCAACGAAGAATGCGGTGAGGAAAGAACGCGCAGCATTAGCATGTGCACCATCAATTTTCATCTGCGCCAACTGCTCCAAAGACTGCCACTCAAGGATTGGGCTGCATAGTCATTCCAGGCACTGCTCCAACCCTTGACACGCTAACCATCGCCTCTTCAAGACGAGGATGCCAGAGAGAGAGAGAGAGAGAGATGCATCGCTGTATTAGTGTGTGAGTTGGGTGTAATTTTTTAAAGGAGGGCCAACTGGTGTGCTAGTGATTTTCTCAAGGGAGGGGGGAATGTTGGATAGTATATTATTTATATATACAGTATATATATACTGTATATATATATATATATATATATATATACACACACACACTACCGTTCAAAAGTTTGGGGTCACTTAGAAATTTCCTTATTTTTGAAAGAAAAGCACTTTTTTTCAATGAAGATAACTTTAAACTAATCAGAAATACACTCTATACATTGCTAATGTGGTAAATGACTATTATAGCTGCAAATGTCTGGTTTTTGGTGCAATATTGTGACGTTTGCGGGATTCACACAAAGAAAGAGGAGCAAGATGGTTGTGATAAACAGGCTTTATTCACACACCACCGACCCCCAACTTACTTCTGAGCACAGAGAGGAGGGGAGGTCATTCTCCCAGACCTCCGTTTCAATCATGGTTACACACACATGATACATCTTGCCCTAATCCTGCTAAACACTGCTGGGTCATTATAACGCAGTTATAATGACACAGCAGTATAACTCAGTAATAACACATTTAATACACACACACAGTAACGTTTTCAACTGGCAAAGCATGCTGGGAAATTCCTGCCCCCCTTAAAATGGCCCCGACGTTACAATATCTACATAGGTGTATAGAGGCCCATTTCCAGCAACTATCACTCCACTGTTCTAATGGTACAATGTGTTTGCTCATTGCGTCAGAAGGCTAATGGATGATTAGAAAACCCTTGTGCAATCATGTTAGGTCTGCAATGCTGTAAATGCTGCAAATGGAGGATTCTTTGACGAAAGCAAAGTTTGAAGGAAAAAATTATTATTTCAAATACAAATCATTATTTCTAACCTTGTCAATGTCTTGACTATATTTTCTATTCATTTTACAACTCATGGTGGTAAATAAGTGTGACTTTTCATGGAAAACACAAAATAATTGTCTGTGTGACCCCAAACTTTTGAACGGTAGTGTGTATATATATATATATATATATATATATATATATATATATATATATATATATATATATATATATATATATATATATATATATATATATATATATATATTATGGCAGTGCCTAGAGTAGAGAGGGGTGGCGCCCTGCCTCTGGGGGGTGGCGTCACCTGGGGTATATAAGCCAGCAGTGGGAGACATCTTGTCTCTTCGCTGTGGCTCCTAGGCTAGCGTAGTAACTCCTGTGTTCTTGGTCCCGTGTTCTAATAAAACTATAAAATGTCACCTTGACTCCTTCTTAATTAGAGACACAACATAGGTCACATCAGATAAATATTGGCCACTGCCACCGATAAGCCTTATCTTATCTGTCAATAGGCCGTTATTAATCAGCAAAGTGAATATCAGTCAATATAGATACAGTATATTGGCCGATATATTGCTGCATCCTGAGTATAAAGGTTTTCATTCCAGCCACACAGTGGAACACAATTCACTGACTTCCAAAAAGTAACAAAACACTGCATCTATTAACAATGTTTCATTGTTTCTATCTTCATGAAGTACATACATAACTAGCAGTCAAATGCAATGAATTTAACTTGTTTGCAAATAAATCAGCTGTGCTTAAATGGTGTATTCTGGACTACCTAAAGTACCTGCTTCAGGAGTGGAATTCTTAAACACACTGTATGAACACAACAACCTGATGCTTGTATTTCAGCTATATTCAACAGTGAGCTGGATCGGCTAGAGGCCCCCCTGTCAAAATGCATTTTCTATGGTCCTCTAATGACGCAGGCTAATCACTTTAGCTTTGTCTCGGGGGACACAATGTCTCTCCTCATGTGCTGCGTCCTAGTGAGAGAGCTATAGGAAGGAGTGTGGTGACAGTGCAGTGAATTTGGGTGACAGGGCCCCAGTGCGAGTGCCCCCACCACCACCACCCATGTCCTTTTAGATAATCCCCAGGAGAAAGGACCTGCATTTAGGTTGTGATATGCTTAATCTGGGGCCTTGTTCACAAAGGACTTCCTCTGGCACGGGAGCTTCCGCTTGGCTGGGGGGAAGGGGAGGAGGATGGGTGCCAGTGCAAACATGGATTCGTAAACCATGCCCGAATTACGATGGAAAAGACAACCAGATTCGGTATATGCACAGAATACAGAGCATGAGAAATTTTTATTTGGGGGGGGTGGAATTCAAACTTTCCTTACGGGAATCCAAATAAAACGACCCACGCACTCAAGGACTAGCAAGCATAAACACAGTAGGCGCACACACACACACACACACACACACACACTACAAACCGTGGGCAGAGGCCATGTTTACATGCTGCCCCCGGGTACAATGAAACAAAGCTTGCATGAAACAGAGAAAGATTGGCCAGTTGACGGACCGTAGAAGGGAGACATCAAACATCTCACTGCCTACAGATAGTTTCAAATGTACAAACAGGAAGATGGCATCATGTAATATCACCTTCGGATACTGCATGGACTTCCAGTTTATTCATACAGGCCATCCAAGGATAAGGGGGATGACGGATACGCTTCAGCTGTGTCCCCTGGCAACATTTGTGTTCCTACTGTAAGGGAAAAGCACTTTAAAAACATGATAAAATCTTCTCTTTTTCCTAAACACATTTTCCCTCTTATTTACCGAAAATGCAAGTAGTATTCACAAAAATAGTGTGTAACATTTAAAGGCTTTTATGTAAACAAATGAGGGATATTATTCCATAGTTCTCTAAAATGATTCCACATGTACGTTTGGATTAGACATTTGGAAAAAGGAGGGGGAAACTGAAGCATGGAGTTTCTTTTTACTCATTTTCAGAGTAGCTTTTCCTTCTAATACTATTTCACGCTAAGACATCACCTTTCCTCCCTGGCTCCAGTGGCATTTTCATCTGACCACAATAACTGAAGCCATATTAGATTTCAGCAAATGGAGAAGAGGAAGACAGTACCAAAAGGCTCCAAAAAATAATGACTTACTTGAGTTGAAATTGGCATTTAAACAGCCATCACAGTAAAGGTGTTGATCATGGTTTTAACATGCGTCTGAGATGATTGACTCAATGTTGGAAATGGGCTCAATGGGCCAGTTCTTTGCAAAATTGTTCTGGTGCATTTTCACTCTCAAATAGTCCATTCAAACCAGCAAGACTGTGATCAATTCTGAACTGGCTAGTGCTCTCACACCCAAAATAAATCAGTTAGGAGCAATTAAAACTTCGTTCTCAGCCGGAACAAAAAGAAAAAAAAAATTCCTTGTGAACTGTAAGGTCATCAATTGGCCTTTTTTCAGGAACACTTTTCTCTGGTTTGGTCTCAAGACATCAAAGAAAACTCCCTGACGGTCCGCCACATTTATTGGTTTAAAAATCTGGAAAGAACCCACCTACAATTACAGATGTCATCCAGTCATATTGCCACTGTTGTTTAGAGTTTGCTCTGAGGGACAGAGGTGTTTCTGCTTAAGTTTGTCATGAATCGCCCTTCAGGGGCAGAGAGGTGAGACCCACGTGCTGAACTGTGAGTTTGTGAGGTTTATTGAAACAGCAAACGTAAAGTCCAAAACAGTGCTCTAACACAAAGTTCCAACAAGTAAGCAAACTTACTGATAAAGCGCACCAAGGCGAGAACAGGGCTCTGGTGGAGACGAGGAGAAACTCATACAAGACAGCGGCAACAGGAAATGAAAATAACTGCCCTTAAATAGGGTCAAAAACAATTTACATAAGCAATGACAGGTGTGGGTCACATAAGCGGGCAGAAGGAAGCAATGATTCATAATTAGGCCAGCTGGGGGTAATGAGAGAGGAGGGACCGGCTGACAGCTGACAGGGGCTACGCCCACTCAGAGCACCAACCAGGAAATGCCACTGACAGTAGTCAACCACAACAATAAGGAATTTAAAGAATAAAATATCAACAAGTGCAGACTGAGAAATAAATACCAATTAATACAGAATAAGAGCATAACAAAACTAAGACATTAACAGGAAAATGAAAAACAGTGCAAGAATAAAAAACAAAAAAGCACAAAATACAACAAATCTATAAATACAGAGAAAAAGCCATGAGACTTAGCAAGGCGGAAACCTCCTGTGCTCAGCTCATGACAAAGTTGATATAAACGACAGCTAGTTCACTGGAAAGCACCAAGGTTCTGAAACTCCAGCACAGTAACTGTCACAAAGCCTTGCCTGCCCGTAAGTTCAGCTGTATAGATAGATAGATAGATAGATAGATAGATAGATAGATAGATAGATAGATAGATAGATAGATACATAGATAGATGTACACTACCGTTCAAAAGTTTGGGCTCACTTAGAAATTTCCTTATTTTTGAAAGAAAATCACTTTTTTCAATGAAGATAACTTTAAACTAATCAGAAATACACTCTATATATTGCTAATGTGGTAAATGACTATTCTAGCTGCAAATGTCTGGTTTTTGGTGCAATATCTAGATAGGTATATAGACGCCCATTTCCAGCAACTATCACTCCACTGTTCTAATGGTACAATGTGTTTGCTCATTGCGTCAGAAGGCTAATGGATGATTAGAAAACCCTTGTGCAATCATGTTAGGTCTGCAATGCTGTAATTGCTGCAAATGGAGGATTCTTTGACGAAAGCAAAGTTTGAAGGAAAAAATTATTATTTCAAATACAAATCATTATTTCTAACCTTGTCAATGTCTTGACTATATTTTCTATTCATTTTACAACTCATGGTGGTAAATAAGTGTGACTTTTCATGGAAAACACAAAATAATTGTCTGGGTGACTCCAAACTTTTGAACGGTAGTGTACTTTATTGGTCCCAAACTGAGAAATTACAGTGTAACAGCAGCATGATAGTAGACAACCAAGCGACAGAAACACATGCATGACAGACAAAGGGATTACCCATGGAAAGTAAAACTAACACTACTATAAAAACCTATATACATCATAGCTGTATGCCTACAGTGCATCTGGAAAGTATTCACAACGCTTCACTTTTTCCACATTTTGTTATGTTACAGCCTTATTCCAAAAGGGATTAAATTCATTTTTCCTTCAAAATTCTACACACAATACCCCATAATGACAATGTGAAAAAAGTTTTTTTTGAGATTTTTGCAAATTTATTAAAAATAAAAAACTAAGAAATCACATGTACATAAGTATTCACAGCCTTTGCTCAATACTTTGTTGCTGCACCTTTAGCAGCAATTACAGCCTCAAGTCTTTTTGAATATGATGCCACAAGCTTGGCACACCTATCTTTGGGCAGTTTGGCCCATTCCTCTCTGCAGCACTTCTCAAGCTCCATCAGGTTGGATGGGAAGCGTCAGTGCACAGCCATTTTCAAATCTCTCCAGAGATGTTGAATTGGATTCAAGTCTGGGCTCTGGCTGGGCCACTCAGTGACATTCACAGAGTTGTCCTGAAGCCACTCCTTTGATATCTTGGCTGTGCGCTTAGGGTTGTTGTCCTGTGAAAGATAAACTGTTGCTCTAGTCTGAGGTCAAGAGTGCTCTGGAGCAGGTTTTCATCCAGGATGTCTCTGTACATTGCTGCATTCATCTTTCCCTCTATCCTGACTAGTCTCCCAGTTCCTGCCACTGAAAAACATCTCCATAGCATGATGCTGCCACCACCACTGGCGTGGTTATGAGTGATGCCTGATTTCCTCCAAACTTGGCGCCTGGCATTCATGCCAAAGAGTTCAATCTTTGTCTCATCAGACCAGAGAATTTTGTTTCTCATGGTCAAAGAATCCTTCAGGTGCCTTTTGACAAATTCCAGGCAGGCTACCATGTGCCTTTTACTAAGGAGTGTCTCCTGTCTAGCCACTCTACCATACAGGCCTGATTGATGGACTGCTGCAGAGATGGTTGTCCTTCTGGAAGGTTCTCCTCTCCCCACAGAGGAATGCTGGAGCTCTGACAGAGTGACCACTGGGTTCTTGGTCGCTTCTCTGACTAAGGCCCTTCTCCCCAGATCGCTCAGTTTAGATGGCCAGCCAGCTCAGGGACAAGTCCTGGTGGTTCTGAACTTCTTCCATTTATGGATGATGGAGGCCAGTGTGCTCATTGGGACCTTCAAAGCATCAGAAATTTTTTTTGTACCCTTTCCCATATTTGTGCCTCGAGACAATCCTGTCTCGGAGGTCTACAAACAATTCCTTTGATGTCATGCTTGGTTTGTGGTCTGACATGCACTGTCAACTGTAGGACCTTATATAGACAGGTGTGTGCCTTTCCAAATCATGTCCAATCAACTGAATTGACCACAGGTGGATTCCAGTTAAGCTGTAGAAACATCTAAAGGATGGTCAGTGGAAACAGGATGCACGTGAGCTCAATTTTGAGCTTCATGGCAAAGGCAGTGAATACTTATGTGCATGTCTTTTAACAGGTACACGTGGAAGAGATCACAGCACACCCATCTTAGCTTCACTCCACTGGCTGCCCGTGTATTTTAGAGCTCATTTTAAAATTCTTTTATTTGTTTTTAAATCCTTGAAAGGTCTTGCTCCGCCTTACCTCTCTGAGATTCTTTTTTCTTTTTTTTTTTTTTTGTAAAGGGTATACACGTCATTACAGCATTGCATTGTTTACATTTTCATCACATGTTCACTTTTTTTTGTTTTTTGACAACATTGGAAGAATAGTTATTACAACACCCCTTTTTTTTAAGTGAAAGAAAAAGAGAAATTAAAGAAAGAACAAAAGAAAACAAAAAACCCCAAAAAACCAAAACAAGAAAATACAAAAAAGAACAAAAACAAAATAAAAGAGCAAAAAACAAAAAAAAATAATTAAAAAAATAAATAAATAAAAATAAATAAATAAAAATAAAAGAGCATCTGAGTAGCGTTGGAACAAAGAGCGGTGCCAATATTGAAATGGTATTTGTCAAAGATTAGATCTAATGGAAGACACATATGTGATCCAGGGTTGCCAAAAGTTCAAGAACCCATCCATGTCCTGTCTCAGTGCGAATGTCAACTTTTCCATCGAGTAAATATCTTGGATCACGTTAATCCAATCTTCAGGTGTAGGACAGTCCTTCAACATCCATTTTTTAGTTAGGGCTTTTTTACTTGCCAATATTAAAACAGTGAATAAGTACTTTTCTCCTCGTCTTTCCAGTGATTCCGGTAGTAAACCCAAATACAAAGTTACAAAAGAAAAGAGGACTGTTATTTTGAATATTTTCCCCAATATTGTCTGTATATTAGTCCAATATTGGTGGATAACGGGGCATGACCAAAACACATGAAAATGATTTGCAGTCTCTTCACCACACAAGCGCCAACAATTCAACCCCTTACGAGTAAATTTGTTTTGTGCAGGTGTTCTGAAAAATCTTACCAAATTTTTCCATCCAAATTCTCTCCACTGCAGGGATGAGGTACTTTTCCATTGTTGTTTATTTAGCTTTTCCCATATTTCCAGTTGTAAAGTGAAATTCCCCTCTTTTTCCCATCTCTCTTTTATATATGATGTGTTGTCTCCTTTTAAGTGTTGAAGACCTTGGTATATTTTAGAAATGTATCTGATCCCTGGGATCCCTTTATATGCCATTAAGAAGACCTTCAGAACACCTGACTGGGCCCTTTCCAAATCCTCCTTTTTAAGTATTGTGGAAGATGTGTTCAATGACGAGACTTGAGTGTATTTCTCAGGTTCAGCTTTATTGAAGAACACAATCTTCCAACATTCTCAAAAAGCAAGAAGAGGCAGAATAATGTTACAGCTCACTCTTATACCTCCGGGAGATTAAGAACTCAAGTCACATGGTGCTTCTGCAAACATTCAATCACAATGCAAGTCTCTGAAGATTCACCATTGTCTCTTATTCTCTGGTGTACCAGGAAACCCCCCAGGTCCTCTTCTCCGAGACGAGGGCCCGACTTCACACCTCCTCGCCATCTCCTGCCTTGTTCCCCCAGACGTGAAGCCCCAATCCACATAAGCCATACATTTGTGGGAGATACGAACCAGACATATGTGCTGCACTCTTGTGGGAAATATGAACCAAACATATGTGCCACAGTATATTGTTTATGTGGTGTCTAAGCTGAAAGAACCTGTAAAGGTCTTGATTTATTAGACCTTGTTTTTTCAAATCTTCAAAACTTCTTAAAATTTGCCCTTTAAAAAAATCGTAATATTTTATCAGTCTGTTCTCTTTCCACTTTTTAAATCTAGTGTCTGTTTTATTAGGAGTAAAGTCTTGATCATAGGCAATCCATTGCAGAAATCGATAGGGCTCTTTAGTTTGATTCTCTCTGACTATCTTAAACCAAATTTTTAGCGGGGTCTCTATCCACGGGTTAGTGTTATTCAAAAGTTTAGGTAAGGCATTGTTCCCTATTATCGCCTGTAGGGGGATGTCACTTGTTATTTGGCATTCCATCTCCTTCCATTGTGCAGTGTAGACTGGTTACATATCTCTATTAAAGTTTTAATTTGTGCGGCTTTAAAATAGTCCCTGATATTTGGCAGGGCGAGCCCACCTTTGTCTTTGTTTAGCTGTAGGGTTCTATATCTGATTCTAGGTCTCTTGCCCTGCCATATGAATCTTGAGATCCTTCTGTCCAGTTCTTGCCATGTTTTTTTGGGAGGTTCTACTGGTATTGTTTGGAAAAGGTATAGAAGACGTGGAAGTATATTCATTTTGACTGCTTCAATTCTTTGTGCAGTACCTAAGAATGGTATCATATTCCATCTTGCTAGATCAGATTTTATTTTTGCCACCAGTGGATCATAGTTTAGTGTTATAATTTTGTTGAGTTGTTTCGGGATATTGACCCCCAGATATTTCATAGACTCCATCTCCCAGTTAGTTTTGAGTTTGTTTAGTAAATATTGATTTGGATCATAGTTGAATGTTAAAACTTGGGTTTTATGCATGTTTAATTCGTACCCCAATAAATCTCCATACTCTGAAAAAACTGAGATTAGTTCTGGAAAAGAGGTGTCCGGCTGCCCCAGGTATATTAAAATGTCATCAGCAAAGAGTGCTATTTTATGTTCCTTCTGACCAAGTGTAATAACTTGAATTTTTTGATTCTGTCTTATCCATTGGCTCAGAGGTTCTATGAAGATTGCAAAGAGCAGTGGAGACAAGGGGCAGCCCTGACGACATCCTCTTTCCAGTTCAAAAGATGATGATAATTTACCGTTAATCCTTATTTTAGCTGTTGGTTTTTTATATAATGCCTGGATAGTTCTAATGAAGTTGTTACGAAAATTGAAACTGGATAAGATTCTATATAGGAAAGACCAGTCTGTGGTCTATATTACTCATATATTCCATACCTACATATGTTAGGACATGTGAAATGCTTAGTGACTGCATATGTAAGGAACTTCACACCTCTGAAAGGACAAAGGAATCTCACCCGCCGTGTGAAGAACAAAGACGTCCCAGGGCGCGACGGCGGACACCGGAGGAGTCACCCTCACCCCCCAAGACGAGGAGAGGAGTTCCCATCACCTCCCAAGACGAGGAGAGGAGATAACAGGACAATGGGGGGATTAAGATAACGAGGGATGTCAGCCTTTGTAACGCCTGTCTTTGATGTGTGCCTGTATTTAATCAGCGAGCTGGCAGAACTCTGTCTCTTTTTACCTTCTGCCACGCTCTGCACCTGATGAGACAAGTTAGGAGAGCTGTTCATTAAAACGCTGCTTTTAAACAAAATCGCCTCATTATTTCCAGCTCCTCTACACTGGTGACCTTGACGCGAGTATGGACCGGAGGCGTTCTTCTTCAAGCGACTCATCCGTGGTGACTCAGGCAGACGCCAGCAACTACGCAGACGAGGGAGCGGACAAACAACTGTTCCCCCCGGCAGAAGGAATTGAGACAGCTCAACCGAGCTCCAGCACCGCCGTGAGAGCCGAAGCAAGGCACCCTCACCCGGCGGGCACAACAGTGATGGTGTGCGCGAACGCCGTCGCTGTCAAGCTGCCAGACTTCTGGCGAGAAGACCCCGCCTCTTGGTTTCAGCAGGCTGAAGCCCAATTCATACTGGCGGGCATCACGGCAGACGATATGAAGTTCTATCATATCGTCTCCAAACTCGACTCCGCCACTTCGAAGTGTGTGCGGAGCTTGATCCGGCGACCACCAACCCAGGACAAGTACGAGACGCTCAAGGCGACCATCGTGGCGAACTACGTCCCGTCAGCGGAGGAAAGAGCCGAGAAAATCCTGGCGGTCTACGGCCACAGAGGGGGCAATCCGAAGGCCCTCATGGAGGATTTGCTGCAGCTCAAGGAAGAGGACAATGACAATTTCCTCTTCCAGTTTATTTTCCTTAGCACGCTGCCGCCACACATGAGAGGGACACTCGCCAGCATGAAGTGCAACGACCACCAAGACTTCCGCACACTGGCCAACGAGGCTTACCGGCTCGTCAACGCCTGCAAGGAGCTGACACCCACAGCGGCATCCGCAGACCTCAAAACTGACGCCCCGAGCCATGGAGAGCCACAACCCGCGGAGCAGACCCAACCCACGGTGACAGTGGCGCGGTCCAAACGTAACAAACAGAACGACGTCTGTTATTACCACCACCGCTTCGCTGAGAAAGCCCGCAAATGCGTTTCCCCCCTGCAAATTCGCGATGTCGGGAAACGCCAAAGCCGAGGGCCGTTAACAGCAGCGGTTCTCGGCGAGAAAAACAAGCTGTTGTACGTGACGGATGGACACACAGGCAAGCAGTTCCTCATCGACACAGGAGCTCAGCTGAGTTTCGTCATGCCCTCCCACGCAGATCGAGCCATGGGCACCCGGGGCAACGGAGCAGTGGCAGCCAACGGCTCTGACATTGACACGTTCGGCGAAAAGAGCCTGCACCTCCTCATCCACGGCCGCAGCTACAGATGGACATTTGTTGTAGCGGCGGTGAGTTTTAACTTGTTAGGCGCAGATTTTTTGTGTGCACACGGGTTATTAGTGGATCTAGCAAATAGGCGCCTGGTTAATGCACTATCTTTTGCTTCTATTCCATGCTCAGCTCGAGTTTCTCCACCACCTGTGCAGGCCAACGTCACCACGGCAGGAGGTAAGTTTGAGCAACTCCTCACCCAATTTCCAGCACTCACAACCCCCAAATTCTCAGCCACTGTAGCTAAACACGGAGTTAAACACTTCATTCCGACAACGGGACCTCCAGTTTTTGCCAAAGCTCGCCGCTTAGACGCGGCCAAGCTCAACATAGCACGGGACGAATTTGCAACTCTCGAAAAATTGGGCATTGTAAGACGCCCGAAGAGCCCCTGGGCTTCACCACTTCACATGGTTCCGAAATCCGACGGTTCTTGGAGACCGTGTGGAGATTACCGCAGATTAAACAATGCTACAGCGCATGACCGCTACCCAATCCCTCACATTCAGGACTTTTCACTGCATCTAGCGGGTGCGCACATTTTTTCAAAGATAGACTTAGTCCGCGGTTATCACCAGGTCCCAGTCCGAGCTGAAGACGTTCCTAAAACGGCGGTTATAACCCCTTTCGGCCTTTTTGAATTCTTGCGAATGCCTTTCGGCCTCAAGGGTGCGGCCCAAACTTTTCAACGTATGATGGACGCGGTCCTACGCGACTTCCCCTTTGTCTTCGTCTACCTCGACGACATGCTGGTAGCCAGCTCGTCCGAGGAGGAACATGAGCAGCACCTCACTACCGTTTTTCAGAGGCTGGAAGAGCACGGACTAATAATAAATCCAGCCAAATGCAAATTCGGCGTTTCGCAAATTGATTTTTTGGGACACAAAGTCTCCCCGAAGGGGGCAGTTCTGCTTCCAGACAAAGTTCGTGCGATAGAAAGTTTTCCACGGCCCCACACGGTCAAATCGCTACAGGAATTTTTGGGGATGGTTAATTTTTACAACCGTTTCCTCCCCCACGCAGCTCAGCTCATGCAGCCCCTATATGACGCGCTCAAAAAAAAGAAGGCTTCCAGCGCGGTCGAATGGACCCCGGAGCGCGAACGCGCTTTCGCGGAAGTTAAAAACGCTCTAGCTAACGCCACAATGTTAGTTCACCCAGATCCCGCGGCCCGCATTGCACTAACCACAGATGCTTCAGACCTGGCCATAGGGGCAGTTGTAGAGCAACTTGTCAGCGGGGTCTGGCAACCTTTAGCATTCTTTAGCAAATCGCTAAACCCAACTGAACGCAAATACAGCACTTTTGACAGAGAGCTGCTGGCGCTTCATTTGTCCATCCGCCACTTCCAGCTTTGGTTAGAAGGGCGGAGTTTCACGGCTTTTGTAGATCATAAACCGCTCACCTTTGCTATGGCTAAAATTTCAGAACCATGGTCGGGCAGACAACAGAGACAACTAGCTGCGATTTCAGAGTTCACCACAGACATTCGACACGTAGCAGGCAAACTTAATGTAGTAGCAGACTGTCTCTCTCGCGCTGTGGCACCGCCAGAGCGCGAGGAGACAGATTACACTGCTTCAGCAGCGGAACTCTTCACTAACACAGACACATACGCGGCACCTATCCTTGAAGGGATAGATTATGCAGCCATAGCAGAAGAACCCTGTCAAATAAACTAATCTACTACTACTACAAAACACCGACGTGGACGTGCGCGCGCTCTTGTCTGGACCAACAGGGTTAAGGCTGGAGAAAAAAGGGTTACGCGACGGCGTGCCCCCCCTAATATGCGATATTTCAACCGGCCGACCTCGCCCGTTAGTACCAGCTGCTTGGCGCCGCCGCATTTTTGACGCAATTCACTCCCTCGCACACCCAGGTGTGCGCGCCTCGGTCAAAATGGTTGCTGAAAAGTTTGTGTGGCCAGGCCTGCGCAAAGACGTAAAAGAGTGGGCAAAAACTTGCATTTCTTGTCAACACGCCAAAATACACAGACACACAAAAGCCCCTCTGGAGCCTTTTCCAATCCCTGCTAGAAGGTTCGACCACATCCATGTCGACCTAGTGGGACCACTGCCTTCCTCTCAAGGTTTCACACACCTGCTAACAATGATAGACCGCACCACGCGCTGGCCAGAGGCAGTTCCTCTAGCGGCAACTACAGCGGAGGAAGTCGCTCGCGTTTTTCTAGCAAACTGGGTGGCACGTTTCGGCGTCCCATCAGACATCACGTCCGATAGGGGGCCTCAATTTGTCTCAGAGCTCTGGTCAGCCATGTCCAACAGCTTAGGGGCAACAATTCACCGCACCACCGCTTATCACCCTGAGGCTAATGGGTTATGCGAGCGTTTTCACAGGTCCTTAAAGGCCGCCCTCAGAGCCTCACTAACGGACACAAATTGGGTAAATAAACTTCCCTGGGTTTTATTGGGGTTGCGTGCTGCACCTAAAGAGGATCTAGACGCTTCCCCCTGCAGAATTAGTCTTTGCTCAGCCTCTCAGACTCCCAGGTGAATTTTTACCAGAGAACCCAGAGCCAGTCCCAAGGTTTTTAGGCAGCAACGGACCAGACTCTCTTCCCGGTCCAGCTCATCACTCCTTTCCATGAGTTTTTGTCCCTCAAACTTTAAAAAAAGCTGAATTCGTTTTTGTTAAGCATGAAGCTCTAAAACCAACGTTACGCCCAGTATTCGATGGCCCTTACAGAGTGCTGGAACATGGTGATAAACACTTTGTGCTTAATTATGGGGACAGAAAAGAAACAGTCAGCATTGACAGACTTAAACCTGCCTTCTTGTTGAAAGACGAGCCTGCACAGTTGGCACGAGCACCTCGGCGAGGTAGACCCCCCAAGGGAAAAGTCTCAGCCCCCAGGCAGGGAACAAATAATCTCTCCCCTTCCCACACTGCAGATTTCCCACAAGAAGGTCCCAGCAGGACGCCTAAACCAACCTACAGCAGTTTTGGGAGAAGAATTAAACCCAGGCTGCACAGGGACTGATACCAACCACTCCACAGTTATTCTCTAATTGTGCTGCAACAGTTTAGGACCGACTTATGATTTTACTGTACTGTTATGATTACCACTGAACTATCTTAGAAGCATGGCTGCTAGAAAGTTCTTCTGTGGCAACAGCTGTAACATGTAGTATGTCGTAGTAACTGTTCTAGACTGTGAATCTTTCTGTTGTCCTTTCCTAGTTGTTTGGGGGGCCTGTGGTCTATATTACTCATATATTCCATACCTACATATGTTAGGACATGTGAAATGCTTAGTGACTGCATATGTAAGGAACTTCACACCTCTGAAAGGACAAAGGAATCTCACCCGCCGTGTGAAGAACAAAGACGTCCCAGGGCGCGACGGCGGACACCGGAGGAGTCACCCTCACCCCCCAAGACGAGGAGAGGAGTTCCCATCACCTCCCAAGACGAGGAGAGGAGATAACAGGACAATGGGGGGATTAAGATAACGAGGGATGTCAGCCTTTGTAACGCCTGTCTTTGATGTGTGCCTGTATTTAATCAGCGAGCTGGCAGAACTCTGTCTCTTTTTACCTTCTGCCACGCTCTGCACCTGATGAGACAAGTTAGGAGAGCTGTTCATTAAAACGCTGCTTTTAAACAAAATCGCCTCATTATTTCCAGCTCCTCTACAAGTCAACCGAATCAAATGCTTTTTAAGCATCTAATCCCAATATGGCTGCATTTAAGTTATATTTTTTTATATGATGAATTATGTGTAAAGTGTGTCTAATGTTGTCTTGTGTCGGTCTTTGTCTTATAAAACCTGTTTGGTCTAAATGAATTAAGTCTGTCAGTATACACTCACCGGCCACTTTATTAGGTACACCTGTCCAACTGCTCGTTAACACTTAATTTCTAATCAGCCAATCACATGGCGGCAACTCAGTGCATTTAGGCATGTAGACATGGTCAAGACAATCTCCTGCAGTTCAAACCGAGCATCAGTATGGGGAAGAAAGGTGATTTGCGTGACTTTGAATGTGGCATGGTTGTTGGTGCCAGAAGGGCTGGTCTGAGTATTTCAGAAACTGCTGATCTACTGGGATTTTCACGCACAACCATCTCTAGGGTTTACAGAGAATGGTCCGAAAAAGAAAAAATATCCAGTGAGCGGCAGTTCTGTGGGCGGAAATGCCTTGTTGATGCCAGAGGTCAGAGGAGAATGGCCAGACTGGTTCGAGCTGATAGAAAGGCAACAGTGACTCAAATAACCACCCGTTACAACCAAGGTAGGCAGAAGAGCATCTCTGAACGCACAGTATGTCGAACTTTGAGGCAGATGGGCTACAGCAGCAGAAGACCACGCCGGGTGCCACTCCTTTCAGCTAAGAACAGGAAACTGAGGCTACAATTTGCACAAGCTCATCGAAATTGGACAATAGAAGATTGGAAAAACGTTGCCTGGTCTGATGAGTCTCGATTTCTGCTGCGACATTCGGATGGTAGGGTCAGAATTTGGCGTCAACAACATGAAAGCATGGATCCATCCTGCCTTGTATCAATGGTTCAGGCTGGTGGTGGTGGTGTAATGGTGTGGGGAATATTTTCTTGGCACTCTTTGGGCCCCTTGGTACCAATTGAGCATCGTTGCAACGCTACAGCCTACCTGAGTATTGTTGCTGACCATGTCCATCCCTTTATGACCACAATGTACCCAACTTCTGATGGCTACTTTCAGCAGGATAATGCGCCATGTCATAAAGCTGGAACCATCTCAGACTGGTTTCTTGAACATGACAATGAGTTCACTGTACTCAAATGGCCTCCACAGTCACCAGATGTCAATCCAATAGAGCATCTTTGGGATGTGGTGGAACGGGAGATTCGCATCATGGATGTGCAGCCGACAAATCTGCGCCAACTGTGTGATGCCATCATGTCAATATGGACCAAACTCTCTGAGGAATGCTTCCAGCACCTTGTTGAATCGAGGCAGTTCTGAAGGCAAAAGGGGGTCCAACCCGTTACTAGCATGGTGTACCTAATAAAGTGGCCGGTGAGTGTATTTTCTATCCTTTTGGCAAGGATAGTGGTAAAAAGCTTATAGTCCTGATTTAACACACTGATTGGTCTGTAGTTGGAGCGGTCTAGTTTATCCTTTTCAGGTTTAGGTATGACTGCGTTGACCCCTTCTCTCCAGGAGGTGGGGATTTCCCCTGTGTGGAGGACATAGTTAAATGTTTTCAGGAGGAGAGGAGATAGTTGCTGTTTAAAGGTTTTGTACCACTCTGCTGTATAGCCATCTGCTCCTGGGGATTTGTTAGCTTTAAGTTTCATAATTGCTTTTTCTAATTCTTTAGGTTGTATTTCTGACAGTAGTGTTTTATTTTGTGACTCAGTAAGTTGGGGAAGGTTTAATGTGTTTAGGAATGTTTCAGATGCATTTTTATGTTTGTTGAGGGAGTACAAGTTCTTGTAGTAGTTCTCAAAGCTTTTAAGAATATCCTGAATTCTAAATTTTATTTCCTTTGATACTGGGTCTCTGATTTTGTATATTGGGCTGCACGGTGGCACAGTGGTTAGCACTGCGGCAGCACAGTTTACCCTTGGCCGGGGGATCGTGGGGGATCGTGGGTTCGATCCCAGCCCCCGACCGACAGTGATCTGTGTGGAGTTTGCATGTTCTCCCCGTGTATGTGTGGGTTTACCCCGGGATTTCTCCGGTTTCCTCCCACATGCCAAAAAAAAAACATGCAGGTTAGGTTAACTGGAGACTCTAAAGTGGCCCTTGGTGTGAATGTGTGTGTGTGAATGGTTAAAGGGATGGCGCCGTATTGTGGCTGCTTCATCCATCCAGGTGGTGGATGACCCTTAATTTCTGTAAAACGTCTTTGAGTGTCTATGATAAAGCGCTATATAAATCTGATGCATTGATTGATTGATTGCTCTCTCCGTTTGTTGTTTCCTCAATTTATAGGCTAGTAATTTTGCCGATTTGCTGTCTGCTTCATAGTATTTTTGTTTCAGAAATGTAAGTTTCTTCTGGATTTCTATTGTGTAGATCTCATTTATTTGTTTTTTAATTTCCTTAATTTTGAGCGAGTCATTAGAATGAGTGTTGTCTTTGTGCTCTTTCGCTAGGTTCTTAAGTTCTGACTCTGATGTGGTTAGTTTTTCTTGTCTCAGTTTCTTTTGGAATGCCAGTTTTGCAATAATCTTTCCCCTTATTACAGCTTTGCATGCGTCCCACAGTATTAAAGGGGATACTTCTCCATTATCATTTTCTTCCAAATATCTGAGAATATCTGATTCCAATTCATCTTTCAGTGGTCCTTTCAGGACATTTGAATTTAACCTCCAAGAAAATGTATTATTTGTGTGTTTTTGGATACTTAAGTCCATATAGATCGGCCTGTGGTCAGAGAGATCCATCAGTCCTATTTTACATGTTTTTACTCTTCCAATGTCTCTATTAAACATAAAAAAAATAGTCAATCCTTGAGTATGATGAATGTGGTGCTGAGTAAAATGTATAATCTTTTACACTGGGGTTGAATTCCCTCCACACATCACAGATTCCCATTTCTTTTAGTAGCATCCGAGTTTTCCTACTTTGAGTGTTATTTTGATGTGGAGAATTACCTGATGTATCCCAGTATGGATTCAGTCTTAGATTGAAGTCTCCACCACATATCACTAAACCTTGGGCTTTAGTTATCATTAGGTCAAATACATTTTTATAAAATTTCCAGTTAGCCCCTGGAGGTGCATATACATTCAGCAGGGTGGTATCTTCTCCCTCTAGCCGCCCAAGTACCAAACTGTATCTCCCTTCTTTATCTTTGTGTTCTGATTTTTTTTTCAAATATAATTTTGGTTGAGATCAATGTCGCTACCCCCCTCCTCCTCCCTGACTTATATGAAGATGAAGAGATCATTTTAAACCCTTGTCTATTGAGTTTAGTGTGCTCCACGTCTGTTAGGTGGGTTTCTTGTAAAAATATTATTCCTGCTTTGTCTTTTTTCATTTTGCCTAGAATCTTGGATCTTTTAACTGGATTCGGGATCCCTTTTACATTATATGAGATTATTTTGGTTACACCCTGTTTCTCCATTGTGTTGTCTTATTTAGTATAACAGTGTGGTGGCCCTCTTTTATGCTACTCAGAAACTGAAAGAACATTAAGAACATAAAAAACATTAAGAACATAGTATATAAAACTTTAAAACAAGAAACTGACAAAAGAACTTCCTGAGCTGAGGTCTTTTTAGTGACCTTAGAAGAGCCATGTTGGCGTATTGGCTCTGAGGGAAATTCCTCAGACTCTGTTACGTGCTGAGGGCCCTCTCTTACCCCTGTAAGTTGTCCCATGTTTTTAATGTCAATTTCAGATCCCAATCCGAACTTGTAATGATTTTTTTTTTTTTTATGCCTATACCCTATGAAATTGTGTGCACCCTCCCGCCACCATCACAGCAAACATTCACGTTAATACAGTATTTGTTAGTGTGGAGAGATCATGTGGTTCATTGTCACATTTCTATTTTAACAAGTTTTGTTTTTTTTTTAAACACTTATTTGTTTCTAATATTATGACTGTTCCATGAAATGTTTTACCACTTGCTGATTCTGCATCTCCTTTAATGTTTGTTACCTTGTAGGAGGAGGGTTGGATGTGCAGATTGACTAAAAATATCGTTATTCCCTCCTGTAAACGGCCAGTTTTTCCTTGTAGCCCTGGTGCTGGGTTTCCCGCTGCTGGCCCGTGGATTTTGAGGGTCTCTGTGTGGACCATGTTTGAGCCTTGATTCTTTCAATTGGGTCTGCTGCGGGTTTAAACACCGTTACCGGGAGCCCTCTTCTCGCCATATCCGCGGTTGCTTCTTCCGCCGAGTTGTAGAGACATGTCTCATCGCCGTAGAAAACCCACAGCTTCACCGGAAATGGTGTCTGGAAGCGCAGTTTTTTCTCTCGTAATACCTTTTTAGCATTGTTGTATTCCTGACGCTTTTTAAGGACCTCTGGGGCGTAATCGTGTTCCACAAAAACTTTTCTCTCTTGGTGCATAAATCCTTTTTTCTGCCAAGCCAGTCTTACAACCTCTTCTTTTATTTTGGAGTTGGAAAACCTCACCACAACCGATTGTGGAGGCGCTTCCGCCGCCGGCCTAGGGGCTAATGTACGGTGCACCCTTTCTATCTTCAAGACGGTGGTTTGGGGAATATCCAACTTCTCTCTCAGTAAGGATTCCACGCATGCCGCCATTGTGGTGAAACCATCCTCGACTCCTTCTTTCAGACCATGAATTCTTATGTTGTCTCTTCTCAGTCTTCCTTCTTGGTCGGTTAGCTTAGCCTCCAGTCTTGACTGTCTTTTGTGTAGATCCAGCACGGTATCTTCCAGCCCTTTTATTCTTTCCTCTGCTTCCAAGATTCGGTCCTCGGCCTGGTCCACTCTGCTGTTTGTCCTTTTTAATTCTTCTTTGATTTCACGAAATTCGGCCCAACACTCTCGGCGAAATCGTCTTAATTCTTTAAGTACCATTTTTAAGCTAACCTTTTTGCTAGCTTCATTCAGCTCCTCGTCTTCTGAATGGAAATCCTCCGGATCAGATTCTTCGGCCGATGCATGTCCTGGCCTGGTAAATGTCGATTTCTTCTGTTTTCCTTTAGGCATGATGACTTTGTCTTTTGATTTTCACTCTTCCAAAAATCCGTTAAATCTGATTTTCAAGGTATTTTCCTGGATTGGGTCTGGGAGCTTCAGCGTTAAGCTGCTATCACCATGGTGTCCAGACCGGAAGTCCTACCCCTCTGAGCTTCTGCATCCCTACGCTCCCACCCGGTCCCTTAGGTCAGCCGAACAGCCGCTTTTGGAGGTACCAAAGGCGAGGCGCAAGGTCAGAGGGGACAGAGCCTTTTCAATCATGGCCCCCAGATTATGGAATGATTTACCCCTGGACATCAGACAAGCACCTTCACTGTCCATTTTTAAAACACGTCATAAAACACACTTTTACTCCCTGGTCTTCGACCCAGTATGAGACACTGATTTTATTGAATGAAATGGATTTTTATTTTACTTTTTATTTTATTTATTTATTTTTTACTGTGGTTCTTGTGTTAGCACTCTTTGTGTTAGTGCCCTGCTTTTATGTTCTGTTGCTGTACAGCACTTTGTGTAGCGAGTGTTGCTTTTAAAGTGCTTTATAAATAAATAAAGTTGATTGATGTGATTTCTTAGTTTTTTATTTTTAATAAATTGGCAAAAAAAAAAAATCTCAAAAAAACTTTTTTCATGTTGTCATTATGGGGTATTGTGTGTAGAATTTTGAGGGAAAAAATGAATTTAATCTCTTTTGGAATAAGGCTGTAACATAACAAAATGTGGAAAACGTGAAACGCTGTGAATACTTTCCGGATGCACTGTATATGCCATCCTTAGCAATCATTTTTTAATCAGAAAACCTGATCTATAATTATCTATATAATTCTACTTTGTTGTTTTAATCAAAAAGGCAGTATTTTCTGCTTTAATATTACCTTAGCATAAAGCTGAATGATTTTCTTGGAGTCAATTGTTTCTGCAGTGACGCACACACTTGGCAGGAAAAAAGCATTAAAACAATTTCTGTGACTCCATCTGACATTCAGGTCTCTTCAGACCCTTTGCTCTTTAAAAACTGACCTTTGGCCGAACAGTATTTTTGCAGCGGAGCACAGTCAGTAAAGACCTCATAGTTAATAAGAATTATGAGTTGTGACAAAATTTATACATAAGGGTAAAGTCCAAACTCTGTCATATGGTCGTACAGATGGACTCATTAAAAATAGCTAACTGGTACGGGCCACTTGTTTTGACAGAAAGAGGTACACCGCAGCACTGGCTCATGTCCTCATGTGTGGCGTCCACCAAGACTAAGTACTCAAGACAGTGCCAGGAGAGAGAGAGAGAGAGAGAGAGAGAGAGAGAGTGTGTGTGTGTGTGTATGTGTGACACAGAGAGAGAGTGAGAGAAAGTGCCTGTATGTGCACAGCACACCAAGTTGGAGGGGAAGCATGGATAATGTGGGAGAGAAAGAGTGAAACCAACAAGGCAACGAGCCAGCATCAGCGCTCCCTTCTTGGAGACTTAGCCTGTCACTCTGTTTTAATTCCTGAGGACACAGACTGCTGTTAAACTCGGGCTGAGTTTAAAATTGAGTGACTTGACAATCTGCTGTGTTTTCTCAAGACTGAGTGCAGGGAGGCAGCCTGGCCATGTGTGACGGGTCAGGCTGCACTGGAGACCAGAGCTGCTGCAGAAACAAGGACAGGGTCAAGCTGACATTTTACTTTGAGTTAACTGAGCAAGATAACAGCATGACTCCATCTGAGTGTCCAGAAAGATAACGACAGTCAGCCAGCTGGGATATATGGTGCACACACAACTTAGCTGACCATGTATGAACAGAGTATCTACAGTTACAAAGAAAGTTCAAGACTTTTTAAGGCCTCTCTGTTATAGTCTGTAGGAGAGCACGCCATTCACACTCACAACCAGTGTTGGGCAAGTAACTAAAAAATAGTACCTAGTTACAGTTACTACTTAATTCTTTTCTAAAGTAACTGAGTTACTTACCAGTTGCTGCATGATTAAAGTAACTCATCATCATCATCATCATAGCAGTCTGTCGGAGGCGACAATGACTGTTTCATTTAGGTCTGATCAGATTCCTCCACGCAGCTCTGTAATTCGCCTTCCGCTGCCAGGAACTCCTGACCTTGCTAACCCGGCGATGTCCGAGCAGGTATGAGTTGCTCTCTGACTGACCATTTCATGAAACTGCTTGCAACGCATTTGAGTACCACTAGCTTTTGCTGGACTAGCGACACATTCTTGGCAGATAGAGGTATTATCAGTGGCAAGGACAGGCCAAGACAAACTAGCTCCAGTATCTGTTGCAGTAACTGACCAGATGATAGGTTTGTTTATTTCTGCTCTTTGTGTAGTGCATATCACGATGCACCGACTGGCCAAAGTCCACCACAGACCTTGCGACAGATGTGCTTATCTGCCAGGATGTCCAGTCTCACCCCGCGTAACTGGGAGTGATCCACCACAGACTAGTTACTTGGAAAAGTAACTTTCACGGTGCTTTTAAATGCATACTTAAATCATCTTGCACACACAGTAATTTAATTAATGGATTACATTATGGGCTTATTAATGTCAGGCTGAAAACAGACTGTTTCAGACAGAGCTTTTAGAACATGTTCAATCTGCTTTATCCTGCCTTGAGAACTCTTGTTGTGGAAAAAAAACTGAAGAAAATCAACACGAAATTGCCAGTAATTTCTTCATTTTGGAGTCAGAAATGGGCTTTGTGGTGTGAGAGAGGGAAAAAGAGTGAGAATCACTCCAAAAGAGTGAGTTGACAACACTGCATAAAGCTGTTAATGTTTCTTATCTTTATGATTATGGATTTAATCTGATGTGCAGTGATCCAAAGAAAATGTCCATTAACCACAGTCCAATTGTCTGCTGTGACAGAGACATGATCCAGTCCCGTAAATTCCTTTTGGAGATCAAAATCCATTTTTGAATAATCTTTATCCAGGTAGCAAGTAAATGTGTTAACTTCAGTGGATCACAGTCTCAGCTGTCTGATGGAAAATGACTGTTATCAGATCTTCAGTCTGTAACGATGTATCTGGCAATCAGTCACAAACTGTTTGGGTCACAAACTGTTCAGATCCATACCTGTGTTTGAAATCCAGCGTGGCTGTTCAGATAGCGTAAATCCACTAATAACACGGTGCTAGCATAGCATAGCACTAGCTTTGATGTTGCTGTTCAGACGCTTCTGAAGATCGCAGTCAGTCTCACACGGCCCACAAATATGCTTTTGTCCTCAACCGTGACAAAAGAAAAATAATCTATTTCCACACAAACCAAGTAGCTTCATCTTTTCCCAGCAGGAGCAAGCTCCATTTGTGATTGCTGGCTGCAGCTGTGACGAGGCACTTTGCAATGTTGACTGACGGCACATTAGCTACATAGGGTCAGTTTGTATTTATTTGCACTAAAAATATCTATCCACATTAACAAAATGAGTAATGCGAGTAATGCATCTGATCAAATTTCAGTAACTGTAATGGATTACTGAATTTTTAAACAGTAATTTTGTTACACAACACATTACTACAAAAGTAGTAGCGATATTCCCAACACTGCTTCAACAGTACTGATTAACCTCATTACTTTCAGCTGTTCCTCATTAGCGCTCCTGTCTTAAATGCTGCCTCAGTAAAAATAGACTTCAGTGTGTGCTAGCTCCTCATGGGATTGCCTCAGCTCTACAGCTCATTGTCCTCTCTGGTTCTCCTGTCTCCAAGCTCTCGTGTACCAGCCCTAGTGTGCTCACCTCCTGACGATCCCCCACGGATTCCGTACCAGCCTGCCGTCGCCGGCGGCAGCACCCATCTGTCTCGGGAGACAGTGGAGTTTGCGTCTAAGGCCGGTCATTCAGTCGGTGGTGGTTTGCAGCGTCTGCTGTGACGGAACAAGCCAATCCTAGAAAGACAAGCTTTGTTACATGTGCTGCAGACGTAGTCAGATTTTGGGTCTGTTTGGGCAAGCACAGCTCATTGCTGTCAGTGTTTTCATTTTTCCTCTCATCTGGTCTCTCTGCTTCTTGCTCGCCAGTTTCCCTACCTGGACTGCCTGCCTCCAGAAAGTGCATACAATGGCTAAGGTCTCCTAGCCTTTGGGATTGATGTTGCTGGCTCTGAAGTCTCGCTTAGAGATATCTTTGTAGCACAGAAATGTTCTTCCTGTCGGCCAGGAGCCAATGGCAAGTTCCCCATACAGCACATCTTTTGGGTTGCGGCCATCAGGTATGCATCTAACATGGCAAAGCCAACGCAGGCAGCACTGTGGTAGCATTGCAAACATGCTAGGCATGCCTGCAGTTTCTAAAACAAAGCTGTTGGACACGTGGTCTTGCCAGCTGATACCAAGAATTCTTCTGAGACATCAAAGGTGGAAGGAGTTGAGCCTTTTCTCTGGGCAGCAGTACAGTGTCCACGCTTTGCTGCTGTAGAGTAACGTGCTGAGGACGCAGGCTTGTAGACCTGAATCTTGGTGTTAGTGGTGAGCATGGGGTTGTCCCACACCCTCCTGGCAAAAAGAGCCATAACTGAGGATGCTTTTCCTATGCAGGAGTTCAACTCTGAATCCAGCGAGGCTGTCTGAGATAATAGAGCCCAGGTAGGTGAAGTTATTCACAACCTCCAAGGTGTAGTCCTCAATGGAGATGTTGGGGATTGCACTGATGTCTTGGCCCATGATGTTTGTCTTTTCAAGGCTTAATGTAAGACCAAACTCTTTACAGGCATGAGCAGCTCAGTCGATGAGTCGCTGTAGGCCCTCCTGTGTGAGAACAACTAGCGCTGCATCATCAGCAAAGAACAGTTTCTGGAGAAGCACAGTTCTCACTTTGGTCTTGGCTCTTAGCCATGTGAGGCTCCTCTGACCTAATCACTTCTGGTGTGAAGGTATAGCCCAGCATCAGATTCACTGAAGGCATACGACAACAAGAGTGATTCCATGCAAGCCTGCAACCTACCTGGATTTCTCCCCGCCTCTCCTCAGTGTCTCCTGCTACCAGTCCTAATCAGTCCACCTCAGCCTGCTCCCATCTGGAAGGAGAAACAAGTAAGGATCAGTCATTCTGTACATTGCAATATACCTAACAATCTCATCACAGGAAAACCCCTGGACCCAGGGTACCACCATACCCACTTTCAGAAGAAAGCGTTGTTACCGGATCCACTCCTCATCTCCACCTGCAAAAATACCCTTGAGAAGTCTACCATCTAACCTGTTCAGCATACTCCTCCTCCTGTAAGTGGACTTTCACCTTCATGCACTCACCATAAATATCATGTTTTCCTCCTCTTCATCAGAAGAAACAACTACCACTACTCATCATCACCATAGCACGGTGGTGCAGTATTTCATCATCATCACCATACCACGGGCAGCACGGTGGTGCAGTGGTTAGCACTGTTGCCTAACAGCTAGAAGGTTCCAGGTTTGAATCCCCAGGCTGGCAGGGGTAGGAACCTTTCTGTATGGAGTTTGCATGTTTTCCCTGTGCTGCGTGGGTTTACTCCAGGGGCTCCGGTTTCCTCCCATAATCCAAAGACTTGCATGTTAGGTTAATTGGTTGTTCTAAATTGTCCCTAGATATCTGTCTCCTATAGGCCCTTAGAATAGAGGTTTAGTACTAGTGAAGCACTTTGAGTGGTCTTTGTGACTAGAAAAAGCACTATATAGTAAGTACAGGTCCTTTCTCTATCCCTTATCCCATAAGACTACACTCAGTTATAACCAGCCTTTTCCCTGCCACATACTTATGTCTCCTCTTCTCCTTCCCCTATAGGTCAATGTGATGTTGTGTTTTATTACCTCCGCCAGGCCGAAAGGCCAGGAGGAGGTAATGTTTTTGCCGGGGTTTGTCTGTGTGTTTGTCTGTCTGTTTGTCTGTTTGTCTGTCTGTCTGTCTGTTTGTCTGTTGGTTAGCAAGATAACTCAAAAACTTTTGGACGGATTTCAATGAAACTTTCAGGCGTTGTTGGAAATGGTACAAGGAAGAACTGATTAAATTTTGGGGCTGATCCGCATCACCGTCTGCATACAGGAATTTTTTAAAGCATTTTTCCACACTGTGACATACGGCCATTTTCAACATGTGCGCAGGCGCAATGGAGGGTGCTGGGCGTCGTGTCTGACCAACACAAACTCCGCCTTCTTCAACGTTTTAGCCACAAAAGCATGCGGAAAACACTGCTGGCCTGGGCCCCCCAGCGTGCCTGTGCCAGCCATAGGCGCTGCGCACATTGCGCTGGTCGTCGTGTCTGACCAACACAAACTCCGCGTTCTTCAACGTTTTAGGCACAAAAGCACACGGAAAACACTGCTGGCCTGGGCCCGCCAGCGTGCCTGTTTTTGCGCCACGCTGCAAAACCTGACACGGCCACCTGTCCGCCGCCCGATTATTTGCCACAAATTCCCCGCCCAGCTATAGGCGCTGCGTAAAAACGACCTCTCTGCCGGGGAAGACTCTAAATTCTGTTTTGCCGCGGAGCGCAACCCCAATATAATATAAAATCCACGGCAACCTGTCTAACCAATCTGCATCCGTCAGTGGAGGAGATGGACACACCAACACTTCAGTTTATTACCTCCGCCAAGGAGGCAATGCTTTTACAACCGTAAAACGGGGCTATAAGGGACGGTGGGGTAATATGGGACACTTTTCTAAATGTAATTCTGCTTTTTTAATTTTGCTTCCGCCTAGATTTGATGAAGGATTCATGGATATTTGACAATAACAACACAACTCAGCGTCCTGCTCAAAATAAAAAAAAGCAGAATTACATTTAAAACATTTCCCAGAAAAGTGTCCCTTATTAACCCGCCGTCCCTTATAGCCCCGTTTTACACTACTGAACCACTAATCCTATCACTATCACATTGATTGTCATTCATTAATTGTCTGTTTATTGCACTGTCCATGTCAAATAAACAAATAATCATTGTGAATCCAATTGCTAGTCATATCTTTTCATGCTCAGGGAATCTGAAAACGTACACACAAACACTGTATGGGGGGAACTGTGCCACTTGGCGGAGGTCTGCGCTCTCCGAGTGCTTTTCTAGTTATTATTATTATCAGAGGTCAGTCGTTATTTGCATTATGATTATCATGGTCCTGTCTCCCCCATGATCTGTTCTGTGTCTGTGATTGTGTGTGTGTAGCTCCGCCCCGTCCTGTCATCTGTTTTCCTCATGTGTCAGCTGTCATTAGTTACCTCCGCCAGGCCGCAGGCCAGGAGGTTATGTTTTTGCCGGCATTTGTCTGTTTGTCTGTCTGTCTGTCTGTTGGTTAGCAAGATAACTCAAAAAGTTTTGGACGGATTTCCATGAAACTTTCAGGCGTTGTTGGAAATGGTACAAGGAAGAACTGATTAAATTTTGGGGATGATCCGGATCACCGTCAGGATCCAGGAATTTTTTAAAGGATTCTTTAACATTGTGAGATAGGGCCCGGAGGTAATGTGTAGTTCAGTGCTTCCGCCAGCAGGAAGCACTGAACTACATATTGAAGCTCGTCGAGATTGTGACAGAGCCGCTAAAATGCAGCATAGACTGAATGAGAGCCCACAGGCTGCTGCTTCTCACCGTGCTAAAGACAGAGACAGTACACGGCAGCATAGACAGGATGAGGGGCTATCCCCAGATGCTATTGAAGCTCATCGAGCTTAGTTTTATTTTATTGATTTTTTTCTTATTACCTCCACCAGGAGGTTATGGGTTTTTTTTTTTAAAAGAAGATTGGAGTTAAGATTGTTCTATTCTACACTACGTATATGTACATATTTTTAATTTCCTGGAAGAAACGAAGTTAGAAAAATTATGTTAATGGTAGCTTTTCAATATCCAGAACTTAATATTAGGAATAAATTTCATGAATGTGTTCTCCAACTAAAGACTTGTACATGTTGTATCTCTTGTTAAATTAAATAAATTGTATTTGTGTAGTTCAAATAACATTTTTTTTTTCTTGACCAATCATATGACATACAGAAACACATGATACAGGGAAAGAACAAAAACAAAATTAGTGTAGAATATTTATGGTATAAATCACAATACTGGGGGGGACTGTTGCTCTTGGCGGAGGTCTGCGCTCTCCGAGTGCTTTTCTAGTTATGAAGTGCGGTGTAGTGGCAGCCACTTCCTCTCCCGCCACTGCACCGCCCTATAAATACCAGCGGGCATCTTCATCCAGCCTCTTTTCCGATGCCCCTGCCTGGTGGCTGTATTGTGTGTGATCACCCTTTAATAAAGTGAAGTTCAGCTGTGCACCTGGCCTCGTCATTACGGAGGTAATTCCATACATAACATTTTGGCGATGAGAATAAAAATGGGGGCATGTGTTTCACCGCTTCGGCCCTTCCTGGAGCTCCTGGGCGAGCCACCTGTGCCCTGGCCAAGATGGTTTGCCACCTTTCAGGGCTACATTGCGGCACTGGACCTAGGTAAGCTAGATAAACTGAGGGCATGCACGCTTCTGGTGCATAATTTGGGGTTTGAGGGCCAACGTATCCTGCGTACACTTGGAACTACCAATTCGTAAGAGGATGTGGTCGAGTTGCTAGCGTGCCACTTCCACACCCTGGACAACGTCACCATCCAGAGGATTCGGTTCCGACAACGACACCAGCGAGTGGGTGAGCCTGTCCGCCAGTTTGTCCCCAACCTGCGGCAGCTGGCTAGTGAGTGTTGTTTCGGGCCATTGAAAGAGGGAATGGTACGTGACTGGCGGAACACACAACCAGCAATGCTTTACAAGCTAGGCTGCTCTCAGCACCGAGTGACCTGACATTAGTCAAGGCTGTCGAGCTAGCCCTCCAAGTGGAGACTGCAGACAAGCTAGCTTTGGAGCTAATGTGGCACCAATCACAATGGCACCTGGGGCCTACCGCCGCAGCATTAGTAGCGGACCCTGACAGTGAGGTTAGCGCGACCGGCGACAACGCAGAAACTAATGCTATCAACCTGAGGTCTGCCCCAAGAAAACCCTTGTGTATGGGTTGCGGGTCTACGAAGCACCAATACAAGGCTGGGGAATGCCTGACTAGAGAGAAGCACTGTGGCAAGCGTGGATGCTTGAACCATTATGCCAGGGTGTGTCATATGTCCGAGCCGGAGAGCCCACGGAGAAAAACAACTTCACCCACCACAACAACTGTCCATGCGGTGTCCCCGAGTACCAACGGGTTCACGTTCTGCAAGGTGATGCTGGATGGTGAGGAGGTGCCGCTGCTGGTCAACACGGGGGCGGAAGGATCATTATTGAATTGGGCCACGGTGGGGAAATTTTTTCCCCACTACAGAATAAGAGGTAATCCAGTGCTGCTCTATGGTTATGGAGGTAGAAGGCTGCGCACGGTTGGAACACTGGAGTTAATGGCTCGGTACAAGTCAGCGGTGATGGCTGACATCATGTTCCATGTGACGGCCCAAGGCAACAACATCATGGGCTGTGACCTGTTTTATGGACTGGGGTTCGCCATTAAAGACTACACTGGGGAAGAGTGGACTGATTGTGGCCAGCGGAACCATCTGGTTCCGGTGGTGGAGGAAGACGCTGTGTGGGACGAAGATTTACCAGACACTATGGTGGTCAAGCAGGACCAGTCTCACTCAGGTTCAACACAGGAAAGTCTCAGTGACGGTGCTCGGGGTACCATGGAAGAAGGTACCGAGTGTGGCAGCGAGGCACCTGCATCGGCGAGTGACGCCGACGAGCTAGCCTCAGTTTCCTCTGGCGCTCGGCCACAATGGGCTGGAGGATCTGGCACTACAATGGCAACTGCTGCAGCAGCTTTGTAAGGAGTTAGGACCAGACCGACAGGCATGGAGGGACCATGTGCCGATCAGCAACACTGCAGGCCAAGCAGAGCTCCTCTGAGAGTTACGGACCTGGTCCAGGCTCAAGGGGAGGGATGTCCACAGCGGATGTGGGCCAAATGACAGCCAGAAGAACACTAAGAGCAGCTGCGCATTGTGGCTAAGCGTGGCGTAGCCCACTTCCAGCTGTCGGACAGCTCGTGGAGGCACGCCAATGAGCTGTGGCATGGCCGGGAGGAGGCTTCGGATGGCGGGTCCGGACGACAGAGGTGACCGATGGTAAGGAGAAGAGGCGCTCTCATCTATGAGATCAGCTGCGGTCCCGAAGGCATGCGGCCTCCAGGGGCGGGTCTACTGAGGGGCTGCCTTGGGTCCCCACAGGCCAGTTCTACTCTCTTTTCTGCCAGAAGGACAGTTGTGTGAGTTTGAAAAAAGAAAAAAAAAAAAGAGTTCTAATGTTCTAATATTCATATATTTGCATGTGTAAAAAAAAAAAAAAAAAAAAAAAAAAAGATAAGAAGAAGCAGCTCATTTTGGAATTGTTTTGTACTATAAGTTTGAGAAAATTTCATCGTCTGGTGTGGTTACAAATATTGAGATGAGAAAAAAAATGCCAAATTGACTATATTAAGGAGCATTTACAGGTCCTTATTGCATGCTAATGCTATATGAGATAACAAACCCTATATGTGTAGTACATGTTTCTGGTTTTTCATGATTCTCTCTGTGGGGTTTAGTTGCTAATTTTGCTTTGTATGACTTGGAAAAAATTGACAAAATGACTAAACTGTTATTGTTCTGGGTATGTTTTATTTTAGGAACACGGCAATGTTCTCGTTATAGATTAGTGGTGCCAAACTTTTGAACAAAGATCTACTTTTAAAGTTGTGAGCCTGTTGAGATCTACCAGTTCACATAGGCCGTATCCATTGTCCATCTACACATTTATTATGCACACAACAAACAGAAAAACCATTCAGATATAATAAAAAGTAGTTTGTGAGTTGCAAAGCAGTTGCAGTAAATGCATTTCCTTACCTCAGAGGGACCTTTGGCATTGGGAGGAGGCAACTAGTTTCTCATAGTCAGGGCAGTAGGAGCTGGTTGCAAGCCTCAGGCAGGCCACAAGGTGAATGTCTGTCATTGTGGATCTGTACTTTGACTTGATGATTTTCATGTGAGAGAAGCAGTCTCACACAAATACGTTGATCCGAAAAGTGCAGTCAAGTTCAAAGCACATCTTCTGAGGTTGGGATATTTTTGTTCCAGCAGCAGGTTCCAGAAGTCTCCTTTCATGCCAGGTGTTGCCCTGGATTTGATCTCAATGTCATTTTGCAGTGTGAGAATTTAACTCTCAACAGCAGAGCTATCCAGTTGAAACAGTGATGCTACTTTAGAAGCAGTGTAATCCACATTGATGCCCTCCCCAAATGGAAAACACAGATAGCTAACAACAGGCTCAATGGATGCAAAGTCAGTAAAATGCTTCTCAAATTCTGAAAAGATGCTTTGAACTTGCTCCTCATATCGTGCACTGTCCAGCTGTGCAGGATCTTTGCCATGACACTGGAGTTCTGCTTGCATGTGAGGAAAGTTTCACAGGTCATGACATTGCAGCCTACTAGGAAGCAGTTGCAGCTTGCTTTTAAATGTATTCACTGAACAAATCATGTTGATCACATATTTATCCTGACCCTGGAGCTGTAAATTCAAATCATTGACCATGTCAGTCAGATCTGTCAGGAATGCTAAGTCCAAAAGCCGCTGGCAGTCCTCAAGCTGTGCATATTCTGCTTGTTTTGAAAGCTTTGATTTCAGGCAACAACTCACTGAACCGCCCCCAAAATTTACCTCTGCTAAGCCATCTTACATCTGTGTGAAGCAGCAGGTCTGTGTGTTCAGCTCCTGTCTGTGGCGACAGACAGAGCCTGTGGCTCTCGTTTGTTTTTTTTATTACAAACCCACACTACTGTCCATATGGTGAAGTAGGGGTAGAACTGGCTCACGGGGGCCCCGGGCAATCTCTCAGTAAGTCCGCCTCTGGAGGCTGCATGTTCCTGGGGCCGCAGCTGATCACGTAGCATACAATGATGCGTCTCTTCCTCGCCGTCAGCCGCTCCTCTCGTCCGGACCCACCATCCAAACCCTCCTCCAGGGCACGCCGCAGCTCATTTGCATGCCTCCATGAGCTGTCTGACAGCTGAAACTAGGCTGTGCCCCATTTAGCCATGATGCACAGCCATTCCCGGGATGCTAGCAAACTTTAATGGTGGCCAGTCCGACACTTGTAAATCTGTGACCTGGCACGCTGTATGTGCACATCAGTGCACGCGTATGGTATGTACCGTGTGTGCGCACAGTGCTGTGTGTGCAGTCCAGTCGAGCTGCGCTGTGTTTGTGTGTATGTGTGTGTGTACTAAGGAGCAATGGCAGAGAAAACGTTGCAGACTATGCAGTCACGATCAACTGAGAAACAGTCCGTGATCTACCAGTCGATCACGATCAACTGGTTATGCACCCCAGTTATAGATGGATTTGTGGACTGTTTTACAGGTGGCAGAATAACCCACCTTGCCATGTGGGGTGGGATGGTAGTCCACCCGTCCCCACTGGTTTAGCTTTGTTGTGTGAATGTGTTAGGCCATTTGTTGTTTTCAGTTCTAGCTTTAGTGCGTGATTCGGGTCCGAAATTTGGGAGGGTCTCAATTGTATGTGTGGTTTTGGACTTTCTGGGGAGGGGGGGGGGGTGTTGTGTTTTATTATGAAGTGCGGTGTAGTGGCAGCTACTTCCTCTCCCGCCACTGCACCGCCCTATAAATACCAGCGGGCATCTTTATCCGGCCTCTTTGCTGATGCCCCTGCCTGGTGGCTGGTGTGTGATCGTCCTTTAAAGCACAGGTGTCAAACTCATTCCATGGAGGGCCAAGACCCTGCAGGTTTTACCTCCACCCAGTGTCTTCAACAGGTGATTTCTCTGAATTTCTTCCTACTGATTGCTGATCAGTGAAAACACCTGCTGAAGAGACTGGGTGGAAGTAAAACCTGCAGGGTCTTGGCCCTCCATGGAATGAGTTTGACACCCCTGCTTTAAAGCAAGGTAGTCGGATCCGGGAAAAACATTTTTTTTTGCGTGCATGGAAAGAAAATCCTATAGACACATATAGCGCGATTGTCTGCGAGTGTGAATGACCTGTTCCACAAGCAAATGTACGTTTTTTGGGCCGTGGCTGTTTACATCGGCCAGGATACTTCGTGCGCCGATGGGCCGTAGGGATCCCGTATTTTACATCCGGAAAAAAACAGTGAAATGGGAATAGCAGGAAGAGCCACAGTATCGTCGTCTAATCATTTTATAACACATTTCACAACTAATAATAGTAACATTTCCACAAAAAATGTGCTATATTAACAACACGATCGCATTTTGCACACGGCTCACTCTCCGGCGGTGGCCCCGAGAAGTAAACAAATGCAGGGACGCTTGAATTCTTTCGTCCTGAAAATATCATTTTTGAATATTAATTACAGCTAAACGGGAGCAGTTTCGATGCTGAAATTTCACATACAAATCCTAATATACGTGTTCTATACACCATTGGCTTTTGGGTCTCCGACTACCTCTCTTTAATGAAGTGAAATTCAACTGTGCACCTGGCCTCGTCATTAGGGAGGTAATTCCATACATAACAGTCAGACCCTCCAGAGAACCACCTTCATCCATCCATCATCTTCCTTTTCAGGTCGCAGGGGGGCTGGAGCCTATCCCAGCATCTATGAGCGAGAGGCAGGGTACACACTGGACAGATCGCCAGTCCATCGCAGGGCCAACACAAAGACACAGACAACCATTCACTCTCACATCCATACCTAAGGACAATTTAGAATCCTCAGTTGATGCCAATTAACCTAACTTGCATGTTTTTGGCATGTGAGAGGAAACTGGAGAAATCCCGGAGTAAACCCACACAGACATGGGGAGAACATGCAAACTCCACACAGATCACTGTTGGCCGGGGGCTAGGATCGAACCCAGGATCCCCCGGCCAAGGGTGAGTTGCTGTGCTGCCGCAGTGCTAACCACTCCACCACCGCGCTGCCCACCACCTTCATCACTTTTAATAAAATTACAAAACCTTGCATATTGTCTTTGTGTGCTTGCTGCGTCACCTGTCGGTGGCTCCTGTTCTGCAATCATGTCACTCTTAACCAGTTGCAGGATCTCACAATAATGAAATTACTAAAAATTTGTGACATTACAAATAGATTTATCCAAATATTTACTGAATCTGAAGTTCCAACAAGTTATGAGTATTTAACAGTTCCCCATGACTGATACTATATGTAATTTAATCATCAACAGTAAGTCTAAATTACATAAGTTAGTCTACAGGCCCAGTTAGCATTTTTGGACAGCTGTGTTGAAAACTTGACCCAAGTTAAGATGAGTTAACCACTGAACTGCTTTTAAAGACTGATGCAGTTTGTCACTATCCTGGCCAACCGTGCATACAACTGGGCTAGTCCTTCAATGGGTAAGTCTTTTTATCACCGTATTTAGTCGGTTTAATGTAGCGCTAGACACTATTAGCCTTGTGGGATGTGGGTGGGATTATTCGCAAAACCTGGTATTTGAAGGAGGAGGAAAAGTAACAAGATTTTGACACAAAACTGTAAGAGAATTAAAGGGGGTTTTTTTGTCAAAAAAAGGGCATAAGTTACCATTTTAGACAATGTAGATTTGATTTTATAGAGGATTTATAGCCACTGGAGTGTGTCTTTTAAATTTTAGCTCATGCAGTGTTTTTCAAACAGGGTTCCCTGGAATGTTTAGGTTTCTGTGGGAAATTTTTCAATTTTTTTGAATGGTTGTCTTAAAATTTAAATTGGCTGATGACAAATTTCAAGTTTAAGTTGGCACAACTAATTATTTTTTACAGTGTACTGTAACTTGTAACTCTATGGTTCAAGACCAGAAGCGCGCCCAGTACACAGTAGCTGAGCGGATGCTGT